>OY740784.1:64938911-67338911 GCA_963514005.1 Raja brachyura
TCCCCTTTCCTCCCCCCCCCCTCCCCTTTCCTCCCCCCCCCTCCCCTTTCCTCCCCCCCCCTCCCCTTTCCTCCCCCCCCCTCCCCTTTCCTCCCCCCCCCCTCCCCTTTCCTCCCCCCCCCTCCCCTTTCCTCCCCCCCCCTCCCCTTTCCTCCCCCCCCCCTCCCCCTTTCCTCCCCCCCCCCCTCCCCCTTTCCTCCCCCCCCCTCCCCTTTCCTCCCCCCCCCCCTCCCCTTTCCTCCCCCCCCCCTCCCCTTTCCTCCCCCCCCTCCCCTTTCCTCCCCCCCCCCTCCCCTTTCCTCCCCCCCCTCCCCTTTCCTCCCCCCCCCCCTCCCCTCCCCCCCCCCTCCCCTCCCCCCCCCTCCCCTCCTCCCCCCCCCCCTCCCCTCCCCCCCCCTCCCCTTTCCTCCCCCCCCCTCCCCTTTCCTCCCCCCCCCCCTCCCCCTTTCCTCCCCCCCCCCCTCCCCTTTCCTCCCCCCCCCCTCCCCTTTCCTCCCCCCCCCCTCCCCTTTCCTCCCCCCCCCTCCCCTTTCCTCCCCCCCCCTCCCCTTCCTCCCCCCCCCTCCCCTTTCCTCCCCCCCCCTCCCCTTTCCTCCCCCCCCCCTCCCCTTTCCTCCCCCCCCCTCCCCTTTCCTCCCCCCCCCTCCCCTTTCCTCCCCCCCCCCTCCCCTTTCCTCCCCCCCCCTCCCCTTTCCTCCCCCCCCTCCCCTTTCCTCCCCCCCCTCCCCTTTCCTCCCCCCCCCCTCCCCTTTCCTCCCCCCCCCTCCCCTTTCCCTCCCCCCCCCTCCCCTTTCCTCCCCCCCCCTCCCCTTTCCTCCCCCCCCCTCCCCTTTCCTCCCCCCCCCCTCCCCTTTCCTCCCCCCCCCTCCCCTTTCCTCCCCCCCCCTCCCCTTTCCTCCCCCCCCCTCCCCTTTCCTCCCCCCCCCTCCCCTTTCCTCCCCCCCCCTCCCTCCCCTTTCCTCCCCCCCCCCTCCCCTTTCCTCCCCCCCCCTCCCCTTTCCTCCCCCCCCCTCCCCTTTCCTCCCCCCCCCTCCCCTTTCCTCCCCCCCCCCTCCCCTTTCCTCCCCCCCCCCCTCCCCTTTCCTCCCCCCCCCTCCCCTTTCCTCCCCCCCCCTCCCCTTTCCTCCACCCCCTCCCCTTTCCTCCACCCCCTCCCCTTTCCTCCACCCCCCTCCCCTCTCCTCCCCTCCCCTTTCCCCCCCCCCCCCCCCCTTGCACAGCTGACATACCTACTATATTGCCAAATACACTTGATGATTAGAAGGCTGCTTTTCACAACAAGATTGTTACAGGCTCCTATTAATTCCAATCTCTTACCCCAGGGTGGAGTCACAGGCTAATTAATAGTTAAAGGTAAATCCCAATGGTCAACAAGTCTAGTTGGTATCACCTTAATTTTTCTTAAATCTAGTTTGAGGCTGAAACAGTTGATTTTACAGCATACAGCATTAGAATATCCTCCAGACAAGACATAACAAATGTTTATGAACTCTGACCAGTTCAAGCATTGGGAAACAACCTATGAACTGAAGTTAACCCATTTTGCAATGTTTTTTTATCATTGCCCTATCCAGATAAATTTCAAATGTCTCCGGTGATCCCTGTAAATGGGACATCCTATGGAAATCAGATGCAAATTTTCCTATTTCAGAAAAATTTATACTGCACATGCGAGTTAAACGATATTCTGCATCTTTCACAATGAACAGGCCACGCCAATTCCGTACCTGCTCTAGCAACAACTCTGGTCTGATTTCGAGCTTGTCTTGAAAACCAATCCTGGCCATAATACTGAGCCTGCCTCGAAAGACAATTCTGGCCGCAATTCTGTGCTTGAAACCCTAGTACTGTGCAGTTTTACATGGTTAGATGCCACAACCATTTGTGTGTTGTAAGGCCACTAGGGCCCTTCCATCCTTACCAAGGGAATTCCACTTTCATGCAACACATAAACTAAACACATGTTATCATTATCATTTGTACAAAAAACAAGTGTAAATATTACTAACATGTAGATGGTCCCATATTTTTCCTGAGACCGACTTGGGCCTCAGTTTGAAGACCTCTGCCCAGCTTTCATGCTGCCACCAACTTCAGTGAACTGCTTACTGCCAATGGAGGCATGGGGTGTGTTGTTGCCGCAACGATGAAGCTTTGCTCGTCGTTGGTATTTTTATTGATCCGACAGCTTTTGTTTCCTCATCCAGGCTTTACCCGTTGAATAGGTCTTACCTGAAGAGAAGATTCGGCGGCTGAACTTTAATGTTCCCCCTGATAGCGCTGTTCATTCCCGGCACTTATAGCATGAGGGGAACTCTGGCCCCTTCCGAGTATCCTGGCTCCTTCGTTTGCGAGGACTCTCTTGAATCCATACGCAAGTGCTCCAGTACGTTCCACGGACATATTTTGGAATATGAAGTCAGTTACCCCCTGATCACTCGCACTCCCCTCCACAGAGAGGGAGATTAGTAGGCAGCCCTGAACAGGTGTTGCCGCAGGCCCCTGCCTTGTGGTATGCTCATCAGCTATATCTCCGATCTCGGCGTCAGGACAAAACTGACTCCGTATCCTCACCTCCTCCAAGAGGGAGACATCATGCAGCCCTTCTACAGGTGCTGCTACCACGGGCCCCCGAGGAGACCCGCGGATATAAAGCTCCTCTTGCTGGAGCATATCGTGATGGAGCACCGTCTCCATCAAGAGCTCTTTCCAGCCAGCCCTTCAACAGGTGCTGCTGCCACAGGCCCCTGAGGAGACCCACGGATATAAAGCTCCTCTTGCTGGACATCTATTCTGGACAGCATCTTTTCTGGACAGCCCTGAAACAGGTTCTGCTGCCACGGACTCCTGAGGAGACCCGGGCTGATAGCTCCCTCCTTTGGCACGTATCATTGTGGAGCCACCTCTCCATCAGGTGCCCCATGTGGTGATTCACCACCAGCAGCAACCACCAGCAACAGCGGTATCACCACCAGCAACTCTGGTGGTGATACCGCTGCTAGATTCACCCCCTCCAAGGGAACCACAGAGGTCACTGCGGTAGCAAAACCTGATGGCCGCCGGTTACTCATGTTTCCGCGGTGCTTACCGGAGTATCAATTCCCCATGGCCCATAACCGGTTTCCCGCGGCCTGTTCGGACTTTGCCCCGACATATCCAGCCGGAAAACTCTCATAAAAAGAGATTCCTGCAAGAAAAACACAACTTGTTAAAATATATAAAACTTACCTGCAGATTTAAACTTACCGCTGGCAGGAGCAACGTGCCTGCCAGTCCGGTGTTTCGCCATGCGAACGGCATCATTAACACGCATGCAGACTGGCGGAGCTTCTTCACGGAATTACTCACGTGTGTCCGAAATAAAATATGATTTAAAGTATGCTCTCAACTTACACCAATCTCATAGCAGTCTTAGCAGGGTGAGATTAATGCTGGTTGAATCTAATCGGTGAATGTCAATGTTTAACCCCAATCATCAATAACTACATTGTGTGCATGTGCCAATTTTTCATATCTAATGTGCAAATAAACTTGTGTAGGAAGGAACTGCAGATGCTTGTTTACAGCAAAGATAGACACAAAATCTGGAGTAACTCAGTGGGTTAGGCAGCATGTCTGGATAAAAGGTTAGGGTGACATTTCGGGTTGAGACCCTTCTTCAGACTGAGAGTTGGGAAGAGGGGAACTAGAGGTATGAAAAGGTTCAGTACAAATCAGCCCACACCGATGACCAAGGGAAGGTGGAGCCTACAATGGTCCATTGTTAGCTGTGGAAGAGATGATAACAAAGGGATATATGGATGCAAACAGTAGAATTGTCAGGATGACTAGGGTTGGGGAGGGGGGGGGGTGGAGAGAATATCTCACTGGCTGCCATTTAATGGATACCCCTAAACAGCTGGGAGTTTTGTACTCCTCATGAACTACCCCAAGACTCCTATCAACATCTCCACCCAATCCTTCCTCGATCCCTAGTTTACTGTGATCAAAATCCTACCCTTGAAGTTACCAAATTTCCTTAGTGTACCCGTTAATGATGCAGCATGAAAAGTATAGGACACCCCTTATTTAAAAGTTACTTGAAAGTGTGCTACATCTGGACCTCTTGCACTCCTGATGTTTTCAGGTATTGTTCCTTGAACAACACAATCAGTGGTCCAGACTGATGGTCTAACTTGCCTAAACTGGCACCATTGAAATTCTAGGCCACAGTGTTTTTCTGGTCATATATAGAATGTATAACATAGAAAAATACAACACAAGACAAGCCCTTTGACCCATAATATCAGTGCCAAACCTAATGCCATGACTACCTCTTATCTGCCTTCACGTAATCTATATTCCTCCATTTCCTGCATATCCACAGGCCTATCCAAAAGTCCTTAAATCCCACTATCGTATCTGCCTCAACTACCACTCCAGATAGCGCGTTCCAGGAATTGACCACCCTCTGCATAAAAAACATGTCCTGCAAAAAAGTAATATACACATGATCAACTGTCCTAAGGTGTCAACTTTGGTTAAATATTAGTTGAAAACACAGAGTGTTCACCTGCAAATATCATGTTAGAATATTTAGGACATTGGATATCTTGGAAAAAAGTCCAGTTTAATGTCTCCATTTAAAGGTGAACAAAATGGAGTTCCGCCATTGCTTGTGATACTTTGTGTCATTCATTTAAAATGACACAGGGAGCATCACTAGAGCACAGGGATAGATGATATTTCGGGTCAGGACCCTTCTTCAAACTGATGGGTATATCCAGCATATCGTCTTTTTATAACTACTATTATGACACCAATTAATACTTGTACTTAATACATGGAAATGTGTACTTGGATTGAAATATTCCATGTATACAGGCTGATGGTGTGTTTAAGTATGCAATGTGGTGAGTGAACAGGCGATTGGCTGATGTGATACTTACTGACGCATTTTTCAGGCCTTAGCATTCCTACCTCCAATCTATCTGATATTACCCCGTGCAGTATGGCCCTTTAATGGTTCAATGGTTTCTTTGTAGTCATCTATACAAAGATAGAACATAGAAAATAGGTGCAAAAGTAGGTCATTCGGCCCTGTGAGTCAGCACCATCGTTCACTTTGATCATGGATCCTGTACATGCCTTCTCTCCATACCCCCTGATCCCTTTAGCCACAAGGGCCACATCTAACTCCCTCTTAAGTATTGCCAATGAACTGGCCTTAACTACCTTCTGTGGCAGAGAATTCCAGAGACTCACCACTCGCTGTGTGAAAAATGTTTTTCTCATCTTGATCCTAAAGGAATTCCCCCTTATCCTTAAACGGTGACCCCTTGTTCTGGACCTCCCCAACATCGGGAACAATCTTCCTGCATCTAGCCTGTTCAACCCCTTAAGAATTTTGTAAGTTTCTATAAGATTCTCCCTCAATCTTCTAAATTCTAGTGAGTACAAGCCGAGTCTATCCAGTCTTTCTTCATATGAAAGTACTGACATCCCAGGAATCAGTCTGGTGAACCTTCTCTGTACCCCCTCTATGGCAAGAATGTCTTTCCTCAGATTTGGAGACCAAGACTGTACACAATGCTCCCGGTGTGGTCTCGCCAAAACCCTGTACAACTGCAGTAGAACCCCCCTGCTCCTATACATAAATCCTTTTGCTATGAATGCTAACATACCATTCGCTTTCTTCACTGCCTGCTGCACCTGCATGCCTACTTTCAATGACTGGTGTACCATGCCACCCAGGTCTCGTTGCATCTCCCCTTTTCCTAATCGGCCACCATTCAGATAACAACAAGAGGATTTCAGTATAGTAGTAAAAAGGTTCTTCTGCGGTTGTATAGGGCTCGGGTGAGACCACATCTGGAGTATTGTGTACAGTTTTAGTCTCCTAATTTGAGGAAGGACATCCTTGTGATTGAGGCAATGCAGCGTAGGTTCACGAGATTGGTCTGTGGGATGGTGAGACTGTCATGTGAGGAAAGATTGAAAAGACTAGGCTTGTATTCACTGGAGTTTAGAAGGATGAGGGGATATCTTATAGAAACATATACAATTATAAAAGGACTGGTCAAGCTAGATGCAGGAAAAATGTTCCCATATTGGGCGAGTCCAGAACCAGGGGCTACAGAATAAAGGGGAGGTCATTTAAGACTGAGGTGAGAAAAAACTTTTTCACCCAGAGAGTTGTGAATTTATGGAATTCCCTGCCACAGAGGGCAGTGGAGGCCAAATCACTGGATGGATTTAAGAGAGAGTTGGATAGAGCTCTAGGGGCTAGTGGAGTCAAGGGATATGTGGAGAAGGCAGGCACGGGTTATTGATAGCGGACAGTCAGCCATGATCACAATGAATGGTGGTGCTGGCTCAAAGGGCCAAATGGCCTCCTCCTGCACCTATTTTCTATATTTCTATGTTTCTATGTTTCTAAAAGGTGAATTTATTATGGGGAACAAGGAAATGGCAGAGGAGTTGAATAGATACTTTGGATCCATCTTCACTAAGGCGGACACTAACATTCTTCCTGATGTACTAGTTGCCAGAGGATCTTGGGTGATGGAGAAACTGAAGGAAATCCACATTAGGCAGGAAATGGTGTTGGATAGACTGATGGGATGGAAGGCTGATAAATCCCCAGAGCCTGATGCCCTGCATCTCAGGGTAATTAAGGAATTGGCTCTAGAAATGGTGGACACATTGGTGATCATTTTCCAATGTTCTATAGATTCAGGTTCAGTTCCTGTAGATTGGAGGATAGCTAATGTTATCCCACTTTTTCAGAGGCGGGAGAGAGAAAACAGGGAATTATAGACGAGTTAGCCTTACATCAGCGGTGAGGAAGATGCTGGTGTCAATTATAAAGGATGAAATAGCGACACATTTGGATAGCAGTACAGGATCGGTCCGAGTCAGCATGGATTTACGAAGGTGAAATCATGCTTGACTAATCTTCTGTAATTTTTTGAAAATGTAACAAGGAAAATGGACAAGGGAGAGCCAGTGGATGTAGTAAGCCTGGACTATTAGGAAGTATTTGATAAGGTCCCACATTGGTGATTAGTGTGCAAAATTAGGGCACATGCTGTTTGGGGGTAGAGTGCTGACATCGATAGAAAATTGGTTGGCAGACAGGAAACAAAGAGTAGGGATTAACGGGTCCCTTTTAGAATGGCAGGCAGTGACTAGTGGGATATAGCAAGGCAAAGTACTGGGCTCGCAGCTATTTACAATAAACATCAATGATTTGGATGAAGGGATTCAAAGTAACATTTCCAAATTTGCAGATGACACAAAGCTGGGTGGCAGCAGTGTGAACTGTGAGGAGGATGCTATGAGAATGCAGGGTGAGTTGGACAGGTTGGGGGAGTGGGCAGGTGCATGACAGATGCAGTTTAACGTGGATAAATGTGGGGTTATCCACTTTGGTAGCAAAAACAGGAAGGCAGATTATTATCTAAATGACGTTGTTAAAAAGGGGAAGTACAATGGGAACTGGGGATCCTTATTGATCAATCAATGAAAGTATGCATGCAGGTAAAGCAGGCAGTGAAGAAAGCAAATGGCATGTTGGCCTTCATAACAAGAGGAGTTGAGTATAAAGTAGGAGCAAAGAGCTTCTTCTGCAGTTGTATTGGGTCCTAGTGAGACCACACCTGGTGTATTCTGTGCAGTTTTGGTCCCCTAATTTGAGAAAGGACATTCTTACTATTGAGGGAGTGCAGCATAGGTTTACAAGGTTAATTCTCGGGATGGCGGGACTGTAATATGCTGAGAGATTGGAGCGGCTGGGCTTGCATACTCTGGAGTTTAGAAGGATGAGAGGGGATCTTATTGAAACATGTAAAATTATTAAGGGTTTGGACACGCTAGAGGCAGGAAACATGTTCCTGATGTTGGGGGAGTCCAGAACCAGGGGCCACTGTTTAAGAATAAGGGGTAAGCCATTTAGAATGGAGATGAGGAAACTTTTTCATACTGAGAGTTGTGAGTCTGTGGAATTCTCTGCCTCAGAGGGCGGTGGAGGCCATTTCTCTGGATACTTTCAAGAGAGAGCTAGATAGGGCAATAAACTAAACTAAACTAAACCAAGGGTTGTTCTGGCCCAGCACAATGCTGTCAGCTCCTTCTGCCACTGTTCAAATTATCTGAGACCCTTATGTGAGACCCTTGACGTTTATTCCCTCTGTTCCTATCTCTCAATTACAGAAGTAATTAAGTTACTGTAAGAATAAAGAACTCATGAGGTTGCATATAATGCTCTGGTTTCCTCCCACATTCCAAAGATACACAGGCTCGTAGATTATTAGGCTTTGGTAACATTGTAAATTGTCACTAGTGCCTTGGATAGTGCTGGTGTGCGAGGATCGCTGGTTAGCCTGCACTCGGTGGGCCAAAGGGCCTGTTTCCACACGGTATCTCTAAACTGAAGTGTATCTCTAAACTATACTAAATAGAGCTGAAAATAAATACAATGGCGAGAAAATATTCATACACTTTCAGGCAACTGTTCGGTGTTCCTTCTAAAAATATTTAATGTTTCACTTTTATTCGTTTTTTTTCCAATCCATTAATTTTGTCGCACATCAAAACAAACTGCTTGATTAATGAGCAGATCTACGTTTTCATGCTATTTGGATGAACATTAATAGTACCATATAAAATGATCTCAGATGATTTGACACTTGAATGCTGCATTAACTGGTCTTTAATTTGCTCCATGCCCAGTGCACTATTTTTGAAATATTGAGATAAAAGTAAACCTCTGTTCCTTTAGTACAGCCTTCATTTTTATATTGCCAAAAATCATTAGTTTAATTTTCCTCCATAGCTAAATAATATGTACATCAACATATAGGCCCTTAAAACACGTTAATTTTGATGAGGATGGTCATTCAGCCTTTTTAAATCCTTTTATTTTGAAAAGATGTTCGATTACCCCACCCCTATTTCATTATCAA
This sequence comes from Raja brachyura, assembly GCA_963514005.1. The sequence continues at coordinate 64,947,857 of OY740784.1, forward strand.
GTTATTGTATTCAATCCACACTATCTGGAAGTGATGATATGCTGAATACTCTTAACAGTCTTACCTTTATCCAAATAAATCCAAGCCTCTTTACCCACTATCAATATTCTGCATTTTTTAAACTATATTGTAAATCATTAGAAATCACACCTTTGATGGAGCTTGCAAACATGTGTAAATTGAAAACAGAAATATGCTACTTGGTCCCTCGGGCTTGCGCCATGATTTTATAAGATCATGAGTATTCCGACTGTAAGCTCAGGACTGGATTCTGATCTATCTGCAATAAACTCTCACTCCCTTATTACATCCGCCTCAAAAATACTCTAAGACTCTGCTTCTTCTTTGAGGGTGAGAGTTCAAAAACTCACAACCTTCTAATAGAACTAAATTCATTTGATCTCTGCTTTAAAGGGTGGCTGCATACTTAAAAATAGTGATCCAATTTCTAGATTCTCTCACAAAAAGAAACATTCTTTTTAGTTTAGTTTAGTTTAGTTTAGAGATACAGCTTGAAAACAGGCCCTTCGGCCCACCAAGTCTGTGCCGACCTGTGATCCCTGCACACTAACAGTACCCTACACACACTAAGGACAATTTTACAATTTTACTATGCCAATTAACCAACAAAACAGTGTGTCTTTGGAGTGTGGGAGACGTCGTACAGACTACACACACGGTCAGGATCGAACCCAGGTCTCTGGAGTTGTAAGGCAACACCTGGGCAGCTGCACAACCTTGACTCCCAGATCCACCTCTCCATATCCATCCTGCCAGGCTTTTACACATTGCAATCAAGATCCTGCTCACAACACATTCAAGCCAAGATTGTCCAGACCTTGTTCGTAAGATAATCCATCCCTTCTAGATTGTATTCCTGTAAACAGAACTGCTTCCAATGCAGTGACATTCTTCCTTAAATAAGAAGAACAACAGGTTTTGTTGGACCAATACCCTGTATAATTGAGGCATAAACTCCACATATTTACATTCAATTCCACTTGCAATAAATAGTAACATTCTGTTAGCTTTCCCAATGACTTGCATATTACTGTATACTATCCCTCAGCAAATCATGTACTAGGACACACAGACCCTTCTACATCTCAAGCTGTACAAAATATCACCATTTAGATAATGTTTTTTGTTAAAATGGCTGATTTCACATTTTTCAATGCTACAAGTTTTCCCACTCACTTAACCAAGCTATAACCTTAAGGATAAGGGGGAAATCTTATAGGACCGAGATGAGAAAAACATTTTTCACACAGAGAGTGGTGAGTCTCTGGAATTCTCTGCCACAGAAGGTAGTTTAGGTGAGTTCATTGGCTATATTTATGAGGGAGTTAGATGTGGCCCTTGTGGCTAGAGGGATCAGGGGGTATGGAGAGAAGGCAGCTACAAGATACTGAGTTGGATGATCAGTCATGATCAAATTGAATGGTGGTGCAGGCTCGAAGGGCGAATGGCCTACTCCTGCACCTATTTTTTATGTTTTTATGTTTTTATAACATTTTGTGACCTACTTAATAACTTCATGAAATACATTCTTATCTATATTTATGTCATCAGAAAATCTAGCAATTATACCATTCCTGCTTTCCTCCGTCATTTATATCAGTTGTAAATTGTAGTCCAAGTACTGAGTCCTATGGCAAACTATGCATTACATTTTCTAAATCAGTATGATACTTATTTATGCTTATTCTCCCTTTCTTGTTTTTCAGCCAGTCTTCGTTTAGTTTAATTCAGTTTATTGTCACACGTACCAAGGTACAGCGAAAAGCTTTTGCTGCGAGCTAACCAGTCAGCGGAAAGACAATACATGATTACAACCGAGCCATTCACGGTGTACAGATATATGATAAAGGGAATAATGTTTAGTGCAAGATAAAGTCCAGTAAAGTCCTATCAATGATAGTCTGAAGGTCTAAAATGAAGTAGATAGTAGTTCAGTACTGCTTCTAGTTGAGATCAGATGGTTCAGTTGCCAGATAGCTTAGAAGAAACTGTCCCTGAATCTGGAGATGTGTGTTTTCACATTTCTATACCTTTTGCCCAGTTGGCAAGGGGACAAGGGGACAAGAGGGAGTGTTCAGGATGCGACTTGTACTTGATTATGCTGGTGGTTTTGCCGAGGCAGTGTGAGGTATTAATGGGGTCAATGGAAGGGATGGTTTGTGTGATGGTTTGGGCTGCGTCCACAATTCTCTGCAATTTTTGGTCTTCCATCTTACTATCTTAGTTCTTCACCATGAACTTCTGTTTTCTGCAATACCTTTCAGGTAGCACCTTATCAAGTGCCGTCTGAAATGTAAGTAGAGTACATCTATTGTTCCCTTTTATGCTGTGTGGAGTTTGCACTTTCGCCCTGCGATTGCATTGGTTTCCTCTGGGTGCTCCAGATTCCTCGCACATCACAAAGACATGAGGATTTATAGGTTAATTGGCTGCTGTAAAATTAGCTCTAATGTGTAGGGAGCATATGAGAATGGAATAACATGGAACTAGTGTGAATGGGTGATCAATGGTCAGTGTGAGTTTGGAGGGCCATAGGGCCTGTTTCCATGCTGTATCTCCAAATTAAACTAAATTGTGAAAGACGGGCGTATGTGTAAATTGTCTCAAGTGTGTGTAAGATAGTGTTAATGTGCATGGAATGCTGGTCGGCATGGACTCAGTTGGCCGAAGGGCCTATTTTGGCGCTGTATCTCTAAACTAATCTAAACATTGATGAGGCTATATTTGGAGTATTGTGTTCAGTCGTGGTCACCCTGCTATAGGAAAGACGTTGTTAAACTGGAAAGAGTGCAGAGAAGATATACAAAGATCTTGCCATGACTTGAGGGCCAAGCTACAGGGAGAGGTTGGGCAGGCAATTACATTATTCCATGGAGCGCAGGTGGATGAGGGGTGATTTTATAGAGGTGTATAAGATTATTATGGGAATAGACAGGGTAGATGCACAGAGTGTTTTATCTAGAGTAGGGGAATCAAGAGTTAGAAGAAGTAGATTTAAGGTAAGAGGGGAAAGATTTGATAGGAGTCTGAGGGGCATCTTTCTGCACAAAGGGTGGTTGGTACATGGGAAAAAACTGCCAGAGGGAGTAGTCAAACAGGTACTATAACAACATTTAGAAGATATTTGGACATGTACTTAGACTGGAAAGGTTTGGAGGGATATGGGCCAAATGCAGTCAGGTGGAACTTCTTGGTTGACATGGGCAAGATGGGACAATGGGCCTGTTTCTGTGCTCTGTGCCACCATGACTAAACTAAATCCATGACACACATTCCTTCTTCAAAGACAGGAATTCAAGGGAAGGGACAATGTTTTGTTTTGGTAAAAACACATACATCAGGCTGTTCTTCATAAACGATAATTTGGTGTTCTACATCACCTTCCGCTCCAACCGTATTGCCAAGCTCAGGAACTGGATCTCTGCGTATCACTTTGAACTGGATCCTCAACTTGCTCATCAACAGAACACAATTGGCAGAATTGACCATAAATTTGCTTCGGTCAAGCACCATTGCAGAACAAAGTACAGGTAATGATGAGTCATAGAGTCATAAAGTGATACAATGTGGAAACAGCGTGGAGTCAGAGTCTAGGAGAAAAATTGATCATAGGATTAAATGGTGCCAGAACAAAAAGCTTGCTCTCAACGTCAGTAAAACCGAGGACCTGATTGTGCCTTTAGAGTAGGAAAAGATAGAAACATAGAAAATAGGTGCAGGAGTAGGCCATTCGGCCCTTCGAGCCTGCACCACCATTCAATATGATCATGGCAGATCATGCAACTCAGTATCCCATATTTGCCTTCTCTCTATATCCCCTGATCTCTCTAGTCACAAGGGCCACATCTAACTCCCTCTTAAATATAGCCAATGAACTGGCCTCAACTACCTTCTGTGGCAGAGAATTCCAGAGACTCACCACTCTCTGTGTGAAAAATGTTTTTCTCATCTTGGTCCTAAAAGATTTCCCCCTTATCCTTAAACTGTGACCCCTTGTTCTGGATTTCCCCAACAGCGGGAACAATCTTCCTGCATCTAGCCTGTCCAACCCCTTAAGAATTTTGTAAGTTTCTATAAGATTCCCCCTCAATCTTCTAAATTCTAACGAGAAGGTTGAGGATCACCAAACACTGTTGTTATCGACGGGTTGGAGGTGGATAGAGTCTACAACTTAAAGTTTCTGGAGATACATATCTCTGATGATCTCGTAGATATTGATGCAATTTTAAAGAAAAAACATCAATTCCTATATTTCCTGAGAAAACTGAAGAGTTTTTGTATGTTGAGTAATACTCTCTTGAACGTCTACAGGTGTTCAGTAGAGAGCATATTGATTGGTTACATCACTGTCTGCTTCAGCACCTGGAATGGCCAAGAATGAAGGAGATTACAAACATTGGTGAACACTGCCCCATAAGTACTGACCACCCCACCACTTAAGGGATCTGTAGAAAGCACGGTCTCAAAAAAGCACCCAACATAACAAGGACCCACCCTACCCTGGCCACACCATTGCTGCATCAGGAAGAAGGTGTTGGAGTCTGAAAACTGTATGTCCAGGTTCAGGATCAGCTTCTTCCCAACAACCATTAGGCAATTGAACACTACAAACTCCAACAAAAGTCTGAACTATGAACTGCCTTGGTCACACTAGCGACTTCGGGCTTTGTTTTGTTCTGCACTATATATTTTTTTACCTCATTGAACTTTTTTTTGTTTGCTAATTATATTATCTATTAACTACAACCCCACTGTGGCGTTGCAAGTAAGAATATCATGGTCCCGTTTCAGTTCATGTGACAATAAAACAATCTTGATTTACTTCTCATTAGCTTTTGCTTTTTTACTGCTTATTAGTTTTCCTCAAGAGATTCAAATTCATTTTCACTTCAGATCAATAGTCCCTTTAATTAAACAGACTTCTAATCAAAGGACACATTTTTTTCTGTCATGATTGTACTGCAGAGGAGTAAGTGAGTCTCTTCTGTCTGCATATCAATCCAAGCAGATATGTTCATCATATGTACGCCAGCCACTAAGGAACCACATAATACAATATATGGGGGTGACATAATGCCACAGCCAATAGAGTTACTGCATCACAGTTTCAGTGACTTGCATTCAGTTTTAACCTTCTGAATGTAACTGTCTGGGGCGGCATGGTGGAGCAACATAGAGTTGCTGCCTTACTGCGCTTGTAGCGCCGGAGACCTGGGTTCGATCCCGGCTATGGGTCCTGTCTGTTCAGAGTTTGTACATTCTCCCCGTGACCATGTGGGTTTTCTCCGAGATCTTCAGTTTCCTCCCACACTCCAAAGACATACAGGTTTGTAGGTTAATTGGCTTGGTGCAAACTCGATGGGCCGAATGGCCTGTTTCCCTGCTGTATCTCTAAAACTAAAGCTAAAACTAAAATTGTCATGTTCCCCATGTGACCACTTGGATTCCCCAGATGCTTCACAATATTTTTGTACACATGACAATAATAAAATATGGCAATACCAATACTGATACCAATATACCAGTACCAATAAGGATGCCAATATCATTGTAGCATTCAATTGCAATGCACAAATTCATGAATTTTTGGCATTATTCATGCAAATGTATCAACCTATTCTGAAAAAGAACGATATGGAATATCAAATAATGGCACAAATACACAGCTGGCAGAGACCCGGGTTCGTACATGAACTAGGGTGCTATTTGTGTGGAATTTGCACATTCCCCCTGTGACCATGTGGGTTTCCTCAGGGTGATCCAGTTTCCTCCCAATCCCAGAGACGTATGGGTTTGTAGGTTAATTGGACTCTGTAAATTGACCCCAGTGTGCAGGGAGTGGATGAGAAAGTGCAATAAGATGAAAGTTGGTGTGAACGAGTAATCGATGGTCAATGTGGACTTGGTGGGCCTGTTTCAATGCTCTATCTCTAAACTAAAATAGTAAGATTAAACGAGAACTTACCAGTTTTAAGTTTTTGTTCTTTATTTTATGAGGAGTTACGTTGGTGATTACATGAAGAAGCCCTGCCAGTCTGCTTGCGCGTCAATCTTCAAAGCAGCGGTATGAAATCACAGGTAACAGTAATTGAAGTAACATATTAAGATCAGCAACTTGAGAACTACCAGATGACCTTTGTGAGAGAGGGTTGGGAGTGGAGGGCACGTAATCACCAACGTAACTCCTCATAAAATAAAGATCATACTTCAAACTGGTAAATTCTCATTTAATCATACTATTTTACTTCGGAGTCACGCGAGTGATTCCGTGAAGAGTTCAAAGCTCTGTGATTTCATGCCGCAGATTCAAATCACGGTGTCTCACTGCATCGATTGACTCAGGATGAGTGAATAATCAACAATGCATTAACCATGACATTGATTCAAACGTATTAATGGTTTACATTAATAAAGAAAATCAATAACAACCCCTCTATCTCAGGGGAGGCTAAAGTGGACGCAAAACAGAATGGGCAAATAGCCCGGGTCAGCAGTGGACCTATGGTAAAAAAAAATTGAAAATCAATTCAGTTGACTATCCTGCGGTCGCGAGGATATGGTCGATCGGAATGTCCATTGTCCTGGCCACTGATGTTGATGCTGACCTGGTGGAATGAGATATACAATCGTCAGTGTTAATACCTGCATAAAGCAGAACCTGCTTCAGCCACCTTGAACTCGTCTGGACCGACCTTTTCTTGTGTTTGTTTGTCGCTGATAAACAATGCTGATTCCATACCTCTTAGGGTTCTGGTGGCCTTGATATAATATAGCAAGCTTGCCCTCACACATAGGCATGAGTCCGTGGGGTATGCCGAAATATGATCTTAAATAATGCCAACCCTGGTCTGCTCTGCTTGTGTAGATCAGAAATGTAAAACATAATGGCATCTGCAGCCATTTCCATCCTATCTAGCCACAGCTTTTGCAATGTCTGCCCTCGTTGTGCTGATACTAGTGTCATGACTAAGGATGTAGCTGTAGCCCCCTAGTGAAGTATTGTTAACACACTGTCAATATCCAATATTGTATATACTTGTAGTGGGAGATATATTTTACAAACTTGATATACAGGGTTGAAACCCGACAGAGTGGGTCCCGTTTGCTGTAGCTATTATGATGGGAAGGCACGTTGGGCACAGTTAGTGGCCCAATAACTGAATTATTGTCAAAGACCATTTCAGAATGAACTGGAAGACGTCAGTAATCTGTACCGTATTAAATGTAACATTAATATCAAACAAACTGCTTCCGATCTCCTCAATAGGAAATGTACTGCTTTTTTGGTGCTATCCCTGTACACTGCAGTGAGCACATCCATGGAGTGATGTGAAAATATGAGCCGTAAGGCAGTCCATTCAGAATGTGTAAGTCAATAATTGTTTGATTATGCAGAGGCTGGTTTCCTCAACCACAGTTTGAACCAGCAAAGTTTTCATTTTTTAGAATAATCGTATACGGTTGTATTATTATGCCTGATGGAAGCAAGAAGCATGGCTGCATAGCCAGTCAGACAGTATGAAAACTAAAGTGAGATCTTGCTGACTTGATTTCAAGACCCGACTGATGAGGCAAAATGGAGGAAGACATAAAAGAACATTCCTCCTTCTTGTAGCGAGAATGACTCTCTCCCCACTGTTATGCCACGTATCTTTGCAATCAGTGAATGAGCATGAAACCAACATGTTGATATTCGGTGTTCCATTGAACCATACTTTCATAATACTTTGTGATCCAATATCTATTCTGAGTTGTCATCGATCTGAACTTGATACCAACAACTGAAGAATTGGCAACTCATGCAAATCTCCTCCACCTCCAAACTAGAGATGATATTCGCAATATCCCACCTTAGAGCACTTAGCATCAGTTTGTAAATAACTGAAATTCGACTGACCAAACTACTGTATACTGTTTGTTCATCATTGTGACTTAGGTAGCTTCAGCTGTTCATAGCATAAGCTTGCTAACAATGATCTGCATGTCATTTGAGAGGTTGCTACTTTGCACGATGTCAGTTCCCCGACTTGCACAGCTGAACCACAGCTACAATATTGCCCTATTACTCTTGATGAATAGAAGACAGCTTTATAACAGGTTTCTATTAACTCCAATCTCTTGCCACAGGGCGGAGTCATAGGCTAATTAATAGTTAAAGGTAACTCCCAATGACCAACAAGTCTATTTGGTAACAAGTTAAAGTTAACTGGTTTGATGAGCCCTATTTCTCAAATATAGTTTGAGGCTGAAACAGATGATTTTAACAAAATACAGCATTAGAATATAATCCAGACAAGGCATTTCAAGTGTTTTTAAATTCTGAGTCCAAACACCAATTTTATTAATTAGTTAAATAACCTGGGTAAATAGTTTATCCCATTTTGCAATGTTTTACTGTTACTAGTATAGTTATCATTGCCTTTTGATAATTTCGAATGTCTCCGATGATCTCTGTAATGGGAACTGCATAGAATGGATCTTTGAGACCCTTATGAATCCATTGTTAGTCAGTAAAGAAGTATCTTATTCGGAAAGTTCATATGCGAGTTAACCGACACTCCCCATTTTTCATAATGAACAGGCCACTCCTGCCATCATTCCATGGGTGCTACGCATGATAAGTCTGGCCCGATATCCGAGCCTGTCTGAAAAGACAATCCTGGCCATAGTACTGAGCCTCCCTCATAATTTTGTTCAAAGGCAACTCTGGCCATTATACTGAGCCTGCCTAAACAACAATTTTGGCCCTAACCATATAACCATATAACCATATAACAATTACAGCACGGAAACAGGCCATCTCGGCCCTTCAAGTCCGTGCCGAACAACTTTTTTCCCTCAGTCCCACCTGCCTGCACTCATACCATAACCCTCCATACCCTTCTCATCCATATGCCCATCCAATTTATTTTTAAATGATACCAACGAACCTGCCGCCACCACTTCCACTGGAAGCTCATTCCACACCGCTACCACTCTCTGAGTAAAGAAGTTCCCCCTCATGTTACCCCTAAACCTCTGTCCCTTAATTCAAAAGTCAAAAAAATCAAAAAGAGTTTATTGTCATGTGTCCCTGACAGGACAATGAAAATCTTTCTTTGCATAGCATAACAGAACATAGAAGGCATTTACTACAATTCTATACATAAATACACCCATGACTTAATAAATTAATAAAGTGCAAATAACAGATGGAGGGATATTAATGTTCAGAGTTCCGAGCCAGGTTTAATAGCCTGATGGCTGTGGGGAAGTAGCTATTCCTAAACCGGGTTGTTGCAGTCTTCAGGCTCCTGTACCTTCTACCCGAAGGTAGCAGGGAGATGAGTGTGTGGCTAGGGTGGTGTGGGTCCTTGATGATGCTGCCAGCCTTTTTGAGGCAGCGACTGTGATAAATCCCCTCGATGGAAGGAAGGTCAGAGCCGATGATGGACTGGGCAGTGTTTACTACTTTTTAGAGTCATTTCCTCTCCAGGGCGCTTAAGTTGCCGAACCAAGCCACGATGCAACCAGTCAGCAAGCTCTCTACTGTACACCTGTAGAAGTTAGAGAGAGTCCTCCTTGACAAACCAACTCTCCGTAATCTTCTCAGGAAGTAAATTCTAAAATCATGTCCTCTTGTTTGAATCTTCCCTATTCTCAAAGGGAAAAGCTTGTCCACATCAACTCTGCTATCCCTCTCATCATTTTAAAGACGTCTATCAAGTCCCCCCTTAACCTTCTGCGCTCCAGAGAATAAAGACCTAACTTATTCAACCTATCTCTGTAACTTAGCTGTTGAAACCCAGGCAACATTCTAGTAAATCTCCTCTGTACCCTCTCTATTTTGTTGACATCCTTCCTATAATTGGGCGATTATTATCCCCAATTATAATTATCCCCAGGCCCTAATTCCAAACTTTCTTGGAATGCTAGTATTGTGCAGTTTTACATGGTTAAATGTCTCTAAGCAGATGCTTTTATCATTTGTGTGTTGTAAAAACAAGTGTAAATATTACCAACTTGTGAGTGGTCCACTTACCCATGTTTCGGAAGTGCCAGACCCACCTTGTTGAGTAGGACTGGTAGGGTGTGTGGAACGTCTGCCCAGCAGTCATGCTGCCACCAGCTTCAGTGAACTGCTTACTGCCGATGAACACCTGGGGTGCGTTCTGAAACGATGAACCATTGCCCGCCGTTGTCCTTGATTGATCCGACAGCTTTTGCTTCATCCGCCAGGTTTTTCCTGTTGAATAGGCCTTACCTGAATAGAAGATTGGGCGGCTGGCTCTCATATCCCCCTGTTAGCGCTGTTCACTGCTGGCGCGCATGTGCTCCAGTATGTTCCACCGACATCTTTAGAATCTGGAGTCAGTTACATCTGACCTTTCGCACTCCCCTCCTCAGAGACGGAGATTCGTATGCAGCCCTAGACAGGTGCTGCCGCAGGCCCCTGAGGATACCTGCACTGATACGGCCCCCAATGGACCTATACTAGGATGGAACATTCTGTTGGGATGGCAAACTTTGTTGTCAGGAATGGTACCTCTGACACATGCCCTTCATCCCTTGGGGTATGCTCCACAGCTATACCCTCAGACTCCGTGTCAAAATTACACTGACCCGGCATGCTCTCCCCCTCCAAGAGGGAGACACACAGCAGCCCTGTCCCAGGCACTGTTAGTGCGGGCTATCCTACAGGCCAGTGCTGTCACACATTAAGCAGCCCTGTCAACAGGTGTTGCTGGCACGGGCTCCCCCGTAGGCTGGCGCTGTGACAGATTCGGTATCAGCAGTGCACTGACCCGTCATGGTCTCCCCCTCCAACAGGGAGACATTAAGAAGCCCTGTCCCAGGCGCTGTTGGCGCAGCCTTTCCTACATGCCGGCGCTGTCACACATTAAGCAGCCCTGTCAACCGGTGTTGTTGGCGTGGGCTCTCCCATGGGCCGGCGCTGTGACAGATTCAGTATCAGACAGTACACTGACCCGTCATGGTCTCCCCCTCCAACAGGTAGCAATGTTACAAAATTTTGAGATTTTAAAAATCAAGTCTGCAATTTATCCCATCAGATAAAGCATAAAAAGAAGTTTAATTTGACACCTAATTCACTTTCATATTTTTAGTATTAAGAAAGTTATGACCATTTTCATACTCGGAAATTAGCATCTTGTTCCCCATTGCCTTTCAATTGATTTAACTCAAAAGCTGTGATCTAGAATCGTTAAAAGCCCATAACTTTGTTAAAAATTAAGAGAACTCAATGAAATTTCCAGTTATTATAGATTGAAGCATTCTGAAACAAATATGAAACAATCTTACTTGGATGACCTGAAATTAAAGCATATAATTAGTTAGTTATCTAATTGTAGCTAATTACAAAATTCAATGAGTAGATCTAAACATCGATCCATTTCGTAAGAAAAGATAAACTTTTTTTAAATTGCCTAAGTGTCCAAATAACATTCACACAATAATCCACAATATAACATATTTTTTTAAGCTCATTTTCATGAATTTCTGGTCCAAATGGAAGGAATTTAGTGTTTAATGCCTGTAAATTAAAGGCCATTTAAGTCAACTAGCGAGTGGGTTTTAGTGGAATGCGGGTGGATTGGAACGTTGCGGTTTGCAGTGAAGTCGGTATGAAAAATACAGCCGGTTCATACATTTTTTTTGGATCCCATTTCGCAACATGAAAATATTATTAAAGCCTCCATAAAAACCAACTTTTAATATAAAAATAAACTATTTACCTTTTTTTCTCCCCTACGCAAAATCCTTCCCGTTATCGGCGCTCACGGCTTTTGAAGGTAATTTTTAAATTACTCTAGATAATAAATAATCTAGCGTAATTTAAAAATACCTTCATTAATGAAATGTCGGAGCGATTTTTCTTCCACACCGAAATCGCCCGACATGGATCGATTTGCCCTGCCTGTGAAAAAACGGCACTTTAAACCCGCCCCCCTCTGAAAGGCGCCAAAGTCATGCACACGGGGAGCGGCAGAACTGCAGCGTTGCTCAAGGTAAGTTTTGTAACATACCTACAACAGGGAGACATTAAACAGCCCTGTCCCAGGTGCTGCTGGAGCGGCCTGTATCATAAGCCCGCGCTGTTACAGATCCGTGTCTGAGGTGTACTGACCCGGCATGGTGTCCTTCTCCAAGCGGGGACATTAATTTTGGAGTGTGGAGCTACACCTGTGAAGGGTTAAAATGACAACAGCATCCATGCAAATACACACTTATTACCAGAGTGGAACCCTTGCAGCCCAAGTCCAATAAGGCAGATCGATTTATCGGTGATTTCACCCCATGTCTGGGGACCACCGTGTCTGTGAGCCACTGACCGCACCGTCAGCGACTCTGGCGGTAATACCGCATTCCTGCTTGATTTGCCCCTCCACGGGCATCACAGCAGGCTGGAAGCCACTGACTGCCTTGTCAGTAACTGGAATCATGAACCCGACATCTACCGACTATCCGCTTCCATGGTCAGAACCGGGGTCTCCCCACAGCCCATAGCCGGTTCACTCGCCGGCCTTCACCATAATCCTAGCAGGAAACCTCTGTGAAGAGAGGTTTCTACTCGAACAGCAAACCATGGTAAGTAACACAAAACTTACCTTCTAAGTTTAAACTTACCGCCGGAATGATGCCCTGTCAGTCCGGTGCTTCGGATGCGAACGACGATATGACGTGCATGCGGACTGGCGGGGCTTCTTCACGGAATCACTCACGTGACTCCAAAGTAAAATAAACTGTTCTAAAATGCCAGAGAGATGCAAGGAGCTGCCGATGCTGGTTTACAAAGAAAGTCACAACTTGCTGGAGTAAAAAGGGCCTGTCCCACTTGGGCAACCTAATCTGTGAGTTTGGAAGAGTTTGCACTCGACTCAAACTCGCAGCTTGGTCGACACGTGGTCCTAGGAGGTCCTGTGAGGTCGCTGGAACTCTCCTGCATGTTCAAGGGAAGTTTGCGAAAACTCGCGGCCTCAGCTAGGTCGTGGAAAAATTTTCAGCATATTAAAAAAATGTCCGCAAGTGAAATTTGGTCGGCATGGGTCTTTTTAACTCATAGTCTAGTGGAGTGGGGTTGCTATTTACTTAAAGGCACTTGAGGGACACCGTAGGCCATCGCCTTCGCTGAGCGGGCGTTTTGATTGGCTCATTGGAGTTTTCAGGACTAGGAACACCTACCGGGAGGTAAAATGCTCGCTAAACTTTATTATTCTTTATTAAAAGTATGTCCACTCCTTCTCCCCCCCTCCTTCCCCCTCTCCTCCCCCCCTTCTCCTACCCCCCCTTCTCCTCCCCCCCTTCTCCTCCCCCCCTTCTCCTCTCCCCCCCTACTCTCCCTCCTCCTTCTCTCCCCCCCTTCTCTTCCCCCCTAGTTTTCAGGACTAGGAACACCTACCTGGAGGTAAAATGCTCGCTAAACTTTATTATTCTTTATTAAAAGTGTCTCCACTCCTTCTCCCCCCTTCCTTCCCCCTTCTCCTCCCCCCCTTCTCCTCCCCCCCTTCTCCTCCCCCCCTTCCCTCCCCCCTCCTTCTCTCCCCCCCTTCTCTCCCCCCTTCTCCTCCCCCCCTTCTCATCCCCCCCTTCTCATCCCCCTCTCTCCCCTTCTCTCCCCCTCTCTCTTTCTCTCCCCTTCTCTCCCCCTCTGCACTCTCTAAAGGACTTACCATACACTGTGGCAGCCGTTTACCTTCCTCTTCATCACGCAGACAGCGCTCCTCCGCTTTCCCTGGCCCCCACCTTCGCGATGTGTTTGTGTGTGTGTGTGTGTACGGTCGTCAGATGCAGGTCATGGTTCGGTTGATGCAGCTCACGGTTTCAACGCGGCCGGTTGATCCAACTCGAGGCTTTCCAGGAGAGTGCCCTTGAGCTTGAAGGTCAAAGACATTCTTCTGGACTCGCGGATTAGGTTGCCCAAGTGGGACAGGCCCTTAAGTCAATGGGTCAGTCAGCATCTCTGGAGAACATGGATACTGTAGGTGGTGTTTCAGGTCAAGACCCTTCTTCATTCTGAATAAGGATCTCGCCCTGACACCTCACCTATACATGTTCTTCAGAGATGCTGATTGATCTGTAGAGTTATTCTAACACTTCATGTCTTTCTTATTATAAAATACCAGCTCTTTATTTTTTTATTTTTCAAATGGAATTGAAAATTAATTTCTTAAATAACATAGACCTTAAATAGGCACCAATCAATATTAGTCAATGAACTCTGAGCTGTGAAGCTTTGCCTGGCCACATATTGCCTTTTGAGTTATATATTTGTATTAAACTGCAATAGGCTAAAATATCATATGTAGTGCTCAGAAGGTAACAGCTCAAGCAGTATCAGGTATCGGCAGAGCCTGACAAACAATGACAGAAGCTGGCACGCTGGGGGAATAACCTTATTTGAAAATGTTACCTAAAGACATTTATAATCAAATAGAAAGAACAATCTGAATTAACATTCTATTCTGTTCCATTTATATTAAATAAAGGCATTTCTCCCTTGTTCTTATCTGAAAGCATTGTGGAATATGCTTTGAAAGTTGATGACATATTTGAGTACTCAAAGGGTTGGATTCTAATCAGTGGATTTGCTCGATTTTTAATTTGTTTTTAAATGTTTTTTAAATTTCAAAGCAAATCAGATAACCTTTTTCATTTCCATCAAGCAGTATATAATTTGGCAGATTGACATGTCAAATCAAGCAGAACCCATAGAGATGCCTTTGATGTCATTCCACTATGAAAGCATGCTTAAGTCACCGGAAAAAAATAATGAATAAAAGGAAAATAGATTTTGATTACATTCATATTTAACACCAAAACATTCTGATTGCCACACTAATTAAACGGGGATTGAGGTCATCTTTTAAAATTGCAACTTAAGAGAACAAAAATAGAGGTCTTTTATTGAACATTTTAAGTGGTTTCCTACAGAATGTAAGCAATATTTAACCTTTTCTTCCTGCGATAAATGCATGTAATGTATTGAATATAAAAGCGACTTAACATATACTTAACTCTCCCATGACATTGGAAGCAAGCAGTAAAAATAGTTGTGGAGAAAATAGTGGGATTGAGAAATAATAATGAGAATTCCCTACAGCCATTAGGCTATTAAACGCGTCAATCTCAAATAAGCTCTGAACTACATAGACTGTTATTGTTTTTATTGCACTATTATTGTTTGTTTACTATGTGTATGTATGCATGTATGTATATATATCTATATAACTAAAAGTCTCATCTTGACCACTTCCTGTCTGCACTGTATATTGATTTTAGAAAAAAACACTACCAGAGATCGCTATGATTTTTGGCCATCTTACTCACAGTCCTCCTCCGCTGAGGCAGCCTGAGGATTTTTCCGACCGATGTCAAATAATAAAGTTATGAATGATTAAAAAATCTTGAGATCAGTTGATAGGTCCTCTTGCCTAACAATCACCATGATTAAGGTAATGCCCTTTCCGGGGGGCAGGACTATAAAATCCCGGATGTCTGGATGTGAATCAGTCCCTCTGGAAGGAGAGGCTGTGATTCTAAGCTGTGAATCAACTGAACTGTGAGTCTGCGATGTACTTGCAATAAATGATTTGTTAGCCCTTAATGACAATGCAATGAGTTGTTTGGCCTGCCCTGCCCGTGCATGAAACGGCAATGCAAAATTGGAAATGAAGTGACAATGCAATGAGTTGTCTGGCCTGCCCTGCCTGTGCTTGAAACTGCAATGCAAAATTGGAAATTAAATGACAATGCAATGAGTTGTTTGGCCGGCCCTGCCTGTGCTTGAAACTGCAATGCAAAATTAGAAATGAAGTGACAATGTAATGAGTTGTTTGGCTTGTTCCATACACCCACCAGCCTTTGTGAGAAAAAGTTACCTCTCGGATTACTATTAATTTGTTTCCCCTTCACCTTGAACCCATGTCCTCTGGTCCTCGATTCCCCTACTCCGGGCAAATGCCTGTGCATCTACCCGATCTATTCCTCTCATGATTTTGTACACCTCTATAAGATTTCCTCTCATCCTCTTGTGTTCCATGGAATAGAGACCCAGCCAACTGACCCTCTCCCTATAGCTCACAAGCTCCAGTCCTGGCAACATCCTCAAAGATCTTTTGTGAACCTTTTCAAGCTTGACAATATATTTCCTATAACATGGTGCCTAGAACTGAACATAAAATTCTAAATGCGTTCTCACCAACATCTTATACAGCTGCAACATGACCTCCCAACTTCTATACTCAATACTCTGCCTGATTATATTTTGCTACAGTAAGTCAACGATGATTTTTTTTTCTTAAATCCTGCTAAAGACCTGCAGTTTGGAACTGTAGCTTTGTATCAGAGAGGTTAAACTCAACTTGAATTCCTGCTCCTAGCCATCAATCATTTTCTCTTGACTGAAATATATATGTATGCAGAATAAAACAGTAGTTCAGCTCCCTGCAGAATTTGGTGCCAATGCACCTCTTGTGTGGGCCAAGTGACATTCAACTCCCAGGCACAAAATGGAAGCTGATAAAACACCCAACACTCCAAGCCTTCAGGGAAACGAGTGTGGAGCACCCATAATTGGTTTACAATGAGGGAAATGTGACTGATCACAAATCTGGCCTCACTTCTTTAATTTGTTTTACTTGCGTCTACCTACCAGTAATGTTGTATGGTACCTCTCCATCTCAGATCAAAGCATTTGAGAAGAGCTTTAGTCCCATTAGATAATGGGGCCCAGGGGTGGTTGCAGTGGGAGGAGTAACGTCCGGGCGGTGAGTACAAAACCCGATCGCGAGGCTTCGATTCACAGAGGCCCAGGAGCGGTTGCAGTGGGAGGAACCCAAATCTGTAACATTCCATTGGCAGTTCACAGTTCAAAACAATTCGGCTTGTGGAAGCCGCTGATTGGTGGAAGCGGAGTAGAGGAATCAGTTGATTGGGAGTCAGATCCCTGCTGATTTCTTCCAGCACTTTGTAATGCATTGTATTGTATTTTGTATTGTAGCCAGGGTAAGGGGGAGTATGAGGGCCAGGGGAGTTTACTGTTCTGCATGTGAGATGTGGGAGGTCATGGAGTCCAATCGCCCTCCAGACATCCACATCTGTGTCAGGTGCATCGAGATGGGGCTCCTAAGGGACCGTATTAGGAACCTGGAGCAGCAGCTCGATGACCTCCGTCTGGTCAGGGAGAGCAATGAGGTCATAGCGAGGAGTTACAGAGAGGTGGTCACTCCAAAACCACTGGAGGCAGACAAGTGGGTCACGGTTAGGAGGGGCAAGGGACAGAGGCAGGGACTAGAGAGTGCCCCGGTGGCTGTACACCTTGGCAATAAGTACTCCTGTTTGAGTTCTGTTGGGGGGGACAGCCTACCTGGGGGTAGCAGCAGCGGCTGGGCCTCCGGCACAGAGACTGTCCCTGTTGCTCAGAAGGGTAGGGAAAAGAAGAGGAGGGCAGTAGTAATAGGGGACCCTATAGTTAGGGGGTCAGATTGGCGATTCTGTGGACACAGTCAGGAGACCCGGATGGTAGTTTGCCTCCCTGGTGCCAGGTTCTGGGATGTGTCTGAACATGTCCAAGATATCCTGAAATGGAAAGGAGAGGAGCCCAAGATCGTGGTACATATAGGTACCAATGACATAGGTAGAAAAAGAGAAGAGGTCCTGAAAGGAGAATTTAGGGAGTTAAGAGGAGCGTTAAGGAGAAGGACCGCAAAGGTAACAATCTCAGGATTATTGCCTGTGCCACGTGACAGTGAGAGTAGTATGGAGCGAAGTAGAGGATAAATGCGTGGCTGAAGGACTGGTGCAGAGGGCAGGGATTCAAGTTTCTGGATCATTGGGACAGTGTTAGTTGTGAGGAGGATGCTAGGAGGCTTCAAGGTTACTTGGATAGACTAGGTGAGTGGGCAAATGCATGGCGGATGCAGTATAGTGTCGATAAATGTGAGGTTATCCACTTTGGTGGCAAAATCAGGAAAGTAGACTATTATCTGAATGGTGGCCGATTAGGAAAAGGGGAGATGCAACGAGGCCTGGGTGTCATGGTACACCAGTCATTGAAAGTAGGCATGCAGGTGCAGCAGGCAGTGAAGAAAGCAAATGGTATGTTAGCATTCATAGCTAAAGGATTTGAGTATAGGAGCAGGTAGGTTCTACTGCAGTTGGACAGGGTCTTGGTGAGACCACACCTGGAGTATTGCGTACAGTTTTGGTCTCCAAATCAGAGGAAAGACATTCTTGCCATAGAGGGAGTACAGAGAAGGTTCACCAGACTAACTCCTGGGATGTCAGGACTTTCATATGAAGAAAGACTGGATAGACTCGGCTTGTACGCACTAGAATTTAGAAGATTGAGGGGGGATCTTATAGAAACTTACAAAATTATTAAGGGGTTGGACAGGCTAGATGCAGGAAGATTGTTCCCAATGTTGGGTAAGTCCAGGACAAGGGGTCACAGTTTAAGGATAAGGGGGAAATCTTTTAGGACCGAGATGAGAAAAACATTTTTCACACAGAGAGTGGTGAATCTGTGGAATTCTCTGCCACAGAATGTAGTTGAGGCCAGTTCATTGGCTATATTTAAGAGGGAGTTAGATGTGGCCCATGTGGCTAAAGGGATCAGGGGGTATGGAGAGAAGGCAGGTACAGGATACTGAGTTGGATGATCAGCCATGATGATATTGAATGGCGGTGCAGGCTTGAAGGGCCGAATGGCCTACTCCTGCACCTATTTTCTATGTTTCTATGTTTCTAGAAGAATTTGGCTTGGCATCATGTCTGGTGCAGATATTATGGGCTGAAGGGCCTATTCTTGTATGGTACCATTCCATGTTCCATGTTGTAGGTGAACTTTGCTAGAAGGTCCTCCTTATTTTGTAGGTCAATAATGGTGATCACTGGGACAGAATGCATTCTGTGTTTGTTCCTGGACAAGGTGCTAACTTCCCAGCAGAAGGCAGCAAATACCATTTCTGCTAGGTTCTGAGGAGGCTTTAGAGACATTGCAGAAACAGGCCCCTAGGCCTTCCAATTTCACGCCGACCAGTGATCACTCCATGCACTAACACTCCCCTACACACTAGGAGTAATTTTACAACTTACTAAAGCCAATTAACCTACAAACCAGTACGGCTTTGGAGTTTGGGAGGAAACCAGAACACCCAGAAAAAACCTACGCAGTCACAGGGAGAACATGCAAACTCCGTACAGACATCACCCATAGTCAGGATGGAACCCGGGTCTCTGGTGTTGCAAGGCAGTAATTCTACAGCCCTCGTATGACAGTTCGCACCCTGCACCAATACCATTGCAATCCCAACTTTCCTTTGCTTTGCCTGCATGTCACGACTTGAAGGTGACTTAATTTGCCAAGTCAGAAGGTGACCTTCCTTCTTTTAGTACAGACATTCTGGGCTGTAGAGCCTGTTCCTGCACTGTACCATTATATGTTCTCTGTTTGATGTTCTAGATCTATGTGCAGAGTTGATTACAAAGAATGGGACAAAAATGTGTGCCATGCAAAAAAACTGCGCAAAGCTAGTTTGTCTCTGTTTTTAAGTTGCAGATGAATGTCTGTCAAAGCCCATCCCCAGGACTCATTTAAATAATGGATGTGAGATGTCTATGCCTATTATGCTTGCAAAGACAACTCACTTAACACTAAGGATTAAATATGGCTCGCAATAGTTCACCAATATTAGAATGTCAATTCATGGAGGGTAATTTCCAATGAAATGTAGACAGTATTTAATGTCTTAGCATGCTTAAAGGTGCTTAAATCCTCAGGGTGTGTATCTTCAGAGCTATATCCCAGGTTGGCATAGGAGGCAAGTGGGAAGATTGTTGGGACTTGACTGAGATTTGTTAATCTTCGATTGCCATAGCTGAGGTACCAGATGACACTAAGACATCAAAAGTAATAACAATAAGCAATAAATATAGCAGGGAGAAGCTGTGTGATTACAGGCCAGTGAGTCTAATGCCAGTGATCGGGTAGATTTAGAGAAAACTAGACCAAGTGGGACCCAGGTTTGCACGGGAGGGCTTGTCCCCCAATGCAATATTCCACCTCTCCACCAATTACCATATCGGTGGCCAATGGGGAGGGGGCTTTCTGGAGCGCTAGCATGGGTGATGTGGGTCCAGTCAAGTCGAGCACAATGAGTGCAGGGCCAACAATACATTTAAATCAATTTCAAGTCAAGTCAAGTCAATCCATTTCAAGTCAATCCATTTCAAGTCAAACCAAGTCAATCCACTTCAAGCCAAGTCTGGTCAATCCACTTCAAGTCAAGTCAATCCACTTCAAGTCAAGTTAATCCATTTCAAGTCAAGTCAATCCATCTCAAGGGCAGGTCAAACAACTCAATGAATTATCACTTCATTTCCAATTTTGCATTGCACTTTCAAGTACAGGCAGGGCAGGCCAAACAACTAATTCCATTGTCACTTCATTTTCAATTTTGCATTGCAGTTTCAAGCACAGGCAGGACAGGCAAAATAACTCATTGCATTGTCACTTCATTTCCAATTTTGCATTGCACCTTCAAGCACAGGCAGGGCAGGCCAAACAACCAATTGCATTGTCACTTCATTTCCAATTTTGCATTGCAGTTTCAAGCACAGGCAGGGCAGGCCAAACAACTCATTGCATTGTCATTAAGTGCTAACAAATCATTTATTGCACGTACTTTGCAGACTCACAGTTCAGTTGATTCACAGCTGAATCACAGTTGTGGCCTCTCCTTCGCGATCTTCCAGAGTGACTGACTCACGTCCAGGCATCCGGAGTTTCATAGTCCTGCCTCCTGGAAGGGGCGTTAGCTTCCTCATGGTGATTGACAGGCGAGAGGACCAATCAGCTGATCTCAAGAGTTTTTAAACATTCATAACCTTTTTTATTTTTTGTCGATTGGAAAAATCCTCGGGGCTGCCTCAGCGGAGGAGGACTGTGACTAAGATGGCCAAAAATCATATGTGATAGCATTTATAAAAAAATCAATATACAGCGCAGACAGGAAGTGGTCAAGATGAGACTTTTAGTTATATAGATATTCTGAAGGACAGGATTAATACACACTTGGCAAGCAGGGATTGATTAGTTTGATTGGCTTTATTGATAGGAGATTTCATTTTGGAGTCACGTGAGTGATTCTGTGAAGAAGTTGCCAGCCCGCATGCACATCAATACATCGACGCATGGCGCAATGCTGACTGACAGACGCGCTGCTCCTGCCAGCAGTTAGTTTAAACCTGAAGGTAAGTTTTAAACTTTTCAGGTTAGGCTTCCATTGCAGGAATCTCTTCTCACAGAGTTTCCTGCTGGATTTCGGGACGAAGTCGGGCGGGGAAACCTTTTTGGACCGCGTCCCAGTCACGGACCATTGGGAATCCCGGTCATGACCTCGGGGAATCCCGGCCACAACCTCGGGGAATCCTGGCCACAGACCGCGGGGAACCCGCTATGGAGACCGCGGGAGTTCGGGTAGTGGCGGAGGTCAAATTCGCCTTCCGAGCCACTGGCGGTGAAGCCAGCGGCTTTAGACTGGTGCCGGCAGCACCTTGGCAACCCACTTGGAGGGCAGCCACAGAGATAGTCCGTACAGCCCGTTGACTCATACGACTTGGGCCAGGAGGATTCGTATGGAGAGGATCCCCTCCTTCAATGGGTAACGTTCTTTGGATGTCAAACCCACATGGAGCACCTAATGGAGAGGTGCTCCACTATGGTATGCTCCAAGGAGGGAATTATATCACTGCAGGTCTCTGCGGGGCCCAAGGCAACAGCACCTGTTCACAGGGCTGCACACTGTCTCCCCCTCTAAAGAGGGGAGCAGTCGGGGTCAGTCCTGTCTGACTCAGAGATCCAAGGTATTGCTGGGAGCATACCATGAGGCATGAAGGATATGGTCCGTGGAGGGGCCACATCAGCGCAGGTTTCCTCGGGGTCTGCGGCAACAGCACCTGTGTACAGGGCTGCACACTGACTCCCTCTCTGAGCATGGGAGCAGTCGGGGTCAGTGTGTAACTGACTCCAAACACGGAAGTATGTCCGTGGGACATACTGGTGTTCCTGAAAATACCGGCAGTAAACAGCGCTATCAAGGGTGATGATGGAGGGGCATGGTACCCCAGGAAACCAGCGGCCTTATCTGCTATTCAGGTAAAAACCTATTCAACAGGTGAGACCTGCATGAGGGAGCTGAAGCTATCGAACTACAAGTACAGCCTCATCGTTTCGGCAACAAAACACCCCACACCTCCATCGGAAGCAAGCGGTTCACTGAAGCTGGTGCACAGGGCTTTTAGGCCAAGGCCCAAGCTGGTCTCAGGAAAAATATGGGATCCACGTACCCTACCAGTCCTCTCCAATCAAGGACGGAAATAGAACCCGCATGAGGGGCCTTTGGGCTTATCATAAGGCCATGAAGGTAGGTGTGTCTGGTTCTTTCTGAAACATGGGGTATGTGGACCATTTATAAGTTCGAAACACTTGTAAAAACCTGTAAACAACCTTGTTGTTATGAAGCAGCCTCTACTCATCAAGAGTATTGGCAATATAGTGGCTGTGTCTTCAGCTGTGCATTTGGACCTTGCATTTTCAGTGCCATGTAGGTCGTTATTAACAGACCTATTCCTATTACCAGCTGAAGATATCAAAGTCACAATGGTGTATTCTACATTGCTCCTGTACTTTTGCTCAGCAACTCTTCAGTTATATTACAAACTGATACAAGTACCCAAAGATGAAAAATTACGAATACCATCTCTAGTTATGGAAGCGGATGGGCTTGGCATGCTCAACTCCAAATTGATACACTATGGTGGGGGCATTTGACGCTGGTGTATCATCACGTAAAAATCTATGACAACACAGAATGGATCATGTATCACAATGTATCACAATGTATCACAATGTAATTAATGACATTGTGGTTCGATGGAACGCCGAATATAAATATATGTTTGCATCCAGGCTCTATCACCATTGCAAAAATATGTGGTACAGTGGCAATAGATGTATTCTCGCTACACTGAGGAAGAATGTTCTTTATGTCTTTCCTCCATTTTGCTTCATCTGTCGGGTCTTGCACAAAACCCAGCAAGATCTCACCTCAGGCATTTCATACTGCCTGACTGGCGTATGCAGCCATGGTTCCTGCTAAATGTTGGGGATGATTATTGGACCTTATATGGTTTTCCTAAACACAAAACTCAGGTGGTGCACCCAGTGACTGAGGAAACCACCCTCTGCATGATAAAATCAATTTATAGTCTTGGAGTCTCTGAGAAGACCATTCGGCGGCAAGGATTGCCAGACTGATTCATGTACGTGCTCACTGCAGAATGCAGGGATAGCACCGAGAAAGCAGCACATTTTTTCCTCATCAGGAGATGGGAAGTGTTGGAGTTCATTTCAGATGGGTCTTTGACAATCAATTAAGTTACAGTACCATTAACTGTGCTAACGTGCTTTCTTATCATAGTTGCTGCAGTGATCAGGACCACTCTGTCGGGTCACACTCTCTAATATCCAGATTTATAAGGATATCTTTAACAACATTCGCCCAGGCCCAGGTACTCGGAGATATGTGATGTTAGCATTGTTCTTAAACTGCTTTGCCAGTAGTTCCCAGCTACATCTCTATCCCTGGTCAAACTCACTTACAAAGTGTTTATGCTCATGGCGCTAGTCTCAGTGCAACTGGTCCAGCCACTACTTATTGCGACTGGGCAGGATGGTTAAACGATATATGCTAATGCTATAATATTTTATGTTGATGATGTAGTTAAGCAGAGCAGACCAGTGTGTCAGGTCCCAAACTACTTCTCATGGCATACCCCATGGACCTTTGGTTGTCTGTAGTCCCTCATTTACAACAATACGTCAAGGTCACCAAGAGCCTTAGAGGATCTGCACTGGCAATGGTTGTTAGTTACTAAATACCTCATAAAAGATATCTATCCAGACCATCTCTAGGTGGTCAAACAGGGTTTTGGCTAATGTAGAAATAGATACTATATCTTCTATCTCACACCACTAGGGCTGCGACTACACTAGCCGCAAGGGTCATGTACGTTCCACTAGACCACATCCTAGTGGCTGCAGGATGGTCAAACAAATGAACTTTCCAACATTTTATGATAACCCATTGCCTGACCGGGGGTATTTGCCAAATTCCATTTATGATTTGTTTCATAGTTTCCCCCAGGATAGAAGGGGTCACTATTATTCTCCATTTATGATTAAAGTATCAGCATTTTTAACAAACTATGTTGTGGCTGAATGCATTAATCTTTTTTCACTCACCCATGGTCAATTGATGCAGTGTTTGATGCCTGGACTCGTATCCGGCATGAAATCACAGAGCTATGAAGTCTTCACGGAATCACTCACGTGACTCCGAAATAAAATAGTAAGATTAAATGAGAACTTACCAGTTTGAAGTTTGATCTTTATTTTATGAGGAGTTACGATGAGCGATTATGTGCCCACCGCTTCCAACCCTCATATCATAAAGGTCATCTGGTAGTTCTCAAGTTCTCTCCAATCTTACTATATTCAGGTCAACAACTGTAATCTGTGATTTCACACTGCTGCTTTGAAGATTGACGTGCATGCGCACTGGCGGGGCTTCTTCACGTAATCGCTCACCGTAACGCCTCATAAAATAAAGATCAAACTTCAAACTGGTAAGTTCTCATTTAATCTTACTATTCTGTTTGACAAATTTGATGGAGTTTTCAAAAAGATTAAAAGGTGTATTGATGAGGGCAGTGCAATTGATGTAATCAAGTCCTTTGTCAAGATTCCACATGGGAAAAGTGGTCCACGTTGGCAAATCATCTGTCTGAAGTAGAGTCCCAACCCAAAACATTGTCTGTCCATTTCCCTTCACAGATGTTGCCAGACCTCCTGAGTTCCTCCAGCAATTGTTTTTTTTTGTTCAAGCTTCTAGCATTATGTCTCCATTATGAATCCAAAGTTGCTTTACTAAAGGATATCGGAGAATGACATTGGAGGATTACTTTTGTGATTGGAATCCCGTGACTTGTGATGTACCATTGGGATTGGCACCGGGACCCCTGTTGTTTGTCATGCACACAAAAGACTTAGATGTGATTGTGAGAAGTATAATTAGTATATTTGCACTGGCATAAAACTTTGTGTTATTGTTCATATTTGAGATGGAAAACGTTAGGAAACAGAATAAAATTTATGATTTGTTAATTGGGCAAAATAATGTCAGAGGGAATTTAATTCTGATAAATATAAGGTAGTATTTTGGTAAGTGTAAGATAAGTATTTTGGGAGGCAAAATGAGAAAAATACATGATAAATGGTATTTCCCAAGGGCCCCTAGTGTACAAATCATAGAACATAGAACAGAACAGCATAAGAACAGGCCCTTCAGCCCACAATGTCTGTGCCGACCATGATACCATGACCCTGTCTTTGCGACCTGTGCATAATCCATAACCCTCAATTCCCTGCATATCCATGCACCTATCCAAAAGCCTCTCAAATGCCACCATCATATCTGCCGTCACCACCAACCCTGGCAGCACAATCCAAGCACTCACAAATCCATAAAGGAAGCAGTTCAGGTTAATCATGGTGAAGAAACCTTATAGAATATTGTCCTTATAAACTTGAGCGTAACACATTATTTTGCAACTTTATAAAATGTTGCGTTGGCCATAAATGGGCATTGTTATCACATTATTGGAAGAATATGATTACATTAGAGATAAGGCACAGGAGAATTGTGAAGATGTTGCATAGGATGCCATGTTGCCATTATGAGGAGAGACTAGATAAGGCTGAGCTTAATTTTCTTAGAGGCTGATGGCGAAAACTAACAAATAAATACAAAATTATGAAAGCTATAGGTAAGCTAGACATTGAAAACGTTTTCCCCTGAGCACAGGGCATAGGTAAGTAGTAGGTGTTTTAGAGGGGACTAGACTAAGGGTCTGCTCCCCCAACGTAAGAGTCCACCACTCACCCATTCCCCCAGCGCAAGCCATTCCCCCAACGCAATATTGTACCACTCATGCAGAGCCCCCAACTTTTTTCTAGCACTGTAAGGCAGCAACTCTTTCGTTTTTTTCCGAAATGGGTGAGTTTTCGGGCTGTTTTTAACACTTTAAATGATTAATAAATTAATGGTCGGCAATATAGGTGGGAATGCGATGGGGAGATGTTTATCGCCTCGATGGATGTGTGAACATGGGCAGGCTGTGGCCTAGTGTTTGGAAGAAAATAGGAATTAATCGGATATTGACACAAACACAGCCACAATCAAGCCAAAGACTTTTAGTATTATAGAGATCTGTGGAAACATCTTTTCACCCAGAGGGTGTTTGGAATCTGAAGCACACTGCCTGATGAGATGATGGATGCAGAGTCTCTTAGGATGGTCTAAACAAGCAATGGAAACTAATGGACCAAGTTCTGGTAAATGGTATTAGTATAGATATATATGGTTAGTATGGATAGTGGTTGAATGATGCACAGTATGACAATGTTCTATGACTACAGATAATGCCATGGTGAGCCTGCTTCCTGTGCAGATCACTCAAAGATCTGCTCACAGTTTATGCTCTGAAAACTGAAAACTGTATTGGTCTTATCCAATCTAAAACTGCTAAACCTTGTGGAATTATAACTTTTCACTCCTTATGTTTTTCTCAAGACAAGTGTTGAAATTGCTAATGAATATTCTATAGTTGTTTGCTCTGCAATTCTATCACTATCAGCAGTGATAATTTATAAATATTAATTGAGCTCAAGGGGTGCTATTAATATTCACTTCCAAAAACTCTTTTCAATACCTCTGATAATATATAAATATCAGGTTCCAAATCTTCATGTAAGGTTTTTGTAAATTAGGTCCTGACAAGAACTATCAATGCCAGAGCTTTGCAGCATTGTCACAACATGTTCCAGCATCGTCCTGATAGTGAGGAAACTCAATAGGACTTAAAATTTCCCGTATTTGCTCAAGCATATTCAATTTCAAATGAACTTCGATTTTTTTAATTTTATGGAAATAGGCCCTGTGGGGCACTGAAACATCACCGACCACTGATCACCCGTACACTAGTTGTATGTTATCCCAGTTTTGCATCCTACATAGAGTACCAAGGGCAATTTACAGAGGCCAATTAACCTACAAACCCGTGCGTTTTTGGAATGTGGGAGGAGTCTAGACCACCCATAGGAAACCCATATGGTCACCGGGAGAACGGCACAATGGCACAGGGGTAGATTTGCTGCCTTACAGTGCCAGAGACCTGGGGTTAATCCTTACTATGGGCCCTCTGTATGGAGTTTGTATGTTCTCCCTGTGACTGTGTGGGATTTCTCTGGGTGCTCTGGTCTCCTCCCACATTTCGAATACGTGCAGGTTTATAGGTTAATTTTGTGTAGGATAGAGCTAGTGTCTGAATGATTGCTGGTCGGCATGGACTCAGTTGGCCAAATGGCCTGTTTCAATTCTGTATCTCAAAACTAAACTAAACATACAAACATGGCCTGGGCCCTGGAGAATTTTCTGGGCATTATTTGAATCTTGTGCGCATAGAAAAAATGGAAGTAATTTTTTTTGGAAAAAATGAAAGCTAGACTCTCATAGAGTCATGGAGTAATACAGTACATTGTGGAAACAGGCCCTTTGACCCAACTTGCCCACACCAGCCAACATGTCCCAGCTACACTTGTCCCACCTGCCTGTGCTTGGGTCTATATCCCTCCAAACCTGTCCTATCCATGCACCTGTCTAACTGTTTCTTAAACGATGGGATAGTCCCAGCCTCAATTACCTCATCTGGCAGCTTGGTCCATACACCCACCACCCATTGTGTGTAAAAGTTACTCCTCAGATTCCTATTTCCCCTTCACCTTGAACCTATGTCCTCTGTTCCTCGATTCCCTTTCTCTGGGCAAAACCCTCTGAGCATCTACCCGATCTATTCTTCTTATGATTTTGTACACATTACAGTGTAATCACAGAAAACAGAAAAAGAATCATGCAATGGGCAAATCTAGTTCCTGCTGTTATGCCACAACAGATACTATATTATGTGTATAACCTTTTGTTTATATTTTGATTTCAACCACTTGCAATGTACTGCAATGTTGCTGATATTAGACCATCAATCTGAAACATTAACTTTTGTTTCTCACTTAACATGTGAAGTCTAATTTATGGAATGGAAACTAGACTGATTTAATGATTAAAGCTGCTGTGCATAATTTTAAGATATTCTTCTTTTTTTCAAGTTTTATTATGGTTGGATTGCGAAACTCATCATTTTTATTGACGACAGATTTTTCTAAGCATTTTTGTTAGGATATCAGTTTTCCAAAATCTTTATCATTTTTCCTTTGTACATTACATCCCTACAACATTTTGCTTCCTGTTTTTATAAATTTCAACTTACTTGAAGGAAAAATAATATTTTGTCATTGACTGTGACAATAAAAGATTAATCAGCAAATGCATGTGGCTAATGCAAGGCTAATATTTATTTGATCATAAAATCTCAATTTATTTGTGAAATCGTGATGGAACGCCAAGACAACAGGCCGCAATGGCCAATGCATGCCAGGGAATAGATGAGAAAAATCAACATTACATGCTAAACATATCGTTTATAGTGGGAAATGAGAGTGGAGGTGAAAAGTCACGCCTTTTCTTGACTGCTGATGCCTCTGTATATCTCACATTTTTACTCATTCATAATTCATGAATCTGTGGAAAATACAAAGTGCTGAAGGAACTCAGCAGGTAAGGCTGCATCAGTGTAGGGAATTGACAGATGACATTTTGGGTCACGACCCTGATGTCTGAAGAAAGATCTGTTACTGTTGTCCATTAGATCATCTCTCAAATGTTCTTTCAGTATGAACAGTCTTACAAAGAGCAATTCTGTTTTCAATGAAAATATACAGGTAGTCCGTTTGCTTTATCTTTTAACAAGCAGATGCCTAATTATTAGTCTTCCATTCTCCCTACAATCCTTTTTTTTTCTCTTCAGTCGGTTCAACATCATGGTCTGTGTTCTAATTCTAATGTGAATTTGGAAAGAAAGGTAATTGCATCAACAATTATGCATATAGTAGCGATGTTAAAAAACTTACCTTCAGCGGCACTGCAGTTCTGCCACTGGCCGTGTGCGTGACTTTAGCGAACTTTGGGGGTGGGGGATGGGATTAAAATCCAGTTTTGTACAGCCTTTCTGAGGTGGACTTCCTTGGGCTGCTAGCTGCTGATGAAAAATCGATCCGACTTCCGTTTGCGCTATATTTTTTTTTTAATTCGCTGGACAATTTAATATTTGGATTAGAATAAAAAGCGACTTCGAATGCCCTCAACGTCTACAATGTGACGGATCACAAGAACGGGACAAAACAAAGGGTAAGTCGTTTATTTTACATATAAACTTGCTTCTTGGGATTACTTTAATCTAATGTTATGTTGCAAAAATGTTATTTGGGCCCCATATGAACCGGCAGTGTTTTTTCCTGCCGATATGGGGTTCAAATTGACCTCAAATGCAATGTTCCAATTGATCGCGTTCCTGAAACGAGATGATTAAAATGCCCTTTTTTTTGGACAATCATGTCATAAGCCGTCCAAATTGTCTATATTTTGTGTTATTCTCTCTCTATGATCATTATTTTTTAACAAAATATTCACAACAGTTTGAGTCACATAATTTTGATTATATTTTGAGAGGGTACTTCTGGATTAATTTATGGGCATTAAACATTAAATTCCTTCCATCTGGCATATAAATTCATGACAGTGAGATTTTTAAATCATGTTATATTGTGATTTCCTGTGTCCATGGGATTAGTTTGTTATTTGGATACTTAGGCTATTTTAAAAAATATATCATTTTCTTAAGAAATTGAATCTACAGGATATTTTTAATGGGAAAGTAATGGGCAGAAAGGCATGTCATGCGTGCTTTGAAGAGCAAAAACTTGTAGTTTACAATGCCAAAATTGAAAAGTTGAGGAAAAACAAGGTGTTACAATCTGAGGAGTATGATGATGCTATTGATTATGATATGCCAATGCACCAGCTATCGACTGATCTTCTCCATAAAGACTTGGTCTATTGCTAGAAATTGTAATTTATTCACCTATCTGTAATGGACTTACAGCATATTATATAATAATATTAAAGTTCTGATCTTGAGAATATCACATTTTTGAATTTTCAAGGCAGTCTGGGTGTTTATTACTATTTCCGTCACAATGCTCAATTTCTTAAGAAATGGATAGATGTTTAAATCTACTCATTGAATTTTGTAATTAGCTACAATTAGTTAATTAACTAATTATATGCTTTAATTTCAGGTCATCCAAGTAAGATGTTTTATATTTGTTTCAGAATACTTCAATCTATAATAACTGAAAATGTCATTCAGTTCTCTTCATTTTTAAGAAAGTTATGGGCTTTTGACTGTCCTCGATCACAGTTTTTGTGTTAAGTCAATGGAAAAACAATAGGGAACAAGATGCTAATTACCGAGGATGAAAATGCTATAACGTTTTTAATATTGAATATATGAAAGTGAATTAGGTGTCAAATTAAATCTGATGGGATAAATTGTAGACTTGATTTTTAGAATCTCAAAATTTTGTAACATTGCTACATATAGGATCTGAAAATGAATCTGTCCTTGCACATTCTACCCAGCCCAATAGGTATCTCTTGATTCTAGTAACCAGCATTGGATATCTACAAGGACAGAACATACAAACATATGAGTATATCTATAAAAATAAAAACGATTTACTCATCGTGATGGAGGCATTGTTGCAAAGTAATGAATATTGTAAGCTAGATATTCCAGGAGAGGAAAAATGGAAATTAAAGAGGTATAGCCCTGATAATAATAGTTGAGATAAATGTATAAGGAGGAAGGATGAAGACTTCAAAAATCAAGAGGTAGAATTAATTTGGTTTAAATTAGAAACACCAAGGCAGAAATTCTCTCTTGTCTACCAAATATATAGAACATACATAGGGGTGGGACAGTAGCACAACAGTAGAGTTGCCTTACAGTCCCAGAGACACAGGTTCAATCCTGACTACAGGTGCTGTCTGTATGGAGTTTGTACATTTTCCAGTTTCCTCCCACATTTCAAAAAAGTGAAGGTTTGCAGATTAATTGGCTTTTGTAAATTATCCCAAGTGTATAGGACTAGATCTAGTGTGCAGGTAAACATAGAACTAAGAACAGTACAGAACAGGAATATGTCCTCTGTCCACAATGCCTGTGCTGATCATGATTCCAATTTAAACTCTTCAGCCTCTATGTGATCCACATCCTTCAATTTCCTGTATAAACATGTCCAATAGCTGCGTAATGGTGTTATTGTATCTGCTTCTACCAACAGCACTGACAGGACATTCCTGGCACCCATCACTCTGAGAATGTGTCTTTTGAGAAATGTGGAAGAGTTTTACCAGAATGCTGCCTGGTTTAGAGACTTTAGCTAAAAGGAGAGGTTGGTTAAATGTAGATTGTTTTCTCTAGAACATCAGATGGTAAGGGGAGACCCGATGGAAGTGTGAAAAATGTTGGGAAGCATAGATAGGGTAGACAGCCAGATCCTTTTTCCCAGGGTAGAAGTGTTAAAGGTTTGAAGACATAGGTTTAGGGTCAGTGGGGAAAATTTAAAGGTGATGTGCGGAACGATTAGTGCCTGGAACACACTGACAGGGGCAGTGGTGGAAGGAGATATTATAATTATGTATACTAGGATTTTAGATAGGCACATGAATATGCAGGGAATTGAGGAAAGGGATCACGTGCAGGAGATTAACTTGCAATTATGTTCGGGACAGACATTGGGGCCTGTTTCTGGCCTTGGTCCTCTGTGCTGGTTTATACTGAAGATAGGCACAAAGTGTTGGAGTAACTCAGCAGGTTAGGTGGCTTCTCCATCTCTGGAGAGAGGGAATGAGTGGCATATCAGGTCAAGATCCTTTGCCAGACCTGTATTTTACTATGTCCATTTGATTAAGTCAAGGGTTTGGTGGGGGGGGGGGGGGGGGGTTTGGGGTGGGAAGGGGGGACCACAAACCTCTGTAAAGCTTTGACCCACAGGACAATACTATCGTCAACTCAATACCCGAAAAGTCCATTCTGTAGAAGGGTCTCGATCCGAAACGTCACCCATTCTTTCTCTCCATTGATGCTCCAGAATTTTGTGTTTACCTTCAGTTTAAACCAGCATCTGCAGTTTCTTCCTACCCACCTCTGTGTTCTATGTTCTAGACATATTTGGAATAACAGGGGATAGGAGGATTTTAACTTTCCCAATATATACTGGGGGTGTCAAATGCCAAGGGTTTAGATGGGATGGAATCCATCAAATGTATCAGGAAATTTTACTCAGGCAATATGTGGAGGGCCGCACAAGGGAGAGGGAAAAGCTTAATCAACTTAGGAAATTGGGAAAGGTGAGTGACTGAAGTGTCCGTAGGCATGCTTTTTGGAACCAGGGATCACTGTTTTATTAGCTCATATAGTCATGGATGAAAACAGGGCAGACCCTGTTCTGAATTGGGGCAAAGCTAAGGTTGACATGGGCAAGCCATAGACATTGTCTATATGGACATCAGCAAGGCTTTTGATAAGGTTCCCATTGCTGTCTGCGATTTATGTCAATGATTTGGATTACAATGTTGAAGGAATGTTGTGTAAGTGTGCAGATGATACTAAAGTAGGTGGTATAATAGCTAACGAAGATGGTTATTAAAAATTATAGCAGGATATTTATTAGTTAGGCAAGTGTACTGAGGAATAGTTGATGGTGTTTAATGCAGATAGGTACTAGATGTTGCATTTTTGGAAGTCAAGCCAGGACAGGAACTTCACAGTAAAAGTTCAGGCCTTGGGTGGTATTTGAGAGCAGAGGAATCTAGCAGTGTAGTTATATAATTCCTTCATAGTGATCAAAAAGGTACAGAAGTAGGGATGTTATATTACAGTTGTATCAGACGTTGGCGAGGCCACAACTGGTGTATTGCGCTCAGTTTTGGTCACCTTGCTATCATGACGGCAAGATTGGCTAAATGCACACGGCCCTTTTCCTAGGGATGAGGAAACAAAAACTCGAAGCCATAGAATGAAGATGGGAAGGCAGAGATCTAACAGGAACCTGAGAGTAGCTTTTCATGCTGAGTGTGGTACATAAATGGAAAGAGTTGATAGAGGAAACAGTGGTTAAAGCAGGTACTATAACAACATTTGAAAGGCATTTGAACAGGTATATGACCAGGAAACATTTTGAGGGATATGGATCAAAAGTCGGCAAATGGGATAAGCGTGGATGAGCATCTTCGTCAGCACAAATGAGTTGAACCAAAGGTACTGTTTCCATGCGGTATGACTACAAGAAGAATAAGAGATTATCTAATTGGAACAAACAAAATTCTTACACAGGGCAAGAGAGTGATCAAGTTCTTGCAGTATTTCTCCTGGCTGGGGTGTTTGAACCAATGGCCACAATGACTAAACTAAACTAAATTAAACTAAACAAGTACATTTTACCAATTCTCTGCCAAAGATGAATGTGGCAGCTCAGGCTTTGAATATTTTCAAGACAAAGATTGATGGTTGGTTATTAAGGGAATTAAGGGACATGGGTTAATGCAGGAAATGGCACTGAAGTATATGATTAGCCATGATCTTGTTGAATGATGGAGCAGACTTGAGGGACCAAATGGTTATGCATGCCTCTGTTTCAAATGCTTTTATTGAATGATGGAGTAAGCACAAGGGACAAACTGGCCTAGATCTGGTTCTATTTCTTGTATTATTATGATCTCATTCAAACACTAGAGCAATGGCAGAAAATATGTATTGTTGGAAAATTGCAAAAGATCTTCAGTACTCAAAGTGGTTAAATATCAGCTAGTATGTCAAAATCAGCTAATACCTTTGCACATTAAACATCAAGAAAGCACTTGTGCCCCTTTTTGTAAAGACTGTTACTCAACTGTATGGAACACAATAAAGAGAAAAAATAATCGATTTCTTAAGTAAAGAATCATTTTCATATAGATTCCAAGGCTGAATGTATTTTAAGTGCAGCCTCTATTATCAAACGCAGCTTAATTTTAAACATAAATTAAATGATGGATATTTTAAAACCTGAAATTTATCACTCTCTGCATTCCTGGTGACTATATTATTGTACCATTGTCATTCTAATATATTTTCCAACTAGCTAACCTTGCAAAGAAAACATTGCTAACCCTAAACATTAACATTGCAATCGTTCTTGGCCACACATATCAAGACGGATGTTTGGCAAATTTGGAACACGTTAAAGACTAGGGGCACTGTATGGTATGCTGGGGCATAGGGGAGCTGAAGATAGGGGTGCTGAAAACAATAGGGGTGCCGTATGATGGCAGCCTCTGCCTGTTTGTTTTTCTGTCTTTTTGTTATTTTTGGTCTATTTAAAAAAGTATGTTTTAGAGGTCTCTTAGTATTTTTATGTGGGGGAGGTGGGTAGACAATAGACAATTGGTGCAGGAGTAGGCCATTCGGCCCTTCGAGCCAGCACCGCCATTCAATGTGATCATGGCTGATCATCTCCAATCAATATCCCGTTCCTGCCTTTTCCCTATATCCCTTGACTCCGCTATTTTTAAGAGCCCTATCTAGCTCTCTCTTGAAAGCATCCAGACAACCTGCCTCCACCGCCCTCTGAGGCAGAGAATTCCACAGACTCACAACTCTCTATGAGAAAAAGTGTTTGCTCGTCTCCGTTCTAAATGGTTTACTCCTTATCCTTAAACTGTGGCCCCTGGATCTGGACTCCCCCAACATCTGGAACACGTTTCCTGCCTCTAGTGTGTCCAAACTTTAACAATCTATTATGTTTCAATGAGATCCCCTCTCATCCTTCTAAACTCCACAGTGTACATGCCCAGCTGCTCCATTCTCTCAGCATATGAGTCCCACCATCCCGTGAATTAACCTTGTAAACCAATGCTGCACTCCCTCAATAGCAACAATGTCCTTCCTCAAATTAGGGGACCAAAACTGTACACAATACTCCAGGTGTGGTCTCACTAGGGCTCTGTACAACTACAGAAGGACGTCTTTGCCCCTATATTTGATTCCTCTTGTTATAAAGGCCAACGTGCCATTTGCTTTCTTCACTGCCTACTGTAACTGCATGGTTATTTTCATAGACTGATGTCCAAGGACCCCCAGATCCCGTTGTACTTCCCCTGTTCCCAACTTGATGCCATTTCGATACCAATGTAGATAACCTCACATTTATCCGCATTAAACTTAATCTGCCGTGCATCTGCCCACTCCCCCAACCTGTCCAAGTCACCCTGCATTCTCATAGCATCCTCCTCACAGTTCACACTGCCACCCAGCTTTGTGTCATTTGCAAATTTACTAATGTTACTTTGAATCCCTTCATCCAAATCATTGGTGTATATTGTAAATAGCTGCGGTCCCAGCACCGAGCCTTGCGGTACCCCACTAGTCACTGCCTGCCATTCTGAAAGGAACCCGTTAATCCCTACTCTTTGTTTCCAGTCTGCCAACCACTTCTCTATCCATGTCAGCACTCTACCCCCAATACCATGTGCCTTAATTTTGCCCACTAATCTCCAATGTGGGACCTTATCAAATGCTTTCTGAAAGTCCAGGCACACTACATCCACTGGCTCTCCCTTGAGGATGACTGAACTTTGGTGCCTTCCTTCACAGTGGGAACTCTGATTTTGCTGTGTGGGGATGTTTATGTTAAAGTCTGTCATCTGTTGTGTTTTTTTATTTTTTTTTATTCGTTTGGCTGTATGGTAACCCAAATTTCACTGTACCAATTGGTGCATGTGACAATAAATGTCTCTTGAACCCTTGAATGGGTCAATTTCGTACATTGTGTGATAAGAGATATTGAATACATATACAGTGGCGTGCAAAAGTATTCAGCCCCCCTGAGTCAATACTTTGTAGAACCACCTTTCGCTGCAATTATAGCTGCAAGTCTTTTGGGGTATGTCTCTACCAGCTTTGCACATCTAGAGACTGAAATTTTTGCCCATTCTTCTTTGCAAAATAGCTCAAGCTCAGTCAGATTGGATGGAGAGCATCTGTGAACAACAATTTTCAAGTTTTGCCAGAGATTCTCAATTGGATTTAGGTCTGGACTTTGACTGGGCCATTCTAACACATTAATATGCTTTGATCTAAACCATTCCATTGAAGCTCTGGCTGTATGTTTAGGGTCGTTGTCATGCTGGAAGGTGAACCTCCGCCCCAGTCTCAAGTCTTTTGCAGACTCTAACAGGTTTTCTTCCTAGATTGCCCTGTATTTGGCTCCATTCATCTTCCCATCAACTCTGATCAGCTTCCCTGTCCCTGCTGAAGAAAAGCATCCCCACAGCATGATGCTGCCACTATCATGTTTCACAGTGGGGTTGGTGTGTTCAGGGTGATGTGCAGTGTTAGTTTTCCGCCACATATAGCGTTTTGCATTTAGGCCAAAAACTTCAATTTTGGTCTCATCAGACCAGAGCAACTTCCTCCACATGTTTGCTGTGTCCCCCACATGGCTTGTGGCAAACTGCAAACGGGACTTCTTATGGCTTTGTATCAACAATGGCTTCCTTCTTGCCACTCTTCCATAATGGCCCGATTTGTGGAGTGCATGACTCATAGTTGTCCTGCGGACAGATTCTGCCACCTGAGCTGTGGATCTCTGCCGCTCCTCCTGGATGTCTTGGCTGCTTCTCTGATCAATGTTCTCCTTGCCCGGCCTGTCAGTTTAGGTGGACGGCCATGTCTTGGTAGGTTTGCAGTTGCGCCATAATCTTTCCATTTTTGCATGATGGATTGAACAGTGCTCCGTGAGATGTTCAAAGCTTGGGATATTTTTTTATAACCTAACCCTGCTTTAAACCTCTCCACAACTTTATCCCTGATCTGTCTGGTGTGTTCCTTGGGCTTCATGATGCTGATTGTTCACTAATGTTCTCTAACAAACCTCTGAGGCTTTCACAGAACAGCTGTATTTATACTGAGATTAGATTACACACACGTGGACTCTATTTACTAATTAGGTGACTTCTGAAGGCAATTGGTTGCACTGGATTTTATTTAGGGGTATCAGAGTAAAGGGGGCTGAATACTTTTGCACGCCACACTTTTCAGTTTTGTATTTGTAAAAAAATTTGAAAACCATTATCATTTTCCTTCCACTTCACAATTATGCGCCAATTTGTGTTGGTCTCTCACATAAAATCCCAATAAAAAACATTTACGTTTGTGGTTGTAACGTGACCAAATGTGGAAAAGTTTATGGGGTATGAAAACTTTTGCAAGCCACTGTAAATATAGATAAAAGGTTTGGAGAGAATATAAAAATGAGAAAGAACATGGAAGATGGACAAACAAATAGAAAAAACAGAAGTAAGACATCTAGAAAGTTGAGTCGTCTATGTAGACTTCTGCAACAAAATACTGCAGCATGCTTTGACAGTATGTCTATTATTCCTGGCAGGATTATCCGTCACAAGAGGCTGAAGAACTTTAGAAGAAAGAGAGGTGATTTTATTGAAGCTTGTAAGATCGTAAGGGGAGGTTATAGGGTACAAATTGAGATTAGGTTTGAGGATCTAAAACTAGAGGTCAAAGTTATTTGATGAAGGGGGTGATGATTTAAATAAAGAATGGCTGACCCGAAATGCGTAGGTATTTCTTCCTTCAAATAGTGAGAAATCTCTGGAATATTCTATCCTGAAGGATTGTGGAGGCTAGATCAATTGAGGAATTTAAGAAGGGACATACACATTTTTTAAACATTGGTGAATTGAGGGCTGTATAGAACTGCAACGGAAGAGTCGAGACCTGGGGCTGATCGGCACTTAAACCATATTGAATGATGGGGCAGGCTTGAAGGTTCAGACACCCTACTCCTGCTCCGATTTTTTTTGTGTTCTTTAACGGTGAACAAAGTGCTTAATGGCAAGGGACTGTGACCCAAATGTATGATTGTAAAATTCATAACCTGCCAGCAAAGGTACTACCCTGTATTTTTTTGAATGATAAAGTCTTTCTCTTTGATCGATGCTGATATACTTTGGCCATGGGGTCTTCCCTCAGATCAGACATGGAAACTAAGCATTTTACATACAGAACAGCTACAGAGCAAACAACAATTTTCATCCTCCAAGCACAGACGTTGAATCTGATCCATTAATATTGCCAACTCTTCAGCTAACTATATGTAATCAGCTTGGTAATTGTACAGTGCTTCAGATCAATATTCCAGTCCAATTACATGATTAGACATTAATGTTGCACAAACATGCCTCAAAAATGTTGATGAATTCACTTGGTGATTACACACAACTGACAGAAAACTATGCCTGCAGCTGGAACATGTTGGAAAAATCATGTCTGAAAGACATGTTTTTTTAAGAATTGCGGCTAAAGCATATTTTGAAAATTGTCACTAGCCCAAATGCAGACAACACCTTAATACTGACTAATCCCTCTGATTCAACTTTGTGATTATCCTATTGAGTATGAAGAATTTGCCTTTGTGGGGTGTGGGGGAGGGGGTTGTGGGGGGGAAGGGGTTGTGGGGGAGGAGGGGGGATGTGGGGGAGGAGGGGGGATGTGGGGGAGGAGGGGGGATGTGGGGGAGGAGGGGGGGATGTGGGGGAGGAGGGGGGATGGGGGAGGAGGGGGGATGGGGGAGGAGGGGATGTGGGGGATGTGGGGGTGGGGGGAGCGGGGGTGTGGGGGAGGAGGGGCGCAATGGGGGAGGGGGGTGTGGGGGAGGGGGGTGTGGGGGAGGGGGGTGTGGGGGAGGGGGGTGTGGGGGAGGGGGAACCTCCAAAACCTTCATAACATTTGTACTATTTCACCGATCGGAACAAAACTTATATGACTTGCAGCAGAGTAGAATGGTGAGTTAAGGAGCTGTCCCACTACGGCGACATAATTCACAAATTCAGACGATTTTGCCCTCGACTCATACTTGCAGCATGGTCGACACAAGGTCCGAGGAGGTCTTTGTAACTCTCCTTCATGCTCGAGAGTAGTCACTGCGTACTCGAGGCCTCAGCTAGGTCACGGCATATTTTTCAACATGCTGAAAAATACCTGCGAGTAAAAAAAGGTCGCCAAGGAAAAAAATCTATATTTTTTTACTCGTGGGATTAGTAGGTCATAATGCTATTTGTATGTAGTTGAAGTCAATTGAAGGTAATCGTAGGTAGTCGAACGTAAAGCTCGTTGAGAAAAAAAAGGTAAGTAAACCGACCGGTAATGTTAAATGCCCGCTAAACTTTATTAAACGTTGTCTGGCTTCTTAAAAGTGTCTCCACTCCTTCTCCCCCCCGCCCCCCCCGGCCTCTCCGTGCTCTCTAAAGGACTTACGAAACTGTGCCAGCCGTCTTTTACCTTCCTGTTCATCGCGGGTGTGAATTTCAGACAGCGCTCCCCCACTTTCCCTGGCGCCTACCTTTTGTAATGTGTTGGGGGGTGGGGTGGGGTGTGTGTGTCTGTGTGAGTGTGTGTGTGTCTGTGTGAGTGTGAGTGTGTCTGTGTGTGTGTGTGTGTGTGTGTGTGTGTGTGTGTGTGTGTGTGTGTGTGTGTGTGTGTGTGTGTGTGTGTGTGTGTGTGTGTGTGTCTGATGGTCGATCCAGCTCGAGGTTTTCAGGCAAGTGCCCTCGAGCTTGAAGGTCGAAGACAGTCATTGAAAAGTTGCATCAGTGGGACAGGCCCTTAAGGTGTAGAGAAATCGTAACGCTATGGGTGATAGTTTTTGCGCAAATTTGATTACAACGCAGATAGGAAGTGGTCAAGATGACAAGTCTAGACATAGATAGATAGATAGATAGATAGATAGATAGATAGATAGATAGATAGATAGATAGATAGATAGATAGATAGATAGATAGATAGATAGATAGATAGATAGATAGATAGATAGATAGATAGATAGATAGATACAGATGAAACAACAGAACACTACATTCAAACATTTTTTGCCATTTTAAAAGGATGGATACAGCTAAACGATGAATTGTCTCAAATCACATCTGTACGGGTCATTCTACAAGCTGCTGCCTCTGGCCAGAAGCACCCACTGCCTAAAAAAATTATTGGAAAATTACACATAAGATTTCTGTGATTTCGTTGACCATTATGTTTAATACAGAGATAATTGTGGATATTCTTTCCCCAGCAGCAAAATGAACTCATAAAACTACAGAGACAAATAGAACCATTAAAAGGCAACATTAAAACACATGCCTGTTCAGTGAGAACCTGAATATGAACCAAAGGTTAATATTTCAGGAAACAATTCAAGCTCCATCCGATTAAAATCACGAGGGACCTAGATAAGGTGAATAGTCAATGCCTTTTCCTCAGGATTGGGGATTTTAAAACTGGAGGTTGTAGATTTAAGGATAGATTTTAAAGGGTCAATTGAAGTGAAAAGTGTTTGAAAGCCAAGATCTATTACAAAACCATTGTTCAATGGTTCAATGATCCTTTATTGTCACACGTACCGAGGTACAGTGAAATTTGATTTACAGAACAGTCTTACCAAAAAAGCAACATGATACAAAACCACATAAAGATTCAACATAAGCAGCCACCACAGCGGCGAGTGAGAATCTCCCATGGCACACGGCAGAAGCGGAGACCCAGAGCCATCAGTCCAATGTCCGGCCCACACACAGGCTTCTTCAACGTGATGTGACCAGAATTGTACCAACTGCTGTCACTCTTTATCTGCAATCCCTGTCCGCCCAAGCAGTCAGAAAGCTGTCCACACTCGCATCGGACATGTCCTCGTGGCGCGATGTCGCCGCAAACACCAAAATCACTGCACTCACCGCAATCCCTCCGAGTCCCCACCAGCGCAGGCAGCACGTCATCTTATTTTTCGGCAAGATCATATTCCCCGCTGTGATGGAAGGCAAATAACTTTTACCTTCTTCCTCAAGGTCCAGCAGGCATATACTATCTCAAGGCAAAGAAAACATACTACCAATACTTACTCCACAAAATCAACCAAATTAATTCAAAGGCGGCACAGCGGTAGAGTTGCTACCTTACAGTTCCAGAGACCTGGATTCAATCCTGACTGTACGGAGTTTATACATTCTCCCTGTGGACACGTGGATAGTCTCTGGGTGCTGTCGTTTCATCCCACAGACCAAAGATATACAGGTTTGTAGGTTAATTGACATGTAAATTTTCTTTAGTGTGTAGGATAGTGATGGTGTATGGGTAGTTGCCAGTCAGTGTGGACTCAGTGGGCCAAAGGGCCTGTTTCCATGCTGTATCTGTAAAGTCTAAGGTAAAGAAAGAAGGATTGTTGGAGTAACTCAGCAAGCAATACAGCATCTGCGGAGGGAAAGAGGGAAAATGCACAATGGTACTTAGGAGAGGCAGTTCACTTCCCTTTATTTCCACTCTGTTACACACTCAGGCGTGTTCGACTTGAACCTTTCTGCTTGAGTCAGACCAGAGCGGCATAGTGGTGCAGCGGTAGAGCCACTGTCTCACAGCGCCAGACACCAAGGTTCCATCCTGACCTCGATTACTGTCTGTTAAGTTTGTACATTCTCCCTGTGGTTTCATCTGGGTGCTCCGATTTCTTCCCACATCCCATGCTGTATTTCCAAACTGAACTAATCTAAATCAGCAGAACTTGTCTGCTGACAGGCTTGGGTATTAATGTCTTCAAATGAGGCATCTTTGGAAAGTCTATGCTTTCTATACCAGTCTGCAATTTTGCCTGCCCATCCAAGAGTGCTGCGATTGGCCTTCCATCAATAATGACATGCTGAGCTAAACTTTCCAGGAAACATTACTTCTGAGATCTGAAGCATTTATTTAGACAATAGACAATAGGTGCAGGAGTAGGCCATTCGGCCCTTCGAGCCAGCACTGAAATCCAATGTGATTGTGGCTGATCATCCCTAATCAATATCTCATTCCTGTCTTCTCCCCATATCCCCTGACTCCGCTATCTTTAAGAACCCTATCTAGTTCTCTTTTGAAAGTATCCAGAGATCCGGCCTCCACCACCCTCTGAACAGTTGGTGCTAGATAGTCTGGACCCTAAATTGATATGCAGGATAAGGTAAGATCCAGATGTCCTTTCCTTTGCTAAAATCCATGGGGACTTTGCAGAGGAGCTCTGAGGTGTTGCAAATGCATAGTCAGGATTGGCAAAATAAGGGGCAGTGTAAATACTGTTAATAATGTTGCAAGATGTTTGCACTGCTGTTTGAGGATTGGCTGAAGTGTGAAACTTTGTTTGAATTGTTTATACAACCAGGGAAAATGTTGCATTACCTTGCTTAACTGACTTCCTTCCAGAGGTTTCTGTAGAAACATTGTAATTGGGTACTTTGTAATTGGGTTAGGGAACTGTCAATAACAATATCATGTAATCAGTATTTGTGATTGGTTTGTAGGAGCTGCCACCCCCATCTAGTTTTGCGCCATAGGGTCCGTGACCGATAAGGAGTGAACCGCACGAGGATCGAAGTCGGTCTTCTAGAGGGGCGCTTTGGACAGCGTAACCTTTTGGAGGTGTTTGCTTGCACGAGGCTGAAGGGCTTGAATGAGCAGAGACAAGGATCGGACCCGCGTTGGTTAGGTATTGTATTGAGAGTTTATTATTTTTGGAAAGAATAAAGTTGAGTGATCCAGTGCTTGACTCAGTGTTTTATTGAACTAGACTAAGGGGGTAAGTTGTAGGAGCAGAATTAAATTGGGGGATCTCAACGGACCCCCAGACATAAATTTGCGATCGGGGTTTTGAGCTGTTACAGATTGCGAGCAGTGAAATCGGCGCCACGGTGCAGTTTTTGCATTGGTTTTCCCACACTGCTCGTTGGAGCAGATCAATCATTCGTGTGCTTGTGTTGGGGTTCCCAATGAGATCTGACAACAGTAGTCTAGCAAGCACTGAGGGTGGAGGAAAGGGAGTCCTTGCCTTTGGGATGAAAGGCCCTTCAGAGTTAGTCAACAGCTGTTGCAGTCAGGTACCATTGAGTTGGCCTGACACCAAATTCAAAGAGAAGTTGCTGAGGGGTTTGGGGCCCTGCCCGGACTGGGATATCCGATTGGCTGGATATCTGAATATACAGGATTGGGTTGGTGCAGTACTAAGAGGTGAACTACTGCGTCTTGCTGAGGGTGCAAATTGGAAAGGCACTTTAAAGATCGGCATCAACTTCCAGGGTGAAGCGGACATGCGCTGATGCCCGGTACAAAGCAGGTAGAAAGGAAGAAGCCCATGGGTGAGCCTATGAGAGTCCGAGTCCCTGCCTGTGTGAGTAGGACCTAGAACTGAAAAGGGAGGGGTTACATAAAGGTACCGGGAACTCAGAGGCTGGAGTATAATTGGCAGAAAATACTTGTAACCAATTCTGAGAAGCTAATAATAAAGACATCTGTTC
Source organism: Raja brachyura (assembly GCA_963514005.1). Next base: position 64,991,380 of record OY740784.1, read on the forward strand.
AAAAATTGTAATTTGAAATTGCATACTAAAAGATGATTGGATAAGAAAATAATGAGTTAAAATTCTTCCGATTCAAATGGACTAAATTCAGGATTTCATTTTGAAGTGCTGGCTCGTTCCTATTCCAGGCTTCCATATTGGGAGCTGGAAGTTGTAAAGTGTTATTTTTTCCAGGTTAACCTGTGTATAATAAAAACTTTGTTAAAATTGTTATTAGTTAAAATCTGTTAAACTGCAGTTTAAAGTGTATTCAAGATTTGCAGTTGTTTCATTGTATTTTGTTGTTTCATTGTATTTACTCTGTATTGCTTTTGATTTAAAGTTCTTAGTGTTAGATACACTGCTGTAATAGTGGATTGAATCAATTGTATAAGAACATAGTTAGATTAAGACTGTGATTATAATTGGAGCCTGACTCGTGGCTGTTCAACCAAGGGTTTCGTTTGTTGAAAACAACCCGACCCGTAAGAACCTTGAAGGGGGTGGAGCATATTGAACAAATTATTTGGCAATGTAAAGCAAAGGAGTTTATAGGATTGTGGAGAAAATATTATGAGGAACGGAAGGCGAGTAAAGAGGTTGCGAGAATGGCAAATTGGAAAGAAGCAACTTTGAAGCGTGGGATAGAGCTGAAGGATATGAAGTGTACCGACCTCCAGGCACCTCAGGAGAGGGCATGGATGCACTAGAGATCAAGGGAGAAATAAATCTTCCAAAGGGAAACTGGCACCAGAAAATCTCAAATTTGAGAACCCGATGGTTGGCGTTAGTTCTGAGGGAGACAAAGACGAGTATTTGGAGGATTGGGAAAGTGTTAAAATTAGAAATTCACGGCCTCCACCTTATTCCACTTGCATTCCCCGCACTTTAGATACACATTGTTTAGCTTGTGAACACAATAGACAATAACATTCTGCAGCGCAGGATTCTTTAACCTCGACTGCTCCGTTGACGGCAGAAAGTCCGGTAGCTCACGGTACCAGAAGTAAAACAAAAAAGATAACTTCAGTAATTAAGGATAAAGAATATCGAGGAATAGTACAGCAACCAGAGTATTTTTGCGAGCCTAAGCCCAGATGAATTAGATGAATAGCGAGAGAAGAGAGGGAGTCATTTTGAAGGAACCGTGAACCCCCTAGTGAAGAAGAAGAAATATCGGAGGGTGAGACAATAATTGAAGATACTGAGATAGATCCCGAGATGACAAAAGGTATAAAAGAAAAGCAAGTAACGCACAGGCAGTTCCCTGTCAAGGAAATGCCTAATCGTTCCTTTGATCCGGCCACTGCAGTGGGTGCAAATAAAAGTACAATATACCCCATGGAAGCACAATGAGGTGATGGCAATTCTAAGCCAGATACCCGATCATAGGAAATCACCTGCTTCATTTGTGGATCACTTAAGGACTACAATGCGTGTGTATCATGCAGACCCGCGATTTATGGGCAGCAATCCAGCAGATAATTACTCCGAATGAGCATAATAGATCCTAACAACATTAGGACACCCAAGACATGAAGCATTGGCAAACGTAATAGCAGGCAATAGTGCAAGGGAAGAGCCAGTTCTAACTGCTCTTGCAAATACTCTTCAGGAACCCCACTCACAACAAGGGCAGAGTCCCCCTGGTCCTCACCTTTCACCCCACCAGCCGGCGCATGCAACCGATAGTTCTCCGCCAGTTTCGCCACCTCCACTAGCCACATCTTCCCATCTCCCCCCCTGTCTGCCTTCCGCAAAGACTGCTCTCTCTGCAACTCCCTTGTAAATTCTTCCCTTCCCTCCCGCTCCACCCCTTCCCCGGGCATTTTCCCTTGCAACCGCAAGAGATGCTACACTTGTCCCTTCACCTCCCCCATCCACTCCTTTCAGGGACCAAAGCAGTCCTCCCAAGTCCGACAGAGGTTCACCTGCACCTCCTCCAACCTCATCTACTGCATCCGTTGCTCCAGATGCCAGCTGATCTACATCGGTGAGACCAAGCGGAGGCACAGCTTCGCCGAACACCTCCGCTCGGTCTGCAATAACCACCCGACCTCCCAGTGGCTCAGCACTTCAACTCCCCCTCCCATTCCGTATCCGACCTCTCGATCCTGGGCCTCCTCCACGGCCAGAGTGAGCAACACCGTAAGCTGGAGGAACAGCACCTTATATTCCGCTTGGGGAGTCTGCATCCTCTGGGTTTAAACATTGAATTTTCTCAATTCTGTTAACCCAGGCTGCCTCCTCCCCTTCCCACCTCTCCCTCAGCCCTCGGGCCCTGGCATTCCTTCTCTCTCTATCTCCTCCCCCACCCAAGTCGCACTAGCTTCTCATTTTCACACTACAAACAGCTTACAATGGCCTGTTTCCTTTATCATCGATACTTTTTTGCATATCTTTCATTCATTGTTCTTTAGCTCTCCACATCACTGTCTATATCGCTCATTTCCCTGATCCCTGACCAGTCTGAAGAAGGGTCTCGACCCGAAACGTCGCCTATCTCCTTCACTCCTTAGATGCTGCTGCACCCGCTGAGTTTCACCAGCTTTTTGTGTAACCCTCGATTCTCCAACATCTGCAGTTCCTTCTTTGACTCTTCAGAAACCAATTGACCGAGCCAGAATTTCAGAATTGTATATGGATCAATTGGGTGATTTAAATGATCGGATGGAGTAAATTCTCCACAATATTGTGCCATCTTATTGAATTGTCTTCCCACCAATGTGGCTGAATCCATTAAAATGAATAATACGGACTGGGCGGAAATTAGTGCCAGTCAGATGCCTCGGACAGTGAGATACCACTGGAAAGATGTAGAAAAGCAGGAGAATCAGCCTACAGTGAAAACAAAGATCGAGTATGTACCTAAGAAGGAGGCGCCAAAATCTGACTCGGAACCATGGAGCCCTAGAGTACCAGCAAACTATGGATTGGAAGAAATCATGGTTCCAGAATATTTAGATCGATATCATGGAGAAATACCTGCCCTAGAGTCAATCTCACTGAAACCAAATTGGATGACACAGAATACTGGGACTAGGCTAGTAGAATAGAATAGTTTATTTATTGTCATTGTACCATGTACAACAAAATTTAAAAATGTTAGCCAGTCAGTGCACCATTCAAACCATAAAAGCTAACGATACATACAAGGTAACATATTAAAAAGATAAACAAAAAGATATAAAAAAGATAACAAAATAAATATGAAATGTGAAAGCAGCACGCATAAACACCCTACATCCTTCTGTCGATTTCACAGTGTACCAACCACAGTCCCTTAGTCCCCGCGTTCCTTGGCGGCTATATTTAGTGCCTTTATAGCAGTGGGGTAAAAACTGTTTTTAAGTCTGTTTGTCCTTGTCCTTGTAGATCTGTACTGTCTGCCTGACGGCAACAGTTCAAACAGGGAGCGTCCAGGGTGGGAAATGTCCTTTATAATATTCTGGGATTTTTTGATGCAGCAGGAACTGTGTAAGTAGCAATGTTACAAAATTTTGAGATTTTAAAAATCAAGTCTGCAATTTATCCCATCAGATAAAGCATAAAAAGAAGTTTAATTTGACACCTAATTCACTTTCATATCTTCAGTATTAAGAAAGTTATGTCCATTTTCATACTCGGAAATTAGCATCTTGTTCCCCATCGCCTTTCAATTGACTTAACTCAAAAGCTGTGATCTAGAACCATTAAAAGCCCATAACTTTCTTAAAAATTAAGAGAGCTCAATGAAATTTTCAGTTATTATAGATTGAAGCATTCTGAAACAAATATGAAACAATCTTACTTGGATGACCTGAAATTAAAGCATATAATTAGTTAGTTATCTAATTGTAGCTAATTACAAAATTTAATGAGTAGATCTAAACATCTATCCATTTCTTAAGAAAAGATAAACTTTTTTTTAATTGCCTAAGTGTCCAAATAACATTCATACAATAATCCACAATATAACATAATTTTTAAATCTCATTTTCATGAATTTCTGGGCCAAATGGAAGGAATTTTGTGTTTAATGCCTGTAAATTAAGGGCCATTTAAATCAACTAGCGAGTGGGTTTTAGTGGAATGCGGTGGATTGGAACGTTGCGGTTTGCTGTGAAGTCTGTATGAAAAATACAGCCGGTTCATACATTTTTTTTGGACCCCATTTCGCAACATGAAAATATTATTAAAACCTCCATTAAAACCAACGTTTAATATAAAAATAAACTGTGTACCTTTTTTTCTCCCCTACACAAAATCCTTCCAGTTATTGGCGCTCACGGCTTTTTAAGGTGATTTTTAAATTACTCTAGATAATAAATAATCTAGCATAATTTAAAAATACCTTCATTAATGAAATGTCGGAGCGATTTCTCTTCCGCAACAAAATCGCCCGACATTGATCGATTTGCCCAGTCTGAAGAAAAACGGCACTTTAAACCCGCCCCCCTCTGAAAGGCGCCAAAGTCACGCACACGGAGAGCAGCAGAACTGCAGCGCGGCTCAAGGTAAGTTTTGTAACATACCTAGTGTAAGTCCTCCAAGGTAAGGACAGGGCAGCCGACAATCTTCTGCGTGTTGTCAATGGCCCTCTGGAGCGCTTTCCTCTAAGCCGCTGTGCAGTTGGTGTACCACACACATACACAGTATGTTAGGATGCTCTCAATGGAACACCGATAAAAGGACAGCAGCAGTCTCTGTGTGATGTTATTCTTCCTAAGCACCCTCAGGAAGTGCAGTCTCTGCTGGACCTTTTTCAGCAACGTAGAGGTGTTCACGCTCCACGTCAGGTCCTTCTCAATATGGATTCCCAGGAAGCGGAAATCTGCCACCCTCTCCACACATTCCCCTCTGATGATTAGTGGTACCATTTCCGTTTTGTTCTTCCTGAAGTCTATTATTATCTCCTTAGTCTTTGAGGTGTTCAGGAGCAGGTTATTTTCTCCACACCACACTGTCAGCTGCTCCACCTCATCCCAATAGGCGTACTCGTCCCCCCCGGAGATGAGCCCCAGCACCGTAGTGCCATCCACAAATTTGACAATGGTGTTGCTGTGGTGGGTGGAGGTGCAGTCATATGTGTAGATGGTGTAGAGCAGGGGGCTCAGCATGCAGCCCTGTGGAAAGCCGGTACTGAGCCTGAGGGCCGTGGATGTGTGATGGCCCATTCTGACTCTCTGGCTGCGGCCTGACAGGAAGCTATTTATGCACATGCAGGTGGAGTGTGGAAACTTATGGCTACTGCATAGTGTTACACTTATGGGGGAATGGGTCACTGGAGTAGGGAGTGCCCAACCAGAGATAGGAATGAAAGATGGGGGTCGCAGAAGAGATTTCCGAGATCAGAGGGAGTGGAGAAATCCCAGAGATCAACGAGTTCACAGAGAGCAAAGCGGGAACTGGCAGAAAAATCAAGAATCAAGAGGGCAAATAACATTTTCCCAAAATAACCCATTTTCACACCTATGATTAGCAATGTTACAAAATTTTGAGATTTAAAAAATCAAGTCTGCAATTTATCCCATCAGATAAAGCATAAAAAAAAGTTTAATTTGACACCTAATTCACTTTCATATCTTCAGTATTAAAAAAGTTAGGGCCATTTTCATACTCGGAAATTAGCAACTTGCTTCCTATTGCTTTTCTATTGACTTGTCACAAAAGTTGTAATCGAGGACAGTCAAAAGCCCATAACTTCCTTAAAATTTAAGAGAACTGAAAGACATTTTCAGTTATTATAGATTGAAGTATTCTGAAGCAAATATGAAACAATCTTACTTGGATGACCTAAAATTAAAGCATATAATTAGTTAGTTACCCAATTGTAGCCAATTACAAAATTCAATTACTAGATCTAAACATTTATCAATTTCTTAAGAAAAAATTTAAAGCCTAAGTGTCAAATTAACACACACAATAATTCACAATATAACATGATTTTTAAATCTAATTGTCATTAATTTATAGGCCAAATTGAAGGAATTCAGTGTTTAATGCCTGTAAATTAATGTGCATTTTAAACAGCTTGCGAGTGGGCTTTTATGGAACGCGCTGTATTGGAACGTTGCGGTTGCGATGAATTTAAACCCCATATCAGCAGGAAAAATTCTAACAGCTCATATGGGGGCTAAATCACCGTTTCGCAACATGAAATATTGATTAAAGTCCTTCTAAAAAAGCAAGTTTATATGTAAAAATAAACAGCTTTCACTTACCTGTCCCCTACGTAAAATCAGTCCACGTTGTCGGCGTTCACGGCATTAGGAACTAATTTTTATTTTACTGCAGCGATTAAATAGTCGGGCCATTTATTTAAAAAAATGGACTTACCAGCAGTCGGAACGCACCTCCAAAAATAGATCGCACTCTGAGAAAATAAAGCTCCAGATTGCAAGGGGAAAACCACATTTCAACCCCGCCCCCCCCTTAAAGGCGCCAAAGTCGCCTGAACTTTGCCAGCGGCAGAACTGCAGCACCGCTCAACGTAAGTTTTGTAACATACCTACTATGATTAGCGAAATTAGTAGTGAGTGGATGCATGTCTGATGAAGAACCTATATTATCACTGCAAGTAGATGGGAAAACCTGCACCTTCCTGGTAGACACAGGGGCATCCATGTCATCCCTCCAATCAATTTACGACTTCCCCAAAGCAAAAGATGTTCAGAACCTGTCCGGCTTTCAAGGACAAGTCTGCCAGTATCCCATCTCTGAACCAATTGAAGTAGTATATAGAGGAAAGGCAATCAGACGCAGATTTGTGGTAACAACTGGATTGGTTGCAATTTAATGGCTAGAGATTTGCTTTCCAATTGAATATAGAATGCAGTGATAGAGGGATAGTAGTGACCCCCTGGGCCTGGGACAGGGTTGCTCAAGTTCACACATAAATCTGCTACGCCTCTGGAGTCGGGGGATGATTCCCCACCGGGGCTGGATAGCAAGGCAGTGTTACTCCACAGTGAGGTGGTCCCTAGATCTTGACAAAGAACTCCACTCCATATCACACTGGCTTACGATAGGAGTGGGAAGAATAGAGAGCTTCTTTAAACCATATGAAGGACAGGACTGGGAGATAAAAATGTTGGCACTAGTTGAAGGAAAGGAGGGAGCTGCAGAATACGTGGAAATACCAGTGAAGTTATGGAAGAGAACTGCACGGGTTGCTCCTCACATTACCCAAAAAGTGAATTATCCGGCGTGTGCAAAAGAGCAAGGAGCAATGGTAAAAAGGGCAATCACCATGGCAGACCCAAAAAATTATAAATAGCAAAATGTGTCTAACCAAGATGTTGTTGAATTCTATCAGGCTCCAAGGACAGTTGTTACCCACCTACATCATCGTCTGGGGAGTGAGGTATGCAAGTATGTGGACCCTCAAGTGTGGGCAGAAGACACAGCTCAGGTAGGATGCGTGAATATCAATCCCATCCAGTTGCTCTCCAGAAAGGCGTAACACTTCCTTCAATACGACCTCTGGCTATGACAGAGATATTTCAGATGTCATTAGAAACGGGAATAGTGCCGGAGGATTGGCGTACTGCGCATGTTGTTCCATTGTTTAAAAAGGGTTCAAAGAATAAACCTAGAAATTATAGACCTGTTAGTTTGACGTTAGTGGTGGGCAAATTAATGGAAAGGATACTTAGAGATAATATATATAAGCATCTGGATAAACAAGGTCTGATCAAGAACAGTCAAACTGGATTTGTGCCTGGAAGGTCATGTTTGACAAACCTTCTTGAATTCTTTGAAGAGGTTACTAGGGAAATTGATGAGGGTAAAGCAGTGGATGTTGTCTATATGGATTTCAGTAAGGCCTTTGACAAGGTTCCCCATGGAAGGTTGGTTAAGAAGGTTCAATCGTTGGGTGTTAATGGCAGAGTAGCAAGATGGGTTCAACAGTGGCTGAATGGGAGATGCCAGAGAGTAATGGTGGATGGCTGTTTGTCAGGTTGGAAGCCGGTGACCAGTGGGGTACCTCAGGGATCTGTGTTGGGTCCACTGTTGTTTGTCATGTACATCAATGATCTAGATGATGGGGTGGAAAATTGGATAAGTAAGTATGCAGATGATACTAAGATAGGGGGTGCTGTGGATAATGAAGTAGATTTTCAAAGTCTACAGCGAGATTTGGGCCATTTGGAAGAGTGGGCTGAAAGATGGCAGATGGAGTTTAATGCTGATAAATGTGAGGTGCTACATCTTGGCAGGACAAATCAAAATAGGACATACATGGTAAATGGTAGGGAATTGAGGAATGCTGTGGAACAGAGGGATCTAGGAATAAATGTGCATAGTTTCCTGAAGGTGGAATCGCATGTAGATAGGGTGGTAAAGAAAGCTTTTGGTGTGCTGGCCTTTATAAATCAGAGCATTGAATATAGGAGTAGGTAAGTAATGTTAAAATTGTACAAGGCATTGGTAAGACCAATTCTGGAGTATGGTGTACAATTTTGGTCGCCTAATTATAGGAAGGATGTCGACAAAATAGAGAGAGTACAGAGGAGATTTACTAAAATGTTGCCTGGGTTCCAGCAACTAAGTTACAGAGAAAGGTTGACCAAGTTAGGTCTTTATTCTTTGGAGCGCAGAAGGTTAAGGGGGGACTTGATTGAGGTCTTTAAAATGATGAAAAGGATAGACAGAGTTGACGTGGATAAGCTTTTCCCATTGATGGTAGGAAAGATTCAACCAAGAGGGCATGACATGAGAATTAAGGGACAGAAGTGTAGGGGTAACATGAGGGGGAACTTCTTTACTCGGAGAGTGGTGTCTGTGTGGAACGATCTTCCTGCAGAAGTGGTGGAGGCAGGATCGATTTTAACATTTAAAAGTAAAGTGGATAGGTATATGGACGGGAAGGGAATGGAGGGGTATGGTCTGAGTGCAGGTAGATGGGACTAGGGGAAAATAAATGGTTGGCACGGACTGGAAGGGCCGAGAAGGCCTGTTTCCGTGCTGTAATTGTTATATGGTTATATGGTTAATACAACAATATCCACTAAAACCACAGGCCATCAACAGCATTGATAAATTGATTTGGAGACTGCTAGAACAAGGAATACTGGTGAAATGGCAATCGATCTGTAACACCCCTATTCTTGCAGTTCCGAAACTGGGAAAAGAAGACCAATACAGATTTAAGATTTAAGTACAAGATTTAAAAGAAATCAACTTAATTGTAGAACCGCTCCATGCCCTAGTGCCAAATCCTGTGCACATACTAGCTCAAATACAAGCTGAATCAAAAATCTTTTTGATAGTCGATTTGCAGCATGCATTATTTTCTTTGCCTCTCCGCAAGGATAGCCAAGGATTGTTTTCTTTTACATATAGGGGCCAACAATTCTCCTGGACCACATTGCCTCAGGGGTTTATCAATTCGCCTACTTTATTTTCCAGGTGTCTACACGAACAATTGAGTACTTTAAATTTCAAAAGAAAGGCCACATTAGTGTAGTATGATGATGATCTATTTGTGGCCAGCCAAGACGAATCAAGTAACCATGAAGATACTGCACAATTACTAAATTTTCCAGCCAATTTGGGACATTTGAGACATCTAGCTAAGCCTCCCAGTCAAAAGTAATAATGGCCCAGGAGAAAGTAAAATTTTTATGGATCATTATTTCGGCAACCGTAAGGAGTCTAGAAAAAAGTAGACTCGAACACATCTGCGAATTCCCAGTTCCTAGAGAAGCCAAACAAATGAGGCAATGGCTTGGCATGGTCAATTATTGTAGACCTTGGATCCGTAATATAGCTCTAGAAATTAAGGAGCTAACACCCTATACCAGCAAGGCGGGTGAGTTTAAACTCACCAAGGAAGCACAGGAGGCCATTGAAAACTTAAAGAGATCGCTGATGCATGCCCTGGCACTGGGAAGACCATTTTAAAACAGACCCTTCCAGTTCTGCTGCACCATTTTATCCGAGTGTGCCACCTTAGTTCTGACACAAAAAAATGCGGATAGACATAGACCAGTTGCCTATTACTCTTATAAATTAGATCCTGCAGCCAGGGGACACCCACTTAGCACCCACATTCTAACTGCTATATATAATAGTTTACAATCAGCTGCAAATTTGACCCTCCAGCAGGAGATTTTTGTATATAGCTCACATTCAGTAGCAGCATTGTTGGGGCAGATCCGACCCAGCATTTAATAACAGCTCGCCAAAATAAATATGAAATCTATCTCTTAAACAATCGAAAATTTCAATTTAGGCATTGTACATCAATTAACCCAGCCTCTTTTCTTGTCTCACCCCCAGAAGAGCAATCAGAAGTAGGACATGACTGTTTATTTCTCATCGAGGAGGATATGAGAGAGAACTTGAGAGACGTACCCATAGAGGACCCGGACATGACTTTGTATGTAGATGGGAGTGCATCTATTGGACCATGGGGTGAGAAATTGTCTGAGTATACAATTATTAATCAGGATGGGAAAAATGTAGAAGCAGCTGCCTTTGAGTCACCTTATTCAGCACACCAGGCTGAATTATTTGCTGTAAATCAAGCTTGCATTATTGGGGAAATTTTAAAGATAAATATTTACACTGATTCTCGGTATGCATTTGGAATAGTACATGATTTCGGAGAAGTATGGAAAAATAGGGGGTTTCTAACTTCAATGGGGCCTCAAATTCCAAATAAACAATTGGTGACAGATTTATTGAAGGCCTTAATGTTACCCAGATAAATTTATGTTATAAAATGTAGCGCGCACACAAGAGGACAGACCCCAATTGACATCAGGAATCGTAGTGCTGATCTAGCAGCAAAGAAAGTGTCCCGGGAACGTAACATGGTCGTTCCAAAAATGATGAGGCAGACTAAAAGTTTAAATAACAAGTCTCCCTCGGAGAAACCGGTGCCAACCATCAAATAAATTATTCCATTACAGGAGGAGGCTACTGAAAGGGATAAAGAAAAATGGAGGCAACTTGGGTGTGTGCTGGATTGTATGACTGGACTGTGGACCACTCCAGCAGGGCAAACTTGCGTGACAGATTCTTTGGCAGTATGGGTTATAGAGTGCATGTACTATGCAACCCATTATGGTGCAAGGGCTGTAGGAGACACTCTTTTGGCTACTTGGTGGCATCCAAGATTACAAACTTTAGTTCAAAAGGTAAGCTGTAATTGCCTGGTCTGCCAGAAATACAATCCAGGGAAAGAAATAGGATGTGATGAGGGAAAACACCATTGCCTATGGGTCCGTTCGAGACACTGCAGATGGACCGCGTTGAATTGGAGAGGTGCCAGGGTTATAAGTATTTACTTGTCATAATTGATGTATTCAGCCAGTGAATTGAAGCTTATCCAACCCTTGATAAAAAAGTGGCTACTGTCCCTAGATTTGGCATCCCTATTTGACTTTGGGAGTTCAGATAATGGTCCACACTTTATTGGGCAGATTTATAAAGAGTTTTGTGAGCAGCTGGGGATCCAGCAGCAATTTCACTGTGCTTATCGACCACAGGCTGCTGGACTTGTAGAAATCCCCTTAAAATTAAATTTTCTAAATTAAAGGTGGAGACTGGACTTGGTTGGATTAAATTACTTCCCATAGCTTTCGCAAAGTTACAACATTTTGAGATTAAAAAAATCAAGTCTGCAATTTATCCCATCAGATAAAGCATAAAAAGAAGTTTAATTTGACACCTAATTCATTTTCATAACTTCAGTATTAAAAAAGTTATGGCCATTTTCATACTCTGAAATTAGCATCTTGTTCCCTATTTTTTTCCATTGACTCAACACAAAAGCTGTGATCAAGGACAGGCAAAAGCCCATACCTTTCTTAAAAATTAAGAGAACTGAAAGAAATCTTCAGTTATTATAGATTGAAGCATTCTTAACAAATATGAAAGATTCTTGCTTGGATGACCTGAAATTAAAGCATATAATTAGTTAGTTATCCAATTGTAGCTAATTACAAAATTCAATTACTAGATCTAAACATCTATCTATTTCTTATGAAAAAAATTAACATTTTTAAATAGCCTAAGTGTTCAAATAACATTCACACAAGAATTCACAATAGAACACGATTTTTAAATCTCATTGTCATGCATTTATAGGCCAAATGGAAGGAATTTAATGTTTAATTCCCGTAAATTAATGGCCATTTTAATCATCTTGCGAGTGGGTTTTTGTGGAACGCGATCAATTGTAATGTTGCGGTGAATTTAAACCCCATATCGGTAGGAAAAGTACTGCCGGTTCGTATGGGGAATAAATCACCGTTTCACAATGTAAAATGTGGATTAAAGGCATCTTAGAAAGCACTTTTATACATAAAATAAACGGCTTTCCTTTACCTGTCCTGTACATGAAATCCGTTCCCGTTGTCGGCGTTGACGGCTTTAGAAACTGATTTTTAAATTACTCCACTGCTGAACTTGGGCGATTAAAAAAAAAATCACAAAACGGCAGTCGGAACAATTCTTCAGCAAAAGCTTGCACTCCGAGTAAAAATGATTTAGGACAGGTAGGAGAAAACACCACATTTGAACCCCGCCTCCCCCTCAAAGGCACCAAAGTTGTGCACACGGCCAGTGGCAGAACTACAGCGCCGTTGAAGGTAAGTTTTGTAACATAACTAATAGCTTTATTTCAGATGAGAGTCACGCCCGTAGGGAAATCTAGACTGAGCCCAGATGAAATTGTTTATGGTAGACCCTTAAGAACACCTTGGAGTCAGAATGCAATGAAAATAATCAACTTCCATCAATGACTGCTGAGATGACTGATTTCATACTAGCTTTGAGCATTAAGAGACTCACACTGTAGAGTAAAGGCAGCAAAAAGTGAGATGCCTTTGTTGGTAGCTTCAACTAAAGTGAAACCTGGAGACTATGACCTTGTGAAGAACTGGGTAAGGAAAGGGTTGGAGATTCGCTGGGAAGGACCTTACCAGGTTCTCCTAATGACCACAACAGCAGTGAAAGTAGACAGAAGGAATGCATGGGTACATCTCTCCACTGCAAGAGTATCAGTGGAAGTACAGATTACTAACTTACTTTATTCCAGATTCTCTTAGAAACGTCATACTCTGCTATGGGTCAAGCACACGAGAACTTAAAAAACAGGATGGAGGGGATTTACGCCTATGAAAACTCGGGAGGTGAAGACTCGTCAGATGGAAATCATGAAGCTATGCCCATGAAAACTCTGGAACTTGGTGAAATTTTGGGAAAATACATTGGCATCTTTTTGTTAAGATATCTGTTAGAATAAATCAGTCATTATTGTATTTTGGTTATCATTAATGATGGGTTATCATAATAATAAAATGTAGGAATGTTAATATTGGCCAAATTCGAGTATTATAAAATGGAGGATCTTTGCATTTACAGGGCCTGTTTGGCCTCTTTCTGTGAGAAGTTACGAACTGTGAGTTGGTACCAGACAGTCTGGACCCTAGATTGATATGCAGGATAAGGTAAGATCCCGATGTCCTTTCCTTTGTTAAAATTCACGAGGACTTTGCAGAGGAGCTCTGAGGTGTTGCAAATGCATAGTCAGGATTGGCCAAATAAGGGGGAGTGTAAATACTGTTAATAATGTTGCAAGATGTTTGCACTGCTGTTTGATGATCGGCTGAAGTGTGAAAACTTGTTTGAATTATTTATACAACCAGGGAAAATGGTGCATGGTTTGGCATGTCCCCTACAACTCTGGCCAATTTTTACAAATGCACCATAGAAAGCATTTTATCAGGATGCATCAAAGCTTGGTTTCAGAACAGCTCCATCCAAGACTGCATGAAATTGCAGTGAATTGTAGAATCACCCAGACCATCAGGCAAACCAACCTCCTATTGATTCTATTTATACATCACGCTGCCTTGGCAAGGTCAGCAGCATAATCAAGGATGAGGCACACCCTGACCATTCCCTCTTCTCCCCTCTACAATCAGGCAAAAGTTACAGTGTGAAAACGCACACCTCCACATTCAGGGACAGTTCCTTCCCAGCTATTATCGGGCAACTGAATCATCCTACCACAACCAGAGAGCAGCGTTGAACTCTATCTACCTCATTGGTGACACACAGACTATCCTTGATTGGACTTTGCTGGCTTTACCTTGCACTAAACGTTATTCCCTTACCATGTACCCAATCACTGTAAATGGGCAATTGCCATCATGTATTGCCATTCTGCTGATTGTCTGCAAGCAACAAAACTTTTTCACAACCTCGTACACTTGACTCTAAATTAAACTGAGAGGGAAGCTGCCGGGCCAAGCCTCTGCTCACCTCCAAGGACTGGAGAACCGGAGGGGAGGATGGTGGAAGTCTGGATCGACTGGGCTAATATTCATTGGAATTTAGAAGGATGCGAGGGGATCATATAGAAACATATAATATTCTTAAGGGATTGGACAGGCTAGATGCAGGAAAAATGTTTCTAATGTTGGGGGAGTCCAGTACTAGGGGTCACAGTTTAAGAATAAGGGTAGGCCATTAAGGACTGTGAGGAGGAAAAGCTTTTTCACCCAGAGAGTTGTGAATCTGTGGAATTCTCTGCCACAGAAGGCAGTGGAGGCCAGTTCACTGGATGTTTTCAAGAGAGAGTTAGATATAGCTCTTAGGAATCAAAGGATATGGGGATAAAGCAGAAACAGGTTACTGATTTTGGATGATCAGCTATGATCATATGGAATGGCTGTGCTCGCTTGAAGGGCCGTATGGCCTACTCCAGCACCTATTTTCTATGTTTCCATATTTGTGTTTCTAAGTCAGTGACAGCGGAAGTAAGAACAAAGGGCCAGTAAGACGAAGCAGGGTGTTACCTCTTGCGCCCTCAAGTTCAGCTGCGGGAGGCGCCCCCGGGGCACAAGCACTAAGTAGCGGCCGGGCGAGAAGAGGGACAATGGATTGCTGGATGATCCAAATGTAGGCAATGGCTGCAATGGACCATTATGGCCAGCTGCAGGTTATATTTTGAAAATATGCCAAAAATGGAAAACTCATGTATATGGTCGATAGACAATAGACAGTAGGTACAGGAGTAGGCCATTTGGCCCCTCGAGCCAGCACAGCCATTCGATGTGATCATGGCTGATTATCCACAATCAGTACCCCGTTCCTGCCTCCTCCCCATATCCCTTGAATCCGCTATCTTTAAGAGCTCTGACTAGCTCACTTTTGAAAGCATCCAGAGATCCAGCCTCCAATGCCCTCTGAGGCAGAGAATTCCACAGACTCACAACTCTCTGTGTGAAAAAGTGTTTCCTCATCTCCGTTC
Organism: Raja brachyura; assembly: GCA_963514005.1. The sequence continues at coordinate 65,006,612 of OY740784.1, forward strand.
TAAATGGCTTATCCCTTATTCTTAAACTGTGGCCCGTGGTTCTGGACTCCCCCAATATTGGGAGCATGTTTCTTGCCTCTAGCGTGTTCAAACCCTTAATAATCTTATGTAAGATGCCCTCTCATCCTTCTAAATTTGAGAATATACCCAGCCGCTCCATTCTATCAACATATGACAGTCCCTCCATCCCCGGAATTAACCTTGTGAACCTATGCTGCATTCCCTCAATAGCAAGAATGTCCTTCCTCAAATTGGGAGACCAAAACTGCACACAATACTCCAGGTTAGGTTTCACTAGGATCCTGCACAACTGCTGAAGGGCCTCTTTGGTCCTATATTCATCTCCTCGTGTTAGGAAGGCCAACTTGCCAATTGCTTTCTTCACTGCCTGCTGTACCTGCATGCTTACTTTCAATGGCTGATGAACAAGGACCCCCAGATCCCATTGTTCTTCCCCTTTTCCAAACTTGACTCCATTCAGATAATAATCTGCCTTCCTGTTTTTGCTACCAAGTCACCCTGCACCCTCATAGCATCTTCTTCGCAGTTCTCAGTTAATAATTTACTGAACTGTGCGCAAAAAAATAATTTCATTGTGATAATAAAAGAACATCGAGCCATTGAATCATTGAATCGTTGCCTCCACCACCACCCCAAGCAGAGATACCAGGCATCCATCATTAGTTGTGCAATAACTTTGCCCCGCAGATCCTCTTTATTCTTTGCCCCTTTCACCTTTAAACTATTATTTCTATATGGAAACAAGGTTTTAGTCTACAATATACCATTCAAATATTGACATTTTCACAAATGATTTAACTACCTTTAATGGTCCTTTGACATATACCAAGGTTCAAGATGAAGGTTAATATGGAGACTTACTTGACTTAAATTAACTTCAGTAGATAATTATAAACCAAAATCTAATTCTAATGACTAAAACATGGAAATGTATGTTCCTTTTCATAATGAAATACTTCAGATAAAAGCAGATTTCTCCCTTTCAAATGTAACAAGCCTATAGAGTCCACAAATTTATTGTTCCATGGATGAATGGCTGTGACAGAACCATAGGTGTTCTGGATAAAGCAATGGGCATGATAGATCCATAAGCATTCTGGATATAACTCCGGCTCCTCACGAAAATCCATATAGTTCCAAACTATAAAATATTTGCAACTTGCAATTATGATTTTAGGACTGGCCATTTTTTCGAATTTGTTGAGGTCAGTTTATTTGGATCAGTAGGGCAGAAAATTTGGATGGGTGGAGTGAACATTTAGGGTACCCATAGCTGTTGAGCATCACTGTGGCTCAGTTAGTAGAACTCAAAGGTTCAAAGGTTCAGAGGTTCTTTATTAGTCACATACACCAATTGGTGCAGTGAAATGTGTATTTCCATTGCAGCACATAAAAAAAAGAGTACAACATAACAATAATAAAGAAATTTTAACATAAAAAACATCCCCCCACAATGGGTCCCATTATGAGGAAAGGCACAAAGTCCAGTCCCCATCCGCATGTCCACCCATAGTCGGGCCTATTAAGCCTCCACAGTCGCCTTTACGGAGGACCGGTGTTCCAGGCCGTTCTCGCCGGGTGATGGTGCTCCGGCGTCGGGAGAATCCTCACAGCGGCATGGGATACCTGAAACGGCCGCTTCCTTACAGGAGACCACGGCTTCCGAAGCAGACAGGATGTGCTAGGTTAGAGCTCCACCACTGGCGATCTCAGCGAGAGATCCCAGGCTCCAGATGTTAAAGTCAGCGCCGCCGCCCGAGGCTGGACGCTCCACAGACCTGCAGCTCTGTGATGTTTCATCGGCGGTCCCAGCATACTGGAGTCCCAGCGCGAAGACCCGGGCAAGGCATCGCCCGCTCCGCCTTTGAGCAAGACTGTTACGAGCTTAATCTTCGGTGCAGAACATTAAATACAAATGGCATTCTAATGGAGCTCTTGGGAGGTTCTGCACTCTTGGTGATATTCTGGAGAGTAATGGATCAGTATCCAGAGGAGGTTTACAAGAATGAACCCACGAAATGAGTACGTTAACCTATGATGAGCGTTTGTTGGAACTGGGCCTGTATTTGCTAGTATATTGAAGAATGAGGGGGGACCTCATTGAAACACACAGAATGGAGAAAGGCCTAGATAGAGTGGATGTGGAGAACATGTTTCCACTTGTGGGGGAGTCTAGGACTTGAGGTCATAGCCTCAGAATTAAAGGATGTTCTTTTAGGGAGGAGATAAGGAGAAATTTCTTTATTCAGAGGGTAGTGAATCTGTGGAATTCTTTGCCACAAAAGGCTGTGGAGCCCAAGCCAGTGGGTATTTGTAAGTAAGTCAGTAAGTAAGTAGGTTTATTGGCCAAGTATTCACATACAAGGAATTTGCCTTGGTGCTCCGCCCACAAGTAACAACATGACATACAGTGACAGTTACGAATGACTCAGAAAACACTAAACTTTAATAATAATAAAACATTAATGATAAAACACCATTGATCAAGCATGTGAACCAATAAAATACCAGATCAAAAGGAGGCTACAAGCTGTTGAGTAGAGCAACTACTCGTGGATAAAGACTGTTTTTATGTAAGGCAGAGATAGATAGATTATTGATGTACTGATGCCAGAGATTATGGGGAGAAGGCAGGAGATTGGGGTTTGGAGGGAGAGATAGATCAGCCAAGATTGAATGGGCCGAATGGCGTAATTCTACTCCTATCACTTGGTATTTTCATCATGCACCCTCAGGCCTGGCCAGTATGTGAATGCAGGTTCACCTGGAAATACCAGGTCTAGTGGACTGCTGCCAGGGAAACCTATAGTCCAACCAACAGTCTGAATGCAATACAGATCTCGGTTAGCTCCATTGAGTTGCATATACTGAAAAGAGAGGTCTCATTATTGATTCAATGGTAAACTTAAGGCCTGCCCCTTCTCATGCCTGGCGCCACCGGTGAATGACAGCTGACGCGACCAATCAGTGTGGTGATGGTGCAGGAAGGGGCGTCACTGTCCCAGCCATGGTGTTGACTGACAGGAGAGGAGACCAATCTGCGTGGCTCTGACTGACAGGAGAAGAAACCAATTTGTGCATGCGTGGTTTTTCAGATTTTTAAACCTTAATAACTTTTAAAATATACCATCGATCAAAGAAAAACTTGTTGCACTCGCAGCACAGCAGAATGGTGAGTAAGGTGGCAAAAACTCGTAGCGCTATCATGTGCCTTATATGAAAGAAGAAATGGAAAATTTAAACTCTTTGCATTCAAAGAACTGGGAAGCATTCTCCAGAACTAGTATGAATCGGGCATAAAATGGATTTAAATGATAATTACTGATAATTGTGTCATGGTAAATAAATGTTTCTCATTGCAGTGCTACTGTGGGCGGCACGGTGGCGCAACGGTAGAGTTGCTGCCTTACAGTGCTTACAGTGCCAGAGTCCCAGGTTTGATTCCTATCCGTAAGGAGTTTGTACGTTCTTCACGTAACCGTTTGGGTTTTCTTCAAGAAATTTGGTTTCATCCCACACTCCAAAGACGTACAGGTTTGTAAGTATATTGGATTGGTATAATTGTAAATTGTTCCTAGTGTATAGGATAATATTAATGAGTGGGGATCACTAGTCGGTATGGACTGGGTGGGCCAAATGGCCTGTTTCCGTGTTGTATCTCTAAACTAAACTAAACTAAATTATTTTGATAAGATTATTTGCTTGTATGAACCTTAACCAAATTATAACATATCTGAACACAAGTTTACTTGGATCTGATGATGAAGTACTTGGATCTGATGACAAAGACATAAATACACTTTCAGCATGAGACTTCATCATCATGATCAGAAGCAAAGATCATAGAACGGAACAAGATGGTCCACTCCTGCAAAATACAATGGACTAACATGTAGTACGGAATGGGGCAGGACGTCCGCCATTTTAGCAAACCCGGCCCGACCTCCGTGGAATGTGTAATCAGCAAAGATCATAGAGCGGAGTCGGGTTGGGTTGGTTTCTTTATTTGAAAATAGAAATGAGGAAAACTATCAAGGGAATGATTTGGTATGGTATTTGAAAAGTTCCTGAAATACAAAGGTTCAAAGGTTATTTTATTGGTCACATACACCAATTGGTGTAGTGAAATGTTTCTTGCCAATGCAGCACAGAAAAAAGAATACAGACATAACACTAATAAGAGATTTTAAACATAAAAAACATTCCCCACAATTAAGAGGGAAGGCACAATGTCCAATCCCCATCCCATGTCCACCCATAGTCAGGCATATTGAGGCCTCCGCAGTCGCCTTCACGGAGGCCCGATGTTCCAGGCCATTCACGCCGGGTGATGGTGCTCCGGTGTCGGGAGAATCTTCTCAACGGCTTGGGACACCTGGAATGGCCGCTTCCTTACCAGAGTCCGCGGCTTCCGAAGCCAACAAGGCTGTGCTGCATGGAGCTCTCCCAGTGGCTCCCGATGTTGAAGTCAGCACTGCTGCCCGCAGCTGGCCGCTCCACAGATCCGCAGCTCCACGATGTTTTTTTCTCGGCAGTTTCAGCTCACCGGAGTTCCAGCGCAGCGACCCTGGCAAGGCATCGGCCACTCTGCGATAGCGCTCCAGCGCTGCGCTGCTGCCGAAGCTGAAGTTCTGGGCGGTCTCCTCAGGAACCGCTGCTCCAGGCTGCCTCTCTGACCAGTTAGGGACCCTAAAAAGTAGTTTCCCCCTTCCCCCCTCTCTCCCACCCCAACCCCCCACATAAAAAAAGAATAGACTCCAAAACTCGGGAAGCTTAATGAAATTCTGAGAGAAGACATCATCTTCTTGTGATGGTTGATATGATTGATAACATAATAGTCACCCATGCATATTTGATTGTCATAACTGATGGTTTATCATATATGATAAAAAGGAAGGAATGTGAATCCTGGCTAAATCAGAGCAGCCATGGCTTTAAAATTGAGAAAGGGCTTGTGTGCTGCTAGGCCATTTTGATCAAGTTAAATGTGACTCTGTAAAACCTAGACAAGCTGCTAAATGGTGCCAGTATGTCTGAGATGTAGATAAGTGCTGTAGAGGAAGAATGGGACATCTGCAGTGTTCGTACAATAAGGTGGAAAATGCATAGAACTGATTGGGTCAATGCAAACTGAGTGTACATAGTATACATAATGTTGTGAGATGGTTATCCTGTTAATTGTTAATTGGTTGAAATATTGAGCCTTGGAGGAACTGTTTGAATTCCAGGGCACATGTTTCACTATTCATTTGTGTTTGTTTCCTTCTAGAAGCTTCTTTCAAATACAATGTATTCAAGATTGTATTATTGGCTTAGGGAACTGTCTATAATGTACTGTTATTATCAATATGTTTAATTGGTTTAAAAAGAGACCACCTCGATTTGTTCGGCCCCTCAAGGTTCGGGGACCTATAAAAGGTAGCTCCCATGAGGTCCGATTTCGATCTTCTGGAAGAATCCTTGGGACTGCGTGATGTTTTGGAGTGTCTCTGCTTGCACGAGGCTTGGCCAAGCAGATATAAGGATTGAACCAGCAGTGATTAGGTATTGTGTAGGGGAATTTGTGTTGTGTTATCCAAAATAAAGTTTAGCTGCTCAAGTGCTTGATTCAGTATTTGATTGACTGAATCTAGTCTGGGGGGAGCTTAGAACAAGCTATTTACAAACTTACGTCGACCCACAACAAGCTACGACAAGCTACGACTCTGTCGGCAACAACTGATGACGACTGAAGACAATTCAGTCGCTGGTACCTGTCGCGGTTGACATGTTGACGTAGGTAGTCGCCAAGGGAATTCACCGAAGTCGGTACCGGTGACAACCTACGTCACCTGGTGACAATCTACGACAGCACCTACGTCAGGAGAAGTCAAGCTATGTTTATTAGCGTCAACCCACAGTCGCTGAGAGTTGCCGAAGATTTTTGAACATGTTGAAAATCCAGCGGTAACCAGAAAGACGCTACTACTCTTTGGGCTGCTGAGGAGACTGCTCACAACCACACAAGCGACACCACGGCGATCATGTGGCGACAGCCTAGTCACCTGTAGTCGCCTAAAAAATAGCTTAAGTGGGACAGGCCCTAAAGGTATAGCAGACTGCCATATTGATGAGTAGACAAGGGTCTCGACCCGAAACGTCGCCTATCTCCTTCGCTCCTTAGATGCTGCTGCACCCGCTGAGTTTCTCCAGCTTTTTGTGTAACCCCCCATATTGATGAGAATAGGAGAGGAGAGCATGAGTCAGAAGTAATACTGATTCACACCTCACAGGTATCTTTCCATTTACTCAAATTACTGGTTAATCTATGCAGTAAAAGATGACACACCTTTAAACGAACTGCTTGTTACACAACAAATTCAGGGCCAACATAAACAAGTCAAAAATTCAAGCCATTTTTAAAAATAAATTCTGATTAGGCACAATTATGAACTGTGGCGATAAGAGGAGGAAAGAATTGCCAATTAAAGATGGGTTATGTCTGATTTAGGACCTGGGAAAGAATGATTAACTATGACCAATTAAACCAGTAAGCTCTAATTTAATTCCAGGCTTGTAAAGCAACTTCCTACCATTCACAAATAATATTAAAATGTAATTTATTGCCTTCACATTATGAAGAAAAGTGAAGCAGGAAATAATTAATAACAAGCATGCACGTAAAATAGATCCTTTGTCCACAATTCCACTTTACAGATATTGCTTAAGAACACAAAGATTTTAAGAAGTACTAAAATATTAGTTGCTGAAGTGAAGGACAAACTTAATAAGTTACCAAGCGTAATTAAGCCAGTGCTGGTCTCGATAGATGCGATTTCATGCAAATATGAACACATTCTTACTGCTATATAGCATCTGGTGGTGATGTAAATAAACAGTACACAATCCTGGATGAACTCATTGGCATTAACCAGCACAACCTGAATGTCATTCCTCACTAGACAGGATATGTCAGATAACTGAAGCGTATGGTCTGCAAAGCAACTTGACTGGGGCAGGAGGTGGCGGATGTGGTTTGACATAACTTAGGCCAGATACGAGTCCATCTGTCGTAGAGGCTTCTAAATGGGCTTTAAAATAATTTGGGTATGATTGCTGGGGGACAAACATTGTTGAATCCGGTGTGTCCTTGCAGTCACCCTCCTCTCTGTAGAAGGACATATTTCACCTTCTTTGTGATTGGAAAACTGCCAATGAAGAGTTGTAGAAACATTGTTATTATGCTAATTATTTGCACATTTGTGTATTTAGCAGACTGTCAAGAGATTATCAGATTCTCTATTCCTCCTCCACCTCTCTTTCAAAGTTGCATTTGAGAAACGTTCAGCTCTCACAACATGACAAATGAAGATACGGGGTGCTGGAGTGGCTCAGTAGATCAGGCATCATCTCTGGAGAACGTGTCTGGGCCCTTTCTGGTCATTCTGGCCTTTCTGAAACATCACCTGTCCATGTTCTCAAGAGATGGAGAACGGGGGGTGGCACGGTGGTGCAGCAGTCGAGTTGCCTTACAGCGTCAAAGACCCAGATTTGATTCTGACTCTGGGTGCTGTCTGTACAGAGTTTGTACGTTCTTCCCGTGACCGCATGGGTTTTCCCCGGTTCTCCAGCATCCCCCAGCACTGCAAAGGCGTTTCCGGTCTGTAGGTTAATTGCCTCTGGTTAAAAATTGTAAATTGTCCCTAGTGTGTAGGATACTGTTAGTGTACAGGGTAGTCAGTGGTCAGCGCAAACTCAGTGGGCTGAAGGGCCTGTTTTCATGCTGTATCTCTAAAACAAACTAAAGCATATTTCAAATCAAACATGGCAATTTGGAATGGGAGATTGGCTTGGAAGTACACTCGCAATAATACAATGGCCATTTGTTGTCAAAGTTGTGATTTAAACATATTTTAGTTCTGAACTATTCTGAGTTATTATTAATGAATCAATTAATGTGATCATAAGATTTGAAGAATATTTAAAATAAATTGCTGTCCAACCATTGACTACAGAATGCTAATGCTGGATTAAATGAAGCCTCTTCTTCTCATAAGATATATGCCATGATTCAAATCAGAAAATACTGTCAGAGGATAAAGCCTATTTGATGAAGCCCACTTTTTTTCTTCAATTAGCAATGTCACATCTATAACTTTTTCAAATCAGTTCCATTTTATTAGTTTTTATTTTCATTTTTCATTCAAAGAAATTAAATAAAACCTGGTTATCTAAATTAATGACTGATTTGATGATGAAGTACATTAATTGTACAGCAAGACCTCGTTTTGTAAAACTGGTTGACACTGCACCTGATCAAAATATGCCACAATCAGGAAAAGGGAACAGGAAATTAGGAATAATCAATCAAAATAGTGTGACTTTTTAAAAAATACGAGTGCTCACTAAACGGAACTGAAATTCTAAACTGAAAGTGCAATGGAACTGAATTAAAAGCAAGTTCATTTAGTGTAAAATATACTCTCACTGCATTAATTAGTTTACATTGCCTAAGACTAAAAATATTGATTTATTGTTGGGATTACAACTGATCTGAAACTGATAAGGTGCCTCAGTTTGCATTCAGGGATTACTTAAATGAACACACAACCAATTTGCAGAATAGTGGAACTAACATGTTTTTATTTCGACAAAGTTTCCATTGCCATTGATGTTCATCATCTATTTTGGTCTAGTTCATAACTAGCAGATTAGTAATTGTTCAAGGACAAGCTTTTCCAGTAAGTAAAACTCCTGTGCATGTCTGAAACTCCCCGCTCATGCGTGGACTTTATTAAGTCGTTAAAGGCACATTACACATTTCATAACATCCCCCCTTTCTCCAAATGAGAAAATAACACTATTTCTAAAGTAAAATATCCTTTCCTTCTCATTACCTTATTTACATAAACTTGCTTTTTATCATACTTGCAACCCCATACAGACATAACACTTGATAAGAACTAAACCAATGGGTCACATAGCCTCCGACCCGAGCGAGTTCTTACTGTTTTGTTTATGTCAATGTCCTTGTTTTTGTCAGTTGGCTCAGTAGCCTTTTGCTTTTCATAGGCGCTTGCTGCTGTTTCAACGCCTGTGTCACATTAGTTGTGGTCGGTGTAGTAGATTCGCTCTGGTCTTTGATGGTTTGCCCGTGCTTCGTGTGTTGATGTGCAACTAGTTTGTCTGGTGGATTTTCGCAGGTCTTGCGGAGATGTACGCGATTGTGACGGTATATGCCAGACGGGCTCTGAACCACATATACATGCTCGTCAAGCTAGCGAGAAACGATGGCTTTCTCCCAACTCTTCTTTCCTTGTACGAGGGGTTGCATTCACACTGTTACCCTCATGAAGTGCGGAAAGGTCTTTAGCTGACATTGTAATTGTCAGCTTGCTGCTGAACGTGCTGCTTCATGCTTGTACACAACTCTGGGTTCAAGTAGTCTCGCTGTCATCGGCAGAAGTGTACACGTGCGACGAAGCATGAGGTGCTGAGTGGGACGTGCTCAGCCCTTGTGAAGGCGTATTACGATGATCCAACATCGCTATGTAGTGTGTCTTCTTTCGCTCTTTCATTGCAAATTTGTTCGATACACTCATCTCGAATTGGCAAGTGTGATACCAAGTTTACCTCCTCGAATGCTTGCTCTCTGCTCGGAGTACTGCTAACTGCACACGACAGGTTATCCACAAGGTACATGAGCTTCCCCTGACAATAGCTCATGTCTAAATCATAGCTCTGTAGGCGGAGTAGCATTCCATGAAGACGCTTCGGCTCTTTCACTAGCGGCTTCTTTGCTAACATTTCTAGCGGCTTGTGATCGCTGATCACGCTGGTGAAATGTGTACTGATGGAAACTCTCCATTGCAAATACCACGGCGAGCATCTCCTTCTCAATCGAGGCATATCGCGATTCGGGGTCAGTTATTGCTTCGCTCGCATATGCGATGGGACGTCCCTTTTGGAGCAAGGCTGCCCCCAGTCCCTTGTTGCTCACGTCACACTGAAACGTCAGCTCCTCCTTAGGATTGCATTATGCTAAGATCGGTGCTTCAGATACCATCTGTCTGATCTTGGACATCACATTGTCCTGCTCAACAGACCACTCCCATGCTATGTCTGGTCTCGTTAGCTGTCTGCTGGGTTCAAGGGAATCAGACAGGCTGGGTAGAAAATGGATCAGGTAGTTGACAAATCCAACTAGCCTCTGCACACCCTGTACATCCGAAGGTGCTGGCATACTGACGACATCTGCAACCTTTTTGGGGTCAGGTTGCTGTCCTGTGCCAGTGATCACATGTCATAAAAAGGGTATCTCAGTTGCTCTGAAGACAGACGTGTCCTTGTTCAGTTTGATGTGTTGCTGTACACATGGAGGAGGACTGACCAAATGTCTAGCTTACTGAAGATCTTCGCTAGGTTGAGATCTGGCAAAATGTCCACAATAACTGGGAGCGGATAGTGTTCTCGCTTCTGAGCTTTGTTAAGCGATCGTGGATCGATGCATACCTGGAGATTGTCATTCTTTTTTGCCACAACCATGAACTGGCTGACTCAACTCATCGGCTCGTGAACTAGTGCGATCACGTGACGCTCTACCATGCGCTCTAGTTCCGTCTTCACCTTCTGCTTTATCACATGAGGTAAACGTCGTGGCAGTAAGACGTTGTGGGTTGCAATTCCTCGTCAATTTGCAGGTGTGCTTCACCAGGCAGCTCTCCTAGTTTACTGTCGAACATCTCTGCATAGCGTTCTTCAGTCTTACCCCCTTTCTCTTTTCCGACTGTCGACTTGTGTACACGGTGAAACCTGTCGTCATTAGTGATCAAATTCATTCGCTGACTATCCTTGCTTCCCAGCAGTGGTGTGAAGCCATCATTGACCACAATGAACTCCACAGAATATTTGCGGTTTGTCTTGGGGTTGAGCAGCTTAACCCGGCAAACTCCTTCCGCGTCCAGTGTAGTCTTATTCCACATCATGAGCTTCTTTTGACATGGGGTTAGTGTGCGGGCTATGCCATATAAATATCTGCATGGCAAGATGTTAATGCTCTCTTCGCTGTCCACTTGGAATCGATCTGCTTCCCATTGACAAACATCGATGCGTAGACATCATCTCTAGGCCACACCGTGTTAATAGTGCGTGATACTATCAATGAACTCAATGTTCGTGTCCCTTCTACCCTGGTCATCCACTTTGTGCACTTTCTTCTCTCTGCACACTTTTGCAAAGTGGTTGCGACTGCCACATGCCCTACACGTCTGTCCATAGGCTGGACATTGCTGTTTGTCCATTGCATGCTCCTCGTCTCAATACTTGCATTCTTTTGTTTCTTGATTGTGCATGCCTTGGCTTTTCTTAGACTTATCCCACTTGCTTTGCATGTGTGGCTTTTGCACAGCAGCGCCTCTCTCGGCACTCTGCTGTCTGATTTTGTGGACTGCAGCAGCAGACCTGCTACTTCCGTTGAAGGCTTGGAGATGTGACTAAGCAGTCCCGGCACTCTTGAAGATGTCGATACATCCGTTGAGAGTAAGCTTCCTTTCCTGTAGCAAACGTCTCCTCATCTGTGTGTCGCTAATGCCCAACACAATCTTGTCACGGAGCAAGCTGTCCGTCATTCATTGGCAGAAATTACAGGTCTTTGCCGTCTGCCCCACCCTTCGGGTAGCCATGTCGTTTCCAGCAGTTTTAATATTTTCAGTGCCTTAAATGCTGCTCACTCACCAATCCTACGGCGCTTGACAGTTTCACTAGTCCTTAGCTGCTAACTATTCCAGCCGGGAGCTTCAGGTTGTGGCATAAAAATGATTCGTTAAGGTACCACCGCTGCCACCACGTTCAAGGACAAGCTTTTCCAGTTAGTAAAACTTCTACACATGCCTGGAACCCCCGCGCATGCGTGGACTTTATAAGTCATTAAAGGTACATTACACATATCATAACAGTAATCATCTAGAAGGCAACACAGTTGAAATAATAGTTTATAGACGTCTTACCCTTCCAACTATAAGTCAAGACTTAGTTATTGGTCTGTTGTAACGCCAGGGTGGCACAGTAGTGCATCAGTAGAGTTGCTGCGTTACAGCGCTTGCAGCGCCGGGGACCTGGGTTCGATCCCGACTATGGGTGCTGTCTGTCTGGAGTTTGTAAGTTCTTCCAATGACCTGCGTGGGTTTTCTCAGAGATCATCAGTTTCTTCCACAACTCCAAAGACGTACAGTTTGTAGGTTAATTGGCTTGGGTTTGGATACTTGGTATAGGTTTAAATTGTCCCTAGTGTGTATAGGCTTGTGTTAATGTGTGGGGATCATTAGTCAGTGCGGAGTTGGAAGGTCGAAGGTCCTGTTTCCATGCTGTGTCTCTAAACTAAACCACAGTGCAGTTAAGTTCTTTGTTCACATGCATACATACATACATTAATAAATACAACAATAAGTACAATGACACGTACAACACAGTTGAATGATGAAAGAATGTAGTGCAATCCAAAGTAGAGCAAAAACATGTTAAGGTACAAAATGGGAAAGCCAAACTTGGTGGAAGTAAGATTAAGAGTACTTGGCAGCACCCTTTGGTAAAGGGATATGAAAGTGGTGATTGGTTCAGGGATCTAACAGCAGTGGGGAAAAAGCTGTTCTGAAATGGTATTTTAAGTTCCTCCATCTTCTTCCCAGAAGGTAGAATATTGAAAAAGAAATGGCCAGGGTCCCAGCATCCTTGTCGATATTTCCAGGCTCCCTCAAGCAAACCACCACAAAACTAGCTTCGTAGGTTTTTATAATATTTTGCTTTGTAGTGGATGTCAGTCAGGAGTGTATCACCTGCAATAGAGATGGTGAGGTCAAGGAATGGTGAGGTCTGAAGAAGGGTCTCGACCCGAAACGTCGCCTATCTCCTTCGCTCCTTAGATGCTGCTGCACCCGCTGAGTTTCTCCAGCTTTTTGTGTAACCCACCATGAAACTAGATTGAACGGAAGGAAGTGACAACCTGTGATGGACTGTGGTGTGTTCACCAGTCCATGCAGGTTCAGCTGTTCAAGAGATATTGGCATAACAGTCTGCAATATATCCCATCAGAAATCTTCGTCTGGTGCATCTGCGGAAGTTTGAGAGAATCCTTGTGTGCGTGCCAAACCTTCTCAAATGCATAAGAAAGAAAATATACTGATGTGCTGTCTCGATCCCTGCATCAATGTGAAGGGACTAAATTAGTTTGCTGGATATACGGATGCCTGGGAACTTGAAGCTGTTGACAGTGCACATCTCTAAATGTGTACCTCTGTTGATGACAGATTTATGTTCACATCGTCACTTCCATAGATCAACAAATACATATTTTGTTGTGCTAACATTCAGGGGTAGTTTGTCTTCCCGACACCATCACATGAGGTTCTCAATCTCTTTCCTGTACTTCATTGTGTCTTTCTTGTTGATTCAGCTGACATCGACGGTATCATCAGTGAATTTAAAGATCAATCTGGCATTGTACTTAGCTATACAGTTATGTGTGAACAGGGTGCAAGGCAAGGGACTGAGCACACAGACCCTGGATGGCATTGGTGTTGAGGGTCAGGCGGAAGAAACGTTATGACCAATTCAGACTTACAGGACAAGTAGTCCAGAAGCTTGTTGCAGATGTAAGCCCCAAACCCTAAGGTATAGAGGTTTAGGATTGAGCTCTTTGGTAATATGGAATACTGAGCTGTATTCATTAAAAAACATCCTGACATCATCTTTCTTATTGTCAACCTGATCCAGATCTCAATGCAGAGCAAGAGAGATGGCAGTCCCATTATATGCCTGCAAGCATTTCTAAAATGCTCCAATGTTCCATATTAGGTTTCCCTGGTGATCTCATCAGAATTCAATTGAAGGAAATGAACTAAATCAAAATACCCAGCAACATTATTTGTTAGTCAGAGGCAGGGGTGGCCTGCCCCTGATATCAATGTAATCTAGTGCATTCAGCCGAATCAGTATAAACAATGGTATATTTTACTTTGGACTCACGTGAGTGACTACGTGAAGAAGGCCATCAACCCGCATGCGTATCGTTATGTCTGACACATTGCGCAACAACTGACTGGCGGGCGCATCGTTCCTTCCAGCTGTAAGTTTAAAAACGTTCAGGTAAGTGTTATACTTTATCTGAGGTCGTTGCTCCAGGATCGGTTATTGCGTTTGTTTCAGCATACTCGAACTAGCGGAGAAGAGGCGGGCCGCATCAAAACCAGCTACTGAAGCCCGCGGGCCTGCAGGTATCGGGCGGCCGCCGATTTTGCCTTCAGTGTCGCTGGCAGAGGAGCCAGCGGCTACAGACTTGGTGCCTATTCCCAGCACATTGGCTACCCCGCGGGGGAAAAAAGCCACAAAAAAGTCTGTAAGAGCCCTGGACTCAGATGAGTTGGGTCAAGAGGTGGAAATTTCCCCCTGTCCTATGGGCAGTGTTGACGGCAGGCTGACCCATGGAGCAACTTATGGAGAAGTTGCTCCACAATGATATGCTCCGGAGGGGTGAGCTATATGAGCCCGGGTATTACGGGGAACCCGAGGCAGCAGCACCTGTGTCAGGGCTGCATATTCCCCTCTCTGAGGAGGGAAGTGTACGGAGCGACTCAGAATACGGAGGCACAGCTGGGCAGCATGCTTCAAGGCATGACATCCCTACCCCGGGAGTACACCCAATGGCATCCAAATTTGCTATCCCTTTCCATAATGGGTGCCATTGGGAGAAGAACTGGCCATGAGCATCAACTACCTGGCCTCCCACCAATTCCAAGACCAGGCCATGGAAGAAACTACTGCCAAGTACATTAGCCCACTGAACTGTGCCTCACTAAATGTCCCGACTGTAGACAATTCCATCTGGAGACACATTGAAGGGGGAGTCAGAGCCCAGGAAGTAACACTTCAAAAAGTTCTATGATTACTTGCTTCAGGCATCACGGCCTTTGCCAGGTCAGTGGATGGGGTGCCCCTCTCTGATACCCAGCAGGATTCAATGGCATTAATGTGCAATACACATTTTGAAATCAATTCCCTCAGGAAGAATGCCATCCGTCCTGCTCTGAACCCTAAATTTGCAGGTAAAGGAAATGGATGAGGAGGCAAAAACCATTGGCCTTATCAAGGCACCTCCTAAGATTTCATCTTTCTGACGACAGTACCCATACCCCCCTTTCCACTCCAAACAGTCCTCAGCATATGGTGGACATCATGAGCAGCAGGCACAGAGGCCTTTTTTAGGGCAGGGACCAAGCCGGACCATGTTCAAGATGCGTGGATGGCACCCTCCATCAGCCCTACCCTCAGACCACGGGGGCAGAAGCAACCACCGCACTGCCGATAAGCACTGAGGTAAGTGAGTCCGGTTGTTTACGTAACATATCCTCCATGGATCAGTTACAAGTTGGGGGTTGATTACAGTTTTTCTTACATGAATGGCATTGGATAACATCTGACTCGTTTATACTGCGCACTATACAAGGTTTTAAAATTGAGTTCCTTTTCGACTCGGCTCCACCCATTCAGCATACACCGAGTCGCACTTTTGTTCTTTCACAACAGGAGTGTGTGAGTGCACGAGGGGAAATTGAGTCTTTACTCAAGAAAGGGGTAATTGAGAGGTCGAGTCATGAGCCTCACCAGTTTGTGTCCAATATATTTACTAGGCAAAAGAAGGACGGAGGATGTCGAGTCATTCTCAATTTAACTGAGCTTAACACCTTTGTGTAGTATAAACACTTCAAAATGGAAAACTTTGTCACTGCAAAACAATTGGTTTCCAAAGGATGTTATATGGCATGCATTGCCCTCAAAGATGCTTATTATTCAGTGGTCATTCATGAAGACCACAGGAGGTATTTGAAGTTTAGCTGGATGGAACAATTGTGTCAGTTTAAAGCATTGCCTAATGGGTTAACCTCAGCACCCAGACTATTCACAAAATTACCAAAACCAGTCCTGGGGCTACTCAGGGCACAGAATCATATAGTCATGGCATATTTGGATGACATCTTAATCATTAGTAAGACTTTGGAATTAGCTGAATTATCTCTATCAGCTACCAAACTCATGTTTTTAGAGACTGCGGTTTCTCATCCATCCAGTTAAATCTAAATTGGTACCGTCTAGGATAATTGATTATTTGGGATTCACCATTAACTCAATGCAAATGTCAGTGACTCTGCCTTGGGGCAAGCAATTAGAGTTAATTGAAGCCTGAAGAAACCTCATTGTTAAGGACCAACCTTCTATTAGACATGCGACTAGTATAATTGGCAAATTAGTGGCTGCTTTCCCAGCTGCTCAGTTCGGGCCTTTGCACTACCAAAATTTACAGCATGCAAAGGAGCAGACGCTCAAGCTTCATAGAGGTCGCTTCGATAGACCAATGCAGTTGCCAGCTGAAGCCAATGCTGAGTTACAATGGTGGGTTACCAATATTCAGTATTGTTCTAGCACTGTTTTAGTTGGTACACTATCATGTATCCTCCAAACTGATGCCAGTGCACTAGGTTGGGGTGCTACCAACACCGTCTTATCTCATTTGGTGTATTGTGAGAAACATCTGGGTTTCAGCTATCTACTCTCCAGGTAGGTATAACATGGTGGCAGACAACAGGACATGACAATTCAATGACAACAAGGAATGGATGTTGAATCACAAAGTGTTTAATAACATTGTCATTTGTTATGGTGTACCGGACATTGATTTGTTTGCATCCAGGCTTAATAATCAGTTACCAAATTACATGTCATGGGAACCAGACCCAGGGGCAGTAGCAGTAGATGCATTCTCGCTACACTAGGGTGGAATGTTTTTGTATATTTTTCCCCCATTCTGCCTCATTAGTCGATGCTTGGCCAAGAACAAACAAGACTCAGCTTCTGGCATCAATCAATCAATCAGTCAATCAATTTTATTCGTCACATTGCCCACAAAGTGCAAGTAAAATGAATTTGATTGATGGATTGATTGATTGGCATATTGGTAATACCAGACTGGCCGACTCAGCATTGATTCCCACTCGCCCTAGCTATTATTACACAGCCTTTTATGGCTGTCCCCAAGAGCAGAAATCTGCTGGTACACCTTGTGACTGGGGAAAGCCACCCTCTTCATGACCGTATAAATTTATTGGTTTGCGGATTCTGAGGAGACCGTTCCTGGGGCTTGGGCTTTCAGAGGGTATGATAATTGTGATCACTGCGGCCTGGAGGAAGAACACCTCAAAACAGTACCTTACTCACATAAATAAATGGGAGATGTACTGTTCTCTCTAAAAAAATTCATATCACACGGCTTCCATCATGGATGTGTTGGAGTTTCTTTCATCACTCTTCTATGATCAGTAGCTCAGTTACAGTTCTATTTATGGCTGGGGTCAGGGAATCACACCGTAGGATCTCATCCATTAATAACAAAATTCATGAAGGGCATGTTTAACTATACTCCCCCTAGGCCGAGGTATTCACAAATATGGGATGTGAGTGTGGTTCTCACGCTGCTCCGTCAGTGGGCACCAGCTTCATCCCTGTCTCTGCATTACCTCACACTCAAGGTAGTCATGCTCATGGCGCTGGCCTCAGCTCAACGGGTCCAGACATTACATAAACTTAGACTGGACTACATGATTACATCTTATGACAACGTCACCTTTTTTGTTCATAGAAACATAGAAAATAGGTGCAGGAATAGGCCATTCGGCCCTTTGAGCCTGCACCGCTATTCAATATGATCATGGCTGATCATCCAACTCAGTATCCCGTACTGCCTTCTATCCATACACTCTGATCCCCTTAGCCTCAAGGACCACATCTAACTCCCTCTTAAATATAGTCAATGAACTGGCCTCAACCACCGTCTGTGGCAGAGAATTCCAGAGATTCACCACTCTCTGTGTGAAAAATGTTTTTCTCATCTCGGTCCTTAAAGACTTCCCCCTTATCCTTAAACTGTGACCCCTTGTTCTGGACTTCCCCAACATCGGGAACAATCTTCCTGCATCTAGCCTGTCCAACCCCTCAAGAATTTTGTAAGTTTCTATAAGATCCCCCCTCAATCTTCTAAATTCTAGCGAGTACATGCCGAATCTATCCAGTCTTTCTTCATATGAAAGTCCTGACATCCCAGGAATCAGTCTGGTGAACCTTCTCTGTACTCCCTCTATGGCAAGAATGTCTTTCCTCAGATTAGGAGACCAAAATTGTACGCAATACTCCAGGTGTGGTCTCACCAAGACCATGTACAACTGCAGTAGAACCTCCCTGCTCCTATACTCAAATCCTTCATGATCTCATTAAGCAGGGCAGGCCAGGGATGTTGGGGCTAAAATTGAGTTTTATGGCTTATCCTTTAGACCTACAGTTATGTGTGGTTTCTCACATATCACAATATGTTTAGGTCACTAAGAGCCTCAGAGGCTCGGAACTATCATTATTCGTCAGCTACACCAAACCTCACAGGAAGGTTACAGTGCAGACCATCTCAAGATGGATTAAACAGGTTCTGACATGTGCAGGAGGGAACACTGACACTTTTAATCCTCATTCCACCATGGCTGCATCGACATCAGCAGCAAGGGATATGGACGTCCCTCTCGACGCCATTCTAGCGGCGGTGGGATGGTCTAATGAGCGGACGTACCAGAGGTTTTATAACAAACCTATTGCCAGACCGGGGACTTTTGCTAATTCTCTTTTAAGTTCTGTTTCATAGTTTCCCCATGGGTGAGAGGGGTCACTGTTAATTTTCATTTCGCTATTAAAGCATAAGTATTTTTTAATCATGTCCTGTTTGAATGTATTATGTCTTTTTCACACATCCTTGTCAATTGATGCAGTGTGTGACGCATGGACTCGTTCCACGGCATGAAATCACAGAGCTTCAAAATCTTCTCGTAGTCACTCACGTGACTCCAAAGTAAAATAGTAAGATTAAACGAGAACTTACCAGTTTGAAGTTTGACCTTTATTTTGTGAGGAATTACGATGAGCGATTACGTGCCCTCCGCTCCCGACCCTCGTAACATAAAGATCTTTCTGGAAGTTTCTAGTCAGCTCAAATCTTACCATTTTAGTTCAACAACTGGTCTTCTGTGATTTCACACCTTTGAAGATTGACGCACATGCGGGTTGACAGCCTTCTTTACGTAATCGCTCATCGTTACTCCTCATAAAATAAAGATCAAACTTCAAACTGGTAAGTTCTCATTTCATCTTACTATTTTAATATATTATTCCTAGAATCACATAAACGTCTTCTGCTGATTTAAGGCTCAGTTCAGCACAATAGGCCAATCACACAAGCTAGTAACATCCTTGGATCAACATTGATAGCTACTCTTGAATAGGCTGGTTTTCGATGGCTTCATGTTTTGCACATTTTACACTGAGTCTGGCAGGCATGTTTTAAAAAAGTCACATCAATTTTAATTTACTAAATATCTGCCCAGAAGACACCAGTGGAATTATTAAATGGTGCCCATACACCAAACATGCTATGCATGGCTTGGAGGAACAGAGAACCTTCTAAAAAAAATCAAATTTTGAGGAATAATCATGTGGTATTGATAAAATAATACATAAAAATACTTCTCATCATTACATTTATGAATATCCAAAAAATTACTTTAACTAGTTATCTTAATTATTTTACATTTAAATTTCATCCCAGATGTTTAAATGGAGCAGGAGCTAGTCATTTGTTGTTTGCACTAAATGCATAATGTAGAGATGCATGCACATCAAAGTCTGCTTCAGAAATATACTGTAGTTACATTGAATCATGAATTTGAAGTTCAGGAGTAAAGTTCAATGAGCATATATTCCACCTTTGTACATTTAGCATTTGTACCCTGTTGTGCAGCACAGTAAATAGAATAATGGTGTAGTTAGTACATCATGGAAGCTAGTGACTCAATGAGCTCATAGAAACATAGAAAATAGGTGCAGGAGGAGGCCATTCGGCCCTTCGAGCCAGCACCGCCATTCATTGTGATCATGGCTGATCGTCCCCTATCAATAACCCGTGCCTGCCTTCTCCCCATATTCCTTGACTCCACTAGCCCCGAGAGCTCTATCTAACTCTCTCTTAAATCCATCCAGTGATTTGGCCTCCACTGCCCTCTGCGGCAGGGAATTCCATAAATTCACAACTCTCTGTGTTTTTTCTCACCTCAGTGTTAAATGACCTCCCCTTTACTCTAATACTGTGGCCCCTGGTTCTGGACTCGCCCAACATTGGGAACATTTTTCCTGCATCTAGCCTGTCCAGTCCTTTTATAATTTTATGTGTTTCTATAAGATCCCCTCATCCTTCTAAACACCAGTGAATACAAGCCTAGTCTTTTCAATCTTTCCTCATATGACAGTCCCGCCATCCTAGGGATCAATCTCGTGAACCTACGCTGCACTGCCTCAATCACAAAGATGTCCTTCCTCAAATTAGGAGAGCAAAACTGTTCACAATACTCCAGATGTGATCTCACCAGAGCCCTATACAACTGCAGAAGAACCTCTTTACTACTATACTGAAATCCTCTTGCTATGAAGGCCAACATTCATTAGCTTTCTTCACTGCCTGCTGTACCTGTAAGCCAACTTTCAGTGACCGGTGTACAAAGACACCCAGGTGTCACTGTACCTCCCCCTTACCTAACCTAACCCCATTGAGATAATAATCTGCCCCCTTGATTTTGGCGCCAATGTGGATAACCTCACATTTATCTATATTTCACTGCATCTGCCACGCATCTGCCCACTCACTCAACCTGTCCAGGTCACCCTGCAACCTCCTAAAATCCTCTTCACAGTTCACACTGCCACCCAGCTTTGTGTCATCCACAAACTTGCTAGTGTTGCTCCTAATTCCCTCTTCCAAATCATTAATATATATGGTAAACAGTTGCGGCCCCAACACCGAGCCTTGCGGCACACCACTTGCCACTGCCTGCCATTCTGAAAAGGACCCGTTTGCTCCTACTCTTTGCTTCCGGTCTGCCAACCAATTTTCTATCCATGTCAACACCCTACCCCCAATACCATGCGCTCTAATTTTAGTCACGAGTCCCCCATGCGGGACCTTATCAAAGGCTTTCCGAAAGTCTAGATACACTTCATCAACTGGCACCTTTTCATCCATTTTACTTGACACATCCTCAGAAAATCCCAGAAGATTAAGCATGAGTTCCCTTTCATAAATCCATGTTGACTTGGACAATCCTTTTACTGCTATCCAAATTCCCCATTATTACCTCTTTAATAATTGACTCCAGCATATTTCCCACCACCGAAGTCAGGCTAACTGGTCTGTAATTCCTTGTTTTCTCTCTCGCTCCGTTCTTGAAAACTGATCCTGAATCTATTGAACATTGGAAAATGATCACCAATACCTCCACTATTTCTAGAGCCACCTCCCTGAGGACCCTGGATGCAGACCATCAGGCCCAGGGGATTTATCATCCTTCTGTCCCATTAGCCTACCCGATACTATTTCTCACCTAATGAAAATTTATTTAAGTTCCTCTACCCCCTTAGATCCTCTGTCCTCCAGTACATCTGTGAGATTGTTTGTGTCTACCTTAGTGAAGACAGATCCGAAGTACCTATTCAACTTTTCTGCCATTTCCTTGTTGCCCATAATAAATTCACCTGCATCTGCCTTCAAGGGACCCATATTTGACTTTGCTACTCTTTTTCCCTTAACAT
The DNA here is from genome assembly GCA_963514005.1 of Raja brachyura. The sequence goes on from OY740784.1 coordinate 65,028,332, forward strand.
ATTTAAAGAAGCTTTTACTGTCCTTCTTTATATTCCTGGCCAGCTTCCCCTCGTACTTCATCTTTTCAGCCCGTATTGCCCGTTTTGTTTCCTTCTGTTGTCCTACGAAAGTTTCCCAATCGTCTGGCTTCGGGCTACTCTTTGCTGTGTTATACATCTTTTCTTTTAGTTTTATGCTATCCCTAACTTCTTTTGTCAGCCACGGTTGCCTCCTACTCCCCTTAGAATCTTTCTTCCTTTTTGGAATGAAATGATTCTGCGTCTCCCGGATTATGCCCAGAAATTCCTGCCATTGCTGTTCCACCGTCATTCCTGCTAGGACCTCTTTCCAGTCTACTTTGGCCAGCTCCCCTCTCATGCCTTCATAGTCCCTTTTGTTCAACTGCACCACTGCCACTTCCGATTTAACATTCTCCTTCTCAAATTGCAAATTAAAATTAATCATATTATGATCACTACCTCCAAGCAGTTCCTTTACCTCGAGTTCTCTTATCAAATCTGGTTCATTGGACAACTCTAAGTCCAGAATTGCCTTTTCTCTGGTCGGTTCCATTACAAGCTGCTCTAAGAATCCATCTCGGAGGCATTCTACAAACTCTCTTTCTTGGTGTCTTGAACCAACCTGATTTTCCCAGTCTACCTGCATGTTGAAATACCCCATCACAACAGTGGCATTACCTTTGTTACATGCCAGTTTTAACTCCTGCTGCAACTTCCACCCTATATCCAGGCTACTATTTGGGGGTCTGTAATTAACACCAATTAGTGTCTTCTTGCCTTTACAATTCCTCAATTCAATCCACAGTGACTCTACCTCATCAGTCTCTATGTCTTCCCTCGTAAGGGAGTGAATTCCATCCCTCACCAGCAGAGCTACGCCCCCTCCTCTGCCCACTTGCCTGTCCTTTCTAAAGGATGTATAACCCTGAATATTAAGTTCCCAGGCCCGATCCTCCTGCAGCCACATCTCAGTAATCGCCATAATGTCATATCTACCAACCTCTAACTGAACCTCAAGCTCATCTACTTTACTTCTTATATTTTGCGCATTCATATACAATACTTCTAATTCCTTACGCATCTCACCTTTCACATCGATCCCTATTGCACTTGGCCATACTTTCCTATCCCTTTGTGAGCTTCCTTTCCCGTCAATTCCGGGGTCATAAACCTTCCCTTTACTCTCTTTCTCTTTAACTCCATCCTCGACAATCCCATTTGACACCCCACCCCCCTTATCAAAATTTGGCACTTTATATTCCAAGTTTTATTTTCTAAGTTCTATCTTCTATGTTCCTCCATCTCCTTTTAAATGGTACTCCAAAGTGATGGCATTCTCATATTTAATGCAATAACATTCTTGCTTACAGGTGTAAATTCATGCAATGCAGCCCCACTTTCATGTAAGAATTGTGAAATATCATTTTGCTTCAACATTGTATGACCATGGAAAGTATGAAATTACACATAGCAATATTGAGCAGCTTTTCTCAAGTCTCACGTGGCACAGAGACGTGATAAATTCTTCCAAGTTGGACAGTTCACTTCAACACAGTAATTTCACTCAGGCTGCAGTGACAGAAGTGTGACTTTTTCTTTTCACCTACACATTAGGGGACTTGTCATTAAGATTTCAGTGAAGCTGAATGATGGTTGTGTGAAGTTGTCATCTGTTTAAACTGTGAAAAATGCATAGTAAGATGGCACAACCTATGTTCTTCCAAATTTTTTTGGGAAGACCAGATTTTCAGGAGCATAACAAATGAAATTAATTGCAGAGAGAAAATCAAAGAACATATGTATTAAAATCAAAGAACATAAATTAGATGTTAGTGACACTGGCAAAGCCAGCATTGATTGTTAATCTTAAATTAGTCTTGAGCTGACTGTTTTATTGGGCTAAGGTTAAAAACATATGGTTTCTAATTTTTAGGTCGTCTACGCTGACCAACGATCACCCATGCACTAGTTCTATGTTATCCCACTTTTGCATTCAACATACTAGGGGCAATTTACTGAACCCAATTAACCTGCAAAGCTACACATCTTTGGAATGTGGGAGGACACCAGAGCACCCAGAGAAAGCCCATGCGGTCACAGGGAAGATATAAAAACTCTGCACAGACAATACTCATAGTCAGGATCAAATTCAGGTCTCTAATCCTACGAAGCAGCAGCTCTATTGCTGCGTTACTGTGCCTCCAATCTTCAGAGCCTCAGGCTCAACCATCCATGATCTCCTTTTTATCATAAGGTCAGAAGAAGGAATGTTGACCAATGGTTACACAATGCCAGCTACATTCAGCAAGACCTAGACAGCATTCTTACTGACAAGTAACAAGCATGCCTTGCAGGATGAAAACTAATGGCAGTTGCTTATGTGAGAGATTTTAGCCGGCCACCTTTAACATTCATTGGCATTGCAGTTGCTGATTTCCCAACCAGCCATGTCCTGGGGGTCACCAATGATCAGAGGTTTAACTAGAACAAAACATGAATAATGTGGTTACAAGAAGAAGTCAGAGGCTGGATATCCTGTAAAGAATAACTCACTTTCTGACTACCCAGAGCAATCTACAAGATATGTCAGGAGATTGACAAAAAAAACCCTCTCAGCTTGCCCGAAGGAGCACAACTCCAATAACACTCAAAACGTCTCACACCACTGGGACTAAACACAACCCTAAGCACTTTTCCCCTCTACTACCCATTGGTGCAATATACCAGTCACAATAATGCACTGAAGTTATTTGCCATGGCTGCTTTGGTAGCATTTTTCAAACTCATGTTTCTTACCACTAAGCAGGACAAAAGAAATGCAGACGCATGGGAATATGAGCATCTGCAAGTTTCTCCCAAAGCCAAATACAATCCAAAGCCGGAAAATATAACTGTTGCTGCGTCTAAATTCCCCATTCGAAAATCCCGCTAGTTATTTGTGCAAGAATGATAGATTTAATTGCCGTCGTCATTGAATCATGTCAAACAGTCTGATAATTTCAACTTCACCATGTAAGACCTTTACTGACATGGGTTTTTTTTATTTCAGCACCAGTCAAGAAACTTAATGCAGTCCTTCCAAACCCAATTCTTTGTGAGTGTGTCTTACCTATGTGGACTGCAAAGGTTTAATGCAGCATGCTGCCAACACCACCTTTTCAAGCGCAGTTCAGAAATGGTGAATAGTTTGCCAATGCAGATACAATGCAGATGCTTGAATCTTAACCAAAGCACAAAATGCTGGCGGAACTCAGTGGGTCAGGCAGCATCTGGGGAAGGAATGGACAGATGATGTTGGTCTGAAGAAGGGTTCCAAACCAAAATGTCGCCTGGCTGTTTCCTCCACAAAAGTAGCCTCACTTGTTGAGTTCATCCAGAACTTTGCTTTTTCCTCAATAACTTTCCAGTGATATCCTCACCCCATAAATCAACTACTTGAGGGAGAAGTTGTAAGTCAAATACTTTGTTGGGGGTTTGGAATCACATGTAGCGCAGATTGAGTAAAGCTAATATTTTCCCTTCTCCAAACTATATCAGTCATGCTGATAGGATTTTATGGTGATCCAGTAATTGTATCATCACCAGTGTATATATCGACATTTCCCACTGCCTTCTCTTCACACTGCTATGTTCTGGCTGTGCTTCGGGCATCTGTGCAGTTTTACTGCAGTGAGTACTCACTGCTGTCATTCCACATCAACGGGATAATTTTGAACACAGCTTCCATCTTAAGAAATACCTAAATGTTTTGAAGCCCATAATATTTTATGTGAAGTTTGATTACCTGTAATAGCACATGTGATTTAAACCAAAATGCCAGCAAGTGTCATATACACAACAACATGGTACAAGTTACGATACAAAGCCAAAACAATAGAGGGAATTGGATTGCAATAAGCCTGGGATATACAATAATTGTGGTAACTTATTTTAACAGCAGGAGGAACAAGGAACTGCAGATGGTGTTTGACAAAAAAAAGATACAAAGTACTGGAGTAATTAGGAAGAAAGGTCCCAATCCGAAACATCACCTATCAATATTCCCGAGACGCTGCCTGACCTGTTGAGTTACTCTAGCACAAAGTACTGGAGTAAGTCTGAAGAAAGGTCCCAACACATAACATAATCTATCAATGTTCTCCAGAGATGCTGCCTGATCTACTGGGTTATTCCAGCAGTTAATGTCTTTATTTTAACATCTTTGATCAGAGCCAAGGAAATATATTGTCAACTGGTCACTGCTGATACTCTTGTTGGCTGCATCTTATGGCAATGCAAACTTTTCAGTCTGATGGTGTAGCCCAGTGAAATTACCTGAATATTACTGAACAGCATGAGGCACAAAAATAGCAGGCACCACTGGACAGCAAATATCATGGTTCAATTTTTTTATGCTGTTAACAAAAATAAGTTTGGTGAAGAATACTTTAAACTGAAAATGCTTTCATGAACCTAGCAATTTAAGATGCAATTGCATGGTATAACAATCAGATTTCTACTAATAAACCCTTACCATCTGGTAAAATGCTGTGATCTACAGTTACTGGGACTGTAAATGCAAGAATCTATTCTGATGCTACAATATTGATTGATCATCAAAGCATCATGACCCCATTGTCCACAGTTTGCTTGCATTCAAAGGAAGAGTGAGCACCTAATTCTGAGCTTCTTCTAGTCAGCTGAATTCCTCATAAAGATGGATGGACAAATAAATAAATAAATGATTTAAAAGAAAAAGGGGAAATATGCTCCTGGCTCAGGAGACACTTACAGGCTATGCCAGTCAGATGCATGTGGAAGCGACACCTGGTTCAGCATTGCGTTATAATACCTCCCGCTCGGAAGAAGGGAGCAACACCTGACTCAGGGTTGCGTTATAATATTTCCCAGAAGAGAGGAGTGTTGGAGATTATTACATAGGTAACTCCAACTATGTGGATATCGATAAGGAATTTGAATCCCTTGAACTAATGGGGGGTATGCTTCATTTTAATCAAATGAAGGAGCTACCGGCTCTTGTCACATATTTGCCATCCCTTTGGGGATAGGAGATTCACTGGAGGAAGATCTGGCTAAGAGCATCAGGGATTCAACCTCTCATTAGCTAAGGAGGGGAATATGCTGGACATACTGGGAAATATGCCAGTCCAGATAACTGCCAGAGTTTTGAATGTTCCATAAGTCAATTTCATCAGTTGGGATATCTCAGTGATGATAAGTAGGCAAAGAATTATTTCAGCGAGTCCATAAACTGCTCTCTGGAGTCATTATGGCCTTTTGCAAAGTCAGTAGATGGGTCTCAACTCGCGGAAGTGCAGAAAGCTGCAATAACACTTCTCTGTAATACACATTTGGGGCTATTGACTTCGCAAAAATGCTATAAGCCATGAGATAATTCCTAAAATGGCTCATTTTTACAGGGCCAGTAATGTGCAGCCTGCATAGTATCTCTTCAGAGAGGACTTATGTAGCAAGTTGAAGACTTGCAGGGGAGATTTGGCGGCTGCGGGGATGGAGTACCATCCTATGTGGGTAAAGCCCCAGTATTCCGGCAGGTTTTCACCCCTGTATACAAGGGGCAGGAAGCGCTGTTGAAGCTCCGGAAAGGAGTAGTCGGGAGTCACTAGCTCGCCCGCAAGAGCAGCCTGTTGAACCAGGCTTGCAGTAATGGCAGGCATGACCTGTCCAGTGAGCCCCTCTGAGGCTCTGAAGGAGTAGCTGGCCAAAGGAGCAGCCTGTCGATCCAGGCTGGGAGAAACTGGCAGCGCGATCTGCACAGTCAGCTCCAGCAAAGGCTCCAAAAAAGGCAGAAGGCCCGCAGGAGCAGCCTATCGAGGCAGGCTCGGAGTAATGGCAGGCGCAGCCTGTTCAGTGAGCTCCACAAAGGCTCTGAAGGAGCAGAAGGATCGGCCTGTCAAACCATGCTGGGAGTAACTAACTGGTAGCGTGACCTGCCCAGTAAAGCTCCAGCAAGGCTCCAAAGAGGCTGCAGGCGGAAGGAGCAGTCTGCCCATTGGGCTCAAAAATGCTGGCAGGCGTGTCTTGCACAGCAATGTCGCTTTTGACCTCTGGGGAAGAGCTGTTTGGCAAGCGTGGGGCTGAAGATGTGGTCAGACATGGTCTGTAATGGAACTTCGCTAAATCTCCAACAAGGGTGTCGACCTGGGCTCAGAGACGCTAGCAGGTAAGGTCTCTTTACTAACCTCCGTAAATCTCCGAAATGGAACAGTCTGTCGTGTCGGGTTTGGATTTACTGGCAGCATGGTCTGTCTAGTACCTTTCACTGTCTCTGTAGAAGAGCAGGTTGATGCAGAGACATTGGCAGGGTGCCTTGCATAGCAACCTCTGTAAGTTCCAATTAGGAACAGATTGGCTACCCTGGTTCAGGGTAGACCAACTTGGAGGTGGCTGGCCATATGGAACATATTGACCAGGGAAGCACTGCCTCAACATCTGTGATTGAGGTTATCAGGCTGCTCAGTAGAGTGAGGCAGTTTGAGGTTTCCCTCAACACATGCTTAATTCTTTCAGCTCAGCTAGAAGAGTTGCCAGTTCATTAAAAACATCATTGCCATCCTCTCTGGGATAGGTAGCTACCAGCAGAAAGCCAGTCTGGCATGTAGCATTTTGTATCTGACCTGCAGGTTCATGTTGTGAATAGGAAATATATACAGTGGCTTGCAAAAGTTTTCATACCCCTTGAACTTTTCCACATTTTGTCACGTTACAACCACAAACGTAAATGTATATAATTGGGATTTTATGTGATAGACCAACACAAAGTGGCGCACAATTGTGAAGTGGAAGGAAAATGATACATGGTTTTCAAGTTTTTTTACAAATAAAAAACTGAAAAGTGTGGCGTGCAAAAGTATTCAGCCCCCTTTACTCTGATACCCCTAAATATAATCCAGTGCAACCAATTGCCTTCAGAAGTCTCCTAATTAGTAAATAGAGTCCACATGTATGGAATCTAATCTCAGTATAAATACAGCTGTTCCGTGAAGGCCTCAGAGGTTTGTTAGAGAACATTAGTGAACAAACAGCATCATGAAACAGCAGCATTGATCAGAGAAGCAGCCAAGAGGCCCATGGTAACTCTGGAGGAGCTGCAGAGATCCACAGCTCAAGTGGAAGAATCTGTCCACAGGACAACTATTAGTCGTGCACTCCACAAATCGGGCCTTTATGAAAGAGTGGCAAGAAGAAAGCCATTGTTGAAACAAAGCCATAAGAAGTCCCGTTTGCAGTTTGCCACAAACCATGCGGGGGACACAGCATGCTCTGGTCTGATGAGATCAAAATTGAAGTTTTTGGGCCTAAATGCAAAACGCTATGTGTGGCGGAAAACTAACACTGCACATCCTGCACACCCTGAACACACCATCCCCACTGTGAAACATGGTGGTGGCAGCATCATGCTGTGGGGATGCTTTTCTTCAGCAGGGACAGGGAAGCTGGTCAGAGTTGATGGGAAGATGGATGGAGCCAAATACAGGGCAATCTTGGAAGAAAACCTGTTAGAGTCTGCAAAAGACTTAAGACTGGGGTGGAGGTTCACCTTCCAGCAGGACAACGACCCTAAACATACAGCCAGAGCTACAATGGAATGGTTTAGATCAAAGCATATTCATGTGTTGGAATGGCCCAGTCAAAGTCCAGATCTAAATCCAATTGAGAATCTCTGGCAAAACGTGAAAATTGCTGTTCACAGATGCTCTCCATCCAATCTAACTGAGCTTGAGCTATTTTGCAAAGAAGAATGGGCAAACATTTCAGTCTCTAGATGTGCAAAGCTGGTAGAGACATATCCCAAAAGACTTGGTTCTTGGTTCTTGGTTACTTGGTCCTCTTGGTTACTTGCAGCTGTAATTGCAGCGAAAGGTGGTTCTACAAAGTATTGACTCAGGGGGGCAGAATACTTCTGCACGCCACACTTTTTAGTTTTTTATTTGTAATAAAATTTGGAAAAATTTTCCTTCCACTTCACAATTATGCACCACTTTGTGTTGGTCTATCACATAAAATCCCAATAAAATACATTTACGTTTGTGTTTGTAACATGACAAAATGTGGAAAAGTTCAAAAATTATGAAAACTTTTGCAACCCACTATATAATAGTAAGATTAAACAAGAACTTACCAGTTTGAAGTTTGATCTTTATTTTATGAGGAGTTATGATGAGGAACTACGTGAAGAACCCCGTCCAGCCACACGGACGTCAATCTTCAAAGCAGCAGTGTGAAATCACTGGTAATAGTGACTGAAGTATAACAGTAAGATAACAGAGGACTAGAACTACCAGATGACATTTATGAGGGTTGGGAGCGGAGGGCACGTAGTCCTTCATCATAACTCCTCATAAAATAAAGATCAAACTTCAAACTGGTAAGTTCTCATTTAATCTTACTATTTTACTTTGGAGTCACGTGAGGGACTACGTGAAGGCTTCAAAGCTCTGTGATTTCATGCCATGAGAAATGAGTCTACACAACCACAACTGCTTCATTGACAAATTAAGGAAAACATTCATAATGCATACAGTCATGCCATAGATTTAACACATGCTGTTGCTGTTTAAATGTAGTAATAATATTCACATCTCTCACACGGATGGAAAGTATAACTAGAACATAAAATAGAGTTGACAAATATCCCTGGTCTAACAATGGGTTATTATAAATGTTTGGAGATTCATTCATTGGACCATGCTGCAGCTGTAAGGATGTGGTCCAGTGGAACATAAATACCCTTGCTGCTGATGTTGTGGCAGCCCTGGTGGAATGAGATCTGGAAGCAGAATCCATTCCTACATAAAGCAAACTCTGTTTTATCATCTGGAGTGACCTGAACAGATACGTTCTTCTAAGTTTTTTGTGACTAACAAACACTGATAGTTCAGAACCTCAAAGGCTCTTAGTGACCTTGACATATTGTTGTATATATGTGTGCTTACCTTACCAAAGGTCACCTAGCATGCCTGTAACTATTTTGAGACCTGACACCCCTTCTGCTCTGCTCAAGTATTTATAAACATAAAATATTATTTATTACTATTTAAAGATGTAATCATCCTGTACCGTTGCAATTATGTAGCGACTGAACCTGCTGTGCTAACCAGCGGCAGAAGGATAATTACCTAATGAGCTCCGGCCAAAGTTAAGGATGTAGCTGGAGCCCCCTGGTGAAATAGTTTTCACAAATGTCACCATCCTATGCGGCATTGTACTGGTCATGGGAGACCTTGTGTTAAAGATATCCTTATAAACTTGATATCCGGGGTGAACCCGACAGAGCGGGTCTCGTTTGCTGCAGCCAATTCAATGAGAAGGCACGTTGGCACAGTTAATGGCCTTACAACTCAATTATTGACAAAAGATCATTTAACATGAACTCCAAACATCAGTAATCTATACCGTTTTCAATGTAACATGAGCATTAAACAAACTATTTTCCTCTCCTGGAAAGGAAAAGTCCTACTTTTTGGTGCTATTCAAGCACTCTGAACACAAAGATGGATAGATGTAATAACCCAAGCCTTAGGGCAGTTTATTGAATCTGCAGAACATAATTTGATTTTATCATGCAACAGCTGATTTCCCAAGCCCCAGGCTGAACCAGCAAAGTTACATTTAAAATAACCATACAAGGTTGTATTATTATCCTGACAAATTGGGAATCAAAGTTGCATAAGCCAATCACATAATAGGAACATAAAATGGGCTCTTAATTACTTTATTTGAAGCCCCGATTGATGAAGCAAAATGGAGGAAGACGTAAAAGGCCTTCCTTCTCCTTGTAGCGAGAATTTATCTCTCGCACTGTTATGGCACATATTTTGCAACCTGTGAATAAGCATGAAAAATAAAAATATCTATATTTGGTGTTCCATTCAACCAGAGTTTCATAATATGGTGTGAATCAACACCAATTCTGTGTTGCCATTGACCTATACTTGATGATTCTCCTGTGGCAAACGAGATTATGTAACCATTATAGGAGTCTTTAATTGATTGCGCCCATGTGACTAACATATGCCACCATCATAATGTATCAACATGAAGTTGAGCATGCAGATATGCATATTTGCTCAATCACTCTTTAACCCACACAATGCCCATAGGGTCTATCGATAGTTGATAGCAATAAGTGAAGAATTGGTAAGTCATGCAAATCTGCTCCACCTCCAAACTCAAGATAATATTCGCAATTTTGTGTCTGCCGTGAAAGGCAACTGTGGCACGATTTTTGAGCCAGTCTTGCAAGACAATCCTGGCCATTATACTGAGCCTGCCCAATTCTAACCTGCTTGGAATGCTAGTATTGTCCAGTTTTACATGGTTAGACCCCTCAAAGTAGATGATAATGTTTCAATGACTTGTATTGTACAACCAAGAGTACATCTTACCAAGTTGTAAGTGGTCCCTTGGGTATAGAGTAACACAGGTAAACTGTGTGAAACCTCTGGCCAGCTTTCATGCTGCCACCAGCTTCAGTGAACCGCTTACTGCCAATGAAAACGTGGGGTGCGTTGTCGCTGAAACTATGAAACCTTACTCATTCAACAGCTTGTGCTTTGTCATCCAGGTATTGCCTATGAAACAGGCCTTACCTGAATAGAAGATTTGGCGGCCGGCACCCCCTGATAGAGGTGTTCACTGCATATGTGTTTGGATGGTAACCTTGCTACCAAGCATGGTACGTCTGGCATGTGCCCGTCATCCCTTGGGCATGCTCCACGGCAGTACCTGCAGACTCGGCATTAGATTACACTGACCCGGAATGCTCCCGCCTTACCTGAGGGAGACATTAAGCAGCCCTGCTACAAGGCGCTGCTGGTGCGGTTTCAGCAATACGCCGAATTTGCCATGGACCCAGTGTCAGACTAGTACTGATGCGGCATGCTCTTCTCCTACATGAGGGAGACATTAAGCAGGCCTGCTACAAGGCGCTGCTGGCTCAATTTCCTATTTTAGGGCCATTAGCATCATTTTGGAATATAATGAAATATTGACCAAACAACTACTGGGGCAGTAATGAATACTGTTTGTCCATCATTGTGGCTTTAGTAGCTTCAGCTGTAATAACAAAGTTGTGTTTACAATGACCTACATGGCACTTTACAGTTCACCATTTAACAGGATGACAGTTCTCCTAATTGCACAGCTGAATCCCATCTATGCTATTGCCAATTAGACTTAATGAATAGAAAACTGCTTTGTAACAACAAGGTTGTTACAGGAGTCTATTGACTGCAATCTGTTGCCCAGGCCGGCATCAACAGCCAATTGAATAGCTAAAGGTAAATCCCAATGTCCTACAAGTCTATTTGATAACAACTTAATCTTAACTGGATAGAGGAGCCCAATTTCTCAAATATAGTTTGAGATTTAAACAGTGGATTTTATCAAAATACAATGTTAAAATATCATTGAGACAATACATAACCAGTATTTTTGAACTCTGAGTAGTCCTCTTTGAATGATTTCTTGTCATCATTCTGTATATTGTCTTATCCTAGCAATGCCTCCTCAAATATCCCCCATGATCACTGTAACTGGGAATACACTATAAAATCAATTGTTAATCTACCATCTTTCATAATGAACAGGCCATGCCTGCCATCATTTGCCACACTGCCTCCCCACTAAGTGGGCATCCCCACTAAGCAGCCCCGTCTGAGGTGCTGCTGGCGCGGCCTTTCTCATAGGCCAGTACTACCATAGACTCGGCATTCCCATGAAGCAGCCCTGAACAAAGGTACTGCTGGCACCCATGAAGCAGCCCTGAGCAAAGGTGCTGCTGGCGCGGCCTTTCCCATAGGCCAGTATTGCCATAGACTTGGCATCCCCATGAACCAGCCCTGAGCAAAGGTGCTGCTGGTGCAGCCTCTCCAATAGGCTGGCACTGCCATAAACTTGGCATCCTCATGAAGCAGCCCTGTAAAAAGGTGCTGCTGGCGCAGGCTCCCACACAGGCCTAACTCCTGCTTTAGGAGTGTATCTAGATTCACATTCCCGGAAGGGAACCCTCCCAACATCCGGGCTGACCATTTTTGTCAGTTGTCCCCATATCCTAGGGATGACTGCGGCTTGGGAACCACATGCTGTTGGATTTCCCCTCCCCGGGAATCCATATATATATACCCGCGGTAAACCTCCCGGCACCCGGGCTGACCGTTCAGGTCAGTAATACACCATATCCTGGGGATTACTGTGGTCTGGAAACCGCATATTATTGGATTTCCCCTCCCCAGGAACCCAGGCTGACCATTTAGGTCAGTTTAACCCCATATCCTAGGGACTACTGCGGTCTGGGAACCGCATATTATTGGATTTCCCTTCCCCCGGAATCCAACGTCTAGAGTCACTGACTCCGATTGCGAAACCCGACATTTGCCAGCTTCCCGCTTCCGCGGTCGGACTAGGGTTTCCCCACAGCCCTTAGGTGGTTCCCTCGTCGGCCATCGTGAAGCATCCGGCAAACCTCTGAAACCGAGGTTCCTGCAGGAGACCTAAAACAGGTAAGAAATACAACTTACCTGAAGTTTAAACTTACCGCTGGGGGAGCTCCGCTGCTCCAACCGGTTGACCTGCACCAATCTGTCTGACGTAATGTCGCACATGCGGCTGGATGGGGTTCTTCACGTAGTCACTCACATGACTCCGAAGTAAACTAATCTGTAGGCTCTCAATACCAGAATTCCTGATTGAGTGGCTGGTCGAAGAGAGTGTGTTGCATACACTGGTGACTGAGACAGGTGGTTTCAGTCAGAGGACTGCGGAGCAATTCCTGATTCAGGGTTGCATTATGCTATTTCCACTCTGAGGAAGGAGGCTAAGGATTCATGGTGACTCTGAATATGAAGAGTTGACCGGGAACTCATATTCCCACATCGTGGATGTTCCGCTTCACCTCTAGTCATAAGGATCTGATTATATATTATGAGCGGAAAAACAAACAAACAAATAAATAAATAAATACATCCTCCATGGCAGGAGAAGGCAAAATTTCCGTCCTTATGGTCATTAGAGGAAACGATGATTATCCAAGTGGAAACAGAGACATCTCACAAAGGATGAGTAGTCTGCCCAAGAACATGAGGGGTATATTTCTAATATTTTCTCAAGTTTGAAGAAAAGGGGAGCATGCCAAATCAGGTTAGGATTTGGCTAGTCTGATCATGTGTTTGGTTAACCAGTTCAAGATGGATAATTGTCTTTCTGCAATTTAGCAGATTCAGAGTGTATATGGCCTCAATTGATCTTGAAGATACATACTTTTCCATATCTATACACGAGAGGCACAGAGATATCTGGTGTTTTTGATGACAAAGCCAGTGGTGGAAGGTTAAGGCTCTACCTGGGGGTTGTCTTCAGGCCTAGGCTATTTACAAAGATTCTAATGCTAATGCTGCCCTACTCAGATTGAAAGGGCATTATGTCATGGAGTTTATAGACAACATGCTTTTAAAAGCTGATAAGACTCAGGGGTTTTATCAGTAGATGCCTCTTACGATATTAAAGATGAGGCGACATGAATTTTAATAGTGCAAATTTGGACTACTTATTCAGGATGTCCATTGTAAAAGGCGGCTGAAAGAAGCTCCTATTTACTCAAAGTCACGAGTGACGGCTAGTTCAGCTATTTCTCGTGCAACTACCTCTGCACGGTTGTATGGGAAGTTTGTGAATAAGACACGTGAGCTACTTTTAAACAGAAGTAGCAGAGGTTTGTGTTTCTTTCAGTTTGGGCTTCGAGAAGCGATTATGTTATAGCACAATTGACACTGCTTGTGCTGCTTTGTCATTCTCTCTAGTACCATGTAGGACAATAAATGATTGGTTCTTCACCCACTGTTGACTAACATTATACGAGGTGTCTTTTATATGAACACTCTAAAGCCTAGACTCATAGTGTAGAATGTGTATCAGTAAATTATTATGCAGATATTCATCTATGTTTTCCTAATGGGAGCAGTATCTTATTATGTTGATTATGCTTTTAGCAACTGATTTCTGCACAAAGAACAGTCTTTACTCAATATCCAGCACGGTCTCTGGGTCATAATTGACATGAGGGTAGCTTGTTATGGGAATGATCTCATAAAGCAAAACGGTCACGGTTGGGTACAATTTGGAGTTGACAGCATACCCACCAGATCGGAGTTTGGGGGTGTTATTATGTATACAGGTTCACTGAGCTTGCTAGTACCTATGAGATGAAGGATAGTTTCTTCATTGTTGTTTAATATTTTTCTCAAGAGTTTGCTGGTGCAGGCTATCTCAACATGAATAGAGTACAAGCAGCTAATAGCAGGTGGGATTTCAAATAATTTCAAGTCTCACTCTTCAAGCGGGCTGGCTTATTACCAGCCAATAGAATGGATATTCCCATTTGATCATCTTCTTGCAACAGAAGGAGGCTTACATAGTGCACTTTCAGAAGTTATAACATTTGGTTGAATATGCCTGGATGATTGCAGATAGAATTCTGAACAGTGTTGCATGAGTTATTGTCTAATTCAAAGCCAATTGGGACTGTGGTCCGATTAAGGGCAATGGTCATGTATGCAAGTTAGCATCATGTTGTTAATAACCCATGTCTTTTCTACCATTTATGATTTATCCGTTTAAGTGTTTGACACACAGATTGGTTTACTACATGAAACCACAGAGCTTCGAAGGCTTCACGTAGTCACTCACGGGACTTAGATATATAATAGAAAGATTAAACGAGAAGTTACCATTTGACGTTTGTTCTTTATTTCATGAGAATTTGAAGTGAGGGACTACGTGCCCTCCACTCCCAACCCTGAATCTCATAAAGATCATTCGGTAAGTCAAGGGTTATTAATCTTTCTATAGCTTAAGTTTGTGGAAGTGGTCTGTGGTTTCATACAGTTGCTCTGACGATTGACGCACATGCGGGCTGGTGGGTTCTTCACGTAATCCCTCATTTCAACTTCTCATAAAATAAAGATTAAACTTAAAATGGTAACTTCTCGTTTAATCTTTCTATTAAAAGAGAGAATGAAACCTCCAAAGTACAAAAATAAATCTTTTTGCGCATTATCCAAACAGTCCCTGTGAGCATTAGCTTTTTTCTTAGTCATGTAGACCCAAAGTTGCTCTAATCCTTGTACTGACAAACTTGTTTGTTTCTAGACAAACTTTAACAGAAGGGAAATTCACTTCAAATAAAATAATTTTATACAGGTGATGGCTGGTCAGCATGGACTTGGTGAGCCAAAGGGCCTGTTTCCACGCTGTACCTCTAAAACTAAAAGCTAAACCTAAAAACCCTGACTATTGTGCACTAACTAGTTTCATTGGAATAATATCAGCAATGCAGAAAAATGGCTCACAGTGTTTCATAGATACATAATTGATAGGAAAATGGGATTAATTAAAATTACACTGGCTGAAGGGGCTCCAGGTAGATAATGTGCATATTTTTTCGCAGCTGCAGCCCTTCCAGTTGGAGGCCATCCATCCATCAGAAATGTTAGTAAGGTTATGGTTGGTATCTTTAATGAATAAAAATATAAATCTCACCCTTAATAATTTTAATTGGCTAGCATCTATAATCATTCAGCTAAGTGGATTCCAGATTCACATTCTGTTTTGAATAAAGTGTTTTTCTTTTTTCACTTGAAATGTTAATGCTGGTGTCATATTACAGCTGGTGACATATTCTGTATTGACATGTAATCATGTATTCAGACATGTATTCCCTCAAAGTTAATATTTTGTATGTGAGATGCAGTTCCCAAATTGCAGTGCTTGATCATTTGAGCAAGTAGGCTGAGGATTTTTTTAATTAATTTAATACAGATGTGTGAGGTGTTGCATTTTTGGAAGTCAAACCAGGGCAGCACCTACACAGTGAATGGCAAGGTTGTAGAGCAGAGGGATCTTGGAATGCTGGTAAATGGTTCCTTGAAAGTAGCATCACAGGTGGATAGTGTGGTCAAGAAGGCTTTCAGCACATTTGCCTTCCTCAGTCAGGATATTTAATTGTCAATGTTGGTCATCCTGTTGCAGGAAAGATGTTCAGCTAGAAAGAGTTCCGAGATTAAATATGAGGATGTTGCTAGTACTTGAGGGCCTGAGCTATTTGGAGAGGAAGGGCATGCCAGGGCATTATTTCTTGGAGTGCAGAAAGATGAGGGGTGATCTAATGTGTGTAAGATCATGTGAGGAATAGATGCACAGGGTGGATGCATATGGGACGTTTACCCAGTGATGGGGAATCAAGAACCATATGCCATAGGCTTAATGTGAGAGGGGAAAGAGTTAATAGAAACCTGAGGGGATTTTTTTTTATGAAGGGTGGTGGGTGTATGGAATGGGCTGCCAGAGGGTATAGATGATGCAGGTATAATAACAACATTTAAAAGGCATTTGGATAGGTACATGGAAGGTTTGGAAGGATATGGGCCAAACATGAGAAGGCGTGACTAGTGTAGATGGGGGCATCTTGGTTGGCATGGGCAAGTTGAGCTGAAGGGCCTGTTTCTGTGCTTTATGCCTCAATGACCCTATGACAGTAACTTGAGACTAACCAAAACTGTGTGTATCCCGAGCATAACTACTTGTGCTTTGTTGCCTTCAGACAAAGTTCATCATTCATCACTCAGAAATACTGAGCATTGATGCACTTCTTTACATTCCAAACCTTGGGCTCTTTTTTAGTTACGAATCCCTTTTGATTCAGAAAATATTCGGATTTATTTTCATAGATTCTCCTTACCAAAATCTTCAAACTGAAGCCTAGCTGGTAAAGTTGTGCCTACTTTCTTAATCAGTCCTTTATCACCTTGTAGTGCCCTCCACCCACCTGCACTGCTTGCTGTGCCTTCTTGCTTTCCAGTCATTTCGCTGAGAGAAAAAATGATTAAATTATCTTTTTACTGGGATGCCATTTAATTTCTTCAGAAATTGAAGCTCTGATCTGTTAAAACCACATGTCAAATGATATCAGCAAAATACATCCCTGTGTATGGCCCAAGTCTGCATTCAAAGTGAGTTTAAACTGCCTCTCATGTTTGCTCAGTCGTTTCATTTTTAAATAGGTTAGCAAAAGGATTATTTTCATCACAGCATTAGGACATCACATCAAAGTAGAAAGGCTTTCACTCCATCCACAGTGCTGCCACTTCTGACACACGTTTCTTGCCAGACTCCTTCTGAACCATCTACAAAGTTTTTATTCCAACAATTGCCTGCTGTGAACCTGGCTTCATCTGAAGAATTCCTAATCTTTAACTTAAATAGGCTACAAAATTGTTATATTCCGGATGGCAGAATGAATAACAACTTACACGCAGGTTGCCTGGATCTCGAGAGAGAAACTTATTACCCAACATTCCTTACTTATATACAACACCAACATTAACATATACATGAATATGCATGAATTCATTACACTGTCTCCTTTTGTAAAATATTAAAACTAAGTACTCAGTTACAATTTTGTTGTTGTGATACTTGATTTAAATCAGTATTTATGAAACCTTAAATTATAAACATAATATATTTATTTTATATATCTACACATTTTCATTTTACTTACACAGTGAGTTACTTAACTTACAAACCTACTCTGACTACTGGTTTACGGATCCTTCCTGATCATCTAACAGTGACAGGTGTAACAGGTTTAGGTGTTGACTCAACTGTTGGCTTGTTTGGCTCTGTTTTAGTACCCTGACTTTGAGCAGTGGAATCCGTTTCTTTGTCTGTACTAACTGAACTTTGTGTTTCAATCACAGTGGGCTCTTCCAACTCACTTACAGATAGAAACTCGGGGATTCAGACTTCATGCTCAGTTTTTGGTTCATCTTTGGCTGGAATCATTTGATCAACATGAACACTTTTGATCCTATCTCCAATTTTTTGTTCCACACACTTCCACTATTTTCCCAACATCCCATTTGTCTCGACTGGAGTTGTGGGGAGGACTGAGAACATGAACCTGCTCATCTGGCTTGAAGTACCTCTCCTTTTTGTGGGAGTCAAAATGGTATTTTTGACGTAACTGTTTTTCAATCATTTCAATATTCATTCCTTGTCATTTGAACCTCAGTGAGGCTCAAACGAAACCGTTTCTACAGCCATCCAACCAAAACAATTCCTACAAGACACACAAACAATTCAATTCACACAAACATCCATCACAGTGAATCTCCTCCTCGCTGTGATGGAAGCAAAATCTTTTCTCTCCCCTGCACCATTTTTCTCACATTGTTGAAGCCCCAGGCGTGTGATGGTAAGTCCCATGGCCAATTTAAGGCCGAGCCGGGCAATGTACAGCCCCGCTCCAGGTCCAAATGTCACAAAGTTGGAGCCCCCGGCAGGCGCTGGAATGTCCCAAGGTCATTAAAGCCGCGCCGGGTGATATACGGCCCCGCTCCGGGTCATTCCAACCCCGCAACACAGGATGGAGAAGTTGCCATTGCGGGAGCTCCGAAAAACAATCTCCCACTCGGACCTGCGAACTCCCGATGTCACAGCTGGAGTCTCCGAGCTCCGGAGTTGGGCCACAGCAGCGAGCCACCACTGCTCCCCACGCTCTGAGGCCAGCCAGCCCCACGATGGTGAGTAGTCTGTAGGCTCCGCGACTTGAGTCCCCAGGTCATTCCGGTTAGAGGCTACTCCACGGTGCTAGGCCCCAACAACAACGGAGACCCGACAGGGAAAAAGTTGGGTCCCCTTGCACGGAAGAGATTTTAAAAGTTTCCCCCTCCCCCCCCCCCAAGGGAGAGATGGTTGCGGAGGCCAAGTCAATGGATATTTTTAAGGTGAAGATTGACAGATTCTTGATTACTAAGGGTTTCAGCGGTTATGGGGTGAAGGTATTAGATTGGGATGAGAGGGAAAGATAGGTTAACCATGATTGAATGGTGTAGACTTGATGGGCTGAAAGGCCTAATTCTGCACCTAGAATCTATGAATTTATGCCTTGGTATGTCTGGCTGTGCACTTAACTCCTCCATCGCAGTGTCTCCTTATTAAAACTGTTTAGAAGTTGCAATTACTTAATATATATGAAACTTGTTCTGTTTGCAACTAAATCATGCTTATTTTATAATTTTAACATATTGCCATTTTACTTCGGAGTCACATGAGTGACTACGTGAAGAAGGCCGTCAGGCCGCATGCGCGTCATTACATCTAGCGCAATGAGCAACGACTGACTGGCAGGCAGGCTGCGCCTGCGAGCAGTAAGTTTAAACCTGCAAGGTAAGTTTAAAACTTATTTCTAGGTTTTGTTTTTTGTGTTGCAGGAAGCTCATTATAGAGTTTGCCTGCTGGATTTGGGGCAAAGTTGGACGGGCCACGGGGAAACCGGTTATGGACCGTGGGGAGACCACGGTCCGGACAGCGGAAGCACGGGTAGCCGGTGGCCGTCGGGTTTGCTTCCCAAGTCGCTGACAAGGAGGTCAGCGACACCCAGGAGGGGAGTGCACGTGGTGGTTCCCCAAGAAAGGGGGTAGACCAAGAGAAAGTTGCAAGAGAAAGAGAAGTAAGACGGTCTCGCCACCCGAGTCGCTGACAGTGCGGTCAACGGTTCCCAGACCGCTATGGTGCCCCGGAGACGGGGTCAAACCACGAGGAAGCTGGTCAGGCCTTGGGACTCAGGGGTTCCCCTCCTTCAATGGGTCGCGTCTGCGGACACCTAAACCCACATGGAACACCTGATGGAGAGGTGCTCCACAATGATATACTCCAAAGGAGGGAGTTATCAGGGGGGCCTTTTTCAGGGCTGCACAATGTCTACCTCTCCGAGGAGGGGAGCATTCTGGGTCAGTTTCAGTCTGACCCAGAGCAAAAATCCTGAAATAGGTCCGAAGGAGGGGCCATGTCAGTGCAGGTATCCTCAGGGGCCTGCGGCAGCACCTGATTTCAGGGCTGCCTACGAATCTCCCTCTCTGTGGAGGGGAGTGTGAGGAAATACTTGCAAGCAAAGGGGTTACTGCTGGAAGAATTGGTTCCAGCCGCAGGTAGAAAGCACGGAAGGGGCCAGAGTTCCCCTCACGCTACAAGTGCCGACAGTGAACTATCAGGGGTAACATTGGAGGGGGCATGAAATCCAGGAAATAAAACCAGCCACCGAATCTTCTCTTCAGGGAAGACTTATCCAACAGGTATACCTGGATGAGGAAGCAAGCTTCATCGTATCGGCGACGACACCCCCCACGGCTCATCGGCAGTAAGCAGTTCACTGAAGCTGGTGGCAGCTTGAAAGCTGGGCAGAGGTCTTTCAGGCCAAGATCTAAGCCGGTCTCAGGAAATATGGAATTCACATGCACTACCATTCCTACTCTCCAATCAAGGAGGGGAATGGAACCCACATCAGGGACCTTTGGGCTTACCATAAGACCACCGGTATCCATGGAGGTAAGTGGGTCTGGTTCTTCTGAAACATGGGGTAAGTGGACCATTTACAAGTTGGTAATATTTACACTTGTTCTTATACTAAAATGATAACATGTGATGGGTCATTATTGCACAGTATACCAGGGTACCAAGCATGGCTTGGAATTGGGGCCAGAGTTGTCTTTCGAGGCAGGCTTAGTATTACGGCTAGGATTGCCTTCTGAGAAGAGCTTGGACATATATGGCCAGAGTTGTCTTTCGAGGCAGGCTCAGAATTATTGCCGGAGCAGTCTTTCAAGGCAGGCCCAGTATTATGGCCAGAGTTGTCTTTCGAGGCAGGCCCAGTATTATCGCCGGGATTATGTTTCAAGGCAGGCTTGGGAATCTGGCCAGAGTTGTCGTTCAAGGCAGGCACGGAATTAAGGCAGGCATGGCCTGTTCATTGTGAAAGATGGAGGATGTCGGTTCATAATTGATTTACCTCCCATGTGCAACATAGACTTTCCTGTATATGGAACTTTATTACTGTCTAACTACTGATTTCCTTAGGATCTTTATGGCATGCATCGATCTCAAAGATGCATACTATTCAGGTCCCATTCACAGGGATCACCGGAGACATTTGAAATTGATCTGGATGATATTTCTAATGCTGTTTTTTGCTAAAATCAACTGTTCAGCTGCAACTATATTTGAGGAATTGAGCTTCCCCAGCCATCCAGTCAAATTTAAGTTAATTTACCTGTGATTCCGCCCTGGGGCAAAAGATTGGAATCAATAGAAGCCTGTAACAATCTTGTTATCAAGCAGTCTTCTATTCATCAAGTGTAATTGGCATTATAGCAGCTGTGTTTCAGCTGTGCAATTGGGCCTTTGCATTATCGGAACTTACAATGTGCAAAGTAGTAACTTCTTAAGTGCCATATAGGTCATTGTTAATAGACTTATGCTATTACCAGCTGAAGCTACCAAAGTCACCATGGTGGATGAACTATATTCAACACTGCTCCAGTAGTTTTGGTCAATAAATCTTCAGTTATACTACAAACAGATGCTAGTGCTCAAAGATGGAAAATTACAAATGCCATCTCTAGTAACAGAAGTGGATGGGATTTGCATGAATCACCAATTCTTCAGTTATTGGTCTCAACTACCTATAGACACTAGGTGCATACTATGGGTTAAAGGGTTATTGTGTGAATATGCATAATCTGCATGCTCAGTTCCAAGTTGATACACTGTGGTGGTGGCATATGTCAGTCACATGGGTGCAATCAAGTCAAAGTATCCTGTCATAATTTACCCAAACTCATTTGGCGCTGGTGTATCATCACGTAAAATCAATGACAACACAGAATGGATGTGGATCACAAAGTATTTTATGATATTATGGTTCCATGGCACACCCAATATCGATATGTTTGCATCCAGGCTCATTCACCAGTTGTAAAAGCATGTGGCATCACAGTGGCGAGAGATACATTCTTGCTACACGGGAGAGGAATGTTCTTTTATGTAGTTTCTCCATTTTGCCTCATCAGTCGGGTCTTGCAATAAATTCAGCAAGATCCCGCTTCAGGGTTCTCGTACTGTCTGACTGGCCTATGCAGCCATGGTTTCCCGCAAATGTTGGGAATAATATAGAACCTTATATGGGGTTTCTAAACATAAAACTTAGCTGGTTCAGCCTGGAACTTGGGGAACCAGCCTCTGCATGATTAATCAATTAATTGCTTTACAGAATCTGAGAAGACCGCTCCTGCGGCTCGGGTTGTCAGACCAACCCATGTATGTGCTCACTGCAGAGTGCAGGGATAGCACCAAAAAAGCAGTACATTGCCTCTTCAGGAGATGGGAAGCATTCTGTTTAAATGCTATGTTCCATATAATAGGACATGGACACTGATGTCTTAGAGTTCACTTTCTAATGGGTCCTTGACAATAAATTAAGTTATAGTCCCATTAACTGCGCCCAACGTGCTTCTCATCATATTTGCTGCAGCGAGCGGGACCCGCTCTGTCAGGTCTCACCCTCTGATGTCTAGTTTATTAAGGATATCTTTAACACAGTTCTCCCAGACCCAAGTACGCGGAAGTATGGGATATTGACATTGTGTTAACACTTCTTCACCTCGGGGCTCCAGCTATATCCCTATTTTTGGCTTGGCTCTCATAAGGTAGTTATCACCCTGGTGCTGTCCTCAGTGCACGGGTCCAGTCATTACATAAATTGTGACTGGACAGGATGGTTACACCTGCTATATATAATATTTCATGTTTACGATTTAGTTAAGCAGGGCAGCCCAGTGGTGTCAGGTCTCAAACTAGTTCTCATGGCATGCCCCATGCACCTTCGGTTATGGGTGGTCACACATTTACAACATTACATCAAGTTCATCTAGAGCCTTAGAGGCTCTGTTACTAGCTATGTATGTTAGTTACACAAAACCTCATAAGAAGGTATCAGTTCAGACCATCTCCAGGTGGTTAATATGGGGTTTTGGCTTATACAGGAATAGATACTAATTTTCTAATCTCACTCCACCAGGGCTGCTACAACAAAAGCAGCAAGGGTTATGTACAGTCCTCTGGACCACATCCTGCTGACTGCTGGATGGTCTAACGAACGAGTTTTCCAACATTTTTTTTAACCCATTGCCAGACCAGGGGTATTTGCCAACTCTATTTTGTTACTATGTTATAGTTTCCCCTTGGATGAGAGGGGTTACTGTTATTATTATTGTTCATTTATCAGCATCAGCATGTTTTAAATTTATGTCATGTCTGTATGCATTATGAATGTCTCCCTTATCTGTGGTCAACTGATGCAGTCGTGCTTGTGTGGACTCGTTTTTCCACGGCATGAAATCACAGAGCTTTAAAATCTTCATATAGTCACTCATGTGACTCCGAAGTAAAATAGTAAGATTAAACGAGAACTTCCCAGTTTGAAGTTCGATCTTTATTTTATGAGGAGTTACGATGAGCGATAATGTGCCCTCTGCTCCCAACCCTCGTATCATAAAGATTATCTGGTGGTTCTAGTCATCTCTAATCTTACTATGTTAGTTCAACAACTGTTATCTGTGATTTCACACCGCTGCTTTGAAGATTGACGCGCATGTGGGCTGACGGCCTTCTTCACGTAATCGCTCATCGTAACTCCTCATAAAATAAAGATCAAACTTCAGACTGGTAAGTTCTCATTTAATCTTACTATTGTATTCCTATTAAAAAAACTTGGCAATCTCACTCCACAACTTGAATTGGAAAAAATGCCAAGGGAAATAATTGAAGAGGACAGTACACTTTTAAGTCTGCATTGTGGAAAAATCAAAGCCTGCAGATTGATTTGTTCAGTTTTAATGATTACTCATAACTCACAGGCATTTGGTTTTTAGGCTAAAAGGCTTTCGATAATTTTCCCTGACCTTACACCAGATTACACAATCGTGCCGTGGTCCAAAGCCGCAACCTGGTGGGATCAGAGTTAGAAGACAGGTGGTGCGCCTGGTGGTGCGTCTGGTACACACAACACAGGTTATAGCCTTGCCCTTCCACACATGGCAGAGCATATTGATGATTTGTGCATCATCCACCCACATGCAATGGTCACGCACTGTTATTGACAGTCATCCAAATGTACATGGTTGGAGAATGCAGTGTTTTCTTTAAAATCTCTGAAGTTCTTATGCTTCCGTTGGCCATTTCCTGACCAACATTTGCTGAACTTTAGTGAAACCTGACAAACCTGAAGATTAGTGTAATGTTGGATCTGTTGCCCAGAGTCTAATGTCTGGCTTCTCAGTAGAGGAAGACTACAGCAAGCTAAATCATGGTAACTTTAAGTCACAGAATTCACTGACTGTATTTCATATGGCTTTGTATAATCTGCCTTGATATGTTTTCCTTTGGAGTTTAGAGTTTACAAATACAGCATGGAAATAGGCCGTTCGGCCAACTGAGTCCACTGAGCAAAGATCACCCATACACAAGCACAGAAGAAACTTATTGCAAGCTACGGTTGTCTCTTCCAAACATTAACCATGAATTTCTCAACATAGCAATGTATTGATAGCAACACAACTGTTTGATTTCAATATTCAATGACTTTTACATTCTTGTCTGTAAGCTCATCTTGTCCACTTCCACACAATTTTGTCACCAAACTCATCTACAATGTAACCAACTTGGTAGCAGCATCCGCAGTCTTTGTGAATGCAGACTGTGGCCATGAATGCATACACCAAGGATAAATCTTTGGAAACCAGCCTTGGCTGTTATCTTGGCTTAAGTTCAAGCCTGTTTTCAAGGGCAGTGCGGAAATACAAATGATCTACAAATTACTGAGTGCTTACGCTGCCATGCAGAAAGGAAATTCTAACAAATATCTCATTACCACAAGAAACAAACCGGAGGAAAAAGGATTGAATGCAAAGTGCTTGCTGGGGGGTTGCAGCTGTCATGAATGATCTGCCTGTACCGAGGATGATAAAAAGCATATCTCCCATTGAGTGGTCTTGCCAATGTTGATGTATTAATCTAAAACTTGGAATCTGAGCCAAGCGTTGCAATGTGTGGGTATTCACTAGCATAGCTCACAGGGGTTGTTAAAAAGTAAATGACAGCTCGGGCCACCACCAGCCGTGGAAGGTATGAGCTGTCTGTCATACGAATAAGCCATGGGGACCCAACACAAGATTACAACTGTGCTTTGAATTGAAGCCAAAATTGACAGCTAGGGAAAATCAACTCGGCAAATAGAGCCAATGCCCAGTATTTGAATTACAAGGAACATTTTACTTAGATAATAGTTTGGCTGAATTGCATGATTTATCTAACCTGTGAGATTAGTAGCATTTTGTTCAAATCTTATGAGTCCAGGTGAGCAAGTGCTGTGTAGCTGTAGAGAGAGTTAAATATACCGCTTAGGGTTAACGGAATCAATGGATATGGGGGAAAAAGCAGGAACAGGTACGGATTCTGGATGATCAGCCATGATCATATTGAATGGCCGTGCAGGCTCGCAGGGCCGTATGGCCAACTCCTGCACTACATTCTATGTTTCTATGTTTCTGTTCATTGGGAATGCTCCAATCCATCTGGCCATAATCTGGAGATCAAGCTTCTCTTCTAGATGTACATGAGGCTTCTTAATTAAATATTTTCAAGAGTCAAGCAATATGTAATAATTCCCTCTGCCACTGGTTGGTCTTTGCATGCAGCCACATCCATTTGGACACTAACATATTCTGACAATTTTTTGACTTTCGACTTTAGAGATACAGTGTGGAAACAGGCACTTCAGCCATCGAGACTGCGTCGACCAGCGATCATCCCGTACTCTTGGGACAATTTACAATTTTATCAAAGCCAATTTTACCAAAATGACAAACCTGTACATCTTTGGAGTGCGCGAGGAAACTGGACCATACGGTCACAGGATGAATGCACAAACTCCATACAGACAGCACGCATAGTCAGGATAGAACCCAGGTCTCATGCGCTGCGCCACTATGCCGTCATCATGAATATCATGTGACTCCATCATTAATTACCCTCCCCCATTACTGAAGGGATCTACAGGAGGTACTGCCTCATGAAGGCAGCTAATACACTACAGGATTCTGATAAATCACCCAGGGCTTTTAAAGGCGCTGCTTGATAGAATACATTATTTGCTTGTTTAAATTTTCCAAAGTTCCCTAGATTTTTCATTAGATTAGAATTGAGCAAATACAACTACTTTATTCAAAAAGAGACAGAAAACAGATTTTGTTGTCATGGCATAAGGAACTGCAGGTGTAGGTTTACAAACAAAGACACAGAGTGCTGGAGTAACATAATGGGTCAGGCAACATCTCTGGAGAACATAGAGAGGTAAAATGATCCTATTGTAGCGGCACCTACAGGTGCTCATCGGTATCGAACCCTGCGGTCGTAAGCCGCGCGCACGTGACTCTGGGAGGGGTCGGGTTCCTGAACTCTGCCCGCCAGTCATTCCAGGACCACCGTTGTGGTCAGTTGTGGTTTGTGACCAGTGTTATCGGTGAATGAGGATTGTGAATAAATTATTTTCTAACCTACTGATTGTCATAATTCATCCACTAAACTATTTGTGTTTTCCAGAGATGCTGCCTGATCCAGCCCTTTCTGTTTTTTACCGTTTTTTGAGTTAGCTTAACATCTGCCAAATGGAAATAGTAAGAAATGTCACTTGAAAGATTATTACAGAGAACAAAATCTCATGGTGAAAGTGATGATATATTGGCATGAATAGAAGACTGGTTTGTTAACAGGAAACAGAAAGTAAGCATAAGTGAATCCGTTTCGGGTTGGGAAGATTTATCGATATCTTGGATGAAGGCACAAAAAGTAGAACTAATAAGTTTGCTGAAAGCATAAAAGTAGATGTGATGTGGAAATAAGGGGGCTTCAAAACGATATATGTAGGAAGGAATTGCAGATGCTGGTTTAAACCGAAGATTGACACAAAATGCCGGTGTAACTGAGCGGGACAGCCAGCATCTCTGGAGAGAATGAATGGATGATGTTTCAGGTCAAGACCCTTTTTCAGACTCCTTGTCGGAGAGAGGAGGAGAACTTCTTCAAAGTAAACATACCTTGAGGAGATTTCACAGTGGAGCAGATGAAATGACCTCGAGGAGATTTCGCAGTGGATCATTAAGGATTCAAAATGATATGATAGAAAAATTGGCAAGGACCTGATAAATGGAATATAATTTGGAAACAGTGAAATTGTTAACTTTGAAAGGAACAATAAATAATTTTACTTCGGAGTCATGTGAGTGATTCCATGAAGAAGGCCCACCAGGCCGCATGCGCAGCATTACGTCAGCCGCATTGGCGCAATCACCAGTCTGGCAGGACAGAGCTCCTGCCTGTGGTAAGTTAAACTTACCATTTAAGTTTGGATTTTACTTATCAGAGGTTTTAGGCAGGAGCCTCTTTTTACAGAGGTTTTTCCTGCCAGTTTTGCAGCCCGACAAGTTGCCGGTTATGGACCGTGGGGAAATTCCGGTCCGACCGCAAATGCAGATAAAATTGATCGGGTTGCGAGATAAGGAGCCGTTATCAGTGCAGTTAGCGACTCCCCAGCCTGCAGAGATGCCGTAAAAATGGCAGGAAATTTAAGCAGAGTCGCTGACAGGAGGTCAGCGGCTCCGCAGCCTGCGGGGATGCTGTGGGAACGGCGAGAAATGTAAGCAGAATCACTGACAGGGGGGTCAGTGGCTCCCACCCTGTGGGATGCCCTTGGAACAGCAAAGAAGCAATGCTGGAGCCACTGACAGTGGGGTCAATGGCTCACAGACGTTGGTCCCCAGTCAAGAAATTACTGGGACTCATTCAGCCTTGTTTGGACTCAGGTGAGTCAGGCTATAAAGGGTTTCTTCTTATAATAAAAAGTATGTATTTTATAGTGTTTTTTTCTTAAAGTAGAAGCTAAAGGCAAAGTAAAAAGTTATTGTTATATGTTGTGACAATGTTAAAATTGTTTAAGCACAGCTTGCTATAATTTATTTTTACCCTTCACAGGTAAAGCTGTACAGTAAATGTTGATTTAGTGAGCTTACACTGCAATAGCGCAGGCCTATGGGATAGGCCGTGCCAGCAGCGCCTGACAGGGCTGCTTCATGTATAAAATGTACAGGCCTATGGGACAGGCCACGCCAGCAGCGCCTGACAGGGCTGCTTCATATATGAAAGTGCCGGCCGAGCCATGAAAGTGCCAGAGAGCCGTGCCAGCAGCACCTGATACAGGGCTGTTTCATTTGTAACATTACCAGCCTATGGGAGAGCCATGCCAGCAGCGCCTGACAGGGCTGCTTCATGTGTGAAGTGCCGGCCTATGGGAGAGCCATGCCAACAGCGCCTGATGCAGGGCTGTTCATGTCTAAAAGCGCCGGCCTTTATGAAAGGCGGCGCCAGCAACGCCTGGGACAGGGTTGCTCAAATTCATACATATCTGCTCGCCAACAGAATCGGGTGATGATTCTCCACCGGGGCTAGAGAGCAAGGCCCACGGAGTCGGGGGATGAATTTCTCACCAGGGCTGGATAATGCGTTGAACGACTATCCTAAATACAGCAACTGTTGTATACAGTGCTGCAAAGGTCTCCCTCTCAGAGGCAGAGACCAAGATGGGTCAGTATCCTGCTGACACTGAGTCTCAGGGTATGGCCGTGGGGCATACCTAAAGGGATGAAGGGCATGTGTCAGAGGTACCTTTCCTGACAATAAAGTTGCCATCCCAGTAAAATATTCTATTGGGTTAAGGCCAATGGGTTTGTATCAGTATTTGTATCCTACGGCCTGCGGCAGCGCCTGTTAGTGTTGCCTATGAATTACCCTCTCTGAGGAGGGAAGAGCAAAAGGTCAAGATGACTCTGGGCTCCAAAGATGTCAATAGAACAGACTCAAGCACATATGTGCCGGCAGTGAACAACGCTAACAGGGGGATGTGAGAGCCAGCCACTGAATCGGTTATTCAGGTAGGTCTATTCTACAGGGGAAGAAGCCTGGCAGATGAATTAATTCAGCCAACAACGGGCAAAAAGTCATCATTCAGAATGCACCCCAGGTGGTCATCAGTAGTAGCGGTTCACTGGAGCTGGGGGCAGCATGATATTCAGAAATTTCATGCACCTTCCAATCATGCTCAACTAAATGGGTCAAGCACTTCCAAAATTTGGGTAGTGCACCATTCACAAGTTGTAATATTTACATTTGTTTGTACAACACACCAAGGGTTAAAATATTTGGTTGAGGCACAGCCGGAGCATTCCAAGTAAATTGGATTATGGCCAGGGTTTGGAAATTGGGCAGAAGTTCTCATGCAAACCACTCATGCAATAAGGCAGGATTGGCATGTTTTTATGAAGAATGGAGAGGATCGGGCATATGAACTTTCTGAATGTAAAAACATATTCCTGACCAACAAATTCATAAGGTAAGAGATACATGTTATACGATCCCATTACAAAGGTTATCAAAGACAATATAACTGTACAATAACAGTCAAGCTTTGCAGTATGGGATAAACTGTTTGTTGGTCATTGGGATTACCTTTAATTATTATTAGCCTTGTCTCCACCTTATGGCAAGAGATTGGGGTTATAGCAATCTGTTACAAAACTGAGTTATTTTCATTGAGAGTAATTGGCAATATAGCAGTGTTGCAGCTGAGCAAATCAAGGAACTGATATTGTGTAAGCAGCAATTAGATCATTGCTAACAACCTTGTGCTATTGTCAGCTGAGGCTACTTCAGCCACAATGATGAAGTAACAGCATTGCTGAACATATAACTCATTGAACTTGAAACTCGCTACAGTGGTGTGGTCGGTTGAATTCAGTTATTCTGAACTGATGTTTAGAACTGAGAAGTTCCAAATACCATGACCTACTAAAAGGTAGTGGAGATTGCATGAGTTACCAATTCTTCAGTTGTTAGTATCAACTAAATCTATACACTAAATGCACCGTTGAGTAAGGTTTTGAGTGAATATACATATTTTTCATGCAC
Organism: Raja brachyura; assembly: GCA_963514005.1. The sequence goes on from OY740784.1 coordinate 65,058,263, forward strand.
AAATTTAAGTTGCTATCTACAATGGTGACATATGTTAGTCTCATGGTAATTAGGAAGAATATCCTGTAATTAATCTCCTTGCCACTGGTGTATTGTCCAGTTTAGATTGATGATAACACAGAATAAGTGTTAGATCTCAAAGTATGATGAAAGCATGATTCAATACCATCAAATGTTTGTCATGTTTATGCAAAAATATGTGACACAACAGTGTGGAGAAAAATATTCTCGCTTCAATAGGAGGAATGGACTTTATGTCTTCCTCATTAGCTGGGTCTTAAAACAGTCAGCAAGACCTCGCTTGGATTCGTACTATCGGGCTGGCCAAGCGTCCATGTCATGGCACAATGGTACAGTTATGCCAAAAAGCAAGAACTTGCTGTTTTAAATTGTGGTTTGGGAGACTGGTCTTTGCACAGTAAAACGTTTATTGACTTACACATTTTCAATGGATTGACTTATGCCTCAGGTTGTCACATTTAGCCATGAGGGTGTTTACTGCAGTATGCATGGATAGCATCCAAAAAAGCAGTACATCTCTATTGAGGGGATCAGAAATGTTTGTTAGATATTAATGATACATTTGATATGATACAAATTACTGACATTTCCAGTTCATTTTAAGTGATATTGACAATAGTTCAGTTATAGAGTTATAGAGAAATTACAGCTGTAACATAAGGGAACTACATTGTCGGATCCAACCCGGATATCAAGTTGTTAAAAAGATCTTGATACAAGTACTCACATCACAAGATTATGCAGTTGGTTATTGTAAATGTGTAAACATTATTTCACCATGGGGTTCTAGCTACATCCTTAGTCATGACTCTAATATCAGCACAACGACGGCAAAACATTGCAAACGCTGTGGCTGGACAGGATGGAATTGGCTGTTCATGCCATTTCATTTTACATTCTGGTCTACACTAGCAGAGCAGACCAGGGCTGGCATGATTTTTAAGATCATTTTGAATACCCCACGGTCTCATTTTTATGTTATCAAGGCCACCAGAATCCTTAGAAGTATGGATTCAGCACTGTGTATTAGTTAATAAACAATTACACAAGAGAAGGCCGGTTCAGACTATTTCAAGGTGGCTGCAACAGGTATTAACATTGACGATTGTACCTCATTCCACCAGGTTAGAAACAACGTCAGTATATCATTTAGATAGTGTGTTTACATCTCATTATACTAGGGCAGCAGCTATGTTCGCAGCCAAAGGGAGTGATGTGTCCTTCGACCAAATTTTAGCGGCCGACGGATGGGCAAATGAGCTGATGTTTCAGAATTTTATCATCGGCCAATTGTCAATCCAGGGCTGTTTGCCAATGACATTTTAAGTACCTAAATTTTAGGGGTACTGTTGTTTGTTTACATTGTTAAATAAACCCTATCATTACATTGAATACAATGTTATTACTAATGCATTTGTTTCTCTTTCGAGTCAATCAAATGCAGTGGGATGCCGAGATTGTAATCTGTGGCATGAAATCACAAAGCTTTGAACTCTTCACGGAATCACTCACGTGACTCCAAAGTAAAATAGTAAGATTAAATGAGAACTTACCAGTTTGAAGCTTGATCTTGATTTTATGAGGAGTTACGTTGGTGATTACGTGCCCACCACGCCCAACCCTCTCTCATAAAAGATCATCTGGTAGTTCTCGAGTCACTGATCTTACTGTTTACTTCGGTGTTGTTTATTTGTGATTTCATACCGCTGCTTTGAAGTTTGCTGCGCATACGGCCTGGCGGGCCTTCTTCACGTAATCACCAACGTAACTCCTCATAAAATCAAGATCAAACGTCAAACTGGTAAGTTCTTGTTTAATCTTACCATTATGTGAGACTATTGAGCTCTGAGATGCAGAGGGACCTAGATTCCAAATAATAGGTTGCAAACACTTCAAGTAATCAGGAAGGTGGTATTTTTATTTAAAAAATATTTGACTCCAAAAGTAGGGAGATTATGCTACAGTTAGACACATCGGTGAGACCACAAATAGTGGACTGTGCAAAATATTGTACTCCATGTTTAAGGAAGACTGTGAATATGTTGAAAGCAGTTCAGAGAAAGATTATTAAAGTCATGCCTTTCCATTGTCATATTTGTCTGATAATTCCGGTATTTACACCCCTTAGCCCTTTCAGTGAAAACACTAACTAGAATACTTTAAAAATCCTTCATTTCACCCAGGTCACCCTTGCTTCTCGGTCCTGATCAGGGAAGCTCCTGAGCTTCAGCACAATCACGGAGATGTTTAATACAGTGGGAGGTAACTTACTAATTCGAGACCAATAACTACAGTATCACATGGTTATGTCGGTGGGGACAATCTTTCCACCCAATTACAATCATACACAGCATAATACATCTTAGCCAATCACAATAGCATCAAACATCACATGTTTTATAAGAATGATGATGTCACAGTAAGAAAAGTGAAACCTGACTTCAATCAGCCACGAGGTAGCTATAGACAGGGTGGTAAAGAAAGCTTTTGGTATGCTAGCCTTTATAAATCAGAGCATTGAGTATAGAAGCTGGGATGTAATGTTAAAATTGTACAAGGCATTGGTGAGACCAAATCTGGAGTATGGTGTACAATTTTGGTTGCCCAATTATAGGAAGGATGTCAACAAAATAGAGAGGGTACAGAGGAGATTTACTAGAATGTTGCCTGGGTTTCAACAGCTAAGTTACAGAGATAGGTTGAATAAGTTAGGTCTTTATTCTCTGGAGCGCAGAAGGTTAAGGGGGGACTTGATAGAGGTCCTTAAAATGATGAGAGGGATAGACAGAGTTGATGTGGACAAGCTTTTCCCTTTGAGAATAGGGAAGATTCAAACAAGAGGACATGACTTTAGAATTAAGGGACAGAAGTTTAGGGGTAACATGAGGGGGAACTTCTTTAGTCAGAGAGTGGTAGCGGTGTGGAATGAGCTTCCAGTGGAAGTGGTGGCGGCAGGTTCGTTGGTATCATTTAAAAATAAATTGGATAGGCATATGGATGAGAAGGGTATGGAGGGTTATGGTATGAGTGCAGGCAGGTGGGACTAAGGGAAAAAAGTTGTTTGGCACGGACTTGAAGGGCAGAGATGGCCGGTTTCCATGCTGTAATTGTTATATGGTTATATGGTTATATCCTATCACCAACTAGAGAGCGGACCTGATCTACCATCTCCCTTAATGGAGATCCTCAGACGTTCTTTAATTGGATTTTACTGGAGTGCACCAAATGTTATTCCCTTTATCCTGTATCTGCACACTATGGACGGCTTGATTGTAATCACATATAGTCTTTTCACTGACTGGATAGCATGCACCAAAAAATATTTTTACAGTGCCTTGGTACGTGGCAATAAACTAAACTAAACTAAACTAATAAAAACAGAAAACAGTGAAATACTCAATAGGTTGAGCAGCATCTGTGAGGACATAAACAGAGTTAACCTTTAACATTGATGACTAGATGAAAGGTCATTGACCTGAACTGCAAATTCTGTTTCTCTCTCTCAGTTACATAGAACATCGAAAATACAGCAGCTACAGGCCCTTCAGCTCATAATTTCCTTGATGAAAATTATGACGTTAAATTTATCTACTCTTCCGGCGTGTAATTTATATAGGTATGTTACAATACCTACCTTTAGCAGCGCCACAGTTCTGCCGCCCCCCCGTGTGCGCGACTTTGGCGCCTTTCAGAGGGGGGCGGGTTTAAAATGCCGATTTTTTCTTGGCAGTCCAAATCGATCCATGTCGGGCGATTTCGTCGCTAAAGAGAAATCGCTCCGACATTTCATTCATAAAGGTATTTTTAAACGACGCTAGATTATTTATTAATTAGAGCAGTTTAAAAATCATCGTCTGAAGCTCTGAATGGTGACAGCGGAACGGACCTAAGGTAGGCGATAAAAGAAGCTTTACAGTTTATTTTTACATAAAAACTTGGTTTTTAGGAAGGCTTTAATCACATTTTCAAGTTGCGAAAAGGGGACCAAAAAAAATGCATGAACTGGCTGTATTTTCTGTACTGACTTCACCGCAAACCTCAACGTTCTAATCCACCGCATTCCACTAAAACCCACTCGCTAGTTGATTTAAATGTCCATTAATTTATAGGCATTAAACACTAATTTCCTTCCATTTGGCCTATAAATTCATGAAAATGAGATTTAAAAATTATGTTATATTGTGGATTATTGTGTGAATGTTATTTGAACACTTAGGCAATTTTTAAAAAGTTTATATTTTCTTAAGAAATGGATAGATGTTTAGATCTACTTTGTAATTAGCTACAATTAGATAACTAACTAATTATACGCTTTAATTTCAGGTCATCCAAGTAAGATTGTTTCATATTTGTTTCAGAATGCTTCAATCTATAATAACTGAAAATTTCATTGAGTTCTCTTAATTTTTAAGAAAGTTATGGGCTTTTGACTGTCCTTGATCACAGCTTTTGAGTTAAGTCAATTGAAAGGCAATGGGGAACAAGATGCTAATTTCCGAGTATGAAAATGGTCATAACATTCTTGATACTGAAGATATGAAAGTGAATTAGGTGTCAAATTAAACTTCTTTTTATGCTTAATCTGATGGGATAAATTGCCGACTTGATTTTTAAAATCTCAAAATTTTGCAACATTGCTAATCTATATCTCTCAATTTCCTACATATCATTGTGCGTATCTAAAAGTCTCCTAAATGCCAATCTCATATTTGCTACCAACACCGACCCTGGCACAAATCAGTCTGTGTAAAAATCCTTCTCACCTTAAAGCTATGTCCTGTAGTCTTTGACATTTTCAACCTGGGAAAAAGATTTTGACTGTCTACCCTGTCTATGCCTCCTATAATTTTATAAACGTATCAGGTTTCCCCTCAGCCTCTGATGCTCCATAGAAAACAATCCTGTTCAACCTCTCCTTAGAGCTAATTCCTTTTAGACTGGGCAGCATTCTGTTAAACCTATTCTGCACCATCTCCAAAGCCTCCTCATCCTTCCTTAAATGGGGTGATTATTAATCTATCAAATGCAGCCTAACCAAAGTCCTATAAATTATGTCCTGACTCTTATACTCAATGCCTCAACCGATTAAGGCAAGGATACTATTCACCTTCTTTAGCACTCTATCTACTTGTGATGCCACTTTCAGGGAATTGTTTACTTAGACCCTAAGGTCCGACTGAACATTCAACCTTCCAAAGTGTATAGTTACACCATTAACACACCAAACCTTATACTTGTTCTGATTAAATTCTATCTGCCATTTTTCTTCCAATTGCTGTAGCAGATCTATATCCCTAGATCTATAGCTCTAGATCTATATCTATATGTATATCCCTCTGTATATTTAGACAACCTTCTTCGCTGTATATTCTTAAGATTTGTGCCCTTCATTCATTCTTAAGTTGTTTCACATCGGCTACATGACCTATTTTAGAAACAGTACAAAACGGAGAAAGATTGCTCGAATATATATTAGGCACTTGGGGTTGAAACTCGTTCACTAATGAAAGTAGAAGCAAGCTTGTTTATATCTGTAATTTATGATCCTTCCATTAAATGTGCGCAGCATTTCTGTAAAGGTAATTTTCATGGTGGGTTGTTAATTGTGGGGAACAGACATTTTTCTTGTTAATTAGAGGAAATTTATTCTCTGAAGCCCTTGTTATTCGGGTAGGTCGTATTTTCAAACAAACGCTGCCTATGAAATTAGTCTGAATCAGAACTTCACATTGCATATCCATATTATCAAAACACTACCAAAATTCACAACGCCACATGTAGTTACATGAAAGCTTAGAAATTCTAGTGGCACAACAGCAGGGAGCCACGGCCATTTTAGTTGATGACATTAGTTGCTAACTTCAATTGCATCCAAGATTTACAGATATAACAGATAGAGCCCTTTACATCTTTGTTTCCTGTGCTTATAATAAGCCAGTTGAACCTTCTAGAAGGTCAACTTACAAGAGTGTTTGTCAAAATTGTGTAAAGTTGACTCTTTTTCAAGCAGTTTTTATGACTTGTTTCAATTCTCATCCTGCGCTTTCAGAGGTGACAGATGTGGCCAATGTGGGAAGGGGGTGGCTGATGTTGGGCTTGATGGTAGTTTCTGAGGCAGAATTTTCCTTGTGCTTTTTATGTAAGGCTTCTGTGTACTTTTGATGCATAAAAGCAAGGGTCCTCGACCATCCAGAATGCTCTTTCTCCACTCTGAACAGTTAAGGACCAGGTAGACACAAAATGTGGGAATAACTCAGCAGGACAGGCAGCATCTCTGCAGATCAGGAATGGGTACAGTTTCGGCCCGAGACCCTTCTTCAGACCAGGGATTCTTAAGAATCAGTCAATATGTGAGCAGAAGCCTTTAATTGATTGAGGAAAAAGGGTATTTTAAGGTCAAGACCTGAGACTTGTGGGAAAGCTCCTGATCTGCCAGGCCTTGCCTTCCCTCCACACCTACTGAGATTTGGAATACGTACAGTGGGCATCTGAAGGTAACAGAAGGATACCATGAATTCCGCCCCTGTGAATTCCTCCAAATTCACTGGAAGGGTAATCAAACCAATGTCCTCTCTCAAGACTATCCTCCCAGCATTCAGGTCCTACTTAAACCCAAGTCTGGTGCATTGTAAAGGCCACATTTTCCTGCATTCCCAACACAGTTTCCTGCCAGGAACAGCCAAGCTATTTCTAAGCCCTGTCATGAAAAGAGATTGTCAGGTCGAAGGGAAAGCTTCAAGGTAATGTCACCTTGAAAATGTTCAAAATCCCCACCTGAAAATGCTGTGAAATATGTTACCTAGTGTATGAAGTATAAACCATTTTGGGTGTTTATATAATTTTAGAAAATTGAAGTCCGAGGCTGAAATAGCAGGGAGGGGTGGCACAATGACACAGCAGCAGAGTTGCTGCCTTACAGCACCAGAGACCTGGGTTTGTTCCGGTCTGTGGGTGTTGTCTGTACATAGTTTGTAGGTTCTCCTTGTGACCACGTGGGTTTTCTCAGGGTTTCCTCCCACATCCCAAAGACGTTCAGGTTTGTAGGTTAAATGGCCTCTGGAAATTAGCCTAGTGTGCAGGATAGAACTAGTGTATGGGTGATCGTTGGTCGGCGCGGACTCGGTGGGGCAGAAGGGCCAATTTCCACATTGTATTTCTAAACTAAACTAAAACTTTATTAGGAACAGAGAATATAACATTAACTTAACATTAATGCGAGAGATGCAACTTCTTCATTACTATTTCTAAAACTGTCATGTTGTCCTCTTCTGGTTTTGCGTTTGTTTTTAATTTGCGCAAAGACTGTACCCTATATCACTAGGATGTTTTCACCACCTTACTCATCGTTCTCCTCTGCTCCAAACGTGCCAAGTGTTGTTCCGATCGGTGGAATATTACAAAAGTTATGAAGGTTTAAAAAATCGTGAGATCAGCAGATTGGTCTTCTCGCCTGTCTGTCACCATGAAGGTAATGCCCCTTCCGGCACCCGCTGTCAATCACCGGGCGAGGAGAATAAACCCTGGAGGTGAGTCCACAAGCCGTGCTGAGTGAGTCCGCAAGCCTTGCTGAGTGAGTCCACAAGAGTGGAGTCGGGGAAGCCGCTGAGTGGAGTCGGAGAAGCCGCTGTGTGGAGTCGGGGAAGCCGCTGTGTGGAGTCGGGGAAGCCGCTGTGTGGAGTCGGGGAAGCCGCTGTGTGGAGACGGGAGGTGCTATGTGGTGCCTCTGAGTGGAGTCCCTCCTCCCCCACACACCCCCTCCCCCCTCCACATACCCACACCTCCCCTTCCCCCCTTCCCCCTCCCACATCCCCCTTACCCCTTCCCCCCTCCCCCTCATTCCCACACACCTCACCTACACCTACAACTACCCTTTACCCCTCCCTGTTTCTACCCACCCCCCCACACCACTCCACCCACCACACCACCACACACCCCCACGCCACCCCGCCCTCACACACCACCCCATCCCCCCACACCACTCCCACCCACACACCCCCTCCCCCACAAACCTCCTCCCCCACACATGCCCCTCCTTCACACACACCTCCCCCACACCCCCCAACACACACATCCCCTTCCCCACCCCCGCTCTTCCACCCCCCTCCCCCACACATGTACCCACCCTCCCCCACAACCCTCTCCCCAACACCCTCTCCACTCCCCCACACCACCCCCCGCATCCCCCACACCAACCACACACCACCCCTCCCCCCCACACCACCCTCTCCCCCACACACACCCTTTCCCCACACATACCCTTTCCCCACACAAACACCCCTCCCCACACCCTCTTCCACACACCCCCCCTCCCCGATGCAACCCCCGCTCCCCCATGCAACCCACTCCCCCACAGCATGGTGGAATATTGCATTGGGGAATGCGGGAATGGGGGAATGGGTTGCGTTGCGGGGTCCAGGCCTCCCGTGTGATTGGAACCCAACTAGCCCCACTTAGCCCAGTACTTAAGAATACTTTAAAATGACAATATAATTCCAGTAACTTGTTTAGAAATTGTGGTTAGAAATTTATGTCCAAAAATGTATACAGTGGCTTGTAAAAGTATTCATACCCGTTGAACTTTTCCATATTTTGTCACGTTACAACCACAAATGTAAATGTATTTTATTGTGATTTTATGTGAAAGACCAACACAAAGTGGTTCATAATTGTGAAGTGGAATGAAAATGTCACATGGTTTCCAAATTTTATTACAAATAAAAAACTGAAAAGTGTGGTGTGCAAAAGTATTCAGCTCCCCTGAATCAATACTTTGTAGAACTACCTTTCGCTGCAATTATAGCTGCAAGTCTTTTGGGGCATGTCTCTACCAGCTTTGCACATCTAGAGACTGAAATTTTTGCCCATTCTTCTTTGCAAAATAGCTCAAGCTCAGTCAGATTAAATGGAGAGCGTCTGTGAACATCAATCTTCAAGTGGTGCCAGAGATTCTCAATTGGATTTAGGTCTGGACTTTGACGGGGCCATTCTAACACATGAATATGCTTTGATCTAAACCATTCCATTGGAGCTCGGCTGTATGTTTGGGGTCGTTGTCCTGCTGGAAGGTGAACCTCCGCCCCAGTCTCAAGTCTTTTGCAGACTCTAACAGGTTTTCTTCCAAGATTGCCCTGTATTTGGCTCCATCCATCTTCCCATCAACTCTGACCGGCTTCCATGTCCCTGCTGAATAAAAGCATCCCCACAGCATGATGCTGCCACCACCATGTTTCACATTGGGGATGGTGTGTTCAGGGTGATGTGCAGTGTTAGTTTTCAACCACACATAGCATTTTGCATTTAGGCCAAAAACTTAACTTTTGATCTCATCAGACCAGAGCACCTTCCTCCACATGTTTGCTGTGTTCCCACATGGCTTGTGGCAAACTGCAAATGGGACTTCTTATGGCTTTGTTTCAACAATGGCTTCCTTCTTGCCACTCTTCCATAAAGGCCCGATTTGTGGAGTGCACGACTAATAGTTGTCCTGTGGACAGATTCTTCCACCTGAGCTGTGGATCTCTGCAGCTCCTCCTGAGTGACCATGGGCCTCTTGGCTGCTTCTCTGATCAATGCTCTCCTTGCCCGGCCTGTCAGTTTAGGTGGACGGCCATGTCTTGGTAGGTTTGCAGTTGTGCCATACTCTTTCCATTTTCGGATGACGGATTGAACAGTGCTCCATGAGATGTTCAAAGCTTGGTATATGTTTTTATAACCTAACCCTGCTTTAAACTTCTCCACAACTTTATCCCTAATGTGTCTGGTGTGTTCCTTGGGCTTCATGATGCTGTTTGTTCACTAATGTTCTCTAACAAATCTCTGAGGCCTTCACAGAAGAGCTGTATTTATACCGGGATTAGATTACACACAAGTGGACTCTATTTACTAATTAGGTGACTTCTGAAGTAAATTGGTTGCACTGGATTTTATTTAGGGGTATAAGAGTAAAGGGGGCTGAATACTTTTGCACGCCACACTTTTCAGTTTTTTATTTGTAAAAAGATTTGAAAACCATGTATCATTTTCCTTCCACTTCACAATTATGCACCACTTTGTGTTGGTCTATCACATAAAATCCCAACAAAATACATTTACGTTTGTGGTTGTAACGTGACAAAATGTGGAAAAGTTCAAGGGGTATGAATACTTTTGCAAGCCACTGTATGTGTGTGTCCACAATGACAACCCCCACTCAGTGCATCATAACTTTTAAGTCATATTGTTTTTTTCAGAATATTAAACAAGATCCTTGCAAAAAATAAACCAACATTTAAAAGCTAATAATATTTTAACTTGAACTTTGTGAGGACCAACATGTCTTCAATATTACAAACATCCAAAAGTGAATGGAGAAACAAGGAACTAGAGATGGTGGGATCTTGAGAAAACTATACTGGGTAAGTGCTGGTGGAACTCAATGGGTCAGGCAGCATCTGTGGTGGTAGACAAAAGTGCTGGAGAAACTCAGCGGGTGAGGCAGCATCTATGGAGCGAAGGAAATAGGGCCGAAATAGTTGTGCCGAAACGTTGCCCATTTCCTTTGCTCCATAGATGCTGCCTCACCCGCTGAGTTTCTCCAGCATTTTTGTCTACCTTCGATTTTCACGCATCTGCAGTTCCATCTTAAGCATCTGTGGAGGTAATGGGCAGGCAACATAACAGGCCTTAGTGTGTAGGATAGTGTATGGGGTGATCATTGGTCGGTGTGGACTTGGTGGACCAAAGGGCTTTTTTCCCACACTGCATCTCTAAAGTGTAAAATACGTTACTCTAGCATTTTGTATCTTTGCTTGGTAAATCAGCATCCGCAGATCCTTGGTTCAACATACTTGTGGAATTTGGATACTACATTATGGCTAGATTTAGCACAATTGTTTGCAAAAATAGGGAGGTTGAAGGATTTTTTTTTAAGAACTGGTAAACAATAGTTGGCTTTATTGAAATAATGAAACAAGGACTGTTGGTGAAATAGAGTCAAAGAAGGAGCAATTTGGCCACATACTTAGAAAGTATGTCTGGATAAATTCTAAAAAGAGATAAAGTGAAAAATCCCTCAGGAGGTGAAGCTCCACATCAGAAGCACAACATAAAATTGCATTTAATGCAATATTTTTATTTTAGCACAGCAAATTTTATTTTAACTTTAAATCTTTTTGAAAAATAGGCAACACTTTTTTATGAGAAACTTTTGGAGAAATCATTTTAGCAAAACAACATCTGAGAATCTGCAGTTAAGCCTGCAGAAATTTGTAACAATTTTAGAACTTCCATCAGAGACCAAATAATGGGCCATTTTTGTAAACATTATCATTCGATGTGCAACCTATCATTTGGTTCAGCGTACAGTGGAGGCATTTTATAGTGCAAAAAAAATCTTGTGCCAAGATTTCATGTGCATTTTTGTCATTTATTTTACATCATGTGTTCACCTGCTACTTCACCATGAAACCAGTCATCTCTCCTTCGCTCTGTCTCCCCCATGTCCATGTTCATGTAAGAGGATACCAATGGCAAGATCCAAAAATATTTCTGATGGCTAATTATCTTTGAGGAAGTGAGAATGATCCTCTTCTTCTGAGGAAACTTCAATGTTGGGAAGGAATTACTAGTATTTGGAGTCCAATATAGTAATAAACATTTTTAACTGTGAGTGAAGTATGGTTTGCAAAGGAACCCACATAGAATCATAGAAACATAGAAAATAGGTGCAGGAGGAGGCTATTTGTCCCCTCGAGCCAGCACCACCATTCATTGTGAACATGACTGATCGTCCCCAATCAATAACCCCTGCCTGCCTTCTCCCCATATCCCTTGACTCCACTAGCCCCTAGAGCTCTATCTAACTCTCTCTTAAATCCATCCAGTGACTTGACCTCCACTGCACTGTGGCAAAGAATTCCATAAATTCACAACTCTCTGGGTGAAAACATTTTTTCTCACCTCAGTCTTAAATGACCTCCCCTTTATTCAAAGACTGTGGCCCCTGGTTCTGGACTCGCCCCATATTGGGAACATTTTTCCTGCATCTGGCTTGTCCAGTCCTTTTATAATTGTATATGTTTCTATAAGACTCCCCCTCATCCTTCCAAACTACAGTGAATATAAGCCTAGTCTTTTAAATCTTTCCTCATATTACAGTCCCGCCATCCCAATCTTGTAAACCTACCCTACACTGCCTCAATCACAAGGATGTCCTTCCTCAAATTAGGAGACCAAAACTGTACACAATACTCCAGACGTGGTCCTGTATAACTGCAGAAGAACCTCTTTACTCCTATACTGAAAGTCCTATTCTTGCCATAGAGGGCAGGGGCGGAAAATCGGGGGGGGGCGGTGGGGGGGGGGGCAGAGGGGACACGTCCACCCCCCCCATGTTTTGAGAGATGGGGGACATTCCCCCCAAGTTTTTGTCATCCGGATTTTAAAATCTCCGCTTTCCGCGAGACAGTGGAGGTGGGACTGCTGATCGAGGGCCGAGAGAGACATCGGTCAGCAGGCAATGGGGGCAGGACATGATGATTCAGTGCGATGATTGGAGGTGGGAGGAATGGGAGGTGGGGTGGGACTGAGGATAGCGTGTGGTAATTGGAGGAGGGAGACCTGCGCCTCATCCGCTGCCAGAATCGATCCCGGCCGGGCCTCCGGCGCTGTCCCATCCACTCCCAAGTGCCCCCCACCCCCATCGGGTGGCCAGAGAGGTCGAGAGTCAGACGCAAGCTGTACCCCCAGGCCCACAGCCAGCGCAGAGAAGCAGCGCTAAACCCAGCTCAACTCTGCCTGTCCCGCCAGGTTAACCTGCCTGGGCTTGCGGGAAATATGGCCCAGGTTTACAGCCAGCGCGGAGAAGCAGCGCTGGCATCCCATCAGTCCGGTCAGGGCTTGTAGGTTAACCCGGCGAGATAGGCAGAGTTGAGTTGCATTTAGCGCTGGATTGAGCCTCCGAAGCCACGTGCATGTGTGTGTGAGTGTGCGCATGCATGAGCGGCCACCAAAAAATTGTGTACCCCCTGTCTCCTGCTCCCCTCCGTATTTTGATAGTGAGTTCCGTGCCTGATAGAGGGAGTGCAGAGAAGGTTCACCAGACTGATTCCTGGGATGGCAGGACTTTCATATGAAGAAAGACTGGATAGACTCGGCTTGTACTCCCTAGAATTTAGAAGATTGAGGGGAGATCTTATAGAAACTTACAAAATGCTTAAGGGGTTGGACATGCTAGATGCAGGAAGATTGTTCCCGATGTTGGGGAAGTCCAGAACAAGGGGTCACAGTTTAAGGGTAAGGGGGAAGTCTTTTAGGACCGAGATGAGAAAAACATTTTTCACACAGAGAGTGCCACAGAAGGTAGTTGAGGCCAGTTCATTGGCTATATTTAAGAAGGAAGATGTGGCCCTTGTGGCTAAAGGGACCAGGGGGTATGGAGAGAAGGCAGGTACTGGATACTGAGTTGTATGATCAGCCATGATGATATTGAATGGCGGTGCAGGCTCGAAGGGCCGAATGGCCTACTCCTGCACCTATTTTCTATGTATCTATGTTTCTATGAAATCCTTTTGTTATGAAGGCCAACATTCCATTAGCTTTCTTCATTGCCACATGTATTAGTGTTCCAATTTGTCCACTGGCCTTGTTCTTTTTGGAGTTGAAGGCAGCAGTATTTTTTTAAGTATTTTGCTGTGTTGTGTTTATTATAACTAATATAGCAGTTTATTATAACTAAACTAAGGGAGCTCACCATTGTGTCTACTTCCTCAGAGATTTTAGGTGATTTGGCACACCACCGAATACTCTATCAAACATCCACAAGTGTATGGTGTGGCACAGTGGCGCAGCGGTAGAGTTGCTGCCTTACAGCGCCAGAGAACCGGGTTTGGTCCTGACAATGGGTGCCGTCTGTACGGAGTTTGCACATTCTCCCTGTGACCTTGTGGGATTTCTCCAGGTGTTCCACTTTCCACTCATACTCCAAAGGTGTGTAGGTTAATTAGCTTCAGTAAAAATTGTAAATTGTTCCCAGGTGTGTAGGTTAGTGCGAGTGTACAAGTTGATCACTGGTCGGCATAGACTCGGTTGTCCTGAGTGCCTTTTTCCATGCTATATCTCTAAAATAAAGAATGGTGGACAACATTCGGATTGGGGTTTGCATCATGGCTTGGTTCATAATTCAAAGACCCAAAAACAAAGGAGGCTGCAGAAAGTAAAGTATATTGCTTGGTCCTTCCCACCATCAAAGGGATCTGCAGACAGTTCTGCCGCAAGCTGATATCATCAAAGGCACACACCACCCAGGCCCTGCTCTCATCTCACTGTTGCCATTGGGAAGAACGTACAGGATCCTGAAATAATTACCTCCGGATACAAGAACAGCTTCTTCCTAGCAACTGTCAAGCTGTTGAACAACCAGCTCAACCCTAACTACAACCCTATCTCATACCTGTCAACTAATCCGATTTTATCGTATTTGTTCTGATTTTTAAGTTGGAAAAGTGTGAAAAATCGTAACAGTACGATTTTGAAATGAGGTGAAAGAAAACGGCCAATCAACCGCTGTCTCTACGGGGATTGCATCCAATCACTGACCAGCTTCCCTTAAATGAGAGAGAGGGAGGGGGGGGAGAGAGGGACACAGAGTGAGAGAGCGGGAGAGAAAGAGAGGGAGAGGGAGAGGGAGAGAAAGAGAGGGAGAGGGAGAGGGAGAGAAAGAGAGGGAGAGGGAGAGAAAGAGAAAGAGAAAGAGGGAGAGGGAGGGGGAGGGGGAGGGGTAGAGGGAGAGAGAAATATAGAGAGATTTTAGCCTCTCAACGTTTCCCCAGGCCATGAGGAAACATTGCAACCAAATGACTTTCAACTATGACATGTAATACAGTTTATTGTGTATTATAAAGTTATGCATTTGTGTACTCTTACATGGGCATGACCTCACCTCGCACTCCGTCAACCCACGCACTCAGAGTAAGATTTTTCATTTTCAAATGTTGGCAGTTATGCTATCTAAACCACAGCACTAAACCACAGTGGTTTTGTACTACTAAGGTTGCATTATGTATTTTGGCTTGTGTTATGAAGGTCTAATTCACTTAGTATAACTGATAATTCATTATATGTTTATTTCTGGTATTGTTTTGTTTAAAATGCCTATGAAGCAAGGCATTTGCAGCAAGTAAAAATTAAATTGTTCAGGTTCATATGACAATTAAACACTCTTGACATTCTTAAAGTACCAGGTAATTTAGAAGCTGGGTTAAAAATCTGCCTTATGATCTGGAATCATACATTAACGGGTATTGAGGAGCTGCAGGATGTTGTGGGAAGAGGGGGAAGGAGGTGCTTCACCATCTCAGTGCACGAAAGTGATCAAACAACATTTGCCACAGAAAGCAGTTTCCCCAAAACTGATTACAGTCTCAGGATTTAATACTGCGTCCTGGGATAACTATAAACAGTTAGTCATCACACACAAGTTGTGTGTGGAAAAGCATGATAAATTTGCCCATTAAATGTTCATTTTGCACAGAAGCTGCTCCGTTACTCGCTATGATCTATGACATGTTGATCTGACCCTTAGGGGAACTGTCAATAATAACAGTGCAGTTTTCTGTCACCTCCCTTCCTTGTTAATTGTGCCATGAGGAAATTGCCGAAGATGCAGTTAAAATAAATGTCACCACACAGGCTAAAATAATCTTATTTAGGTCACTGTGGTCCCTTGGGTATTAGATTTCTTTCTTTCTTTGCATTTGATATCTTAAAAATACTCCAGGACCATTCTAATTAACATGTCTCTTATTGTGTCATTAAAATTGCATCTTATTTTAGATCACTTGTAGTCTGCTGACACTCAGTAACTAATTCCATTAGGGACTGTGCAATGTGAAGAGAAGATATACACAAAAAGCTGGAGTAACTCAGCGGGACAGGCAGCATCTCCATCGAGAAGGAATGGGTGACGTTTCAGGTTGAGACCCTTCTTCAGACTGGTTCGGAATGAGAGAAATAGACAATGATGTGGAGAGATAAAGCACAATTAATGAAAGATGCAAAAATAATGATAAAGGAAATAGGCCTTTGTTAACTGTTTGTTGGGTGAAAAAGAGAAAGTGGTGCGACTTTGGTGGGGAAGAGATGGAGAGAGAGGGAATGCCGCATTACTTGAAGTGAGAGAAATTAATATTCATACCACTGGGCTGCAAGCTGCCCAAGCGGAATATGAGATGTTGTTCCTCCAATTTGCGTTTAGCCTCACTCTGAAGAAAATATATTCTCTGTGTGACAGTATTCCTGATATTTAATCCTAATAATGGGGAAATATATACTGAGATACTTCTCCATCTCTGCTTGAGCTTGAAGCTCGAGCTTCATTTTCACATCAATTGCCAATACACGTCATTTAGTGCTTCGCTTATCATAGAAACATAGAAAAATAGTTCTTTTTTACATTTTGTCCTTCCAGCCGTTCAATATGATCATGGCTGATCATCTAAAATCAGTACCCCGTTTCTGCTTTTTACCCATATCCCTTAACTCCTTTAGCCCTAAGAGCTAAATCTAACTCTTTCTTGAAAACATCCAGTGAATTGGCCTCCACTGCCTTCTGTGGCAGATAATTCCACAGATTCACAACTCTCTGGGTGACATTTATTTTAACCAGTTTTGTGAGCCCTTTCCTCCACTGTGGCACTTAGAAACATACAAAAATAGAAAATAGGTGCAGGAGGAGGCCATTCGGCCCTTCGAGCCAGCACTGCCCTTCATTGTGATCATGGCTGATCATCCACAATCAATAACCCATGTCTGCCTTCTTCCCATACCCCTTGATTTTGCTAGCTCCAAGAGATTTCCAGTTTGGATTAAGAAGGATGGAAAAGATAGACACAAGAAACTGGAGATTCTGGAATCCTGCATGAAGTAACTCAGCAGTCAGCCAGCTCCTCCAGAGGACATAGATAAGCAATGTTTTGGTACTGGGCTCTTTGTCTTAGACTTTAGAAGGGCCCCGACATGAAACGTCACTTATCTATGTGCTTCACAAATGCTGCCTGATGAACTTTGTTTTCTAAGGAACGATAGAAAGGTTATGGTCAGAGCTATGGAACTATGAGGGAAGAGGAAATGCAAATAGGTAATGATTACCCAATGATCTGCACAGCATGAAAGTTGCTTTCTCTCGTGTGAATGTCACTAACATTAGCATTGTGCTTCTAATTTTGTTGATAAAAGTCTCACAAATCCAAAGGATACCTGCTGGTGACAAGGCCTATCAGTTGGAGACAGTTTTGTTGACTTCAGCATCAACCCTCCAGCAGCTGGTGATGTTTTCTTCGTTCCTTCCCACAGTGTGGACATCACTGACCAGGCAAGATGTATTGCCTTTCTTGAATTGTTCCTTGAAGTGAGTTATCTTTTGGGGCCATGGTGCTCAGTCCCAAGCCACACAGAGGCCACTCCATGCAGATGGGAGATTTATTTCCCCTTCATGAACCAGATAATGCTGGAAACACTGAGCAGAAAGGAGAGAGAAACAGAGTTAATATTTCACATAATTTCTAAAACTTAAACCTGACTTGTATTTTCACTGCCCTAGTTCTAACAAATTTTCAACCTCAGGTGCTTGTTATGTTACTCTTCCAACTGTCTGACCTGCAGTTGTTCCCAGCATTTTCTGTTTCAGTTTCAGATATGCAGTATTTGCAGTTTTCTTCTTACTTTCTGGTAGTTTCACCTGCACTATTATTGATTTTGGCTATCATCTAAGTCAGAATTATTTAATCAACTAATGCCCGGTCTCCGACTTATTAGGTTACATACAGTACATCAAGTGCTCATCCAAGTCCTTCGGAAATGTGCTGATGGTTTGTGCTTCCACCAGACAATGTGTCTGCAGCCCCTTCAAATAGGTGCAGTAATGTAAATGCTATTTACTGTGTGGCTGACCCACACTGACAAACAAATCCATCAAGCCTCTGCTCTAATCTTCATCACTTTCAGGGAAGAGACCTCACAATCTCAACCAACATTGCACAAAATTGACTACCATTGTTTCTCAAGGATTAAGCCATGTGGAACCATCCCAGCATTAGGCTTGAGTCCTTGTGAATTAATGGTTCAGTATGTACAATTCCGCTGTCAATCGTTTAAAGGCTGGAATCTGCTTCAGGCTACATCGTGAAAGGACTCTGTGACACTTAGCCTCCTATTTAGAGAAACAGATCATCCGAGATAATAAAATAAAATGTTTCTTTGAAGCAGTGGTAAACGGAATATGGCCTGGCCTCAGGCAGTCATGAATTATTTAATTTGATGTAAAATGCATGGTTTTCCCTGCACTGTTGCTCCTCATTGTGGATTCTCTGTCACCATTACAAACTAAGACTGTGCATCCCAGTGCAGCAGATGGAAGAGTTGAAAACTGCTGTCCGGTGAGTGCAGTCTGCTACACAGAGAGCAGACTGTAGTTAGTACGCTAGTCACAGCAGTTCTGGATCACATTCGTGTGGAAAATCCCACCTTTGGCAGCCCTGCTGCGTAAATCACGTAACTAATAAGAAACGGTGCAGGTTCCTTGATCTGGGCTAAAGGAGCAAGCCCTTGTGCCCAGCCTGTCAGCACTGCCATCTGCCACCCACCTCTCCTGCTGGCAACTGATAATGAAACTGTGGCACTTTTTTGCAATCTCAAAACTGGGGCAACTTCCGGATATTTAACTTGCATAGTTTCACTGCATCAACAATGCCTCTGTGAAATTGTGTCTATTGTTATTCATTTTTTTAAATCCCAGGTATGACATATTTACATCAAAATAATAAAAATCCTGTTGGAATCTGTAGCAAACAATTTTGTTCCTTATTTGATTCAATAATTTGTGGGTGAAATCAAGATTTTGTTAAAGCTTACCCCATTATCTGTGCTTTTCAGTGCTGCTTTTGTATGTGGAAGTATAAAGACATCTGAGAAATGAGAGATTGTCTCAATCAATAATTATGTATTTTGATCATGAAAATACCTGAATACCGAGGAACCTGGAAATTGAAATAAAAGCATGAAATACAGGAAATGGTCAGCAGGTTCAACAGTCAAGAGACAAGAGTGTTTTATTGTCATATGGCTCAGATAGAACAATGAAAATCTTACTTAGAATAGAATATAGAAACATAGACATTATCTGTGAAGGGAGAAATAAAGTTAACATTTCAGGTTGATGATCGTAAACCAAATCATTTATTATTTCATCAGAGCTTCTTCTTTTTCATTCCTGAAGAACACTTTGAGCAAAGACTAAAAATATAATTTCCTCATATTCTCTTAATTAATTTCAAGCTGTTCTTTCATTGCTTTCCCCCTTCATGTCCATTACTTTGCTCAGGAGTATTTTACCTAACCCAAACAACCTTTCTCTTATCTTGTGTAGGAAGGAACTGCAGATGCTGATTTACACCAAACATAGACACAAAATGTTGGAGTAACTCAGCGGGACAGGCAGCATCTCTGGAGGGAAGAAATGGGTGACGTTTCGAAAGTCTCTAACTGAAAAGTCACCCATTCCTTCTGTTTGTCTCACTAAGATACTCGAGCATTTTGTGTCTAACTTTCCCTTATCTTCTTATTCCAGTTGGGTCCCAACCTCTCTCCTTCCCTGGCTTTCCTTGATTTTGTGACTATGTTTCCATTCTGCTCAGTTGCTGTGAACCTAGGCCAGTCTTAAATTGTACTATTTTGTTTGTTCACTTCTAATTAACTTTGAAGCTTATGGGGTTCAGAAACCAGTAGCACAGGTTTCAAAGTATGCATGCCAGGACTCTTTACCTGTGTTCTGCTATTACCCGCCATGCTTTGTCCTGCCCCTCCTCTCTCCCAGCTTTCTTTCCTCCCCTGGTACAATCAATCTGAAGAAGGCTCCCGACGTGAAATGTCACCTATCCATGTTCTCCAGAGATGCTGCCTGGCCTGTTGAATTACTCCAGCATTTTTTTTTTCTTCTCTCCCAATTGACCCTGGCAGATATTGTGGCCACAGTTTCCCAAATTGCTCACTTGTCCTCTTCAATCAGTATCTCATACAATTCCTATTAACCTGTACCACTCTCTATGCACCACTTTTTATTAAACTATTTATAACTCTTAGTACTATCAATTGGTTACCCAGTAATGGCGATCCAAGTTCAAGTCTGAACTAGGGCATAAAACATTATTGGCCTACAATTCAGGTGCTAACAGACAGCTACTAAAGCTCACTGTTAATGGTGGAAACAATAAAAATGTTGGGGTTTTTTTGGTTCCCCCTCCCGACTAAACATTAGGTTCCTATGAAGTAGCAGGGTACTGTTCAATGTAATTCCATAAGATTGGTTGATCTTATAAGCTGGTAACACTGTAACAAATACAAATTAATTTAACATTTAATATATACAAATTAATTTGCATCATATCCTCTCCAGTGAAATGAATAGTTTCTATACTTTAAATTGTAGAGATACAGCATGGAAACAGGTCCTTCAGCCCACCGAGTCTGCACTGATTATTAATCACCCCATACACTAGCACTGCCCCACACACCAGGGACAATTTACAATCTACAAACCTGTATGTCTTTGGCGTGTGGGAGGAATCCGGGTGACCCAGAGTAAACCCATGCTGTCACAGGAAAAATGTACAAACTCTGTACATAGTTGTACAGAGCTGCACCTCTGTAGTTGGGGTGGAACCCGGGTCTCTGGTGCTGTTAGGCAGCAACTCTACCGCTGTGCACTGTGCCACTCTATACACTTGCACTAAGTTTATAAGCTCGTAAGTCACAGGAGCAGAATAAGACCATTTGGCCCATTGAGTCTGCTACACCATTCAATCATGGCTGATCTATTTTTCCCTCACAACCTAATTCACCTGATTTTTCCCCCTTAACCTTTGACCAGCTATTAGTTCAACAGGCAACATAACTGTGGGAGAATTAAGGAAAACTGCCGGCACACTTGATAGTCTTGAATATTACGACTCTTGCAATTAATAAATTCCAATAGATAGTTACTTGTCATTTAGTTTACTGTCAGATAGGAAAGGAGCTGCCTGTATTTCCCATCAGATTGTAGTTCATTAGATATTATAGACTATGTATGATTATGCAGAGCTATATGACTGTACAGATAAATACCTTGGAATACTGCAGAATGACATTCTCTATATCTGACATACAGCTAAGCAATGAGTTTCCATGATTTCAAAAGAGCATGAAACAACATTGGTTTAGAATAGGAATACTTTCAAATGATAATGGTGACTTACCCAAAAGTCAAACAGTACATTGTTGACAAGGTTATATCAATTCAGAGAATTAATTCATAAAACAGTTAACAATGTTAGTGGCCACCGTTGACTTTAGACAGGAGGTATGCACATTCAAACACCAGCACCTATCCATGACAGTGAAGGGACTTGTATCCTATCCAGCAGAGCCTTGCCTCAAGCATAAGGCATTAGATTCTTCCACAGTGGTCCTGGCTTCTGCAGTTTCAAAGCTGCACCCAAGTTATGTCCAGAAACAAGCTATTTACTCAGTCTCTCGGCTAACCTTGCCATGCATAAGAACCGTCACAGTTGAGGCAGGGTCTTGACACAAACTATCAACTATCTCTTTCCTTCCATGGATGCAGAGCAGTGCTGAATGACTATCTACCTGTTTGGTGACGCTCAGCTTATCCATGATCAGAGTTTGCTGGCTTTACCTTGCACAAAACATTATTCACTTAACATGTTCTATCGTTATTCCCTTGTCATGTTCAAAGTTCTATTGTTTCATATCGTATGTATCTATGCACTGTAAATGGGTGATTGTAATCATTATAACCATTGTAATTATGACCTTATGTATTGTCTTTCTGCTGACTGTTTAGCATGCAACAAAAGCTTTTCACTATACCTCAGTACATGAGACAATAAACTAAACTAAATTAAGCTTATTTATTGCAGCAGTTTGTTGTTTGCAAGGGTGTTACTGGCACATTATACTGCATTATCTTGGAATGTCACTGTATAGAAAGCACTGTAAGTCAACTTCCAGAGAAATGAGAGGTCAATTTTTACACAAGCCACCCAAACCATGTGACATGACGATTAAACATCCTACTTGTTTTTTTCCAACTGCTCAACTGATCCCTTGGTTCAGACCATTTACAGGCATGATGATTTACAGTGAATCTGAGAAGATCCGGAAGAGGACCATTGTCTGAATGAAAAGAAAATAAGCATTGGCTTCATGCAAAACATAACCATTCAGTGTCAAATACATTTGGTTATTGATGAGTAAGGAATGCACAGAATTCCCCTTGCAGTGAAATATCCCACATTAAAGTGAATAACAGAAATTGGCTGTCATTCTGTCATGATTGGCTGTCATTCCGCCAGTCTGAGGTTGCAGCAGGGGGGAGATAATGAAATATATTGGATTGGGCCGCTAAGTAATGCTTCAGTTAGATTGCATGTTGTGAGAGGTAAATAAAAAGGGGGGACAGGGAGATTTGTCCAAGTGTAAAATTGAAATCTTCAGGTACCTGCAGGCCAATGTGCAGAAGGTCTTTGATCTTGTCTGAAACAAGACAGGACTACAATTAAGAAGACGGGTTTCAAACAGAAAGACTCCACCATTTTGTTTACAACAGCCAGTCTGCGAGCCCAGTGTGTTTCTCCACAGATGCTGCCTGGACCACTGAGTTTCTCCAGCAGTTCAAGATGTGCAGTGAAATGATAGTGGCAATGCCTGCATTGTCTTTTGTTTCCTAAGTGTACAGTGCATTTTCCGCAAATGCACTGACAATCTCAGTGGGATTAGCCTCTTTAAAAATAACGAATTACTTCTTACGTAAAAACAGAAAACCTTCACCCCAACCAATTTTAGATTTGGAATAAGCTGGTATCAATGAAAAATCTTGAAAGAAATAAGAACAATCATGTCATTAAGTTTTGAATGGTGAAAGGCATGGTCTCTATAAATTTTAGTATGTCCATTTCCATCCACAGATGTTGCGTGGCCACTGAGTTCCTCCAGCAGTTTGCTTTTTGTTCAAGTTTACATATCTGTAGTTTCTTGTGTTTTCATTTTACAATCTGTCAAAGTGTGCTTGTACTTCTGTTTACTACCAAGCCAAATTGCTTTACTGGACGTCATAAAATCACTGACATGACAAAAGGTGAGTATGTTTAATATATTGTTGTCAGCAAAGGTTCTAAATCATTGCAGTCAAAAACTCCCACCTTGCTATTAATTAGTTTTAGAAATGTTACCTTTATTCAAATGTAATTCAAAAAATATTCAGTGACATTCTATTCTTGACACTGCCCAAGGTCAATGAACCACAGCTCTAGTACCTTCACTATGTTCACTTCCAACTACGTCAACAACTCCTAAAATAAAATTAGCAGCTCCTTATGTATTGTTGCATTTAATGTTGATCACAATTTCTCAATGACTTTGCTGACAGTTTTTTAAGTTTGTTTGCTGTTAATAATGTAGGGAACGTGGCAGCCGATTTGTGTTCAGCAAGCATTCACAAACAGCAAAACTGTCTATTGGAGTATGAATATTTTCCCTGCAACCATGGGAGTTTCCTCTAGGTGCTTCGATTTCCTCCCACATCACAAAGACATGTGGATTTGTGTGTTAATTGACCTCTGTAAAAATAAGTTGCCTCTAATTGCAGGAAATGGAGGAGGAAGTGGGATAAGATAGAACTAGTGTGAGTGGGTGATCAATGGTTGGCGTGAACTCGGCAGGCTGATGGGCCTGCTTTGTTGCTGTGTCACTAAATTCTAAAAAAACATAATGCACAGGTATGTTTTAGAGAAAATAAACTTGCAAGGATAATTGGGATAAATCCTTAGATCTTCAGAACAGCATTATGGATATGCCCCTGCCTGTTGAGGAAAACAGATTAAGTGTCTAATCTGAAAGATGGCGTCTCCAACAATACAGCATTCAATCCACAGTGCAGTGCTCTATCATCTATTCTTTTGTTGAAGTGTCTGGAATTCAAAGCAATAACATTTCTGTTTAATTAAGGACGACAACCACAATAGAGCCAGTACCAACAACACTTGAAGGTTCATTTCCATTTGGAGGGAATAGAAGCACAAGCTTCTTAAGAAAAGAAATGAAAGTGTGGCTTTATATTAAATTCTAGTCAACTTTCCAGGATGAGCACAGAAAACTGGGTGGAGTAAGAATGATGATGATTTTTTATTATATTGAATGCAATAATATATAATGAATATATAAGTATGCAACCAGGAGAGGTGGAAAAATGCTCCAAGGCAGGTATCAAAAATCAAGTTCAGGATGAGGAGGTGTTCGAAGTTCCACAAAGAAATAAAAAAGAAATACTGCCTTGGCACTTTTATCCCCTCAGAGTAATTCCTAAATCTATGACATCTGCAACCCATATCTCTATATGGCAATAAAAGTGATCATAGTCATAAGGGTGTACCTATAAATTGTTAAATCAAACCTTTTTCCAATACACTTGGTCTGACTCACTGTCTGCATGCAGTTTTGTGAGGACTATATTCACAGCCTTTATTTTTCCAGCTGTCAGCTCCTACTGGGGGTTGTGTCAGCATTTGTTTTTGCAGCTGATCATCAGATTTTTTTACTCGTTGTCCACCAGGACATATACGTGAATAAGCTTCAAAGTTTGTTATCACTGCCAAAAAATCGCTCCCTCATTTTTATGAATGCTTTATAATGACATTATTTGATATGGTCTCTGTTGAAAAATAATACTTGTTCAAAAACAGGGACATAAGGAGAGTTTATTGATCAATTCATAGATTTTTTTATGCACTGCTTGAAAGAGGCATCTTCCAAAGGGATACTTAGTCCTGAAAAAGTAGCAGAGCGCGAAGCACTGGACAGGGTGACGCGGTGGCGCAGCGGTAGAGTTGCTGCCTTACAGTGCCAGAAACTCAGGTTTGAGCCTGGTTGACTACTGGTGATGTTTGTACGGAGTTTTCACATTCTCGCTGTGACTGCATGGGTGTGCTCTGGGTGCTCCGCTTTCCTCCCACATTCTAAAGTTGTGCAGGTTTGCAGGTTAATTGGCTTTTGTAAAAATTGTCCTTAGCGTATAGAATTAGAGTACGGATGATCATTGGTCGACGCAGACTCGGTGGGGTGAAAGGCACTGTATTTCTAAACTAAACTGAGATTGGGGCGACCCCCTACAGTGCTTTATGGTTCCATAGTTCTATCTAGAACCACAGCTAAAATGAAACAAGATAGGAGTCTCTCACTCCCCAGGAGAGTGATGATTTATTTTTCTGCAGCAAGCCTCCAGTTTATACAGTCTGGAGAAAGTCAGCGGGTGCAACAGCATCTGTGGAGCGAAGGAAATAGGCAACATTTTGGGCCGAAACGTTGCCTATTTCCTTCACTCCATAGATGCTGCTGCACCCGCTGAGTTTCTCCAGCATTTTTGTGTACCTTTGATTTTCCAGCATCTGCAGTTCCTTCTTAAACAGTTTCTACAGTCTGTTCCTTAATATACATTACTTACTTACTGCCTATTATGCTTCCTGGCATGAAGGGCAGCAACGAAGGTCCTTCACTCCTGTCTGTTCTGGACATGCCCTGTAGTGTTGATTCCTTCAGTTGCTGTTTCCGTAACATATTTGTTTTACGAGACAGGGTTGTTAACCCTGTGCTCAACCTCCAACCTGGAGGACCAGTGGATCACTCTTCGTCTTGCCTCTACCCTTTGACCTGTCCAGCATGGGAGACCCTAACAGGAGACGAATCTCCCGCTGGCATAGCTCTAGGGGTCACTGGGACACACAAGCTCCCCGACCACGACAAGGTTGCAATCCGACGGGGAGAAATAAGCATTAGCCCAACACTATTCGATTTAAGTCAAAACATTGGCCGCTTGCTACGGGTTGAAACAAAATCCGAAATGCTGGTGGAACAGTCAGTTAAGGAGCATCTGTGGAAAAACAAAGCAGTCAATGTTTTGGGCCTGCGGCCCTTCCTCAGATTCCAGCATCTGCAGTGTTATTACGTTTCCATTACTACTGAGTGTTGCCTCGAAAGTCTGGTCATAAACAGAGAGTGCGTACAGGACTGCAAACTTACAAATAATTCATAGCAGTACAAAAAGTATATGCCTGCCTTTTATTGACAGATACCAAAGAAGCAATAATGACTTTTCCTCTGAGGTTTCAGGAGATGAAAGCCAGCAAGAGGATTTAATGTGGGTGACTGCTGCAAACAAATATCGCTGTGCGGATGTGGAAGAGTAGTTGGCACACAACAAAGATGGTGGAATATTGCTCTGCATAATGTTCACCATCAGTTAGATAAAGTTTTTAACAGAGGACAAGGAATCTATGATTTTACTTTGGAGTCACGTGAGTGACTACGTGAAGACCCCGCCAGCACGCATGCGCGACATATTGTCGAACGCATTGCGGAAGCGACGGTCAGGAGGAAGCATCGCTCCTCCAGTGTAAGTTAAAAAGACAACCAGAGGTAAGTACATACCATTCTGGAAAAGACTCTGTGTGTGTATTTTCACAGCCAAGAAGAACAGCATGGAGTCCAGGAAATCAAGGAGAACAGCGGCAAAAATCGCTGTTGTAGAAACCAGCCAGCAGCGTGCCGGGTCTCCAGAGCTGCAGGTGCTGCCACAACTTCTCGCCACAACAGACTGCAGGTGCGCCGCGGTCCGGCGGTAAAACCACCCGAAAGTCAGACAGGTCCGTAGACTCAGCTGGGTCCGGACCTGAGGACACCCCGTTCGTGGATAGCGACGGCGGGTGTCTTTCCCGCATGGAGCGGATGGTGGAGCAATTGCTCCAGCGTGACCTGCTTATGCAGAGGCAGAGTCACAGTTGGTCTCTTCGCAGACCCATGGTAGCTTCCTATCAAGGACTGCCAAATGTCTCACCCTCTTCGCAGGGGAGCATTGGGGGTCAGAACTGGGCTGACCCTGAAGAAGGGGACATGGCTGAAGACTCACCTGTGTTAGCGGTGTCGCAAGAAGAACTATTGGGTATGGTCAACAAATTTGCTATGCCTACCCAAAAAGGTCTGCCATCGCATCCCAAGCTGGCTGCAAGTATTAATTACATGGCAACAAACCAGCTGCAGCAACTAGCAATTAACAATACGGCAGAAAAATACCTTGCGCCAGAGAATTGTATTTCTCTTAATGTACCTGCTGTCAACAACCCCATTTGGGGCAACATGAGCCCAACCATAAGGAGCCAGGAGGTGAAACTCCAAATAATCCTCAGCTGCTAGCTTAACTACTAGCTGCTGGGATTACAGCAGTAGCCAAAAATGTTGATGGGGTTGAGATGTCTGAAGAGCTGCAAGACACTCTAGCACTCCTGTGCAATACGCTGTTTGAAATCAACAGCTACAGGAAGAGCATCATAAACCCTGTACTCAATCCCAAATTTGCAGGATTATGCAGGCCTAGCAGTGCGCAGCCGCCTACATTGCTGTTTGGGGCAATGCAGGTCCCACTTAGGCTTTAACCGCCTAAGCAGGTTAAAGACCTGGATGAGGAGGCTAAGGCAATCGGCATGATAAAGGTGCCAACCACCTCCAAAACCCCATATCAGCAGCGGCAGCACCCCTACACAACCACCAGGCACCGCTACAATGAGAGACCATCTGGTGGTGAAAGCTCGAAGGCTGGCCCACCTGCACAATGGTCTTTTTTAGACCATGGCCCAGCCTGGCCTTCTTGGAAAATGCGCCAACCCCACAATGCAGCAACACAACAGAACAAGAAGCAACAGAGGCAACCAACACAGCACCGCCGGTAACCATGGCAGGTGGGTCTGGGTGCCTTGAAAACATAGCATGTCTAGACCCATCACGGGTTGGGGGACAGTTGCACTTGTTTTGTCATGTGTGGAGCACATTTACCTCTGATCCTTACATACTGGAAAGTATTCAGGGATATAAAATTGAATTTGTTTATGAACTCCCCATCCCAGTTCAGCATACACCTAGCTGGAAGTTTATACTTTCACAAAAAGAAAGGACAGAAGGCCATGCTGAACTTTTAAGATTAAACACCAAAGGGGTAATGGAGAAGACAAACAGAGAATCTCAAGAGTTCGTATCAAACATTTTTACCAAAAACAAAAAAGACGGCAGATGCTGCATAATTATAGATTTGATCGAACTGAATACTTCTGTTCAGTATGCCCATTTCAAAATGGACACGTTTGTCACAGCCAAACAGCTAATTTCCAACAGGTACTACATGGCTTGCATCGACCTGAAAGATACATACTATTCAGTACCAATACACAAGGATCATCGGAAATATCTGAAATTTGTCTGGATGCGACAGCTTTGGCAGTATAAGGCCTTACCCAATGGGTTATTATCGGCACCCAGGCTGTTTACAAAATTGTTAAAACCAGCTTTGGCACATTTGAGGAAACAAAACCATATTGTTATGGCCTACATTGATGATATTCTCATTGTAAGGGAAAATTTAGAGTTGGTTACATTGGCAGTATCAGCCACAAAGCATCTTTTTCAAAAGCTGGGATTTATCATTCATCCAGATAAATCAAAATTGAGACCCTCCACTACCATGGATTATTTGGGGTTCACTATCGATTCTGTTCAAATGTCTATCACCTTGCCACCAAACAAAGTGGCAGACTTGACAGAAGCATGTAAAAGCTTCACTAGCATCAGAAAACCATCCATTTGGCAAGTAGCCAGAGTGATTGGGAAACTAGTGGCTGCATTTCCAGCAGCACAATTTGGACCACTCCATTACCAAAATCTACAAAGAACAAAAATATTAGCTCTTAAAGCTCATGCAGGCCATTTTGATAGGCCTATGGAACTACCAGGGGAAGTTAAATTAGAGTTAAATTGGTGGATAGACAATATTCAGCATTGTTCTAACCCCATCACTATTATGAATCCCACAGTTACTTTACAGACTGATGCCAGTGCAAAAGGTTGGGGAGCAACTAATACCACCTCTAGTTGTGGTGGCAGATGAAGTGCACAAGAATTAACCTTGTTTGGAGCACT
The DNA here is from genome assembly GCA_963514005.1 of Raja brachyura. The sequence goes on from OY740784.1 coordinate 65,087,330, forward strand.
AGGGATTAATTATCTAGAAATGCTGGGAGCATTTCATGGACTCCGGGCCTACTGCTCAGACAAGCACCATTTGCATGTACGATTACAGATTGATAATACCACTGTTATGGCATACATTAATCATATGGGTAGAATAAAGTTGATATCATGTGATAAATTGGTTAATAATATCTGGCACTGGTGTCTGGAAAGGAATATATGGATCTCAGCCACTTACCTTCCAGGTAAGCTAAATACATAGAAACATAGAAATTAGGTGCAGGAATAGGCCATTCGGCCCTTCGAGCCTGCACCGCCATTCAATATGATCATGGCTGATCATCCAACTCAGTATCCCGTACCTGCCTTCTCTCCATACCCTCTGATCCCCTTAGCCACAAGGGCCACATCTAACTCCCTCTTAAATATATCCAATGAACTGGCCTCAACTACCCTCTGTGGCAGAGAATTCCAGAGACCCACCACTCTCTGTGTGAAAAAAGTCCTTCTCATCTCGGTCCTAAAGGATTTCCCCCTTATCCTTAAGCTGTGACCCCTTGTCCTGGACGTCCCCAACATCGGGAACAATCTTCCTGCATCTAGCCTGTCCAACCCCTTAAGAATCTTGTAAGTTTCTATAAGATCCTCTCTCAATCTCCTAAATTCTAGAGAGTATAAACCGAGTCTATTCAGTCTTTGTTCATAAGACAGTCCTGACATCCCAGGAATCAGTCTGGTGAACCTTCGCTGCACTCCCTCTATGGCAATAATGTCCTTCCTCAGATTTGGAGACCAGAACTGTACGCAATACTCCAGGTGTGGCCTCACCAAGACCCTATACAACTGAAGTAGAACCTCCCTGCTCCTATACTCAAATCCTTTTGCTATGAAAGCTAACATACCATTGGCTTTCTTCACTGCCTGTTGTACCTGCATGCCTACTTTCAATGACTGGTGTACCATGACACCCAGGTCACGCTGCATCTCCCCTTTTCCTAATCGGCCACCATTTAGATAGTAGTCGGTTTTCCTATTTTTGCCACCAAAGTGGATAACCTCACATTTATCCACATTATACTGCATCTACCAAACATTTGCCCACTCACCCAGCCTATCCAAGTCACCTTGCATTCTCCTAGCATCCTCCTCACAGCTAACACTGCCCCCCAGCTTAGTGTCATCCGCAAACTTGGAGATATTGCCTTCAATTCCCTCATCCAGATCATTTATGTATATTGTAAATAGCTGGGGTCCCAGCACTGAGCCTTGCGGTACCCCACTAGTCACTGCCTGCCATTGTGAAAACGACCCGTTAACTCCTACTCTTTGCTTCCTGTTTGCCAGCCAGTTCTCTATCCACATCAATACTGAACCCCCAATGCCATATGCTTTAAGTTTATATACTAATCGCTTATGTGGGACCTTGTCGAAAGCCTTCTGGAAGTCCAGATACACCACATCCACTGGTTCTCCCCCATCCACGCTACTAGTTACATCCTCAAAAAATTCCACAAGATTCGTCAGACATGATTTACCTTTCGTAAATCCATGCTGACTTTGTCCAATGATTTCACCACTTTCCAAATGTGCTGCTATCCCATCTTTAATAACTGACTCTAGCAGTTTCCCCACTATCGATGTTAGACTAACTGGTCTGTAATTCCCCGTTTTCTCTCTCCCCCCCTTCTTAAAAAGAGGGGTTACGTTTGCTACCCGCCAATCCTCAGGAACTACTCCAGAATCTAAAGAGTTTTGAAAGATTATCACTAATGCATCCACTATTTCCGGAGCTACTTCCTTAAGTACTCTGGGATGCAGCCTATCTGGCCCTGGGGATTTATCGGCCTTTAATCCATTCAATTTACCCAACACCACTTCCCGACTAACCTGGATTTCACTCAAGTACTCCTTTGACCTGCGGTCCCCTGCTATTTCCGGCAGATTATTTATGTCTTCCTTAGTGAAGACGGAACCAAAGTAGTTATTCAATTGGTCCGCCATATCCTTGTTCCCCATGATCAACTCACCTGTTTCTGACTGCAAGGGACCTACATTTGTTTTAACTAATCTCTTTCTCTTCACATATCTATACAGTACAGTACACAGTACATCTATACAGTACAATACAGTAGCGGACACCAGGTCACGCAAATTCAACGACAACACCGAATGGATGTTGAATCGGAAAGTGTTTGCCAATATTATAGAACGGTATGGGACACCAGATATCGACCATTTTGCATCCAGATTAAATCACCAACTACCAACATATGTTGCTTGGGAACCAGACCCTGGGGCAGTAGCAATGGACGCTTTCTCGCTATATTGGGGGGATTTGTTTTTCTGTGCGTTTCCCCCCTTCTGCCTCATCAGTCGGGTCTTACAAAAAATCAAACAAGACACCGCCTCGGGTATCCTGGTTGTTCCCGACTGGCCTACCCAACCATGACTCCCAGTAGTACAAAATATGGCCACAGAACCCTGCATTCGGATCAACAAACATCCAAGCCTTTTGGTACACCCTGTGACAGGGGAAAGTCATCCATGTCATGACCGAATAAACCTGTTTGTTTGGAGATTCTGAACAGGCCATTTCTGGACTACGGACTCTCCGACAGGACGATAAATGTCATCACAGCGTCGTGCAGGGAATCCACCAGAAGACAATATCTCACATATGTGAAAAAATGGGAAGTGTTCTGCACCAGAATGAACACTACATACGACACAGCCACCATCACTGAAGTGCTGGAGTTCCTGGCTACCCTCCATTTTGATGAGGGATTGAGCTACAGTGCCACTAATTGTGCCCATAGTGCCCTATCCAATTATCTGGGGCGAGGGTGTAATCACCTGGCTGTGGAATCACACCCACTGGTATCTAAACTGATGAGGGGTATATTTAATTCTAATCCCCCGGGCCCAGATACACCCATATATGGGACATAAGCATAGTGCTGTCTATGCTTCGAGGATGGACACCTATATCGGGACTGTCACTGGATAAATTAACCTATAAAATGGTTATGTTAATGGCACTTGTAACAGCACAATGGGACCAGTCCCTACATAAATTAAGTATGGATGTCATGTACATTAAAAAAGACAAGATAACTTTCTTTTTACAGGGGTTACTTAAACAGGATAGACCCGGATCCACTGGCCAAAAATTAGAATTTCTGGCCTATCCTGCAGATTGCCGGCTCTGCATCGTGACATATATATTGCGATATATAGAGATCACCAAGTGTCTCAGGGGCATGGAGAGGGCTTTACTTATTAGCCATGAACGGCCTCATCATAAGGACACAGTACAAACCATTTCCAGATGGTTAAGGGTGGTTTTGTGTGCAGCGGGGGTGGATACTAATGTTTTCAAATCTCACTCCACCAGGACTGCATTCACATCGGCGGCATGGATGATGGAAGTTCCAATGGACCACATCCTTGCAACAGCGAGCTGGAGCAATGAACGGACTTTTCAGTGCTTCTATAATAAACTCATGGCCACTCCCGAGACATTTGCAGGAAAGATTTTAAATTCTGTTTCACGACTACCCAATGTAGGGGCATTATTATTTTAGGTATGAAATAAATACCTTTTTGTTTTTCAGCACAGTTTCATGTCTGAAATATGTTACATCATAGCTTGGCAGTGTGTGAGCATGGACTCGTTCCACGGCATGAAATTACAGAGCTTTGAAATCTTCACGTAGTCACTCATGTGACTCCGAAGTAAAATAGTAAGATTAAATGAGAACTTACCAGTTTGAAGTATGATCTTTATTTTATGAGGAGTTACTTGATTCCTGACAGGAGCAGGAATAGGTTATTCCGCCCCCTGTCATTTAATAACATCACGGTAGATCCAATTGTATTCTCAATTACAGAATTTTGCCTACCAATGGGAACCTTTCAAACCCTCCTTTCTTATTGGTATTTCATGTGCACTGAGGTACAATGAAAAGCTTTGTTTGCACGCTATCCAATCAGATCGTGAAAAGTTACAAGCAAGCCATACGCAAAGTAGTGCAAAGAGAAAAAACATCAGAGTACAGAATAAAGTGTTGCAGCATTATTGTGTTACATTTATAGAGAAATTGCAGATAAAAATAGTGCAAGGTCTACCATGAGGTATGTTGGAAGATCAGGACTTCATCCTAGTTTATGGGAGAACCATTCAGTAGTCTGATAATGGTAGGGAATAAGCTGTTCTGATTCTGATGTTACGTGCCTTCAAGATTTTGTACCTCCTGCCCGATGGGAGATAGGAGAAGATGGAAAGACTGGGGTGTAAATGGTCCTTAATTATGTTTGTAGATGGTTTTGCATGCAACCAATAACATAGTTACCTCAGTACCATTAACCCCGCCTAGTTAACATCAATCATAACGCCCTCCCCTTCCTGGGTACGGTTCACTAGAAGAATGTAGCCAGTACTTGAGGATGTATGTAATACCTTGTGCTATCATTAAAATGTGTTGAACACTCTTAGAGTTTGTAAATTGCTTATTTACATGGTGTCAGAAGTGGGATGATACTTGCGCCTACCTGTCTATCGGGTTTTATTTCTCTTTTTGATTTGTGCCTTTTGTGCTTTATCTCTCTGACCATGGCATCCTCGTGCAGAAAGCCCGCGCAGCTTGTCTTTGATGCTGATATTTCTGAGCGCTGGGTTACGTTTGAAATTGACTTCACCCACTTTGTCAACGTCGCTCACCGCAATGATCCTGATTCCCTCAAAGCCTCCCTCCTACTCAACCTTGTCGGACCTGATGCCATGAAGAGAGCCAGAACTTTCGTCTACGCTCCAGCGGTCTTGGACGACAACAACGTGGTGGTTACCCCTGCAGAATCTGCCAGTGACCCCGCTTGCCTGCTACGTAAGTTCAGGGAGATTTGTGTCCTGCCCTCGAACCGCATTCTAGAGAGGGCACGGTTCTTTACAAGGAGACAGCTGCCGGAGGAACCTGTTGAATGTTTTATTGCCGATTTGCGTTATCTCGCCCAGCGGTGCCGTTTCGGTGACATGACAGACCAGCTCACTAGAGACATTTTAGTAACTGGCATGCGTGACCAGAAGCTGCGATGTGAGCTTCTTAGGGATCCGGATCTAACGTTAGAAAAAGCCATGCATGCCTGCAGATTGTCTGAGGTCGTTGTATTGCCAGATGATCACCGGGACTCGGGCGATAAATCTGTCAACCTGGCTGAGTTTAGGAGGCTACAGCCTCGGAAAGGAAACAATGCTTTTCTGCCGCGTGCCAACCCTGGTCCGGATGATGTGCCCCCAAAAAGGTGCCCAAACTGTAACTACATGCATCACAGACTGTCGACGTGCCCTGCCTATGGCAAGGCCTGTAATTTTTGTAAAAAACTGAATCATTTCACTGCTGCCTGCCGATCACTCCGTTCTTGTGGGAGACAGGTACAGATTTCCAGACCCAGTCTAAACATGCTTAAGCAATCTGATAGCTGTTACAACCCACAGCCCAACGTTGCTGAATCCTATGATGCAGATCCAATTAATTCTCCCGAGGATTCGAATGTGTTTACCCTCCTCCAGGCACCTGGCCAACGTCTCGATCCCTCCGTGTCTGTGACTGTCAACAATGTAACCTTCCTTGCTAAGTTAGATACGGGGGCAAAGGTCAATGTTTTGTCAATAAATCTGTTCAACAAGATAAGGAATGATGAGGCCTTGGTCGCTGACAATGCTACTCTCCATGCCTATGGTGGAGAAATTCTCAGGCCTGTGGGGAGGGCCACTTTAACTTGCATGCTGCAAAAGGCCACAAGAAACCTGGTTTTCTATGTTTTGAACTCTGACTGTGTTACCCTGCTGGGAAACCGTGCGTGCCAAGATCTTGGCCTGGTGTCCTTCGACCGCACGGTCCACAAAGTGCAACTGTCGTTTAACCCGCTTGCAGAATACCAAGACCTGTTCAACGATGACCTGGGAAAGTTACCACTGACATACCATATTTCCATTGACCCAAATGTACAACCCGTGGTCCGCGCACCTCACAGGGTGTCCCACGCCATGAAAGACAGGGTCGAGGCGATGCTTAATAACATGGTCGACAAGGGGGTGCTAGAAGCGGTCAGCGAGCCCACCGATTGGGTCTCCACCATGGTTGCCACGATAAAGAAAGACAAGAATGAAATACGTGTGTGTATCAACCCCAAGGACTTAAACCTTGCCATCAGGCGACCACACTACCCCATGCGGTCTGTTGAGGATGTGGCGGCTCAGGTCGGGCAAGCCACCATCTTTTCGGTCCTAGACGCTAAGAACTCATTCTGGCAGATCCCGCTGGACAAAGCATCTTCTGACCTGACAACCTTCGCCACACCATTCGGCAGATTCAAATTCCTGCGAATGCCATTCGGCATCAATTCCGCTAGCGAGGTGTTTCAGCGAACGATGGAGCAGATATTCTCGGACTTGCCATGTGCCATCATCGTGGATGATATACTAGTCTATGGGAAGGACATTGCCGAACACGACCAGAACCTCCGCCGCGTCCTGGATCGGGCGCGAAAGGCCAACCTGAAGCTGAATCCAAAGAAGTGCCGGTTTCGTGTCTCAGAAGTCACGTATGTTGGACACGTTTTCACCTCCAACGGACTAAAACCCGACCCTTTGAAGGCAGCTGCCATCTCCGAGATGGCAGCCCCCACCGACGTGCCAGGTCTACAACGATTCTTGGGCATGGTGAACTACCTTGGGAAGTTTGTACCAAATCTCAGTGAGCTGAGTGCTCCCCTGCGGCAGCTAACAAAAAAGGATATCGCCTGGGTCTGGCTCCCACAGCACCAGCAGGCGTTTGACTGTCTCAAGTCGAAACTGATTGACACTCCGACGTTGCGATTCTTTGATGCGAGTCGCCCCATCACCGTCACCTGTGACGCTTCTAGGTTCGGTCTGGGCGCGGCCTGCCTCCAATCTATCGATGGATCGTTACATCCTGTCTCCTATGCCTCCCGCACCATGACGGACACCGAGCAGCGGTACGCTCAAATCGAGAAGGAGCTGCTCGCGGTGGTGTTTGCCTGCTCCAAGTTCAGAGACTTCCTGTTTGGCAGCAGATTTACAGTCGAAACCGACCACCAGCCACTGGTGACAATCCTGAACAAGCCGATTCACGCTGCCCCTGCCAGACTGCAGCGTATGATGTTGCAGCTCCAGCGCTTTGATTTCGACATCGTCTACAAGAAAGGCACCGAGATGCACATTGCGGACACTTTATCGCACGCCCCGCGGGCCTCCTGTGCTCGCCACCCCTACGAAACAGAGGACTTGCTCATACTGGGCGTCAATTTTATTCCCACCAAGCAGCTGCAGCTTTTGGCCGAGCACACCGCTGCTGATCCAGTCTTGCAGCGGCTTGCGTCTGTGATTAAATCAGGGTGGCCAACAAAGCGCTCCGCTGCGCCGTCCGAAACACAGCCTTTCTTCCTGGTCCGTGACGAACTGGTGCTCCAGAATGGCGTTATCGTTAAGGGACATAAAGTGGTGGTCCCGTCCTCCCTGTTCGATTCTTACTACTGCGCAGCCCACAGCGGACACCCCGGGTTCGATGCAACACTCGCCCACGCTCAGTGCCAATTCTACTGGCCTGGAATGGCCAAATATATTCGAGACCGTGTTTCTGCCTGCTCCACGTGCAACAGTCTTGCTCCACACCAGCAGCGACAGCCCCTGCTGCAACAGCCCGCTCCTGCCTTGGCCTGGTCCTCGCTGGCTGCCGATATCTTTGAGTGGCGTGGTAACCACTACCTTGTCCTGGTCGACTCGTACTCAAACTGGTTCGAGGTTGATTTGCTGACATCCCTCACGTCGGAGATGGTGATCCGGAAGCTGCGGAAACACTTCTCCACGTTTGGGTCCCCTGTGAGGCTGCAGACTGCCAATGGCAGGCAGTTTACCAGCCGAGAGTTCAAGAGTTTTGCCGACAAATGGAATTTTGTGCATTTCACCAGCAGCCCGGAGTACCCACAGAGCAACGGCCTTGCTGAACGGGCCGTCCGCAGCGCCAAGCTTCTGATGGAACAGGCGAGACTGTCTAACTCTGATTTGTATTTGGATCTCCTGAACCTCAGGAATGTTTCCAGGGATCCGGCCATGGGGTCCCCTGCTCAGCGTCTAATGTCCAGAACAACCAGATCTACCATCCCGATTGCCCAGCGCCAGCTGAAACCTCGGGTGCTGGAGCCTGCCTCCGTGCAGAGGCGCATTCAAGAGAAACATGACAGCCAGCGGCGTTCCCACGATCGGTCGTGCAGACCACTCGATCCTCTGTTGACTGGACAGGTTGTTCGATTGCAAACCGCCAGTGGTCACTCCCGTCTGGCTACCGTGGTTGGGGTGGCCGACTCACCTCGTTCGTATCTGGTCGACTATGAGGGAACCATCTACCGTAGGAGCCGACAACACCTGCTTGCGGTTAATGAGCCGAAGCCGCAGGCCCCGGGCCCCTATGCCCCGCCGCTCTCATACCAGCAGCCGGCTCCTGTCCCAGCCAGCGTTCCCTGCATGCCTCGTTCCCCATATCGAGCACCCGGTTCCCCTCTGCGCGGGTCACCTGTTGCCGGTCGCGGTTCTCCCTCCGCTGTTCCTCCAACCCCACCGCCCTTTCCTGGTTCCCCTACTGTCTCGGGTTCCCCTGTTTTTTCTGCTCCTCCGGGGGAAGGGGGAGGCATCCGTACGCGCTCGGGCCGGATCAGCAAGCCACCTGTTCGTTATGGCGATTCTGTTTAATTCTGTTTAATTCTGTTGTAGTGACAACGGTCTGTTTTTTTTATTTTCGAAGGGGAAGGATGTAGATGGTTTTGCATGCAACCAATAACATAGTTACCTCAGTACCATTAACCCCGCCTAGTTAACATCAACCATAACGCCCTCCCCTTCCTGGGTACGGTTCACTACAAGAATGTAGCCAGTACTTGAGGATGTATGTAATACCTTGTGCTATCATTAAAATGTGTTGAACACTCTTAGAATTTGTAAATTGCTTATTTACAATGTTGGCTATTTTGACAATAAGAAACTGATAATGAACCAATACCAAAATACTTTTAAATAAAAATTTCCATCCAAAACAGGCATAAGCTATGTTATTTAATTTCATGGATGAGTTGAAGTCAATGGAACTGACTGCTGGATGAAAGAACAACACACAAATGCTACTGCATCCTATGTTTGTCACACATGATCAAAGACAAATTTTGGACAAGATTCCTATGTACGGAAAGCAAAGAATCCTCAAATCTAGTTATGGTTACATTTGGAAAATATATTCAGATCCTTATCAACATTTTACTATTGACAAAGAATAACAATACACAACAACAATTCCAGTTCTAATGATGTGCTTCAATGTTCAACTCACATGCTGAGAAGGAGTTACCAACTTTACATCCCCAATCCTGATGCTGCAACTCCAGACTGGAGAATGGAAAGAAACAATAAGGAGGATTGACACTGGATTTGAAACCAGGAGCCAGCACAACCCAGCACAGGCAATTGGAACTCAACAAACAGATTAAGAGGTGTGTATCTATGTGATATGATGGATGACACCTAGCATTCACACTAGATGAGAGATGTATTAAGTGGCACTAATTCCATCATCTAACTCACTCGTAATATTGAAAAGTACTTACAACTTAAACTTAAGGCTGAGGCTATCCTAGCTTAGATGGGGCATCTTGGTCAGCATGGATGAGTTGGGCAGCGGGACCTGTTTACATACTGTATGGTTTTATAACTACATTAAGTTAATGTTTCTGTTAAAATAAGCCGAGTGGAATCTCACATAAATAGATTAAACAAAAGGACACTATCGCTGAATATACTGAAATGCAATTTCTATTGATTTTTGTGATGTAATCTTCCATCAGCCCATAAACCATGGCCTTCCATACCTTAATTTAAAAAGTTACTTAAATAACTTAAATTTCCACATTTGCAACCACGGTTCTTTCTATGATGCATTACAATTAATTGTTTCCAAACTATAGCTACTACTGCATGTTCACTGCATTGGGATGTGCGACACAGGAACACTCTTAGTGAGCAACTAAGTAGTTATTATTGTGATCAACAAAGGGCCATTTATGTACAATTACCCATGGCTTAGTAAGAAGGTTGTGATTTAGTCCTAGTCTGGCAATCTTCTTATCGAGTCCACATCACAAGATTAGAAATTGTTCAGCCACAGATGAACACACTTCTCGGCATCTGCATACAATGGCATCTTGCGCTTCTTGTGCTTCTTTTGCTTTTGTGCGTGGTGGTGGAAAGATTGGGGAAATCAGGGCCGCGATGTGAACAGTCTTTCCTTGACCTCAGTCTGGCAATGATACTGCCTGCAAATTAAGTTCACAATTGAGCGCCTGGTGCATTGCTTAATCAATGCTCAATCAATGCATCCCACATATCCTAAGCAAATTGAAGGGGAATTTATTTTCTGAACTTTCTGGGTCGGAAGGAGGATTTTGACCTGAAGCATCACTTTCTTCAGAGATGCTGCCGGTCCCGCTGAGTTACTCCAGCATTTGTGTCTATCATGATGGGGAATTAACATGGCCAATAATTATCTCACAACTAATATGCCATTGTTCATCTGCTTGCTTATCTCAACATGATTTTGTGGATAAACTAATGTTTCTTATCATTGGGATAATATTATTATTCATGATGAGATTTTGCTTTATTGAAGCATTTTGGGTTCCTAACAGTCCTTTAGTAATGGGAATCTCCTCTTTCTTAAATGAAACAGAAAATGTTGAACAGAAAACATTGATCTGAAAATTAGATCTGCTTCTCTCTCCACAGCTGACCTGTTGAGTATTCCCAATGGTTTCTCTTTTACTTCAGATTGGATTTTCTCTTCTCGTCATAGTCATAGAGTCAAAACAATGGGTAACAGGCCCTTCTGCCCAACTTGCCCATGCCGACCAAACTACCCCATCTACATTAGTCCCACCTGCCTGCATGTGGCCCATATCCCTCTAAACATTTCCTATATATGTACCTGTCCAAATGTCTTTTAAATGTTGTTATGAAACCTACCTCAAATACATCCTCTGGTATCACCGTTTGTGTGAAAAAGTTACCCCTCAGATTTATATTGTATCTTCCCCCCTCTGTCCTGCGGTTCACAGGATCTTATTCTACTCTCTAAGATCTACCCTTCATCCTCCTGCCCTACAAAGAATGAAGTTCATGTCTGCTCAACCTCTCCCTATAGTACAGGCCCTTGAGTCCTGACAATATTGTTGTAAATCTTCAACACGTCGCACTTATCTGCATGAAACTCCATTAACCATTTATCTTTCTGGTTTAGCCACATTTTTCCTATAACAGGATGACCAAAACTGAACACAATTCTCCAAATGTGGCCTCACCAATATTTTGTAAAAATGTGTGGCATTGGCTGATTGACAGATCACTTATGGTTGAACCCTCCTCAGTGGTTATGGGGGCTGTCACATGATGTCATGTGTTAAGCGGAGTGTCCTGCTACATGAGCATATCTCACCCCAGTCAACAGGTAGCTGAGCTCGAGACAACACCCTCACTCAGTTGCAGCAGCAATGATATTATTATGTTAGAGGACCAAACTGTATTTCAAACCTATTATCTCACTGAATAAAGCAACTGTTTATTCATTACGTTTGGTGCCACTAGATTGATGACCTCAACGATCCAAATTGGGCCTTTTGGATTTCTCCAGACACACGCAGCCTCAGGAGACCAGATGTTTGCAGCCGACAGCCCAGCCCAGCTCAACGACATTGCCGCCAACCCGGCCCTACGATAAGGTGTGCCAAAGGCCGCCCAGGTCGATGGGCGCAGTCCGGGCATTGTGTGACAGCCACCAATCTTTCCCGCATGACCGACCGGAGCAAACCACCGTGGCTGAGAGACCGCGGCTGCCGTTGCTCCCCCCCCCCCACCGCAGCTCCAGAGACCAGCTGCTGCAGGAGCTACGAGTGTAGCAGCCCCCCGCCCCCAGCATCATCGCCGATGGTCTCGGGAGTGGGGAGAGAGTGGGCCCGTCCATTACCATGCCGGCCGCTGCTCAAGGCCTAGCCTCCCGATAGGGCAGGCACAAAGATATCCTTCTGCTCCTCACCGGCGTGGACCAATAAGATCCCTCGGCGCTGGCTGCCCATCCAGCACATGGCCTACTGCCTACTGCCACAGGGCTGCTGCCCCGACTGTACAAATGGCTGCAGCGGCCGGCCGGAGTCGACGCTCCACCTTCTCGGACCACCGTCAAGAGCGCCACCTTCCGGCCGGAGGCCGTCCCAGCAGCCTGGCAACAGCGCAACTTCAGGTAGGATGCTGTCACTGCAACCGCTAGTTTTCCAGCATAGTTTCCCATCCTGCACCATGGACACTGGACAATTTGAACTTTCCTACCACTTTACACTTGTTTGCTCACTGTAGTTTATTTTGTTTCTTTTCACTTTTTTACACTGTATCATCACGCCGGGTTTAGCAATCAGTTTATTTATTTATTTTCTTCTTTTCTGTTTGCATTGTTGCCGACGTCTCCAATCCGTTGCTCAGGACACGATCCCCTAGCTCGTCGAGCAGATGTGACTGTGTCTTGTCCATCCGGTGGCTTTTGCATTGGTCACCTCACATCCCTCGGCATATGGCTAGGATGGCCCACAGCCGGAGCGTCAACTGTACCGCGCGCCCCACCGTCCCGACCCATGGCCAGGGTGCCTCCGATCCACAGCAGGAGCCGCCCTCGACCATGTTTGCGCACCTTCTTGTAGAAGGTTAGCGCGTTCTATTCCTTCAACCGGTCTGGGGGGGTCCGGTGGCATCAGCTGATAGACAGACCACTTATGGTCAAACGCTCGTCAGTGGTTACGAGGGCTGTCACGTGACATCATGGGTTAAGGGGAGTGTCCTGCCACATAAGTATATCTCACTTGAGATCATCCCAGTCAACAGGTAGTTGAGATCAAGACAACACCCTCACTCAGCTGCAGCAGCAATGACATTATTATGTTAGAGGACCAAACTGTATTTTAAACCTATTGTCTCACTGAATAAAGCAACTGTTTATTCACCACGTTTGGTGCCGCTACAAATGTAACATTACATCCCAACTTCTACATCAATGCCCAATTGGCCAAAGTACCGAAAGCCTTCTTGACCACCTTATCTACCTATGATATCACTTTCAAGGAACAATGTACCTGCACTCCTAGATCCTTCGGCTGTGCAACACTCCCCAGAGTCCTTCCATTCAAGGTGAAGGTCCTGCCCTGATTTGATTTCCTAAATGCAACACATCATACATATGCATTAAACTCCATTAACCATTCCTCAGCCCACTAACCCACTGATCAATATCCTGCTGCAATTTTTGATAACGATCTTCATTATCTACGATGCCACTCATTTTACTATTTTGTGCATTCTCATCTAAATCTTGTTCATTCTCATCTAAATTGTTGATATAAACCACTAAGAGCAATAGGCTGAGCAATAATCCCTGAGGCATATCATTAGTCACAGGCCTCCAGTCTGAAAAATAATCTTCCACCATCACCCTTTGCTCCCTTTCATGAAGCCAATTCTCTATCCAGTTGGATAGCTCTCCCTGGATCCCTTGCAATCTACCCTTCCAGAGCTCTCTACCATATGGAACCTTATCCAATACTTTGCTGAAGTTCATATAGAAAACATCTACATCTTTGCTCTCATTAACCTTTTTAGTTACTTTCTCCAAAAGCTCAATCAAATTCATGATACATTGCCTCCCATGTCCAAAACCATGCAGACTATCCCTAATCAGCCCCTGTCTATCTAAATGCATGCTTATCTTATCCCTCAAAATACTCTCCAGTAACCTACCTACCTCAGATGTTAGGCTCACTGGTCTATTATTCCCAGGGTTTTCCTTACAGCCCTTCTTAATTAGAAGCACAACATTAACCACCCTCCAGTCTTCTGGCACCTCACCCGTAACTAATGATGATTTGTACATCCCAGCCAGAACGCCTGCAATTTATGCTCTAGCTTCCCACACTCAATTTCTCTCACATTGCAAGATCTTTACTCCCACCTAGTTTGCCCTTCACTCTAACATTAACATGCATGCCCTGAACTCTCGTCACCACACTTTTAAAAGCATTTCACTTTCTGGCCATTCCATTGGCTGCAAACAATCTACTCCAATCTACTTGAGCAAGTTCCTGTCATTTCAAAGTGTTAGCGTTTCAAAGATTATGATAAAATTGCAGCTTTTTTTTACATCCTAATTCAGTACTTTATGAGTGTGTAAAACACAAAGTGCTGGAGTAACTCAATGGGTCAGGCATCATCTGAAGAGAAATGAAATGTAAAGTCAGACGGAGAGATGTTGGTGGAGGTGGGTGGGGGGAGTGGGGGAGAGCAGTGAGATTATGGGTGTGCATCAGGATAGGGCGGGCACAAGAAAGAGAGGGGGAAGGGGAGGGCGTGCTTCAAATGGGAGAATTCATTGTTCGTACCCCTGAATTGTAGGCTACCAAAGTGGAATCTGCGGTTCTGTTTTTCCAGTTTGTATATGAGCTCTCGCTGGCAATGGTAGAAGCCCAGGACAAAAAAGTCAGCACGGGAAAGGGAAGGGGTTAAAATGCTTAGAAAGAAAGAGATGCAATAGGCCTTGTTGGACAAAGCGCAAGTGTTCTGCAAAGCTGTCACCTAGTCTATGCTTGGTCTTCCCATGTAAAGAAGGCCAAATCAAAATCACTGAATATCTTAGATGCGTTGAGAAGAGGTGCATGTGACCATCTATCTTACCTGAAATGGCTTCGGAGGTCCATGGATAGAGGTGAGGGAGGAGGTTTTTGGACAGGTGTTACATCTCCTGCAGTTGCAAGGGTAAGTATGAGGGGAGGGGGCGTTTTGGGTGGGAAGGGATGAGGGACCCAACAAGTTGCAGGTTGTCTCTATGAAAAGCATAAAGGGGTGGAAAGATGTGACTGGTGGTGGAATGGTGTTGAAGATGGTGGAAAAATCGTAGAGTCATGTTTTGGATGCAGAGGCTGGAGGGGGAGGGGGTTTAAGGTGAGGACCATGGGAACTCCTGTGAGTGTGTTCTGTCTTGTGAGTGTGTGTTTCTGTGGCAAACTTCACCAGCTTCTTTAGCTTGACTGAATCTTGACAATTATGGGTAGGTTAGGAATACTAAACATGTTATTTTCTAAGCAGCATTGCTTTAAACTGGGTTTACATCGTTTCATTAAAAGGAAGCAGATAAGATCAATTGAGAAGCGCTGATACAATTTTAGTACGATAAGATCAGCAGAGCAATGGAAATTATTCATGTTCTCTGTTACTCAAGCTTCATGAAATACTCTCTAGCTACAATGTGAACACGCTTTCTGTCTCATAACCTTGTCAAAGTGTAATAAAAGCTACAGTGTGGAATTATAATTAAACTGTACATACTATAAAATATGGAAGTATGTTCAGAAAGTGAATCGAGCGGCATAACCAATGGATATTTGTCTTCCTAATGTGTTGGATAGTAAAAATGTAATCGGCATCATAGCACAAGGTGTTAACATGGGAACATATGAGTTCATATTTTATTAATTAATGCATGATCATCTGCATTCAAAATAGAACTGGATGAAAGCACGCAGTCTTCAGCTGAATGCCAAAAAGTATACCCTTCATTTGGTCCTTTGTTGTCAAGGTAGATTCTAATAAACCAGTTCATTTTTAGATATTTTGGCATGAGAATCCATTAATAGATTTGAATCCTTGTAACTTTATTCCAAAGTCTGTTCTGTTTACTGTCCTTGTTAAGTTCTGTTTGAACCTAGATGCCCTTTGCTGTTGTTTGGCATATTAACCAACTGTGCAGTCTATTCATATTGTGAGCTGAATGGGAATATCAATTTGTCAAGTCTGTTGATTGATCGTGTACAGCTGTTAGCTTTCAAATGTTATTTGAGGAGCAACTCTAGGCACAACAGTATGAAGTTAGGGATCTTTTATCTGAATAAATTATATGGAATTGTATTGTCGTGCATGATTTGTTCAGCACAAACCAATGGTAAGTGAGGTTAGAAGGAAATCTAAAGGCCCTGTCTCACGGTGCGAGTCATCCGACAAGTGACCCCAAGTGAAAGAAAAAAAACAGACTCGTGGTTGTGTACGAGATTTCAAGTTTATGATCAAGTGTTTAACCGAGTTCCCACGGGTATGTCATTGCTGCGATGTTCCAACTTACTCTCCCGAGTTAACAAGTTCCACTCCCGTTACTCTTGAGCCAACCATGAATTAAGGTAAGTGTGTGAGAAGTCCATGCCGGGTGCCGGCCGGCCGCAGCCGCTGTTCAGATTGTTGGGAGATGGAGCTCAGGGTTCGCCTCTTGAGCTGCTTTGGTGCCCAGGCGTAAGTTGAGGTGGAAGGTGGTTGGGGGTGGGGGGGCTGACAGACAAGGCTCTTGGGTGCTGGGATCATTCTCTGCGGGATGGTCTTTGTGCGGGAGACATGTGTAGGAGAGGCGTGCTGACTGCAGGCAGACACTTTGGTAGTGATTGCCCACCAGTCTCAAAAGCCGCTGTGTCTCCCTCCACATCCCCCTCCACGCCAACACAAAGGGCAACGATCCCACTTGTCAGCATTAAACTCCAGCTTCGTACTGTCTTCATGTCGGCTACTATCCCAAGGCTTCAGTCGGAAGGCAGACGCAACAAGCTGGAGTAACAACGCGGGCCAGGTAACATCTCTGGAGAACGTGGGTAGGTGAAGGTGACGTTTCGGATAAGGGCTCGTCTTCTGAAGAAGGATCTCGACCCGCTGAATTACTCCAGCAGTGTTAAAGAAGGAACTGCAGATGCAGCAAAATGGAGCGTACGCAAAATGCTGGAGAAACTCAGCGGGTGCAGCAGCATCTATAGAGCAAAGGGATGGGTGACAGAAGGGTCTCGACCTGCTGAAATTCTCCAGCATTTGGATGTAAATATCACCCATTCCTTCCCTCCAGAAATGCGGCCTGTTCCGCTGAGTTATTCCAGCTTTTTTGTGTCTATCGTTGAATGGGTGACGTTTCGGGTCGAGACCCTTCTTCGGACTGAAAATAAAACTTGCCTCGCGTGAAGCGGCTTGTAAATTAAAACATAAAAACAAGAAATGCTAGACTTATTTATGTGCTGCTGTTCATTTACATGGCCTGTTGCTGTCCTCCCTCGACCACCGTGAGCGCTGGACAACTCACCGGGTGCAAAACTCCGCTGCATCCCGGGCGGAGGGCGATGATCACCCGACTGACCGGCAAGTAGAGGCGTCGGGTCGGCCAAGCCCGGCTCCCCGCCACCGGGATAGACACCAACTACTGGAGTAAACTCAGCGGGATCTCTGGAGAAGTCTGAAGTAGGGTCTCGATCCGAAATCTCACCCATCCCATCTCTCCAGAGATGCTGCCTGTCCCTCGGAGTTACTCCAGCATTGTGTGTGTCTATCTTCGGTGTAAACCAGCATCTGCAGTTCCTTCCCAATCCCACACTCTCGGCCCCGGGGGGTGGATGGAGCATCACACGTGGACACAACCCACCCACCGCCCCAGACTTGCCCCTCCGGCAGGTCTTTAACCACGTCCTAAAGCCGTTTGTGTTAAAGAAGGAACTGCAGATGCTGGAGAATCGAGGGTTACACAAAAAGCTGGAGAAAGTCAGCGGGTGCAGCAGCATGAAGATGGTCAGCAGGTCTGAAGAAGGGTCTCGACCTGTAACGTCGCCTAACTCCTGCGCTCCTTAGATGCTGCTGCACCCGCTGAGTTTCTCCAGCTTTTTGTGTAATCCTACAGCCGTTCATTGAGACGAATACGAAGCCACGGGGCAGGTGCCTCAGTAATAAAGGACAAGTTGCAGATCATCGCAGAAAGGCCGAAGATAGACACAAAATGCTAGAGTGGGACAGGCCGCATCGCTGGAGAGAAGGAATGGGTGGCGTTTCGGGTAAGTCTGAAGAAGGGTCTCGACTCCATTCCTTCTCTCCAGAGATGCTGCCTGGTCCGCTGAGTTTCTATCTTTGGGTCAGTCTTTACTCGAGCGAACGAACAGATTAGAAGAAATTTCCCACGGTAGACTTACGAGTCACTAAGGTAAACGCACGGGCCACTACGTTACTACAACGAGTTTAAATGTTTCCATTTTTAACTTGAAGAGTTAATTTGACTCGTGGAAAAAATCAAACATGTTTGATTTTTTTCCACGAGTTAACAAGTTTCCCGAGTACCTGCCGTTAGCGCCACGAGTCGATAAGTTGCTCGTGCGAGTTCCGATGTTCCCACGACGTGATCACCACGAGTGAAAACTCAGGGTCACTCGTGGGCCAACTCGCTCCGTGAGACAGGGGTTTAACTGAATGAAGTAACGCAAAGCAAAGAATGACATTTCCAGAAATGGGTAACATGGAAAAAAAATTTAGCATTATCAAAATATGTGGGATCATTGGAATGGATCTGAACAGGTCTGTTAGGATATAGAGCAAATTACCACATTGCTGCTACAACTCAAGTCGATAGAATGAAAAATAAAGTAGAGAGCATAAGAAGGGAATAGGAAAATGGGAATAGGAAAATGGGAATAGAGAAAATAGCTGCAAAGTGTCTTCATAAGAGAGTATGAAATACCAGAAGAATATAACCAAGAATTATTGAATTGATATGGCAGAAAAGAAGGCCAGTCAGCCTACTGAGTCCAAACTGATTCCGCAAAGAGTAAACCGATCAAACCCACCCATTTGCTCCTTCCTCGTGTCCAGCAAATTATTTTCCACAATTATCCATTCAATTTTGAAAGCCCTGTTGTAAAGTCAGCAAACAGTTACACTGCTTTAACCCTATTGCTCATGGCATAGAATTTCAACACCTGTAATTCTATATAGATGATCAATTCTGCCTGCAGTTACCTGCAAGCTATTCATACATTTAAATATTGCTCACTATAGATCTCACGAGGATTTTAGAAAGAACTAATCTTGGCAAGATGAAGTTACCTGCCCATCTATGAATGGAAGCAGCTTCTATGTTCTAAACCCATTACAATCATGTGCACAGTGATAAAACCTGCTCCCAACCTTTCATCCAGGTATAACAACCCCAGCTTCCCCATCTAACTTTTTCACTGAAATCTCTCAATTCCTGAAACAATGTAACAGTGCAACACATCTGATTACGGACTATATGTACATTGTGCATTGTGTATACATTTGGTTGTACAAATAAATAGACTGCACTAGGACACCTAACCTGTGTTTACATTAAATCAGCTTGTTTAAAATTATGTACAGTAGTAAGGTCACCAATTCTCAAAAGCACACTGTTATCACATTTTCTCAACCACATGGCACTGCATGGAGATTGGCATTATGGCAGGATGTACCATCTCCCCATTGATTTTTACAATGGCTATGGAAGTCATCATAAGGGCCTCCAAGTGGGTAGTGGGTGGCGAGCGGCTGAAGTCTGGAGTCCGTCTACCACCCATCAGGGCCTACATGGATGACATAACAACAACAGCACCTTGCACCAGGCGCCTCTTAGGGAAGCTTCAAGAGAACATCACTTGGGTCAGAATGAAATTCAAGCCATCCAAATCAAGAAGCATTTCTATGATCAAAGGCAAACTGATAGATCAAAGGTTCTTCATTGATCAAGAACCTATTCCAACTGTGTCAGAGAAGCCAATCAAGTCTGGGAAGATGGTATAACACTAAACACTGATCAGGCTAACGAGTTTAGGCAAGAAGTCTTCAAAGGTCTGGCGAACATAGACCGATCCATGCTGCCTGGAAAGCTGAAAATCTGATGCCTGCAGTTTGGATTACTACCTCGCCTTATGTGGCCACTAACCATGTATGACATCACCCTCACGAGTCGAGAAGATAGAAAGGACAATCAGCTCTTTTGTGTGAAAGTGGTTAGGTGTTCCTCGGTGCCTGAGCAGCGTAGGCCTATACAGTCAGGGGGGACTCCAGCTGCCTCTCTCTAGTCTCACAGAGGAGTTCAAGTGCACTAAAGTCAGACTAGAGATGACCCTGGCAGAATCAAGGGACACTGTCATCCGAGCTGCTACTCCAACCCTGGTAACAGGAAAGAAGTGGACAGCTGAGAATGCGACACAGCAGGCAAAATCTGCTCTCCAACAAGGCGACATGATAGGGCAAATCCAACACAGAAGAAGTGGCTTGGAGCTTGACAGAAAGCGACCTTGCTGGAACGAGGCATCATCACTGGAGCGCCGGAAGTTGGTTGCAGCCGAATTCCACTGACAGGAGGAGTTGAGTAGGTGTGCCAAGGCTGTGTCGCAAGCTAAACAGGGCCAGTGGATGAGATAGGAGAGTGGAAAAGAGGACGATCAGCTGGAAGGACATGTGGAAGATGGAGGTGAGCAGAATAAGTTTCCTCATTCGGGTAACCTATGATGTCCTTCCTAGCCCAAAAAAAGCTCAAACAATGGCTGGGCGGAGATCCATCATGCCCCCTGTGTTCAACACCAGCTACACTTAGGCACATCCTCACTGGGTGTAAAGTAAGCCTCTCCCAAGGATAGTACGCCTGGAGACATAGTCAAGTGCTGAAATGCCTGGCAGCGACTTTGGAGCACAGGAGAACAATCAACAATGCCCTGCCGCCCAGAACAACCAACCCAGTTAAGACAATTGCGCTTGTTCGGGGGGTGGGGGGGGACCAAAGCAATGGGAAATTCCACCAAGGACCAGGTTTGGACAGCTGGAGACAGCCAGGGATTGGAAGATGCTGGTGGATGTGGACCAACGGCTTAAAGTTCCATCAGAGATAGCCATCACCAACTTGAGGCTTGATCTTGTGCTCTGGTCGAACTCTCAGCGCATGGTGTATTTTGTGGAGCTCACAGTCCCTTGGGAGGATGCTGTGCAGGAAGCCTTCAAAAGAAAGAAACTGCGATATACAGAGCTTGCAGTGGAGGCAGAACAGCGGGGCTGGGGAGCTGAGATCTGCCCGGTAGAAGTTGGATGTCGAGGATTCGTGGCAACATCTACCTTAAGACTGATGAAGGACCTGGGGATCAGCGAACAAGCCCTACGCCAGGCCATCAAAGAAACATCACGGGTGGCAGAGCGGAGTAGCCTGTGTATTTGTAAACATCTACGACTTAACTTTTGAGCAAGACTAGTCCTGTTTTTCACAAAAAGTGTGTAATTCTCCTCGGGGCAGTCTCTGACCACATTTAACATTCAGATTTGAAACCAAAACTAATGTCTCTAAACTAAATCTTTCGAAATTATCATGGGATCAGATATGTTACCACCAAGAATTTGTTGATGTGCTGAAAGTCACTTAAAATCAAAGTATAGAATAAGGGACAACAGAAGGATAGATGATGTTGATTAGCTATGTGGCCACCGTGAAGGTGCGAACAAGTTGCAAACTGAGATTAAAAGCATGTATGTGTAGGAAGGAACTGCAGATGCTGGTTTAAACTGAAGATAGACACAAAAAGCTGGAGTAACTCAGTGGGCAGGCAGCATCTCTGGAGAGAAGGAATGGGTGATGTTTTGGGTCGAGACCCTTCCTCAGACTGGTTAAGGGCCTGTCCCACCAGCATGCGATTCCATGCGGTGAGCGCAACCAAACCGGCAGCGGGGTCTGCGCGGATGTCGGGTGATCCCCGTACAGGGCCCGTCCCACCAGCATGCGCCTGCATGCGGCCAGCGCGACCAAACCGGCAGCAGGGGCCGCGCGGAGGTCAGGTGAGTGGCACAACGCGGCGCAAAGTGAGGCGAACTTGGAGCGAAGTCTTAAAGGTAAGTTCGCCAGGACAGAGAGGGACACACAGAGAGGGGCACAGACGCACACACATAGAGGGCCACGGAGCCACACACAGAGAGGGTCACGGAGGCACCTACAGATAGGTTCACGGAGGCACGACGTTGAGGCGGTGTGTAATGCGTCGAGGCGACAGCGAGCAGACAAGTTGTTGCCGCGCGGAATTTTTGAACAAGGTCAGTTTTTCGTAGTCCCGCGCGATGTCGGGGCGAACTCCGCACAATTCCGCACGGCTCCGGCGATTGAAGTGGGACCGGCCCCGCGACGCCAGACGGCTCAAGCGACCACATTAGGTCGCGCTAATCGCATAGAGTTGCATGCTGGTGGGACAAGGATAAGTAAAATGAGAGATATAGACAATCATGTAGAGAGATAAAGAACAATGAATGAAAGATAAGCAAAAAGGTAACAATGATAAAGGAAACAGGCTATTGTTAGCTGTTTGGATGAAAATGAGAAGCTAGTGTGACTTGGGTGGGAGAGGGATAAAGAGCGCAGGAATGCCGGTGCTACCTGAAGTTAGATAAATCAATATTCATACCACTGGGCTCTAAGCTGCCCAAACAAAATATGAGATGCTGTTCTTCCAATTTCACTCTGACAATGGAGGAGACCTAGGACAGAAAGGTCTGTGTGGTTTACACAAAAAGCTGGAGAAACTCAGCGGGTGCAGCAGCATCTAAGGAGCGAAGGAGATAGGCGACGTTTCGGGTCGAGACCCTTCTTCTGTGTGGGAATGGGAAAGATAATTAAAATGTTTAGCAACCGGGAGATCAGGTAGGTCCAGGCAGACTGAGCGAAGGTGTTCAGCGAAATGATCGACCAGTCTATGTTTGGTCCCACCAATGTATAACAGCCCACATCTTGAACAACAGATACAGTAGATGAGGTTGGAGGAGGTGCAAGTGAACATCTGCCTAACCGGTCAGGGTCCCTGGACAGAGTCAAGTTAGGAGGTATAGTGACAGGTGTTGTAGATATGTTGTGTATATTATTAGCCAGGTCCCACAGTACTGGTGCACTGACAGATTATAACGAAAGGTTTACAGTTTATCATAAAAGTACGGAACTTGCTCATATTCAAAAATGTTTCAATAAACTTGATTTTAATGACATCCTCTAAAAAGTGTCATAAGGCAGCAGCATTTAATGAGCATGAATCAAAGGGACATTAAATGTTATCTAAGGAGTAATCAAATAAAAGCAGAAAATCCTGGAAGCACTCAGCAGTCAGTCAGTATCCGTGGAGAGAGAAACAGGGTTAACGTTTCAGATTAATGTCCTTTAACTTTTGGACCAGTTGGCATTTGAAGAGGTTCAGAAATTGACCAGCTCCTGCATTGCTCAACAAATCAAGTTAGTTTTAGGAGGAGTCATTTGCCTGCAGGGAATTTGGGCGAGGTAAAGGTAGGGTAATGGTGATTGAGCACATTTGTGAGGACACAAGAGAACATTGAGAGCCTTTCCCTTACCACCTTCTGAACGCTTTACACTGGTTCCTTGAAGGTTACTTAGTCACCCATTTCAAAATCCTGATCCATTGCAATAACCTTGATATTATCAAGGTTTTGAATGTTCCACTTATAAGTTCACAAATTACTTGATGCAACAAATGCTTTTACCTACAAAGAAAACCTCCCACAATTATAACCTTTTCTTAACGGTCCCTTCAGAAACACTGCAACAGTAGAAGAGATTCATGACATGAACCGAGCTAGGTAGCAGCATTGGAGAAAACTCATTAGTGTTGCTTCATGGTGCATCATAATACACCAGTAAAGTCTGAACAATCATTTTAATTGGAAATACTGTTAGGAATATAAAAAAGTGACATTAATTGCATTGTCAGCAGGTAGCCATAAAAGCAAGTAAAATTGTAATTTAGTGCTCTGGTTAATGCTCTGGTTTAGAGCTATGAAACACTGGATTGACTAAATTAATTGGATCTAATGTTTGATTATTTTCAAACCTGAAGTTTTTAGTACACTACTGGTAATCATTTATTGGTGTGCTAAATGTAGATTGCAATGTGCAGTTTGATACTAAGACCACACAGAAAACGGCCAGCTGTATTGCAATTTTCTGCACTGTGGTTTCACAGAAGTATTTTGGTAAAGATAAGAAATTATAGTAGTTGGAATCCATCTTCTGAATTCTGCTTCTTCATGCATTTTCTTTCTACAGCTTTGTCTAAGTTTGTTCCTTGACCTTCTATTCATTCATACAATTTCTATACACGTACTTATTCAAAGATTGTGCTTATGTACAATGTAATACTTTGCTGAATTGTATACAAGAAAAAAATATATTCACTGTACCTCAGCACATATGACAATAAAGAACCATTGAGTTTGATAAGTCTCAAGTGTGCAGCCATTAGTCGAGTAGGACTGCGTACTGGTCCACTTTTCATGAGGCTACCTCAATGGCTGGTGTTATTAATAACTGTACACTGAAGTGTAACAGATAAATCACGGGAATATAAGCTGTAGCCACTTAGACAAACATTAACTTTCATTGATTCCAGTGAGTATTTGGAGGAACTTAAGTGAGGAGAAAATCTTCAGCTGGAGTTAGTGACCACTGGATTGAATCATGATGTGTAAATCTTTTAACATGTTGCAGGGGTGAAAGATTGCAACCTTCACGTGATCCGTCCTGTTTCGACTAATGCAATCAACTTGACGTGCACAAACGGAAGATCAAATAGAACAAGTTGTCCTACAACTTTAGGCTGTGCATGCCACACGAAAGAAGAACATGTTGCAGAAAATATAATGCAAATTTTACCAGAAATCCTGCCTTATATTGTTGGTTAAAGACATTTTGTGGAGGGAGAAGTTCAGGGACATCAGGAACACTATGACTGCAATATTTCCATGAAAATGGCATCACAGGTACATAGGGTGGTCAAAAACACCTTTGGCACATTGGCCTTCATCAGTCAGAGTATTGAGTATAGCAGTTGGGAGATTACAGTTGTATAAGACATTGGTGAAGCCACATTTAGTGTATTGTTTTCAGTTTTGGTTACCATGTTATATGAAAGATGTTGTCAAGCTGGAAAGGGTGCAGAGTAGATTCATGAGGGTGCTGCCAGGACTTGAGGGCATGAGCTATAGAGAGAGGAAGATCAGGCTAGAACGTTATTTCTTGGAGTCCAGGAGGATGAGGCATGATCTTATTGACGTGTACAAAATCAGCAGAGGAATAGATTAGTAAGATTGAACGAGAACTTACCAGTTCGAAGGTTGATCATTATTTCATGAGGAGTCGCGGTGAGGGATTTCGTGAAGAGCCCGCCGGCGCGCATGCTCGACATTCTTCAAAGTAGCAGTGTGGAATCACAGAAACCAGTAGCAGAAATGACTTGGCATAGTAAGATGAAAGAAACTGAAATTACCAGGTGAAGGTGATTGAGGGTTGGGCGTGGAGGGCACGAAATCCCTCACCGCAACTCCTCATGAAATAACGATCAACCTTCGAACTGGTTCAATCTTACTATTTCATTTCGGAGTCACGTGAGTGACTTCGTGAAGACTTCAAAGCTTCTGTGATTACACGCCCTGGACCACGTCCATGCTGTCACACCACTAGCAGGGATGGATGGGAGGAACAAACTTGCTCAAATAGTTCATACTGTAAAACAAGAGCATATTTATTAACAACAAATCAAAAACCCCTCATGTGGGGACACCTCCACGTTCTCGACCTGCATTCAGCGCGGCTTCCGCGAACTGCAGAGGAGCAGCAACAGGCTTGTTATAAAAACGCTGAAACACAGCTTCATTAGCCCATCCTGCTGTGGCGAGAATATGGTCCATGGGCACCTCCATGACCCTCGCCGCCGACGTCGATGCAGCCCTGGTGGAATGAGACTTGAACACATTAGTGTCGATACCTGACTTACCCAAGACGACCCGGAGCCACCTGGATATCGTCTGGACTGTCACTCGATGATGAGGTCTCTTATGAGTGACAAGCAGGTATCTCTCCATTCCTCTGATGCATGCTGTCACCTTGACGTAGTGACGGATATGGGAGGCTAAACACAGCCTAGCATCTGCGGGGTATGCCGGGAACTTCAGCTGCAGCCCTGTGCACCCAGGTCTATGCTGCTTTAGTAGCTCATCAACGTAGAAGACTACTTCTGTAGGGGTAGACATCATTCTGTCGACACGTAGTTTATGGAGTGTCTGTACCCTCTGTGCTGAAGTCAGCGCTAGTAACATCACCAGCTTCATGGTGAGCTTGTCCAGCTGGAGCCCTTCCATGGGGGACCACGTCCTGAGCAGGGTTAAAACGTCCCTGACATCCCAGGTGATATTGTAGCGTGGTGTAGGCGGATTCATATTGAATATACCCCGCATGAGCCTGGACACTAGCCTGTTGGATCCCACCTCAATCTTGAGGTAGAATGACAGCACGCTCCTGGCACTGTTGATGGCACTGTAACTTAAGTGTTCATCATGGTGCAACCCCGCGAGGAATTCCAGGACGTCGGTTATAGTCACGGCATCGTACGTGATGCGAGAGCGGCTGCAGAAGGCTTCCCACTTCTTGATGTGTGAGCGGTATCTTCGCCTTGTTGACTCTCGGCACGACGCCGCAATGGTATCCATGGTCCGAGTTGAGAGGCCGTAGTGTGCTAACGGCCTGTTCAAAACCTGCAAGCCAACAAATTTAAATAGCCATGGCAGGGATGTGGCTCCCCTGAGACAGGGTGAGTAACTAATTCTGGGCAACCCTTTAAAAGGACCCAAGGCTCACTGAGCATGTCAAAGACCACCGGATACCACGGCTGTGTAGGCCAGTCGGGTATAATAAGGATGCCCTTAGCTGCATCCATCTGAATCTTTCGTAATACCCGACTGATGAGGCAAAACGGGGGGAATGCATAGAAAAACCAATTCCCCCAGTCCAGCGAGAATGCATCTAGCGCCATAGCCCCAGGATCTGGTTCCCACGAAACGTAGGTTGGTACCTGATGGTTCAACCGGGACGCAAAAAGGTCAATATCCGGTTTCCCAAATTTGGCTGTGATTTTGGTAAAAATTTCAGGATGCAACATCCATTCAATATTGTCACTGAACTTGCGTGACCTGGCGTACGCCACAGTATTAAGCTCACCTGGCAAATAGGTAGCTGAAATCCAAATGTCTCTCTGAACACACCAGAGCCAAATTGAGTTAGCCAATTTATCACATAAAACTGACCTGGTACCGCCCATATGGTTTAAATATGCCACCGCTGTGGTGTTGTATATTTGGAGACGGACATGTGCCCCAAAAACCTTGGAACAATAAGCACGAAGTCCGTGGAATGCTGCAAGTAGCTCCAAATAGTTGATCCCTTGTGACAACAACATAGTAGCCTCAAGGGTATCCCATCTGCCCCCGCAACTAGAGGAATGATCCGTAGCTCCCCAGCCATAAGAGCTCGCATCAGTTTGCAAGTATACCACCGGATTAGCCTCAATGACAGGCTTAAACAAGTTACTAATGTGGCGCACCCACCATCGTAACTCATCCGTCGCTTCAGGCGGCAGCTGCATTGGTCGATCATAATGACCAGTGTGCTGTCTTAACGCAGCGATCTTGGCCCTTTGCAAATTCTGATAATGCAAAGGCCCATATCGGGCTGCCGGAAACAATGCTACAAGTTTGCCAATTACTGTAGCTGTATGACGAATCGATGGTATACCAGTGGTGATTAAACCTTGACACACCTGGGTGATCTCCTCAACCTTATTAGGTGGTATGGTGACCCTCATGCGAATAGAGTCCACCGTAAACCCCAGATAATCAATTACCTGGGAGGGCAGAACTTTGCTTTGGCTGGATGGACAATGAAACCCAGCTGCTGAAATAAATTGACTGCAGCTGCAACACCCTGTTGAGCCAATTCCAGGGTGTGGCCCACAATTAAGATATCATCTAAATAGGCCATTACTATATGATGTCGTTGTCGTAAATAAGCCATAATTGGCTTCACCAATTTAGTGAATAATCGAGGGGCTGTGGTAAGCCCATTGGGCAAAGCCCTATATTGCCAGAGTTGACCCATCCAGATAAATTTCAGAAACCTCCTATAATATTTTTGAATGGAAACAGTATAGTACGCATCTTGTAAATCAATGCATGCCATAGAGCAACCATGTGAAATCAATGATTTGGTTGTTTCAAAAGTGTCCATTTTGAAATGAGTATATGTTACAAAAGTATTTAAACTAGTCAGATCAATAATGACCCGACAGCCTCCATCCTTCTTAGGTCGAGTGAATATATTGGAAACAAATTCCACGGGCTCATGAACCGTTTTCTCTATCACTCCCTTCTGCTCTAGCCTCAAAATTTCCTTATAGCCTGCTGCCTGTTCTGCAGCAGACAATTTAAATGTACGACCAGGCCTGTGCTGGGATGGAGGAATGTCCCCATTAAGAAACTCAATGCTGTGACCCTGAACATTTCGTAACACATACTCATCACCAGTAATATCACCCCATGCACCCAAAAAGAACCGAAGGCGCCCACCAACATGTGAGGTTAAACAAAGAGAAAAAAGAGACCCAGACCGCCTCACCTCCGCGGTTACCGGCGGTCCTTGACACGTGTGGGTGGACGTGGAGGTGCTGGGTTGGCTTGAGGGCGCGGCGTCCTCATCTTCCACCAGGGTTTCTGTCGACCTTGTCCTAAAAAAGCCCCCTGGTGCTGGGGTGGTTGGTAACGAGGTGGAGCTGGAGTGTAGGTCCTTGTAGAGGTGCTGGCAGATCCTCGTGGTCGAACAAGCGGAGCTTTCGAGCCCGACGGCGTGGGGGCGCTATGAGGGCGCATGAGTCCCACCGTTTTGGCTTGTTCGTCAAGCTCTTTGACCCTCTTAGAGAGATCTTCGCCAAAGAGCTGACGGGGCGGCGGCGGCGGCGGTGGTTTGCACAACCCTGCAAACTTAGGGTTGAGCGCCGGGCGGATGCTGTTTTTGCGGAGCCCATTTATTTCATGCTGAGTTGCACACAGCAGAGCGAGAGCATCCTCCTGGTCCAAGTTTAACTCATCCCCAACAACCGACCGCACAAAGGCGGTAATACCGGCCGTGAGAAGCTTCAGGATCCGCTGAATTTTCAGCTCCTGTTGACGGATAGCCGCACTGATGTTGCCCCATATCGGCGTATTGACCACAGGCACGTTGAGGGAGTTGCAGTTGGCTGGAGCCTTGTGACGGCTCATGGCCTGCATGAGAACCTCCTCCTGTAGCTGATGGTTGTTGAGGAAGTCCACTGTGGCTGCCAATTTTGAATTCAGTGGAAGCCCAGATGAGTGTGGGGCCGCGAACTTAGTGGCCACATCGAGAAGGCCCTCCGCTGGTAAATCGGACGGAGGTGGGATGGGGTCAACCAATACCTCCTCTTCCTGCTGCTCCAGGCTGATGGTAGAAGTTGGTGAAACAGCCCTGTGCCTGTCGCTGCTGGACGCTTGCTGCTGTTGACCATGAAGCAGGAGCTCCAGCAGCCGCTCCATCCGGTCAATACGCCCTTCACCCTGAACACTCAGGTGGTCGGAGTCCTCCGGCTCTGAAAAATGGCCGGGGCCCCTATCATCGGCCCGCACCTCATCGAGGCCCACCCGGTGCCGGTAGTCGTCGCTAGCAGCCGCCGAAGCGAAACTGCGCGATTCCTGCGCAGGCGTGTTCAACCGCCTCCGTTTAGCGGGAGCGGACGCTGCTGCCACTAAGGGCACTTGCAGCTTGATGTCGGCACCAGCCGCAGCCTGGATACCGGATAGCCGCGCAGGCTTGCCGGCAGCCCACGTCGTGGACCTCGCCGACGCATGGTCTCGCCCACCCATCCATGGGGGGCTCGGCGACCGTGACGAGACCCGACTCAACCGACCCGTCCCGGCGTCGAGAGTTGGGGGGCGTCGACTGGACCTCACAGCCGCCCCGGGTCCCGTCCTAGAACCTGACCGCTCCTCGGCGGCAGGTGAAGCCTTAGCCCCAACAGGGTTAGACTTTAGGGCTCCTGCCCTTCCCCTCCTCGGAGGGCTGGGTGAGAAGGGTCGTGCAGCCGCACGCACCCTTCTGCTGGAGGCCGTCAGCAAGCCTGCTGACGACCTGACTGCCATGGCAGGGTCCTCCTGCTCTGGCGGCACACCACACTCCTCCTCGTCGAACTCCTCCGAGCTGTGGTGTGCTGGCAGATCCGGACCTGTGAATACAGAGCTCACCGACATTTCCGCCCCTGTCCCGACCTGCGCTGCAGGTACTGCCGATATCACTGGCTCCGGGACTGTTGACCGGCGACTTCGTCCAGACGTTCTCCGGCCTCTAGAACTCCCATCCATGTCCTTGCTGCGAAAACAAAACGCAACAAGAACCACCAACTTAAGGTAGAGTACTTACCGCAGTGGTTCCCTTATGAAGGGCTGGCGAGGAGCGCGCTCCACCGCCAGCCGTCGCAGCAACGCGATACGACGATATGTCGAGCATGCGCGCCGGCGGGCTCTTCACGAAGTCACTCACGTGACTCCGAAATGAAATAGGTAAATGCACAATCTTTTGCCCAGATTAGGGGAATTGAGAACCAGAGGATATAGGTTTAAGGCGAGGCCAGAAAGATTTATCAGAAACCTGAGGAGTTTATTTACACAAAGGATGGTGCATAAATAGAATGAGGTGCCGCAGGAGATAGTTGAGGCAGGTACTGTCACAACATTAAAGAGACATTTGGACAGGTACATAGATAGCATAGATTTAGAGGGTTTTGGGCCAAGCGCATATAAGTGGGAATAGTTAGGGGATGTTGGCTCTGTATGACTCTGCTGGGTAGTAGAGCTGAAGTCCATTGGTGTATTTCTCATATATGTTTGTTCCCATGAACCTAAGCAAATATTACTTTAGAGGGATGGCATGGAAACAGACCATTCAGCTCACCAAGCACGTGCTGACCAACAATCACCCATACAGCAGTTCTATGCTATCCATCTGCAATTTACGGAAGCTAATGAACCTGCAAACCTGCGCGCCTGTGAAATGTTGGAGGAAACCGGAGCACCCGGAGAAAACTGGCGCGGACACAGGGAGAATTACAAACTTCATACAGAGAGCACCTTAGTCAGGATTAAACCTAGGTCATTGGTGCTGTATGGCAGCAACTCTACCGCTGCACCACAGTGCCACCTCTTCATCCGAGACAAGGATTCGGATTGTAAATAGTTGAGGGTCCAGCAATGAACCTACTCACATTCAATTAGTCACAACATATATACATTTATATTTTCCCCTGACTTGAATTCTATAATCTTTATGATCCCTTGTGCCTCTTGGAAAGTCAAGTATACAACTTCAAGTAGTTCCTCTTCAACCACACTTTACATGACATCCTCAAAGAACAATAAAAGTGTCCGCACAATTTCCCTTTCATGATATTATGTTGACATTTTAATTGTATTTTGATTTTCCAATTATTCTGCCACTGCTTCCTTACTTATAAATTCTGATAATTCCCAAAATTAGATGTTGGACAAATTGCTTGCCAAGTCGCTCTGTTGGATTAAGTAATTATATTTAAAATCAATCCATATGCTTTTATAATCACCTTAATTAACTTCACTTTAAAAATTGAATCCATCAACTTTCTTTTTATCAAGTTCTGTAATTTATCATATTACCATTCCATATTAGTTCCATCACAGTTCACCACGCTTCTTCACATTATACCATCCTGCCATGATACTCTAAAGTCTACAAATGTGTAGGAAGGAACTGCAGATGCTGGTTTAAACCAAAGATAGACGCAAAATGCTGGAGGAGCTCAGCATCTCTGGAGTAAATGAATAGGTGACGTTTGGGTCGAGATCCTTCTTAGACTCTCACCCTAAGTATACAAATGTCTCTCTCATCTCTGTCTCTTCCCTTCACACATCCAGGACTCCTTCCAGGTAGATCTGTAATTCATATGCTTTTTTTCCAACTTGATGTACAGTATTTAATTTGGTACAAATGCGACTGATTCACATAACATGTCCATTCAGTTTGCAAAGGTAACCCGAACCCCTCAAGATTTGCCACTTCAATTGTCTGTCATACTCCAATTCTGACCTCTTTGTCCTTAGCCTCCTATATTACTTCAATTACTTTGCAATCCCATGGATTTAATATCCAAGTTAATAATTTCAAGGTAAAACATTTTTTTCTTGCACAGATAAGGCTATATCCTATTTATGTTTTAAATTGCTGTATCATTTGGTTTCAATTGCCTGATTTTAAAGGTATTTGTTTCATAAACGTTGTTTCATAATTCAGTCATAGATGATCCCTCGCCTGTATCTCATCTGTGTCCTCTAGTTCTACTCTGGCCCCCTTCCCTCAGATGAAACAAGGATATTGTTCTGCTGGTTCTCTCCTTTCACCTCACCGGCTTCTGCATCTAACACACAATCCACTGACATTTCCATCACCTCCACCACCAGTCACATCTTTCTATCCCCATCCCTTTCCACCTGCCTCAGAGACTACTCCCTCCTTTGTGTCCCCCCCCCCCCCCCCCGACATCAATCTGAAGAAGGGTCTCAACCCAAAACGTCGTCTATTCCTTCGCTCCATAGATGCTGCCTTACCCGCTGATTTTCTACAGCTTTTTTGTCTACCCATTACACAACTTCTGTTATCCCACTTACCTCACCCACTCCCTACACATTAGGGGCAATTTTAAAGAGACAAGTTAACCTACAAATCCAATGCATCTTTGCGATGTGGGACAGTGCCCGAGGACAGGGTCAAACACAGATCTCTGGCGTGCGAGGCAGCAAGTCTACCAGCTGTACCACTGTATTTTGTTTACCAACACCCAAATAATTATACGTTGATAACTTTGGTTACTAAAAAAATGAAAATATCCATTTTCAGTTTTATATCTCCAAGTGACACTATGTCCCTTTTTAAAGCTACTGTATGTTTTAATTAAGTTCAAGACCATAAAGTTCAAGACATTGGCCATAAAGTTGCTGCCTAAAAGTGCCAGAGACTCGCAATTGATCCTGAATAAGGGTGTTGTCTGTATGGAGTTTGCTCCTTTTCCCTTTGATCGCATGGGTTTTATCGGGGTGCTCTTGTTTCCTTTCCCATTCCAAAGGTGTGCAGGAACCTATTGCAGACCCAACTCAAAACGTAATATTTTCCTTTTGTTCAGACATTCTGTCTGACCTGTTGAGTTACTCCAGCTTTTTGTGTCTATCTTCAGTTTAAACCAGCATCTGCAGTTCCTTCCTACACACACAATACTATACAATAGAACTTTATTAATCCCAGGAGGGAAATTGTGTGTGTGCATGTGTGTATATATATTATATACACCCATTCATATATATATATTTATATAGTTATATATTCATATATAGATATACACCGTTTTGTTTTCTCGTTTATAACATTGTTTACAGAGTACTATGTTTACATATTCTGTTGTGCTGCTGCAAGTAAGGATTTCATTGTTCTAACTGGGCGTGAGAGAATAAAACACCCTTGACTCTTGACTTACTCCGCTAATGTGTGGGATAGAACTAGTGTACGGGTGGTCGGTGGTCGGCATGGAATCGGTGGGCCGAAGGGCCTGTTTCCACGCTGTATCTTTAAATTAAAATAAAAACACTAAAACCAGAGCGAGTCTAAAGAAGGGTCTCTACCCGAAACATCGCCCAATTTCTTCTATCCAGAATTGCTGGCTGCTCCATGGAGTTTCCCCACACAATTAAAGCATTCAATAGTCTTCACCCTACCATAGTTACCCAACCAGACGCAACTATATAGCTCTTTTTTCCCAATAACCCTTTTTTGCTTAATTCCAAGACAAGAGTCAAGAGAGTTTTATTGTCATGTGTTCCACATAGGACAATGAAATTCTTGCTTGCTGCAGCACAACAGAATATGTAAACATAGTACAGAACAGGAGATAAAAGTTCAGTGTGTTTATATACCATAGACCATATGTATACACAATAAATAAACAGATAAAATGCAATAGGCTGTTATTGTTCAGCCCTCCACCACCTCCAGTTTAAATTCCATTTAGAATATTTATGCAGGACGAGGAAACCAGAAGCAAGAGTTACTCCAGGGACCTAAAACATCTGAAGCAGGAATGCTGCAAAGAAAGAATCCAAGTTAAAGCGATGAACTAACACACTTCTCTGAGCAATAAAACCGAGAGAGTCCAAATGACATTGTAGAGAAATATTTCACCAATGCAGAATGCTATGATATCAATCTGGAGGATATGACAGCTGAAGCAATCGAGAGAGCTGGCAGAAAATTGAAATCTTAGATCTCCCAAGAGTATGTGAGATAACTGTTAGTATTTTAAAGCACAAAGGCAGTGATTTGAAAAAAGTTATTTCACAGTTTTTCAGCTCGATATGAAGAGATCATCGAATTTCTCAGAAGTGATCTATTGTTTATATTCTCCTGCTGCAACTAGTAGTACAAATATAAAAACGCATAAAGCTGTAACACCATTTGATCTTTAGTTTTCAACCTAGAGACATGCTTTAATCAGACAACAACTGCAAACTTCCATTTAGACTTTAGAATTTAGAGAGATACAGTGCAAAATGTGGCCCTTTGGCCGATTGAGTCCGCACCGACCAGCGATTACCTCGTATACTGGCACTATCCTACACTAAGGACAATTTGCAATTTTTACGAATCCATTTACAAATCCATTTACAAGAAAGATCCCAGGAATGAGTGGGTTAACACATGATGAGCTTTTGACGGCACTGGGCCTGTACTTGCTGGAGTTTAGAAGAATAAGGGGGGGGGATCTCATTGAAATGTTCAGAATAGTGAAAGGCTTGGATAGAGTGTATGTGGAGAGGATGTTTCCACTGGGGGAGAGTCTAGGACTGGAGGTCATAGCTTCAGAATTAAAGGATGTTCTTTTAGGAAGGCGATACTGACGGATTTCATTAGTCAGATAGGAGTTGAAGCTGTGGAATTATTTTCCACAGAAGGCTGTGGAGGCTAAGTCAGTGGATATATTTAAGACAAAGAAAGATAGATTCTTGATTATTATGGGTGTCAGAGTTTAAGGGGAGGACGCAGGAGAATGGGGATAGAAGGGAGAGATAGATCAGCCATGACGGTGTAGACTTGATGGGCTGAGTGGTATAATTCTATTCCTATCACTTATGATCTTATGACCTATCAAAATGATTTTAAAATGCTGTTATTGTACATGCATCAACTAGTTTATCTAGCAGCTTGTTCCATATATGGGTGATTCTTCAGTAAGTGTCTACTTTGATGTCCCGCTACTTTGATGCTGTATATAAGGAAAATCTGTAATTTTACTTCGGAGTCACGTGAGTGACTACGTGAAAAAGCCCCGC
Organism: Raja brachyura; assembly: GCA_963514005.1. The sequence goes on from OY740784.1 coordinate 65,122,533, forward strand.
CAGAGCGCTTGCTGGTCATTACGTCTGACGCGTTTGGTGCACCGACAGGCTGGAGGGCGCAGCTCCACCAGCGGTAAGTAAAACACCCGCAGGTCGGAGAGAAGGCATCCCGGGTCTGTTCTGCTGCTACACCGCCTGCGTGTGATGCTAGGATGGGAAGAAGTAGCCAGCTTGCCCCGTCAGCAAGCTGATGGAGCAAGGGTTCACTGTGTCCCCTCAACGACAGGTGAGAGATATCCCCGCTAGCCATCTGCTCCACCCCGGATCCGCAACCACTGAGCATTATTCTATGCTCACCAAGGGTTTTTATTTCACTTAGACTGCTGTAAAAATGTAAGAAAATGACATATTCTATGCAGAATTATTTCCAAACTCCCGAGCTATAACTAGGAGCCAGGTTTCAAAAAACTGGAGGCGTCGCTGGAGTTATTGAGAGTGTTGTGCGGATAGTGCAGACATCGAAAGGCGAAGTCCCCTCTTGAAAAATTTGCTTGGGATATGACCGACCGCCGGCGACGTTTGCCCGTCGTCCTGCCGATTAATACATCATCGCTGGACTGTTCCAGCATCCAGTAATTACCCTTGTCAGGGTCATCATAATGTTGAGGCACTTTGACAAAACAACTTATTAAGGCTGAGGTTGTGGTGGATAAAGTTCTGCCAGCCTTGCTTGTTCTCAATAGTAGGGGAAATTCCTCATGATGAACTCGTAGCTGCGGTCAGCGGATGACGACGGCTTTTGAGATGCCGACTTTAGAGCCCCCAGCAGTTCAGCCAGCAGCAGCAACTCCGGTGCTTTAAAGCACTGAGGCCACTCCTGTCTGGAGGCAGGCCAAGAGTGTAGATGGTTTATGCATGCAACCAATAATATAGCTACCTCTGTACCAATAGCCCCGCCGTAGTTAACATCAATCATAATGCTTTTCCCTCCCTTGGTATAGTTCAGTAGAAGAATGTAACCAGTGCTTGCTGACGTATATTACACCCTGTGCCATCATTAAAGGATGCTATGCACTTCAAGAGTGTGTGAATCGCTTATTTACATGGTGTCAAAGCTGGAAGATACCTGTGTCTCCTGTCTACCTGGTTTTATTTCTTCCTTTTGATTTTGTGCCACCTTGTGTTTAATCTCTCCAGCCATGACGTCTTCTTGCAGAAAGCCCGCGCAGCTCGTCTTTGATTCTGATATCTCTGAGCGCTGGGCCACGTTTGAATTTGATTTCACCCACTTTGTCAACATTGTGCACCGCACCGAACCTGACTCTGTTAAAGCCTCCCTCCTCCTCAACCTTGTCGGACCTGATGCCATGAGGAGGGCAAGAACTTTTATCTACGCTCCAGCGGTCCTGGACGAGAATAACCTGGAGATTACTCCTGCAGAATCAGCCAGTGACCCCTCTTGCCTGCTACGTAAATTCAGGGAGATTTGTGACCTGCCCTCGAATCCCATTTTAGAGAGAGCGCGTTTTTTTACAAGGAAACAGTTGCCGGATGAACCTGTTGAATCTTTAATTGCTGAGTTGTGTTACCTTGCCCAGCGGTGCCGTTTCGGTGACATGACAGACCAGCTCACTAGAGACATTTTAGTAACTGGCATGTGTGACCAGAAGTTGCGTTCTGAGCTTCTAAGGGATTCTGATCTAATGTTAGTCAAAGCTATGCATGCCTACAGAATGTCTGAGGTCGTTGAGTTGCCAGAAGACCACTATGACTCGGGCACTAAATCTATCAACCTGGCTGGGTTTAAGAGACCACAGCCTCGGATGGGAAACACTGTTTTTCTGCCGCGTGCCAACCCAGGTCCTGGCAAAATGCCCCCCGAGAAGTGTCCAAATTGTAACTACATGCACCACAGACTGTCTCTGTGCCCCGACTATGGTAAGGCCTGCAATATCTGTAAAAAGCTAAACCATTTCTCTGCTGTCTGTCGCTCCCATGGGAAAGCTGCACAGGCTTCCAGACCTAATCTAAACAGGCTGACACAATCTGATGGCTGTTACGGCTCACAGCCCTCTATAGCAGAATCCTACGATGCGGATCCAATTAGTTCTCCAGAGGAGTCGAGCCTGTTTACACTCCTACATGCACCTGGCCAGCGTTCCGATCCAACTGTCTCAGTAACTGTCAATGGCTTGACATTCCTTGCTAAGTTAGATACAGGAGTGAGAGTAAATGTTTTGTCAATAAACCTCTTCAAGAAGATAAAGAATAATAAGCTCTTGATTGCTGACCATTCCACTCTGCGTGCCTATGGAGGAGAGATTCTGAGGCCAGTGGGGAGGGCCACTTTAACTTGTGTGCTGCAAAAGGCCACGCAAAACCATTTTTTTAACGTTTTGAATTCTGACTGTGTGACTCTCAGGGCAACCGTGCATGCCAGGACCTCGGCCTGGTGTCCTTCGACCGCACGGTCCACAAAGTGCTAATGTCGTTTGACCCAGTAGCAGAATACCCAGACCTGTTTAATGATGACCTGGGAAAGTTACCACTGACTTACCATATTTCCATTGACCCAAATGTGCCGCCCGTGATCCGCGCACCTCACAGGTTGTCTCACGCCATGAAAGACAAGGTCGAGGCGATGCTTAACAACATGGTCGAAATGGGGATGCTAGAAGCGGTTAATGAGCCGACTGAGTGGGTCTCCACCATGGTTGCCACGCTAAAGAAAGACAAGAATGAAATACGCGTGTGCATCAACCCGAAGGACTTAAACCTTGCCATCAGGCGACCCCTCCACCCCATGCGGTCCGTTGAGGAAGTGGCGGCTCGGGTCAGGCAGTCTTTTCGGTCCTCGATGCTAAAAACTCTTTTTGGCAGATTCCATTGGACAAAGCGTCCTCTGACCTGATGACTTTCTCCACACAGTTCGGCAGATTCAAGTTCCTGCGAATGCCATTCGGCATCAATTCCGCTAGCAAAGTGTTCCAGTGAACGATGGAGCAGACATTCTCAGACCTGCCATGTGCCATCATCGTGGATGATATCCTGGTCTATGGGAAGGACATTGCCAAGCACGACCTGAACCTCTGCTGCGTCCTGGATTGGGCGCGACAGGCCAACCTGAAACTGAACCCCAAGAAGTGCAGGTTTTGATTCTCAGAAGTTACGTATGTTGGATATGTTTTCACCTCTAACGGACTAAAACCCGATCCCTTGAAGGCTGCTGCCATCTCCGAGATGGAAGCCCCCACCGACGTGCCTAGTCTGCAACGCTTCCTAGGAATTACCTTGGGAAGTTCATACCAAATCTCAGTGAGCTGAGTGCACCCCTGCGGCAGCTGACAAAAAAGGATATCACTTGGGCCTGGCTCCCACAGCACCAGCAGGCTTTCGACTGTCTGAAGTCCAGATTGATTAACACACCGACATTGAGGTTCTTCAACGTGAGCCACCCCATCACCGTCACCTGTGACACTTCCAAGTTTGGTCTGGGAGCGGCCTGCCTTCAGTCTGTCGATGGATTGTTACATCCTGTCTCCTATGCCTCCCGCACCATGACGGACACCGAGCAGCGGTACGCTCAGATCGAGAAGGAGCTGCTCGCGGTGGTGTTCGCCTGCTCCAAGTTCAGAGACTACCTGTTTGGCAGCAAATTCATGGTTGAAACCGACCATCAGCCACTGACAAACTGAACAAACCGATTCATGCTGCCCCTGCCAGGCTGCAGCGTATGATGCTGCAGCTCCAGCGTTTCAACTTCAATATCGTCTACAAGAAGGACACCGAGATGCACAGTGTGGACACCCTATCCCGCGCCCCGTGGACTTCCTGTGCCCGCCACCCCTACGAAACAGAAGACTTGCTTGTACTGGGCATTGACTTTATCCCCACCAAGCAGTTACAACTTCTAGCCGAGAACACCGCTGCCAATCCAGTTTTGCAGCGGCTTGCCTTTGTGATTAAATCAGGGTGGCCAACAAAGCGCTCCAGTGTGCCGACTGAAACACAGCTTTCTTCCTGGTCCGCGAAGAAATGGTGCTCCAGAATGGCGTTATCGTCAAGGGACATAAAGTTGTAGTCCCGTCTTCCCTCTTTGATTTGTACTACTGCGTGGCCCATAGCGGACACCCCGGGGTCGATGCGACACTTGCCCATGCTCAGTGCCAATTCTACTGGCCTGGAATGGCCAAGTATATCCGGGACCGCATTTCTGCCTGCTGCATGTGCAAGTCAGCAGCGACAGCCCTTGCTGCAACAACCCGCCCCTGTCTTGGCCTGGTCCTCGCTGGATGCCAACATCTTCGAGTGGCGTGGTAACCACTACCTTGTCCTGGTCGACTCATACTCTAACTGGTTCGAGGTGGAGTTGCTGACATCCCTCACGTCGGAGATGGTAATCCGTAAGCTGCAGAAACACTTCTCCACTTTTGGGTCTCCTGTCCGGTTGCAGACTGACAATGGAAGGCAGTTTACCAGCCGAGAGTTCAAAGTTTTTGCCGATAAGTGGAATTTTGTGCATTTCACCAGCAGCCCAGAGTACCCACAGAGCAACGGCCTTGCTGAACGGGCCGTCCGAAGCGCCAAGCTTCTGATGGAACAGGCGAGACTGTCTAACTCCAATTTGTATTTGGATCTCCTGAACCTCAGGAATGTTTCCAGGGATCCGGCCATGGGGTCCCCTGCTCGGCGTCTGATGTCCATAACAACCAGACCTACCATCCCAATTGCTCAGCGCCAGCTGCAACCTCGGGTGCTGGAGCCTGCCTCCGTGCAGAGGCGCATTCAAGAGTAACATGACAGCCAGCGGCATTCCCACGATCGGTCGGGCAAACCACTCGATCCTCTGTTGCCTGGACAGGTTGTTCGGTTGCAAACCGCCAGTGGTTACTCCCGTCTGGCCACCGTAGTTGGGGTGGCCGATTCTTCTCATTCGTACCTGGTCGACTTTGAAGGAACTATTTACCGAAGAAGCCGTCAACACCTGTTTGCCGTGAATGAGCCGAAGCCGCAGCCTTCGGGCCCCTATGCCCTGCCACTCTCGTACCAACAGCCGGCTGCCATCCCAGCTTGTGTTCCCTGCATGCCTCGATCCGCATCTCGTGTGCCCTGTTCCCCTCTGCGCGAGTCATCTGTTGCCGGTCGCGGTTCTGACTCTCCTGCTTCTCCCAACCCACCGCCCTTCTCTGGTTCCCCGGCTGTTTTGCGGCCTCCTATTTCTTCTGATCTTTTGGGGGAAGGGGGAGCCATCCATACGTGCTCGGGCCGGATTAGTAAGCCACCTGTTCGTTATGGCGATTTTGTTTAATTCTGTTGTCATGACTTCTGATCTGTTTTGATTTTCTAAGGGGAAGGATGTAGATGGTTTATGCATGCAACCAATAATATAGCTACCTCAGTAACAATAACCCCACCTTAGTTAACATCAATCATAACGCTTTCCCCTCCCTGGGTATAGTTCAGTAGAAGAATGTAACCAGTGCTTGCTGACGTATATTATACCCTGTGCCATCATTAAAGGATGCTATACACTTCAAGAGGGTGTGAATCGCTTATTTACAAAGAATAAATTGTCCAGGTCTGTCAACTCTGATGAGTGAGGCCAGAAAGACGTTTCCTTCCAAAAAATGAACATTGGGGATGTCTGGACAATGTGGAACACCTCATAGCCAAAATGATAACAACCAGGAGGAGTTCCAGCCGGGGTTTATACCCAGGGTCCCCAGTAGCTTTCAGCAGCAACCTCAGGCAGAAGTCCGTTAAGCAAAAGAGCTGTACTCACATGAAGGAGAATATGCTTATAAGTTTGCATGGGGACCCATAACAGCAGCACCTTGTTTAGGGCTGTATGTTACCTCCCGTGAGCAGGAGCCTGGAGAAACCAAGGCAGTTTGAATCTGACCCTGAAGTTTGGTGTCACTGTTTATGTGCATACACCAAAGCATATGAGCTATGCTCCGGGTGTGCCGGATGTGGCCAGCAATTTGCCATACCAGCGGGAACTGGTGAAGCCATGGATGCCAATCTGGCCAGCAATTTAATTATATGGCCTCTCACCAGCTCCAGGACTCCATAATGGAGGAAACTTCTCAAGACATATCAAACACCTGTTAACTGTGCATCGCTCTAAAGGAGCGCATCATGAGGGTGCATGAGTTAAGGCTGCAGAAATCCAAAAAAACTGGTTGGAGCAGGAATAATGGCATTTGGGCAAATGGAACAAAGGCGCCACTATCTAAACACAGCAGGGTATGGACCCTGCTGTGTAATGCCCATTTTTAGAATTAATTATTCACAAATAACCATCCAGCCTATGCTCAACCCAAGGTTCACAGCCTTGTGCAGATCCTCTAATATCCAGGGAAAGACCTGGACGATGAGGCAAAAACAATCGGCCTCATCAAAATTCATCCTGAGACCAGGATGCCACCTCAAAAACCATACCCTTTCAGAACACGAAGGGGTAATTGAAAATCCAGAATATCCTCTAGAGATCAGTCACCGGTTGGGGGTAGGTAGCAATTGTTCTATGATACATGGTGCTGCATAAACATCAGATCTATTCATACTAAACTGCATCCAGGGGTCTCGAATAAGGTTATCTCGGAAGTACATCCACCCGTACAAAATACACCTAGTCGGGCATTGGGTTTCCAATACCACAAACTCTACAGGTGAATGATAAAATTGGTATTTTATTCCAAAAAAGGGGTAATTGAATGGACAGCATATCAGCCTCAACAATTTATGTTCAATATTTCCCAGCCAAAAGAACGATGGTGGGTGTCGAGTCATTCTGGGCCTAACCAGACTAACTCTTAGGTCCAGTATAAACATTTTTAAAATGAGAGTTTTCAGTATTGCAACTGGTTCAAAAGGGTGTTATATGGCAACCATAGATCTGAAAGATGCATAATATTCAGCTACCAAACACCTGTTGAGAGGTTAGGTTCCTCACCCATCTAATTAAATCCAAATTAGTACCATTTAGAATGATTGGCTATTTGAGGTTCATCATTGATTTAATTAACATGTCAGTATTTTGCCTACGGCTAAAACTGTAACTAATGTCTCGCGATGTACTAGAGACATTCTGACTAAATAACCTTTAGTTTACAAACTGATGTGTGCACTTCGGGATGGGGAGCCACTGATATCGAGTCTAGCTGTGGCAGCAGATGGAATGTGAAAGAGGAATTAATCCTGCAGAGGCATGGGGTAAACTACTTAGAATTGCTCGGTGCATTCTATGGCCTAAAAACAATTCTGCTCAACAATGCATGATTTGCATGTGCAGCTTCAGATTCACAATACCACAGCTGTTGCACATCAATCACATGGGTGGAATTAGGTCATTATTCTGTGACAATCTGGCTAACCTCATCTGGAACTGGTGCATTACGAGAAACATCTGGGTCTCAGATATCTACCTACCAGGTAGAGATAATGTGAAAGTGGCAGACACCAGGTCACGTAAATTCAATGAAAACACAGAATGGATGATGAATCCAAAAGTTTCAAAATGATTGTCAGCCGGTATGGATTGCCAGACATAGATCTGTTGCATCTGGGTTAAATCACCAGTTACCTAAATATGTCTCATGGGAACCAGATCCAGGGGCAGTGGTGGAGGATACATTCTTGCTACATTGGGGACGCATGTTCTTACGCTTTTCCCCATTGTGCCTCATTAGTCAATGTCACACCAAAATAGAGCACGACTACGCGTAGGCATCTGGTAGTTCCTAATTGGCCCACACAGCCATGGTTCCCATTGGTTCTGAGACTGATGACACAGCCATTCATGACTATCCCCAATTACAGCAACTTGTTAGTTCATCCTGGGACAGGAGGAGAGTTCCCCTTTACATGATCGTATTGATCTGTTGATTTGTATCTTTTGACCAGACTGTTCCAGGGACTCGGACTATTGAGTAGGACCGTCGATGTGATTACGGTGGCCTAGAGAGACAGTACTTAAAAACTATATGTATCTCATATTAAGAAATGGGAGATTTTCTGTTTACAGTCAAATATACCTTATCATGTTGCAGGCATACCGTATATATTGGAGTTCCTTGCTACATTGCTTTTGACGTGCAGTTAACCTATAGTGCTATTTATAGTGCTCAAAGTGCTTTGTCCTCCTATTTAGGGCAAGAGTCTGGACAACACTCTGTCGGATCTCATCTATTGGTGGCCCGATTCATAAGAGGTATTTTAACGAAACCCTCCCAGATCTAGATATTCGGAAGTCTGGGATGTGGGTATACTTCTCATATTGCTTTGGCAATGGGCTCCAAATACATTTCTGCCTTTCCAGAAGTTAACGCTCAAAGTGGTCATGTTCATGGTGCTAGTGGCAGCGCAATGGGTCCAGATATTGCAAAAAGTTACGACTGGACAGCATGCATTCTTCTGTAGATAATATTACGTTTTATGTATATGATCTAATCAAACAGAGCTGGTCAGGGATGGCTGGAACCAATTTAAGCTTAAAATATACCCATTGACCATGTGTAGTTACGCACCTGAGCCAATGTATCAAGGTCATCATGAGTCTCCGAGGCTCTGAAACAGCGATGCTCATCAGCCACAAAAAAACTCATACAAAGGTGTCAGTACAAACTATTTCTAGATGGCCGAAACAGGTTTGCATTATGCTGGAGTATACACTGATGTGTTTAAATCAATCCACCAGGGCAGCGTCAACGTAAGCAGCAAAGGCGCAGGATGTGCCATTACACCAAATCCTCACCGCAGGATGGTCCAGTGCAGGAACCTTTACATGATTTATGATAAACCTGTCCTCGCAATGCAAAGATTTTGGCATGCTGTTTTGGGTTCTGTTGAGTTCTCCTTTGTAATTTCCCCTGCGAAAGAGGGGTTATTACTGTTCTTTTATTGTTTAAGATGTTCATTGTATAATTTAAACAATGTTCAATACATTTTTTTTATCCTGTGTCAACCAAGGCAATGTCGTATGGAACTGTATCTACGGCATGAAATCACAGAGCTTTGAAATCTTCACGTAGTCACTCACGTGACTCCGAAGTAAAATAGTAAGATTAAATGAGAGATTACCAGTTTGAAGTTTGATCTTTATTTTATGAGGAGTTACAATGAAGGATTACGTGCCCTCCACTCCAGACCCTCGTCATTGCAAAGATCATCTGGTAGTTCTAGTCTCAGGAAACATAAAAACTGACTGCAAAAGTTTTTATCGACATGTGAAGCAAAAAAGATTAGTTAAAACAAATGTAGGTCCCTTGCAGTCAGAAACAGGTGAATTGATCATGGGGAACAAGGACATGGCAGACCAATTGAATAACTACTTTGGTTCTGTCGTCACTAAGAAAGACATAAATAATTTGCCGGAAATAGCAGGGGCAGGTCAAATGAGATGGAGGAACTGAGTGAAATCCAGGTTAGCCGGAAAATGGTGTTAGGCAAATTGAATGGATTAAAGGCCGATAAATCCCCAGGACCAGATAGGCTGCATCCCAGGGTACTTAAGGAAGTAGCCCCAGAAACAGTGGATGCCTTAGTGATAATTTTTCAAAACTCTTTAGATTCTGGAGTAGTTCCTGAGGATTGGAGGGTAGCTAATGTAACCCCACTTTTTAAATAGGGAGGGAGAAAGAAAATGGGGAATTACAGACCAGTTAGTCCAACATCGGTAGTGGGGAAAATGCTAGAGTCAGTTATTAAAGATGGGTTAGCAGCGCATTTGGAAAATAGTGAAATCATTGGACAAAGTCAGCATGGATTTACGAAAGGTAAATCATGTCTGATGAATCTTATTGAATTTTTTGAGGATGTACCTAGTAGAGTGGATAAGGGAAAAGCAGTGGATGTGTTATATCTGGACTTTCAGAAGGCTTTTGACAAAGTCCCACACAAGAAATTAGTATACAAACTTAAAGCACACGGTATTGGCGGTTCAGTATTGATGTGGATAGAGAACTGGCTGGCAGACAGGAAGCAAAGAGTAGGAGTGAACAGGTCCTTTTCAGGATGGCAGGCAGTGACTAGTGGGGTGCCGCAAGGCTCAGTACTGGGACCCCAGCTATTTACAATATATATTAATGATTTGGACGAGGGAATTAAATGCAACATCTCGAAGTTTGCAGATGACACGAAGCTGGAGGGCAGTGTTAGCTGTGAGGGGGATGCGAGGAAGCTGCAAGGTGACTTGGATAGACTGGGTGAGTGGGCAAATGCATGGCAGATGCACTATAATGTGGATAAATGTGAGGTTATCCACTTTGGTGGCAAAAACAGGAAAGTAGACTATTATTTAGATGATGACCGATTAGGAAAAGGGGAGATGCAACGAGACCTGGGTGTCATGGTACACCAGTCATTGAAAGTAGGCATGCAGGTGCAGCAGGCTGTGAAGAAAGCGAATGGTATGTTGGCATTCATAGCAAAAGAATTTGAGTACAAGAGCAGGGCGGTTCTACTGCAGTTGTACAGGGCCTTGGTGAGGCCACACCTGGAGTATTGCGTACAGTTTTGGTCTCCTAACCTGAGGAAAGACATTCTTGCCATAGAGGGAGGACAGAGAAGGTTCACCAGACTGATTCCTGGAATGGCAGGACTTCCATATGAAGAAAGACTGGATAGACTCGGCTTGTACTCGCTGGAATTTAGAAGATTGAGGGGGGATGTCATAGAGACTTACAAAATTCTTAAGGGGTTGGACAGGCTAGATGCAGGAAGATTGTTCCCGATGTTGGGGAAGTCCAGGATAACGGGGTCACAGTTTAAGGATAAGGGGGAAGTCTTTTAGGACCAGGATGAGAAAATCATTTTTCACATAGAGAGTTGTGAATCTGTGGAATTCTCTGCCACAAAAGGTAGTTGAGGCCAGTTTGTTGGCTATATTTAAGAGGGAGCTAGATGTGGCCTTCGTGGCTAAAGGGATCAGGAGGTATGGAGAGAAGGCAGGTACAGGATACTGAGTTGGATGATCAGCCATGATCAAATTGAATGGCATTGCAGGCTCGAAGGGCCGAATGGCCTACCCCTGCACCTATTTTCTATGTTTCTATGTTTCTATCCCCCCTCAGTCTTCTAAATTCTAGCGAGTACAAGCCAAGTCATGTACACCAATGATCTGGATGAAGGGGTGGTAAATTGGATTAGTAAGTATGCAGATGATACCAAGATAGGGGGTGTTGTGGATAATGAAGAGGATTTCCAAAGTCTACAGTGTGATTTAGGCCAGTTGGAAAAATGGGCTGAAAGATGGCAGATGGAGTTTAATGCTGATAAATGTGAGGTGCTACACCTTGGCAGGACAAATCAAAATAGGACGTACATGGTAAACGGTAGGGAATTGAAGAATACAGTTGAACAGAGGAATCTGGGAATAACCATGCATAGTTCCTTGAAGGTGGAATCTCATATAGATAGGGTGGTAAAGAAAGCTTTTGGTATGCTAGCCTTTATAAATGAGAGCGTTGAGTATAGAAGCTGGGATGTAATGTTAAAATTGTACAAGGCATTGGTGAGACCAAATCTGGAGTATGGTGTACAATTTTGGTCGCCCAATTATAGGAAGGATGTCAACAAAATAGAGAGGGTACAGAGGAGATTTACTAGAATGTTGCCTGGGTTTCAACAGCTAAGTTACAGAGATAGGTTGAATAAGTTAGGTCTTTATTCTCTGGAGCGCAGAAGGTTAAGGGAGGACTTGATAGAGGTCTTTAAAATGATGAGAGGGATAGACAGAGTTGATATGGACAAGCTTTTCCCTTTGAGAATAGGGAAGATTCAAACAAGAGGACATGACTTTAGAATTAAGGGGCAGAGGTTTAGGGGTAACATGAGGGGGAACTTCTTTACGGAGAGAGTGGTAGCGGTGTGGAATGAGCTTCCAGTGGAAGTGGTGGCGGCAGGTTCGTTGGTATCATTTAAAAATAAATTGGATAGGCATATGGATGAGAAGGGTATGGAGGGTTATGGTATGAGTGCAGGCAGGTGGGACTAAGGGAAAAAAGTTGTTCGGCACGGACTTGAAGGGCCGAGATGGCCTGTTTCCGTGCTGTAATTGTTATATGGTTATATGGTTAAGTCTATCCAGTCTTTCCTCATATGAAAGTCCTGACATTGCAGGAATCAGTCTGGTGAACCTTCTCTGTACCCCCTCTATGACAAGAATGTCTTTCCTCAGATTTGCAGACCAAAACTGTATGCAATACTCCAGGTGTGGTCTCACCAAAACCTTGTACAACGGCAATTGTAATTGATAAACGAACAGTATGCTTCAGCCTATTCACCTGAAGTTAAAATAGTTTTAGAGGAAGTTGGTGAAAAGTTATGTTACCATTCTTGCTGAAAATCACCACTTTTTTTTATAGTAAACTGTTATGAAGGTTTAAAATCAATGCGTTAGATATATATATATTTTTTCTGTTGGTTTATTTGAGGAAAATACTCTATAATTTGAAAGACTGCAACAAAAATTTGATTTTATGTTCTTAAATCAGTTATATTTTACAGTGTTGTTCATCATAAAAATGCGATGGGTATGACTGAATGCAATGGGCAACCTGGAAAAAGAAGAGGAAAAAGTAAGTTAGATTCTCTAAAAGATTGCACCAAATATATTTTCCCCATAGTAGAGATGTTCATCTATGTGAAACCATATTCAAAGTTGCCAAAATTTCCGGTGGCACTATGGTGGCTTAGGGCACGTGTTATTCACCTCTGCACCATCTAACGCCAAAAACCTATTGAAAACTTAAACCGGACAGATCTAAAAATACTCACCGGCAGACGTTCAGCGGTCGCGTAAGTGACGGCATCAGAACGCGACACCGGTACTTTTAATATGCACAGTAGGCGTCTGCCTAAATGCCGGAAACATCAACCAGAAGTTACTGAAGGCCACGAAGAAGCCTCAACCTCGATTATAGCACACCCCCGAGAGGAAGCAGCAAGGCACGCTCCGGGTTTGGTGGAGGACATCTGTTCAGCACTGTGTCATGAACTTTCGGCTGTGAAGGCAGAAATCTGTGGGAGGATTGATAAGATTGATGCCCGTGTAGAGGAGGTGAATTCCGACCTGAAAGGGATAATCGACAGGCTTGAAACTGACATCAGCCGTAAATTGGAACCTATTCTTGCTACTTCACAAAAAACACGGCGAGGCTATTCGGGAATTGGAAACAACTGCGGCTTTAATTGTTGAGACAACACACAGGCTGACTGCTGAGGTAGAACGTATATCTGGGTTACTTGCTAAAGTAACAGAAAAATATCTAGATTTGGAAGGGCGCTCTAAACGTCAGAACCTAAGGCTTGTTGGAGTGAAAGAAGGCAAAGAACGTGGTCAAAATCTTCAAGATTTTACGGCTCAACTACTTCAAGATGTACTCGCTTTGAATGAAAAACCTAAACTTCACCGGGCTCACAGAGCTCTGAGAGCCCTGTCAAACAGCACAGCCCCACCAAGACATTTGATCCTGAGGGTGCGCCACTGCCATGTTCTAGAGGTCATTCTGCAGAAAGTTTCCACCAACAGAAACCTAACTTTTCAAGGTGAAAACATACGAATCTTCAGAGACTTTTCTGCCAAAGTCGTTAAGAAAAGAGCACTCTTCTCCAAGTCAAGAACTATTCTGAGGGACATGCCAGACCTCTGATTTGGCCTATTATATCCTGCCAAATTGCGAGTTACTTTAAATGGACTGAATCCTTTTTTACTGATCCTGATAAAGCATTCAAGTTTTCCCAGGACACCGTGGGATCCGTCAAGGGATAAGTAATACCCACTGACTTTATACCGTGATGATAATCAAGAAGTTTATACTGTGTTTATAATCAATGTTATAAATCTACTGAGTCGGTTAAAATGTCAAAACTGAGAACTTGAGAGATAGAGAGACAGAGAGAGAGGGAGAGAGGGAGAGAGGGGGAGGGGTGGAGAGGTAGTGAGAGAGAAAGTGAGGGAGAGAGAGGGAATGAATGTGTGAGAAAGTTTGAGAAAGTTTTTGGAAAGTTTTGGACAGTTGGGGAGGGAAGGAAAGAGGGAGGCAGGAAGGGATGGAGGGACGGAAAGAGGGAGAGGGAAGAGAGAGAGGGAGAGAGAGAATGATTGTGTGAGACAGGTTGGGAAAATGTTTGAAAGTTTTGAGAAAGTTTTAGAAAGTTTGGAAAGTTTTGGAAAGATTTGAGAAAGCATTGGAAAGTTTTGGAGAACTTGAGAGAGGGAAAGAGAGTGAGAGAGGGAGAGAGAGAGAGGGAGAGAATGATGGATATTTCTCGGCCTCCGGCTCCGCATAATCTGAGCTGCCTTTCTGAGATGACCAGCATGCCATTTTGTGATGCAAGGAGACGCGCACTGTATAGGATGCTCCTGCACATTCTGAACCACCGTGCCTTCGTCTCCCGTCCTGACTCACCATGGAGGACGGTGTTACCATCCAAAGGCAGCGGGGGGCCCCAGTGGGGGTCCTTCTATACGGGAGTCGTACCCCTTTATATTGGGGACCTGGGGTGGAGAGTGCTGCATGGAGCGGTGGTTTGTAATAAACGTTTGAGTCGGTTCACGGGCTCGTCTGCCGCATGTATTTTCTGCGGAGAGGAGGAGACCGTATTCCATGTGTATATGGAGTGTGTGAGGTTACTGCCCCTGTACCAATATCTGAAGGGGCTGTTCCTCAAGTTCTGGCTGCATTTTAGCCCCACAATCCTGGTGTTTGGACTTAAGGCAGGGAGTGGGGAGAGCCGAGTGTGGGGGGGGGAATTACCTGTCGGTTTGCTCCTCGGCCTGGCCAAGATGGCCATTCGTGGGTCCAGGCAGCGGGCGGTCGACGGTCAGGCGAGAGTCGGCTGCCTGCCCCTCTTTCGGGCCTACGTCCGTGCACGTGTGTCCCTGGAGAGGGAACACGCGGTGTTCACGGGGACTCTGGAGGCCTTCCGTCAGCGCTGGTCACCGCGTGGGGTTGAGGCGATTATAAATGAATGTACTGTTGTACTTCAATGATCTGTTCGTTATAGTGTGATTTTTGATTGTGTTTTGATGTATTGTATTTTATGATTTGTGTCGAATAAAGTTTTTGAAATGAAAAAAAAAAAAAAAAAGGGAGAGAATGATCTGCTCATCGGGCCTAGGCACCGGGATATTTCTCGGCCTCCGGTTCCACATAATCTGAGCTACCTTTCTGAGATAACCAGCATGCCATTTCGTGATGCGAAGAGACGCACACTGTATAGGATGCTCCTGCACATTCTGAACCTCCTTGCCTTCGTCTCCCATCCCGACACACCATGGCGGACAGTGTTACCATCCAAAGGCGGGGGAGGTCCCCAGTGGGGGTCCTTCTATAAGGGAGTCATTCCCCTTTACATTGGGGACCTGGGGTGGAGAGTATTGCATGGAGCGGTGGTTTGTAATAAACTTTTGCGCCGGTTCACGGGCTCGTCCGCCGCATGTATTTTCTGCGGAGAGGAGGAGACCGTGTTCCACGTGTATATGGAGTGTGAGGGTTTACTGCCCCGTACCAATATCTGAAGGGGTTGTTCCTGAAGTTCTGGCTGCATTTTAGTCCCACAATCCTGGTGTTCGGACACAAGGCAGGGAGTGGGGAGAGCCGAGTGTGGGGGGGGGGACTTACCTGTCAGTTTGCTCCTCGGCCTGGCCAAGATGGTCATTCGCGGGTCCAGGTAGCGGGCGGTCGATGGTCAGGCTAGAGTTGGCTGCCTGCCCCTCTTTCGGGCCTATGTTCGTGCACGTGTGTCCCTGGAGAGGGAACACGCGGTGTCCACGGGGACTCTGGAGGGCTTCTGTCAATGCTGGTCACCTCATGGGGTTGAGAGTATTGTAAACAATGAATGTACTGTTGTACTACAATTATTTTTTTTTGATATAGTGTTATTTTGATTATGTTTTGATGTGTTGTATTATATGATTGTGTCGAATAAAGGTTTTGAAAAGGAAAAAAAAAGAGGGAGAGAATGAGTGTGTGAGACTGTGTTTGTAATCAATTAGTTGTTATAAATCGGTTAATATGTCAAAACAGTATTAATTTCAACATTTAAATTGGGAGAAAGTTAAGTAATAAGTGCCGCATGTTAGTTCTCAATATTCAACTGCTTAGTTAGAGCCCACCAAGATACTTAACTTCTTGGGAATGTTGATTCCCTGACGGATTTAAATATTGTTAAACATTTTTAAGGTCTGTTCTGTTTATTTTTTATTAACTCCTTAAGGTGCGGAGATATTTAATATTATCTATCTTACGGAAGCTTTCACTAACTCAACCACCGTTGGGTGGTATTCACCAGCAACATTCTTATATGCTGTAATTTCTGTTGTTTTGCTTTTTCACTTCTTAATTTCTTTACTAAATATCTTATCTATCTTTACTAATGCACACTAAAATGTAATGATTTAATTTCTCCACGTTTACAAACCCTTTATATTCAAGCATTTAAAGAACAGACTTTACCACAAACTCTTGCTGAATCAACTATTACATTAATTCCAAAAAAAGATAAAAAATCTCGAGGAGCCTGGATCCTGTAGGGCACTAGCCCTTTTACATAAGGATCAGAAGAAACTAGCTAAGTCTTTGGCTCATAGATTAAGCTTAGTTATCGGTAAACTAATACATCCAGATCAAACTGGGTTTATACCTAAACGACACTCGTTTTAAAATTTGAGACGTTTGTTTAACATAATATATTCGCAGAGAATGCCAAATGAAGATCTAACAATTATTTCTCTAGATGCAGAAAAAGCATTTGACCAAGTGGAATGGTCTTATCTTTTCACAGTGTTGGAAACATTTCAATTGGGAGATAACGTTACATTATGGGTGAAACTTTTATATATTAATCCGACAGCTAGAATACTGACAAATCAAATACTTTCACCTAAATTTTATTTATCCAGTGATAACAGACAAGAATGTGCTCTCTCTCCAATGTCATTTGCTTTAGCCATTGAAACTCTTGCCTGATTCAGGTCCCATTCAGGCATTTATGGATATAATACCAAATATACTGTATCTCCAATAAAATCTCGCTATATGCGGATGTACTTTTATACATTACTAATCCCCAAGTTAGTATTCCAAATGTTCAATATAGAACAATATGGTTCTTTTTTTTGGATACAGAATAAATTTGAATAACAGTGAAATCACGCCAATAAAAGAACAAGACATTTCTCAACTGCAACAATTTCCTTTCAGAATCATTACTGAAAAGTTCAGATATCTTGGAATTTACGTGACTAGAAAGTATTCTTCTTTGTTTAAAATAAACTTCCCACCATTAATCACTAAACTGTATGCTTACATCCAATTTTGGAAAACACTTCCTATCTCCCTTATTGGTAGATTAAATGCCATAAAGTTGATATTCCTTCTGCAACTTTTATATTTATTTCAATCAATACCGATATATCTCCCTAAAAGCTTAAAAAAAAAACTTTGACTCTATTGTCACTAACTTTATTTGGGACTACAAAACCCACAGAATACACAAAAAACATTTGTGCAAATCCAAAGAAAATGGAGGATTAGCTCTACCTAATTTTACTTTTTACTACTGGGCAACTAATATCAAAAATATAACTTTCTGGTTGGACGATCCATGTCAGATGATGTACTTTTATACATTACTAATACAGAACATGTAAATTGGTTAAAAATAGAGAGAGAAGATTGTTTGTCTTTTAATATAGGCTCGATCCTCCTATCTCCAATACATTTGAATGTCAATGTATGAGTAAAATCTGATAACACATAGTACTATCCGTATCGGAAAACAACTGAAATTCAGTCTTAAATTGAGAAATATGTCTCTGCTCCTTCCTATTGCAAATAATCCCTCATTTAAACTGTCTAATTTAGATATGATGTTTGTTCAATGGAAGAACCTGGGAATCAATACTGTGGGAGACCTCTATAAGAAGGGGACTCTCTCTTCTTTTCAAGAACTACAGGAGAAATATCACTTGAATGCCAATAATAACCTTCAAATCCAAGATTACGTAAAAACATATACACAAGACTGTCCTGTTATGGGTCCAGATATATTAGACGATTGTTTGAATAGACTTGCCAATACAAGTAAGTTGATATCTTACATTTATACCACCCTTCTAAATATTGATACCCCACCCTCTGAGATTTATAGGCGAGCATGGGAGGACGAGCTGGGTTTACCCATTTCGAAAGATGTATGGGAGGAAAGCCTACTATACATTTCTACTACTGTTCTTTTAATGCCAGGCATTGCCTGATACAATTTAAAGTATTGCATAGGTTATATTACTCAAAGACCAAATTGAACAAGATCTTCCCAACTGTATCTCCTCTGTGATAAATGTCACTTCCGAGAAGCCACACAAACTCATTATTTTGTATCCTACATGAAAAAACAAAACTTCTGGACGGGAATATTCAATATCATTTCTAAAACACTTAAAACTCAATCGGAGTCAGATTCAAAATTAATAATATTAGGAATATCAGAGGGCTGCCCTAATTTAACGATATCTCAAATACGCTTCCTTGATTATGGTTTAATAACTGCGAAAAAACTTATACTTAAATTCTGGAAAAAGATAACAGTCCCCATAGTGAAGATGTGGATCACAGAAATGACTTAGACACTACTTCTAGAAAAAATAAGGCTTGTCTTGACTGACAAACCAGATCAATTTTCCAAAAAATTGTCTCCTTTTATTTAATTTGTTCAACAACATAATGGTTGAACACAAACTCAAAACCGATGCTAAGGTCGGGTGAGCAGGCGTAGGGAAGGGTAGTGGGATATATCTCCGCTTCTTTCACTTTGTCGTTAGTTCTGGGGTTTTTCCCTTTTCTTTTTCGTGTCTTTTTCGAAATTCTTTCTTTTCTATTTATTTTCTTCTTTCTTTCCCTTTTTTCCTTTTTCCTTTTTTCCCGATTTAGTCATTAGTTTTGTAAAATGTTAAAATTGAAGCATAACGAAAATTGTATAATTGTTATGTCGATTACTTTCTCCTTGTACGATTGCTTTAATAAAATAAATATTAAAAAGAAAAAAAGGTGCAAAAATTTAAGTTTTATTTTTGTTTTTCCAGAAACTTCAAAGTAGACACTTACTGAAGAATCACCCATATATATATATAAATATAGTCACCGTATGAAAAGGTTGCCCCTCAGGTCCATTTTAAACCTTTCCCCTCTCACCTTAAACATAAGTCCTCTAATTCTGGACTCCCTGACTCTGAGAAATTGAGTGTGTGCATTTACCTTGTATACTGTATGCCCTTCATGGCTAGTGTATGCACATTTATAAATTCACTAGCCTCCTACGATCCAGGGAATAAAATTGTAGTCTGCCCAACCTCTCCCTATAACTCAGGCCCTTGAGTCTTGGTAACATTCTCATCAATATTTTCTGCACTCTTTCTAGCTTAATGGCATCTTCCCGATAAGAAATTGATCAAAATTGGATGCAAGACACCAAGCGCAGCCTCACCAACGTAGGGTATTTTCAATAACAATGGGTGCTTATCCATGATGATCTTTAAGAGTTCTTTTTCTGGAGTGTGATTCATTGAAAATGAGTTGAATTTCATTGATTCCAATCGGATGATGGATTGATATGGTAAAAAAAGATGGAACACGTTTTCGCTGCAAATTATATTGCAGAAGGGAAGAAGGAATTGATTTTGCGACAAAAACATGAGAGTTGATATAATGAGAAACATAAAAGACTGCAGCCGCTGTAATCTGGAGCAAAAAAAAATCAATCTGCTGGAAGAATTCAACAGATTGAACTGTGAAGGCAGAGGGGTATTTGAGGTTTCAGGTTGAGACTGAATCAGATCTTAGAGTGTGAAGAGGAGTTCAATTCAGTTCAGTCCAGTTTAGTTTATTGTCACATGTACCGAGGTACAGTGAAAAACGTTTTGTTGCGTGCTAACCAGTCAGCAGAAAGACAATACATGATTACAATCAATCCATTTACAGTTTATATATACATGATAAGGGAATAACGATTAGTGAAAGGTAAAGCCAGCAAAGTCTGGTCAAGAATAGTCCTCTGGGACATCAAAGAGGTAGATAGCAGTCCAGCACTATTCTCTGGTTGTGGTTGGATGATTCAGTTGCCAGGATGGCCAGTATAAAGGGAAGAGAGGGAGGGGTGAGGCACGGACTCGCAGACAAAGGGGCAACCAGATGAGGAAAGAGATAATGGGCCGCTCGGTAGGGAAGTGAGAAGGGTGGAGCTGGCAAACAGCACTGGGGGGTATAGGTAGAGATAGAGAAACAAACATGGGGGGGGAGGTATAGAACCAGGTGTGGAGAGGAGGAGGTTGAGCTAGGGACAAAAGCTGGAAGGTGATCAGTGGAGACACATGAGGCTACAAATGCTGAAATCAGAAAAGTAAGGAAAGTGATGTGGAACCAGTTATGAGAGGATTGTTGGGCGAATGGGTCCAGTTATGGGGCAGGATAGGAAACCAGTAGGGATAGTGTGTTATTGACAGGCACGAACTACATGGACCAGAAGGACATCTGGGGGTCCTTGTACATCAGTCTATGAAAGTAAGCATGCAGGTACAGCAGGCAGTGAAGAAAGTGAATGGCATGTTGGCCTTTATAACTAGAGGAATCGAATATAGGAGCAAAGAGGTCCTCTGCAGTTGTACAGAGCCTTAGTGAGACCACACCTGGAGTATTGTGTGCAGTTTTGGTCCCCTAATTTGAAGAAGGACATTCTTGCTATTGAGGGAGTGCAGCGTAGGTTTACAAGGTTAATTCTCGGGATGGCGGAACTGTCATATGCTAAGAGAATGGAGCAGCTGGGCTTGTACACTCTGGAGTTTAGAAGGATGAGAGGGGATCTCGTTGAAACATATAAGATTGTTAAGGGTTTGGACACGCTAGAGGCAGGAAACATGTTCCCGATGTTGGGGGAGTCCAGAACCAGGGGCCACAGTTTAAGAATAAGGAGTAAGACATTTAGAATGGAGACGAAGAAACACTTTTTCTCACAGAGAGTGGTGAGTTTGTGGAATTATCTGCTTCTGAGGGCGGTGGAGGCAGATTCTCTGGATGCTTTCAAGAGAGAGCTAGATAGGGGTCTTTAAAATAGTGGTGTCAGGGGATATGGGGAGAAGGCAGGAACAGGTACGATTTGGGGATGATCAGCCATGATCACATTGAATGGCGGTGCTGGATCAAAGGGCCGAATGGCCTACTCCTGCACCTATTGTCTATTGTCTATTGACATAGAAAGGAGCACTGAGAGTGCATGTTACCTGAAATTGCAAAATTCAATGTTCATGCCATTGGGATGTAGACAATCCTGGTGGAATACTAGGCTCTGTTCTTGTTTGTGTTTGGCCTCAACATGGCAGTGGAGATGGCTGAAGAGAGGCAGGATGGTGTTGGTATGGGAATGGGAGTTCAAATGGCCTGCATGAGTTGATATAAACCTTGTTGGCACCAGCCACTGCAGGACTCATCTGAAGAATTGTTAATTCAGTTGTGGAGCATGAATACCCCAGACAATTTCTACTGTTCAATACTGCAAATATAACATTTATTCAGATGAAACTGTTACATCGAAGGATGTGGGATTAACACAGGTAAATCATGAGAGGAATAGATTAGGTAGATACACAGAGTCTCTTGCACAGAGTAGGTGCATTGAGAACAAGAGGACATAGGTTTAAGGTAAGGGGGGGAAAAGATATACTAGGAACCTGAGGGATAACTCCTTCACACAAAGGGTGTGGGTGTATGGAACGAGCTGCTGGAAGAGTCAGTTGAAGCAGGTACTATCTGAACATTTAAGAAACATTTGGACAGGTATATGGATATGACAGGTTGAGAGGGATCTGGGTCAAACACAGGCAGGTGGGACTGATGTAGATGGGACATGTGGGTCATTGTGGGCAAGTTGGGACAATGTCCTGTTTCCACACTGTATGACTCCAGGTAGCAGCTTTAGCAGCAGTGTCAACAATTACAGAATATCTGGTTGAATAGGGTTAGTATAGATTGGCAAGATGGCTAGCATAGATGCAGTGGCTTATCTTAGGGGTCTATTTCTATGCTGTACAACACTACAAATCTATGACATTGTCAAGGAATTGAGACGGATTTCCAGATACTGGAGTATGGTAAAGTTTGGAGGACATGTAATGAGATGGCATAGGTCGTGGAAGAATAGATGAATGTGCTCAAAGGAGTTGAGTGAATTCTTCAAAGGAGCCCTGTGAATTTCTAACAGGCATTTGCCGTTTGCTGTAGAGACAGGAATTACACAAGCAAAGATTCGTAACATCACAGCAAATCTGCAGCAATGAAGTTCTTTGCCTCTCACACAGCAGGCATCATTTCTGTGGTGAGAAATACAAACTTGTTTGGTTCAAATTGCACTGATAAGTCTCGGACAAATTAGGAATGAATAAGTAGGAAACATCAGTAAATGTCAAGCAAGTTTGAAATTAAGAAGGCCACAAAAAGACTGTCAACAAGGGCTCCAAATACTTCCAAAGAAATCCTTTCATCTTATTATCTTCAGTCCTCAGCTAAATGGAAAACTTTACATGGCAAGCATGGCTTCTAATATCATAAAGTCTTCAAAAGTGAAGCATTACACAGGAAAATAATTAAAATTGAATGTTTAGTGGTGTTGTGCATTTGAAATGTGCATTTAAAAGTATTTCAAATAGGAGGTTGTGCTTATCAGAGAAATTTCAGCCTTGAATTCAGATGAGGACCCTGAGGCATTAAACTCAGGCAAGAGGCTTTAGTGTCCAGCAACCATTTTTTTTAATTGTCAAAGAAGTATGTTTTAAGTATATAATAACTGACAGAAGATAAACCAGTGAGCATTTGTTTGAAAGTTCAAGTTGTTTCTGCATTTTTCAGATGTGATAGAAAGTGATAGCAAATTTAACAAATAGTTCCGATGGTCACAAGTTCGAATCCTACCACAGCCAGTGCGGAATTCCATTCAAATGAAGTTCTCCCTCATTCACTGGCAGCAGGCATGGAGAATGGTTGTGCTTGTGTGCCTCTGCTTTTGTGTTTTGGTTCTAATGAAGTTGCTATTGTTGGAGATCGAATGCACAGCATGTTTACATTGAGCTATATTCCAAAACGTGCAGCTGATAATAAAGAGGTCAAGAAAGGGAGAGAACATACTAACTCTTACATAATCTGATTTACACGAATGCAGCTTAGTGCAGAAATGTACCCTTTGTGTTACCGCAAAATGTGCATTCAATGGAATTTTACTTCGGAGTCACGTGAGTAACTTCGTGAAGACCCCGCCAGCACACATGCGGGACATATCGTCGCTCGCAGTCGCTGTGGACAAGCTGGGGGGGGGGGGAGTACGCTTCCCCAACAGCTCCTTCAAAAAGACGCTGAAGGTAAGTAATACTAACCTTGAGCTGGTTTTCTGTACGTAGTATTCTCTATTTACAGAATTGATGGACTGAAAAGGGAAAGCAAAACGTTCCAAAGGCCGCGGACAGCGGTCAACATCCTCGGAGCTGCCCGCAACACCGGCAGCACCCGTATCACAGCCGGGGAAAAAGGTGCGGAAGTCGGGGAGCCCTACCGAGTTTGTAGGGCCCGACTCTCCTCCACTACAGCTGGGACGGACCTCCACACAAGAGCAGGGTATGGAAGACCCTGACTTCATACCACCATCTCCCTAAGTCAGGGCTGGTGGTAAGCAGGTACAGTCTAATGTGCCTCGCACACCAGCGAACGCTACTTCCCTTCTTTTACAGATCCCCAGAGGGCAAACCCGGGGAAGAGCTGCGCCGAAGTCGAGTCCCACAGCTGCGGCAGGCATCGACAAGCCGCTGGGGAAACTGCTAGATTGCAGGCCGGTGGCAGAACTGCTGGAGAGTCGGGAAGCCCTGCAGGAGCAGGAGGTACCGGCATACCACTGGAGCAGGCTTCGGGCCGCTAAGGCGGGTAACGACGACCATCCACCGTCACGGACCCATGTGGTCAGAAGTGGCGGTAAGCCTGCACGGACATCGGGTAGTCCAGCTATGGGAGCCGGCACCGACTCATCCCCGCTGCCTTCCCATCAGGCAGTGGGACTGCTATTGTCCGAATGACAGCAGACTAGCGGCATGTCCGTGCGGGAGTCGTACGGCCCCGCAGGGGCTCATGCCGATGACTACCTGCCAGTGGACCCTTGTCATCACCTCGACGAGGTGCGGTTCGCTAGTAGAAGCCCCAGTGTTTCTGGAGAACCTGGGGAAGTCGACTTGTTGTCCGCGTTTAGCGGCGGCGGTCGCATGGCTAGGATGGAGTAAATGGTGGAGCAACTATACCAGCGAGATCTGGATTGGCAAGAGCGTGAGTCTCAGCGGTCTAGGAGCCAGATCATGCAGCCACCTAGTATCTCACCTTCATCTGTCGGCAGTGCTAGAAGTCAGCAGATGGCCGATTTTGATGAAGAGGCGGCAGCAGAAGAGCCCACTGTTCTGGATCCAGAAGAAGAAATGCTGGAGGCAGTTTCGAAATTTGCGAAGCCTGTATGTTCAGGGGAACCGCTGAACCCTAAACTGGCAGCAAGCATCAATTTCCTGACGACACAACAGCTCCAAGACCAGGTACTTTCAGAGACCATGGAGAAGTACAAGGCTCCTGGAAATTGTGTTACCCTGAATGTCCCGACGGTCAACTCAGCCATCTGGGGAACATCAGTTCCAGCGCGAGGGCACAAGAGGTTAAGATTCAGAAAATTCTGAAGCTGTTGACGTCGGGCATCACGGCGTTCGCCAGGACCCTCGATGGGGCAGATGTATCCACAGAACAGCAGGATGCTCTAGCTCCACCACACCACCACCAAGACAGCTGTTTGGGGAGGACCTGCCCAAGCAGGTCAAAGAACTTGATGAAGCCAAAACCGTGGGGCTGATGAAACCACCATCATCATCTAGGGTACAGACATACCGTAGACCACAGCCATATCCTCCCTCCAAACCTCAGGGGCAGCCAGATAGACCATCAAGGACATATCCGCCACCAGCTCCCCAACAGCAGAAGCCTTTTTTAGGGCAGGGCCAGCAGAGGCCCGCATGGAAAATGCGGCAACAGCCCTACCCAGCAACACAACGGCCTCCGAAGTCACAACACACCAGGCCCCGCCGTTAACCATGGAGGTAAGGGGGTTTGGTTCTTTCAAGAAAGTAGCAGTTGTAACTTCACAAGTAGGAGGATGATTGCGTGAATTTTGGGGTGCATGGGGTGCGGTAACCTCAGATCCCTTTATTCTACAAAGTATTCAGGGTTATGTAATAGAGTTTATTAATGGGAAACTTCCCCCTACGCAGCATGTACCACATCGCAAGTTTGAGCTCTCTCAAAAAGAGATAGAGGAAGGACATGTAGAAATTTTAAGGCTGGAAGCCAAAGGGGTGATAGAGAAAACGACACATGAACCTTTTGAGTTTGTGTCCAACATCTTTACAAAAACTAAAAAAGATGGTGGATGTCGGATTATCATAGACCTAACACATCTGAATACTTTTGTACAATATACCCATTTCAAAATGGAAACATTCGAAATGGCTAAACAGTTGATTACTCAAGGGTACTTTAAGGCCTGCATTGATTTAAAAGATGCATACTATACAGTCCCTATTATAGAGCATCACAGGAAAGTTTGTCATCCATCCAGACAAATCCAAGTTTATCCCATCTCAAGTCATGGACTACCTGGGATTCACTATTTACACCAACCAAAAGATTGTCACTATCCCAGCCGGCAAAGCATTAGCCATAAACGAGGCGTGCAACAGCCTTGCTTGCGCCAGGGTGCCAATCATCAGACATGCCGCTAACGTGATTGGGAAATTCATAGCTACATTTCCAGCTGCGCAATTCAGACCATTACATTATCAAAACTTGCAAAGAGCAAAAATTTCAGCATTAAAATCAAATGCTGGACATTTTGACAATCAAAATGCTGCCGATCAGGGCTAAAATTGAGCTACAATAGTGGGCTAATAATATTAGTGAGTGTTACAAGCCCATCATTATCTGCAACCCATGAGTCGTGTTACAAACTGACGCAAGCGCCCAAGGTTGGGGAGCAACTGACACCATGTCCAGTTGTGGTGGCAGATGGGATTCTCATGAGTCCACTCTTCTTCAGTCACAAGCAATAAACTATTTGGAGATGCTAGGAGCTTTTCATGGGCTGCGACCTATTGCACAAATTTACATCATACACATGTCCGTCTTCAAATAGATAATACCACGGTGGTGGCTTACATAAATCATATGGGTGGTATCAGGTCAGTATCTTGTGACAAATTGGTAAACACAATTTGCCTCTGGTGAATTGAAAGAAATATTTAGATATCAGCAACCTACCTTCCAGGGAAGTTCAATACAGTGGCGGACACCAGGCACCAGTGGCGGATATTTGCTGAAATTTTAGCTAAATTTGGTACACCAAATATCGACCTTTTTGCGTCTAGGTTGAACCATCAGATACCAACATATGTGTCTTGGGAACCAGACCCTAGGGCAGTAGCAATGGATGCATTTTCTCTCCATTGGGGGAAATGGTTCTGCTACGCATTTGCCCCATTCTGCCTTATCACTGGGGTATTGCAGAAAATTGAACTGGATTCTGCTTCAGGCATACTGATCATACCATGGTAACCGGTGGTCCTCCATATGTTAAAAACTCCGTGGGTACAAGTTCCTAAAAACCCAAAATTGATCACAAACCCCATTACTGGGGAAATTCACCCATGCCATGGTCACAAACCTGTTGGCTTGCAGGTTCGAAGGAGGCCACATTTGGAGGCTGGCATATCACCCAGGGCCATGGACCTCATCACAGCATCGTGCAGGGCATCAACAAGAAAGCAGTACCTCACCCAGATCAGGAAGTGGGCCTACTTCACACGAACCAATACGACCTACAACTCTGCCATGATCCCTGACGTTCTGGAATTCCTTGCAGGCCTTCATTACGATGAGGGTCTCAGCTACAGTGCCATCTATAGCGCCAGGAGTGCGCTATCTCATACCTCAACATTGGTGTGGGCTCACACCAATTGGTGTCCAAATTTATGAAGGGTGTGTTTAATGCTAACCCTCCACGACCCAGATACAACATCACCTGGGATATAGGAGTAGTGTTGACCCTACTGAGAAGCTGGTTCCCCATGACAGGCTTACCACTCGATAAACATACCCTCAAAGTGGTGATGTTGATGGCACTGACCTCAGCTCAGTGGGTACAGATCTTGCAAAAACTTCAACTCGACAAGATGGTCTCGACCCCTGAGAAGGTAACCTTCTTCATAGAAGAGTTACTAAAGCAGCATAGACCGGGATCAACAGGGCTGCAGCTGGAATTTTATGTGTACCCCACTGATGCCACCCTCTGCATAGCCACCCACCGGTATTACATCAAGACCACACGCACTATCTGGAAGATGGAACAGGGACTCCTCATCAGCCATAAGAAACCACACCACCGGGTGACTGTGCAGACTATTGCCAGGTGGCTCAGGGTGGTGTTGGGTGCAGCAGGTATAGACACTAACATTTTAAAATCTCATTCTACCAGGGCTGCATCCACATCAGCGGCGTGGACCATGGAGTTAGGGGTTTTTGTTATTATTTGTATTAATAAATACTCATTACTTTTTCAGCATGTTCAAGTCAGGAATGCATTAACAAACTTCCTCCATCAGTATTGTGGCAGTGTGACTGCATGGATGTTGTCCAGGGCATGAAACCACAGAGCTTTGAAGTCTTCACAAAGTCACTCACGTGACTCCGAAGTAAAATAGTAAGATTAAACGAGAACTTACCAGTTTAAAGTTTGATCTTTATTTTATGAGGAGTTGCGATGAGGGATTTCATGCCCTCCGCTCCCAACCCTCTATCATAAGGTCAACTGGTATGTTCGACTTCTTTAATCTTACTATCTTTAGTCATTGTTGTTATCTGTGATTCCATACTGCTGCTTTGAAGAATGTCACGCATACGTGCTAGCGGGGTCTTCACGAAATCCCTCATCGCAACTCCTCATAAAATAAAGATCAAACTTCAAATTGGTATGTTCTCATTTAATCTTACTATTAAATAATTAATATTACTATTAAATATCAGCCCCTCAGCACTGCTGGAATCTGAACGGATGCCACCCACTTTGCACCATTAGCCAAGACAAATTTCCATTAAAAAAAGTTACCCAAGATTGTTTAACCAACGCACAATGTTGTCAAAGCAATTTTCATAAAGCAATGAGAAAACCACCCTCACTTTTTCATGGTTATTTGGAAAAAAACATTAAAACAACCCACTTACTGAGCAATATGAAGTAATATAAAAATAAGGAACTGCAGAGGATAGTTTACAAAAAAGCACCTGACCCAAAATGTCACCTATCCACATTCTCTACGGATACTACCTGAATTTTTGAGTTATTCCAGCACTTTTGTCCGAATATCAAGTAATGGTAAATTGTCAAACTAAAACATATTTGTCTTTTCTTTGGTATTAAACCATCATGAACATGGCAAATCATGACATTTCAAAAGTCAATGTAAAAGCACCAAATTGTGCAATAGGACTCCCACAATGTATCCAACAAGCACAGCAAGATCATACAGTCATGATACAACAGGATCACAAACTCAGAATACAGCACGGAAACATCTCCTTTGGTCTACCAAATCCACATTAACCATCAACCACTCATTTACACTAATCCTACATTAACACCATTTTTATTCTTCCCACATCCTCATCAACTGCTTCCAGATTCCACAATTCATTAACAAATTATGGACAATTTTACCATGGCCAATTAATCTATCAGCTCACACGCCTATGGTATATGGGAGGAAAAAGGAGTAACTGGTGCAAATCCAGGAAGAACGTGCAAACTCCACACTGAGAACACCTGGGGTAAGTATTGAACCTGGGGTAAGTATTGCATCTCTGGCACTGTGAGACAACGGCTCTCCTATCTATGCTGCAGTGCCACTCAAACTAAGAGCACAAGTAGAAGTGAAATGGTCATTCAGTGTTGAAGGAGCCACTTTCTATATTTCATTGTGGCCTCTTAATATTTAAAGCCACAATCAAAGAGGTTTGAAACAATTACTGTACTTCCAAATTCATAGTAACATGATTTGCAAGGACGGTGCCATGGTGATATGGTTTAAACCTACTGTACATCATGAATGATTTTGTATCAGTGGGCACTGAGCAGAGCCATTGATTCATAGGGCATGGAAACATTCCTTTGGCCCAATAAAACCATGTTGCCTATCAAGAACCCAGTAACACTAATCCTACTTTAATCCCGATTCATATTCTCCAACATTCCCATCAATCTCTTCTAGAGAAGAGAAATTACATTACAAAAGACAAATATAAACATAAAATACTTACTTTGCTTTAATTTATTTAACGTGAATCTGGTGCAACCTGCAGGGATTTAAAAAAAATCAAAAGCTATTTATCACAGCGCATCTGTGCTACAAATTTCACGGGAAATTCTTCAAATGGAAGAGTCCACCTTCCTTCTTGTGACAACATCACACCTGAAAACAACATAGATAATCTGCTGGGTTTGGTAAGATGATACACAATATTTTTCCAGAACTTACCAAATTCAGCATTTTACACAGCTAAAAAAATAGGCCTGTGCCTTGCATTATGAATACAGTTATAGTCATAGTCATAAAGTGATACAGTGGAAAAAGGCCCTTCAGCCCAACTTGCCCACACTAGCCAACATATCCCAGCTACACTAGTCCCACCCACCTATTGGTTGACCAAAAGGTTTATTATTCCTCTGTTGTATTGTATTGTATAATTGTATTCCTTAAATGGTCTGCTGAAACTTTCAGTTGGGTAGAAGTATATTTTTTGATGCCTACAGGAAATCTGAGGATCCCTAAACAACAATAAGCTGCCCACTTTAGTTTTCTAGCACTATGTTTGCTAAACTGCCTGATCTAAGTGGAACTTAATTTTAACAAGCTACACTCATTGTGACACAAAGAAAAAATATGCTCCCTTCATCTAGAGATATTACATTCAAAGAATAGTCTGTTCATGTAGATACCATTAAACACTTTTATCTTCCCCACAGTGTCTTGTTCGTGCTGTCATAAGTACCTTGCTGACTGTAAGTCACTTTAAAAACCGTAATATACTACATAAATATAATGAATCAAACAGTCATAGAATTGTTACAACATGGATGAAGGCCAATTGGACCAAGTTATCATTGTCGGTTTTCTACCGGAGCAACTTACTGGTTATATCTTCGAGAGTGTTCTGCACAGACTTTTTCTTCGTAACATTAATATCTAATTCCAACCCAGAATAAAATCTACATCTGCAGGCAATGCCTTCCAGATTACAACCCAATGCAGATTACAACACAGATTACAATACCTTTCCTCATGTCACTGTTAATTCTCTTCCTCTTTATTTCATATACCATCTCAAATCCTTGACTAAAGGGAATAACCTCCTCTATGTCCAGACATTCTCATCATCTTATGCACTATAACCAAATTTCTCCTCAACCTTTTCTCCAAAGAAAAGAGTTCCAGGTTCTCCAATCTATCTTTGCAACTATAGTCCTTTATTCCATAAATCTTCACTGAATGCTTTCTAGTCTTCACATCCCCACTATAATTAGGCATTCGGGATTGAAGAAATTCTAGTTGAAGCTGGCCGGTGTTTAAAAAAGATTCAGCATGAAGTCCTCATTTTTACACTCTGTCTCTCTCTAAGTAAAGTCTAGAATTGTGTAGGCCCTATTAACCGCTTTCTCAGTCTGTCCTGCCACATGCAATGATTTGTGCACACATACGCCAGGTCCTTTGGCTCCTGCACTCCTTTTAAAACAATATCATTTATTCTAAACTGCCTCCCTAATGACAGCAAATACCATTCTCATGTTTCTCATAAAGCTATTAAGTAAGTATAAAGGACATTTTATGCATGTAGATTTACTTCAAAATGCATGCATGAGTGCATGAGTTTCTTTGATTATGAACAAATACGTCCAGTTTCAGAAACATTAACCAGTTTAATGCTCTTTACATTTCTGTAATTTTAGAATCACATTTATGTAAAGAACAGTACTGCATCGTGCTGCATCCTGTGACATTCCTTATATGTTATTTATTCATTAAAAGAAATGCACACAGCCAAGCACACAAACACACACAGAAACAACCTGATGCCTCAAATCTGTTTTTTTCCACAGCCACCATAACTTTATGACTGAGCACAATACAAACTGTAGTCTGAGGCTCTATCAGGAGTTGGTAAGGCTGCATTTGAAACATTGTGAGCAATTTTGGGCACCATATCTGAGGAAGGATTTACTGGCTCTGGAGACGGTCCAGAGGAGTTTTTCAAGAATGATCCCAGGTTAACCCATGATGAGCGTTTGTCATCACTGGGCCTGTACTCTCCTGAGTTTCAAAGAATGAGGGGGAACGTCATTGAAACATACAGAATAGTGAAAGGCTTGGATAGAGTGGATGTGGA
The DNA here is from genome assembly GCA_963514005.1 of Raja brachyura. The sequence goes on from OY740784.1 coordinate 65,154,029, forward strand.
GACGATATTTCCACTAGTGGGAGAGTCTAGGGCTAGAAGTCATAGCCTCAGAATTAAAGTATGTTTTTTTAGGAAGAAGATGATGAGATATGCCTTTAGTGAGAGGGTGGTGAATCTGTGGAATTCTTTGGCATAGAGGGCTGTAGAGGCCAAGTCAGTGGATATTTTTAACGGCTGAGATAGATAGATTTCTGATTAGTACAGGTGTCAGAGGTTATGGGGAGAAAGTAGGAGAAAGGGGTTAGTAGGGAGAGATAGATCAGCCATGATTGAATGGCGGAGTAGACCTGATGGACCGAATGGCTTAATTCTACTCCTATCATTTATAAACTGCAGGAGGGATTCAGTGGGTCAGACAGCATCAATCTGAAGGAAGGTCCTAATCTGAAATGTCGTCTGTCCAATACCTTCCACAGAAGATGGCTGACCTGTTAAGTTTCTCCAGCACGTTACTCAAGCTTTAAGCAGCTGCATTAGAAAAGAAACGTAGAAAGATATGTGCAGGAGTAGGTCATTCAGCCTTTCGAGCCTGCACCGCATTTTAATATGATCATTGCTGATCATCTAAAATTAATACCGTCTTCTTGTTTTTTCCCCATATCCCTTGATTCCTTCAGCCCTAAGAGCTAAATCTAACTCTCTCTTGAAAACATCCAGTGAATTGGCCTCCACTGTCTTCTGGGAAATTCACAGATATACAACTTTCTGGGTGAAGTTTTTCTTCATCTCAGTCCTAAATGGCCTATCCCTTATTCTTAAAGTGTGACCTATGGTTCTGGACTCCCCCAACATCGGGAACATTTTTCTTGCATCTAGCCTATCCAATCCATTAAGAATTTCTATAAGATCCCCTCTCATCCTTCGAAATTCCAGTGAATACATGAAGAATTACATTTCATAAAACGCGGATATGTCTCCAATTATGCATAATCTATTGAACACTCCATTCTTCTTCAACTTTTTTTCCTCTTTTTTGTTTTCTCTCTCTCTCTATTAATTTCTATCTTTATAAAAACTGGAAAAATATATAGAAGTACAATTACTATACAATTGTTAATATAAATAATATTGATAATGTATGATTACAACAAACAAAATGCATTTTATTATGTATTTACTTCTAATTTAAAAAAATTAATTAAAAAAACCCGATATTCCAGTGAATACAAACCCAGTCGTCCCATTCAAAGTCAAACAACATCATATATATTCTTTCATCATATATCAGTCCCGCCATCCCGGTAATAAACCTGGTGAACCCACGCTGCACTCCCTCAATAGGAATAATGTCCTTCCTCAAATTAGGAGACCAAAATTGCACACGATACTCCAGGGATGGTTACACCATGGCCCTGTACACCTGCAGTAGGACCTACTTTTGGTCTCCAAATTTTGAGGAAGGACATTCTTATTATTGAGGGAGGTGCAGCGTAGGTTCACAAGGTTAATTTCCGGGATGGCAGGACTGTCATGTGCTGAGAGAATGGAGTGGCTGGGCTTGCATACTTTGGAGTTTATTAGGATGAAAGGGGATCTGATTGAAACATCTAAGATTATTAAGGGTTTCGACACGCTTGAGGCAGGAAACATGTTCCCGATGTTGGGGGAGTCCAGAACTAGGGGCAATAGTTTAAGAATAAACCGAATGGCCCACTCCTGCACCTATTGTCTATTGACTGGTGAAGTGGACAGAATCACGGAAAGTGAAATCTAATGCGGAGAAAGGTAGAATGAAACAATCAGGTGACAAGAAAGAAGGGAGGCAATCTAAACCTTATTTTCTGTTCAGTACTGGTTGTAGAGGGAAAAACAAGGCCAAGATTCCAGGAGACCAATGGTTATGTGTACCCAAATCTCAGTGACAGCATGGTAAGTTGAAAAGGCTTTGATAAGATGCACACGTTTGGAAATAATGGCAAAAATTACGAAGGAAAATAGTTTGAGAAAAATTATTATGGAACTGGAATATTTTTAGTATTACACTTTGAGAAAGGCAAAAGGGAATTATAGAATGTTGAAATGAAAGATAGACCACTTATATGGAGAAAATAGAAACACCAGAATTGTTGTCTTAAGAACAAAGGAAAGTGACAGATAATTTGATCAGGTGACAAACCATAACAGCTTTTTATTAGAAGGTGATAGGAAGAAGAATTGAACATTGTATGACCAGATTCAAAATGGTTTGCAAAAGAATCACAAGCAAAATAGAGAAAGATTTGCAGTGTGTTGTTAAAAAGTAGATACAACATTAGCATGGAAAGTGGAACTGGACACAAACCTCTGATCATCTACTATCCCATTGTTTTGGCATCTGGTTCACTGGCTAATGTTCCCCATGCTGTAGTGAAACTCTTTGGGGCCCTCTTTACCACGTTTCCTTTAAATTAACTGGGCCCCATTACATGCACTCCCTCAAAACTCAGTGAGGCTGTTTTTCTTAAAACTTATTGGGGGCCCAATTCCCTAATGCTCACCTGAGCGGGAAGGGCCCAATTCCTCAGGCTCTCTTAAAAGATAGGAAGGTAGTGCAGGGGTCTCTGTGGCTATCTCCCTCTCAATTGTGTGTATTTGTCTGTATGTGTGTGTGTGAATGAGTGTGTGTAAGTGTGCATGGGAGTGGCTCTCAGGAGCAACCAGAACAACAGGTGACACCACATCTGGCTCCATTGAACAGCAGGGTAGGCCTTAGTCTAGATGAGCAATCAAGATTGAGGACTCTGGAGCACTGAGAGCTATTTCTGTGGCAACAACTGAGACTCATGGATATTGTGTTGTCTTCCTGATGTTAGGGTTAAGTATGTCTCTAAGTAGGTACAGGACATTTTGAGAGGGAAGATTGAGCAGTCAGAGTCTATGGTCAATATATGTAGGAAGGGAGATGCGGTCCTGTGAAGATAGTGGAGTTCAAAATGTGAATGAATGAATGGTAATTTATTGTTACATGTAACGAGGGTACCTAGGTACAATGAAATGCTTTGTTTGGTATGCAACTGAGGCAGTACACAAATATCACCATGTGTTGGCACTGACAAAGTTACAAAAGCACCGAACTGTGCTATCTACTGTTGGTTGCTGAACGTGGCTGCAGCCACCCTCTCTCCTTCCCGCCATTTGCTGCCTTTGTTCTTGGCCACCCACACGGGTCGCCCCTTTGTTCACGGCAACCCTCCACCAGGTCCCCCTATTGCGGTATCACCGGTTCACCTCCGTCAGTCCAAGGGTCGTTGCACCTTCTTAGCTGTTTATAGTTGGTCCATGACAGATCATTGGTAATATTAACGGCAAGGCACTTGAAGCTCGCAACCATTTCAACTTCAGAACTAGAGATGCTGATTAGGGCAAGTACTCCACCATGTTTCTTAAAGTCGATAACTAACTCCTTTGTCTAGCTGACATTCAGGGATAGGTTGTTGACCAGACATGTTATTAAGTTCTCTGTCTCACTCCTGTACTCTGTCTCATCATTATTTATGATTTGGCCCACCACAGTGGTATTACCTACAACCTTGTGGATGGGGTTAGAGCTGAATATGACCACACAATTGTGAATGCATAGGCAGGATAGTAAAGGGCCTGGCCCACTTAGGCGTTATTTGCGCATCATTTACGCTACATAATTTACGCGTCACGACGCGTGCGTAATGCGCTTATGGCATGCATTATGCGAGCATGGCACGCGGTGAGACGTGGAGGCATAGGCAGTGACAGGCTGTCACGCGCGGCGCCCCAGGATTTTGGGATTATCAAAATCCTCACGTGCCACCTGCGTGACACGCAAATGACACCTAAGTGGGAAAGGCCCTTAAGAGTTTGATAATGCATCTTTATAGGGCACCAATATTCAGAATGATGTGGAGGAGCTGTTGTCATTTATCCTCATAGATTCTGGTGTGGTGTTCAGAACATTGAGGTTCCAGTCGGAAAGGGGCATGTTGATGACTAGGTCCATGAGCTTGGAGATGAGTTTGCATGTGGTTATAATATCATAAGTTGAGCTACAGTCGATGATGGATAGGAGTCCAATGTAGGAGTCCTGTTGTCCAGGTGTCCAGAGTTGAGTTCAAGGCCAGGGAAATGGCATCTGTGGTGAATCAAGGCAGGCTGGGTCGCCGGAAGAAATGCGATTAATCATTACTCTCTCAAAGCACAAGAATTGCAAGGAATGGATCAAATGCAGGCAGAGGGAATTAGTTTAATTTGGCATTGTGTTAAGCTCAGATATCATGTTCCTGTTCCTCCGTTGTACTGATCAACAGTGGCTTGCAAAAGTTTTCATACCCCTTGAACTTTTCCACATTTGTCACTTTACAACCACAAATGTAAATGTATTTTTATTGGGATTTTATGTGATAGACCAAGACAAAGTGGCGCATAATTGTAAAGTGGAAGGAAAATGATATATGGTTTTCAATTTTTTTTTACAAACAAAAAACTGAAAAAGTATTCAGCCCCCTTTATTCTGATACCCCTAAATAAAATCCAGTGCAACCAATTGCCTTCAGAAGTCACCCAATTAGTAAATAGAGTCCACTTGTGTGTAATCTAATCTCAGTATAAACACAACTGTTCTGTGAAGGCATCAGAGGTTTGTTAGAGAACATTAGTGAATAAACAGCATCATGAAGCTCAAGGAACACACCAGACAGGTCAGGGATAAAGTTGTGGAGAAGTTTAAAGCAGGGTTAGGTTATAAAAAAATATCCCAAGCTTTGAACATCTCATGGAGCATTGTCCAACCCATCATCCGAAAATGGAGAGTATGGCACAACTGCAAACCTACCAAGATATGGCCGTTCACCTAAACTGACAGGCCGGGCAAGGAGATCATTGATCACAGAAGCAGCCAAGAGGCCCATGGTAACTCTGGAGGAGCTGCAGAGATCCACAGCTCAGGTGGGAGAATCTGTCCACAGGACAACTATTAGTCATGCACTCCACAAATCGGGCCTTTATGGAAGAGTGGCAAGAAGAAAGCCATTGTTGAAACAAAGCCATAAGAAGTCCTGTTTGCAGTTTGCCACAAGCCATGTGGGGGACACAGCAAACATGTGGAGGAAGGTGCTCTGGTCTGATGAGACCAAAATTGAAGTTTTTGGCCTAAATGCAAAACGCTATGTGTGGCGGAAAACTAACACTGCACATCACCCTGAACACACCATCCCCACTGTGAAACATGGTGGTGGCAGCATCATGCTGTGGGGATGCTTTTCTTCAGCAGGGACAGGGAAGCTGGTCAGAGTTGATGGGAAGATGGATGGAGCCAAATACAGGGCAATCTTTTTCAATTCAATTCAATTCAAGTTTAATGTCATTGCACAAATACAAGTATAGGTACAACGAAATGCAGTTTAGCGTTGTTCGTAGTGATAGCGATATAGAAAAATAAATACAGAGTGCAGTGGTAGCAATACAGAAAATAAATAAATACAGGGTGCAGACAAATCTTGGAAGAAAACCTGTTAGAGTCTGCAAATGGCTTGGGACAGGGGCAGAGGTTCACCTTCCAGCAGGATAACGACCCTAAACATACATCCAGAGCTACAATGGAAAGGTTTAGATCAAAGCATATTCATGTGTTAGAATGGTACAGTCAAAGTCCAGACATAAATCCAATTGAGAATCTCTGGCAAGACTTGAAAATTGCTGTTCACAGACGCTCTCCATCCAATCTGACTGAGCTTGAGCTATTTTGCAAAGAAGAATGGGCAAAAATTTCAGTCTCTAGATGTGCAAAGCTGGTAGAGACATACCCCCAAAAGACTTGCAGCTGTAATTGCAGCGAAAGGTGGTTCTACAAAGCATTGACTCAGGGGGGCAGAATACGTTTGCACGCCACACTTTTCAGTTTTTTTATTTGTAATAAAATTTGGAAATCATGTATAATTTTCCTTCCACTTCAACATTATGCACCATTTGTGTTGGTCTATCACATAAAATCCCAATAAAATACATTTACGTTTGTAACGTGACAAAATGTGGAAAAGTTCAAGGGGTATGAAAACATTTGCAAGCCACTGTATTTGGTATGTTCTATGTGATGATGATGAAAGCTGTTCTGCTCCATGACAATTGGGAAGATATGTTGTCACATCTTATTTAGTTTAGTTTCATGTCACGTGTACCAAGGTACAGTTAAAAGCTTTAGTAGTGTGCTATCCAGTAGGCGGAAATACTATACATGATCACAATCGAGCCATCCACAGTGTACAGGTACATGATAAAGGGAATATATTTATGTGTAATATTTTTTTATTTGAAATAATCAGTTTACAATGTATAGCTTACTTTATAAACTAACACCTTAATTCAATATTACTACAAATAACATATCAATACTTAATATCTTCTATTTTTTGGAAACAAAGAAAAAGATATATAAAAGAGAAAAAAGAGGAAAAAAAAAGAGAATTAAAAAATAAAAAAAAAAATTCCCACATACTTCAACCATAAAAAAAAAGAAAATTTAAAAAACAAAAATATTACATATATATAAACAAAACTAAATACATTATACGAAATACTATTTCATACAGTAATATCTATAATAAATGCGCAATAATATCAAATATAAGTAAGTTATTCGCAACGGATTCCGTAGGGTACCCGTCGAGCCGTGATTCCAAGAATAGCTACTTCTCTAAATACTGTATATATGGAGACCATATCGATTCAAAAGAATTATACCTGTCCAAAAGGACAAATCTAATTCTTTCCAAATTCAACGTCTCCAACATCTCTGCTTTCCACATTTTAATTGTTGGGGATAATGTTCCCTTCCAAAATTTAAGTATCATTTTTTTCCCTATTATTAAACAGTAATCAAATAAATTTCTTTGATTTACTGTGAGTACCAAATTTGACTCCGGAATTCCAAATATTATTAATTTTGGGTCTGGGTCGAGTTCAACCTTAAGAACTTCCGAAATAACTTTAAAAATTTCAATCCAATAATAATTCAACCGTGGGCACGTTACAAAACTATGTATTAAATTTGCTTCAAGATTCTTACATTTATCACAAATAGAGGAGAGACTAGGAAAGATAGTTTTTAATTTGGTTTTCGAGTAGTGTAATCTATATATAACTTTAAATTGTATCAATGTGTGTCTGGCATTCAAAGAACACCAATGTATTCTTTGTAAGCTTTCTTCCCAAGTTTCTTTTATTATAGGTAATCCAATTTCATTTTCCCATGCTAGACGATATGTTTCAGTTGTTGGGTTCTCTTTATCTAAAATAATATTGTATATATAAGATATAAGCTTATCCGTATTTGGATGTAAATTAAACAGCTCATCTAATAAGCCTGATTCTTTATTTTTATAGTCTTGTGTGTTGCATTTAATAAAATCTCTAATTTGTAAATACCTAAAATGGTGTTGTGAAGGTAGTCCAAAAATATCTTGTAACTCTTCAAAAAATAAAAAATTTCCATTTCTATAAAGGTGTCCTATCCTTTTAATTCCTGAATCCTCCCACAGTCTAAACCCCGCATCTAAGATTGAGGGTTTAAACAGTGGGTTATTCCTAATTGGTAACCTAAAAGAAAGATTATCCAGATATAAGGTCTTAACTATCTGTTTCCAAATACGCCTATTATTATGAATTATAGGGTTGTCCCTGTAAGTCTTTTTTTGTACTTCCTTTGGTGCGAAAATAATCGACTCTATATTGAAAGGTAAACAGTCTTCCTTTTCCATTTTTAACCACATTGGTTCATCATCCATATTTACCCACCAAAAATTCATATTCTTAATCTGGACAGCCCAAAAGTAGTATAGAAAATTTGGAAGTGCTAGCCCTCCATTTATCTTAGACTTACATAAATGTTTTTTACTTATTCTATGACTTTTGTAATCCCAAACAAAACTATTAACAATATTATCAATTAAAAAAAAAAAAATTTTTGGGAGAAAAAAAGGAATTGCCTGAAATAAATATAACAATTGTGGTAAAAAAATCATCTTTATAGCATTAATTCTACCGATCATAGATATAGGGAGTGTTTTCCAATATGAAATGTTTTTTTTAAGTTTCTCTAATAATTGATAATAATTAGCTTTAATTAATAATTTATAGGATTTAGACACATTAATTCCTAAATATTTAAATTTATCTGTAACTATTTTTAATGGGTATTTTTGTAATATATTTACATTTATACCAGTTATAGGCATAATGTCGCTTTTATTCCAATTAATCCTATATCCTGAAAATACGCTAAATTCATTTATAACATTGAATAACTTGGGAATACCACATTCCGGCTTAGTAATATAAATCAGAATATCGTCTGCATATAAAGATATCTTATTATTTGTTGTGTCAGTATTATACCCATATATTTCAGGTTCTGATCTAATTCTTTCAGCCAGAGGTTCTATCACCAAGGCAAATAATAAAGGGGATAACGGACATCCCTGTCTGCATCCCCTAAAAAGTCTAAATTTAGGTGATAGTATTTGATTGGTTAAAATTCTTGCAGTAGGGTTAGAATATAATATTCTTACCCATTTACAAAATCCATCCCCCAGTTGATACTTTTCCATTATATTAAATAAATATGACCATTCCACCTGGTCGAATGCTTTTTCAGCATCCAACGATATAACTGCTAATTCTATATCTCTTCTTCTTCTCGAGTAAATAATATTAAACAGGCGTCTAAGATTATGTGATGAGTAACGTTTTGGAATAAAACCTGTTTGATCATAATGTATTATTTTGGAAATCACTAAACTTAGTCTCCGAGAAAGTACTTTAGTTAATATTTTTTGATCAGTATTTAAAAGGGCAATCGCTCGATATGATCCAGGATCTTCCAGATCCTTATCTAATTTAGGAATTAATGTAATTGTAGATTCATTTAAAGACTCTGGTAATTTTCCTAACTCATAGGTGTGTCTGTACACTATTTGTAATCTTGGTGAAAGTAGGTCATGACATTTTTTATAAAATTCTGCACTCAGGCCATCGGGGCCCGCTGTTTTACCAATTTTTAACGATCCAATTGATTCTTCAATATCTATTACAGATATTTCAGCGTTTAACAATTGCCTACTCTCAGAATCTAGCTTATTAAAATGACATTTTTCTAGAAATGTTTCCATTTCATCTGTTTGCCCTGTTAATTTAGATGAGTAAAGATTTTGATAATATTGTAAAAATGTGTCATTAATGTCTCTTGGTATAGTCAACATATTCCCCTGTACCGATCTAATACTATGTATAGTTTTTTCATCGTCTAATCTTCTGAGTTGTCGTGCTAATAATTTTTGAGGTTTATCACCAAATTCAAAATGAACTTGTTTAGTTTGTTGATAAAGTTTTATCACTTGATCAGAGTAAATTTTATTTAATCTATATTTTAATATTGCAATTTTATTACTCAACTCTTTAGAAGGATGTATTATATTTTCACTATCTAATTGTTTTATCTCTTTTTCTAACTTTTGCTCCATCTTTCGATTTTCTTTATTAAAATGTGCTTGTGCTGATATTATTGCACCGCGCATAAATGCTTTAAATGTGTCCCATAATAATAATGGGGAGGTCTCAGGTTTATCGTTAGTTTCAAAAAATAATTTAATCTGTTTCTCCACATAATTACAGCAGTCTTTATCCTTTAATATCTGTGTGTTGAATCTCCAAATATTAGTTTTATTAACTATATCTTTTAATTTTATCTTAAATGTTAACGGGGCATGATCTGAGATAATAATATTATGATACTTTGCATCATACGTAAAGGGGAGTAATTTTGAGTCAACTAAGAAATAATCTATCCTCGAATAAGTTCCGAATACCGGCGAGAAAAATGAATATTCCCGTCCGGTTGGATTATCCAATCTCCAAATATCTTTAACATTCGATGTATTAATAAAATAATTTATAAGCTTACTTGATTTAGAAAGAGCCTTACTTTTCGTAGAAGATCTATCCAAATATAGTTTCTTATACTGCGTCTCCTGTCTACCGGGTTTTGTTTCTGTAGTCCCAGTACCCCCTCCCCGTGTCGCGATGGCTTCTTCCTGTCGTAAGCCTGATATTCTGATCTTTGATGATGACATTGCTCACCGTTGGAACATCTTCCGACGTGATTTTGAGCACTACGTTACTATCGCTCACCCTGCGGTTGCCCCGGCGGTCAAAGCTTCCCTCCTGCTCAACCTGGCCGGTCCAGAGGCTCTGGAATGATTGGAGTCGTTCGTCTACGGGGTCAACGAGAACGCCCAGGACCCGGTATGTCTACTTGCTAAGTTTACCGAATTGTGTGACATTCCCACTAACTGTATCCTGGAGCGTTTCAAATTTTTCTGTCGCCGCCAGCACCCTGGGGACTCTGTGGACAATTTCATCACCGCGTTACGGCACCTGGCTAGCCGCTGCAGCCTGGATGGTGTAACCCCTGAGACTTTGACCCGCGATGTTTTGGTATATGGCCTCCGAGACGAGAAGCTGCGATCTGAGCTCCTCCGCAAGCCCGATTTGACTTTTAACGAGGCCCTGCACGCCTCTTGCTTGGCAGAGGCTGTCTCCTCTGCCGTGTCGCCGCCCGACCATGAGGTCCGCGCGGCCAGTTTCGCCGGTCGCCAGTTCCCTGCCACGCAGCGACAGAGGGTGAGCCCTGCGACCAGCCCAAGACCTCGTCAGCGCTGTCCGAATTGCAACTTTGCGTCCCATCGTTTCAATGTGTGCCCTGTGCTGGGAAAGACTTGCAACTTCTGCCACAAGCCAAACCATTTCTCAGCGGCATGTCGTTCCCGTGGGAAGCCTGCGCGGCCACAGCAAAAGCCCTCAATCTACCTGGCACGTGATGATACTGTGTCTGGTTCCCATCACCAGCAGGATGAACTCCCACTGTCTGATTCGGGCTCTTCCCAGAGCGAGCTGAGCGTGTTTTCGCTGCGAGGTGCACCTGCGCTGATAACAGACCCGACCGTGAAAGTCACTGTGAATGGCACCACTTTCTCTGCTAAGGTTGACACGGGGGGCCGCTGCAAACGTTATGTCAACAAGCTTATTCAAGAAGATAAGAAATAATGAGCTCGTTACCACTGAACGCTCTGTTCTGCGTGCCTATGGGGGTGGCTTGCTTGTTCCTGTGGAGAGGTCACTCTCCACTGCAAGGTACTGAAGGCCTCTCGGCCCCTCTCATTCTTTCTGCTGGACAACAAATGTGCCCCCCTGCTGGGCATTCGGGCCTGCCAAGACCTCGAGTTGGTCAACTGCCATCGTGACATCCGCATGTTGCAGTCACCCCTGGACCCGCTGGCCGAATACCCAGACCGTTTCGATACCAAGCTGGGAAAGCTCCCCTGCAGCTACAAAATCGCTCTCAATCCGGATATCGAACCCGTTATCTGCCCACCACACCGGGTGTCATTCGCGATGAAAGGCAAAGTCGAGTCTACACTTCGTGAAATGGTGGCCATGGGCATCCTGAAGGAAGTGAGTGAGCCCACTCGGTGGGTCTCCACCATGGTTGTTGCAGCGAAGAAGGATAAGAGTGAACTGCGGATTTGCATCAACCCGAAGGATCTGAACCTGGCCATCAAGCGCCCGAATTACCCCATGCGAACCGTTGAAGATGTTGCTGCACAAGTCGGTCCAGCCACCGTGTTTTGGGTTCTCGACGCCAAGAGTTCGTTCTGGCAGATACCACTTGACAAACGGTCCTCATACCTAACAACGTTCAGCACGCCCTTCGGGAGGTTTCGTTTTCTCCGCATGCCGTTCGGGATCAACTCTGCCAGTGACGTGTTCCAAAGGACAATGGAACAACTGTTCGTCGGGCTCCTGTGTGCTATCATCGTCGACGACATCCTAGTCTACGGGAAGGATGTCACGGAGCATGACCATAACCTCCGCCAGGTCCTGGAACGAGCCCGGGAAGTTAACCTAAAGCTCAACCCAAAAAAATGCCGATTTCGTGTCCCGGAGGTCACCTACGTGGGACATGTTTTCACAGGATCGGGGCTGAAGCCCGACCCGCAGAAGACAGCCGCAATATCTGAGATGCCTGCACCTGCTGATGTGCCGAGCCTCCAGCGTTTCCTGGGCATGGTCAACTACCTGGGGAAGTTCATCCCTGACTTAAGTGAACTGAGCGCTCCTCTGAGAGACCTGGTGAAAAAGGACACTGCCTGGGCCTGGTTCCCGCAACACCAGAAAGCCTTTGACATTCTCAAGTCCAGATTGGTCAGCACCCCAATGCTAAAGTATTTTGACCTCAAGCGCCCCATCGTCCTCACATGTGACGCGTCCAAGTTTGGCCTCGGGGCCGCCTGCTTGCAGGTCCACGATGGAGTACAACTGCCAGTGTCATACGCATCCCGTACAATGACTCCCGCCGAGCAGCGCTATGCCCAAATTGAAAAAGAACTGCTGGCTGTTGTCTTCGCCTGCTCGAAGTTCAAAGACTATATTCTGGGCACCTGTTTTTCTATTGAGACGGACCACCAACCTCTGGTTACCATCCTCAACAAGCCAATACACGTGGCCTCCTCCCGGCTTCAGCGCATGATGCTTCAGCTACAACGATTTACTTTCACTGTAGTTTATCGAAAAGGGAAGGACATGTTTGTTGCCGACACGCTGTCTCGGGCGCCTCTTGCATCCACCACCCGTCACCCTTACGAGGCGTCCGATCTGATAGTGCTCAACGTGAATTTCGTGCCTTCAAATCAGATGAAGTCTCTGGTCAAGCACACGGCAGCTGACGCCTCGCTCCAACAGCTGGCCGCAGTTATCAAGCGGGGCTGGCCAGACCGCCGTTCTTCCCTGCCGGCTGCAGCGGTGCCCTACTTCCTGGTTCGTGACGAGCTGGTGCTGCGTGATGGTGTGATTGTGAAGGGGCACAAGGTGGTAGTGCCCGCAGCACTTCGTGAACAATATTTTGAAACTGTTCATCGTGGCCATCCCGGGGCCGAAGCCACTCTTTCCATCGCTCAGAGCCAGTTCTACTGGCCTGATATGGCTCGTTTTTTCCGGGACAGGGTCTCCTCTTGCCCTACGTGCAACAGCCTCGCCCCGCAACAGCAGCGGCAGCCCCTTTTGCAGCAGCCCGCACCCGATCTTCCCTGGTCTGCGCTGGCAACTGACATTTTCGAATGGCGCGGCAAGCATTTCCTGGTGCTTGTCGATTCCTACTCCGGCTGGTTTGAGGTTGACCAGCTCCCCTCCCTGTCTTCTTCTGCTGTCATCGAGAATCTGCGTCGTCACTTCGCTACTTTTGGGTCCCCAGCAAGCCTGCGGTCGGACAACGGCAATCAGTTCACTAGTGCTGAGTTTTGTGCTTTTGCTGATCGCTGGAACTTTCGACACTACACTAGTAGCCCAGAGTACCCGCAGAGCAACGGCCTGGCTGAGCGCGTGGTCCGCAGTGCTAAAGGATTGCTGGAACGTTGTCGCTTGTCTCGCTCTGATATCTACCTTACCCTTCTGAACCTCTGCAACATCCCCCGCGACCATTCCCTGGGGTCCCCGGCGCAGCGCCTCACGTCCCGTGTCATGCGCCCTCCGATTGCTGTTGCACAACAGTCCTTTACTCCCTCCGTGCTGAAACCTGCCATGGTCCGGAAGCGCATTGCCCACAAACACCGTATCCAGAAGCGCTCCCATGACAGGTCCTGCCGTGTCCTCCGTCCTCTATATCCGGCCATCACAAGCTCGCCATTGTCGTCGGCTCTGCCGGCTCACCTCGTTCCTACCTGGTCAACCATGACGGGAAGATCTACCGCCGGTCCCGTCAACACCTGCGGCTGGTAAACGAACCTTGTCCCCCTCCGGCTGCTCCATATGCCCCCCCTGTGCCGACTTTGCCGCCGCGCCCCGTACCTGCCTTGCCCAGTCCACCTTCCCCTCGGCCTTCCCCGGTGGTTCTTCCCGCTATTGTCCCTGGTTCTCCGGCCTTCTCGCCGCCCACCTCTCCGTCCTCCCCGCCGCGTTTGTCGCCCCGGGGCTCTCCTGTTAGGTGCTCCCCACCTGCGCCTGTCCCTATCGTTCCCGTGGGGAGAGGAAGTGATGGCGAGGTGCGGACCCGGTCTGGTTGCCTTGTGAGGCCGCCAGACCGTTATGGCGATTATGTGTGATTCTGTGTTCCTGCATTACTGTTATATACTTTTCCCTAGCGCATGAGACGTGGTCACTGTTCTTTATTTTGTTTTTGTAGAGGAAGGATGTAGATGATATGTGTATATCCCTTTAACAGTAGTGACGTAGCCCTTGCTAACCACTCCCCTATAATCGAGTATAACTGTGTCCTCCCCATCCTTAGCTCCCTCTCTAGTGATCGTGACAGACCACGTACAGCTAGGGCAGTGATGTGTGTTTAGTTAATAAAGTTATAGTAAAGAATTCTCTGTGTACATGCATGTTCTTTACAATCAGGAACATGGTGAACATTTTTCCTGCATTTGTCTCCTTATGCCCCTGTCCCACTTAGGAAACCTGAACGGAAACCTCTGGAGACTTTGCGTCCCACCCAAGGTTTCCGTGCGGTTTTTGTCCTCTGACAACCACCTTCAACTAGCATCGCAACCGGCTTCGACTAAAAAATGAACGATGTTTAAAACGGAAAACACTTTCGACCATTAGGGAGACTGACAAAAACCTCCGGAAACCGCACGGAAACCTTGGGTGGGGCGCAAAGTCTCCAGAGGTTTCCGTTCAGGCTTCCTAGGTGGGACAGGGGCATAAGACCATTGCTGCCAGCAATCATATGACTGTATCTTTATAGTCCATGACCTTTGATTTCAAAGTGGTTAACGTGGCGATAAGATTTCTAACTTGGTTAAAGCTGGGTAAACTATATATCAGGAGACCAAGAAGTCATAACGTCTGTTTTTTTGTGTGTATTTCCTAAATATCTTTAAAAAAATAATAATTTATCTCGATGGCAAGATCAATCTTGGTCTTTGAGAAGCTCGTGATGAACCATCTTGAGTAACTGAAGTACATTTAAACATGGCAGCTTGGTACAAATGTATGGATTGCCGTATCGTTTCAGCTGGGAATCAACATCATTGCGCAGGAAAGGGTTGTAAATTTATTTCGGTGAAAGCACATTAGTAACATCCCAGTACTTTCATGCTCGTTTTTACTAATAATAGCTTTTTAGAAATATTCCATTCCGTTCAATTAATTGAACTTAAATTCACTATTGCATGGTGGGATTTGAATTCCTGTCTGGATCATCAGTCCAAATCACTGGATTACTCATACAAAAATTTAATCATAATATCACTGTTACTGTTACAACTTTACTCCCACTAAAAATAAGACAGTTCTGAACTCTCTTGTTTTCACCCCATTTAAGTCACTGTATCTCAGAAGAAAAATATTATGATTTACAGAGGGTCCCCCATACATTTGTATATGGCTGACCCTTACATTTGTACCCATATATTTTTATGGGTAATTATATTTGCACCACAAATGGAGATATTTAATAAATCATGAAGATGTTTTTCAAGTGTACTCTGTGCCCTGATTTTTCCAGATGATTTAAGGTGAAATCAAGGAAAATGCTGTAAAAAGGCTACCAGAACCTTTCCCTAGTCATTGTCCAACATGCACCACCAAATGCTCGGTGTTCAAACCCATGACCCACAAGCACCACCACTGCAGGCTATTCAACGAACGGGGTCCAGGAAAGGTTTTACCCATATTTCCATGTCTCCTGAAGAAGCACAATCAAAAAATGTCTGCCCATTTTAAGACCAGAAGGAACCTTACTTGGGATAATCACCTACAATGAAATCTTGTACCACAGATCAAGACAGGTGAGGGCCAAGTTCCCTCTCACCCTGATAGCAAAATGCACAAAACATTCACTTGGCAATCTGATCGAGCACTATTTATGGATAGGAGCGATATGGGCCAAACACAGGTAAATTGGACTAGCTAAGATGGGGCATCTTGGTCAGCATGGAAGAGTTGGGCTGAATGGCCTGTTTCCGTGCTGTATGATTCTATGACTCTCACACTTGCTGTTGCTCCACTGACCATGCTTCTGCTTTAAGAACAGGTTACATTTCTCCTCAATAACTCCCTTTCCTAAGCGACTAAACAGTTTCTTTGTGAGAATATTTCCCTGTATTGAGCAATTCAAGATCAGTGTATGGCAGTTCATCATAGAAATAAGTAGGGCTGCTCTGGGACACAGCAGATGCATTAATAGCACAGCTGAGAAGAAACAGTAACAGCAGGCATCAGATTGTGGCAAATAATGGCGCATTCAAATCACGCACTGTGAATCTTGCTTTCAGTCTTTTAATTTTCTTATATTAAAATGCACGTTGCTGTGCTACTGACCAGTAGTTAATAACTTGGATTATACTTTAGGCATTGATGTTCTTTGAAACATCAAATGGACCATTTAATGTAGACGTACTGGTCATGTACAAGCAAAAACCCTTTTGGATACATTTCTGCAATTCATTAAAAAAATATTCCTGCAAGCAGCCTTCAAGAAGATATTGTAATAATCAGACATTGTATTAATAACTGCAAATTATCATCGCATGATGGAATATATCTTCTTGCCATCTCAAGCTGATTGCTTTTCTTCCCAGAAGCATTACCAATTTTCAACATTGTTCAGAAATACCAATGCAATCCCAATCTCATTTTTGCAATAACGTTTACTGTTATATACACAAGTACAGAGAGGTACAGGTACAATGACAATCTTGCGTGCAGCAGTATCCCAGGCACCTGGACTTAGACAACATGCAAACTATAAATTATAGGTGTATAGGACATAGAAAAGAAAAAAACTGAGAAAAAAAACACGACATTAGTAAAATAAGACAATCAGAAAACAAGTTGTTGATAGTACAAGATGTGATCCATAGCATTTTACAGCTGAGGTGGAATATTAAATCTTGTTGGTCAGTTCAAGAACCTGATGGTTTTGGTGAAACCTGATGGCTGTTGAGTTAGCTGTTGCTGAACCTGGTGGTGTGGAGCTTCAGGATCCTGTACCTCCTGCCTGATGGTAGGGGTGGGAAGAAGGCATGAACCAGATAGTGGGGATCCTTGATGATACAGTAGATGCCATCTTCTTGACGCAGCACCTCGTGTAGATGCTTTTAATGGTGGGGCGGGTGATAGACGGGGAATCCAACACTATGGCCTAACATAGACAAAAGGTGCTGGAGTGGTCGGGAGCAACTCTGCAGGTCGGGCAGCAACTCTGGGTGATGTTTTGGGTGGGAACCCTTCTTCAGATGTCTGGAGAAGGGTTCTGCCTGACTACCCTCGAGCTTCCATACTAATATGTTTAATCTAGACATTTAGAGTGATATATTTTTGTAAATTGATCAGTTCAAAGGATATCAGAAAATGGAGCAGGGAGTAAAAGGTCAGTACTGATCGCATTGAATGAGTGGGTGCAAAGGACTTATTGGACTACTCTGCTCCTTAGCTTCCTGTGATTTTATATCATACTTTGAAACTATTTCTACAAATAGTCTGAATGATCTGCTTCTGCGTCATTAATCTTCTGGTTCACTGCAGAAATATAAATGTTAAATGCACATAAAATAGAGCGAGATGCCTTTTAATTTATCAGCAATTGTATTGTTACAAAATGCAAATTCAATGATACAAAAGCATGTATGATTGATAAAGGATTGTTCTGATTGCACTTCAAGTAAAGACGCCAAGATATTGTGCTCAAACATATGTCTCTCCTGATTAATCAAATTGAATTCAGCTCCTCTCACAGAACAATCAGTAGTAAAAGGTTTCAGACCTTTGTAAAATCAATGACAACAATTCTATTCCTTTTAATGCATTTTAACTCGAATCTCACTTGGCATTATAATCTGATCGCTCGGTTATTCTAGTCAGGTTTTGTACAAATATCTCTTTAAATCTACATTACTCGCACTCTTAAATATTTTTGGATGGGTAATGACATGTAGTGTTCGACTTAGGTTTATTATTGTTATATGTACCGAGCTTTGTTTTGCATGCAAACCAAACAGATCAGATATACCGTACATAAATACAATCAACTCAACTCAAGTATAATACTTAGAGCAAAGGAGAAGATACAGAATGCAAAATATAGTTCTTAGCATTGTAGTGCATCACAAAGTCTAATGTCCACAATAGAGTAGAAGTGATTCAGACAGTACCATTAGCTTATTGAAGGACCGTTCAGAAGCCTGGTAACGCAGGGGAAGAAGTTGTCTTATGTCTGGTGGCGCACACTTTCATGCTTCTGTACCTTCTGCCAGACAGGAGCAGGGAGATAGAGGAATGACAATGAAGCAACGTCTCTGATTATGTTGGCTACTTTTCCAAGGCAGCGTGATGTGTAGTTGGTGTCCATGATGGGAAGCCCTGGCTGGGTGAGGGATTGGACATAATCTACAACTCTCTGCAGTTTTCTTGTGGTCTTAGGCAGAGCTGATCACAAACTAAGATGTGATGTAACCCAACATGCTTTCAATGATGCATCAAAAGACTAAACTTTATTTTTTTGATACCATAACTAAATCCTGGAACAGTCATTAGCAATTTTCTGCTTGCTTTCCTTGGAATAGAGGGGATATTCAGACCATTTTTTGGTGTGTGCTCAACACTGTTTGAATTATTCAAGCATTTCCAACCCACTCTTAATTTTACTGTATTACCATAGCTGATGTAATAACATTTAGAACTGAAAACTATTCCTAATAGAGCACAAACTTGTAAGTGTGAACAGAACATTTCTTAACTTTTAATGGGAACAATTCCTTTGCACCTTGTGTAACAAAATATTATCGGGAAATATGCTAATTAACAGGTGCCCTTCATTGTCATTTTCAAAATAATCATTGTACACCCAACAAAACAGATAAATCAGGTGATCTTGAACTGGCTGTAACCACTGCAGAGTTCCACCCACTTATCATCTTCGGCTGTCATGTGTAAAGTATTTGACAATAGTTGAACTTCTATCCATTGGGTTTCCCAATTTCATTGCCATGTCTGGTACTTTTCTACTGGTTGAGAAATGTCCTGAATTTCAGATCTGCTCTGTTTCCAGACACTAAGGTAGCTGAAGTAAGCCAGTATATTTGGGAGATTGCAGCCAAACTGAACTTGTACCCCACTCTTTAGCTCTAGACTTCACAGGGCAGCACGGCAGCACATCAGTAGAGTCACTGCCTTACAGCGCCAGACATCCGGGTTCGATCCTGATTAGGGGTGCTGTCTGGACCGAGTTTGTACATTCTCCCCAAGACCTGCATGGGTTTTTTCCGAGTCCTTCGGTCCACAATAACACTGTCCTGCAGACACACATAAGGGGCAATTTTATATTTATACCAAGCCAATTAACCTATGAACTTGTACGTCTTTGGAGTTTGAGATGATCTCGGAGAAAACCCATGCAGATCAAGGGGAGAACGTACAGAAACCATTCAGACAGCACTCGTAATCTGGATCGAACCCAGACCTCTGGCGCTGTAATGCAGCAACTCTACCGCTGCACTACCGTGCCATGCCAGCTGTTTCCATGTTGTATCTCTAAAATGAATAACTGAAACCAGAGATTATGTGCAAACCCACGTCCCTGGCCGTGTGAGACAGCAGCTCTACCGGCTTATCTTATCATTATTCTCATCATTATCTTCTACTTACTTGAACTGCATGGAGATTTTTGACATGTGTGTATAGACCTAAATAACAGTTACATTCTTGATAGAAAATAAAATAACAAGGACCACCAAAAAGGATAGCAACTTTAAACTTTATTACTATTACATTATTTGATTTAAAAAAAAATGGCTGTTAAGACTTGATCGGATGTTACTTGCACTTTGTGAGGCTGATTAGTGTAAACTTGTCTGCCACCAGGAATCTGTATTATCTGCTCATACGCTGACAATGGGAGAATGATTGCAGGGTCAAGCATGATTCCATTTGACTTATTCGCTTTCTGTGACTGGAAAACCCTGAAAATAAAACAGAGGCATACAGATAAATTACAATTCCATTCTTATCTTTATTTTTCCTTACAATGCGGGATTCCAATTTCCTGGAAGAACCTGGAACCGAATACCATTCCATAAAAACGAGCAGCTTTTAGATTTCATTTTTTACATCCATTTTTATTTTTGCTTTTGGATATTCAAACCTGCTACTGCTGTCAGGAGATCTTGGAGATGAGATAAAGCTCTTTTTCTTCACTGAAAAGATGAAAACAAGAATCTTGTAGGAAAATATAGTCAAAAGCAGGAAATAATATTTTTTCTGTGGAGTTATAGAAAGAGCAATTTCATGTACCATAGACTGAAATGTATATATTTAAAATGTTTGTTCTCTCAAGGGCTGTAGGTTTCACACTGGAACCAAGGGTGCCCAAAATCAGTGGTGGACCTGTATATAGGAAGTTTACGGGAAGTTGCAGATCCCAATGTCTCAGCAATTGACTGGGTGTCATCAGTGTTGCAACAATCACAATACACCATTCGCACTAAGGACAAAGGACAAAGGACATTTATTGTCACATACACCAATTGGTGTAGTGAAATTTGTCTTGCCGTGCAGCACACAGATAAAGATAAGACATAACATTAAAGAATTTAATATAAACATAAAAAAACATCCCCCCACAATGGTTCCCATTATGAGGGAAGGCACAAAGTCCAGACCCCATCCCCAGTTCTCCCATAGTCGGGCCTATTGAGGCCCCAACAGCCGCCACTACGGGGGCCGATGTTCCAGGCCCTTCTTCGCCGGGTGATGGTGCTTCGGCAGTGGGAGAACCCTCTCAGCAGCTCAGGGTACCTGTAACGGCCGCTTCCTTGCTGGAGACCGCGGCTTCCGACGCCAACAGGCCACGCTGGATGGAGCTCCACAACTGGTGATCTCGCCGAGAGATCCCAGGCTCCCGATTTAAATTTCAGCGCCGCCACCCGCAGCTGGCCGCCACGCAGGTCCGCGATGTTCACCTGCGGTCTTCAGCTCACCGGAGCTCCAGTGCGGCGACCCAGGCAAGGCATCCACGATGGCGCTCCAGCGCTGCGCTGCTGCCGAGGTTCTGGGGGGTTCCCCCAGGAAACACCGCTCCAGGCCCGCTGGTAGGCCGCGAGGACGGGTCGACGTTGCAGCCCGGAGAAAAGCTGCCTCTCCGACCAGGTAGGGTCCCTAGAAAGTAATTTCCCCCTTCCCCCCCTCCACCCCCACATAAAAAAAGGCTAGGACTCCGAAAATCAAAAAACTCAACTAACTAAAAATTAAAAAAAAGAGGGAAAAGACGGACAGCTGCAGGCTGGGCAGCCCTACCCGTACAGGACGGCGCCCGTGCACTAGGCCAGAATTATAGAGTTGTGCTATTCTTGGATGGCAGGAGGAGAACAGGGAGGTCAGAAATTGTGGAAAGATTTGAAAGCAACAATGGGACAGGCCATGGGAAAACTAAATTTTGCTTAACTCAAATTGATGTGCGGCAAGTGAGGGAAATCGTCCAGGGGTACATGGGATTAATCAAGGCTTACAGTGGCATTGACGTGACAATAATTTCAGCAGTTATTCAGCTGCACGGGGGAGAGTGAGATGATATTATGGAACCGGAAAAAAGCACAAGGCATAGACACGTATCTCATTGTCACGTAGGACATCAAGGTTCTAAATAATTTTGTTTGCTTCATGTAGTTTCCAGGGAGTCAGTAATGGAGTTAGTAACATTTACGTCAAATGGCTTTGTGCACATGGAGTTGCTTGATGGTTTATGTGGCATTTTACAAAAACAGTATCCCAGGCAGCAGTGATTGGGTATGAATTTCATGTGTTTTATTGCATATGTGCTCATGTAATTCACTGGATAGATATTGGTCTTTGGGATATTTTCTCTGATCAACATTTGCACAGTTTTATTTGCCTTGCAAGAAGTTGCATCCATGTCAACCACGTACACATCTACACCATAATCCACCACAAAGCCTTCTCTATCAGAAAAAAAACCTGTTAACTGTAGTTTTCTCTGCAACATTATGTGCAATAATATAATTAGCAGATGTTCTATTTGTCAGATCAAACTTCTAAACAGTGCTTGGTTACATAGCAGCAAGGAGATGACTGCACAATTTAGCTAAACCAGAAATAATGGCTAAAATAAATGATGATCCTTAACTGCAAATGTTATCCATGTTGGTACGGCTTTTAGTATCAATAATAGCATGGTCCTCCTTTGAATCTAGCAAGATACCACCACTACTGAACAATTTGACATAACACATGTGGCGTAAACATTTTTCTTTTCAGTGTAATGTTGCAATTTCAAGGGTTAATGTAAACATGCTTCAAATTACATTTGAAAATCATATTCTGTCAGCTATGCCTTCAAGTCCTTGGAAAGTAGACAATTAAGACTTCAGTGCTAAAGTCAATCCAACATAAAGCCTTTGTTATTAGAAAGGTCCAACACGTCTTAAGAAAACCTTTAATGACATTCTTCTTTAAATTAAACTGATGATGATCTTTAAGGAAATGTACTTGGAAGCATTGACTTTGTGGGTAATTTCATCAATTCAAGTCATGCGTGTTTGATTATATTTAATTCTCTTTAAGTTGTGCTCTTCAGTTGCAGTTTATATGCATGAAGAAGGAGCACAGTCTGGTGATTTGTTTTTCCAAAGTGAGGGATGGAGTGATGGGGCATCTTCGATGATGGATTAGCAATGGTTGAGAGTATTTGACCCTCTGGTTCTGTAGGAAATGTGCATATGGCAGTTAGGAAGTGACTTCTTCAAATTAGCCGTGTTAATGTCCCTGACTATGATAGGAAAACCTACGGGGTGTACAGGCTGATGTTTGTTGCCCACAGTGTGCAGCTCCTTCAGTGCTGGCCGAATGACTGCCTGGACATGATGTAGACAGCAGCCATGAGGATGGAGATGAATTTCCTAAGGAGGTAGAAATGACGGACTTCATTGCTAAATACTTGCCATGCGGGGAGCAGAAATTGGACAAGACTGCTATGTTTACCACGGGGCAGACAGCACCACAACTCCTCTTTCCCAATGACGCAGAATGTGTGATGGATGACAAACCTTTGGCAGGTCGGCTGAGTCTGGAGAATTGGGGGTGAGCCATGTCTCTGTGAAACAAAGTACACAGCATTCTCTCATGCTCCTTGGTAAGGCAAGCTTGGCCTTAAGTCCTGATTCTTCTTTTCTAGAAACTATACATTGGCCAACAGGATGCTGGGGAATGGGGGTGGGTGAGTGGGTGGGTGGGGGGTCTTCCAGCCGCTGCACTTATTGTTACATTGTTAATGTATGCCACGGGGTTGGAACGGGGCCACTGTCTTCAGGAACTCTGTTGCCATCAGGAAACTGCAATAGCGCTAATGCATTTAAATGTCTCACAACCTGTCTGTTACAGCACTGATTTGTGTCATTTATCTCAATTTTAAAAATAACTATATTTGATCTTCACCTGGTTCGCTGCTGCCAAAATATTGTCACACTCTGGCACCATTTTTAAAAAAATGATACATAATGCTCATGTTTGATTGCCTGATTAGTGTGAATATGATTTTGATTTTTTTCATTTCTTAACAGCCCATACAAATGAAACCATTGAAATGGTTCATTTTCACCTGTTTCAATGATGGGAGGAGAGAGTATGCATACTAGTTATTTCTCTCTTTATTTCAAACCACGAGAAATCCTGCAGTTTGGCTGAACAAATCCCTGAAAACTGAGTTCAACATTCACATTCACTTTCCAGTAAATACATGGTGAACAGCTGACACTTTGTCAACCATTAGATACATCAATCTTCTGAGATTACATGGAATAATATTGAATAATATGGGTGGTATAGTGCCATATTCTATTATATAGTAAATGTACATCAAAGGTGATTTCTTCCTCCCTGAACGTGTCAGCAATTGCAGGTAGTAATGGTTCATAATATATTTAAATTTTAACCATGTAATATAAATAAATTATTTGTTGTTCTTTAGTACAATCCTATCATTGATATTTCCAATCCATGAAACAGTTTCCTATTGGGACATGACTGGGGATCGTTTAGAGACAGGTTAAATTATATGAGGTTAAGCATTTACTTCCCAATCTTAACAATATAAAAATGCAATGCATGTGTATTGTATATACAGAAAGCTGTTGGCTATTGAAATGCACATTTTAGATTCACACCGAATTGGATTAGTCAAATTAGATAGGATGTCTTCTCAGCAGCTGTTCGGCTAAATGGCTGAGTTATTTAGTTTTGGTTATGGGTCTGAGAAGTCCTTCAAGAGAGAGTTTGATATAGCTCTTTGGGGTAACGGAATCAAGGGATATGGGAGAAAGCAGGAACAAGGTACTGATTCTGGATGATCAGCCATGATCATATTGAATGGCAGTGCTGGCTCAAAGGGCCGAATGGCATACTCCTGTACTTATTTTCTATGTTTCCATGTTTCACTCCATTCAGCTTTTAATGTCCACTGCTCAAATCTTTAGTTGAGATACAGCGTGGAAATAGGCCCTTTGGTGCACCGAGACCGCGCCAAGCAGCAAATCTCGTACACTAACACCATCCAACACACCAGGGACAATTTACAACTGTTTACTGAAACCAATTAACCTACAATCATATACGTCTTTGGAATGTGGGAGGAAAGTGGAGCACCTGGAGAAAACCCACACGGTCATGCGGAGAATATACAAACTCCATACAGATAGCAGCCGAGGTCAGGATTGAACTCGGGTGTCGGGCGATGTAAGGCAGCACCTCTACCGCTGTGCCACCGTGCCCGTCTTTGTCTTTGAGACAGTGGCTCTGAGCAGGCATCTGAAAGGTTGGAGCACAGAAACATGTTCTTTGGCCCATAAATGTCATGCCGACTGATCCATACTAATCCCATTTACCAAAAGTCAACTGTGCCTTTTGAGATCTTGCACAGATACTTTTAAAATGTTGGGAGAATATCTACTCATAAACCAGTGTGTTCAATATTGGAACCAACCATCTGAATGAAAAAAAATCATCAGATTATTTCTAACCCTCTTACTACTCAACTTAAATTTGTTTCACCTGATACAAGCATTCCTGTTCTGGGGAAAATGTCCTCACTATCCAGCTTATCTGTGCCTCCCATAAATTTGTGCACCTCTATCAGGTCTACTTGGTCTACTCCCCCATGTGGCAACCAGAGCTGCACATTATACTCCTGCAGTAGCTTAACCAAAGACTTAGAACATTGTATCAGTACCATCCACATCTTATATGCAATATTCCAGCTAATGAAGGCCAGCATCCCGCATGTCTTCATCATCATTTTACCAGCCACCTTTTGAGATCTATGGACATGCGCACCAAAGTCTCTCCGAGTCTCATGTGACCATAGGCACCTGCCATTCATGTTGTAAGTCTTATCCTTATCAGACCTCCCTTAATGCATCACCTCATATTATCATGATTCAATCCATCTGCCATTGGTCCACCCAATTTACCAGCTGATCAATATAATTCTGTAATGAAATACTTTCCTGCTCACTATGAGCAATACCAACAACTTTAGCATCTGCAAACCTGGTGATCATACCTCCTACTGTCATATCCAAACAGTTAATATATGATAAACTATAAAGGTCCAAAACCAATCCTTATGGTATGCAGTCTTTCAATCAAAAAACAAATCTTCCACCTGCCTTGTACCTTGAACCTTATACCTTCCGAAGAATCCACCAGGGACTATACTTGAAGTTGAACAATTTTATACTGGACAATTTTTACATTTATCAAGCCAATTAACTTACAAACCTGTAAGTTTTTGGAGTGCGGGAGGAAACCGAAGATCTTGGAGACAATCCACGCAGATCACGGGGAGAACATACAAAATCCATGCAGACAGCACCCGTAGTCGGGATCGAACCTAAGTCTCCGGCGCTGCATTTTACTGTAAGGCAGCAACTCTACCACTGTGCCACTGTGACATCACCTCTGACTACGCTGAGTGTGAATTTATTTTGTCAACATGCCTGAGATCCTGTGGACTCTAATGTTTAGATCAACCTTTCATATAGAACATTGTCAAAAACCTTCCTGATGCCCATGTAAACCACATCAATTCCATTGCTGTCATGAACATATTTTGTTTTATTTGTTGAAATATATTTTTAAAAACTCTGTCATAATTAGCCAGACAGGATTTCCCATCAACAAAGCCTTACTTATTAGCTCTAGGTACCCTTGCCTTTCCAAGTATTGGTTAATCCTGTCCCTCTGAATCTTTTCCATTAGCTTTCCTACTACTGATATTAATCTCACTGGCCTGTAATTACATGGTTTATCCCTGCTGTTCTTCTTGAATACAAGTACCAGGTTTGTTGTTCTGGAGTCATCTGGCTCCTCACCCATTGTTAGTGGAAATTTAAAAATCTCAGTCAAGGCTCCAGCAATCTCTTCCCTGTCCTCCCCTAGCCACCTGGGATAATCTCACTGGTGCTGGGCAGGTATTCACCTTCAAGCCCACTAAAAACATTGAGTACATCCTCCTACATGGGCAAGACATAGATGGATACAGACCCAATGTGGGAAAATGGAATGGGTCAAAAGGTCAGCATAGACATAGTGGGCTGCAGAGGCCATTTTTGTGCTGTGCAACTCCATGACTATATAACTTTAACTTCCAGCTGCATCGGTCCTTAAATTTCCATGTTAATTTGATATTATTTTACATTAAGATAGCGTTCAGTGTAAATTTAGGAACAAACCATTCAGTAATTTTACATAGAAGCATAGAAAATAGAAACATAGAAAAATAGGTGCAGGAGTAGGCCATTCGGCCCTTCGAGCCAGCCATTCAATATGATCATGGCTGATCATCTTCATAATTAATCATAATTTTTACGCAAGAAAATCATTGATACATGTTCCATGATTACAAGATATTAGACTGTTACCTCAATTACCTTATTTGCAAAATATGTGGTACACATTATAGGCAATAGATAATAGGTGCAGGAGTAGGCCATTCGGCCCTTCAAGCTAGCACCGAAATTCAATGTGATCATGGTTAATCATCCACAATCGGTACCCTGTTCCTGCCTTCTCCCCATATCCCCTGACTCCGCTATTTTTAAGAGCCCTATCTAGCTCTCTCTTGAAAGTATCCAGAGAACCGACCTCCACCGCCCTCTGAGGTGGAGAATTCCACAGACTCACAACTCTCTGTGTGAAAAAGTGTTTCCTCATTTCCGTTCTAAATCACTTACCCCTTATTCTTAGATTGTGTCCCCTGTTTCTGGACTCTCCCAACATGTTTCCTGCTCTAGCATGTCCAAACCCTTAATAATCTTATATGTTTCAATACGATCCCCTCTCTTCCGTCTAAACAAGTCCAACTACTCCATTCTCTCAGAATATGATAGTCCCACCATCCCGGGAATTAACCTTGTGAACCTACGCTGCACTCCCTCAATAGCAAGAATGTCCTTCCTCAGATTTGGAGACCAAAACTGCACACAATACTCCAGGTGTGGTCTCACTAGGGTCCCGTACAACTGTTACTGTGCTTCTCAATTATATTTCATATGTCATTATCATACATCTATTAAAACAGTTTGTTTGTGTGTGTGTGTGCGTGTGTGTGGGTGAATGTCATTTTGTCTTTGCTCCCCATCCACATTCCCCTCTCTCCCTTCCCCCTCCCCTCTCCTCCCCCCCACTCTCTCCCCATCTCCCCTCCCCACTCTCTACCCATCTTCCCCTCCCCTCCCTACGCTCTCCGCATCTCCGTCTCCCCTCCTGCCCCACGCTCCCTCACCCTCCCCAACCCTCTCCTCCTCCCCTCCACCCCCCTCTCCCTTTGTCTCTTGCCCTTCTGTCTCTGCCCCTCTCTCTCTGTCTCTCCCCATTCTCTCTCTGCCCTTACTCTCTACCCCCCTCCCCCCCCACCCTTTCTAGAAGTGCCTGCGAGTTTGGGACTAAGCGTCAGTGAATAGGGCGGTTATGGCATAAAAGGAGCAAATTAATAATATTAATATAATATCAAGGGGGGTAGTTAGCATGTGTGCGGGGTGGTAGTTAGTGTGTGTGACGCCACATATCGCCCTCCTTTCCCCGGGTGCTCAGGTTAATTGGTTTTGGTTAAAAAAAACCATGGTAGATTGTCCTTGGTGCATAGGATAGTGCTAGTGTATGAAGTGATCATTGCTCAGTGTGGATTCGGTGGGCTGAAGGGCCTGTTTCCATGCTGTATCTCTAAAATATAAAGTATAGAAACTATTAATTTCACTGGAGGGGATCTGCTGCAAATTAATTTGTATATTTTAAATGTTAAATTAATTTATGTTTTGTAACAGTGTTGTCAGTTTATATTTATATGCATTTATTAAAACATATAGTGCATGATAATGTTTGAATTGGGTTAGGGCTTGTTCCTGCGCTGTACCTCTAAAGTTTAAAACTAAAACTGGAAGGTCTGCTCCACATTTTGATCAAGTGTAATTCATGAACAACACACTTTACAATTCTGATATTCTATTAATTATCATTGCAGAATCACTCAACCTGGGCTGCAATTGGAAAGCTCCAAAGGCTCAGTGAACCTATATTACAATAAACTATGGGAAGGGATAGGTAAACATTCCTACTTAGTCACTTGCTATATAGTAATGATTTTCTAATAGACTCCCACTGAAACCAAATTCATACCATTACATTGCACATTTGGCGCGAGTGACAGAGAAGGTTTTCTAGCCAAATACTTTAATAAACATTATGAATTAAAGTTGACATTTTGATCTGGCTTTGTGTTTGAGAACATTACCTTGTTAAAAGGGAATTGAGTGGTACAATGGCACAGCGATACAGTTGCTGCCTTACAGTGCCAGAGATACGGGTTAAATTCTGATTACGATTGCTGTCTGTATGGCGTTTGTACGTTTTCCCTGAGACCGTGTGGGTTTTCTCCTGTCGCTCCTCGCACATTCCAAAGGCATAGGTTTGTAGTTAAATTGACCTGTAAATTTCCCCTTGTGTGTAGGATGCAAAACTGGGATAACATTGAACTAGGGAATAGGTGACCGTTGGCCAGTGTGGACTTGGTGGGCCGAAGGGCCTGTTTCCACGACTCTAAATTAAACTAAACAAAATCCTTACCTGGAGTTTGATTTCCAAAATTCAATGCTTTACTGACACCACAATAATGATGATGATGACAGCCAATATTATTAAAGCAGCTAGAATGAAGCAGCATTTCATTTTCCGAGCTCTTCTCTGGAAGAAAAAAAAAATGATAGTATTTGGTACAGAGATCACTACCCGCTTTTAGTAACATTTGAGGAAAGTCACAAGTGTCGTTTTCAATGCTGGCCTTTGGAGATCACCTTTATAAACCAGGTAGCAGTAAAATTGTCAGTCACACATCAAAACATTCCAACACGATTTCCCATTAAGTTAAAGGCTCAGTCTGCTAGAAAATTCATGTGGAAACATGAGTATCTATGGGAAGGTCCATAAATCTCAAAAGATTTTAATCCTCTTTAAAATTGGATGTACCACTTTCAATTAGAAACCTGATATTTGCACTCAGTAGTGAGAGAACAGCATTCACCTTACAGAAACCCACAGACAAAAACTGCTGATCACAATGGCATTGCTTTTCTCTTTCTTGCTGTCGGAAGCTGTGAGGCATCCGATCAATGAGATCCCCGGCACAAACAAAGGTGATGTTACCAAATGTGCTTTGCAGTTAATCACAGAGGAGTACTTACATATGGCAAACCAGGTGAAAAACACAATTATTAACTCAACATTATTTTTCAAGCAGAACAATAAAGACTAAAACATATGCATGGAATTATGGTTGAAACTCCAATACTATAAACTTTTTTTCCCATTTTGAAATCATTTTCATTTTCATTCTCATTGAAACTGCAAAATCCAATACCTTGTTTTGGAAAAAAAAAAGGGATTTTAATGTAGAAATGCCATTTTTTTTGGTTTTGTGTTTAGTTCAGAGACACAGCATGGAAATAGGCTCTTCGGCCCACCGAGTCCGCACCGACCCATGCACATTAACACTATTCTACACACACTAGGGCCAATTTACACTTATACCAAGCCAATTTACCTGCACACCTGTACGTCTTTGGAGTGTGGGATGAAACCGAAGATCTCGGGGAAAACCCGCATAGTCACATGGAGAATGTACAAACTGCACAGACAGCATCCGTAGCCGAGATCGAACCCGGGTCTCTGGAACAGCAAGCGCTGTAAGGCAGCAACTCTACCACTGCGACACCATGCCACCCTATAGTTGTGCTATAGATTACTTTGTAGAGTTTCCTTTTCATTTTATATTTTGATCCACAGAACCCAAATTTGTATCCAGAGAAGTTTCAGTCCTTGGATTTAGACAAAAATAAAAAGTTTACAGTTCTGGATAAAGGTCAAGAATGTCCAGGCGGACTTGCTCGTACACTTTGAGATATCATTATTTTATGACCTTGCTTAAGAATTATTGCTATCAGGTTCAAATATAAACAATAAATGGTACGTAACATAATGAAATAAATTATGGCCTATTTAAGTTATTTCAGTAAAACACATAGTGAAGCATTTACATTTATGAATATGGCCCATATTTATGTCTAGGAACAATAATGCTGGTACATTCAACTTAGGATCGCAATAAAGCCATCAGAGGACTCGAATTGTATTAAATTTGTGCCTATTCAGATAGCACAGGGCACAAATGTGACATGCTATGGGTGAGCAGCACAGTGCCAAAATTGAAACATTCTTATCAGTAGCTCGAAATTAAAATTGCAGCTCTGGTTGCAATCTCTCTACAGCAGAAGTTGAACATAACCTGTTAACAAATGTTTTTCCCATTAAGCTGGTTTATTATTAAGGACCCCAGGAGATCAGAAAAAAACGAATATAAATCTTAAATTCTTGGGCCCACAAGATTTGGTCGTGACTTGTCAAAATTTCAATTTGGAAAAAATAATAAGTTTATTCATTGCTTCAACGCACATTCCACATAAGGATTTAATTAATTCATCGTTTTGGGATAGAACTGGCAGAATATCTTTGGGCTTTAGGTAGTGCCAAATGAAAGCTTTGGAAGGGTCATGCAGGGACAAGCAGCATCCTGTGCTTTTATTGTGAAGCACAAATGATTATGCCTGCACCTCTCCTCACAAATGTCCTTTCCAGAAGTAAAATTGTTGCTGTATCCAGATTTAAAATAGGTACAAAGTCCAGGTCAACAATAATAAGAGAAATTTACAAGATCCCTACGAGGTTTTCTTTATTGGGAGCTGGCAGTATTTGGAGAATTTTCCCAGATATCAGTCAACAATGGCATGGAAGTGAAAAACTGAGATTTTGTTTTCCAGTCAGCGAACTGTCCACATCTTCACCATGCCCGAGGATGTCATAGAGTTACAGGTCCTTCAGCTATGATGTCCTTGCTGAGTGTATTGCCCAGGTACACTACTCCAATTTGTTCACAATATGTCTGCATTCTCTTCTGTATTGCCTGTTCAAATGACTGTCGAGAAACAAAGAGCACCTGGAGAAAACCCACGCGGTCATGGGGAGAATGTACAAACTCCATACACACAGCACCATAGTCGGAATCGAACATGGGTCTCTGGAGCTCTAAAGCAGCAACTTTACCACTACGCCACCATACCACCCTGGTGACGGGTGATGGGGAAAACAATAGAGGGTTTAAACTATATTGGCAGCGGAACAGGATGCAATGCAGGAGTTGCTTCTTCATAACATCAGATTAGAAACAGCTGCACAATGTCCAGTTCCATTTGTAGCTCCTTAGTTACAAAGCATGAATTGGCACACATGCCAAAATGAATGGGCACGGCCTCACTAACAGCACAAAGCCTTCATGCCACATAAGTGCCAGGCCATCACAGCCACTAGTGAAATTAAATCCAACTATCTCGCAATGTAGTGGCATTGCCATTTGGGATCAGTCACCATCCGCATCCTGAGATCAGAAAATTAAGGAATGGTGAGTATTCCTTTATAGTTCTTAAATGCCTTGTCACTGGAACAACATGAGCAAGAAAGAGGCTAAGTGTCTGGCCTAAGCCTTGTATCAAACCATGCACAAACCAGGAGGGTGATGCGATGCTGTCAACTTGCCATTACCAATGCAGATTCATCACCACCCTGGCAATTTGATACCGAAATGCACTGGGGCTTATTGAAAAGTACCTACCCAAGCTGTGTTCTCTACCATCAAGATGAACACAGACAGCACTCACAGGCAACCATTAGTATCCTCAAATCCTCTTTGCAAGCAGTACCTTGACTTTGAAATATATTACCTATGCCTTATCGTTACTGGATCAAAATCCTGGAGCTCTCTTCATAATAGCACTGGGGCACAAGAACTGCAGCTGTTCATCAAGACAACTTTTCATTACACACTCAAGGAAAACCAGAGATAGTTACATCTAAATTCTGTACATGATTATAAAAAAAATACTATCTTGTGCCAATAAATTGTTAAAGGTCATTGTGGAAACTGGTGCAGAAATGTAATTATCCTGATATAAAAAATCTGTTTCACCATGTCTGTAGATCATATTTTAAAATAATACATTAATATAGCATATATTGCATAAACTTTTAAGATGCTGTGAAATGCCCCAAATATAAATTTACTCTGGGGATTTAAACACTTTTGAAGGATGGGTAAGTTTTAGACTGATGTTTCTATAAACCAGTGAAAATTATGGTTCAATTTACACAAAGCAAACAGAGTCATATCGCATGGAAACAGGTCTTTTGTCACAACTTGCCCATGCTGATCAAGGTGCTTCATCCACATTAGTCCCACTTGCCTGTTTGGCCCATATCCCTAAACCTTTCCTATCCATGTATCTGTCCAATTATCAACCTATATATATATATATATATATATATATATAATATTACTAAAACTCTCATCTTGTCGGTTACTGTGTGTGTGTGCGTGTGCGTCAGTGTGTGTATGTGATTAATGAACGCCAGTGTGTGCATGTGATCTCGGAACTATGCCAAAATGGTACACAATAGCATTACAATTTTTGCACCACCTTACTCACAATTGTCCTGGTATATCAAGTTTTGTTCAGATTGATGTTATATTTTACAAGTTATTCACATTTTTAACTTAAAAACATTAAAACAGCGCCTCCACTAGCCCCACCCCCTCTTGCCGTCTTTACTTGACTGGCATCACAAAGGACACCACACGGGACCTCAGCATGGGCTTTGCACTATCTCAAACCGCCATCTTTTTTTCCTCACCTCATGGACACAATGGCTCCAAGGGTAACTTTGCTTCCATTTTACTGCTGCTCTGGTCCCGCGGGGATTGGCGCTGGGGCTGTGGCTGGGTCCACGAGCAGCCGCACTCCTTGCCTCATGAACACAATGGCTCAATGGGTAAGTTTCCTTCCATTTTACCTCTGCTCCGGTACTCCGGGGATCTGGGGCCTGGGTGCCAAGGCTGGGGCTTGGACTGTGGGTGGTGGCGGCAGCACTGCTGCTGCTCCGGGCCCGTGCGGCGGAGTCCAGGAGCAGGGAGAGGCCGTGTCAAGGATCCGGGGCCTGGGCGCTGAGGCTGGCTCTGGGGACGGCGGTACTTGCTCCGGGCCTGCACAGTGGATTCTGGAGCCTGGGGGCTGAGGCTGGCTCTGGGCGTAGTGGTGCTGCTTCTCCGGGCCCTTAAGGAAGGAGAGGAGTGGGATCCTTGAGATCTTGGGGAGGTGAGGAGAGAGTGTGGGGGATTGATGGAGAGGAGGGCAGTGGGGGGAGTGGAAGGGTGGTCGGGGGGGGGGGGGTGGAGGAGCGGTCTGGTGTGGGGGGGGGGGGGGTCAAGAGTCAAGTCAAGAGTCAAGAGTGTTTTATTGTCATATGTCCCAGACAGGACAATGAAATTCTTACTTGCTGCAGCACAACAGAATATGTGAATATGTAAACATTGCATATAACGGAAAAAAAAAAGAAAAAGTTCAATAAATAACAAATATAGTGCATATAACAAATAATAGTATTTTGCAGTTCAGAGGTGTGGTGGAGTGTGTGGGGAAATGAGGTGTGTGGGGAAAAGGGGGGTGTGGGGAAAGGGGGTGGTGTGGGGAAAGGGGGTGGTGTGGGGAAAGGGGGTGGTGTGGGGAAAGGGGGTGGTGTGGGGAAAGGGGGTGGTGTGGGGAAAGGGGGTGGTGTGGGGAAAGGGGGTGGTGTGGGGAAAGGGGGAGGTGTGGGGAAAGGGGGAGGTGTGGGGAAAGGGGGAGGTGTGGGGAAAGGGGGCGGTGTGGGGAAAGGGGGCGGTGTGGGGAAAGGGGGCGGTGTGGGGAAAGGGGGCGGTGTGGGGAAAGGGGGCGGTGTGGGGAAAGGGGGCGGTGTGGGGAAAGGGGGCGGTGTGGGGAAAGGGGGCGGTGTGGGGAAAGGGGGCGGTGTGGGGAAAGGGGGCGGTGTGGGGAAAGGGGGCGGTGTGGGGAAAGGGGGCGGTGTGGGGAAAGGGGGCGGTGTGGGGAAAGGGGGCGGTGTGGGGAAAGGGGGCGGTGTGGGGAAAGGGGGCGGTGTGGGGAAAGGGGGCGGTGTGGGGAAAGGGGGCGGTGTGGGGAAAGGGGGCGGTGTGGGGAAAGGGGGCGGTGTGGGGAAAGGGGGCGGTGTGGGGAAAGGGGGCGGTGTGGGGAAAGGGGGTGGTGTGGGGAAAGGGGGTGGTGTGGGGAAAGGGGGTGGTGTGGGGAAAGGGGGTGGTGTGAGGAAAGGGGGTGGTGTGGGGAAAGGGGTGGTGTGGGGGAAAGGGGGTGGTGTGGGGGAAAGGGGGTGGTGTGGGGGAAAGGGGGTGTGGAGAGAAGGGGGGACTTGCACTGTGCTCATCTCGCACCTTCAGCTTTCAGCCTCACGCAGGAGATTCCAGACCCACTCCAGCTTCACTCAGAGGCCGCCGGTTCAACTCAACAGCTTCAGGCTGGTCGTGCTGGTCGCCGCAGAAGCATTCCATGAGCTGCTGACTCTCCGCGAGCCACTGACTCTCCGCAAGCTGCTAAAACACTGCACCCCTTCAGCTTTTTATTCCCCTCGCCAAGTTATTGACAGCGGGTCCGGAAGGGACGGTTTTTACGATTTTTAAACCTTCATAACTTTTGTACTATTTCACCGATCAGAACAAAACTTATTTAACTTGCAGAAGAGGAGAATGGTGAGTAAGGTGGCAAACAATCGTAGCACTATGGGGAATCGTTTTTGAGTAAATTTAATTACAACGCAGACCGGAAGTGTCAAGATGAGAGTTTTAGTAATAGTATAGATAGATTACTAAAACTCTCATCTTGTTTGTTAGTATGACCATGAATTGTTTGTGTTTCTGTGAGTCTGTCTGTGTGTGAGTCTGATCCTGAAACCACGCCAAATGATACACGATAGTGCTACAATCTTTGGCCCACCTTACAATAGTCCTGTGGTCTGTTGTATCAAGATTTGTTCAGATTGATATTTTACACGTTATTCACATCTTAAACTTCACAAAAACCACTTTGATAAAAATATCTTCCATCTGCACTGGCCGTTAGCAGCGTATTACATCACAATGGGATCTCATTTACATAAATTACCTGTCAGCAGTATTCCACCAACAATGACATCACAATGGGATCTAATTTACTTTAAAAAAACTCTGTTTTAAAAAAGCACAGCAGCTTCCACCTCACAATGATGTCAAGGGGGGGAAGGGAGGGGAGAGGAGTTATGGAGGGCGGGAGGGAGTGACTGCGAATAAGGGAAAGGAGGGGGATGGAGAACTGAGCGAGGGAGTGCGGGAGGGGAGGAAGAGCCAGCCACGCCCGCGCAGTTGGGGGCTATGGGTGAGAGGTGGAATATTGCGTTCAGGGACCGGCCCTCTTGTGTGACAAGGACCCAACAGGTCCCATTTGGTCTAGTCTTTTATATATTGTTATAATACCAGCCTCAACTACCTCCTCTGGCAGCTCGATGCATATACCTACCACCCTCTGTGTGAAAAGCTTGCCCCTTGGAAGTATGAATCTTCCCCCCCCCACACACCTTAAACCTACGTTCTTGATTCCTTAACTCTAGGTAACAGACTCTGTGATGACCCTATCTATTCTCCTCATGATCGTTTCCACCTCCAGGATTACCTCTGAATAAAGTTCTAGCCTGCCCAGCCTCTCCCGGCAGCTCAGGTCCTCAAATCCTGTCAACAATCTCAAAATTTCTCTACACTCTTTCCAGCTTAACAACATCATCCCTAGAGCAGGGGACCAGAATTGAACATAATACTCCAAACGCGGTTTCACCAAAAGCTCTTAGAACATAACATCTGAACTTTTATACTCAATACACTTACTGATGAAGGCCAATGTACCAAAATGTACCCTATCCAGCGGTGATGCCAATTTCAAGGAACTATGTACCTGCACTCCTAAGATCCCTCTACCTTACCATGACCTTGCCATTCACTGTGAAGGCCCTGCCCTTTTTTGAATTTTCAAAATGCATCACCTCGCACCTATCTGCATGAAGCTGTATTAAATTCCTCAGCTTCCTGGACCAACTGCTCAAGAACATGTTGTAATGTTTGATATCCATCTTCGCTATCTACAATACCACCTACTTCAGTCTTCAGTTTTCAGTAAGTTTTCAGTGTCATCTGCAAACTTACTAATCATGCCTTCCATCATCCAAATTGTTGATATAAATCACACAGTCATGGACCCAGCACTGATTCCAGTGGCACTCAATTAGTCACAGGCATAAAGTCCAAAGATCAGCCTTCCACCATCACGCTCCGCTTCCACCCATGAAGCCAATTTTCAATCCAGTTGGCTAATCCTCCAGAATTTTAAGCAACTTCAGGCTTAAAATTCCATACTCTTTTCTGTTGATTTGACCACATTTAAGAAAATTGCATTAAATAAATATATCTCAGCCCAACAGAAATTATCAGCCTTCTAGGAACTCAACTCTTTGGTTGCCAACCAGACTCATATCTGTGTGCCAAAAGATTCTACCTTTGCCATTACAGGACTGGAATCTCTGGCTCTCATGGTTTTTGCATGCTAGGTTTATTTTGATAGTACACAAATCCACACCTGTAGGTTAACTGTAGAGCCAAAATAGAAGTATAATTCATCAACATAGACAACACCGGGATAAAAGTGAATGTCAAGGAGTGATGGACAACCAATGCAGCATTTTGAAGAAAATTGTTGATGCAGGCAGTGTACCACATCACATGAAAAAAAAAATACAAATGAATGTTAATTGTATAAGGAGTCTTTGGCATTCATATCAACTCTGACATTTACCTTCATCAAATACGGCAATTTCTAAACAATATGATCATATCTAGGAATAGATGCTGCATCATTTGGCAAGAATGGATAGATTATTTTGTGGAATCAACATATCCTGAATACTAACCCTCATCCCCATCGACTAAACCAGTCACTGTAGCATGTTAACATCAGAGAGGAGGTTTCATCTGACAGGGAAGTGATTTAATCAATCATGACTAATGGGTTTGGATGAGCTCTTAGAAGAAAACTGCAAGGTTACAAATGAAGCATGCATGGGACTAGACTTGAAAGTGGCAGTAACTCGAGTCAAATAGTTGTCTTTAGTTTTGCCAACTTTATCCAGTGCCATACTTAGAAATTTCTTATTAATATTTCTTGAATATATATATGTATTTAACCAAGGCATTTACATTTCACAATTTTACTCTTCATACAATAACAGTGAATCAATCCTCTATTACATGCAGGATAAAACAATGCTGCATAGTATAGTGGATTTTTTTATTTTGCCACTGATTTTGCTCAGAGACAAATTTCAAGAGACGTCAATGTTTTATTGTCATATGTCGCAAAACGGAACAATTACATTCATACTTGCAGCAGCAGCATAACACTTTTGTAAATACTGAATTCAACAGATTATATAAATTAAAAAAGTTTGATAAATAAAAAAGCAATATAGTGCAAAAAAAGTACTATATAATTAAATTATTTTAAATTTAATTTTAGCGCTTAGAGATACAGTGTGGAAACGTGCCCTAAGGCCCACCAGGTCCACGCTGACTATTCATCATCCGTACACTAGTTCTGTGTTAATCCACTTTATATTTGAATGAATTAATAAGTTTATTGGCCAGGTATTCAAATACAAGGAATAGTAAGATTGAACGAGAACTTACCAGTTCGAAGGTTGATCTTTATTTTATGAGGAGTCGAAGTGAGGGATTTCGTGAAGAGCCCGCCGGCGCGCATGCTCGACATACTTCAAAGTAGCGGCGTGGAATCACAGAAACCAACAATAGAAATGACTTTGCATAGTAAGATTGAAGTGACTAAGATTACCAGATGAAGGTGACTGAGGGTTGGGCGAGGAGGGCACGAAATCCCTCACTTCGACTCCTCATAAAATAAAGATCAACCTTCGAACTGGTAAGTTCTCGTTCAATCTTACTATTTCATTTCGGAGTCACGTGAGTGACTTTGTGAAGACTTCAAAGCTTCTGTGATTACACGCCCTGGACCATGTCCATGCTGACACACCACTACCAGGGATGGATGGGAGGAACAAACTTGCTCAATAGTGCATACTGCAAAACAAGAGCATATTTATTAATAACAAATCAAAAACCCCTCATGCGGGGACATCTCCACGTTCTGAACCTGCATTCAGCACGGCTTCTGCGAACTGTAGAGGAGCAGCAACAGGCTTGTTATAAAAACGCTGGAACACAGCTTAATTCGCCCATCCTGCTGTGGCGAGAATTTGGTCCATGGGCACCTCCATGACCCTCGCCGCTGACGTCGATGCAGCCCTGGTGGAATGAGACTTGAACACATTAGTGTCGATACCTGACTTACCCAAGACGACTCGAAGCCACCTGGATATCGTCTGGACTGTCACTCGATGATGAGGTCTCTTATGAGTGACAAGCAGGTATCTCTCCATTCCTCTGATGCGTGCCGTCACCTTGACATAGTGGCGGATATGTGAGGCTAAACATAGCCTAGCATCTGCGGGGTATGCCGGGAACTTCAGCTGCAGCCCTGTGCACCCAGGTCTATGCTGCTTTAGTAGCTCGTCAATGAAAAAGACTACTTCTGTAGGGGTAGAAGTCATTCTGTCGACACGAAGTTTGTGTAGTGTCTGTACCCTCTGAGCTGAAGTCAGCGCTAGTAACATCACCAGCTTCATGGTGAGTTGGTCCAGTTGGAGCCCTTCCATGGGAGACCACGTCCTGAGCAGGGTTAATACGTCCCTGACATCCCAGGTGATATTATAGCGTGGTGTAGGCGGATTCATATTGAATATACCCCGCATGAGTCTGGACACTAGCCTGTTGGATCCTACCCCAATATTGAGGTAGAATGATAGCGCACTTCTGGCGCTGTTGATGGCACTGTAACTTAAGTGTTCATCATGGTGCAACCCCGCGAGGAATTCCAGGACGTCGGTTATTGTCACGTCATCGTACGTGATGCGAGAGCGGCTGCAGTAGGCTTCCCACTTCTTAATATGCGAGCGGTATCTTCGCCTTGTGGACTCTCGACACGACACCCCGATGGTATCCATGGTCCGAGCCGAGAGGCCGTATTGGACTAACGGCCTGTTCAGAACCTGCAAGCCAACAAATTTAAATAGCCATGGCAGGGATGTGGCTCCCCTGAGACAGGGTGAGTAACCAATTGTGGGCAACCCTTCAAAAGGACCCAAGGTTCGTTGAGCATGTCAAAGACCACCGGATACCAAGGCTGTGTGGGCCAGTCGGGTATAATAAGGATGCCCTTGGCAACATCTGCCTGAATCTTTCGCAATACCCGACTGATGAGGCAAAACGGGGGGAAGGCATAGAAAACCCAATTCCCCCAGTCCAGCGAGAATGCATCTAGCGCTATTGCCCCAGGATCTGGTTCCCATGAAACGTAGGTTGGTACCTGATGGTTCAACCGTGACGCAAAAAGGTCAATGTCCGGTTTACCAAATTTGGCTGTGACTTTAGAAAAAATCTCAGGATGCAACATCCATTCAATATTGTCATTAAATTTGCGTGACCTGGTGTCCGCCACAGTATTAAGCTCACCTGGCAAATAGGTAGCTGAAATCCAAATGTCTCTTTGAACACACCAGAGCCAAATTGAGTTAGCCAATTTGTCACACGAAACTGACCTGGTACCACCCATATGGTTTAAGTATGCCACTGCTGTGGTGTTGTCTATTTGGAGACGGACATGTGCTCCAACAAGCTTGGAACAATACGCACAAAGTCCGTGGAATGCTGCCAGCAACTCCAAATAGT
This sequence comes from Raja brachyura, assembly GCA_963514005.1. The sequence goes on from OY740784.1 coordinate 65,194,359, forward strand.
TAATCCCTTGAGTCAACAACATCGTTGATTCAAGGGTGTCCCATCTGCCCCCACAACTAGAGCAATTATCCGTGGTTCCCCAGCCATTGGAGCTTGCATCAGTCTGCAAATATACCATCGGATTAGCCTCCCTGATAGGCTTGAATGAGCTGCTAATGTGACACACCCACCATTGCAACTCATTTATCGCTTCGGGCGGCAGCTGCATGGACCGATCATAATGACCAGCGTGCTGTTTTAACGCAGCAATTTTAGCTCTTTGCAAATTCTGATAATGCAAAGGTCCATATCGCGCTGCCGGAAACAAAGCTACAAGCTTCCCAATTATTGTAGCTGAATGCCGAATCGATGGTATATTGGTGCGGATTAAATCTTGACACACCTGGGTAACCTCCTCAATCTTGTTAATTGAAATGGTAACCCTCATGCTCATAGAGTTCACCGTGAACCCTAGGTAATTAATCACCTGGGCAGGGCAGAACTTTGATTTCTCTGGATGGACAATAAACCCTAATTGTTGAAATATATTGACAGCAGCTGCAACACCCTGTTCAGCCAATTCCAGGGTGTGGCCCACAATTAAGATATCATCTAAGTAGGCCATAACTATATGGTGTCGTTGTCTCAAATAAGCCATAATTGGTTTCACTAATTTAGTGAACAATCTAGGGGCTGTGGTGAGCCCATTAGGCAAAGCCTTGTACTGCCAGAGTTGCCCCATCCAGATGAATTTCAAAAACCTTCTGTCGTATTTCTGGATGGATACTGAATAATATGCGTCTTTCAAATCGATGCATGCCATAAAGCAACCATGAGAAATCAATGATTTGGCTGTTTCAAACGTATCCATTTTAAAATGAGTATATGTTACAAAAGTATTCAAACGGGTTAGATCAATAATGACACGACAACCTCCATCCTTCTTAGGTCTGGTGAATATATTCGAAACAAATTCAACTGGCTCATGCACCGCTCTCTCAATCACTCCCTTCTGCTCAAGACTTAAAAGTTCCTTGTAGCCTGCTGCCTGTTCTGCAGCAGATAATTTAAACGTTCGAGCGGGCATGTACTGGGATGGAGGAATGTCGCCATTAATAAACTCAATTTTATGCCCCTGAATATTCTGCAACACATACTCTTCACCAGTAAAATTACCCCATGCACCCAAAAACAACCGAAGGCGACCACCAACATGTGAAGTTAAACAAAGAGAAAAGAGAGAACCAGACCCCCTCACCTCCGTGGTTACCGGCGGTCCTTGACACGCGTGGGTGGACGTGGAGGTGCTGGGTTGGCTTGAGGGCGCGGCGTCTTCGTTTTCCACCAGGGTCTCTGCCGACCCTGTCCTAAAAAAGACCCCTGGTGCTGGGTCTGATGTTGCTGTCGTTGTGGAGCTTGAGGGTGGGTCCTCGTCGAGGTACTAGCAGACCCTCGTGATCGAATGTATGGAGACTTTGAGCCTGACGGTGCGGGGGCACTCTGAGAGCGCATGATCCCCACCGTTTTGGCTTGTTCGTCAAGCTCTTTGACTCTCTTCGAGAGGTCCTCCCCAAAGAGCTGACGGGGCGGGGGCGGCGGCGGTGGTTTGCACAATCCTGCAAACTTCGGATTGAGCGCTGGGCGGATGCTGGTTTTGCGAAACCCGTTGATTTCGTGCTGGGTCGCCCACAGGAGGGCCAGAGCATCTTCCTGGTCCAAATTCAGTTCGTCCCCGTCCACCGACCGCGCAAAGGCGGTAATACCGGCCGTGAGGAGCTTCAGGATCCGCTGCAATTTTACCTCTTGTTGACGGATAGCCGCACTGATGTTGCCCCATATCGGCGTATTGACCACAGGCACGTTGAGGGAGTTGCAATTGGATGGAGCCTTGTGACGGCTCATTGCCTGAATGAGGACTTCTTCCTGTAGTTGCTGGTTGTTAAGAAAGTCCACAGTGGCTGCCAGCTTTGCGTTTAAAGGAAGTCCAGATGAATGTGGGGCCGCAAATTTGGTCGCCACATCCAGAAGATCCTCCGCTGGCACCTCCAACGGAGATGGGATGGGATCCACCAAAACCTCCTCCTCCTGCTGCTCCAGGCTGATGGTAGAGGCTGGTGACGACGCCCTGTGCCTGTTGCTGCCCTGCTGTTGTTGACTTTGAAGCAGGAGCTCCAGCAGCCGCTCCATACGGTCAATACGCCCTTCACCCTGAACACTCAGGTGGTCGGAGTCCTCCGGCTCTGAAAAGAAAACCGGGCTCCTATCATCGGCCCGCACCTCATCGAGGCCCTGCCGGTGCCGGTAGTTGTCGCTAACAACTGCCGAGGCGAAACTGCGCGATTCCCGCGCGGGCGTGTTCAACCGCCTCCGTTTAGCGGGAGCTGAAGCCGCTGCCACTAAGGGCACTTGCGGCGTGGTGTCGGCACCAGCCGAAGCATGGCTGCCTGAAGCCCGCGCAGGCTTGCCGGCTGCCCACATCGTGGACCTTGCCGACACATGGTCTCGCCCACCCATCCATGGGGGGCTCGGCGACCGTGACGAGACCCGACTCAACCGACCCGTCCCGGCGTCGAGAGTCGGGGTGTGCCGGCTGGACCTCACAGCCGCCCCGGGTCTCGCCCTGGAACCTGACCGCTCCTCCGTGTCAGGCAATGCCTTAGCCCTGGTAGGGTTAGGCTTCTGGGCTCCTGCCCTTCCCCTACTCGGAGGGCTGAGTGGAACAGGCCGTGCAGCCGCATGCACCCTGCTCGAGGTCGCCAGCGAGCCCGCTGACGACCTGACTGCCATGGCAGGGTCCCCCTGCTCTGGCGGCACACCACACTCCTCCTCGTTGAACTCCTCTGAGCTGTGGTGTGCTGGCGGATCTGGACCTGTAACCACAGGGCTTACCCACATCTCCGCCTGAGTCCCGGCCTGCGTTGCAGGTACTGCCGATGGTAAAGGCCCCGGAACTGTTGACCGGCGAACTCGTCCTGACGTCCTCCGGCCCTTGGAACTCCCATCCATGTCCTTGCTGCAAGACATAACCAACAACAAGGACCACCAACTAAAGGTAGAATACTCACCTCCGTGGCCCCTTATGAAGGGCTGGCGAGGAGCGCGCTCCACCGCCAGCCGTCGCAGCAACGCGGTACGACGATATGTCGAGCATGCGCGCCGGCAGGCTCTTCACGAAGTCACTCACGTGACTCCGAAATGAAATTTGCCTTGGTGCTCCACCCACAAGTGACACCATGACATACAGTGACAGTTAGGAATGACACATCAAAAATTAAACATTAATAATAAAACATTATTGATTAAACGTGTGAATTAAATAAAATACCAGAGCAAAAGGAGGCTACAGATGTTTTTTATTGAGTAGAGCCACTACTCATGGAAAATGTTTTTATGTCTGGCTGTGGCAGCTTTGACAGTCCGGAGTTGCCTTCCAGAGGGAAGTGATTCAAAGAGTTTGTGGCCAGGGTGACAGTGGTCAGAGATGATCTTACCCACTCGCTTCCTAGCCCTTGCAGTGTACAGTTCGTCAATGGGAGGAAGAATTCAGCCAATAGCTGATCGGATGATTTGCTGCAACCTCCGGATGTCGTGAGCCAAACCAGACCATGATGGAAAAGGTGAGGACAGACTCTACGATGGCCGTATAGAATTGGACCATCATTGCTTATGGCGCATTGAGCTTCCTCAGCTGCCGCAGGAAGTACATCCTCTGTTGTGCCTTTTTGACTGTGGAGTCGATGGTGGCCCCCTATTTAAGGTCTTTGGAAATGATGGTTCCCAGGGACTTAAAAGACTCCACAGATGTAACTGCGGTGTTGTTAATGGTGGGTGGGGTGAGGGGAGGGGGAGTTCCCCTAAAGTCTACAATCAATTCCACTGTCTTAAGAGCATTGAGCTCCAGGTTGTTGCGATGGCACCAGGACGCCAACTGTGTCCCTTCCTGTCAGTGGGCAGATTCCTCCCCATCCTGGATCAGTCCAATCAGGGTTGTGTCATCCGCAAACTTGAGAAGCTTGATAGAGTCAGTGGAGGTGCAGTCATTGATGTAGAGAGAGCAGAGGAGAGTGGAGAGTATGCAGCTCTGCGATGCTCCTATGCTGAGTGTTTGCGGGTCCGAGATGTGCTTTCCCAACCTTACATGCTGCTTCCTGTCTGTCAGGAAGCTGGTGATCCACCGACAGAGGGGTTCAGGCACAGTCAGCTTGGAAAGTTTGGAATGTAGTAGCTCTGGCACAATGGTGTTGAATGCAGAGCTAAATCAACAAACAAAATCCTCGCATAGATTCCGGTTGAGGTTACTAAGACCAGTAATCCTTGTATGTAAATACTTGGCCAATAAACTCATTCATTCATTCATATTTAGTACATCAGCAGTAAAAAATAAACTTAGAAGGGGAGAAATGCAAGCACTTGATTACTATCCAATGTCACAAACTGATAAGTGCAAATGTAGGCATGTCAAATGACTATAAGACTAAATACAATAAATTATTATCTTGCCAATAATCACATTCAAGGGTCCACTTGTAGAATGATCGTTTTGTAGAAGTCGAGGGAAAATAATGGCATTTGCGGAAATGGACTGTAAAAAGAGTTAGCATATTCAGATGAGAAGGGAAGAAAATATGTTGACCCATGCATTAAACTCACAGGTCACAATCACTTATTCTCTGCATGCTGAAGATTATTGGAATCTTGTTAGCTATGGTTGTTGTTACTTTATTGACCCAGAGAAAGTGTAATCAGCAGCAAATCACCTAATCTCTATTATAAATTTGTTTTAATTGTGACTTGTCGCTGAATAAATTGGATGCATCTAATGTGTATTTTGGGGGAAAGGTGCACTACATAAATTTACTATTAATGTTTGCAGCCTTCGGTAAACAGTTCAAATGAATAAATCACAATTCTATCATTACTTATTATTACATGAACTTTTAGCATTCCTATTATTTGGCTGGCTTTATAAATGTACAAACAACTGACATTTATCTTTGGCTTATTTAAAAGGACATTGTGCATGAAATATGGTTCTCACGTTTTTATAAGAGTCATGCATCATTTCTAGCATCGGATCCTACTCTTTGGTTCATTGTAAAACTTTTTTTTGGTATTTCAAAATGTTCAATCCTTTGTAGACTATATTGCCGTCACCAAGATTGTTAAGTGGAATCTTCTTAATCTTGATTTCCAATAGACAATGAATTGTGCTCAGGGCAACAAATTACAGCTGAACAAGACATTGGTAAGGTCACATTTGGATTACTGCATAAAATGCAGATCTCCCTACTTTGATGAGATGTCATTAAAATACAAAAGATGCATTAAAATGCAAAAGATGCCGTCTGTGGCAGCCAAGTGTTTGGGTATTTAAAAAGTGGAGATTGACAGGTTCTTGATGAGCAAGAAATTAGTTAGGGCGAACAAGTCTACTTCCTGGGTGGCACACCTTAAGTGAATTCCATGGCATTTTCAGGTTAGCAACAGTCATAGATTCATATAGCATGGAAACAGGTCCTTCAGCCCAACTTATCCATCCCATCCAAGATGTCCCATCTACGCTAGTCCCACATGCCTGTGTTTGGCTAAACCACGTCCTCTGGTACTTGTTCTATATACCCACCAACCTTCCACCCTGGAGAACCCAAGTTTAGGATCACAATTCTCCTGCTTCATGATCACAACCTCCTCGAGTTACCGTCTCTCATTATCCCAGCATCTGGGCTCACAACAAGATCAAGCTCTAAAACATAAAACACTTACACAGCACTGACGAAACTTAAAAAAGGCAAAGCCCAGAAAATTAAGGAAAGACATTAGTCAATAGACAATTTACAATTGGTGCAGTAGGCCATACGGCCCTTCGAGCCAACACCGCCATTCACTGTGATCATGGCTGATAATCCACACTCAGTACCCCGTTCCTGCCTTTTCCCCATATCCCCTGACTCCGCTATCTTTAAGTGCTCTATCCAATTCTCTCCTGAAAGCATACAGAGAATTGGCCTCCACTGCCTTCTGAGGCAGAGAATTCCACAGATTCACAATCCTCTGTGTGAAAAAGGTTTTCCTCATCTCCGTTCTAAATGGCTTACACCTTATTCTTAAACACGTGGCCCCCGATTCTGGACTCCCCCAACATCGGCAACATGTTTTCTGCGTTTAGCATGTCCAAACCCAAATAATCTTATGTTTCAATAAGATCCCCTCTCATCCTAAATTCCAGAGTATACAAGCCCAGACGCTCCATTCTATCAACATATAACAGTCCTGCAAATCCTGGGAATTAACCTTGTGAACCTTTCCTTGAACTTCCCTTGACAAGGCCGCTCCCCTAGAGCAACCTTGCTTATATTGGCTGATAAATTGCCTAATTTGCCAATTTACCAATTGCCGAATTAAATTCCTCAGCTAATCCCCGCTCTCCTTCACTTGCTGCTGCTCCTCTTCTGACCCCCTTGAAAGGTAAGCAGGATAGCAGGAAATGGCCAAGACAGTGAAAGAACAGGAGGACAAGAAAAACAATAAGAGTAATAGAGGATAAACATATTTATGGCACTTGGCCGTCTATGACAGTTTCAACTCATGGCCTTTAACCATGTTATGCGTTTGGTGTTTGATGATGGTGTTTGATGATGCCTCACACCTGATGACTGAAAATCCCAGGCCTTGCACTTATCCAATGCTGACAGCTCAGTAAATTTTGGACTTCAAAAGATTGATAGCTGCAATCCTCGATATGCAGCTTGCCATTACTTACACAATTTTGTTGCCTCTTATTGATGCTGTCTGTGCTGGTAGATAGCTCAGATGACAGCACATTTCCTTCTAAATCCAATAATGTATTGTAAGCTGCCTGAACTTCTATCCAAGCATGACAACACCTGGAATAAGTAGCACTGGTGGAGCAAGAGTAACTGGCTGCTGAAGCACAGACCAATTGAGGTTAAAACATTGTTTATTTTCAATGCACTTTTGTTAGCCAACAGAGTCCTTCCCTTGGTATCCCTCACTTGTTTCATGACATATTTGTTCGACAAAAAACATATATTAACTTGATAAAGTGGAAATGATTCACAATTTTCAAAATTTGTTGTGTTAAAATGTTAAATGTACCCAATATTTCCTGTCACAAACTTTAATGCATTTTAACTGTACTCAAACTAAATTTATTTTTAAATTATGTACATAGATTCACATAAATGTCTTTAAATTCCACGGTAAATGTCCACCTATTGCGTTCATCAGAGTTATCTGTGGTTTAACTTTGTTCTGGGTTCTAATCAATGGGACTAGTCCATGTGACTGCCTTGCCTGAATTCACCATGCTGCCGAACCAGCTGAACAGAATCTTGATCTGAAAGCTGCAGTTCGGGCAAAAACAACAACAACTTCAATATGACCCAAAGGCACAACAGACTGCAGATGCTGAAATATAGAAACATAGAAATTAGGTGCAGGAGTAGGCCATTCGGCCCTTCGAGCCTGCACCGCCATTCAATATGATCATGGCTGATCATCCAACTCAGTATCCCGTACCTGCCTTCTCTCCGTACCCTCTGATCCCCTTAGCCACAAGGGCCACATCTAACTCCCTCTTAAATATAGCCAATGAACTGGCCTCAACTACCCTCTGTGGCAGAGAGTTCCAGAGACCCACCACTCTCTGTGTGAAAAAATTCCTTCTCATCTCGGTCCTAAAGGATTTCCCCCTTATCCTTAAGCTGTGACCCCTTGTCCTGGACCTCCCCAACATCGGGAACAATCTTCCTGCATCTAGCCTGTCCAACCCCTTAAGAATCTTGTAAGTTTCTATAAGATCCCCTCTCAATCTCCTAAATTCTAGAGAGTATAAACTGAGTCTATGCAGTCTTTGTTCATAAGACAGTCCTGACATCCCAGGAATCAGTCTGGTGAACCTTCGCTGCACTCCCTCTATGGCAATAATGTCCTTCCTCGGATTTGGAGACCAGAACTGTACGCAATACTCCAGGTGTGGCCTCACCAAGACCCTATACAACTGAAGTAGAACCTCCCTGCTCCTATACTCAAATCCTTTTGCTATGAAAGCTAACATACCATTGGCTTTCTTCACTGCCTGCTGTACCTGCATGCCTACTTTCAATGACTGGTGTACCATGACACCCAGGTCGCACTGCATCTCCCCTTTTCCTAATCGGCCACCATTTAGATAGTAGTCGGTTTTCCTATTTTTGCCACCAAAGTGGATAACCTCACATTTATCCACATTATACTGCATCTGCCAAACATTTGCCCACTCACCCAGCCTATCCAAGTCACCTTGCATTCTCCTAGCATCCTCCTCACAGCTAACACTGCCCCCCAGCTTAGTGTCATCCGCAAACTTGGAGATATTGCCTTCAATTCCCTCATCCAGATCATTTATGTATATTGTAAATAGCTTGGGTCCCAGCACTGAGCCTTGCGGTACCCCACTAGTCACTGCCTGCCATTGTGAAAACGACTCGTTTACTCCTACTCTTTGCTTCCTGTTTGCCAGCCAGTTCTCTATCCACATCAATACTGAACCCCCAATGCCATATGCTTTAAGTTTATATACTAATTGCTTATGTGGGAAATATGAAGTAAGAAAGTATACTGCTGGAAAAACTTGGCAGGTCAAGCAACATATACGGAGGCAAAGGGATGTTCGACAGTTTTGGTCAAGGACTACGAATGTAGGAGGGAAGATAGTCATTATATAAAAGTGAGATGGAGGGTCAAGCCGAGGTTGGTAGAATATGTTGGACCCATAAGAAAGATACAGGTGGATGGAAATAAGGGGAAGGATAGAAACAGAGACTGGCTCCATCTGCTTAATTAGATGTATTCTGTAGTCACCTATCACCTACTAGCCTCTACCTTAACATTCCTCACTACCCCACCTCACGAATGTCTGCCCATCGACGCTCTCTCCATGTTAATAAACATGTGGCTGGTGGCGGAAGCATGAATACAAAGGTAGGGAGTGGAAGCCGAGTACCAGGGAACTCTTATCTTTGTTCAATCCCAGAGGTGAGAATAGACTTGAGAAATAAAGGAAACTAGATCAAGTGGGACCTGTTGGGTCCCATCGTCTCAATGCAGGGTTGCGGCAGGGGGTGGCCTGTGGCGTCTCACATACACACACACACACTAACCACCCCCCCTTGATATTATATTAATATTATTAATTTGCTCCTTTTCCTCCATCCCCTTCCCTATCCACTCATGCATAGCCCTCAACTGCACAGGCGTAATTAGAGAGGGAGAGGGAGGGGGTAGAGAGGGAGGGTAGAGGGAGGAGTAGGGGGGTAGAGATTGAGGGGTGGGGGGTGGCATCACAGGGTAGGGCTGGTCCCCAAATGCAATACTTCAGCACTCACCCATAGGTTCCAATATTCACTACTCCCTAGCGATGGAGGGGGTGTGTGGGGGGGGATGGGGGGGGGGTAGAGAGGGAGAGGGGGTAGAGAGGGAGGGGAGCAGAGAGGTAGGGGGTAGAGGGGGAGGGGGTAGAGAGGGAGGGAAGGGGCGTAGAGAGGGAGGGGGTAGATAGGGATGGAGGGTAGAGAGGGAGGGGGTTAGATAGCGAGGGGGTAGAGACGGAGGGGGAGGACAACCAGGGTGTACTAGAAGAAATACGACAGAGATAAACAAACTGGGATAAAATAATGACGTCAACAAAGGCGGCAGGATGAGGGGATCTGTCGTCAAGATAGCTAAGGGTTTGTAAAATATATTAGTGGCTAGTGGCTCCTAAAATGGGGACAGAGAGGTCCATAGAAAGAAGGGAAGTTAGAGATGGACTATACAAATGTGAGTGTAGAATGGAAACTGGTAGAAAATGTGATGAACATTGCACGTTGTGTTTGATTTATTTGGGGACCAGGATTTATTTTGACTCATCTGCCTGCTTTGGTAGATCATAAATTGAACCAGACTCTTTCCAATTCCAAAGATTTTTCCTCTACATGTACCACTGAAACTTTCCTTTGCTATTAACTCTCAAAGGAAATCTATTCTTATACCAGATCAGGCCCACTTAGCAGCAAGTAATGTCAATGAAATAATCTACGCAATCACAACAAATAAATTGATAAGATGAATCTGTCAGTGGTTAAACACTTAGCCTGATGCTGTCACAGGGTTTCTTATGGAATTCATAACAGGAATAGGATATAGGCCCAGGACAATATAGATAAGTTGACACGTTGCTGTCCAGAAAATGCAAGTGTGGCGGTTGGGACGGAATGATGAAACCATACTCCCCAAAATGGAGAGTACAGAATTGTCTTTATCATTTTCTCCCCCAAATGGAGAGTACATTGCTCATTCATGTAAAATGCAAATGTAAGAGCACACAACCATTATGTAATACTGTAATATTAATGTACAGCTGGTTTTGTGCTGATAAGTAATTGCCTTTATATTCTACTGCACATGAATCACATTAAAATCAGAAGAAATCAGCTACAGTACTGGCACAAAGCAACCTCATTCAAACAACCATTTCATTTGACTTGAAGTTGTTCTCAGTAGAACAAAGAAACATGCTGCATTCTTCAAGGAGCCTTCGAGCATATCCTTGAAAATGTTCTCACTCTGCCTGGTGGTGTTCTCCCATGACAGAGCTTGGGATAAAGTGCCTGTTTTGGGAGTCTGTTGGGCATGTGCACAAGCTGATTGAGCGTAATTAGGGCCTTGATGCTCTGAGTGTTTGCCTGTGAATTGAAACTGGAGTTCATTTGTTTATCCTTCCAGTGAATTTGAAGAGATTTACAGACGTACCATTGTTGTTTTTCTTGTGCATTGAGTAGTTTGCACCACTGTCAATGTCACTGAGAACAGATTTCCTGGAGGAAATTCACAAACTACATTCCTACAATTCATCTACGGAGCAAAGGAAATAGGCACTGTTTCGCTTTGAGATCCTTCTTCTGAAGAAGGGTCTCGACCTGAAACGTTGCCTATTTCCTTCGCTCCATAGATGCTGCCTCACCCGCTGAACTTCTCCAGCATTTTTGTCTGCCTTCGAGTTTCCAGCATCTGCAGTTCCTTCTTAAACATTCCTACTTCATTCACTATTTAGAACTTATTCACTGGAACATTCCTGGAGTACTGACGGCCTCAAAAGGTTAAACTACCTAATGGTCCCACAGCAAATTTCTGGAAAATATTTGAATATTCCATGTTGTTCCTATTGGATCTGCAGGCAGCCGGTTAGGCTACGATAATCAGGTGAGGTCTTGGTCCATGGGAGGTTGGGCAAGATGGGCCAAAGGGCCTGTTTCCACACTGTGTGACTCAATGACTATGGCTGGGGAGCAGAAAACATACCATGGTTCGAGTAACCTCTCCTCAAAGTTTTGCCAGGTAAATCCTGGTAAAAGGATGTTACATGTTGGTGGTGGTGGAAGGTGAAGGGGAAAGTCGGCAACTGTAAACAGTTTGCAAACTAACCACGTTGGAAAGCACCCTAAAGTTCTATGGGCCTGCAGTAGCTCCAGAGAGAAGTGATGGAAGGAACTGAGGGCATCACACTGGGCCAGACCAGCCCCCACTTCTTCAATCCATTGCTAACAGGCCACCAGGCCTAAAGTGAGAAATATAAGCATTTCAGATGCACATTAGGCATTTCAGAGATTTGGAAGCTACAAAACGTGGTGAACGGGGTGACTCTCTCCATGCTGGTCCAGAAGAGGATCTGTTATACACATGTATGGTGTGATTTAATGAATACTATGCAAAACAAGCATCTCACTGTGACTCTGTACAAACAACAGTATAAAAACCATTGAACCACCATTAAAATATATTAAACCTAAACACTTTTGATAGGAAACATGATTGCAAATAACAAAATTGCCAACTTTCTCACTTGCAAGTATTTCACTGCGATGCAAGTAGACTTTTGCACCTTGGTTAACTGGCAACTGTATTGCCCCAAGTGTGTAGGTGAGTGGTATATTCTGGAGTTAGGTGCTGGGAATGCAGAGAGAAAATAAAGCTTTAAGCCATGGGTCAGCAACCTATGGACCCCGGGCCGAATGTGGCCCGTAACCCGTAATCATCAGGCCCACCGAGCGCCCGCCCTGAGTGTGGCTGAGCGCCCACCCCAAGCGTGGCCAAGCACCCACCCTGAGCATGGACGAGCACCCGCCCCGAATGCAGCCGAGCGCGGCAAAGCTCTGCCTGTACTGCATTGTGCACCGCTGCCGGCATAACCACGCACCTTCCGTGAGCATGTTTAAGAAAGAACTGCGTATGCTAGAAAAATCAAAGGTAGACAAAATTGCTGGAGAAACTCAGCGGGTGAGTCATGCAAGGATTGCAGGAGGCTGCCTCACCCGCTGAGTTTCCTCAGCATTTATGTCTACCTTCTGTGAACACGTGATTTGAAGCCTGCCATCCGGGGTAGTATGGGGGCTCGGGACCCATGTGCACACGTGATAAATGTGGTCGCCATCCGCTCACAGGCATGCGTCGCGGCCCCTATGCAGAACAAGGTTGCCGACCCCTGCTTTAAGCAATGTTGTACCATTTCACAACCTTCTACATTGTCTCCAACACCACTATTTTTTGTGTCATCTGCAAACTTACTAATCAGTTCATATATGTAGAATGACAACCTTCCCCCATTACTCTCTCTGTACATTGGGTAAGCCATTCTGAATACAGAAACTGTAATCTCAATCTTCTGGATCAGCCTACCATGAGGGACCTTGTCAAATGTATTGTTAAAGTCCTTGCAGACAACATCACTGCCACACCCTCAATCACCTTTGTCAGCTCCTCAAAATACTCTTTACTCATGCCTTGCCCTCACACAAAATCATTCTGACGATCACAAATAACCCAGTAATTATTTCCAAATATGAATAAATACCAACCTGAGGAATCTTCTCTAATATATTCCCCACCACTGATGAGTGTCTCACCAGCCCAGAATTTCCTGAATTCTATTTTCTTCCTTAAACAAAGGAGCAACATAGGGGTTAGGCGATGGGGATGTTGGGAGAATATAAAGCTTTAAGCTTTATTGTTAAATTAAGCCTTCTCAGATGCACACTGGGTAATCAATTTACTGATTCTTACCTCTGGGATCAATATAAAATGTAGAAGTCTCTTCTTTGTACAAGCTTAAAAAAATGTAGAGGGATGTGACGCTCTGTAATTGCCAACATTCCATTTCTACATCTCGACCGTTGCCTTTAATGTGCCTATCACATTGGACCAAGTGGCAGTTTCATTGTTCAGGTCTCCGCACATATAACAATTAAACACTCTTGCCTCATGTCCAACTTTGTTTACCCCAAAAATTAATTCACCCCATCACTTACTCTGGATCGACAGTTCTAATGCACTCGATTCAGTTCTCATTTGTACTACTATCCATAACTATGAATTTATAAAACATAGAATGTAGAACAGTAGGGTATAGGAACACCCCCTTCGGCCCATCATGTCTGCATCAACCATGATGCCAATCTAACTAAATTCATCTGCCTGCATAAGGTCCATATCGCTCTTTTCCATTCCCATTCAGGTGTCTCCCTGAGTCTCTTAAACACTGCTATCATATCTGCTTCCACCAAACTTTCTGACAGTGTATTCCATTTACCTACCACTCCTTGTAAAAATAAAACTTGCCTCAGATTAAAAATAAACCTATCTTCTAGTATTTGTACTTTTCACCTTTAGAAAAAAATCTATTTACTCCACCTCTACCTCTCATAATTTTATACACTTCTGTAAGGTCACACCCACCGCTTCCGACAATCCCGTGAAAACAATCCAAATATGTCCAACCTCTCCAAAGAGCAAACAAACTCCAAACTAGACAAGGTTCCAGTATACCTCTTCTGCACCTTCTCCAAATCCTCTTCATCCTTTCTCTTGAGTGGAGACCACACCTGTGCACTATACTACAAATGATCGAAAACCCTGCTGCTATGTTCTAACTCATATCAGGTCCCATTCACCATGTTTGCTAGGGGCTAGGCCCTGTCCATTAGAGTCTCGCAATAGCTTATTTTTTTTATTTATTTAAGGTGCGAAATATGAGTGATGTTGATCCTTTCCAAGAGAATTATTGAAATTAACATATAATGAACATAGAAAAAAAACGCCTTGATTGCATTTACTTATGTTATGAGTAAAATACATTTTTGGAAAAATTGTTAAACGATGTTAAGTCTCAAAATTCTCAGTCTTATAAAAGGACACTTTCTTCCAATAAATCATTAGATAATCTTTTTGATCTAATATCTCCTTTAGAAGTGCAGCATCATTTTCATTTGCAAATGCTACTGTCAACCACTTGTAAACGTTAATGGCATTGTAGAAGCAAAAGTTGTCGTCTTTGTAGAGTTCATAACAGATAAATCAGCAGTATAAACTTGGAAGAGCAATTATACAGCCCCTTTGAGACCAGTAACCCCACAGATATGAGAAAGGAAAATCAACATTGGTGTATTAGACAGCATGCTTTTCTAATACTGAGGTGGAAAATGACCATCTTGCGAATTTTAGAAAGTGTTAAGTAATCACAACTCTTCTTTGAATGAAAATATTAAGACTTTACAATACAAACACAAGGCCCCAGTTGTGCATCTTGGGCAAGGAAATTCAATTCCTTCTACAAAGAGTAATTACAATGTGTGATTGACTAAAAGGTGAAGTCAAGTTTGAAGTTGATAGGGTTCAAGTTGTAACAAAGCAAAGATTCCTGATTGTGCACCATCTAATCAATGAATCATATGATGAATAGACCCAATGCTCAGATTATTGATTGTACACTTTCATTATATGAACAGACAGTACTATTGAGTCATTTCAGTGCTTCACTCTCAGGACGTTTTAACATTCAGAACGAACTCGGTTTAGTTTTATGGTGTAACTGGCATAATTAGGTTCCAAAAGCTCCTTGCAGAAAACTGTCAGCAACGCTTTACTGATACCAGATATTGTTCATGCAGATCCAGGTATGCATCACATCTGTGCCCATTAGCTCACACATGCCACATTTCAACCGTCACACCATGTGCGATTTTGCACTTGGAGTGAAAAATAATCATAGGCATCGCAGCTGAGGATGTATGGGGTGCCACAAATAAAACTGATTATACAATTGTGTGTAGTTGCCAAACTTCCAGTATGAATTTGTATAGAAGTAAAAAAAAAATGTTGTCAAGGAAATATATGTTACAAATAGAATTCATCCAAAATAAGCAACTCTTAAAGCATTCTAACTTGTAAAGTTGGTTCTACAGCAAAACTAAGACCTGCATTTCTTAGGGAAATCTACTTTGGTACTCCCAAAGCCAGGGGCTTCATTTCAATGTAGAAACAAGGTACTGCAGATGCTAGTTTTTTTAAAAAAAGACACAAAGTCATGGAGTAACTCAGCGGGCCAGGTAGCATCTCTGAAGATCATGGATAGGTGACGTTTCGGGCCGGAGCCCTTCTTCAGACAGATTGTGGGAGGGGGAAGAAAGCTCGAAGAGAGGAGGATAGACACAAAAAGCTGGAGTAACTCAGAGGGACAAGAGGAGGGGCAGGACAGAACTTGACAAGAAATATAAAGTGGTGAGGTGGGGGTTTTGATAGGCAGCAGGTTGAAAAGACAGAAGGTGTGAGACAAAAGGATTGAAGAGTCATGAATTGTTAAGCTAGATGAAAGAATGTAGGTGGGAGGGGAGAACTAGGTGCGAATCCTGGTGGGGACAGGAGAGGCAAGAAAGAAAGGAGGAGGGATGGGGAAAGAAGTGTGGGGGGTTGTTGGCTATCTAAAATAGGTGAATTCAATGTTCCCCGAGCGCAATATGAGGTGCTGTCCCTCCAGTTTGCATGTGGCCTC
This sequence comes from Raja brachyura, assembly GCA_963514005.1. The sequence continues at coordinate 65,210,200 of OY740784.1, forward strand.
AACTCTGATTATGAAGGAGGTCCAGGACAGCAAGGTCAGTTATTGAATTGGAAGAGGATGTAAGATGGTTTGTAACCAGAAGATCTAGAAGCCCTTAGAATATCCCTTCTTTCCCCATATGACACATCCTGCTCTCTTCCCTCCCTGCCCACAATCTTCTTTCCCCAGCTTGTCTCACAGCTATTTCTCCCCTCCCCTTCTACTTATGTCCCTTCCACTAGCTTCACAATTTGCAGCTCTTCGATCTTTTTGTCTTACACGTTCTGTCTTATCATCTCTGGGCTTTGTCCAAACATCCATGTATTAAATAAACCTCCTCACCTATTGTTGACCTGTGTCTACCTATGACCTGCCACTCGTTGTCCAGCCCCTCATCTCTTCCAGCTTTCTCCCCCCACACCCCCCACAATTAGGATAAAGAAAGGTCCCGAACCAAAGCTTTACCTATCCATGTTCTCCTGAAATGTTACCTAACCCTCTGAGCTACTCCAATACCCAATGTCTTATTTTGTAAACCAGCATCTGCATTTCTTTGTTTCTGCCTTACCTTGTTCTCTCCTTAATTTGACTTTTGGTGAAATGTATACAATTTTCAGTACATATAACTTAAAGGTATTGCATCAGAAATTAATTTCATGAAGAATTCAGTTAAAATTTAACAAGCGCGTCATAGTGACACAGCGGTAGAGTTGCTGCCTTACAGCGAATGTATCATCAGAGACCCGGGTTCGATCCTGACTACACGTGCTGTCTGTATGGAGTTTACATTCTCTCCGTGACTTGCGTGGGTTTTCTCCGAGATCTTTGGTTTCCTCCCACATTCCAAAGACGTACAGATATGTAGGTTAATTGGATTAGTAAATGCAAAAATTGTCCCTCGTGGGTATAGGATAGTGCTAATGTGCCACTGGTTAATATGTGGTGGTCGGCGCGGACCCGGTGGGCCGAAAGAGCCTGTCTCCACGCTGTATCTGTAAACTAAGCTAAACTAAACTAATTCTACATTAGCAATTACATTAAAGGTCAAATTTGTTGGCTTAAAATATCACACATCTGAACTGCATAACTGGTTTGCCAGAAACATTAGAGTTTTGTCATTGACCCATCCCACTTACGCAACTTTTTTGGCGATTGCCAGCACCTGTCATAGGTCGTTACAGGTCGCCGAAAATTGGGCAACTACTTACAGGTCGACTCTTTGGGCAACTACTCACGATGCGGCATGTCGCCAGGGTGTTGCCTGTATGCTCATGAGTAGTCTCGTCAGTCGCCCAAAAAGTCGTAGCAACTTTTTGGTCACCGCTGAATTTTCAACATGTTGACCATTTTTGATGACCTGCAACGACCTATGATGGATGCCGACTGTCGGCGATAAAGTTGCATAAGTGGGACAGGGCCCATAAGGATATCCCTTCTGATGTATATCCTCCCTACCTACATCACACGCACCTACACTGCATGCGCTGGAAATATGATGAAAAATTACAGCATTCCTTCCAGACTCAAATGGATTAATTTTAGTGCATCTTTGACAACGTAAATTATACATGTTGGTATTACAAATCCCAGACTCTTGAGAGTATAAAAATCAACAAAGAATTCTACCGTTGTCCCATCTCTAATTTAATTTTCTAAATACATAAATACTGATACAAAGTGCATCTAGCCTATTAACCTTGTTGATTCAGGAATCTATCGGTTAGTGTTTCGGTTCAAAATGTACTTGGTTGCATGCGCAATAATTTGCATCTTTTCAATGACTGTGAAGTAATTTGTGATATCTGCAGTTATTTAAAGGTGTTGCAAATTCATTCTTCAATATCCTTGATGATTTTTTGTAATGTTTGCTTACTCTTTCCTGTTGTCACAACAGTGTTCTTGCTCCAATTCCTATCAATTATTCAAACTTCTATTTTCTCCTTGATGGAACATAGAACATTCTATCACGTTGACAAATATCCATGCTGGGGGGATAATTTTATTTTTGCATTCACACCCTGTCTCCATATTAACTTTTCCAAGGCTTGTAAAACACAGGCTTCGAAAGAAATGATAACACACTTGGGTAGAACGTACACACAAACACACACATTAGAAACAAGAGTAGACCACTCAGCTGATGAAGCCAGCTCCACCATTTAATTAGACCATAGCTGATCCAATCGCATCCTCAACCACTTCTGAGTTAAAAGGATGATGTTTTATTTTTAAACAATCTTTAATTCTGAATTTTCCACAAAGAGAAAGCAACATCTCCACAAACACCCAGTTATCCCCTCGGGATCTCTTATTCGTCAAACAGATTTCCCCTCTCATTCTCCTGTTTCAGCTAAACTATCCTAGCCAGTCTTGCTTCTCAAGGCCATCCATCCATTCTGGGCTTCTGTTTTACAAGCATCTGAACTGCCCCCAATGCATAATCACCCTTCTTTTAATAAGAGGACCATTACTATATACAGTATTCCAGATCAATCCCGTAGACAAAGTCTAATGTCAACAATGGGGTGGAGGTGAGTTAGACCGTTCACTAACTTATGGAACGGCTGTTCAGGAGTCCAATAACAGAGGGGAAGAAGCTGTTCCTGTCTGGGGGCAAAAGATTTTAAGCTCATGTACCTACTGCCGGATAGGAACAGGGAGAAAGAGGAATGGGACAAGTCTTTGGTTATGTTGGTTGCTTTTTTGAGGCAGCGTGAAATGTAGATGTAGTCAATGGAAGGAAGTCTGGTCTTGGTGATGGATTGGGCTACATCTACAATTCTCCTTATCTATCCCCCCCCCCCCATGATTTTATATACCCCCATAAGATCACTCTTAGCCTCATACTCTATGGAAAAAAAATCACAGCCTATCTAGGCTCGCCTTTTAACTCAATCCTTTTAGACCTGGTAACATTATTGCATATCTTATTTGCGCCATTTCCAGCCTAATGACATCCTTTCTATAACTAGGCAATCAGACCAGCTCCCAATGCAACAAGCGTAATCTCTCCAATGCCTTTTGTCAAGTAATTGAATTTGCCTAAGGAGGTGGATAGGCTTTTAGATACAATGAGCATCAAGAGTTATTGATCATGAGAATATGGTATTGAGATGGAGGATCAATTATTATTGTACTGAATGGTGGAGCAGGTTCAATAGCCAAATCACCTTATGCTGTTCATATTTTCTGTGTTTTTACATTTATATCCAATTTCTTTACAATTTGCAATAACATTCTGATCACTTTCCTAAGAATTTCGAGCAATGGGAAATCAAAAGATAATAACAATACTTCATATCCAATGACAATCAGAACACCATTCAGACCTTTGAAGAAATCACAAGGATAATGGATTCAATACAAATAATTTAAAAAAAAAACTCAAGAGGTGACAAACAATTTATTCAAGAGGTGGATTGATCCAAAATGGTAAGAAGGTGGACAGGTCAAGTGAGTATGGGTATTCCAAATATGAAGGGATGGTGTACGGGAGATTTAAATGGAATGGGGAGCTCAGCAATAGGTCTGCATTAAATTACAGGATAATGGGTTCAACTAGTTTAGATGGGTTTTGTTAGGACGGAGAAAAGGCAGATGGAGTTCAATCCGAGTGTGTGACAATTTGGGAGGTCAGATGCAAAGGGAAATTTTACAATAAATCCCAGGTCACTTTGGACCACTGCTGTGCAGTGTGATCTTGGGGCGGGTCCATAACTCCCTGAAAGTGTTAACGCAAGTGGACAGGATGCGTAAGGTATTCAAGGCTTCATCTCTTGAAGAACTGAGTGTGAAAGTTTGGAAGTCATGTTGCAGTGGCATAAAGCTTTGATTTGACCACATTAGGTTTTCTGTGGAAGTCTGGTATTCTAGTAGTCACATCACAGAGAGGATGTGGAGTTTTTGACAAGAGTGTAGAAGCAGTTCACCAGGATGCTGCCTGGATTAGAAAGCATTAGCTGTAAGAAGAGGTTGGACAAAATTAGGTACATCCTCCAGAGCATTGGAAGCTGAGGGGGTACTTGATAGGATCATATAAAATTATGCGAGGCATTGATAAGGTAGATAAAATCTAGATGGTGACAAGGAGGTGGTGGAAGCAGATATAATAGCAGCATTCAAGAATATTTAGAAGGCACATGATTAGGCAGGAGATGGAGGGTTAAAGACCATGAGCAGGCAGATGGGATTAGTTTTAATTGCCTTCATGGGCACCACAGACATGGTGGACAGTAGGGCCCATTCCTGTGATTAATTGTTCAATGTTCTAAGTTAATTGGAAAGAACCACGGGTTTATTTGGAAAAACAAACATGGTAGTGGAATAAGACAGAACAACAGAGAGGTTCTGGGACTGCAGATAGTTTACAAACAAAAACTTTTCACTGTCCTCAATACACATGACAATAATAAACTAACCAAAAAATCAAATGTCATCCAAACATGTTTTTCTGCCTGTGTTAACTGATTCATACCAAGCTCCACTGCAAGTAACTTTGTTAACGGATGACAGAGTGATCGACTAAGTAGGTGGTTGTGGGCTTGTTCCACTTAGGCGATTTTTCAGTCGCCTGAAAAACCAGCAACTGGAACGGCGACTGTCAGAGTAGAACACACACACACTGCTTCCTTCACCAGCCCATTATACAGGTGGGGGACAGGGCAAGTGGGGGGAGCTCCGTCTGAGTGAAATTCACATGGTGCAAATCCAAGGTGATATAGACACAAAACGTGATGAACAGGAAGATTGGCGCTGTAATTAAGACGGCAACACAGTGCACGGTAAGTCCTTTAAAAGAGGGAGGGGGGGGGGGAGAAGGAGAGAGAAGGAGTGGAGATCACTTTTAAGAAGCCAGAGATACACGGCTGTGAAGCTCGGCGGACATTTAACATTACCAATTGGTTATCATTGGTTGTGAAAACTACTGCTTACGTTTTTTTTCCCCAATGAGCTAATGAAATTCACCGATCAGCACCGGCTAGAACCTATGAGAACCTGGCGACCCATCTACTGCACGAGAATTCTCGCTACACTCCATGGCGGCTTTATTCTGGTTGCCACTAATTTTTCAACGTCGAAAAATTCACGGCGACCATAATGAGGCCGCAACATTCCCAGAATGCGGAAACTCCTTAGGACCATTTAGGCGACTCCCTGGCAACCACCTGCGAACATGTGGCGACCATGTGGCGTCTGCATAGTCTCCTGCAGTCGCCTAAAAAGTCGCCTAAGTAGAACAGGCCCGTTAGGCATCAACTCTGTTAATGTCAGACAATTGTCGCATTCGTATCAGTTCATTGCTATACCTAAACTCAAATCAGAAAAAAACACCATTTCCCATCTGTGACCAGTCTATTTAAAACCTAGAGACTTTATGGCAACATTATCAGAATAAAGTATTACATACAACTAATTAAAGCTTTGCACAGGGCTAGTGATTGAGCAGCTTTGTTTTTCGTTGACCTGTTGAACCCAAGACTATTCTGTATTGACCTTGCAGCCTATAATTGATGGTTTGAGCTGTATGCTTGCAACTCAGAGATATTTCGCCAACAGGTAATGTTCGAAAAAGAAAGCAAAAAAACAAAAATCCTTGATGTTTGCTTAACCTTCCATGTTCAGTTGGGAATCACTCACTGACTGAAATGATTCACGGAATTATGCCAGCACCTTCCTAACGCAGTCATTGCCTAGCTTCCTGAACTGTATGCACAATTACTGCTGCAGGAAAAAGAAGGCACTTTTGAGCAGTTGGGCATCAATATGTCAATTCAGAAATACTCTCATAACACTATCACAATCTCACACATGAAGGCCCTTTCACTTAGGAGGCATGAGTTCCGTTAAGTCTGGTCATTCACAACAGGTGATAAAATACACTGATCATGACACCGAGTGAGAAAAATAAATGTTCCTCTGGAATTAAGGGATAATTTCACCAATGTTTTCTCATGATGTGACAGAACAAGTCATGCCAAGTCGAATTTATTATCATATACACGATTGACGAGGTACAGATACAATGAAAACTATTGCCATACGACAGCATCAACACACATAAATTACACAAACTCTGCAAGACACTGAAATGAAAAAGACTGCATAGAACAAGGTATATTCATTGGCTAGGAAATGTAGGATTAGGAGGAGAAGTCAAAAGCATTGAGAACATTTACAAGGATGAAACTGGGAAACACTTCTCTGTGCAACAAAGGAAGGTACATTTTGGAATAAGAACAGAATTTTCTGTGAATAAGCAGGTCAACAAGCATCAGCGGAGAGAGAAAAACAGTTAATATTTCTAGACACAAAAGGCATCAAGGGCCAAAGAGAGAGCACAGGGGTGTGGTATTAAGGTCACCCATGATGGCATTGAATGGTGAAGCAGGACTGAAGGGGCTACTTAAACTTCTTTCTATGTTCATCTGCAGAACTAAAAAAAAAACAAGTTCTAAAATGAAGGGAAAAAAAGATTTATGGTAGGGTGAAAGGAAGGCGAGATTAACCGACAAACAGAATATTTATTAACAGCAATTCAATTATACTTTATTGTCACATATACCTAGGTACAGTGAAATGCTTTGTTTTGCATACGACCCAGTAATATCATGTAGCAGACCTCACCTAGGCAGTACACAAGTGTCGCCACATTTTAGCACCGACAAAGTTACAAAAGTTCACCTGCCCACTTCAGGCTGGGCAAGGCTCATGGTCCACTATAATCTACTGTTCTGCAGCTAAGTTACTTTGCTCAGAAAAGTAAGAGCCAAGGAGAGAAAATCACAGCACCCTCTTTCAGCAAAGAGGGATATTTTATTTTTAGGCAAATGCAGTGAGTGCAAGATAATGACATTAAAAAAAATAGGTGCATAAAATCAATCTCAGTTATCCTAGGCAGTGTAGTCAGCAAGATTTACAGAAGAATTATCCAATCCTTTCCATTCTGGTTATCACTTTATGCAGCCCGTGACAAAAGGAATGATCATGCAAGGCAAAAGGAGCTGTAAACGAGGCAGATAAGGACACAAAAGAAGCTTCATCGGGAAGTGAAGAGAGCCATTATCTGAAACTGTCAAACTCAACGGCAAGCCCAAATGGATGAAGTGATCCGAGCATGCATCCAGCTTACCTGTACCCAATACTTCACAATCCATTTGGAAATGTATGCTTTCTGTGCTGTCTTTCAGTGAAATAAACGGGAGCTTATAGCATTGGAAAGATGGTCCTAATATTTGTCACAAGCTTTCAACTAAAATTACACGTCACAGTTTTCATCAGATGATTTCATTATGCCTGTGCATTCACAATCACAATGAGCATTTCCCATTTATGGCATAGGAGGAAGCCATTTGGCCCATTGCATTTATGCCAACTCTCAGAGCATTTCCCTGTAAAATTCGCACTCACATTCATTCATGTGCCCATTAATGCTCCTGATTCTCTCCTTATCCATCCACAGCAGGGGCAACTTACAAGAACCAATTAACCTACCAATCCACTGAGGGATCAACAGGAAGGGTTTCGATCTACAATATTGACTCTGTATAGATGCTGCCCGATCCACCGAGTTTCTCCAGCAGTTTTTTCTCCAGATTCTAGCATCTGCAGTCTCTTCTCGTCATTAACCTACCGACCAGTCCGTCTTTGAGATGTGGGAGGATACTGCAGCTTCCATGGGAAACATGCAGTCAGAGAGAGGATGTGCAAACTCGAGTGTGCCAGAGGTCAGGATCAAACCTGCAGTATCAATCTGTCATCCTTATTTCCTTCCGTTTGTTGTGAGAGTTATAGTGGTAAAAAAAAATGTGATCTTAACAGGGGATACACTTCAAGTGCTGGATAACTGGTGGACTTGCTCGTAGCAGCGCTATCTTTGACCCCACTGACCCATTTGAAATCATTTCAAATTAGATTCTTGTGTTATCTCATCTGACTGAGAGTCTGATTAAAAGTGCCAGGAAAATTATCAAGCACATGTGCAGAAACTATTGCAGGGCTAATTCTAGGTAAAATAATTATTTGTTCCCGCTCTGTTCTCACTATTACTTCTACTTTTTATGACACAGCTGTCTTATGGATATCTTTCCAAAATCCAGCTGAGATGGATTTTAATTAACTTGTGGCAAGAACATATGCAGTGAGATTTAAATTTATTTATTTATAAGTTAAATTTCTGCAATTGGAAATGTCACAGATCAGTAGCATAAAGGATAGAGAAGGAGTGATCAAAGACTTTCATCTGAAATTTGTTTTAAATAATTAACAATAATACCAGTGCCCAAGAAGAGCAAGGTGACATGTCTCAATGACTACCAACCGGTAGCAGTAATGGCCATGGTGTTGAAGTGCTTTGAGAGGGTGATTATGGCGCATATCAACTCTGCAAGAACTGGACCACCTACAATTGGCTTACCGCCACAATAGACCAACAGGAGATGTATCTCGCTGGCTCTCCACTGAACCGTTTGCACAACAAAATGTACGCTTCAAGTTATTGTTCATAGACTACAGCTCAGCGTTCAACACCATCATCCCCTCCAAACTTGTTAACAAGCTCAGGGAACTGGGTCTCTGCACATCCTTTTGTAGCAGGATCCTTGACTTCATCAACAGAACACAATCAGTAAGAATTAGCAACAACACTTTCTCCTCTTACAAACCATCAGCACAGGGGCACCACAAGGCTGTGCACTCAGCCCCCTGCTCCACTCACTCTATACCCATGACTGTGTAACTGGACACAGCTCCAACTCCACCTTTAATTTGTTGGTGTTGGGTGAATTACTTGTAATGATGAGTCAGATTGTAGGAGGGTGATTGATAATCTGACTGAATGGTGTCACAATAACAACCTTGGTCTCAACGTTAGTAAGACAAAGGAGCCGATTGTTGACTTTAGATGAGAAAGACCGAGGGTTCACAAACCTGTCATCGTCGGGTCAGTGGTGGAGAAAGTCGGTGGGCGGCGCGACTCTTGTCGCAACAGCCTCTGCAGTCTGTCTTTTTTTTATTTTTTGTCTCGTTTTGAGTGTAGTTATAGTGTTTTTTTTTAGCTGGGTATGTGTGGGGGGTGAGGGGCGGGGTGGGGGAAACCTTGAAAATCTTTTCCCTGTATGGAGGACCCGACCTTTTCTCTGTCGGGTCTCCGTTGTCGTTAGGGCCTAGCACTGTGGAGCAGCCTCCAACCGGACCTGGGGCTCCAGTCACGGAGCTGCGGGCTACTTACCAACGTGGAGCTGGCCGAGTTCGGAACGGGAGGAGCTGTGGTGACGCGCTGCTGCTGCCCGACCCCGGAGATTCGGAGGCGGTAGATGGTGACATCGGGAGCTCACGGGTCCGTGGTGGGAGACCGCATTTTGGAGCTCCCGCAACGGCAACTTCTCCTGCCCGAGATGCGAGTTTGAAAATGACCTGGAGCGGGGCCTTACATCGCCCGGCGCGGCTTTAATGGCCGCGAGACTTGCTAGGGCCCACTGGGGGCTCCAACATCAAGACCCGGAGTGGAGCCTTACATCGCCCCGCACGGCCTTAACTGCCGTGGGACTTACTTACCATCGCCCGCCGGGGGCTTTGACTCTGACATCAGGAGGAGAATGGGGAGTGCAGGGGAGAGATAAGACTTTGCCTTCCATCACAGTGAGGAGGAGCTTCACTATGATGGATGTTTGTGTAAATTGTATTGTGTCTTGGTTCTTTCTTGTTTGTATGACTGCAGAAACTAAATTTCGTTTGAACCTCAATGAGGTTCAAATGACAATAAATGGTATTGTATTGTATTGAAAGTCAACAACTTCAAGTTCCAGGCTGTGCATATATCTGAAGATCTGTCCTGGATCTGCACATTGATGCAATCATAAATAAGCCCAGCAACACCTCTACTTTCTTAGAAGATTGAGGAGATTGGTATGCCAGGGAATACTTCCTTGAACATCTACAACCGCACAGTGGAGAAAATGTTGGCTGGTTGCACCTCAAACACCCAAGAATGAAGGAAATTATAAAAAGAGTTGTACATTGCCTGGTCCATCATGCATACTGACCTCCCCACTATTGGTGAGATCTACAGGAGGTACTGACTCTCAAAGGCAGCTAGCATCATCAAGGAGAGTCTGAAAACTGGAACCTCCAGGTTCAGGAACAACTTCTTTCTAACAACCATCAAGCTATTGAAGACAAACACCAACTAAACTTCCAATTACTGTCTTTGTTGCACTAAGCTTTTGTTTTGCACAATGTAGTTTTTTTTTTAATGTATTGAACGTTTTGTTGTGGTTTATTATCTGTTGAGTACTGTTTTTACAAACCTGCAGTGTTGCTGCAAGTAAGAATTCTATTGTTCTATTTCAGTGCATACTTCTAAAGACTCTTGACTCTCAACAATACAAAAGGACAAAGGACATTTATTATCACATACACCAATTGGTGTAGTGAAATTTGACTTGCCAATGCAGCACATGAATAAAGATAATACACAACACTAGAGTATTTAACAATAAGCATAAAAACATCCCCCACAATGGTTTCCACTGTGGGGGAAGGCAGCAAAGTCCAGTCCCATCCCCAGTTCACCCATAGTCGGGCCTATTGAGGCCTCTGCAGCTGCTGCTACGGCAGCCCGATGCTTCAGGCCCTCTCGCCGGATGATGGAGTTCTGGCGACGGATGAACTCTCTCAGCGGCCCAGAGTGTCTGGAGCGGCCGCTTCCTCCCCGGAGTTCGCAGCTCCCGTAGTCCACGGGCCGCGCCGGTCGGAGCTCCGACTCTGGTGATCTCGGCGTGAGATCCCAGGCTCCGCAGTTTTTAAAAAATCAGCGCCGCCCGCCCGCGGCTGGAAGGTTCACAGACCGCAGACCGCAGCTCCGTGATGTTGCAGTCGGCAGTTCCAGCCCCTCCGGAGCTCCATCGCACGGTGACCAGGGCAAGGCATCGCCCGCTCCGCGATGGCACCCCAGCGCTGTGTACCGCCGCCGAAGCTGAAGTCCCGGCCAGTCCCGGCAGGAAACACCGCTCCAGACTGCCGGTAGGCCGCGAGGAAGGGGCGAAGATACGGCCCGGAGAAAAGCCGCATCTCCGACCAGGTAGGGACTGAGAAAATAGTTTCCCCCTTCCCCCCCTCCACCCTCTACATAAAAAGAATAAAAGACCTCCAAAAAACAAACACTTTAACTAACTGTAAAGAATGTACACATACACATCTAATTCTTTACTATGGCTTTATTAACTACACACACATTGATGCCCTAGCTGTACATGGTCTTGCACGTTTACTAGAGAGCGATATAGGGGATGGGAAGACACTGATATACTTGATTAAAGGGGAGTGGTTAGGAGAGCTACGTAACTACAATTAAAGGGACATGCACTAATCATCTACATCCTTCCTCTACAAAAGAAAGGAAAGCGACAGCCGACCATGTCTCATGCGCTAGGGCAACTGGAAAAATAAAGAAACAATAAAGCAGCATCAATCATACATAGTCGCCATAACGGTCAGGCGGCTGCACGAGACGGCCAGAGCGGGTCCGCATCCCGCTCACACCTCCTCCCCCCATGAGAACGGGCGGGACAGGAGCGGGAGGTGGAGGAGGCTCATTCACCAGGCGGAGGTGTTGACGGGATCTACGGTAGACTGTGCCATCAAGGTTAACCAGGTAGGAGCGAGGCGAATCGGCAGACCCGACAACAACTGCAAGGCTTGGTTGACCGGAGGTGGAACGCATGCGGACAACCTGCCCTGGAGACAGAGGAGGAAGGACGCGGCAGGACCTATCATGGGAGCGCTTCTGGATGGACTGTTTCTCAGCAATGCGCTCACGGACCATGGCAGGCTTCAAAACGGAGGGGGCAAGGGTCTGTTGGGCAACTGGAATGGGAGGGCGCGTGACTCGGGACATGAGGCGCTGTGCCGGGGATCCCAGGACGTTGTCTCGGGGAATGTTGCGGAGGTTCAGGAGAGCAAGGTAGATGTCAGACTTGGAAACACGGCAACGCTCCAATAAGCCCTTCGCGCTGCGGACAGCACGCTCAGTCGGACTGCAGGCTTGCAGGAGACCCAAAGGTGGCGAAGTGGCGGCGCAGCTTCTCAATAACAGCAGAGGAGGAGAGAGAGGACAGCTGGTCGACCTCAAACCAGTTCGAGTAGGAATCGACAAACACCAAGAAGTGCTTGCTGTGCCACTCAAAAATGTCCGTCGCCAGCGCCGACCATGGCAGGTCTGGTGCGGGCTGTTGCAAAAGGGGCTGCCGCTGCTGTTGCGGTGCAATACTCTTGCAGGTAGGGCACGATGACACCCTGTCCCGGAAGTATGCGGCCATATCAGGCCAGTAAAACTGACTCTGAGCGATGGAGAGAGTGGCCTCGGCACCGGGATGGCCACGATGAGCAGTGTCAAAATACTGTTGCCGCAGAGCCTCAGGCACCACAACTTTGTGACCCTTAACGATTACACCATCTCGCAGCACCAACTCGTCACGGACCAGGAAGTAAGTCATTGCCGCAACAGGCAGGGAAGAATGTCGTTCGGGCCAACCCCGCTGAATGACTGCAGCCAGCTGTTGGAGAGAGGCGTCAGCAGCAGTGTGTTTGACCAGAGACTTTAGCTGGTTGGAGGGTACAAAGTTAACGTTCAGAACTATCATATTGGAAGCCTCGTAAGGGTGACGGGTGGTCGAAGCAAGAGGTGCCCGAGACAACGTGTCAGCGATAAACATGTCCTTGCCTTTACGGTACACCACGGAGAAGGTAAAGCGCTGTAGCTGAAGCATCATCCGTTGGAGCCTGGAGGAGGCAGCGTGAATCGGCTTGCTGAGGATGGTGACCAGAGGCTGGTGGTCAGTTTCAATGGAAAATTCAGTGCCCAGGATATAGTCTTTAAACTTCAAGCAGGCAAACACGACAGCCAGCAGCTCTTTCTCAATCTGGGCATAGCGCTGCTCGGCCGGAGTCATCGTGCGGGACGCGAAAGACACAGGCAGCTGTAGCCCGTCATGGATCTGCAAGCAGGCAGCACCCAGGCCGAACTTGGAGGCATCGCAGGTGATGACGATAGGTTGGTTCAGGTCGAAATACTTCAGCGTCGGGGTGCAGATAAGCTTGGACCTGAGCACTTCAAAAGCAGTCTGGTGTTGCGGGAACCAGGACCATGCGGTGTCCTTTTTTACCAAGTCTCTTAAGGGAGCGCTCAACTCACTCAAGTCAGGGATGAACTTCCCCAGGTAGTTGACCATACCTAGGAAACGCTGGAGGCTCGGCACATCCTCAGGAGCAGGCATCTCAGAAATCGCTGCTGTCTTCTGTGGGTCGGGCTTCAGCCCGGACGCTGTGAAAACGTGTCCCACGTAGGTGACCTCCGGGACGTGAAACCGACATTTATTGGGGTTGAGCTTCAGGTTCACCTCCCGAGCTCGATCCAAAACCAGTCGGAGGTTGTGGTCGTGCTGCTTGACATCCTTTCCATACACCAAAATATCGTCGACAATAATAGCGCATGGGAGCCCCGCGAACAGCTGTTCCATCGTTCTCTGGAATACCTCGCTGGCGGAGCTGATCCCGAACGGCATGCGCAGGAATCGAAACCTCCCGAAGGGTGTGGCGAAAGTCGTCAGGTAAGATGACCGTTCATCTAGTGGTATTTGCCAGAACGAACTCTTTGCGTCCAGCACTGAAAACAAAGTGGCTGGGCCGACTTGTGCAGCAACATCCTCAACAGTGCGCATAGGATAGTGCGGGCGCTTGATTGCCAAGTTCAAATCCTTGGGGTTAATGCAGATCCGCAGCTCACTTTTGTCCTTCTTTGCAGTGACAACCATGGTGGAGACCCACTGAGTTGGTTCGCTCACCTCCTTCAGGATGCCCGTAGCCACCATATCGCGAAGAGTAGACTCAACCCTGTCCTTCATCGTGAAAGACACTCGGTGGGGTGGGCGGATGACAGGTTCCACATCAGGATTGAGAGAGATCTTGTAGCTGCAGGGAAGCTTCCCCAGCTTGTTGTCAAATCGATCGGGGTATTCGACCAGCGGGTCCAAAGGCTGCTGAACCATGCGGATGTCCCGGTGGAAATTGACCAAACCAAGGTCCTGGCATGCCTGAATACCGAGCAGGGGAACACATTTGCCATCTAGCAGAAAGAAAGAGAGGGGCCGAACGGCCTTCAGCACTTTACAGTTGAGGGTAGCTTTCCCCACAGGAACGAGCAGACCGCCCCCATAGGCACGAAGGACAGAGCGTTCAGTGGTAACTCGCTCATTATTCCTTATCTTCTTGAACAGGCTTGTTGACATAACGTTTGTAGCGGCCCCAGTATCGACCTTGGCAGAGAAAGTCGTGCCATTTACAGTAACTTGCACGGTTGGGTCTGTTATCAGCACAGGTGCATTTCGAATGGAAAACACACTCAGCTCGCTCTGGGAAGAGCTCGAATCAGACAGTGGGAGGTTGTCAGCAGGCTGATAGGAACCAGACATAGTATCATCCCGTACCAGGTAGTTCGAGGGCTTACGCTGTTGCTGGGCAGGATTCCCACGGGAACGACAGGCTGCCGAGAAATGGTTGAGCTTATGGCAGAAATTGCAGGTCTTTCCCAAGGCAGGGCACACATTAAAACGATGAGACTCAAAATTACAGTTCGGGCAGCGCTGCCCCGGCCTGGAGCTGGAGGCAGAGCTGGTGGCACGGCGAGTCCGGTCAGCAGGACGGCGGCCGGCGAAGCAGGCCGCGCGGACCGCATGGTCGGAGGGGGGCACGGCGGAGGATACAGCCTCTGCCAGCCTGGAGGCGTGCAAAGCCTCATGGAAAGTCAGATCAGGCTTGCACAGAAGGTCTGAATGCAGCTATTCATCTCGTAGACCGTACACCAAGACATTGCGGGTCAGTGTTTCAGTCGCAGCGCCCAGGTTACACCGTCTAGCTAGGTGCCGCAAGGCAGCAACAAAATTATCCACAGACTCACCAGGGTTCTGACGGCGTGCGAAAAATTTAAAACGTTCCAGAATGGAGTTGGTGGGAACATCACACATCTCGGTGAACTTTTCGACCAGGCACCCCGGGTCCTGGGCGCTCTCGTTCAGCCCGTACACGAATGATTCAGAGCGCTCCAGAGCCTCCGGACCGGCCAGGTTCAGCAGGAGGGAGGCTTTAATCGCTGGGGCCACGGCAGGGTGGGCGATTGCAACATAATGTTCAAAGTCCCGACGGAAGACATTCCAGCAGTGAGCAATGTCGACGTCAAAGACCAGAGGGTCTGGCTTACGGCAGGATGAAGCCATGACCAGGCAGGGAAGGGTAACTGGGACGAAAGAAACAAAAACCGATATACAGGAGACGCAGGAAAATGAACTTCTGACACCATGTAAAGAATGTACACATACACATCGAATTCTTTACTATGGCTTTATTAACTACACACACATTGATGCCCTAGCTGTACATGGTCTTGCACGTTTACTAGAGAGCGATATAGGGGATGGGAAGTCACTGATATACTTGATTAAAGGGGAGTGGTTAGGAGAGCTACGTAACTACAATTAAAGGGACATGCACTAATCATCTACACTAACTAAAAATATTAAAAAAGAATGAAAAGACTAACAGCTGCTGGCAGGGCGGCCATACTCGACGGCGCCCCCTGATGACAATAATGACTCATTCGGTATCATAAAGCTCCAAAATGTATGACACATTAAAGAAAGCAGGACATGTTACTCATGATATTTGAGTATATTCCCTCCATTGATGAACTGTACACTGCAAGGTCCAGGAAGCGAGTGGGCAAGATCATCTCTCACCCTTCTCATCCTGGCCACAAACTCTTTGAATCACTTCCCTCTGGAAGGCGACTCCGGACCGTCAAAGCTGCCACAGCCAGACATAAAAACAGTTTTTATCCACGAGTAGTATCTCTACTCAACAGCCAAAAATCTGTAGCCTCCCTTTGATCTGGTATTTTGTTGGTTCACATGCTTGATCAATGGTGTTTTATCATTAATGTTTTATTATTATTAATGTTTAGTGTTTTCTGAATCATTCGTAACTGTCACTGTATGTCATGTTGTTACTTGTGGGCCGAGCACCGAGCACCATTCCTTGTATGTGAATACTTGGCCAATAAACTTAGTTACTTACTTACTTACTTGATTTTGGATCCTCTGTATTTCACTGTGAGATGTGATTCTGACTTATAGCCATTCAATCACATTCCCATGGATGGTATCTTTGCATCATTTTCTCCTCAGCCAATCACAGTCACCAATTGTAATCAAAATTTCAGCACTGATGTTCTATCCTGATACATCTCCCTCAGTGGGAGCTTGTTGTGCTGACACAGCAGTGCCATCACTGAAGACACATTAGTACTTGGACAGACATTGTCATTGTCAGCTTCACCTTAATGCAGACAGTTGCCCAACTATTGACTGTTCAACAGAGTTTTTACATTTTTTTTGGCAGTAACATACATAATCATCTAAAACAGACAGACATTTTATTATTTTTCTGACTGGCTTTCAATCTTCCACCCTCAATCGTTGACTCCATTAAGAACTGTGTTGGCCTCCTCCCAGTAACCATCACCTACCATTCTTGTTGTACTGAACTACATTGACTCCTTTGAGCCAGTGCAATCAGGGGTAATGGATGGCTAGAGCTTGACCGAGGTAGAAGAAAGACTGTAAGGTCTTGGATTTAATTTTCTCCTGTGCACATCCAACCAGAGACTTACCTCCCACAATTCTACCAGCTTTGAGAAACTCATGATCTACCATTTCCACCCTTGTACAGCTCTAGTTCATTGGCTCCATAATTGGCAGGTGCGCTTTCATCTGCCTTTACCCAAAGCTCTGAAATTCCTACCCAAAACATCGATCTTTATCCAGCATTCCTCTTTTAAGGCTGTACTTTGTAATCTACTTTAATAGGCTCAATTACTTCTGCCAATTATCATTATTAATAATCATCTCCTTTCAACTCACTTTTCACCTGATGAAACATCTGAAGATCCATGGGATTCTTTACCGTAAGTGCAAGTGCAAAAATAAAAGTTATAATAATATTACCAGATCCAATCTCCAGAGAGCAACATTGCACAGATTTAAACTATTCTAGAATGCCAACTAGCTAAATGCCTACACACCATTGTGGAATGGGTAATAAATGCTTAGAAAACTTTCCTCATGTCTCTCGATCAACAAGTCAGCAAATCTGAGCTCAAAGCTTCCCGTCCATCAGCCTTGTGTCATCTTTACTGTTTTTTCACAGTGTAAAGCTATGACATGCAAGCCAAGCAGACAATGGCGCAGCTGTAGAGTACACTGTAGAGTGTACGGGTTTGCACGGACTCTGTGGGCCGAAGGGCCTGTTTCAACACTATCTCTGAACTAAACTAATCTCAGAAAAATCTATCCACGTTCACTCGTCCAGCAGAAACTTTGTCAATACTGACCTAGTTACCCCAGAAAGCCACCAGAGCACCAAGAAAACAGAATGTACTCTGTCCCCCAACTGAACGTTAGACATTGTGGGAAGATTTGTTGCTTGCACATTATGTTTTTACCCACAGCACCTCCAAGTACGACTGATTAACTGACTTTGTCATGACTCCCGTTATCTCTTCAGGTGCTGGACAGCTTTTTGCCAGGGAATCTACTGCTTAAAATGTAATTAAATAAATAATATATACTTCAGTCCTGTACAAAACCTATGGCTCATTGATCATGTCCTTTAGATCTGTGGCCGATCCATTAAATAATTTCTTTTTTTCATGAACTTCTGTCATTTTAACAACCTGATTCATGCTCCTTTTCCTTTCTTGACTGAAAAACAAATCTGATCGCGGAGCTTCTCTCCATAATTTAATGCTGCAGGTGTTAAATCATCCCTTTTGCCACTATCTCTTCTTCGATCCTTTGAAGGTAGTTTGAAAACAGTATACAGTGCCCTCCATAATGTTTGGGACAAAGGCCCATCATTTATTTATTTGCTCTGGTACTCCACAATTTGAGATTTGTAATAGAAAAAAATCACATGTGGTTAAAGTGCACATTGTCAGGTGTTATTAAAGGGCATTTTCATCAATTTTGGTATCACCATGTAGAAATTACAGCTGTGTTTGTACATAGTCCCCCCATTTCAGGGCACCATAATGTTTGTGACACATTGCTTCACAGGCGTTTGTAATTGCTCAGGTGTATTTCAATGCTTCCTTAATGCAGGTATAAGAGAACTCTCAGCACCGGCGGCACGGTAGCGTAGCGGTAGAGTTGCTGCCTTACAGGGGACCCGGGTTCGATCCCGACTACAAGTGCTGTCTGTACAGAGTTTGTACGTTCTCCCTGTGGCCGCGAGGGTTTTCTCAGAGATCTTCGGTTTTCTCCCACCCTTCAATGACGTACAGGTATGTAGGTAAATTGGCTTGGTAAATGTAAAAAACTGTCATTAGTGCATGTAGGATAGTGTAAATCTGTGGGGATCGCTGGTCGGCGCAGACTTGGTGGACCGAATGGTCTGTTTCCATGTTGTATCACTAAACAACACTAAACTAAAACCTAATCTTTCCTCCAGTTTTATAGACAATAGACAATAGGTGCAGGAGTAGGCCATTCGGCCCTTCGAGCCAGCACCGCCATTCAATGTCATCATGGCTGATCATCCCCAATCAGTACCCCGTTCTTGCCTTCTCCCCATATCCCCTGACCGCTATTTTTATGAGCCCTATCTAGCTCTCTCTTGAAAGCATCCAGAGAACCTGGATCATCACCTTTGGAAACTTTGAGGACCAACATGTTTCTCAACATGAGGACCAAATTTGTGCCAATGAAAGTCAAAGAAGCCATTATGAGACTGAGAAACACAAATAAAACTGTTAGAGACATCAGCCAAAATGTAGGCTTACCAAAATCAACAGTTTGGATCATCATTATCACTAATCACAAAGGGACTGGCAGGCCAAGGAAGACCTCCACAGCTGATGACAGAACAAAATTCTCTATAATAAAGAAAAAATCCCCAAAACCTGTCCAACAGATCAGAAACACTCTTCAGGAGTCAGGTGTGGATTTATCAATGACCACTGTCTGAAGAAGACTCCATGAACAGAAATACAGAGGTTACACTGCAAGATGCAAACCACTGGTTAGCCGCAAAAATAGGATGGCCAGGTTATAATATACCAAGAAGTACTTAATAGAGCAACCACAGTTCTGGAAAATGGTCTTGTGGACAGATGAGAGGAAGAGTAACTTATATCAGAGTGATGGCAAGAGCAGAGTATGGAGGAGAGAAGGAACTGGCCAAGATCCAAAGAATACCACCTCATCTGTGAAACATGGTGGTGGTGGGTGTTATGGCTTGGGCATGTATGGCTGCTGAAGGTACTGGCTCACTTATCTTCATTGATGATACAACTGCTGATGATATTAGCATAATGAATTCTGAAGTGTATAGACACATCCTATCTGCTCAAGTTCAAACATATGCCTCAAAACCCATTGGCCGGCGGTTCATTCTACAGCCAGACAATGATCCCAAACATACTGCTGAAGCAATAAAGGAGTTATTAAAAGCTAAAAAATGGGCATTTCTTGAGTGGCCAAGTCAATCACCTGATCTGAACCCAATTGAGCATGCCTTTTATATGCTGCAGAGAAAACTGAAGGGGACTAACCCCCAAAACAAGCATAAGCTAAAGATGGCTGCTAAACATGCCTGGCAGAGCATCACCAGAGAAGACACCCAGCAACTGGTGATGTCCATTAGTCGCAGACGTCAGTTATTGCATGAAAAAGATATGCAACAAAATATTAAACATGCATACTTTGATTTACATTACATTGTTTTGTCCCAAACATTATGGTGCCCTGATATGGGGGGGGGGGGGGGGGGGGGACTGTGTATAAACATTGCTGTAATTTCTACATGGCGAAACCAAAAGGTAGAAAAATGGCCTTTATTAAAATCTGACAATGTGCACTTTAACCACATGATTTTTTTCTATTACAAATCTCAAATTGTGGAGTACAGAGGCAAATAAATAAATTATGGGTCTTTGTCACAAACATTATGGAGAGTATTGTATACCATTTGGATTAGATTCCTATTAATAACTTATGCAAAGTTAAAGTGACCGGCTTCACGTTTCAATCCTGTATTCTTGAATTGCATTGCAGTATTTGATTAGGATTGTTGATAAGAGCCTCTCATTGCCTGGATACTTGCAAGGAATGATTGATAATCACACTTGAATCCATTCCCATCTTTAAAAATGGACAAGTGTTCCCATAGCAACTCTTACCTCATTTCTTTGAAAAGTCGTGAAAAGTCGTGAAATGTCAAATGGTATGAAATAACTCAAGATGCAGCAGATTCCTCAAAAATGTTTCCAACTTATAATAAACTTAAAGAAAAGTTGCCTAGACGGTGAGTCTGTCTGCAAGATCCTTCCTTTTGTTCATGGTTAGTTGAGCCACAGATTAGGGTTGGACAGTGAGATGTGGTGTCCAGCCACGATGTTTTGGGTGAGGCTGTCCGAGCAGATGTTATGCGAAAGACATGTTCGTACAAGAGTTCCTGGTATAAGGTACACTCTGATTGACATTGATACACTTGCAGCTGGAGTTGTTTTTCATTTTCTATTTGTCTTGGATAAATCAAGCTGGACTGGGTTTTCCAAAGAAAAGCAAAACACAGAAAATTCATACCCGGGTTCTGCACTGGAGCAGGATATCTGATTTAGTGGTGAACCAAGAGTTGTGGCATAGAGGGGTTACCTGAGCAAGTTCAATATAAAGAATATTGACTTGCTCCAAAATATTTGTATGGCTTGTACAGTTTAATTTAGTACTTTACCATTTAACAATTGGGACAATTTATCATTTTACCAAAGCCAATTTAACTATAAACCTATATGTTTTTGGAGAGTGGAAGAAAACCGGAACACCTGGAAAAAACCCACACAAGTCATGGGGAGGATGTACAAACTCTCTACAGACTGCTCCCATAATCAGGATCGAATGTAGGTCTCTGACCTTTTAAGGCAGCAACTCTACTGCTGTGCCATCGTGCAATGTGTTAAAGTTTGTGTTATTAATAGTGTCTTTATACTTCAACCAGTCGTCCTTTTCCAGTAGGATTTGTTCTCAGCAGAAATCATGAGGCTCAGTGTCAAATAAAAAGGCAAGGCTCCACGCTACAGGAGGAAGAGATTTACCCATGTGTGATCCTTTGATAAAGCAAGCCTTTTTACTTAATTTAGCAAAACAGGTCTGACATCTTTGATACCGTAATCTGTCGAAGTCTGTCATTGATCAAAGAGAGGGGTCAGTACAGAGAATCAAAATCCGATTACAATGTACAAGCAAATGAGTAACTATTAAAAGCAACATTGGTTGCAGGCCGTCACAGAATGGAGCAGGCAGGCGCATTGTTAAATTCAATTATGCTTTCAGTTGCAGCCGCATCACTGTAAAGAAATCAGGAAGGTACTCTTTGAAGAGTTCAGATAAACAACCAAGAACAAGTTTCTCAGATGACCAACTCGAAGTAAGCACTCGACATTAAACATAAATGCACAGAGCCACCTTTCACTGCTCAGTACAAACTCCAAGGTCTGGAATGTCCAGAGTCTTCATGGACATCATGAGGAGCATAGATCCAAATACTGGTCTGCTTGCAAAGCTCGGCAACATGGAAATATTAGCATCATCATGCTTTACACGGCTTAACACGCAGAACATGGTCAACTCAAAGATCACAGCTGTGGAAACACCCTTTTCTGGACGAAGAAAAACATCATTAAGGAGCAAGTTTTGATATGAAGAATAAACTCCTTTGATATCTCAGCACCATTTCCCTGGAGGATAACTGAACATTTCACTTGTACTGGAGAACATTGGCCTGTAGAGTGTCTGCCACACAGCGCCAGAGACCTGGGTTTTATCTTGACCTGGGTTGCTTCCTGCGTGAAGTTCGCACATTCTCCCTATGACATTGTGGATTTCCTCTGGGTGTCCAGGTTTCCTCTCGGATCCCAAAGATGTGCGGGTTTGCAGGTTAAATGGCCTCTGTAGAATAGCCCCTTATGCATAGGAAGTGGATGAGAATGTAGGATAACATTGAACTAGCGTGAACAGATGATATCGTTAAACTAAACTGTAAAACTGATCCGTGTTCCAGAGGAAGACAATTGAGACACTTCAGTGCCATGTTCAGAAAGGACATTAAGCACTAGAATGGTGCGATTTTAGATGGGTTGGGCACAGGCTACCACCAATGGAGTCCTCCTCCTAACAAAATACTCAGATCACTGTTTGTCACAAAGCCAGCAACTTATGTACTTGGTAATAACAAGGTGCTGGTTTACACAAAATACTGGAGTAACTCAGTGGGATAGACCACATCTTTGGAAAACCTGTGGGTGGGTGACGTTTTGGGTCAGGACCTTTCTTCAACTATCACAAGCACCCATTGCCTGTGTTCACCTATTATCGGTCATGCTCTGTCCTGCCCCTCCTCTCTTCCAGCTTTCTTTCCCGCCCACCTCCCAATCAGTCTGAGAAGGGTCCCAACCCAAAACGTCACCTTTCCATGTTCTCCGGAGATGCTGATTGACCCACTGAGTAAGTCCAAAACTGTGTCCTTCTTCACTCTTGAAGTTTCATGAAATAAGGCCAACATTGAAATTGCACTGTTCTGTAACATTGTAATTTTTCCAAATGCCAACTGAAATACACTTGTGCAACTTTCACAAATTTTGATGAAGTATGATAGGCTGTTTCTAGATGGTGGATTTATACACTGAAGGGAAGTACATAAAATGACTTCAACATAAATTTACACTGAGCTAATTTTTTAAGCTCAATGCCAAATTTGAACGGATCCAACAACATTCCAATATTTTAAAAGCTTACATTGTGGATCTGGTTTCATCATAATCAACTTGTGTTATGCGAAGTAATAAGAAGCGATAAGACTAACGTTCACGGAATATGTTGCAATTAATGATTTAATGGATGGCAACTTCTATAGGTAATATCCAGAGGTTTTCACGCAGTCTAATTAGCTATTACATTAACTTTTAAATAAGATCAGGCAAAAATGAAAATTACTTTTGAAGTTTGAATTCATTACAAAGATCTATATCTTCTGAAAAAGCGTGATTTATCCCCACTACTGGCAGAATAAAACAGAAATGCACAGCCGTACAACTGTACAGACCATTTGGCCTACGATGTCTGTACCGAACATGTTGGCAAATTAAAGTAATCCTTTCCACCTGCATACAATCCATATCCCTACATTTCCTGCATATTCATCTAAAAGCCTCTTAAATCTCACTATTGTGTCTATTTCTACCATTACCCCTCCAACAAACTTTCCCTGCACATCTCCTGTTAGCTTACCCCCCCCCCCCCCCCCCCCAACACCCCAAAGCATTGCCCTCTAGTATTTGATATTTTCACCTTGGAAAACAGTTCTGATCGTCTACTTTATCTGTACTTTTCATCTGTACCCTGCCTGCAATGGGGCAACAAAAACTGCTCACAGTTATCCAATTGCAGCCGAACAAACAATTTAGAAAGCTGCAAAATTCCTTCCTGACTCTTATACTCTTATAATCATTGATTATAATTAGTGCCCTAATTGATAAAAGCAAGTATACCATGCACCTTTTTTACAACTCCAAATAGTGTTGCTATTTTCAGGGAGCTACGGACTTGAACCCCCTACATCTGAAGAAGAATACATCTATACATCAATGCTGATCAATTAGCCCCATCAATTAGGCATTGCAGTGGTGCAGTGGTAACCTTGCTAACTTACAGTGCCAGATACCCAGGTTCAATCATGATCTTGGGTGCTCTCTGTATGTAGTTTGTGCGTTCTCCCTGTGACCACATAGGTTTCGTCCGTGTGCTCTGGTTTCCACCCACATTCGAAAGACCCGACAGATTTGTAGCTTAATTGGCTTCGGTAAATTGATAAATTGTCTCCAATGTGGCCTGTATGGCACGTTTCTGAGATCAGGAGCCATAGTTTATGCGGGCGGCACAGTGGCTCTACAACAGAGTTACTGCTTCAGAGCGCCAGAGTCCCGGGTTCGATCCTGATTACAGGTGCTATCTGTATGGAGTTTGTACGTTCACCTTGTGACCACATTTTTTTCTTTCTGGGTGCTCCGGTTCCTCCTCTACTCAAAAGCCATACAGGCTTGTAGGTTAATTGGTTTTGGATTTGGCAAATATTGTAATCCAGCTTAATGCTCTATAAGATTCTTGACCTCAATATACCTCACCATTTTAGTTGCACCACAATGATCTCACTATCCTCCAGGTCCTGCTTATTGGCAAATAATGGCAAAATACTTGTTTAGTATCTCGCTTACATCCTCTGCCTCCCAGCATAGATTCCCTCCTTTATCTACGAGTGGTCATGCCTCTTTTTTATTCGCATTTTGTTTTAATATATGCATTAAATTGAGTCTCTTTAATCCTACTTGCCAAGGATAATTCACAGCCGCTTTTGTACCTGCTGATTTCCCACTTGAGTTATTTCCTGCTTTCTTTATATTCCTCAAAGGTTCAGTATGATTTCTCTTCCTAAACCCTACATGTGTTTTTTTTTAAATAAATGCACAACCTCTCTTATCATTCAAGATTCCCTTACCATCCTTGACCCTTCTCTATACTGGAAGGTGTTGGCCCTGAATTCTGATCAGCTGGTCTTTAAACTACTATTACATATTGGATGTGGACTTAACAGATGCTCCCAATTTAAAATGCAGAGCTTCCTGAGGCATGCAACAAACATGTAGCAAAGTGGTTGAATGATTATGTAAAGTGTGGTTGAATTTGTTGATGTGCCCTTTACTAAAGAGTGTCATCTATATATTTGCTTCCCTATTCTGGGAATTCTCTTAAAGACTAAATACATGACTTCTAACACAAATCTTCAGAGACATTGGAAAAATTAAGGTCCAACTTTTAGAGAGGTGAGTCTCACCAAGCTGCTCCCTCTTACTCCACTCCTTTAGTCTGGAGGAACAAAAGGAATGTCCTTAACAACTCTCACAGACTTCTACAGATGCCGTAGAAAGCATTTTATCGAGATGCATCACAGCATGGTTTGGGAACAGCTCAATCCAAGACCGCAAAAAATTGCAGCAAATTGTGAACGCAGCCCAGACCATCATACAAACGAACCTCTCTTCCAATACATCCATTTGCACTTTACACTGCCCCGGTAAGGCAACCAACATAATCAAAGCTCACACCATGGCCACTCCATCTTCTGCCTTCTACCATCAGGCAAACGGTGTAGAAGTGTGAAAATGCATACCTTCAGATTCAGGGACATTTTTTTCCCAGATGTTATCAAGCATCTAAACCATGTTACCAACACCGTGTAACAATTGTATTCATGTTTTTGTTGCGTACTAACTAGTTACTAACCAGTGATGACTGGTTAGCATGCAACAAATGCTTTTCACAGTACCTCAGTACACATTACAATAAACTAAACTCAAACATCAATAATATCCATATGGAAGAAATCAAAGAAAAGGATAATAAAACACCAACAAGAGTAGTTTACAGGGACATCAACAGTCTACATTGAGTTAACTTATTAATTAACAAATACATGTTTATCTTTTGGATGGGATTTTAAATCATTCAGCTACTAGCTGGAATTAGAAAATGTTCAGTCGCTCTGCAAAAAGAAGTGACAGAGATTCCCTGATGCATGTGCCAACATTTATTTTCCAATTCTACGCAAATCATCAAAAAAGAAAGGGCTTGTCTTGAACATTCTATAATCAAAAAACTTGTCTCCAAACTTCTGAACTGAACTGCCGAATTTGCCTATATCACAACAGTGACTATGAAAGTAATTTATTGGTTGTAAATCAACTTGGTATATTGTGAAGACATGAAATATTGTTATGTCCAACATAAATCTAATTTTTTTTTAGAGATACTACGCAGTAACAGACCTTCTGCCCACCGAGTTTGCATCGACCAGTGATCCCCACACATTAACACTATCCTACGCACACTAGGGACAATTTACAATTATACAAAGCCAATTGACTTACAAATCTACACGTCTTCGGAGGGTGGGAGGGAACTGAAGATCTCGGAGAAAACCCACACAGGTCACGGGGAGAATGTACAAACTCTCTACATGCAGCAGCCGTAGTTGGGATTGAGCCCGGGTCTCTGGTGCTGTAAGGCAGAAACTCTACCACTGCGCCACCATGCCTCCCACTGCGCCACTTTTTTTTAACCATTTTACCATGCTTAACCTTATCTTCAAGAGAAAGATTTATTTTTGTGAAGGTAAATGGGAGTTCATTAACTATAGCAGAAAGAAGACTTACATGACCTTAGGTTTTCGAAAGGGCAGCATAATGATGCAGCAGGTAGTGCCTCTGTCTTGCAGCTCCAGCAACCTAGGGTTAATCCTAAACTCTGATGCTGTCTGTGTGGAGCTTGCATGTTCTCTCTCTAGCCAAATGGTTTTCCCCCAAATGCTACAGATTCTCCATACATCACCAAGGTGCGTTGGTCAGTATGTTAATCGGCTCTTGGAAATTGCCACTAGTGTAGAGGGGTGACAGAAAAATTATGGGGAGTTGATGGAATTTGAAAGAAAATCGATTGTACGGAAATAATTGATGTAATGCTACTGATAAGATTGATGTAATGCTACTGATAGGATGGCTTGAAGGGTCAGATGCCCTTGCACATTGGAGTAAGAAAGTCAATTTACATCACCAGGTCATGATGTCATGTTACTTGGAGAGAACCAGGAGGCGATAGCTTTCATTTGCTTGGCCTTCTGCACTGTGGGTGATGCTGCTGAAGAAATTCAAGGATGCTGCACAGTGGGTATGCGGTAGAGTTGCTGCCTTACAGCGCCAGGGACCCAGGTTTGATCGTGACTGGGGGTGCTGCCTGTGCGGGGTTTGTATGTTCTCCCCGTTTTGTCCCGGTGCTCCGGTTACCTCCCACATTCTAAAGACATACAGGTTTGTATGTTAATATGTAGGATAGTGCTAGTGTATGGGATGATCGCTAATCGAGGCACGGACCCAGTGAGCTGAAGGACCAGTCTGCGTGCAGTATCTCTAAACTAAACTAAATATGCTATACAGCATTTTGACGGCAGATAGTACATTGGAGGTGCTACAGTGCATATATAGACTGAATTGTGAAGTGGCTGGCAAAGTTGCTTTGTCTAAGACATTGCTGTGCCTTATGAGTCCAAGGGTGGCATGGTGACGCAGCGTAGAGTTGCTGCCTTACAGCACTTGCAGCGCCAGAGATCCGGGTTTGATCTATGGGTGCTGCCTGTTCAGAGTTTGTACGTTCTCCCGTGACCACATAGGCTTTCTCCAAGATCTTCGGTTTCCTCCCACACTCCAAAGATGTACAGGCATGAAGGTAAATTGACTTGGTAAAGGTAAAAATTGTCTGTAGGATAGTGTTAACATACGGGGATCGCTGGTCGGTATGGTCTCAGTGGGCCGATTGGTCTGTTTCCATGCCTTATCATTAAACTAAACTAAACTAATTGGAGCTTCAGCTGTCTTGGGAAGTAACATGTCTTTTATTGAACTGCTACTTTTTTGCTTGTGGACAGTAAAAGAACCTGACAAGTTTGGAGATGAGTCATT
Source organism: Raja brachyura (assembly GCA_963514005.1). The sequence continues at coordinate 65,237,846 of OY740784.1, forward strand.
CAGCACAGTTTCCCCACCATCTGACCTACTATAGTGGTAACGGCATTTACGTGGCTTTAAAACTGAAGTTTTTAACTCAATAGTAACCAATAGACAATCGACAATAGAAAATAGACAATAGGTGCAGGAGTAGGCCATTCGGCCCTTCGAGCCAGCACCGTCAGTCAACGTGATCATGGCTGATCATCCCCAATCAGTACCCCGTTCCTGCCTTCTCCCCATATCCCCTGACTCTGCTATCTTTAAGAGCCCTATCTAGCTCTTTCTTGAATGTATGCAGAGAACCGGCCTCCACCGGCCTCTGAGGCAGAGAATTCCACAGACACACTACTCTCTGTGAGAAAAAGTGTTTCCGTTCTAAATGGCTTACCCCTTATTCTTAAACTGCAGCCCCTAGTTCTGGACTCCCCCAACATCGGGAACATGTTTCCTGCGTCTAGCGTATCCAAACCCTTAACAATCTTATATGTTTCAATAAGATAACCTCTCATCCTTCTAAACTCCAGAGTACACAAGCCCAGCTGCACCATTCTCTCAGCATATGACAGTCCTGCCATCCCGGGAAATAACCTTGTAAACCTACGCTGCACTCCCTCAATAGCAAAAATGTCCTTCCTCAAATTAGGGGACTAAAACTGGACACGATACTCCAGGTGTGGTCTCACTAGGACCCTTTACAACTGCAGAAAGACCTCTTTGCTCCTATATTCAAATCCTCGTGTTATAAAGGCTAACATGCCATTCACTTTCTTCACTGCCTGCTCTGTTCATCAGTCTATGCTTACTTTCATAGACTGATGAACAAGGACCCCCAGATCCCGTTGTACTTCCCCTTCTCTCAACTTGATGGCATTTAGATAGTAATCTGCCTTCCTGTTTTTGATACCAAAGTGGATAATCTCACATTTATCCACATTAAACTTCATCTGCCCTGCATCTGCCCACTCCCCCAACCTGTCCAAGTCACCCTGCATTCTCATAGCATCATCCTCACAGTTCACACTGCCACCCAGCTTTGTGTCATCAGCAAATTTGCTAATGTTACTTTGAATCCGTTCATCCAAATCATTGATGTATATTGTAAATAGCTGCGGTCCCAGCACCGAGCCTTGCGGTACCTCACTAGTCATTGCCTGCCATTCTGAAAGGGACCCGTTAATCCCTACTCTTTGTTTCCTGTCTGCTAACCAATTTTCTATCCGTCAGCACTCTACCCCAATACCATGTGCCCTAATTTTGTCCACTAATCTCCTATGTGGGAGCTTATCAAATGCTTTCTGAAAGTCCAGGTACGTTACATCCACAGGCCCTTGTCCATTATCCTAGGTGAATCCTCAAAAAATTCCAGAATATTATTCAAGCATGATTTCCCCTTCTTAAATCCATGATGACTCGGACTGATGATGTTACTGCTATCCAAATGCGTGGCTATTTCATTTTTAATAATTGACTCCAGCATCTTCCCCACCACCGATGTCAGGCTAACTGGTCTATAATTCTCTCCCCTACCTTTCTTAAAAAGTGGGATAACATTAGCTACCCTCCAATCCACAGGAACTGATCATGAGTCTATAGAACATTGGAAAATTACCACCTATGTACCACGATTTCTAGAGCTACTTCCTTAAGTACCCTGGGATGCAGACCATCAGGCCTTGGGGATTTATCAGCCTTCAGTTCCATGAGTCTCCCCAACACCATTTCCTGCCTAATGTGGATTTCCTTCAGTTCCTCTGTCACCCCAGATCGTCTGGCCACTACTATATCAGGAAGATTGTTTGTGTCTTCCTTAGTGAAGACACATCCAAAGTACCTTTTCAACTCATCTGCCATTTCTTTGTTCCCCATAATGAATTCACCTTTTTTGGTCTACAAGGGTCCAAGTTTGATCTTATTTTTTCCTCTTCACATACCTAAAGAAGCTTTTGCCATCCTCCTTTATATTCTTGGCTAGCTTACCTTTGTACCTCATCTTTTCTCCATGGATTGCCTTTTTAGTTATATTCTGTTGCTCTTTAAACATTACCCAATCCTCTTGCTTCCCACTCCTTTTTTCTACATTGTACTTCTTATAATTTATTTTTATACTGTCCCTGACGTTCCTTGTCAGCCACGGTTGCCCCTTACTCCCCTTGGAATCTTTCTTCCTCCTAGGAATGAACTGATCCTGCACTTTCTGTATTATTCCTAGAAATACCTGCCATTGTCATGCCACTGTCATCCCTGCTAGTGTATCTTTCCAGTCAACTTTGGCCAGCTCCTCCCTCATGGCCCCATAGTCCCCTGTATTCAACTGAACACTGACACCTCCGATCAACCCTCTCCCTCTCCAATTGTAGATTAAACCTGACCATATTATGGGCATTACCTCCTAATGGCTCATTAACCTCAAGTTACTTTATCAAATCCGGTTCATTACATAAATCCAGAATTGCCTTCTCCCCGGTAGGCAAATAACCCAAACACTGTGATGGCAATACCACTTAAATAATATTAATAGAATCTTGCATCTGTCTGAAGGTCCATCTCCCACTGCTACCATTCCATTCCCTTTAAGAGTAATATTATAATTTATACTTTTACTTAACTGGATTTACTTATACTTTTAATTAATATTTCCCTGATAATCCGTTTATATTTAATTTCGACAAAACGCCAATCAAACGACTATTTTTACACAATGCAAGTTCGGTATGTTTTATCCCATCTTGGTAATAAAATGTTCTGTTCCTTTCTCTATCTTGCAATTTTTCTTGTACACTATACTCATAAATGCAATATCATTCACGGACATCCATGCTTGTAAATCCTTCTGGGGGTGGATTGAACACGGCGACTTTGGGAGTAAAAAGCTTATGATAAACACAGAGCTTTGTGTATTGGGGACGTTTGAGCGGAGGTTACAAATCCCTGTGTCAGTCAATTGTGTTTCTATAATTAAGTTTCGTGCTGATGTTGGATTTCTAAGTTCCAATGAAGTTAATATGAAAGGTTGTGTGCCTGAATTATAGAGACACTTGGATCATTAACTTCTGCTCCCCTGGAATAATAGTCTACTTTTAATTTCCTCCCTCCTATGAAAAACGGGTGAAATTTGTTTTGGCTGGTAGCACGCAATGAACCACAGCATATCAGCTGCCCAACATAACACTCTACCCATTGTTCTACGCATTACATTTTCCATCAATGGGTCTGTTCTATCTTTCTTTTCTGTCCATAAACATAATTAGTTAACAGCTACACAAATTCTTAATTTTCCGAATAATCGTGGGAGAGCCATCTCCCCCTCACAACCTTTATTAGTACTTCTGAGCTGGGTTTTACCTACTCTACCCTGATCAGAGCCACTCTTCAAGAAGAAACTGTAATGGGCGGCAGAGTGGCACAACTGATATAGCGGCAGAGACCAGTGTTCGATCCTGACCTCGGATGCCGGCTGTACGGAGCTTGCACCTTCTCCCTGTGACTTTAGGTTTCTGGGTGCTGAATGTGTCTGGGGGCTGGTCCCGACATCATACTCACCAAACGGCTTGTCAGGAGGCGGACTGACTGAATTTGGACGTCGCACAGCGTCGGGTGGTGACGTCATCACGCAACGGCACGCCGGGCTGTGACATCATAGCGCAACGCCACGCGCTAGGCATACACCATCAAGACGCTGCATATGACGTCAAGACGCTGCGTACGATGTTGAGACGCTGTGTACGTCCTCAATGCGGCTGCGGGCCGACTGGCCGTTGGCGCATGGAATTTTTGGACAGTGTCAGTTTTTCGGAACCTCCCGCGATGTCGGGACCAGCCCCGCGCAACTCCATATGCCCCTGGGGATCGAAGTGGGATCGGCCCCGTGAGACCGTACGCCTCAAGAGACCACGTTAGGTCGCGCTAGCCACATGCAATCGCATGCTGGTGGGACAGGCCCTTAAGGAAAGTAGTTGAGAAAAGGATTCAAGTGCACTGGGTGTTGAAAGCATGGTTTAAGTTGCCAAGCATAATACCATAAGACCATAAGACTTGGGAGCAGCATTAGACCATTCAGCCCAACGCGTCTACTCTGCCATTTAATTATGGGTGACCTATCTTTCCTTCTCAACCCTATTTGCCTGCTTTCTCCTTTGACACCCATACTAGTCAAGAATCTATCAATCTCTGCAATAAAAATACCCCATAACGTGGCCTCCACAGCTGTCTGTAGCAATTAATTCCACAGATTCAGCACCTACTGGGTAATGAAATTCCTTCTCATCTCCGTTATGTCTTCTGCTTCTAGTCTCTCCCATCAGTGGAAACACCCTTTCCATATCCACTCTATCTAGGCCTTTCATTATCCAGTAGGTTTCAATGTGTTTCCCTTCCATCATCCTACGAAACTCTTGCGAATACAGGTCCAGAACCATCAAACGCTCCTCATACGTTAACCCAATCATCCCGGGATGGAAGACAGGAAGCAATAGGTTTTGAGAGACCTTTCCAAAATAAAAGGAAACTAAGACCAGGATTAAATGCTACGATTGTACAGCTGGCCAGGGCAATTGAAGCTGAGTTGATGAAAAAGTAACTGAATATCATTACCTTATTTCCAAAGAGACGACAGATCATTACAAAGATCTAATTAGGGCTAATGCAATGTGGTCGACTCTCAAATGTCCTCTAAAAATGGCTCAGCAAGCTGCTATGTCCAGGGGTAATTACAAATGGGTATTAAATGTTCCGTTAGTGACGCTTAAATCCTGGAAAATTTAACTAATTTTCCAGGATTTAAATCCTGGAAAATTTAACTAAGGAAAACTGAATGGTTCAGCATTTGATGCAAAAAAACAAACTTTTGAGTACTATTCAATTACATAGAAACAAAGAACTGCATATGCTGGTTTACAAAAAAAAACACTATGCTGGAGTAATTTAACGGGCTAGGCAGCATCCCTGATGAACATGAATAGGTGACGTTTTCAGGTCGGGGCCCTTCTTCAGACTGACTGTATGCAGGTGGGGGGGTGCGGTGAATGGAAAGAAATCTGGACGAGAGGAGGGGCCTGGCAAGCAATAGGTGGAAACAGGTGATGGGGAGTTTTGATAGGCAGATGTTAGCCAAAGTCCAGAGATGAAATGGAAGCAGGTGTGAGACAACAGGATTGAGGAGTTGCGAACTATGACAGCAGGGGAAGGAATGTAGGTGGAATGGGGAGAGGAGATACAGGTGTGAGTTCAGATGGGGCACAGGTGGGGGGAGGGGGTGGTAGAAAAGAAAAGAGGCCTGAGGGAAGAAGGGCGTGAGTTTAGTTACCTAAAATTGGAGAATTCAATATTCATACCACTGGGATGTAAGCTACCCAAGTGTAATATAAGCTGCTGTTCCTTCAATTTGTGTGTGGCCACGCTCAGGCAATGGAGGAGGCCCAGGACAGAAAGGTCAGTATGGTAATGGGAAAAAGAGTTAAAATGGTTAGCAACTGGGAGATCCAGGCCTTGGCAGACCGAGCACTATTGTCTAGCGAAACAGTCATCGAGTATACGCTTGGTCTCGCCGATGTATAGGAGGCCACATAGGGAATACCGGATGCAGTAGATGAGGTTAGAGGAGGTGCATGTGAACCACCATCTTATCTGGAAGGACTGCTGTGGTTCCTGGATGGAGGTGAGGGAGGAATTATAGGGACAGGTGTTACATCTCTTGCGGTTTCAGGGGAAAGTACCTGGGGTGGGGGGTGGTTTGGAGGGGGAGGGATTAGTGACCAAGGAGTTGCGGTTTCTGCAGAAGGCAGAAAGGGGCGGGGATGGGAAGATGTGACTGGTGGGAGGATCACGTTTGGAGGTGTCAGAAATGTCGGAGGATGCGTTGGATGCGGAGGTTGGTGGGGTGGAAAGTGAGGACCAGGGGAACTCTGTACTTGTTCCTTCTGCTGAGAGGGGAAGTAAAAGCTCCCAATGCAATTATATAGTAATATTTTCTACTTCAAGAAAGAAGAGTGTACTGAGATAGATTCTGGATGCCTTGCCTTGTTCTGCGGCCTTGGAAGACAAGACAAGGACATAGATGCTTACATGCTTTCAGACTGATCTGAGATTCAGGGTTTCATTGTACTATCATTGTTTCTTTGTTTTATTATTCTATCTGGGACATATGACAATAAAACTCTCTTGACTCTTGCGTGTTTGCAAATGACTGCACCCTTATTGCACATATAGACTTTGACGTCATCATTGGCAAGCTTGTCAAAGCCTCTTGACTTTTCAGTCCTACAATCAGTCTCAACAAACCTGAAGAAGAGTCTCGACCTGTAACGTCGCCCATTCCTTCTTTCCAGTGATGCTGCCTCACCCGCTGAGTTACTCCGGCATTTTATGGCTTCCTTCAAAAAGACTGAAGTCCTGCACCATCCTGCTCCAGGCTCTGCATCACATGCTTTCAGCCGCAGCTTTGAGGGCACTGAGCTGAAGACAGTGAATCACTTCAAATATGTGGGAGGCGACAGCTCTTCTGATGGCTCTCTCCACACTGAAAATAGTGGCACAAATCAGCAAGGCTTGTCAGTCTCTTGGTCGCCTGTGCACTCTTGTGAGAAACCACAAAAAATGTCAAACTAAAGGGCCTGTCCCACTTGGCCGCCATTTGCGGGTAATTTACGCGACATCAATTACGCGTCACAACGCACGACGCGTGATTCGTGACACGCACGTGATGACCGTATAGTGCGTGGTGTCATAGGCAGTGACGGGCAGTCGCGTGCGGCTCCCCAGGATTTTGGTATGTACAAAATCTTTGTGCGTCATCTGCGAGACACGCAAATGACGGCCAAGTGGGACAGGCCCTTCAGTATCAAAGACAGCTGCAAATATAGGGGCCGTTCCTGCAAGTGACCTGAAGGTTTGTGCCTAGGACAGAACATGCTGGTGTGTTTCGATCAAAAGGGCTGGTCGGTGTCAACTTAGTTTATTGTCATGTGTACGCAGTTACACGAAAAGCTTTTTTTGTTGAATGCTATCCAGTCAATGGAAAGACTATACATGATTACAATCAAGCCATTCACAGTGTACAGATACAGGATAAAGTGAATAACGTTTAGTGCAAGATAAAATCCAAGGGTCACCAAGCAGGTAGATATTAGCTCAGGACCTCTCTCTAGTTGGTGATAGGTTGCCTGAACAGCTGGGAAGAAACTGTCATTGAATCTGGATGAATGTGTTTTCACATTTCTGTACCTTTTGAATGATGGGAGAGGGGAGAGAATGAACGGATTGAGTCACCATAGACAGAGAACTCAGGAAAGCCTCTGCATTTGCGCGCAGCATCTTTCCCATGCCCTCAACTGTATATCTCCAGGAACTGTTTACCTCCAGGATTGGTCTTGCCAGCCACACTCGGGCTCATCAACAAAGAATGCACAACAAACATCGAACTTGATGGTCATCTGACAAATATTCCTATAAAATGAATCAATGTGCAAGGAGCCAGCATGTGGAGGCGTCGTATGTGATTTGACAGATTGGTTGAAAGAAAGAAATGTAAAGGGAGGTTCTGTTGTCAGGGCAGAGAACAATACATGGTTGACACTGATAGATGAGGCAGGAAAGGGACATACTGTATTTATGAAACAGTCTCTGCTCAGTTAAACTTTGCTCAGACACGCACTGAATGCAGAAGGGAAAGACCATTGCCCTCCAAATGCCAAGCCATTTGTTTTATATCAATCTGTGTATTTTGATTTCAGGTACAAAATTAGGATACTTCTTATTTCTGAAGATTACTGTCACTGTTAGGAAGGGCAAGGGGCAGAGGCAGGGACTGGAGAGTACCCCGGTGGCTGTACACCTAGAAAATAGGTACTCATGTTTGAGTTTGATTGGAGCGGACAGCTTTCCTGGGGGCAGCAACAGCGGCCGGGGTCCGGCACAGAGAACGGCCCTGACGCTCAGAAGGGTAGCAAAAAGAGGAGGGCAATTGTAATAGGGGACTCCATAGTTAGGGGGTCAGATTGGCAATTCTGTGGACGCAGTCGGGAGACCCGGATGGTAGTTTGCCTCCCTGGTGTCAGGGTCTCGGATGTGTCGGAACTTGTCGAAAAGATTCTGAAAAGGGAGGGAGAGGAGCCTGATGTTGTGGTACACATTGGTACCAATGACATAGGCAGAAAAAGAGAAGAGGTCCTGAAAGGAGAATTTAGGGAGTTGGGGGAAAGTTAAGGAGAAGGACCAAAAGAGTAACAATTTCAGGATTACTGCCTGTGCCACGCGACAGTGAGAGTAGAAATGGAATGAGGTGGAGGATACATGTGTGGTTGAGGGACTGGTGCAGTGGGCAGTGATTCAAGTTTCTTGATCACTGGGACCTCTTTTGGGGAAGGCATGATCTGTATAAAAAGGACGGGTTGCACTTGAACCCGAGGGGAACCAATATCCTGGCGGGGAGATTTGCAAAGGAGACTTTAAACTAGAAAAGCTGGGGGGAGGGACTCGGGTAGAGGGGGCTAGGGGACGGGGTGAGGGGCAAGAGGCAGAAAAGGGAAGCACTCGGACCCAAAATGTAGGCGAGAAAGAGGAAAAATATAATAAACAGAGAATAAGGGATGGTGGGTTTCTAAAATGTGTATATTTTAATGCTAGGAGCATTGTAAGAAAGGTGGATAAACTTAAAGCCTGGATTGACACCTGGAAATATTATGTTGTGGCTATCAGTGAAACATGGTTGCAGGAGGGTTGTGATTGGAAACTAAATATTCCAGGACTTTGTTGCTTCAGGTGTGATAGAATTGGAGGGACCAGAGGTGGAGGGGTTGCATTGCTTGTCAGAGATATTACAGCAGTGCTTTGGCAGGATAGATTAGAGGGCTCGTCTAGGGAGGCTATTTGGGTGGAACTGAGAAGTGGGAACGGTGTAGCAACACTTTTAGGGGTGTATTATAGACCGCCAAATGGGGAGCGCGAATTGGAAGAGCTAATATGTAAGGAGATAGCAGATATTAGTAGTAAGCACAAGGTAGTGATTGTGGGAGATTTCAATTTTCCAAAAATAGACTGGGAAACACATTCTGTAAATGGGCTGGATGGTTTGGAGTTTGTTAAATGTGTGCTGGATAGTTTTTTGCAGCAATACATAGAGGTATCTACCAGAGAAGGGGCAGTGCTGGACCTCCTGTTAGGAAATGAGGCAGGTTAGGTGACGGAGGTATGCGTTGGTGAACATTTCGGGACCAGTGATCACAATACCATTAGTTTCAATATAATTATGGAGAGAGTCAGAACTGGACCTCGGGTTGAGATTTTTGATTGGAGAAAGGCTAACTTTGAGGGAATGCGTAATGATTTAAAAGAAGTGAATTGGGACATTTTGTTTTATGCGAAGGATGTAGAAGAGAAATGGAGGACATTTAAATGGGAAATTGTAAGAGTACAGAATCTTTATGTCCCTGTTCGGTTGAAAGGAAATAGTAAAAATCGGGACGAGCCATGGTTTTCAAGGGAAATTGGACACTTGGTTCGAAAAAAGAGAGATATCTACATTAATTATAGGAAGCATGGAGGAAATGAGGTGCTAGATGAGTATAAAGAATGTAAAAAGAATCTTAAGAAAGAAATAAGAAAAGCTAAAAGAAGATATGAGGTTGCTTTGGCAAGAAAGGTGAAAGTAAATCATAAGGGTTTCTACAGCTATATTAATAGCAAAAGGATAACGAACGATAAAATTGGACCATTAGCGAGCCAGAATGGACAGCTATCTGCAAAGTCAAAAGAGATGGGCGAGATATTGAACAATTTATTTTCTTCGGTATTCACCAAGGAGAAGGATATTGAACTCTGTGAGGTAAGGGAAAAAAGTAGAGTAGCTATGGAAACTATGAGATTCAAAGAGGAGGAAGTACTGATACTTTTGAAAAATATAAAAGTGGATAAGTCTCCAGGTCCTGACAGGATATCCCCTAGGACATTGAGGGAAGTTAGTGTAGCAAAAGCAGGGGCTATGACAGAAATATTTCAGATCTCATTAGAAACGGGAATAGTGCCGGAGGATTGGCGTACTGCGCATGTTGTTCCATTGTTTAAAAAGGGTTCAAAGAATAAACCTAGCAATTATAGACCTGTTAGTTTGACATCAGTGGTGGGCAAATTAATGGAAAGGATACTTAGAGATAATATATATAAGCATCTGGATAAACAGGGTCTGATCAAGAACAGGCAACGTTGATTTGTGCCTGGAAGGTCATGTTTGACAAACCTTCTTGTATTTTTTGAAGAGATTACTAGGGAAATTGATGAAGGTAAAGCAGTGGATGTTGTCTATATGGATTTCAGTAAGACCTTTGACAAGGTTCCCCATGGAAGGTTGGTTAAGAAGGTTCAATCTTTAGGTGTTAATGGCGGAGTAGCAAGATGGATTCAACAGTGGCTGAATGGGAGATGCCAGAGAGTAATGGTGGATGACTGTTTGTCAGGTTGGAAGCCGGTGACGAGTGGGGTGCCTCAGGAATCTGTGTTGGGTCCACTGTTGTTTGTCATGTACATCAATGATCTAGATGATGGGGTGGAAAATTGGATAAGTAAGTATGCAGATGATACTAAGATAGGGGGTGCTGTGGATAATCAAGTAGATTTTCAAAGTCTACAGAGAGATTTGGGCCATTTGGAAGAGTGGGCTGAAAGATGGCAGATGGAGTTTGATGCTGATAAGTGTGAGGTGCTACATCTTGGCAGGACAAATCAAAATAGGACGTACATGGTAAATGGTAGGGAATTGAGGAATGCTGTGGAACAGAGGGATCTAGGAATAACTGTGCATAGTTCCCTGAAGATGGAATCACATGTAGATAGGGTGGTAAAGAAAGCTTTTGGTGTGCTGGCCTTTATAAATCAGAGCATTGAATATAGGAGTAGGGAAGTAATGTTAAAATTGTACAAGGCATTGGTAAGACCAATTCTGGAGTATGGTGTACAATTTTGGTCGCCTAATTATAGGAAGGATGACAACAAAATAGAGAGAGTACAGAGGAGATTTACTAGAATGTTGCCTGGGTTCCAGCAACTAAGTTACAGAGAAAGGTTTAACAAGTTAGGTCTTTATTCTTTGGAGCGCAGAAGGTTAAGGGGGGACTTGATTGAGGTCTTTAAAATGATGAAAAGGATAGACAGAGTTGACGTGGATAAGCTTTTCCCATTGAGGGTAGGAAAGATTCAAACACGAGGGCATGACATGAGAATTAAGGGGACAGAAGTTTAGGGGTAACATGAGGGGGAACTTCTTTACTCAGAGAGTGGTGGCTGTGTGGAATGATCTTCCTGCAGAAGTGGTGGAGGCAGGATCGATTTTAAAATTTAAAAGTAAAATGGATAAGTATATGGACGGGAAGGGAATGGAGGGGTATGGTCTGAGTGCATGTAGATGGGACTAGGGGAAAATAAATGGTCGTCACGCACTGGAAGGGCCGAGAAGGCCTGTTTCCGTGCTGTAATTGTTATATGGTTATATGGTTTATATTAAATGAGGGAAATGTTATTTGAACAGGTATTGAGAAAGTTTTATGATACATGTGAGAGTTAGCAATATGTATCTCATCTCCTGATATATAACTAATGAACAAGTTAGGTTCAATTTACATGATGTCTGCTAAATATTGACTTACATTATGACAACTGTTTCAGTATGGTAAAAAGACAAAATTGATTCCAATTATGAAAAGCCTTATAATTAACTGGAACCTAGAGTTTACAGATACAAAGCTACATACGTCACTTGTGATGTTAACCTTGCAGTTATTCTGTTGTCGCTGAGATGAATGCTCATATTGTTTTCTTAACATCAATTTATTGAAAATAATGAATCCCTGTGTTTCCAAGCTTTTAAGGAGAAATATTGCCTCTGGGTTTGAAAGACTAATGTGGTCTTAAGCCACCAAAGCTGAAGTCAGGAACCATTACTATATACTTGAGATAACAAAAGGAACAATTTAGTTCAGATGCCAGGGAAGAAAATATCTAGTGACTGTAAAAACGATGCCCCTGGGCTAAATTTAGTGGCCGCATGAAGACAGGGAGCAAGATGCATGACTTTGTGAATAGGAAAGTAAAACTGTCACTTTACTTTTAAAGCAGTGATCAAAGCTTCTTGTTTTTTTTAAGAAAATTCCCCTGGATTTCTGGTTAGTAATTTAAAAATGAATTTGTTTTAGTTTAAAGATACTGCATAGAAACAGGCCTTTTGGCCCATCAAGAGCAGGCCAACACACATTCACACTTGCTCTGTTATCCTTCTTTCACACATAATTTGGCAGGCTGAGGAAACGGATAGTTGAACACAAAGACATGAAATCCAGCACTAAGATTATGGTCCACCAAATAGTGGTAAAACTCATCCTCCTCTTTGCTTCTTACTTGGATACTTGAAGCTTTCGACCATCTCTACTTTGGCATCATCAACGTAAACTGGGCTATGTGTACATCTTTGCTTCTTGAAGTCAATCACAATTTCCTTTGCCTTGCTAACATTGAGGGAGAGGTTTTTTCTTGGCAGCAAGTTATAAGGCTCTCAATCTCCAAGTGTACCTCACTTTCTGATTAGATTCCATAATCTAATCCTGTGTTGATTTCTCATATCATCTCCCTGCAGCTGTCACTACTTCCACCCTTTGCTCCGCTAACTGACTCGATCTGGCAATCATCCCCACCGCAACTCCGTCCACTTATTATTTGTCAGCTTTTGACTCATCCTATCTTCTCACCTCTTTATACTGGCTATCTCCCCTGTACTCTTGCAAGCCAGATGAAGGGTCTCAATGCAGAACATCGATTGTCCATTTCCTTCCACAGATGCTGCCTGACCCACCAAGTTCCTGCAGCAGCTCCGTTTTTACTCAAGATTTCAGCATTCTGTTTTCAGTTTTGTTTGTTCAATTCCTTGGGACTGCCTAATATTAAGATTTAGGGCCTGTTTAAGAAATTACTCTGCAGAGCAATTTTAACATTATTGGATTTCTTCGGAATTGCCTGAGCTAGGCAACTGGCATTGTTCTGTCCTTCTGTGAAGTGGGATCAAACCACAGTGCAGCGCTAATGCAAATCTGTAGACTGCTTCATTAAATGTATTTGAATAGAAGCATTGGGGAAAAGTATCAGTTATTCAACCATTTAAAAAAAAAACTGTAAAGCTATTAAATATATAATAGCTTGAGTAATTTCATGAAATGAATCAAATAACATAAAGAGTCAATCCAAGCCCTGATATATTCAACATTTTTTATATTATTATTACAGTGAGTGGACAATCTCATAATATCTACAGACTTCTGGTGATTATCACCAATAACTGATGTGCAGAACAAAATCTGATGCTCAGTGGGTCAACCTGAGAAACTGTAGAAACAAAGAACTGCAGATAGCAGAGTCAGGGGATATGGGGAAAAGGCAGGAACGGGGTACTGATTGTGGATGATCAGCCATGATCACAATGAATGGCAGTGTTGGCTGGAAGGGCTGAATGGCCTATTCCTGCACCTATTGTCTATTGTCTATCAATTTTGGTAAATACAAGAAAGACACGAAGTACTGGAGTAACGCAGCAGGTCAGGCAACATCTCGGGAGAACACGGATAGGTGACGTTTCGGGTTGAGACCGTTCTTCAGATTGATTGTGGGGGGGGGGGGGGTGGGCAGAAGAATGCTGGAAAAGGGGAGAGGCAGGATAGAGTGTGGCAGGCCTGGTCGATAGGTCAATATGGGCAAGGGGGAATTTTGATAGGCAGTTGGTTGGAACAAAGGCCAGAAAAAAAACAGTAGGTGTGTCACAGGTTTTACGAATTCCAGATTGTGAAGCTAGGGGGAAGAAAGTAGCAGGGGGGAAGGGGGGGTATAGGAGGGAGAAATATGTGTGAGTCCAGGTGGGGCACTGGGGAGGGAAAGAGGAGATGGGGGTGGGGGTTAGTTAGAAACTATCTAAAATCAGAGAATTAGATTGTAAGCTACTCAAATGGAATATGAGGTCCTCTTCCTCCAGTTTGCACCTGGTCTCACTCTGGCAATGGATGAGACCTGGGACAGAAAGGTCAGCATGGGATTGGGAATGACAGAAAGTGGTTTTATGTGAGAATTAACGAGTAGATGGCAGATTTAATTATTTGGAAATAGTAACAGTGATATTACAAGTAAAGGCAATGCATATCTGTTTGTTTTAATTGGATAGAGTTGAATTTGACATCAAGCGTAAGATATACAACACCTTCTGTGCTCTTGTAACCTGATAAATGTTATTTCTTCCTATTATTTTCAAATTGAGAGTGAGTGAACTCCTAATGGAATCTCAAGCATTCATCCAAGAGACAGATTTAGTATTTAGTATTTTCTGCAATGTGAAAATTAAATCTCTCCATTTTCAATCCCTTCTAATAGCTATCACCAGACACTTATAGCAGTCGGTTTACAGTACTGATATCCAATTAACAATGATAATGCAGCAGATGCCTAATAACCATCCTTCCCTCAATGTTGGATATAAGGAACTGCATCTGCTAGTTTAAAGATAAAGACACGAAATGCTGGAGTAACTCAATGGGTTAGTCAGCATCTCTGGAGATCATGGATCGGTGACGTTTTGGTTCAGGACCTTTCTTCAGACTCAATGTTATTACCTCTACAGCCCAAATTATTCCTACAATTCCTTGGTGGAATTCCAGGAAGACTAAAGTTTCTTCACCTATTCTGTGCCTATGCAGTTTGATGTAAGCCCTCTCAGCAACGTTTTAGGAAAAAACAACTGAAAATTGGAAGCAACAATCTGAAAGGAGATGCAGAAGTAGGTGCACTACTTGTTTGATGGTACAATTTTCACCTACTGATTTAACTCTGCTCTTTCTTTCAAAATCAAACCACTATCAATGCTTTAACCACTTCACAGAAATTGCAGTTTTGGGGAAAGCCTTCATTATTAACTAAAGAAAAAGGAATTCACAAGCTGGGGTTCAGGAATAAAATATATGCTGTGTAAATGTTGATTTGTCTGGTTGAGATGGGTGGGAAAACACTTTGGAAGTGTGTCATGGTGCTTTCAAATGTGCCTGAGTAGCCTCTACTCCCAATCACATCACTCACCTCTCAACCTAAAAAACTGGCCCCATTGCAATCCCATGCAATAAGTTGTCGGAAGGGTTAACTATTGCATGATTGAATCAAAGGGTTAACTATCGCATGATTGAATGTAATAATAGCTGCGAACAATTATCTAAACATTATAGTGGCCAATGAACAGTGAGGCTGGGGGATGATGTGTGTAGCACCTTCAAACTGAGGGCATAAGACCATTAACTAATGTCTAGACACCATTGTATGCAGATGCCGAGAAGTGTGTTCAGCTTTGGTTGAACAACTTCTAATCTTGTGTCTGGACTCGATAAGAAGACTTTTGTCTTATTCCTGAAGCCGACTGTGAATTTATTTTTTGAGTTAATAATGAAGCTTATTGCAATGTCTGGTAAAAGCAGAGGAAATATGTCTTGTGCACACCTTGGCATCATTACTTTGACTGGGCCTTGAATGCTGCGAATTGCACCTGCTAATGTCAGAAATCATTTCATAATCGACTCAGAAATGTTTGCCACCTTCATCTAACACATGCAAGATGAATATTACATGCATTAAAAAACATGCTTATGTTGGTCCAAATGTTAGGCACTTATTCAAGTTTTAATGCTGTGCAGAATTGATCACTTTCTTATTTGTGGTCTTGGCTTCTCATCTGTTTCAAATATTTATCTGTTAAAAGATTCACGGTCCAAGAAACTCTCGTCATAATGAAATTTCCCCAGTCCTTCCTCTCGTCCTCTTTGTTGTCATTTCAAATTTATGAATCCCCACACCTCGAGCAGAGGAAATAGTCTTTTCAGCTCATTAAAACTCTTTAATTTTTAAAAGCTTTTAAAAGATTTTTTAAAATGAGAGAAAACCTCCTCTCATTTATCACCACTCAGTTGAAATTAATTTCAGTATTTCGAGGAACCTTGTGCCAGTGTCTTATAACCTGCCATATTTCTGGTGAATCTATTATTGATTGCTCTTGGCTTTTTAAAAAAAGGACAACAATGGCCTTTTTTAGACCAGTGTCCAAATAGTGTTTAATGGGCTGACTAATTGCACAGGGATATTTACCATTACTATTTTAGTTTTGTATTCTGTGTTCCAATTTATAATCTGTGGCTGATAAATGTGCATCTGCAAATGAAAAAAGGGTTCATATTTCTAATGAGTTCTCAGGAGGGTCCCATCCGAAACGTTAGTCTATTTTTGCTTCCGATGTTGACTGACTTTCTATGTTTCCATGTCCATTGCATTTGCTTAAACTTGCATGGGGTTTAATTTACTCATTGGAAATGAGGCAAAGAATTAAGCCTAAAGTTTCTGATTAATTACCAACAGTAACTCAAAGGGCATTAACTTTCTTAATGAAGTTGTCAACTGAAAGCCCAATGCTGCTTTGTGTACAATGATTTAGAAACTACTCCTCTGATCCCGCTACCAAAGCAGACATAATGAGGTTACAAGGCTGGCGATGGGAAAACAGTGGTCTCATTACAATACTGTGGGACATTCCTACAGAACTAGGAGGAAGAGTAAATTATATTGGTCCTTCAAGCCTATTCTATCATTCCTCAAGATAGTTGAGGTACAGTGGCACACCCAGTAGAGCTGCTGCCTCACAGGGACTGACTCAAGTTCCATCCTGACCTTGAGTACTGTCCGTGTGTGGAGTTTGCAAGTTCGCCATGCTACTGCATGGTTTCATACATGGCTACGTGCTCTGGTTTCCTTCTACCCCCAAAGACGTGCACATTTATAGGTTAATTGGGCTCTATTAATTGCCTCTCATGTGTAAGGGAATTGATGCAAACATGGAATAAGCATAGAACTAGTGTAATGGCTGTCGTGGACTCGGTGGGCCAAAGGGCCTCTTTCCATGCTGAAACTTGAACTAAACTAAATTGCTGTTCTTGGTATTATCTCAATGGCTAAGCCTCTGGTGGCTTCCATTTTGTAGAATACCAAATTCAACACAGGTTTAAACTTTTGTATCACCAAATGATCAATTCTGCTGTAGATCACCCGTCTGTAATAGTAACAACATTTTATCTTTCCTCTGACATCGACTGCCCTGCTGGACACTTCCTACAACTCTACCTTTCACAACATTTACATGTTCTTTCGTTTGTTCTTTAGTGATAATTTTTCAAAACTCTTTAGATTCTGGAGTAGGTCCTGAGGATTGGAGGATAGCTAATGTAACCCCACTTTTTAAAAAGGGAGGGAGAGAGAAAACGGGGAATTACAGACCAATTAGTCTAACATCGGTAGTGGAGAAAATACTAGAGTCAGTTATTAAAGATGGGATAGCAGCACATTTGGAAAGCGGTGAAATCATTGGACAAAGTCAGCATGGATTTATGAAAGGTAAATCATGTCTGACGAACCTTATGGATTTTTTTGAGGATGTAACTAGTAGAGTGGATAAGGGAGAACCTGTGGATGTGTTATATCTGGACTTTTAGAAGGCTTTCGACAAGGTCCCACATAAGAGATTAGCATACAAACTTAAAGCACACGGTATTGGGGGTTCAGTATTGATGTGGATAGAGAACTGGCTGGCAGACAGGAAGTAAAGAGTAGGAGTAAACAGGTCATTTTCGGAATGGCAGGCAGTGACTAGTGGGGTACCGCAAGGCTCAGTGCTGGGACCCCAGCTATTTACAATATATATTAATGATCTGGATGAGGGAATTGAATGCAACATCTCCAAGTTTGCAGATGACGCGAAGCTGGGGGGCAGTGTTAGCTGTGAGGAGGATGCTAGGAGGCTGCAAAGTGACTTGGATAGGTTGGGTGAGTGGGCAAATGCATGGCAGATGCAGTATAATGTGGATAAATGTGAGGTTATCCACTTTGGCGGCAAAAACAGGAGGGTAGATTATTATCTGAATGGTGCCCGATTAGGAAAAGGGGAGATGCAATGAGACCTGGGTGTCATGGTACACCAGTCATTGAAAGTAGGCATGCAGGTGCAGCAGGCAGTGAAGAAAGCGAATGGTATGTTGGCATTCATAGCAAAAGGATTTGAGTACAAGAGCAGGGAGGTTCTACTGCAGTTGTACAGGGTCTTGGTGAGGCCACACCTGGAGTATTGGGTACAGTTTTGGTCTCCTAATCTGAGGAAAGACATTCTTGCCATAGAGGGAGTACAGAGAATGTTCACCAGACTGATTCCTGGGATAGCAGGACTTCCATATGAATAAAGACTGAATAGACTCAGCTTGTATTCGATGGAATTTAGGAGATTGAGGGGGGAACTTATAAAGGCTTACAAAATTATTAAGGGGTTGTACAGGCTAGATGCAGGAAAATTGTTCCCGATGTTGCGGAAATCCAGAACAAGGGGTCACAGTTTAAGGATAAGGGGGAAGTCTTTTAGGACCGAGATGAGAAGATCTTTTTTCACACAGAGTGGTGAGTCTGTGGAATTCTCTGCCACAGAAGGTAGTTGAGGCCAGTTCATTGGCTATATTTAGGAGGGAGCTTGATGTGGCCCTTGTGGCTAAAGGAATCAGGGGGTATGGATAGAAGGCAGGTACAGGATACTGAGTTGGATGATCAGCCATGATCATATTGAATGGCTGTGCAGGCACAAAGGGCCGAATGGTCCACTCCTGCACCTATTTTCTATGATTCTATGATTTTATGATTGTATTCTTTCTCTCTAACTTTCAGCCTAGATGTCCTCATCGATAACTTATCACCATTGCAAGCCTGGTCTCACCCCATCAGTGATTTTCACTTTATCCTATCCACTTCTCCTCCATCCTCTCCACAATTCAAAACTAATTCACTTACTGTCTGTTTTCAATCTGAAAATTGAGCTGCTTTTCTTTTGTAATTTGCTGAGTATTAACGACTATCTTACCCATTCTTATTTAAAATTTTTAATTATCTGATTTCTTTCTTTCCCAATTCTGAAAGGTGGTCTTCAAACTGAATCATTGTTTGCTTCTCTTTTCCCATATTGCTGAGTGCTTTCAGCATTTTGTGTTTTTATTTCCGTTACTTGGGATTTGTTCCCTCTGCTTTGCGAAGCAATTGGCTCCATAAAAGGCATCATAGAAATGGAAGTTCTTGTTGGAACAATGACGCACAGACACAGAGGGAGAATCAAATTGTGTGCACCTAAGATGGATTAATAGACAATAGACAATAGGTGCAGTAGGCCATTCGGCCCTTCGAGCCAGCACCGCCATTCAATGTGATTAAGACAATGTTGCTGAAGTAACTGGTAGCTCTATAAATCACTCAGGCAAACTATTCTAAATTAACATGCTAATGAAGTAATACATTTCAAAAGTTCAAAATTTCTTCTCGTCTAACCAAATAAATCCTTCCTCTGCTTTCCTTTCTCAGAATTCGAGTTTGTTAATGCCTGTTAGTTATAGTTTCCTTACTTACTATATACTCCTTTCTGCTCAAGTTTTTAAAAGTTGATTAAATGTTGATGATGAATAGAAAAAAAAGAATGCTCTTCCAAAACGTACTTTACATGCTCTTTTCTACTGAAGATTTAAGGCCCTGTCCCACTTTCCTGAGTTATTCACGAACTTGCCCGAGTTTTCCCCTTGATTCGAACTCGGGGAATGTCGAGTAATGTCGGTAGCGAGCTTGTAGGATCCCGTAGCAGTCTGGAGATGTTTTGTAGCGGCAGGTAATGCCAGCCATAGGAACATGGGGCATCAGGTAAGTCGGGATGTTTTTTCAACATGTTGAAAAATGTCCACGAGTTAAAAAAATAGCCCTGAGTACCTACGAATGGCTATCACCGTAATTCTCCGAGTTCAAATCAAGGGGAAAACTCGGGAGAGTTCGTGTAACTCAGGAAAGTGGGACAGGGCCTGTAAAAGTTGATTAAATGTTGCTGCTGAATTGGATAATATAAACATAAGAAAACATAAAACACATTTGGTCAGAAATGTGATGGTATATAGTCAAAGTGGGAGGGATTTATCAGATTAAGATTAAGATGCATGGGATTATCATTGATTTGGTCATATAGATTCAGAACTGGTTTCAGGTTAGAAAACAGAGCATTGTGGTAGGAAGACAATATTGGGGGGGGGGGGTGGGTGAGGGGGTCTGTGGCTAATGGAGTTCAACAGGGATTTGTGCTGGGATGTCTATTGTTTGCAACGTGCATAAATTATTTGGAAATAAACGTAGACATTTTGATAAGAGCGGCACAGTGGCGCAGCAGTAGACTAGCTCCCTTACAGCGCCAGAGACCCGGGGTCCATCCTGACAATGGGTGCTGTCTGTTGGAATTGGTATGTTCTTCCCATGACGTGCGTGGGTTTTCTCTGGCAGCTCCAGTTTCCTCCCACACTCCAAAGACATACAGGTTTGTAAGTTAATTGGCTTTGTAAATTGTAATTTGTCCCTTGCTTGTAGGTCCCTTGTAGGTAAATTGTAATTTGTCCCTTGAAGGGTAGTGTTAGTGTACAGGGTGATCGCTGGTCAGCGCGGACTGAGTGGGCCGAAGGGCCTGTATCCGCGCTGTATCTCTAAATTAAAATTAAACTAGTAAGCTTGCAGACGGCAGCAAACTTGATGTGGTTGTGGACAGTGAGAACAGCTGTCAAAGTATACTGTTGGATATAGATCAGCTGCAGAAATAGGCAGAGAATCAGGAGGTGGATATTAATCCAAGCAAGTGTGAAGTGTTACTCTTTGGGAGCGGGGGGGGGGGGGGGGGGGGGTCGAATGTAAGCAAAATATATACGATTAATGGCAAGACCCGTAACAGCATTGATGTATGGAGGGATATGTGTCCAAGTCCACATATCCCTGAAATTGCCAACACAAGAAGTTAAAGTGGTAAAGAAGGCATGCAATATGCATAACATCAATGATCAATGCACTGAGTTGAAGAGTTAGGAAGTCATGATGCAGCTTTATAGGACTTTGACCAACTGAATTTGGTGCATTCTGTGCCGTTCTGGTTGTCCCATTACAGGAAGATTATGGAGATTTTGTAGAGGGTGTACAGGAGTTTCACCAGAATTATGCCTAGATTAAGGTAATTAGCTACAGGGGGAGGTTGGACAGACTTGGATTGTTTTACCTATAATAACAGAGGATGCTGGGAGATCAGATGGAAGTGTATAAAATATGAGAGGTGTAGATAAGGCATACAGTCAGAATATTTTTCCCAGGATGGAAATGTCAAATAGTAGAGGGCATAACTTTAAGGTGAGAGGCGCAAAGTTTAAAGGAGGTGTGCAGGGCAAGATTTTTTTAATCAGAGGGTGGTCATTGCCTGGAACACGGTGTGTGTGTATGTGTGTGGGGGGGGGGGGGGGGAGGGGGTGGAGGAGGCAGATACAATAATGGTAGTGGTATTTAAGAGACTTTTGGGAAGGCAGATGGGTATACTGGGAATGGAGAGATATGGATTGCGTGCAGGTAGATAAGAATTATTCTTGGCATCATGTTTGGCAGAAGGGTCTATTCCTGTGCTGCACTGTTCTATGAGAATATATGAGGCAATTGATAAGGTCCCATACAGGAAATTGCAGAATAAAATTAAAACACATGATTTCGGACGATACAATAGCGTAGAATGATTCCTGGCAGTAAATAGAAAATAAAAAATGGGAATAAACTCCTAAGGATATTCGGCTGCTACACCAGAAGATATAAAGAATCTGTCAGATCAGGCAATTCTAAAACCAAATGGTTTATTGGTATTTATTGAAAAAAGGTATGACAAAAAATGGAGGGATGTCTTCCTATTCTGGTGAGACCACATCAGCAGTATTGCATCATGTTCAAAAGTTCTAAGAGCAGAATTAGGTCATTCGGCCCATAAAATCTACTCTGCCATTCAATCAAGGCTGACTTAACTTTCCCTCCCAACCCTGTTTTCCTACTTTCGCCCCATAACCACTGACACCTTTACTAATCAAGAATCTGTCAACCCCTGCCTTAATAATATCCATTGGCTTGGCCTCCACAGCTGAATTTCACAGATTCACCACCCTATGATGAAGTAAATTCCTTCTCATCTCCTTTCGAAAGATGCATGTTTTTTATTTTGAGGTGTGTCCTTAATTCGGCCTAAAGAGGTTAATTGTCACTGGCAACATAACGAATGAATGAATGAATGAAGTTTATTGGCCAAGTATTCACATACACAAGTGACAACATGACATACAGTGACAGTTACGAATGATACATAAAACATTAAACATTAAGCATTAATCATTAAACATTAAACATGAATCATTAATAATAAAACATTATTGATTAAACATGTGAATTAAATAAAATACCAGAGCAAAAGGAGGCCACAGATTTTTGGTCACTGAGTAGAGCTACTACTTGTGAAAAAAAGCTGTTTTTATGTCTGACTGTGGCAGCTTTGACAGTCCGGAGTCGCCTTCCAGAGGGAAGTGATTCAAAGAGTACAAAACGCACTCACAGTGACCAAGGTCAGCAGATTGAACATCATTTTTCAGAATTTTTGGCACGATTCCTTGCCAGAGTTTGATCGTTACCTTTCGATGTACTGCAGGGGTCCGTTGTGCATTGACGTTTCATTATCGTTGTTCTTATCTCAATTTGTGATTTTGAACCTGGTTAACACTACAGCACAGGATTAAAAATTGAACCTCATATTGTTCTGTTTATTCTATTTTCTGGCATCCTCTATCTTCAATGACCCCTTCTGATGGGAGGGTAAGTGTCCATCTGTAAATCCTATTTGAGATCATAGGAAGTAGGAGCAGTAGTTGACCATTCAGTCCTGTGAGCCTGTTTTAGGTTTATTATTGTCACGTGTACCAAAGTACAATGAAACGCTTTGCTTTTTATGCTATTCAAATATATCAGATATACCATACATAAATACAATTAAGTCAAACTCGAGCACAATAGATAGAGCAAAGGGGAAGATACAATGTGCAGAATGTAGTTGTCAGCATTGTGAAGGGCGACTTTTTAGGCGAGTGCAGGAGAATCTGCGCTTGCCACATGATCGCCACATGGTCGCCACATGGTCGCCACATGTTCGCTGGTGGTCTCTGGTGAGTCTCCTCCGTGGTCGCGAGGAGTTCCCGCCACGTTCAGGGAACTGGTCGCGACCTCAGTATGGTCGCCACAAATTTTTCAACATGTTGACAAATTTTCTGCGACCAAAAATTGGTCGCCATGGAGAAAATCGCTACTTTTGTAGTCGTAGGTGTAGTTGTAGTGGGGTCGCCATGTACTTATGGGTAGTCAAGCTAGTCCTAGGTAGTTTTAGTTAATCGCCTTTGCAGACCGGGCATTTTCATTGGCTCATTGGGGGAATAAAAAACGTAAGCACGAGTTTTCAGAACCAAGGAGAACCGACCGGTAATGTTAAAAGCCCGCCGAACTTCACAGCTGTGTATCTCTGGCTTAGTAAAAGTTATCTGGCTTCTTAAAAGTGTCTCCACTCCTTCTCCCCTCCCCCCTCTTTTAAAGGACTTACCATACACTGCACTTGCCGTCTTATCCTTCCTTTTCATCGCGGTGTGTATCCGTTTCACCCTGTGAAATTCAGACAACGCTCCCCCCGCTTTCCCTGGCCCCCGCCTTTGCGATGTGTTTGTGTGTGTGTGTGTGCTCCAATCTGACAGTCACGTTCCAGTTCCCGGTTTTTCAGGCAACAGTTCGGCAGTCCGGTGAAAAATCGCCTAAGTGGGACAGGCACTTAACACATTCTATACACAAAGTCCAATGTTCACAATGGGGTGGAGTGAATAGGATGGTAACCTACACCCCTTGTTTCCCTTACACGCAAAGCTACGTGTTTTTCAAGAACACAAAAAATACCTGCTCTCTGCAGTCTGTGGATCTTTGAGTGATTTAAAACACAGGAATCACAATCTACTTTGTAATATCTCAGCAGTCGTATGAAATTTCTCCTGATCATAAGTGCACTAACAATTAAAAGATAAAGCATCTGTGCGATAAGAGTAGCTATGTGAAAACAATAAAAACAGAAATAGAGGTAGATTGTATAACGCATTAAATCTACCCTGTCATCCAATATCTTGGCTAACCCAATACCTCAACTAAATGGCTTTGACTGATACCTCAATTTCTGAAATGTCCATAAATCTCAGGGCTTGAATATACCAAATATCCCTTTGCCGTGAACAATTTCAGCGTTACACACCTCTGAATAAAAAATATATAGCTTCTGTCCTTGTCCTAAATGACTGACCTCTCTACAGTGGTTAATTGCTGCCAAAGCTGACAGTGTGGTTAAAATTACAAATCCGTTCATGATTGTAATTTTCAGCCGTTCTGACTGCCCACCATCGGATGAAGCCTATCAACCTATTTTATTAATGTGTAGGTGGTATCCAAGTCAGCTTGCATTGTCAAGTTGTTACTTCTCCCATTCTATTCCTTTCATTTGTTCGAAGTATGACTCATGCCGCTGCCTGTTTCCATGGCAATTCGAGAGCCTCCACCACTTCACCTAACATGCCATGTGAACAGGAACGCAGAGTGATGGCAAGATGTTCTCCTTGCCTGCCATCCACAAGTGAGGAGTCTCCAGCAGAGGACACAAATTAGAAGTTGGTTATTTTTTCCCCACTGCTGAACCTAGAGAAGCTAAAAGCTTTTACTTTGTCCCAACCGCTGTGCAAGACTCAAACTCTGCATCCTTTGATCTGTACCAGTCAGGAACAAACCATAAAATGCACTCGACAAGTGAGACACTGAGCCGCGTGTCCACGTTTGTTTTTAACAGATATTTCTATTGAGAAAAAATAAGCAAATCATCTGCTCTGAAAATTATTTCCAATTAATTTCCTATCTTTCCTTCTTTGAACTCTTCAGTATTGCCTGGGCTGGTTTTATAATTGGATTAGATTAAGCTGCCATATTTATTCATGTACTTCTTTTGTTCGTTCGAATACATTAATGGCAAAATTTACAAAAACTGGAAAGTTCCTTTTTTATATTTCTTCACAAGGAAGCCCCAGGCTATCAAGCTCATAAAAATTTGGAAGCTAACTGTACAATAAAAAAATAAATTGATATATTTTAATGTCAAAAGGGGAATGTCAAATGGAATAGCAAAACAAAGGATGGTGGTCGCTCAGTACAGTTTACTGATAAGGAAACAAAGTTCTGGAGTAACTCAGTGGGTCAGGCAGCATCTCTGAAAAATATGGACAGGTGACATTTCATGTCAGGCTCTGTCTTAAGAAGGGTCCTGACTCAAAACGTCACCTATCCATGATTTCAAGTGATGCTGCCTGACCTTATGTTACTCCAGCACATTGCGTCCTTTTGTGCAACCAGCACCAGTTTACTGATGTTTTTGTCATAGGTTATGAGCAGGGCCGGCCTTAAGCCGATGGGACCGATTGCTCCCACTACACACGCGCGCGCGCACACACACACACACACACACACACACACACACACACACACACACACACACACACACACACACACACACACACACACACACACACACACACACACACACACACACACACACACACACACACACACACACACCCACCCACCCACCCACCCCATGTCCGGCAGATCAGTGCGGGCCAAGACCAGGAGCAGCTTTGAGGAGCAGAGCCAAGGATGACATCAAACAGGTCATGGCAGCTATTGAAAAAGTATGGAAATGGTTAGGGGGAAATTTAAAAAAAAAACCCGAAGGATTTCCTGAAAACTTGAAGGATTTTTCCGAAGGGAATAAAACCCGATGGTTACCAAAAGAAGGGGGGAGGGGGGCGATCGCTCCATGTCCGTGTCGGAGGGAAGGGGGGGGGAGAGAGGGGTTTGAGTTCCTCTTCCCCTTATTCAGTCTGAAAACGAGTCTTGACTGGAAATGTCACCTATTCCTTTTGTCCAGAAATGCCGCCCGACCCGCTGCATTTTGTGTCTATCTTTTAATCTCTCAGCTTTGCTTTAGAGAAATGTACTCTCAGCTGGGGTAGATCTACCCCACGTGGAGGGGGGGAGAGGGGGTGGAGAGAGAGTAGAGGGGTGGAGGGGGAAGAAAGGGGTAGAGCGGGAGGGTGTTGCGAGGGGGAATGGAGAAGGGGGAGAGGGGTCGTTTCCTCACAGTCCCGGGGCAGTGCTCCCGCCCCTCCAGTCGCCGTGCTTCATGCGCGCAGCCCCAGCTCCACCCCTCTCTCTTCCTGGGAAGACGCGGTGAGCAATACAGGGAGGGCCAGGCCGGGGGTTGGAGCAACATTTACAAACCACGGCCTCAGCTCACACCCATCCACACGGACCCTGGCATCCGTTCCCGCCGCTGGTCCTCTCCCTCCCTTCTCCCCTTCCCTTCCACACTCCCTCCCTTCTCTCCTTCCCTCCCTCCTTCCTCTCTCTATTTCCACCTCTCTTTCCCTCCCTCCCTTCTTTCTCTCCTTCCTCTCTCTCTCTCTTTTCCCTTCACTCCTTCCTGCCCTCCCTTCTTTCTCTACTTCCCTCACTCCTGTCTTTCCTTCATTTTCTTATGCACACACACATCAAGCACACACACACATCAAGCGCGCACACACACACACACACACACACACACACACACACACACACACACACACACACACACACACACACACACACACACACACACACACACACACACACACACACACACACACACACACACACACACACACACACACACACACACACACACACACGTTATTGGTTTTCCAGGGTCCAGTTAATTTTTTTTTTTCATTTCACAGTGACTAAAACAAGTGGTATTGTAACTATGTACTTTTCAGAGTTGATCTACACATTTTGTTTGTTCCTTGTAGGCTTATATGTATGCAATTTTATATTAAATGTAGCTTAGATCTGTTTGGTCCAGTAACTCACAGGCACCTTTTAAGCGAACATTTTGATTACTTTCCATTCTACCATAGAGATATGAAGTCTATAATAGACTTTATTTGTATTTCTATGATTCTACAGACCTTGGCCGGGAACCTGGGGCTCATCATAATTGTTCCCAATTGGGCCCCGGACCTCCTATGGGCGGCCCTGGTTATGAGCATGGAAATTTGGCTGGTGCTGCAGTATGGTGTAGATGTAGGGCACGATAGCCATTGTGATAGTTGTGCCTCATTTGGGTCGTGACTAACTCTTAAATCCCAACAAACTGGGCACTTCACATTCCCACACTCAGCAGAACATTTATTTTTCAAAAGGTGGCCTTCCCTTCACCATGCTCCATTCCTCTGGCCCTCCCCGAATCAGGAACTTAACAGAATCTTTGCACGGTTAGGGAAGTATCAGCTCCAGCAATTTGGCAGTTAGCGGGATCAAATTTTAGATACTGGAGAAGGGTGGAGACGAGGAAGAACACCAAGCATGGTTTTCTCGAAGTCAGGAAAAAGGCTCTAAATCAAGGGGTGGCTGACAATGGTGGATTAGAAGACTGACTACATTTCTGACTTCTTAATCTCAGTTTCAGTCAAGATAATGGACCTGCATATTAAAATTCTGATAGTATCTGAACAGACCAACAATCACTAATAACTGGCACATCTTTGGATACTTTGTAAAGAGTGTTAAGAGATGAACCTTTCACCAATAGGCTTCAGACAAGATGAGTGAAAACCTTTTAAGTTTTACAGAGACAGAAGTTTACTTTTGGCCCCGAATCTTCTCTTAAATTTTATATTTAGAAAAATAGCACATTATTTTAAGCTATTTTGATTTTGATCAATGTGCAATGATCAAAATATGCCAAAGAATAAATGGGAAATAATCAGGTTACACAAAGCAACGTAGGACAAGTGAAAGACAATGATTAATATAATCATATTGCATTCCTACAATAAGTAGGTTAGGTAACAAAATAGAAATCACAAAAAAATGCGGATGCTGGTAATCTAAAATAAAAATGTTGAAAAACAGAAAATCAGCCAGGTCAGGCTGAATACGTTCAAGGGGATGTTGCCTGACCTGCTGAAGATTTCTGGCATTTTCTTGTTTTTACAAAGTTAACTGACAAATGATACACAATGTAAAAACTTCAGAAAATAGCAACAAAAACTGGCTGAGCAACAGCTGTTTATATGTTGAATATGTTAACGTCCATAATTCTTCTCAGAGGAGAAAATACATGATAATACATGATAAAAGAGAAGGGGGCAGGATCAGCAGTCGATCTGAAATATTTTTTTTACGATATTTCAGAGTGCAAGAAGAAGGGTCTCGACCCGGACCGTCACCCATTCCTTCTCTCCAGAGATGCTGCCTGTCTTGCTGAGTTACTCCAGCAATTTGTGTCTATCTTAGATAACAGGGCACTTTGCAATTAAAAGATCAATGGATTGTTGGGGTGTTTGATGAAGTACACCATTATGTAAGACTGGAATATAATAATGAAATATGGACAATTGAAAGACAAACATGATCCTGTTTCAAACTCTTTGGGAAACAGTAAAGATTGTTTCAGAATCAGAATCAGAATCAGAATCCTCACCAACCGGCCCCAGACTGTGAGACTCGGCCCCCACCTCTCCTCCACTCGCATGTTGAGTACTGGCTCCCCACAGGGCTGTGTGCTAAGCCCCCTCCTATACTGTCTCTACACCCACGACTGTAGTCCGGCCCACATCAACAACCGAATCGTCAAGTTTGCTGACGACACTACAGTAGTCGGACTCATCTCAAGGGGAGATGAGGCAGCCTACAGAGAGGAAGTCCTGAAGTTGACAGCCTGGTGCTCAGAAAACAACCTGGCTCTGAACACCAAGAAAACCAAAGAGCTCATTGTCGACTTCAGGAAGCACAGCACCGACTTAGCCCCCTTATACATCAACGGCGAGTGTGTGGAGAGGGTCCATACCTTCCGGTTTCTCGGCGTCCTCATCTCCGCTGACATCTCCTGGACAGACAACATCACAGCGGTCATCAAGAAGGCTTAGCAGCGGCTGCACTTCCTGAGGGTCCTCAGGAAGCACAACCTAGACTCCAACCTGCTGCTGACCTTCTACCGCTCGTTCATTGAGAGCGTGTTCACATACTGCATTACAGCATGGTACGGCAGCTGCACCATGGCAGATAGGGAGAGGCTTCAGAGGGTAGTCAGGGCAGCACAGAAGATCATCGGCTGCCCTCTCCCCTCTCTGATGGACATTTACACCTCCCGCTGCCTCAGCAGGGCGAAGAACATTATCAAGGACAGCTCCCATCCTGCATTTGGCCTGTTCAACCTGCTACCCTCAGGGAGGCGCTATAGGTGCATCAGCACAAGGACAAATAGGCTCAAGAACAGTTTCTTTCCAAAATCCATCATCTCCCTGAACTCACACATGCATTGACTTCACAGCCCAACCCCCGGACTTTCATCAATCCACCTACTGTAATTTGTACTGTACTGTAACTGTAACCCATACTGGATATAGGAATCCTATTATCCATTCTATTTATCCATTGTCTTTTTATAGATATGTATATAGCGCTGCAGAAACTGTGCACCTTATCCCCCCCCTTTTTTGTCTTGTTTTTGCACTGAGTAGGAGCAGTTTTTAATCTCACTGTACATGTGTATAGTGACAATAAAAGGCATTATGATTCTGATTCTGATTGAGAAGGTTAAGAGTGGCAAGGAGACAAAATTGAGGATGACCAGCATCTGTGGCTGACTCTTAGACAAATTAAAGTTTATAAGGCATGGACTAACAGGGCAAATGTTGGAGTTGTTGGAATCAGTATGAGTAGAGAGCAGAGGCACAGCAGCAACAGGTAATCTAGTGAAGGATCGAGTAATACAGTATGCAACATGGAAACAAGCCTTACACCCACTTTGTTCATGCTGACCAATAGGACATTTTGGGCCAACCCCATTTTCCTGTATTTGGCCCATATCATCTCTTCCTGGTACTCAGAGAGACGAGGAGAGAGAGGAGGGGGAGAGGGGGGGGGGGGGGGTAGAGAGAAGAGGAGAAAGAGAGAGAGAGAGAGAGAGGAGAGAGAGAGAGAGAGGGGGGAAAGAGAGAGAGGGGGAGAGAGAGAAGGGAGAGAGAGGGGGGAGAGAGAGAAGGGAGAGAGAGGGGGGAGAGAGAGAAGGGAGAGGGGGAGAGAGAGGGGGGGTAGAGAGAAGAGGGGAGAGAAAGAGAGAAGGGAGAGAGAGGGGGAGAGTGAGGGGGAGAGAGGAGGGGGAAAGAGAGGATGAGAGAGAGAAGGGGAGAGCGAGAAGTGAGAGAGAGGGGAAGGGAAGAGAGAGAAGGGGGAGAGAGAGAAGGGAGAGAGAGAAAGGAGAGAGAGAGGGGGGAGAGAGAGAAGAGGGGAGAGAGAAGGGGGAGACGGGAGCATGGGGGTCATTTTCCCACACAATCATAGCCATTGGGCAATCTGAACCCAAGCACCAAGTTATAAGTGGCTGAAGGTGCGCATCCCTCGGGGCAGCCCCCACTCTCCCACGGCCACATCCGTGGGTCAGGTGGAGCGGAGGTGTGGGACAATGTTCATCCCTCCACAGTGGTGTGATGGACGAAGGGGTCTGGACCAATCGCTGACAAGTTCCACCCCTCGGCAACGTCACGTCCATTATTTGACTTTTCTGTTGAGTGGCATTCGGTCCGTTGGCTTGTAGGCGACACCGCCTTTCGGATAGGTGGCGTTTCGGCAGAGCGGCCATTCGGTGAGTTTGCTTTTAGGCAATGCAGCCTTTCAGTTAGTTGGCTTTTAGGCGTCTGGTCTTTTCGGTTAGTTTGCATTTAGGCGTCCCATCCTTTCGGTTAGTTGGCGCATCGGCTTCGTTTCCATTCAGTTATTTGGTGTTTTGGCTTTGTTTCCGTTCGGTTATTTGGCTTTCACTTCTTTGCTTCGGCTTCTCGATGAGGAGTAATATTTTTGAGGCGTGTAAGATCATGAGGGGAATAGACAGGGTAAATGCACAGTCTTTTACCCCGAGTAGGGAATCAGGAACCAACACAGGTAACACAATTTAAAAGATTTTTGGAAAAATTCATGGATAGGAAAGATTTGGAGGGATATGGGCCAAATGCGAGCAGGTGGGTCCAGTGTAGATGGGGCATCTTGGTTGGCATGGGCAAGTTGGGCCAAAGGACCTGTTTCCATGCTGCATGACTCTACGCATTGAATATCAGAACAAACAAGAGGGGCAAAATAGCCTATTCCTGCTTTTATATCTTATGCATAGTTAATAGGATACTGCCATAAGCTGACGGATTGAGTAGTTTTCAACATTTTGTAATATCAAGGCTTTTGCAAGAACATCACAACGCCTTTCTCCTTAAAGTTACATGAATCATTTAATAATGATGGTTCTCTACACAATATGTTCAGTTGAGTGCCTTGAGACATTATTTTCCAGTGAGAATTTTTAATGGATGCGTTCTAATTATTTGCCATTTCTGCAATGTTCCAAGTAAAGCTAACATCTCCTCATTTTGTTCACTGATTACCCCTTAGTGTCCTGGTAACAGCACAATGCTCTTAAGCACCACTGCAACTTGAATAATGGATATTTATCCTTTTTGTTAAACAGTTCAAGGAAGCTAGCTACAAAAGTTCAAGATGCAGTGTGAGCTTCCTAAACCACACACAGGGGGCAGATTGAAATTCCCAGAATCTCAGAACTCAAGATCATAAATGTTATTCAGATCACCTGTGAAAATCTACACAGCTTTGCTGGTGCCTTTGGTGCAAATAGCGAAATATACCTGGCAAAACTTACTGGGATACAGTTCATGCTTCATTTGCCACTCTGCTCCGTCACTATATATGGTAAATGCACAGAGTGTTTTACCTAGAGTGGGGGAATCACGAACCAGAGGACATAGGTTTAAGGTGAGAGGGGAAAGATTTAATAGGAACCTGAGGGACAACGTTTTTACACAAAGGGTGGTAGGTATTTGAAACGAGCTGCAGGAGGATGTAGTTGAGGCAGATACTATCACAACATTAAAAAAAACATTTGGGAAGGGTACATGTGTGGGAAGGAATTGCAGATGCTGGTTTAAACTGTAGATAGACACAAAAAGCTGGAGTAACTCAGAGGGTCAGACACCATCTCTGGAGAAAAGGAATAGGTGACCTTTTGAGCCGTGATCCTTCATTAGACAGGTACATGATTAGGATAGGTTTAGAGGGATATGTGCCAAATGCAGACAGGTGGGATTAATGCAGATTCCGGTATCTGGAAGTGGCCGCGCTGGCTGGCAGCTGCGGTTCACCTGCAGTCCGTCTGGTTTTGTTGTATTCTAGTGATTGTTGTAGTAGAATTTTGTTTTATTAGGTTGTGTATGTGGGGTGGGGGTGGGAGAAACAGAGTTTAAGTCTCTCCCTTCGGGGGGGATGTGTGTCCCCCGTCACCGTCTGTGCTGAGGCTTAATGGCGGAGCTGTGGCGGCGGCCTGGTTTGGAACTGCGGTGCTCCAGCAGCGGCGGCGGCCCACCTTAGAACTGCGGTGCTCCAGCGGCGGCGGCGGCGGCCTGGTTT
The DNA here is from genome assembly GCA_963514005.1 of Raja brachyura. Next base: position 65,270,348 of record OY740784.1, read on the forward strand.
GGCGCTGCGGTGCTCCAGCGGCGGCGGCCCACCTTAGAGCTTCGGTGTTCCAGCGGCGGTGGCGGCCCACCTGAGAGTTGCGGTGCTCCAGCGGCGGCGGCCTACCTTAGAGCTTTGGTGCTCCAGCGGCGGTGGCGGCCCACCTTAGAGTTGCGGTGCTCCAGCGGCGGTGGTGGTCCAGCTTAGAGCTGTGGTGCTCCAGCGGCGGCGGCGGCCCACTTTAGAGCTGCGGTGCTCCAGCGGCGGCGGCGGTCTGGCTTAGAGTTGCGGTGCTCCAGCGGCGGCGATGGTCCGGCTTAGAGCTGCGGTGCACCAGCGGCGTCGGAGGCCTGGATCGCCTCAGCGCAGAGGGAGAACTAGGAGGGATGAAGACAATGACTTAAGACTTTTGCCGTCCACCACAGTGAGGAGGTGCCTGGTGAACTCATTGTGGTGGATGTTGGATATGTGTTTATTGTGTGTTTTGTTTTTTATTATATGTTATGACTGTAAGGTAACAATTCCGTTCAGACTGTAAGGTCTGAATGACAATAAAGGAATCTAATCTAATCTAATCTAGATTGGGCATGTTGGTCGACATGGGCAAGTTTGGCCCAAGGCCTTTTTCCACGCCCTATGACTCAATGACTAGATTCCACAAGGAATCCAATATGTGGACCCTATTTCCTTGGGGATTCCCTTGCAGTGCAAGTGGGATTCTGACTCTTCGATCCAAAGTTCGTCAGACCTGGTGTAGGATATGAGACCACATTCACTTCAATGGAGAATGGAACACATGAGTATTTTTTGTTGCATTTAATAACTGCTAGTATTTATTAAACGTGTAAAAAATCATTTAATAATGATGGTTGTCTACACATATGTTCATGTTCATTTTTATAAGTTTTAAATAACTATCAAATGAAAAAAATAAAACTGCTGCCTTCTCCAGCACCAGAGACCCGGATTCTATCCTGACCATGGGTATTCTTTGTACAGAGTTTATATATTCTCCCTGTGACTGCGTGGTGCTCAAGGTGCTCTGGTTTCCTCCCACATACTAAAGATGTGCAAGTTTGTAGGTTACTTTTCCTCTGTCAATTGTCTCTAGTGTGTAGAACTTGTGTACGGGTGATCGTTGGTTGGCGCGGACTCGGAGGGCTGAAGGACATGTTTCCACGCTATATCATTATCACTAAAAATATCACAAGCCTTGACGGAAATTTAATCTGTCCATTTCCCACCACAGATGCTGCTTGGCCTGCTACGTTCCTCCAGTACTTTGTTCTTTGCTCAAGATTTCGGCATCTTTAGTCTTGTGCCCACTCCAGCATTGCTTTCTGTGAAAAGTTCTCAGGCTGTGCCAGGTATATGGCCTCAACAGTTTTCTCTCTGAGGCCTAGTTGTGCTTCATTGTGAAACTTCAAAGTGCAAAAGATCAAAAGAAAAAAAACTGTGCACTACGCAAGCCTGTATTTGTGTTGGTGATGAGAGCAATGTTTAGGTTAGTTTAGAGATACAGCATGAATACAGGCCTTTCGGCCCACTGAGACTAAGCCGACTATTGGTCACCACTTTGCACAAGTTGTACGTTATCCCACTTTTCCATCCACTCCCTACACACCGGCGAAAATTTTTAGAGGCCAATTTACCTGCAAATCAGTGCATCTTTGGGATATGGGAAGAAACCTGGGGGAATCTCTGCGGTCACAGTGAAAATGTGCAAACTGCGCACAGACATCACGAAGGTCAAGATCAAACCTGGGTCCCGCATCCCGTATGATGCACTCCAGTGGTAACTCATCTAATTGTCATCTGCAAGCACGTAGGACAACTTTTGAGAGAAGTAAACCGTCTACTTTTACTGACACCAAAACTTTGCATTTGACATTGCTATAAGTGTCAATGTGAGTCAACTGCTGCCATCATTATATAATCTGATAGTTGGTAATGTCAATTTCAATACAGCATTTCATTAAATAGTCCAGGATGGCAATTAAATACAGTGCTGAGGATGTTCTGTTGTCACATTTGTCTCCTTTCAGGCCCTGTTAAACTGAGTTAAATCTGCTGCTTCAAATGGATGTAGAAAAAAACGACCCTGTTCACCCTCAGCAACAAAATAATGGGATAAAGCAATTTTGATCCCATAGAGCCCTTTCTAATGTGAAAAATTAGATAGTGAGTAGTACCTTATAAAATTTACACAGAATGGTTTGAAAAGTCAAAATACAATTCAATCTCTGCCCAGTAAGTATGCAATAAATTACGAAGAGATAATTCAAAAGAAAATGTTGAGACTGGAGGATGTAGCTTTAAGGTGATGGAGGCGAAGATGTGCGGGCCAAGTATTTTTTTACACAGAGTTTGGTGGAAGCCCAGAATGTGCTGCCAAGGGTGGATGGAGGCAGATACGTAAATGGTATTTAAGAGGCTTTCAGGTAGGCGCATAGGTGAGTAGAACTTATCATGTTTGGCACAGACGTTGTGGGCCGAAAGGCCTGTTCATATTTTATGTACTATTTTATGTTCTATGTTTGATGTTCTAAAATTGCACTTGTTTTTATAAGCTGAATTATAGAAGTTGAAATTTACTAGTGATTCATCCACTGCCCAATGTTGCCTGATGAAAGAGAATGTTGCCTGATGATGGTGCTCAAGAGAATGTTTTCCCATTTTAAATTGCATGTTTATTTAGAGTCACAGTTGTACAGCACATAAACAGACCCTATGTCCTGCCATATCCATGCCGACCTTTTTGCCCATCTCCAATCATCCTATTTGTCCAAATTAAATCCATATCCATCCATACCTAGTCCATTTAAGTGTCTGTCTAAAATGCCTCTTAAACCCAGGGATTGTGTCTTACCTCACCACCTCCTGTTAAATGGTTTTAACTTTCTAGGATCTGTATTTGAAATGCAGTCTTCAAACATGTTCCTTGCCATTCAATGTAGCAAATAAAACTTTCATGAAGTGACAAATTAAATTAAAGTAAACCATTTGTTGTAGCAATAATTCATTACATGAATGTTCACTAACACGGGGGAACATTAAGCACAGTTCCAATGCCATGCACAAATTCGTCAATGATACCACTGATACCGAACAAATCACAGGTGGTAATGAGTCACTGTACAGAAGGAAGATAGGAAGAAGTGGCGCTGCAAAACAACCATCAAATTCAATAAAACCTAAGAACTGATCATTGACTTTAGAAAGGGTAAGTTGGGCAACCACATGGCTCTTTTCATTGGAGGGGTTGGTGGTGGAGAGAGTTAGCAGCTTCAAATTTCTCACTGTTCACATTTCGGAATGGCTGGTCCTGGGCTCAGCACATAAATATGACCACAAAGTAGGTTCATCAGTGCTTCCACTTTCTTAAACGTTTACCGACATTTGGCATGTTACTGAAAACTCTAACAAACTTTGAAAAAGTATTCTTGCTGGTTCCATCATAGCCTGGTATGGTAATTCCTACACACAGGGACACAAGAGGCTGTAGAGAGTGATGGACTAAGCCCAATTCGCCATGGGCACTGTCCTCCTCAGCATCTATAGCATTTACAAAAAGCACTGCTGCACGAAGGCTATATCTATCATCAAGGACCCTCATCATCCAGGCAATGCCCACTTCTTGCTGTTTGTGTGGGCAGGAGGTGTAGAAGCCTGAATTCCCCCACCATCAATTACAAGAACAACTACTTTCCTACAACCATCAGGTTCTTGAACCAACCTGAACAACCATAATCTTACTTCAGCAACAGAACACTATGAACTACATCTTGCACTGTCATGGATGGTTTTCTAGTTGTGTTTTTGTTCTGTTTTTGTAATATTTTTCTTCTCACTGATTTGTATGATTTATGTTTATGTTTTGTGTGCTGTCTGAGTCTATATGCATGTGATGTGGCTACAAGAAAGTTTTTTATTGTACCTGTGCCTGTATCTCATACGTGGATATGACAATATACTCAGCTTGACTTTACATGGGTACTCTTTTTCATTGCTAATAAAAGGTTATCAATGCCAAATATGTAAAATTCATTTCTCTCTACGAAGGAGCCACTCAATTACCTAGCCATTTCCCCCCTTCACTTATTTTATTTCTATTTTTTTAATATTGTTATGTCTTTCTTTCCATTTCTTTCTGCAGCATTTATTGACACTTGCTGAATGCAAGTCGTTGCTTGACTGGCCTACAGAACAATGGTAATTACATCTGAAAAGTAATTTAATAGATGTGAAGCTATTAAAGATGCCAGTACAGAAATTCCTCCATGTGTGAAATGGCACATTAATCGGGGACCTGCACCATTGCATTTGGAATTACACATGCTGCAAGCAAAATTGCACAGGAAGCATGAACTTTCATGTGCAATTTTCCGCCATGATGGAACATCGCAGACCAACAGCGGATCTGTCAATTCAAAGAGCGTAGCCAAATAGTTTAGAGCAACAGCATACGAGCAACTGGTTTTTAGCTCAGTCGCTAAACATCAGGGCAGGAGAAAAAAAATTGCGGTAAGCAATGTAATTTCTTGATAAAATCCAAAGATGTTCCTACTTTGTACAGGAGAGCCCAAAATGTGAATCATTTCCAACGTGATAGAAAATGTCAAGTGGAGTCTGTCACGTGAAACAAATCTAGTACTGTGTGCATATTGGTAATTCACTATAATTTCCTCTATATCCTGAAAAAGATTAATTATCCTGCAAGAAAAAATTAAGTACCTGAACGCATCTGTCTCCCATACCTGTTAAATGCTAAACATTTGACATATGGAAGACTGCATGAGTCAGACACTTGTTGATTTCAGGAGACAAGAATAGAACAACTTCACGTCACACTCCTGTTTGGTTTAGTTGAGTTTATTATTGTCACTTGTACTGAGGTACATTGAAAAACCTTTTTGTTGCATGCAACCCAGTAAGAGGAAAGACTATACATGACTACAATCAAGCTGTCCACAGATACAGGATAAAGGGTATATGATTTAGTGCAAGATAAAGTATGATAAAGTCCAATTAAAGATAGATCAAATGTTTCAATAAGTTAGATTAGAGGTGAGGGTAGCTCTCTGGTTGGTGAGAAGAGGATTCAGTTGCCTGATAATAGTTGGGAAGAAACTGTCCCTAAATATCGAGGTATATGATTTCAAACCTCTACCTCTTGCCTGATGGGAGAGGAGAGAAGAGGGAGTGACTAGGGTGAGGTTGGCCCTTGATTATGCTGGTGGCCTTGCCAAGACAGCGTGCAGTGTAAATGGAGTCCATAAAAGGGAGGTTAGTTTGCATGATTGTTTGGGCCATGTCCACAACTCTGCAATTTCTTGCACTTGTGGATGGAGCTATTTAGTACTGAGGTAATTAAATAGTACAATAATACTCATAGTAATAAAGTACTTATAATGATAATGAGATACTAAACTATTAAGGGTTACACAAAAAGCTGGAGAAACTCAGCGGGTGCAGCAGCATCTAAGGAGCGAAGGAGATAGGCGACGTTTCGGGTCGAGACCCTTCTTCAGACTTGTCACTTGTACTGAGGTACAGAAGGATCTCGACCCGAAACGTCGCCTATCTCCTTCGCTCCTTAGATGATGCTGCACCCGCTTAGTTTCTCCAGCTTTTTGTGTAACCCTCGATTGTCCAGCATCTGCAGTTCCTTCTTTAATACTAAACTATCAATGCTGTTCTCATTTTAGGAGATGCAAACTGCATTCCCAACTGCACTCTCAGATGGAAAGGTGAAAGATCATATCTTAGCAGGACAGTTATCCCTAGCTTCTGGCTCATATTTATCCCTCGTCCACATGAATTAAAAGGAACCAATTGCCTGGTTTCATGTTTCAATTTATGGGATCCGGCTGTGCACAACTTGGCTGCCCTCTGTTCTGAATTATAATAGTGGTTATTTTTCAAAAGGAATTTCTTTGTTACCTGCAAACAATTCTGGATTCTGCAAGGTTGCCAAATAATCTAAAATACAAAAAAAATCCTATAAAAAAATTAATATCTAAAATTATATCACGTCGCAAAAACACCTTGCAACAGTGAAATCAATTCCCACATGTTCGGCCTTTCATTCTCCCCAAAGGCGGAATGAATTTAACCCTGGTAGATGGAGCTAGAGAATTTGATGAGGACTTTGTTTCTTCTCAATTGCCTCTGTGCCAAAAATTTACCTGAAAAACTGGAATACTCTTTCCAGCAAATATTACAGAACGAGCAGGTTAAGCAAACCTAAAGTATCCTGCACACCCTATAAATGTATCTCCTTCAAAACTTGGTACATGCTATTTCACCAAGGGGTACTGTTGACAAGGGGTACTTCAGTAGACACAAGGAGTCGGAGTCGGAGGTGCTAATTTGCATCGCCTATCCATGTTTTTCAGAGATGCTGCCAAATCAACTGAGCTACTAAATTGTGTCTTTTTATGTAAACCCGCATCTGCAGTTCTTTATTTCTCCTGGGGAAAGGACAAAACCTGGCAAGTGATAGATGGATACAGGTGCTGTAGTGGGGGAACTTGTGGGAGGTGGTGGGGTTGACTTGCAAGTGGGTGGACAAAGCTTAGAGCTGAAAAGGAGACAAAAGGGTGTTGGATAAGGAGGTGAAATCTAAAGGAGTTGCAAACGTGAAAGTGGACGGGGAGGGGGGGGAGTGGGTATAACGTTGGACAGGCACGGAAATCGCTGTCAAGACATGGGGGGGACACAATTTATTGCCAGCCGTGCACGCGCGTATACACGTGCACATGTGCACACGTGCGAGGTTTCGGCCTTGGGCCCTATGGCCGGTGAAACATTGGCAACTGAACTGGTTGGTGACCAACTCTGAACTCTGGCAACAGCAGCTTCGTCCACCCTGAATCGTGGGGCTTTAGCAATCGGGAGCCTCGATCGCCTCGATGCAGCAATTTGACTGCGGGGTGGTGGAAGATCCCGAGGTCGATCCCGGGCCGGGCAATGTAAAGCCCCATGAATGGGCTGATTCAAACTCCGCTCCGATCTTTGCTCCTACAGGACGTCTACCTCCTCCAATCATTGCGCTCTATCCTCAGTCCCACCCCTCTACTTCCGCCTCTGACCGACACCTCCCTCCACCAATCATCGCGCTGAATCATCATGCCCCCCCCCACTGCACGCTGACCGACGTCTCTCTCGTCCAATTGGTGCCCTCGATCATCAGTCCTACCCCCACTGTCTCGCGGAAAGCGGAGATTTTTAATAGATTTTTTTCACAGAGTTTTAAAATCTGGATTACAAAAAATTGGGGGGGGGGGGGGGGGGTCATCCCCCACCTCTGAAAACAGGAGGGGGGGGGAACGTGTCCCCCCTGTCCCCCACCCCGGGTTTTCTGCCTCTGACGTTGGAAGAGGAAAGAGGGGGCAGCATAGTGAGAGAAATGGGATTAATGGTTTCTTGTGCTTTGATTAATTGGTCAGTGCCTCGTTTGCCTTTAGATATTAGCCAAAATAAGAGGTAGTGTGTGTGAAGAGGCAAGTCATAATCACACTTGTTATATATGCAGACAAAAGGGTGGATGTTCTGTGACAAGCTACTTATTTCCTGACTCTCTTTCGTGAGTTGCAAGGATCAAATCAAAAGTGTGATGGATTACTGTCCATTTGTCTGGATGACTGCGGTTCTAAGAATCAAGAAACTCATGCAGATTGGCACCCTAACTGCCATACTAAACATTCAATTTCTCCACTATATCAACAGCTTGACCGCAGTCTGTTCTATCTACAAAATGAACTCTTAGAGTTATTGAGAGTCATACAACGTGGAAACAGGCCCTTCAGCCTAACATGCCCATGCCGACCAATATGGCCCATCTACACAGGTCCCACCTGCCGAGGATCGATCCATATCCATCTGAACATATCCGATCCACGTACCTGTACAAATGTGTTTTTTTTAACTCCTGTAACCCCTGGTACTCTGACAGCATAACTCATGACTTCTGGCATTGATGAAGACAAGGGCAGCAGCACACGGGAGTATCATGGCCTGTAAATTCTCTCCAAATCACTCATCATCCCCAGTCCTAAATGAACTGTTCCTTCATTGTTATTGGGACTAAATACTCAAATTCCTACCTGCCAGCATTGGGGTTCAAAAAGACTGCTTGCTGTTACCCTTCTAAAGGGCAATGGGGAATGGTCCATAATATTAGTCTTGCAATCTTACAGCCTGCCTGTGTTTGAAAATGAATGCAGTCCCTGGATAATGTCAAGATGTCTCTTACTTTTACCCAGGAGTGGGAATTCTGCCAGTAGCTTTGAAGCTATAGAGCTATTGAGTTGCAGAAACACTGCAAGCAAACAGACCCTTCAGCCCACTAAATCTCCAGCATCTATCCACTTTAACCCAATGTTGTTATAAAAGCAAATTGAAACAGATTAATTCAACTGTGTGGCAGGATGGACCTGCTGACAAGCTATTAGCAGCACATGCAACCTTCCTACACATTATGGTTAATGGCATCACAACCCCCTTAAACACTGCACCATGTCTTCCTTTAACATGTCATGTCATCTGATATTTTTATATTGCCAAGACTGTAGGGGTTTACAGTATAATGCTAAATTTCAGAAAGTCAGTGTCCAAGATATCGTACATTAGTCATTAGAATCTCCTCTATCTACCGCAACTACTTCAGGGAAATTATTGTATTGATGGTGGAGACAAATTTATTCAGTTTAAGTATCCATCTCTGTAAGCTGCTACATCTGATTCACCTGGTGCCCTCAATACCCACTCCAATTACATAAATAGACTCTTGTCTCCGCTAAAGCAGTTTAAAACAAGGAAAAATAAAATCACTTCAAGAATTACTGCACACAACACACAACAATATCCTGTGCAGCCAATTGCTGTGGGGTAATGCGTTGCTTTTGGGTTTTGAACCTGCCAACTTTTGGTGATAATTTAAATTGCAGAGTGAGAAACTCCGGGCCTTGCAAGGAGCTTTTAAATGGTTAAACAATCCTAATAAGAAAACTAAATGGCTTGTACGCTCTACTATTTAAGTTTTCACAAGTCACAGATTGGAGCAACTGAAAATAAATCAATAGACAAAAGACAATAAACAATAGGTGCAGGAGTAGGCCATTCGGCCCTTCGCCATTCAATGTGATCATGGCTGATCATCCCCAGTCAGTACCACGTTCCTGCCTTCTCCCCATATCCCCTGACACCGCTATTTTTAAGAGCCCTATCTAGCTCTCTCTTGGAAGCATCCAGAGAACCTGCCTCCACCGCCCTCTGAGGCAGAGCATTTCACCACTTCAGACTCACCACTCTCTGTGAGAAAAAGTGTCTCCTCGTCTGCGTTCTAAATGGCTTCATAAACTGTGGCCCCTGGATCTGGACTCCCCCAACATCGGGAACATGTTTCTTGCCTCTAGTGTGTCCAAACCCTTAACAATCTTATATGTTTCAATGAGATTCCCTCTCATCCTTCTAAACTCCAGAGTGTACAAGCCCAGCTGCTGCATTCTCTCAGCATATGACAGTCCCGCCATCCCAGGAATTAACCTTGCAAACCTATGCTGCACTCCCTTGATAGCAAGAATGTCCTTCCTCAAATTAGGGGATGAAAACTGTACACAATACTCCACGTGTGGTCTCACTAGGGCTCTGTACAACTGCAGAAGAACCTCCTTGTTCCTATATTCGATTCCTCTTGTTATAAAGGCTAACATGCCATTTTCTTTCTTCACTGCCTGCTGTACCCGCATGCTTACTTTCATAGGCTGATGTACAAGGACCCCCAGATCCCGTTGTACTTCCCCTTTTCCCAACTTGACGCCATTTAGATAGTAATCTGCCATCCTGTTTTTGCTACCAAAGTGGATAACCTCATGTTTATCCGCATTAAACTTCATCTGCCATGCATCTGCCCTCTCCCCCAACCTGTCCAAGTCACCCTGTATTCTCAGAATCAGAAATTGATTGATTGAATTTAACGTCTTTAGACGTAATACCTCACATCTTGGAAACGTGTTGTTCTATGTTTGTCTCCCTTCTTTAAGGTGTCAATTTACTAATATCTGATGTTGTAGGGGCAAATATTTCTTAACAACATTAGCAGGCCACTCATCCTCTTTTCTCCAGACTATTCCTTTGCCTAATTTAGACACACTTTCTCCATGGAAGACACAAAATGCTGCTGCAACTCATGGGGTCTGGCAGTAATCCTAGAGAACATGGATAGGTGATTTTTCGTGTCAGGACCCTTCTATAAACAGATTGCGAGTGTACCTGCAGAGTTACTCCAGCATTTTGTGTCTTTCCTTGGTAAACCAGCATCTGCACATCTTTGTTTCCCATTTCTCCATGTTTTCTTGGTTTAGTTTAGTTTATTATTGTCACGAGTATCGAAGTACAATGAAAAGTATTGTCTCGTGTCCAGTCAGCAAAAAAACTATACATGATTACATTCAAGCTGAACCAGATTTAATAAGGAAACTCAAGGTAAAGGAACCGCTCGGAAGTAGTGACCATAATATGATAAATTAAAATCTACAATTTGAGAGGGAAAACATTAAATCAGAAGTGGCTGTGTTGCAGTTGAACAAAGAGGACTATGATGGCATGAGAGAGGAGCTGGCCAAGGTTGACTGGAAAAATATCCTAGCAGCAATGATGATGGAACAGCAATGGCAGAAATTTCTGAGCATAATCCCGAAGATGCAGAATCATTTCATTCCAAAAAGGAAGAAAGATTCTAAGGGGGGTCAGAGACAACCTTGGCTAACAAGAGAAATTATGAATGGAATAAAACTAAAAGAATAGGTGTATAACATAGCAAAGAGTAGCGGGAAGCCAGAGGATTGGAAAACTTTCAAAGGTCAACAGAAGGTAACAAAAAGGATAACACGGGTGATAAAAAAGATGCAGTATGAGGTAAACTGGCCAAGAATATAAAGAAGGATAATAAAAGCTTCTTCAGGTATATTAAGAGAAAAGATTAGCAAAAACAAATGTGGGTCCCTTGAAGGCAGAAACAGGTGAAATTATCATGGGGAACAAGTAAATAGCAGAAGAGTTGAACAGGTACTTTGGTTCTATCTTCACTAAGGAAGACACAAACAATCTCTCAGGTGTACTAGAGGACAGAGGATCTATGGAGACAGGAACTGAAAGAAATTTGCATTGGCGAGAAATAGTATTAGACAATAGACAATAGGTGCAGGGGTAGACCATTCAGCCCTTTGAGCCAGCACCGCCATTCAATGTGATCATGGCTGATCATCCACAATCAGTACCCCGTTCCTGCCTTCTCCCCATATCCCCTGCTATCTTTGAGCCCTATCTAACTCTATTGGGTAGACTGATGGGACTGAAGTCTGATAAATCCCCAGGGCCTGATGGTCTGCATCCCAGGATACTCAAGGAGGTGGCTCTAGAAATTGTGGATGCATTGGTGATCATTTTCCAATGTTCTATAGATTCAATATCCTGTGGATTGGAGGGTAGCTAATGTTATCCCACTTTTCAAGAAAGGAGCGAGAGGGGAATAGGGGAATTATAGACCAGTTAGCCTGACATCAGTGGTGGGGAAGATGCTGGAGTTAATTATTAAAGAAGTAATAACGGTACATTTGGATAGCAGTAAAAGGATTGGTCCAAGTCTGCACAAATTCATTAAGGGGAAATCCTGCTTGACTAATCTTATGGAATTTTTTGAGGGTGTGACAAGTAAAATGGAGGAAGGAGAGCCAGTGGATGTAGTGTATCCGACCTTTCAGAAAGCCTTTGATAAGGTCCCACACAGATTAGTGGGCAAAATAAGAGCACATGGTATTGGGGGTAGGGTATTGACATGGATAGAGAATTGGTTGGCACACAGGAAACAAAGAATAGGAATAAACAGAAGATGGCGGAGTGGGCTGCAGGAGTGTGGTGCCGTTGTGTATGGCTTCTCTGCCTGAAATCCGCCCTTTCACCCTTTTTTATTTATAGTCCTGTCAAAAAAAACGAATGTTAGTTGGAGGTCTTTTATGTGGTGGGTGGGGGAGGGGAAGGGGGATACTTTATTTCCTAGTCCCTACCTGGTTGGAGAGGCCACTTCTCTCCGAGCTGCTTCTTTGCCCCTTGTTCGTGGCCTATCATCGAAACTGGAGTTGCGTTTCCTGTCGGGACTGGCCGGGACTACAGCTTCGGCAGCGGTACAGCGCTGGGATACCAACACGGAGCGGGCGATGCCTTACCGGGTCGCCATGTGGTAAGCTCCGGAGTGCGGTGACCGCCGACTCCACCATCCAAGGAGCTGTGGCTGACGGTGTCCAGCCGCGGGCGGCGCTGGATTTAAAACACCGTGGAGCCTGGGATCAGAGATCGCCAGAGTCGGAGCTCCAGCCATTGCGGCCTGCGGACTTTGGGTGCCGCGGTCTCCGGGGAGGAAGCGGCCGCTCCAGACATTTTCCAAGCTGCTGAGGAGTGTTCACTCGACGCAGGAGTTCCAGCTTTCCGGAAATGAGGGCCAGAAAACATCGGACTGGCTGCGGAGGCCACAATAGGTCCGATTATGGGTGTTTCACAGAGGAAGAGGACTTAACTTTTTTATGCCTTTCCCCACAATTGAAAATTTTGATTCTGTTGTGGGGGGACGTTCATGTTGAATTCTATAATGTGTTATGTCATTTTTCTTAGTTTTAATTTTTCTATGGATGTACGGAAACTTTATTATTTATTTTGTTATTTATTTAATTTATTTATGTAAAGCACTTTAGTTTCAACACGCGTTGATATAAACGTGCTATATAAATAAAATGTACTTACTTACTGTCAGAATGACAAGCAGTGGCGAATGGAGTGCCGCAAGGCTCGGTTCTGGAGCTGCAACTATTTGCAATATATATTAATGATTTAGATGATGGAATTAAATGTAACATTAGCAAATTTGCAGATGACACAAAGCTAGGTGGCAGTGTGAACTGCAAAGAGGATGTTAGGAGGTTGCAGGGTGACTTGGACAGGTTGAGTGAGTGGGCAGATGCATGGCATATGCAGTAGAATGTAGATAAATGTGAGGTTATTCACTTTGGTGACAAGAACAAGGAGGCAGATTATTATCTCAATGGTGTCAGATTAGGGAAAAGGGAAGTGCAACAAGACCTGGGTGATCTTGTACACCAGTCACTGAAAGTAAACATGTAGGTAAAGCAGGCAGTGAAGAAAGCTAATGGCATTTTGGCCTTCATAACATGAGGATTTGAGTACAGGAGCAAAGAGGTCCTTCTGCAGTTGTACAGGGTTCTGGTGAGACCACATCTGGAGTATTGTGTGCAGTATTGGTCTCTTTATTCGAGGAAGAACATCGTTGCTATTAAGGCAGTGCACCGTAGGTTCACAAGGTTCATTCCCGGGATGGCGGGGCTGTAATATGAGGAAAGATTGGGCTCATATTGACTTGGATTTAGAAGGATAAGAGGGGATCATATAGAAACATATAAAATTATAAAAGGACTGGACAAGCTAAATGCAGGAAAGAAATTCCCATTGTGGGCGGAGTCTACAGAAACAGGGGCCACAGTCTAAGAATAAAGGGGAGGCCATTTAAAACTGAGATGAGAGAAAGTTTTATCGCCTAGAGAGTTGTGAATTTGTGGAATTCTCTGCCAGTGAAGGCAATGGAGGCCAATTCACTGGATGAATTTAAAAGAAAGTTAGATAGACCTCTGGGGGCTAGTGGAATCAAGGTATATGAGGAGAAGGCAGACACGGGTTACTGGTTATCATCACAATGAATGATGGTGCTGGCTTGAAGACCAAATAGCCTCCTCCTGCACCTATTTTCTATGTTTCTATGTCCACTGATACAGGATAAAGGGTATAATGTTTAGTGCAAAATAAAGTCCGATTGAAGTTAACTCGAAGATCTCCAATAGTGTAGGTGGGAGTTCAGGACTGCTCTCTCGTTGGTAAGTAGATGGTTCAGTTGCCTGATAACAGCTGGGAGGAAACTGTCCCTGAATCTGGAAGTATTCTTTTTCACACTTCTGTACCGCTTACCTGCTGGGAGAGGGAGGCAGAAGGAGTGTCAGCGGTGAGGTTGGTCCTTGATTATGCTGGTGGCCTTGTTGAGGCAGCATGAAGTGCAGATGCCGTAAATAAAAGGGAGGTTGGTTTGTGTGATGGACTGCGTTGTGTCCATCATTTTCTGCAATATCTTGCGGTCGTGGATGGCGCTGTTCCCAAACCATTCTGTAGTGAAATCCAATAAAATGCTTTCCATGGAACATTTGTTGAAGTTGGTGAGGGTTATGGGGATATGTCGAATCTCCTCAGCCTTGTACGGAAGTGGAAGCATAGGTGTGCATTCTTGGCCATTTCTTCGATATTGTTGTTCAAGGAGCTATCAAGCCCTCAACTAAGGAGAATTTGTAGAACTCAATCAATGACCTAACATTGACAGTCTCTTTGAGAATCCAAATTCCAGCTTTCAATAGTATTCAAACAGCAAAATACTTATGATATCTACTTGCTTTATATGTGGAAAAAGTGTTCCTGATAAATGACAGTACTAATTGCTATGTTTTACCATCTTGCTTAGGATTCCACAGCTCACTGTTATTCTTTTATGCAAGTCATTCAATCATTTTGACCATTTCATCCTCACCTTTCAACTTTCAAAACTCAAGGAAATATAAGTAATTTGATGTCCTCATTTATTAACACTTCACCTTTCCACGGACTCCCAAGTCCCATTTCAATTCCAGTACAGGACGCCCTGTGTTATAAAGACCTGATCTTTGGACATCCTTTCATATGGACGAGCTCTCATAATATTACTAAATTCAAAAGCCAGACAAACATTTCCTCTTTCTCTCCACTTTTAGTCATTCCTCTTTCTTATTAGTCTTTTGTGCTTATAATATCAATCATTACAATACCGTGGATGGATAGTTACCATTGCAAGTGATTTTTGTCTATTTTCCGACATGGACAAAAACAACTCTTAGGCATCTGTAAAACTGGAGCCCACTTGTTACCCCTGTATTTATGACTCAAACAATAGATCCCCGGTTCAAAAGTAGTACTCAAATGAGTTTGACCAAGGGATGCATTGTTATTATTTTTGTATTCCAATCATCTGGAGATTTAAAATAAACTGCAGAAGATGGAAAGCTGAATTTAATGCACGATAATCTGAAAATGTTCATGTCTCTACTTTTTCAGTTCAGAGGTCTTCCATCTTAGAACTCTTTGACATAAAGATCAATATTCAATTTTAATTACTTTTTGAACTTTTCCCGATTTTGGTGCACAAAACATTTAATCACTTTACTCCTCCATCACTCCTCCATCACTTATTTTCTCTCATGATTAATATGTTGAATTGTTTCTCAATTTTATGAGATGTGAGCATAAATGAACAACCAGCATTATTGCCTGTTCCAATCTTGATCCAAAGAGAACGACCTCAGACTTATTATGAATTTGATCTGTTGTTGCTAATTTCCCTCTCTAAGGAAGAAGAAAGGTTTCGGCCCGAAACGTTACCTATCTCCTTCGCTCCATAGACGCTGCTGCACCCGCTGAGTTTCTCCAGCATTTTGTGTTCCCTCTCTAAGGATTTCAATGCAGTGAAACCTTCTGCTCTTGTGTTTGTAACTTATATGTCCCAGCCTCATGTTCCTGCAGATATCAATGTATAATCCTTATTTATACATCTAAGTTATTAAGACATATTATGAATGAGCTCCCAATATATATTGTGAATGAGTATACAAATGAAATCAATGGAGAAATATCTCTTGTATAATCCAGCCAACATGAAATAGTTCCCTAATTTAATTCCTCCACCTCACACCCAACTGGTTGCCTCTGACACAAAACTACTTTAAATTTCTTGCACTTTCAATGTTATTAAGGATCTGTTACAGATCAATGTCAAATGCCTTAATAAACTACATAAATATAGATTTCCATATTACATACAATATTCAATATTCTTCCTCCTCAAAAAATCGACTTTCGGCTGTATGACTTTCATTGATCAGTTCATACCTGTCCAGATGCTTCTGGGTAAAACACACTATAATGCCATATAATGTAAACTCCGGAGTTACCCTGAAAAAAAAGTTTTCAAGGAGGAGGTAAAGTGGTGCAGCAGGTAGAGCCACTACCTCATAGAGCCAGAGAGCCAGAGACCCGGATTCGATCCTCACCGCAGGTGCTGTCTGTGTGTAGTCTGCAATTTCTGCTTGTGATCACATAAATTTCCTCCGGGTGCTCTGGTTTCTTCTCACATCCCCAAAACATGCAGGTTTGTAGGTTAACTGGTCTTTGTAAATTGCCCCTAGTGTGTAGTGAGTGGATGGGAAAGTGGGATAACATAGAAATAGTGTGAATGGTCAATCAATGGTCGACGTGGTCTCAGTGAGCTGAAGGACTTGTTTCTATTCTACTTCTTTCCATCAATCAATCAATCAATCAAGGACGATAACATTCTATTTAGTGTATTAAGCACATATCTGCGGCTAACACTAATGACACCTTCCATCAAAGGACCTTCCATTACTTTTGTCCAAAAGTAAAAAAGGAATCCTTCACCTGCCTGCCTTTTTAACAAACTAACATTTTTTAAAGGAAGGTGAATGTCTTGTTTTTCATTCATGCAAGGTCAATTTTGAGGTACTTTTGGTTTTAAGGTATGCACCACGCACGGATCACAAACAGATCAGAGGTTGCCCTTCTGATGCAGCAATACAGTTGATGATCAGGGCCATTGGAAGATCTTTTGCCTGAGTTCGACACCTGCAAAATGTAACCTCATCTTACGACTTAGCCACAAATACCTGGCAGACTCTTCAACACAATTTTTAGTAAAATCCACAATGCTAGGTTAATTATCTTGTATTTGAGACAGCAAAGGATGACATGTCTGAAATCTGAAAATCTGAAAATCTTTATTATTATTTTCCTGAGTACTTACATACCCAGAGGAAATGAGAAAACGTTGTTCAACCAGTGTCCATTCAGTGTGCGATAAAAATTAAATAGAAATAAAAATAAAAATACATATATCATCATGAGTTCCAATCGGCAGCGGCACAACAATGGCTCTACTTCAGTGTGTCCAGGTTGGTGGTTGGTGCACGATACTTTGGCAGGGGGCAAAGTCCGTTTATCAGTCTTATAGCCTGCGGGAATAAGCTGAGGAGCGTCCTGCTGGTTTTGCAGCTGATGCTCCTGTATCTCTTCCCAGATGGCAGGATGGAGAATATGTGATGCGATGGGTGGCAGGGGTCTTTGATGATGGAGATGGCTCTGTTGATACATCTCTTCCTGTATATGCCCAGCAGGAAAGGGAGAGGAGCACCAATAATCCTGCTGGCGGTCTTCACAATCCTGTCTAGTTGGTGCCGTTCGTACGCTTTGCAGCTCCCGAACCAAGAAGTGATGCCGTAGGTTAATGTGCTCTCGATTGTCCCTCTATAAAAAGTTCGTAGGTATGCGGTGGGGAGACCTGTTTTCCGTAGTCTTCGGAGAGGGTGTAGTCGCTGCCGGGCTCTCTTGACCAGTGCTGTGGTGTTGGTTGTGGACGTCAGGTCATCTAACAGGTGGAGTCCTAGGAACTTCACACTGCTGACCTTTTCCACATCAGCTTCATCGATGTGCAGAGGTGCTTTGTTTTTCCGCCCTCCTGAACTCAACCACCATCTCCTTAGTTTTTCCCACAGTTAGAATGAGGTTGTGGGATTTGCACCATCCTGATAACTCTGGGAGCATCTAAAGATTTCCAAGGATTATTTTTTTTTAAAGCAGAAGATCCCAAGTCAGGAGAACTCCTCCAACCCACTCCAACAGAAACGGATTAATTGTGTTTAACTAGTGTCAAACACAAAGAACACACAGAGTAACTTAGCAGGTCAGGCAGCATCTCTGGAGGAAATTAATAGGTGACGTTTCGGGTTAGGACCCTTCTTTGTCCGAGTCAAAACATGGTCGAAATAAACTGGCCACTTGCCTTTTGACGATCCTTTTGACGATCATTGGGAATATGCAGTGTGTAAGTCCGCTCCATAAGAATGGTGGCCTGATTTCAAAGTAATGCATGTGTAATGTGCTCCTGTTCTTTTGGGTTTGGATTAATTTAATGATATTTTAATATAATTTAGAAAAATATACATTTGATGAAGTATAACAAATTCTTGGTGCAGATTTAAAAGAATGCATCAAAGAAAAGTAATTTGCAAAAAACCTTGATGGAGACCACAGCTACAAAACCAGATTTACTTGAAGCTGAATGAAAATGGATGAACATAAGGCTCACGGCAGGGCTCTGTAACCAGGATTATGTGGGATTATGTCAACAATTAATTACTTTAAAAAATGGGTCTGCCATCTGTCTTAAGGTAAATATTTATCATGCATATCACTCATCTCTATCCTCCTTTGGAGAGTAACGTTTCACATCTGAGAACTAACAATGCAAGAAGGGAGCCACACTGCAGGTTTTGTTTATTTTGATATCTAGCTAATTTCACGGCAAATCTTTCCTGTATGACATGAATCATATCCTTTCATATGTGGCAGTAAATCAGCAAAGGGGAAGCGGGCAGAGGTAGCCGTTGTGTTATGACACAGAGCTGTAATATGTTTTAAGAATAATGGTTCCTATTACTACTGCCAGGGACTAAAATGCCACTCTTCAATCTCTGCCTGCACTTCCAACCAGGTACAAACTGATGATGCAAACTATGTTCCATAAGTTGCAATGCATTGTTTGCTCATAGTGTGGCACAAGGTACATTGTTTTTAAATGTCTTTCCTTTCTATGATTCTGAGCTGGTTACATTGAGGGATGGTCTATTATGCAAAGGAACCTTTGTTGCTAGTGTGCACAGTCCACTGGGTCCCAGATCACCTGAAAAGTAGACCAAAATGGATATAGGCGATAACTCTTACACAAGTCTGTATTGCCAGCTACTTTAAGGTCAAACTTTCATTATCCACTGTTCAGCATTCAAATTTTAGGAACATGAGCATCAATTAGAAACATTGACAGTTAGTACGATTGCTTCCTGGTATAGTACGAGCGAAACAAGCCAAGAATGTCCCAGATTCAATTCCCAGTCTGCGCTGAATTAGCACAGCTCAGTGCAATTCCACTACAAGGCTTACAAGGGCATGGAATTTATCTTCAGGTTAAGGAGATAACCAGTTTGAAAAGCAATGAGGGAATTGGATACAACAGGAGATAGCTGGGGTTGAGAACAAAGAACAATAAAAAAAAGCCGAATTGTTAAGTGCATTGCTCTACATTGTGAGATGCTTATTAATTGCAATTCCATAAGAGACGTTCTAGCTGTGGTGAACTAGTTTTAAGTCAAATATAAATTAATCATGCAAATCTGAACAGTTCACTGGTACACTGATAACTTTGAAACAACTTTAGTTAACAATACGTTGAGGTATTGCTCTCATTTTCATAGCAGAGCAGAGGCATTCCCCTTTCACAATTGGATGTCATTTTTAAATGTCTCATAATTAATAGTGACTTAGTGGTCAAAGATGCCAGGCTGATCAACTGGAATGATATGGGTTACATCTCCTCATCCCAAATTTTCAGTTAATTTGAAGTCAAGATCCATGAGATTTTATTTTACTTTCAAAGTATCATAACTGCATAATTGATCTAAAATAAATATAACCACAGTATGTACAGTTAATTTCAGAACTATGCAGTTATCAGGGACCATGTTTGGTCTTTACCTCTACTCTGGTGGTGATATTAGTTTATTATTGTTATGTGTACTGAGATACAGTAAGCTGCTCTAAGTTGTCTCTCCCCATGTAGCATTCAACCTGCTCTTGGCTGCTGAAGATGTTGCAAAACATGTTAAATTCTCCTGCTTAGACATGGCAATAAAAGTTTCTCTTTGTGGGTATTACATCAGTGGACTGCATGGCAGGAGTGATGCATTTACCCCATGATGTAATCTGAAGTCCACGGTTTATAAAGCCACCAAAATCAGCCAGGAGATGCTTGGCAATCGATGCATAAAGACAAAAGACAAGAGTCAGGTTTGACAATGCATCAGTGGGTTCACAGTTAGGTATGGATAACAGCAAGAGAGATATACCACCCCACCAGCACAAAATATGGCATCTCTAACAGGTGAACACACCCCCCCACTATGTTACAGTAGTGTGGAGTACTATGCTGTTAGAACTCCATATTTGCAATAAGCTGTCGAGCTTCAGTACTGATCTGCTCTCTCAAGTAGATGTACAAGATTTCATTGTTCATTTTTCAGGATATTTTCCCATCAATAACTAGGACGCATAGGTTTGAAGTGAGATGGGTAAGATTTAACATGAACCTGAGGAGCAACTTTTTCACACGTTGCGCTGAAGGGCCTGTTTCTGTCTAGTACAGCCTTTTTTGGCTATGTAAGACAGAAGATACCTTCCATCCCTAATTGTTCTCCAGAAGATGGAGTGAACCATCTCCTGAACTGCTGCAGTCTATCTGGTGAAGGCACTCCCAAAGTGGACATCCAGTATGTTGAAGCAGCATGGTTGAAGGACGTGATATACTTCCATTGGGATGATATTCAACTTCCAAGAAGGCACACCAAGGCATTAGTTCCTAAGGTGACTGAGGAAATTCAGCATGTCTCCAATTACTTTTACAAACTTCTATAGATGCACCACAGAAAGCATACTGTTGAGTTGCATCACAGCTTAGTTTGAGATAGCTCTGCCCAAACGCAAAGAAATTTCAGAAAGTTGTGGATATAGCCCAGTCCATCACACAGACCAGACTTTGCACCATTGACTCCATCTATGCCATGCTACCTCGGAAAAGCAGTCAACATAAGCAATTACATGTCCCATCCCAGTCATTTCTTCTTCTCCCTGCTGGCATCTGGCAGAAGCTACAGAAGCTTGATAGTGCACACCACCAGACTCAGAAATAGCTGTGTCCTCTCTGTTTTCAGGTTCCTTCCATAAGCTAGGGTGCTGTTCGATTTACCTCTACCCGATAGCAGACAATCGACTTTGCTATGGAGCTGATGAGCTATAATGCTGGAAATAATATTCTGCACTCTGTATCTTAAAATGTATTCTATCTTTTGTACTTGAGTTTGACGATTGTATTTATGTATAGTGTTATCTGATCTGATTGGATAGCATGCAAAACAAAGCTTTTGACTGTACCTGGGTAAATGTGACAATAATAAACCTAAACCAAACTTGCACCTGAAGGGAAATGTATAAATAATGGTATTTATACGCATGCTGTGCTTCTTGGTGCCAGCAGTCATCAGTTTGAGAGGTGCTGCGGAGTAGCCAATGCACATAACTAGGATTCATTCTGTAAATATTACCTACTGCAATCACAGGTAATGGTAGTGGAATGAATAAATGGTTACAATGGCGGAAGAGGATAGGACACGTCAAACTGGAGCAAAAGCAAGCTACCTGGAGGAACGTAAGGGGTCAGCCAGCACCTGTCGAGACAAAGGGATGGTTGACATTTTGGGTCAAGACCCAGCATTTGGACCTTCGACTCCAGTTACAGATTTAAATTTTTGCAAACTCTTGTCTTACCAATTAATCTGCTGCTTCATCATCAACAGTGTTGAGCTTCTTGAATGTCATTGGAGCTGAACTCATCCAAGCAAATGGACAATATTCTATACTCCCCTAGACCTGTGCCTTAAAGTTTAGATGGAAAAGGTTTGGGGTGACAGGGGCAAAGCACCCACTGCAGGATACCACTTTCAGCCAAGGTATTTATGAGACTGGTCAGTTGAGTACTGCTCCACCTAGAATATTGAGGTGAGGGACTTGGAACCTCAGAGCATACATGACAGAAACGGGTATTCTGTCCCAGTGAGTCTATTAAGCACCACTTTTCACCATTCCTACACTAATCCCTTTTTATTCTCCCATATTCCTCACAAATATACATCCATCACAATTTCCATTGACCAATTAGCCTACCTATGCACACGTCTTTGGGATAGCAGAGGAAACTGGAGCAACTGGAGGACACCTATGTAGTCACAGAGGGAAAATGCAAACTCCACAGTGACAGCAAACAAGATCAGGACTAAACCTGGGTCACTGCAGCTGTTCCATAGCTATGTCACAGTTGACCTTGGTGATGATGGATCCATTCAATATCAAGAATAGGTGGCTAGACAGGCTCTTGTTGGAAATGGTCTGTGGCTGGTATTTTTATATAATGGATGTTATTGTCAGTTATCTGCCCGTTGCTTGAATGCTGTCTTAACTTGTTCCTCACTGCTATGGAATACTTCTTTTGCTGAAGTGTTACAAATTAAATTGAACATCCCATTTCTTACCTTATGATGGAAGGAAGTTCATTGAACTGCTGAAGATGGTTGGAGCCAGAGAATGGACCTGAAAAACTAAGACTGAAAAGTCTTTCATTGTCTGTAAGGTGTATGGAGTAATAAATGTACGTAATGTGTTGGCAACTGAGAGAAACACTCGCTGAAGAGTTTCTGTAGAAAGTTGGGCAGTAGGCAAGAACAGAATTGTGCCTCCATCGTTCAGGCAGGGCAGAAAAAGTTTCAATTTTAATCAGCTAAGTCGGGAGAAAAACAAATACACTTGGTGGTATATTTTAAATGTTCTTAGTTCTTCCTGTGTTTTAAATTCAGGTCATCTCTCAGTCTGACCTATTTCTACATCATATCAGCAATATGAGATGAATGTCAACACTTACTTACAGGTCTGATTTTGTCTTTAAAGGAGAACAGATTGGAAACGCAAGGGAGAGGGAAAAGACTGGGCTGCTGCAAATGGTCCAGCTAACAGATGCAGAGGAGCTAGCCTCCAAGACATGTGGCGCCTGTGTCCTTCTAAATCAAGATGAAAGGACAGCAGACTCACAGATGGCAGGTGGCAGAATTACAAATATCCTTGATGCACATTAGCTGCCTTTACTTCATCAAGGACTGAACTGTGAGAAGATTAAGCATGGTGATTGTCAAGATTGTTGCTTTGCCTTGATTTATCCTTTTGTCTTTTGTCGCATTAGATACTGCAGATGTATCTGGAGATGCCCAAGGACGATTCCTCAGAAGATATTGCAATAGTTCAGTAGTTTCACAGAGATGGTGGTTTGATTTTCATCTGGTGATGCACCTCAAAAATGAACAGCAACACGTGATGAATCTGCATTATTGGATCTAATCGTTTCCAAGCTCTATTCACTGGAATGAGATGTGAAACCAATTCCATAACTTTAAACGGGATTAGGAAAAAATATGTGGCTGTCTCAAGAAATGAGACAGAGAAGAGGGAAACCCTGTCAGGTGATCCGTAGAGGCTCCAAAACCTCAAAACCAAATCCTAAGAGCCTCTTAACAGTCAGGTCAGAGATCTGGAAGAAACGTGGGACAAACGATGCAATGGATGACAAATGTCAAAGCAGGCGTCAAGAATAGATATATCAAGAGGATGCTTGAGAAATTGTTTTCCTTTCTTATATAATATGTAAACAAAATGTATGTATTGGTATCACTTCTAAATCCACATCCTGGCCTGGGAGCTAATGCACCATCTCACTTGCTTCTTGAATAATGCCAAGATACGACAAATTGAAATGGGTTAAACTTGAATAGTACGGGAGTAGAGGCTATGGGGAGAAGGCAGGAGAATGGGGTTAAGAGGGAAAGACTTGATGGGTCGAATGGCCTTATTCTACTCCTATCACTTATGATCTTATCTGAATGGTGGCCGATTAGGAAAAGGGGAGATGCAACGAGACCTGGGTGTCATGGTACACCAGTCATTGAAAGTAGGCATGCAGGTGCAACAGGCAGTGAAGAAAGCGAATGGTATGTTAGCATTCATAGCAAAAGCATTTGAGTATAGTAGCAGGGAGGTTCTACTGCAGTTGTACAGGGTCTTGGTGAGACCACACCTGGAGTATTGCGTACAGTTGTGGTCTCCTAATCTGAGGAAAAACATTCTTGCCATAGAGGGAGTACAGAGAAGGTTCACCAGTCTGATTCATGAGATGGCAGAACTTTCAGATGAAGAAAGACTGGATAGACTCGGCTTGTACTCGCTAGAATTTAGAAGATTGAGGGGGTATCTTATAGAAACTTACAAAATTCTTAAGGGGTTGGACAGGCTAGATGCAGGAAGATTGTTCCTGATGTTGGGGAAGTCCAGAACAAGGGGCCACAGTTTAAGGATAAGGGGGAAGTCTTTTTGGACCGAGATGAGAAAAACATTTTTCACACAGAGAGTGGTGAATCTCTAGAATTCTCTGCCACAGAAGGTAGTTGAGGCCAGTTCATTGGCTATATTTAAGAGGGAGTTAGATATGGCCCTTGCGGCTAAGGGAAGAAGGCAGGTACGGGATACTGAGTTGGATGATCAGCCATGATCATATTGAATGGCGGTACAGGCTCGAAGGGCCGAATGGCCTACTCCTGCACCTATTTTCGATGTTTCTATGATTCTATGTTTCCATGATCTTATGAAACAAGTTTTGTGAAAACTGTAAAAGATTCAAGGGAAGAGGTAACGGTAAAGTTGATCAGAATAAGAAAATAATCTTCCTTATCATGAATGTAAATCAGCCATCCTGGAATGGATGGCTCATGGACTAGACTGCCACTTTCTCGCCCAATGCAAATCTTTGCCTTCTTTCACTCACATTCCTCTCTGGTGTGTAATATTGTTTACCCCTACAGTAGACTTTAAACTTTAGAGATGCAGCTTGGTAACAGGCCCCTCAGCCCACCGAGTCTGCGCCGCTCAGCAATCAACCCGTACGTTAACCTACACACATTAGGGACAACTTTTTACAACTAACCAAAGCCAATTAACCTTTATTTTGTCCAGGGTTATACCATATTTAATGGAAAACCAGCCCACAAGACACATCTAAATGCCTGATCGTTCATGCTTGCTGCAGGTGAAGATGCTATGTGATGCCTCACAAGCACTGTCCCCATTAGCTGCTGCACACTATGACACTCTAGGCACACCTCCAATAACGCACTGGAAGGACCAAAGGACAAATAAATTAAGGGCAGAGGTGACCTTCACAATGAAGAACAATTCATCCCATTCAACAGCATGATCTCTGTTTGAAGGGGGCTGTAGATGTCTACCACATCACTCCAAGATAGCGGTCCAGAAATTAGATCGGTCTGGGTAGTTTTAACTGTCAGTGAGCTATTCATTGCATTCTGGCTTCTTTGACCTCAGCTCCTGCATTGGCTTTACAGTAACGCATGGCTATTAAGAGCAGAACAGAGCCTCTGTTTTCTTCAGCAACTGATCCATCTCAACTCCCAAAAGCCTTTTGCCATGGTTAAGATACCATAAGAGCATGATTAAGCATTTTCCATTTAGCTGACTGAGCACAGTCCAGAGCTGCATGCCCCAGCCCAAGGCTGCCTTAAAGGGGACAAGCCCACCAGCACACATGGAGCTGGTGGGTTGTGATGAGGTGTGCTTTGGGTCAAACTTCAGATCTTGAAGTGTGGGTTATATTCACAATGTTGTGAGGGAAGGTGTTCCAGGATTTTGAACTGGTGCCAATGAAAGAACGGCAATGTCTTTTTTGTTGTACTTGTACCCAGCTGTACTTGTGCACATGACAATGAACGTGACATGGCATGACAGCTAAAATCTCCACAACATCCAGTACAATACATCATCCTTGAATGGCATACCCTCCACCAACCCAAACAATGTTCTGGGATGCAGCTTATGGATACAATAACTGACTAATTTTGACAAGACAATTTCAATCATGAGGAGTGACCAGGCACATCAGGTGCATGGATGATTGTGTCAAGTTACAACTGTCCAGGTTTGCAATTACATTGTAACCCCTTCATTGTCACCATGTCCAAAATATGAAGCTTCCTACCTTACACTCTGTGGAAGAAACCTCACTGAAAGGACATCTGTTCTGCCATCTTCTTATGACTATGTAACCAATAGTGGGTAACAAATACTGGCATTCCCAGTATAACTTACATTCAATGAGAAAATAATACATGCACAGTTCACAAACTATTAATCTAAGTCTGTCACCATGGCACATCATTTACTGTTTGGAATGGCTCTAGAACCATTGAATCATATGGCCATTCAGCATGAAAACAGGCCATTCAGCCACCATGTTTTCACTGACCAATGGACACCCACTCAAATCAATCTCATATTACACCTCTTGGCCGCAACCTCCAGGTGTTGCATGGCTTCATCTAGACACTTTTTAAGTGCTGTTGATCTAGTTTTAATCATCTTTGATTAGGGGAAAATTCTTGCATTATACCCCATCTATGCTCATAACTCACTTCTGTCTCTGCTCCAGGGAGAACAGACCTTGCCTCCTCAGTCTCTCTTCATAACTGAAAAACTCCATCCCAGGTGATCTCCTGAAGAATTTGTTCTCTGATCCCCCTCTAGTTCTATCACATCCTTTTTATTGTGTGGTAATAAGTACTGAAAACAGTGTTGAAACAATCCCATCCTCACCCTGTGGTGTGTATTTGTAACTCCTAAAGTTCTCAAAAAAAGCTTCTGTGCTGATAAGGACTTTCTGTGATATCTTTAACAGAGTGATGTTAAGAAGTAGCGCTGGGTATTGGACATCTGCTGAGTTAGGTGAGATGAAGTCCATGGACCCACATGAAGAACATCTAAAACTCACTCATTTATTAGGCCATTGGGAAAATCCTCCGTTGTTGACTTGCGAAGCCTTTCCAATTTCCAAAAGTTATAGTGATTAGTATGGGGTTATTTGTTGATCTATGTGCGCTGAAAATTGCAGTGACTCCATCATGTAGTATGACTTACACGTAACCAGAGGCCAGAAGGAAGTGAATATTCGGCATGGGCTGTAGTCACCTAACTGCATTGTTCAAGTTTATCTCCAATCTGTCTGTTTTTATGTATTAAAATTCTTCCTCCATTCACCATTATCGTTTCAACTGTCATAGTCAAGAGAATTTCTAAATACAAATAGCATCATAACACCATTTGTCAGGGGCCTTGGTGGAAGCACATCAGTTATGATGAAAATAAAAGGCCAGGAAGAGAAGATTTGTAACCTAAGGCACAATCCCGTCTCATCTCACAATGCACAATGGATAAGGCACAGTTCACAGTAAACTCCTTCCATTTCACAAATGAATTGTTCAGCTTCTTCTCATGAGTGAAATTAAAGTCAGATTACTGTAGTTTACTGGCTCCAAATATTGTTTTTCTCATGTGTTAACTACAATAAGTTGAAGAAAGTATTACGTAGGAAGGAAGCAAGTAATGGTACAAATGGGAGATCTGGAAAAAAACATTTGCTCTTGTCCAGGGACCTATCTCACCTGCTCCTTTAAAGTCTTAAATACACATTCCCCTTCATGGGTAAAATGGAATCAAAGTATTTTGTATTGTCTTTATCTGGCACATGTGGGATTAGTTGTCAACACAGTCATAGAACCTAAGGGAGCACCATTCTTCCCGAAATGATCTTTGAAAGAGGAACCCAGTCAAACCCACTACCAGTTCCTTTGGCAGAATTGTGTGAACATCTCGCCTTACCCTTGTGAATGTTGGTACCGTACAGTGCCAAAAGATACACTACAATGCAGAAGGATACGTGCAATGTGAAATGGCGGGTTGTGGATGGAGCAACAACAGCGTTTAAGTCAATAAACGCTTGGTTGTCTTCATGTGGACCCGAAGACCAAGGGCCGGTAGTCGGGTGAACCGGGGTGAAGCCTGCATCTTCTTCATCGTAGGCTGCAGGAGGCACCACTGGGACACCAAGCTTTTCGGGCAAGGAGAGGGACATCAGTTTGCGGGCCGATCTGGTCGAAGGCAACTGAGGAAGATCTTGCAGGAGCCTGAGGCTTACCAGGATCGGGAACTGCTCCAATAGACTGAGCTCGCAGGCAGATCGGACTTTGGACTTACATCTGACTTGCTTTGCGCCTGCATGTGCAAATATGCAAAAATAATTTCACTGTGCAGTTGCACATGTGACAAATAAAGCACCTTTGACCATTGAATCTGCCTCCTCAAACCTTTCAGGCAATTCATTTTCCAGATCATTTTCGATTACGGACGTAAAAAATATCTTTGATCAGGTTGAATGGCCTTATTTATTTAAGATAGTGCAGAAATTTCAATTGGGGGACAGATTTTGTAAATGTGTTAGAATTTTATATTCTAACCCAACAGCAAGAATATTAACAAATCAAATGTTATCAGTCAAATTTAATCTCTCTAGGGGATATAGACAAGAATGTCCGTTATCACCTTTATTATTTGCTCTTGCAATCGAACTATTAGCCAAAAGGATTAGATCAGAACCAGAAATATATGGATATAATACCAATACCACAACGAATAAAATATCTTTATATGCAGATGACATCTTAATATATATTACAAAACCAGAGATTAGTATTCCTAATTTACTCAATGTCGTAACTGAATTTAGCATATTCTCAGGATATCGAATTCATTGGAACAAAAGTGAAATTATGCCTGTAACTGGAATAAAATCAAATATACTACATAAATTTCCATTTAAAATAGTTACAGACAAAATTAAATATCTAGGAATTAATGTATCTAAATCTTACAATTCTCTATTCAAATCAAATTATCCCCAATTATTGAATAAACTAAAAAATCATATTCTATACTGGAAAACATTACCAATATCAATGATCGGCAGAATAAATGCCATTAAAATGATTTTTTTACCACAACTATTATATTTATTTCAAGCTATCCCTCTATACCTCCCTAAAACATTTTTTTTAATTGATTCTGTTGTTAATAGCTTTATTTGGGATTATAAAAGTCACAGAATAAGTAAAAAACATTTATGTAAATCTAAGATAAATGGAGGATTAGCACTACCTATTTTTTATATTATTTCTGGGCGGTTCAGATTAAGAATATGAATTTTTGGTTGGTAAATATGGATCAGGGACCAGCTTGGTTAAAAATGGAAAAGGAAGACTGTTTACCTTTCGATAGAAGTTTGATTCTCCTTGCTCCAAGGGTGGTACAAAAAAAAAATTATAGGGAAAATCCTATAATTTATAGCAATAGAAGTATTTGGAAACAAATAGTTAAGACTCTACATTTGGATAATATGTTGCTTTGCTTACCAATTATGAATAACCCTTTGTTTAAACCCTCTATATTGGATAGGGGGTTTGGACAATGGAAAAAATTAGGAATTATAAGGATAGAACACCTTTATAGGAAAGGGAAATTTCTCTCATTTCAAGAGTTAAAAGATATCTACGGATTGCACCCAAATAATTTGTTTAGGTATTTACAAATTAGAGATTATATCAAATCAAACATGCAAGATTATAAAAATAGAGAACCAGGATTAATGGACAAAGTGCTCAACAAGCACCCAAATACAGAAAAACTAATAGCATATATATATAATACTCTTTTGGATAGGGAAATTCCAACAACAGAATCATACCGACAGACATAGGAAGATGAAACAGGCTTATCTATATTAAAAGACACTTGGGAAGAAAGTCTACACGTATACACCGTTGTTCGTTAAATGCCAGACATACCTTGATACAATTCAAAGTATTACATAGATTACATTATTCAAAAACAAAATTAAATAGAATTTTTCCTAACATCTCCCCTATTTGTGATAAATGTCAGTACTCAGAAGCTAATTTAACGCATAGTTTTATAACATGTACAAAACTTAATAGTTATTGGACTGAAATTTGTAAAATCATTTCTATAGTTCTTAAGATTAAATTGGATCCTGACCCAAAGCTAATAATATTAGGAATTTCAGATATGGATCTGAATACTCAGGAATCAAATATTTACAGTAAATCAAATAAATTTTCTTGATTACTGTTTAATAATTGGAAAAAAATGAATATTAAAATTCTGGAAGGGAACATTATCCCCCACAATTAAAATGTGGACAGTGGAAATGTTGGAGACGCTGCATTTGGAGAGAATCAAGTTTGTCCTAATGGACAAATATTAACTTTTTGAACAAATATGGTCTCCATTCACTGACTATATGAGTTACCGAGCTCAGCATTGTGGTGGATTAGATGAAAAGATCTATTCTGAGATTTGTATACACGTCTCTATAGATATTGTTATGTGAAATTGTTCCATTCAATGTTAAGATGTATACTTTAATTTTTTTTAAAGTATAATAATTGTTTGCTTGTATTATTTTTTATTTTTATTACTTTAAAAAAAAATATATATATATATATAATCATAATCAATATTATTTAATCACACTCCTCTTTGATTAAACACCTATTATTTCACCTCTTTACTTTCTTTACCTTCTAAAAAAAATAGCTTATATAAATCAGTCCGTAATATTTGTATAACTTTTGAAACAAGTTAAATGTGTATTTGAAAAACCGTTATATCATTGGCAATATGTATTGCTTCTAATAAAAATATTAAACAAAAAATATCTTGTTCTCCAACCGATTTTCTATCAATCACCTCATTCTGTGAAACCTCCTGCCATTCTGATCAGTTTCTTTATTTGCTCTGTCAAGACACTTCCTGGTATAAAATGCTTCAAATAAACTTCCTATTAACTTTCTCTGCATTTCTGCAGCCATTTTTGAAAACCAGAATTAAATATATATATTGAAGAGAGAAAACCTTAAGTAAATGCTTGAAATTTATTAATATGAAAACAGAGGGATTTCTGTTGGATGATGTAGGTGAGTAATAACGAACATGAATATTCGTAGTAGAAACAAAGAACTGCAGATGCTGGTTGATACCAAAGATAGACACAAAGTGCTGGAGTAACTCAGCGGGTCAGACAGCATCTCTGAAGAGACAGGATAAGTGACATTTCGGGTTGGCGCTCTTCTTCAGACCGTCAATCCCCGTCACACTTGCGAGAAGCAAATGATCTGCTCTCAAATAAGTCCACATCAAGGTGCAACAGAAATATAGATGCAGTTTGCTTATTACCGAACAGCAGTGCTTTTTTTTGCACACAAAAAGGTGCTGGTACTAATGATCATTAAACCTACGCGTCCAATGGCCGGCAAACAAAATAATAATCTTCAACTTTTTTGAGCTGTCAGCACGCTTAGCCGGCACATGTCGTCACAAAGAACGCACTATGAGAGTGTGATGGGTAAGATATAAACCAGATAACCCATTTCTATTGTATCATTAGTGATGAGGATCCATTGTTGCCAAGGATAATAAAAGTGGCAAGGTGTCATTAGGGTGTTGTAAGTTGTGCAGGGTAGGGTGGAGTGAAGTATGGTGACGAAGGAAGAAAGTAAGATAGATTCTCTCTTGTATGCCCATCAATCGCACCTTGAAAGAATTTTAACTAAAACCAGTAATTTTCTGTTTTGATCAGCACTTCAATGTTTTTCTTATGCATGGCAGCCAAATAAGAAAAATCATCAGCACAACTTCCCAGTTTATGTAGAAAAAAGGAATGGCGGATGCTGGTTTACTAAAAAAAAGTATCTCAGCAGGTCAGGCAGCAACTGTAGAGAACATAGATAGGCATATTCTCCAGAGATGCTGCCTGACCTGTTGAGTTATTCCAGCACTTCGTGGTCTTTTTTTTGCCTGTTTAGATGTTGTTGATCTTTTCATTTCATTTTTACTTTCGGACTTTGCACATAATTTGCAAACAATTATTATTTTTGTGTATTGTGTTTATTATCGCATGTTTTAATGTAGAAAATGTGAATCAAATGATAAAAATTGATGTATGTTAAAATGGAGAGACTTTTTTGGACTAGACTAAGTGGGACCCGTTGGATCCCATGTTCACACAGGAGGGCTGGTCCCCCAACGCAATATTCCACCTCTCCACCAATTGCAATATTGGGGGCCAGTGAGGGGGGGGGGGGTTTCTGGAGCATTAGTAGGGGTGTTGTGGGCCGAATGGACTGGTTTCCAGAGGGCTAGTATGGACATTGTGGACGAATTGATTCTGGGCTGGCAGCTCAGTCACTCAGGCCTGGTGGGCTGGCAGCTCATCACTCAGGCCTGGTGGGCTGGCAGCTCAGTCACTCAGACCTGGTGGGCTGGCAGCTCAGAAACTGTCAGAAATTCTGCCCGAAACAGGAGATAGACCGAGGAGACAGGTGATAGACAGGTGAGAGAGAAGGGGGAGAGGGTGGAGAATCAATTTTGGACATTTTTTATTTTTTTCTGCAGATCATGGCAGATTACGTCAATGAAGGACTAAAGTCCATCCTGGTCTGGGTCTCACAGGGAGCCAATGGGCTGAAGGGATTCCACCTGGGCTAGTACAGGCCTGATGGGCCGAATGGGCTCTCAAAAGAAAATCTCAGTGAAAGGCACTTTTTATGGACTTTTCCTGGCCTGGTATGGGCCTTTTGGACCAAAATGTTTCTCCTGGGCTAATACGGGCATTTGGGGCAAAAGGGACTGGTTTCCCGGATAATAGGGGCCTTGTGGGCCAAAACTAGTGGTTTCAGGCAGGCCAAACAACTAATTTCATTTCATTTCCATTTCCATTGCAGTCTCAAGCACAAGGCAGGCCAAACAGCTCATTGCATTTTCATTTCATTTCCATTTCCATTGCAGTTTCAAGCACAGGGCAGGCCAAAGAGCTCATTGCATTTTCATTTAATTTCCTTCTCCATTGCAGTTTCAAGCACAGGGCAGGCCAAACAACTCATTTCATTTTCATTAAGGGCTAACAAATCATTTATTGCAAGTACATTGCAGACTCAAAGTTCAGTTGATTCACAGCTTAGAATCACATTTGTGGCCTCTCCCTCGCGATCTTGCAGAGTGACTGACTCATGTCCAGGCAGCTGGGGTTTTATAGTCCTGCCCTCCCCGGAAGTGGCGTTACCTTCATCATGGTGATTGACAGGTGAGAGGACCAATCAGCTGATCTCAAGATTTTTTAAACACTCATAACTTTTTTATCTTTTATTGATCAGAAAAATTCTCAGGGCTGCCTCAGCGGAGGAGGACTGTGAGTAAGATGGCCAAAATCATAGCGATATAGGGTAGCGTTTTTTCTAAAATCAATATACAGCACAGACAGGAAGTGGTCAAGATGAAACTTTTAGTTATATAGATAATAGAATGATGCTTCAGGCCATAATCATGATGACTCATAGAGTCAATGTCACAGGGCACAG
The DNA here is from genome assembly GCA_963514005.1 of Raja brachyura. The sequence continues at coordinate 65,303,518 of OY740784.1, forward strand.
AAATGGATCCTTCACCAGACCGTTCTGCACATCTGCACACTACCATTTGCCCAGATTATCCTTCTTAGCATTGCTTATTTATATGCCTCTCTAAATAGCTCTTAGTTGTATGTAGAAGTAATCTCTATAATTATAAAACTCAGATCTTGGATGTGTGTGTGTGTATTTATTTGTTTGTGTATAATTATACCTTCTCAAAGAAACGACGCGCTAACGGTAACATTTTTACATAATCCGACTGAGATTTATCCCACGGAGTTCAAATCGCCTTATCTGAAACATGCATGCTTTATTTCTTGTTATTAATCAAAAGTTCACAAATGTTCACAAATCTGAAAAAAACTTTGAAAACAAACCAGCGTATTTCACTGATGACATCACAATGGATTTATGTGCTGTGTTCCACGCGCTGCGAGTGAAGAATAAGCAAGTCGGGCCCTGTACTAGAGCTCATGGGTCTGTCTCGGGTTGGGTCCCTCTCCCCCCTCCTCCTCCTCCTTTACTTCCTCCTCCTCTCCCCCTCCTCCCCCTCCTCCTCCCTACCTATCTCTCCTCTCCCTCCTCCTCTACCCTCTCCTCCTCCTCTCCCCCCTCCTCCTCTCTACCTACCTCTCCTTTCCCTCCCTCCACTGCCCCCTTCTCTCCCCACCCTCTCCTCCCCCCCTCTCCTCCCCCCTCTCCTCCCCCCTCTCTCCCCCCCCTCTCTCCCGCCCCTCTCTCCCACCCCCCCTCTTCTCCAGGTGATCAAGCTTCCCTCAACATCCCAAAGGCATGTGGGTGTATTGGTTAATTGACCTTTATAAATTGGCTGTTGTGTTGGGCGTTAATGCAAAAGTGGGATAACATAAAAGTGGTGTGAATGGGTGATCAGTAGTCGGCATGGATACGGTGAGCCAAAGGGCCTGTTTCAATCAATTCCATCAAAATCCGATTCGTGTGTTTCATTCAAAAAAATGAAATGTTAAAATTATTCCTAAAGTAAGTTAAATGGACTTGATATTTTCTCCACATTTACAACTTGAAAGAGAGAAAAAAATGCAATCTTTCAAGACCTTTGTCCTTTACTTGAACATATCTAAAGAAAAACCAGGCATACATGAGTGGGAATCAGTATTCATTTTAAGTGTGGTTGATACTTATCTACCATCTAAAATGGATTAATTGTTATCTTCACTGTACAAGATCATGAGAGGAGTAGATCTCTATCACGTTTAAGAAACATTTGGACAGGTAGATGGATAGGATATGTTTAGAGGGATGTTTAAGAAGGAACTGCAGATGCTGGAAAATCAAAAAGTCTGAAGAAGGGTTTCGGCCCGGAAAGTTGCCTATTTCCTTCGCTCCATAGATGCTGCTGCACCCGCTGATTTTCTCCAGCACTTTTGTCTACCTTATGTTTAGAAGGATATGGGCCAAACGCATGCAGGTGGGACTAGTGCAGATAGGGCATGTTGGTCAGCGTGGGTTAGTTGGGCTGAAGGGCCTGTTTTCACGCTGTATGACTGTCTTCTGGACAGAAAATAAATAGGAGAATATAACATAAGGCTTGCCAACCACCAACACCTCCAGAAGGAGTAAAAAATAACACTAGAACAGATTATCTGGTGATTATTATGTTGTTGTTTGTGGAACCTTGCTGTGTGCAAATTGGCTGCTGTATTTCCTCTGTTACAATAGCAACTCTATTTCCAAATGCTGAAGACAACCTGAAGGTGTAAAAGGTAAACAGTATGGGCATTTACACTTCTGCCTGACAAATAGTGAAGAATTTTTTTAAACAAAAATCCAAGTATTTATCCATGAATCAATGACTTTGATGGTTGTGGTATATTTGCATGTAATATCAGAACATAAGGCATGAAAGCAGGATTTTCATTTCCTTTTGCCCATGCTACCTTTCTTCAAGATTATAGCTGAAATTTCAATTTAGTTTCAATTACTAGCATATATTTGTGTTCTCTAATTACTCTTTAACAATCTAAAATGTATCAGCCTATTATTCCCACCAATCCCATATCACATTTTCATTGCAGACCTAAGATAACTTCCATTCCTTTACAAAGCATTAAAGCAATTGAGAATGTTTAATTATCCAGATATCACATTGGTCGTGAGTCTGCGCCTGAGATTCAAACAAAAATAATCATAGCACCAAAATCTCCCATGGTTTTAAAATTTCAAAAGCTTCCAATTATATGTTTGCAGGTCCGTGAATCTAAATTAATCTTGATGGTGGTCTGATGTGAAAAAACGGAAGTGAATGAATGTTCCCACTTCCTCTTTGTGAATATCAATTAAATCAGATGCAAAACCTCCTGAGAGTGCTAAAGCTGTAAAATAACAGGATATGACACAGAAAATGCTTAAGTTATATTCTTTTTATTTCAAAGTGGATCAACTCTCATGATTTTGCAGCTGTTGCCTCATATGGTACCACCAGGAGTGTTCAATTATGGCAGAAGTTTAGTTTAGTTTTGTTTAGAGATACAGCGCGGAACCAGGACCTTCTGCTCACCAGGTCCGCGCCGACCAGTAATCCCTGCACATTAACACTATCCTACACCCACTAGGGCCAATTTTTACATTTACCAAGCCAATTAACCTACAAACCTGTACGTCTTTGGAGCGTGGAAGGAAACCGAAGATCTCGGAGAAAACCCCCGCAGGCCACGGGGAGAACGTGTAAACTCCATACTGATCGCACCCGTAGTCGTGATCGAACTGGGGTCTCTGGCACTGCATTTGCTGTTAAGCAGCAACTCTACCGCTGTGCCACCGGTGCCGCGTAGTTTATATTGTGGAGGTGATACAGATTTAAAGGATGATTGTAATCTTGTATTTAGATGAAATATGTAGTACAGAAGTACCAAGATGTGATATATAGATATGGTATATAAGTCCATATGAAATATAATAAAGAGCAAGGCACTGATAGCTGGGTTCACTTTTCCTGGAGCAGAGGAAGCGGAGGGAAGCTGATAGAGACATACAAAGTTATGAGAGGCATAGACAGAGTAGATGGTAAGAAGTATAAACAAGGAACAGCAAATGCTAGTTCAGTCAAATGTGGTTAAAATGAACTGCAGATGCTGGTTCAGTAAAATGTAGAAGCAGTTTTAGAATGTAGCAATTGCAGAATTCAGAGAGATCTCTAGAGATGCTGCCTGATCCACGGAATTACTCCAGCACTTTGTGTCATTTTTTGATGAGAAGAAAAGATTTCCCATCATAGACGTGTCTAAGACAAGAGATTTAAAGTGAGGAATAAGAGGTCTGGAGGGGATCTGATGAAGCATTTTTTTCCCACCCAGGGGATGATTCGAATATGGCATGCAATGTTTGAGAAGGTGGAGAAGGCAGGTACTCTTGTAATATTTATGAATGATTTAGAGGAACGCTTGAATCACCAAAGCTGTGGACCAGCTGCAGGTAAATGGGATTAATACAGATCAGTACTTGAACATTAGCATAGACATGGTGGAGTGGACCCGTTTCTGCGTTATTTGATGCTTTGATTAGATGATTAAGTTAGACAGTAATAACAAAAGGAGAATCGCTGCCATATGTCCTTTACATTTGTGGATCATTCAGTGGTTAAACATTTCACGGTCTGTCCTAATTTAGGCCAATGAAATGAGTGAACGCACTGTGGTAAACACACTACGCACTGTGGACAATTAGCAATTTTTACTGAAGCTAATTAAAGTACAAACCTGTGCTTCTTTAGAATGGGGGAGGAAATCGGAACACCCAGGGAAAACCCACGCAGTCATGCAGGGCCGACCTCAAGCCAATTGGACCAATTGCTCCCAATTGGGTCCCGCACCTAAGGGGACCCCGCGCTTCAGTAATCTACTCTCGGCTCGTCAAGAAAAAATCAAAGAAAAGTAAGCAGTAATGAGAGGGTGCGAGAGCATAAGGATAAAATTAGCTATAATACGTGGGATGGAAAACGACTTTTCACACTGTGTGGTGTAACGGAGGGTTAGATGCAGAGAAAAGTAAGCCATAATGAAAGAGAACCTAAGGATCAAAATAGCTGTAAATCACAGGAGGGAATACAACTTTTCTACGTGTATGCGTCCGGACTGACCGCCAGTCTCTGTCTCTTTCTCTCACTCGTGACGGGTTGGGTGTGTCAGATCGGGTTTGTTGGAGGCTTTTTGAGATCCCCACATGACACTTGCAATCCATGCCAAGTTTGGTCCAGATCGGTAAAGTAGTTTCCGAGATTCTCGTGCGGACACACAGACAAACAGACAGACTTCTTTGTTTTAAATATATAGATGTAGCTCGGATCTGTTTAGTCCATGAACTCGCATGGACTATAATAAAGTCTATAATAGACTTTATTTATATTTCTATGATTCTACAATTGGGCCCCGCACACCTCCTAAGGCCAACCCTGCAGTCGGGGGGGGGGGGGGGGGGGGGGGGGGGAACGTACAAACTATGTACAGGCAGCACTCGCAGTCAGGTTCAAACCCGAGTCTCTCTTGCTGTAAGGCAGCAACTCTACCGCTGTGCCATTGTGCTGTTCACCAATAGTTTGCATCCGGTTTCCATGGATTCAGCCAATCATCCAACAGAACCAGAAAGCAGTGCTAAATTACTATCCACCTCTTTGATGACCCTCGGACTAACTTTGATCGGACTTTGCTGGCTTTATCTTGCACTAAACGTTATTTCCTTATGATGTACCTACGCACTGTAAATTGATTTACAGCCTGCACCGCCATTCAATATGATCATGGCTGATCATCCAACTCAGTATCCCGTACCTGCCTTCTCTCCATGCCCTCTGATCCCTTTAGCCACAATGGCCACATCTAACTCCCTCTTAAATATAGCCAATGAAGTGGCCTCAACTACCATCTGTGGCAGAGAATTCCAGAGATCCACCACTCTGTGTGAAAAATGTTTTTCTCATCTCTGTCCTAAAAGATTTCCCCCTTATCCTTAAACTGTGACCCCTTGTTCTGGACTTCCCGAACAATCGGGAACAGTTTTCCTGCATCTAGCCTGTCCAATCCCTTAAGAATTTTGTAAGTTTCTATAATCCCCCCTCAATCTTCTAAATCCTAGCGAGTATAAGCCGAGTCTATCCAGTCTTTCTTCATAGGAAAGTCCTGACATCCCCGGAATCAGTCTGGTGAACCTTCACTGTACTCCCTCTATGGCAAGAATGTCTTTCCTCAGATTTGGAGACCAAAACTGTACGCAATACTCCAGGTGTGGTCTCACCAAGACCCTGCACAACTGCAGTAGAACCTCCCTGCTCCTATACTCAAATCCTTTTGCTATGAATGCTAACATACTATTTGCTTTCTTCACTGCCTGCTGCACCTGCATGCCTACTTTCAATGACTGGTGTACCATGACTGGTGTTGCATCTCCCCTTTTCCTAATCGGCCACCATTCGGATAATAGTATACTTTCCTATTTTTGCCACCAAAGTGGATAACCTCACTTTTATCCACATTGTACTGCATCTGCCATGCATTTGCCCACTCACCCAGCCTATCCAAGTCACCTTACAGCCTCCTAGCATCCTCCTCACAGCTAACACTGCCCCCCAGCTTTGTGTCATCCGCAAACTTGGAGATGTTGCATTCAATTCCAACGTCCAAATCATTAATATATATTGTAAATAGCTGGGGTCCCAGCACTGAGCCTTGCGGTACCCCACTAGTCAATGCCTGCCATTCTGAAAATGAACCCATTTACTCAAAGGACAAAGGACAAAGGACATTTATTGTCACGCACACCAATTGGTGTAGTGAAATTTGATTTGCCATGCAGCACACAAATAACGGTAAGACACAACATCATAGATTTAACAGTAAACATAAAAACATCCCCCCACAATGGTTCCCACTGTGAGGGAAGGCAGTCCCATCCCCAGTTCACCCATTGTCGGGCCTATTGAGGCCTCCGCAGTCGCTGCTATGGGGCCCGATGTTCCAGGCCATTCTCTTCGGGTGATGGTGCTCTGGCGTCGGGAGCACTCTCTCAGCGGCTTGGGACACCTGGAACGGCCGCCTCTTACTGGAGTCCGCGGCTTCCGAAGCCAACAAGGCAACGCCGCATGGAGCTCCACCACTAGGATGGAAGCTCCCGATGGAAAGTTCATCACTGCCGCCCGCAGCTGGCCGCTCCACAGTCCCATAGCTCCGCGAAGTTTTTGTCAGCGGTCTTCAGCTCACCGGAGCTCCAGCGCGGCGACCCAGGCAAGGCATCGCCTGCTCCGCGATAGCGCTGCACTGCCGCCGAAGCCGAGGTTCTGTGCGGTCCCCTTGGGAATCGCCGCTCCAGGCCCGCTGGTAGGCTGCGAGGACGGGTCGAAGATGCAGCCCAGAGAAAAGCCGCCTCTCCAACCAGGTAGGGACCCTGAAAAGTAGTTTCCCCCTCGCCCCCCACATAAAAAAGACTAGAGCTCCGAAAAACAAAAACTCAACTAACTAAAAATTTTAAAAAAGTGAAAAACGGACAGCTGCAGGCTGGGCAGCCATACCCGTACAGGACGGCGTCCCCTTTTTGCTTCCTGTTTTGCTTCCTGTTTGCCAGCCAGTTGTCTATCCACATCAATACTGAACCCCCAATACCATGTGCTTTAAGTTTGTATACTAATGGAAAGCCTGTATACTGTCGGAAGCCTTCTGAAAGTCCAGATATAACACAGCCACTGGTTATCCCTTATCAACTCTATTAGCTACATCCGCGAAAAATTCTATAAGATTAGTCAGACATGATTTTCCTTTCGTAAATCCATGCCGACTTTGCCCAATGACTTCACCACTTTCCAAATGTGCTGCTATCCCATCTTTAATAACTGACTCTAGCAGTTTCCCCACTACCGATGTTAGACTAACTGGTCTGTAATTCCCCGTTTTTTCTCTCTCCCTCCCTTTTTAAAAGATGGGGTTACATTAGCTGCCCTCCAATCCTCAGGAACTACTCCAGAATCTAAAGAGTTTTGAAAGATTATCACTAAGGCATCCACTATTTCTGGGGCTACTTCCTTAAGTACTCTGGGATGCAGCCTATCTGGCCCTGGGGATTTATCGGCCTTTAATCCATTCAATTTACCTAACACCACTTCCCGGCTAACCTGGATTTCACTCAGTTCCTCCACTTCATTTGACCCGCAGTCCCCTGTTATTTCTGGCAGATTATTTATATCTTCCTTAGTGAAGTAGATATTCAATTGGTCTGCCATGTCCTTGTTCCCCATGACCAATTTACCTGTTTCTGACTGCAATGGACCTACACTTGTTCTAACTAATCTTTTTCTCTTCACATATGTATAAAAACTTTTGCAGTCAGTTTTTTAATTCCCTGCCAGTTTTCTTTCATAAACTATTTTCCCTTTCCTAATTAAGCCCTTTGCCCTCCTCTGCTGGACTCTGAATTTCTCCCAGTCCTCTGGTAGGCTGCAGGTTTCTGGCTAATTTGTACGCTTCATCTTTTGTTTTGATACTATCCCTGATTTCCCTTGTTATCCACGGATGCACTACCTTCCCTGATTCATTCTTATGCAAAACTGGGATGAATAATTGTTGTAGTTCATCCAAGCAGTCTTTAAATGCCTTCCATTGCCTATCCACTGACAACCCTTTAAGAATCAATTGCCAGTCTATCTTGGTCAATTCACGTCTCATACCCTCAAAGTTACCTTTCTCTAAGTTCAGAACCCTTGTTTCTGAATTAATTATGTCACTCTCCATCCTAATGAAGAACTCAACCATATTATGGTCACTCTTGCCCAAGGGGCCACGTACAACAAGACTGCTAACTAACCCTTCCTCATTACTCAATACCCAGTCTAGAATAGCCTGCTCTCTCGTTGGTTCCTCTACATGTTGGTTTAGAAAACTATCCCGCATACATTCCATGAAATCTTCTTCCTCAGCACCCCTGCCAATTTGATTCACCCAATCTATATGTAGACTATTTTACAACACTGTTTTACCTTTGTTGCACGCATTTCTAATTTCCTGTTTGATGCTATCCCCAACTCAGCTACTACTGTTAGGTGGCCTGTACACAACACCCACTAGTGTTTTCTGCCCCTTAGTGTTTCGCAGCTCTACCCATATCGATTCCACATCCTCCAAGCTAATGTCCTTCCTTTCTATTGCGTTAATCTCCTCTCTAACCAGCAACGCTACCCCACCTCCTTTTCCTTTCTGTCTATCCCTCCTGAATATTGAATATCCCTGGATGTTCAGCTCCCAGCCTTGGTCACCCTGGAGCCATGTCTCCATGATCCCATCTATATCATAGTCATTAATAGCTATCTGCACATTCAACTCAACCACCTTATTACAAATGCTCCTTGCATTGAGACACAAAGCCTTCAGGCGTGTTTTTACAACACTCTTACCCCTTATACAATTATGTTGAAAAGTGGCCCTTTTTGATTTTTGCCCTGGATTTGTCTGCCTGCCACTTTTACTTTTCACCTTGCTACCTATTGCTTCTACCCCCATTTTACACCCCTCCGTCTCTCTGCACACACGTTTAAGAAACCCACCATCTCTTATTCTCTGTTCATTATGTTTTTCTTCTTTCCCCCCTACATGTTGGTCTGAGTGCTTCCCTTCTCTGCCTCCAGCCTCGCACACTGCCTACTAGCTTTCTCTATTTGATTCCCTACCCCCAACCGATCTAGTTTTCTGCTGACTGGTTAGCATGCAACAAAAGCTTTTCACAGTAACAATAAACTAAACTGAACTGAACCCATCAGACCACAAGTACAGGCTATGTATGCATGTGGATTATTTATAGGTATAAGTTATAAAAGCAGCAACTAAATGTAGCAAGACAACAAAGTTGCTGGAGATTTTCCTTAAAGTGGAAAGTTTTTCTTTATAGACTGAGAATTCATTTATGCATCACAAAGAGCATAAAATTAATTTCAGTTTCCCTTACACATACACAATTTGCAAAATCTGATGAACCATCGATTTTGGATAAGTGTCCCCCATATATTTTTATGTAGCTTTGTTGTATGTAAGTGATGTTAAAGTAAGTTGGTCTATGGAGTTTAAATCTTAAAATAGAACTGAAGATTATGGGTGGATGTTGTTAGTTATTAATCAACACAAAAGGTTTTCAAGTCAGATACAGGGCAAGTCAATTATACATATTAAATTCACAATTATGCTTAATTATTGCATCAAACGCAGACGGACAGGTTCTCAAACAACCGCTAATGCTTTGATCATGTACAATTTATGTAGAGCTTGGATCAAAGTCTCACATCCTGAATAATTCCTAGATCAATGAGCCTGCCACCATAGAGAATCTGCCAAGAGTATTGTAAGCTTTTTTGCAGCTTAAATAATGACTCAAGCTGTTTGTCCTATAATGACCAGACGCTCACATCAAGAGTCAATTATGTTTTATTGTCTATGTCCCAAACAGAACAGTGAAATTCTTACTGGCAGTAGCACAACGGAATACGTAAACAATATGGTCTTTTTTTTTAAGCAGCGACTCCTGTAAATACCTTTGAAAGTGGGGAGGTCAGCAACCATGATGGACTGTGCAGTGTTCACTACTTTTTGCAGTCTTCTACGTTGCTGGGCATTCAAGTTGCCGTACCAGACCTTGATGCAGTCAACATGCTCTCCACTGTTGCACATTGCACTAAACATACAATTCCAAATATATTTGTTTTGACAATTGATGTTTTGCGTATTTGCGTATCCAGCCAGCAATTCCTGTCACTGTTATAACTTTACTCTGGATGACTGATGTTCTGTGCTCAGAACCATTTAGAACATGCACTTGTATTTGAATATTCAAAGATGTCTTGGTTGAGATTAGAAATCTATAAATCCTGAGTTTCCTTTCTACATCCAAAATGTAATAATCCTAACCATTCAAACTATATTTAATCAGCACTTCAGCAAAACACGGAGGAACTCAGTGGACCAGGCAGCATCTCTGGGGAATGGATATGATGTTTCTAGCTGGGATACTTCTATCTTTGTGTTTAAAATGTATGCAAAACTTACTGTACTGCAGAGATTTTCAGAGATTTGGGACACAGCAATGTCATGTAAATGAAAGTAGTTATGTTTATTATTTTGTTGCATATACTCTGCATGCACTGCTTGAAGTCTGCGATTCATGGACATCACCAAATGGGGGTGATGCTCCAATGCCGGGTCCTCCTTCGTTTCCGGTGGCGCATCCTCCTACTCAATTTCTCTCAAAGGTTACCACTTTAGGACTCCATACTAAGTATATCATTCTTTAGGTATGAAATGTATAATATATGTTTAATCATTTTCTCCAAAACTTTAAATCATCTCATCTGGCTGTCAAATACTGTAGTTGATGATTTCAGTCACTGTGCGGCCTATTGACCTATTCACCTATTGACTCAAATTACTTTTGAAGTGGAGAGGAAAACAATTAATTCTATTCCAAAGGCACAAAAAACTCTGATTATATATTCTTTACTTGAGAGATTTGAAAATGTCTCTTAACGAGGAACACGTGCTTGGGTTATCAAATGGAGTCCTATTTCAAACCATGGTATTGCAATATTTGAGAATTATTTAAGTTTGAATTTGGAAACATGAAATCTCATTGTGCCTTTTTTCAGAGAAGTCGTTTGAAAAATAGAACATTGAACATCTGTACTGTTCTATGTTATGTCAAACTACTTCTGCCCTTCAGCCCACAAAGCCTGTGCCCAACATGATGCCATGACCATCACTTATCCACCTGCACATATCCCATATCCCTCCATTCCCTGCTTACCCATGTGCCTATCCAAATGTCTTTTAAATGCCTCAACCACCACCCCGGGCAGCGCAATCCAGGCACACACCACCCTTACCTCTGTAGCAAGACCAAGTGGGCATGTTCGGATTGACGGGGTCACCAATTATAGCACGACCAAGTAGGTAGAGCAAATAATTTTATTGACAAAATGTTATTTGAACTGCACAAACACTTAGTCGAGAGAAAACATGTTTTAATCTCTTGTTGTTGTGAAGAGCACTAGCTACTGAACAAACTAACTCTAAAAACTCAGCAAAAAACCCTGTCAAGTGATAGTCCTGAATTCTGACAAGGGTTCTGGTTGTACAGCTTAACCACTAGGTGCTATTACACCCCGCACACCTCCTTTAAACTTTGCCCCTTCCACCTGGGGAGATCCAAGAATATACTTTGCTACATTCCGTCAGGTAAGAACGGCAAGGTGGTGCAGCATTAGACTTACTGCCATACAGTGAATGCAGTGCCGGAGACCCGGATTTGATCCTGACTATGGGTTCTGTCTGTAAAGAGTTTGTACGTTCTCCCCGTGACCTGGGTGGGTTTTCGCCGAGTTCTTCGGTTTCCTCCCACATTCAAAAGACGTACAGGTTTGTAGGTTGATTAATTTGGTATAAATGTAAATTGTCACTAATGTGTAGAATAGTGTTAATGTGCGGGGATCGCTGGTTGGTGCGGACTCGGTGGGTCGAAGGGCCCGTTTCCACACTGTATCTCTAAACTAAACTAAACTGAACTGAAATATTACTCCAATATCACTGCATGACACAAGGAATAGAGGTACAAAGTTCAGGGTATTAGACAGGAGTGGTAGAGTGTTTGATTTTTACCGATAACTGATGTGGTCTGAACTATTTCTAATAAGAGGAAATCTTCCACCACTAATTTGTGGAATTAGAAGCACGTATGTGTGGATTCCAAATAAGATGGCAATGATTCATCAATATCAGATGTTCTATGTTCCATTATTGCCCAAGGAGCCTTTGTAAAGGCAGAGAGAGATCTCAACACAGGTGATTAAAAGTACAAATAGGCCTATTCTGATGAACACAGTCAAGAACATGTAAATGGACATGCTGACCTCACACGCCAATTTTCAGACAACCCCCCTTTGGCTTTAGTGCCAAAAGTTTTAAGCATGATTAGATTCCACAGCCCTGCGGCATCTGTGTTTCTGCATATTGTCTGGCCCTTTGTGCCAGAAGGCAGAGAGAGAGGCAGGACCTTGCCAAAACATTCAGCCTAAACCAAATGCATAGGGCACAGGCCTACTAGACTAACATCACACCAGTAAAACAGAAAACCCATTTTGTTAAAGTCTCACCACAATCCAAACTGAATTTAGTTTAATTTAGTTTAGAGATACAGCGTGGAAACAGGTCTTATGGGCCACTGAGTCTGTGCCGACCAGTGATCACCTGTGCACTAGTTCTTTCCTACACACAATTTACAGACGTCAATTAACCTACAAACCTGTAGGTCTTTAGGATGTGGGATAAAACCGGAGCACCCGGAAAAAACCCACACAGTCAAAGGGAGAACGTTCAAATTCCGTACAGTCAGCACCCGTAGTCAGGATCAAACCTGGGTCTCTGGTTCTGTATGGCAGCAACTCTACCGCTGTGCCACTGCGCTGCCCCGAATGATAGGGCAAAAGCAAAATGGATAGCTTCAATGCAGCATCAAATGGATGGGTGCTCAGAATTTACGAACAGAAAATGTAACAACAGCTAATGAAGGAAAAAGCAGATAACTTTGATGAAAAGTATGGAAGGTATTTTTCCTCTTGGATCAAGTCGTTTTAATATTCCTGAGTGCAGCACAAGGCTTTTTGGTTCTTGGTTCTTGGTTACTTGGTCCTCCAAAATATTCCAACTGGAATTCCAACTGGAAGGCTAAATGTTACTTGATAAACACTCCAGTGAACATGATCAATATGTTAAAAATGCCACACAAATGCATAATGTTGTTGAATACTCAACCTCACGCATTTCAGCAAATATCTCAAAATACAATAACATGGTGCAGAATATGCAGAGTGAAACCTTTACTCCGAAGATTTCCTGATATGTATCATAGGCAAATGTTCTATTCAATTTAGTCAACAATTATAATGTATACATTATCTAATGCTATGAAATGGCAGCAAATGATACATAAACAAAGCACCAAAATATTTATCTTGTGTGTCTTCAATATCAATTTTTTCAGTGTGTTAAAGTGGGTGATTCCGTATTAAGGTTGAGATTAATGGAATACATATTTAAAAAACATGTACATATTAAATTATTCCATGTAAAAAGTTTCCCATTTTATACCAACTGTTTGCAAAATGTATGAAAAAATGTTCAAGGTCATAGGTTGAAAGTGAAAGGGGCAGTTTAAAGGAGAGGTGCCACAATTTTTTTTAGATAAAAGGGATTGGTTGCCTGGGGTGTGGTGGTGGAGGCAAATACAATAGTGGTGTTTAAGAGACTTGGATGAGCACATGGATGTTTTATTTTTTTAGTTTTAGAGACACAGCGCAGAAACAGGCCCTTCGGCCCACCAAATCCATGCCGACCAACGATCCCCGCATATTAACATGACCCCACATACAGTAGCGACGATTTACATTTCTAGCAAGCCAATGAACCTACATACCTTTGGAATGTGAGAGGAAACCAAAGTTCTCGGATAAAACCCACACGGTCACGGGGAGAATGTACAAACTACGTACAGACAGCACCTGTAGTCGGGATCTAATCCGGGTCTACGGCACTACAAGCGCTGTAAGGCTGCAAATCTACCACTGCGCAACACGTGCTGGATGTGTATGGAATGGAGTGGTATGGATCATGTGGAGGCAGATGAGATCAGTGCAGCCTGGTATCATGTTTCGCACAGGCATTGTGGATCAAAGGACCTGTTCCTGTGCTTTACTTTTCTATGTTTTATATGTATTTTAGAGGAATCAGTGGACCTGTGGGATTTATCAATAGTAAATGACTGCGAAATATAAAGAACGTTTACAGAGTCTGATAAACACAGACCACAGATGGATCTTGCTACTGTATTTTTACAGCTTTCTTGCAACCACTAATAAATTATTTACTAAAACTCTGACAGAAAGGGAACAGAATATAAATAACATAACACAGAATGCAGGAATAGAAAAAATACAGTACAATGTCATAGGAATGTTTCCATTTTGAACAACAGTGTTAAAGGAATGTGCTTGATCTCTGATCATGCATCATGAACACTTTCTTTCAGCACTAAATCAATGAAAGGGAAATTCAGGCAGATTTAATGGCTGAATGATTCAATATAACCCTTTTCACACCTTTCCTCTATGTTAAAATTACTTCCGGCAGTTTAAAAGATTGCTGGTTCAGATTTTGTTTTTCGTTTTACTGACAATTTCTGGTGCAAGACCCTTTTGCATCAATGGCAGTAGAAGGATGGACTTTTGAAATGTATGCCACTGTCACGAATGCGTACACAGGATTCACCTATACATCACCTGTGCCAGTTCAAAGTGACATCTGAATTACAATTCTTATTGTTGTTTTTCACAATAGCTTCCCAGTATCAATGGACTTAAACAAACCTGCACAAATGCAAAGGGACTGCCTGCATTGCTTCAGGAAAATTGGAATGAGTCCATCCCAGTCCATGCAAAGTCAGGGAGGTCTTTCCTTGGAGTTTAAGCTAGCCTTACCTGGTGCTGACTTGCTTTCATAAGCTGTTCATTGGCTGTATCAACATCTGTAGCTGCCCTCTCAATATTGGCCTCAATGCTATCTGTAAAGATTCAAATGGTCCAAATGAAACATGATATACAGTATTCCTGTAAAAAGGATGATAAACTGTGTAATTACACAGCCTCAGAGGAGGACTATATTTCCAACAAAATTGCAGTGCGTTGAACAATATGGGACAGCAGGCCTGTTGCCTTACAGCTTTCAGTCCTGACCTCGGGTGCAATCTGTCGGGAGTTTGCATATTCTCTCTGTGGCCGCAAATGATTTCCCCTTGTGTGCTGGTTTCCTCCTATATACTGAAGACTTGCATGTTAGTAAGTTAATAGGCTGCTGTAAATTGGCCAGGGTGTGCAGATGAGAGAGGGAATCTTGGGGGGGGGGGGGGGGGCAAATTGATGGAAATCTGGGATAAACTAGTTATAGCAAAGATTAGTGAAGAATAGTAAGATTGAACGAGAACTTACCAGTTCGAAGGTTGATCGTTATTTCATGAGGAGTCGAAGTGAGGGATTTCGTGAAGAGCCCGCCGGCGCGCATGCTCGACATACTTCAAAGTAGCGGCGTGGAATCACAGAACCAACAATAGAAATGACTTCGCATAGTATGATTGAATTGACTAAGATTACCAGATGAAGGTGATTGAGGGTTGGGCGAGGAGGGCACGAAATCCCTCACTTCGACTCCTCATGAAATAACGATCAACCTTCGAACTGGTAAGTTCTCGTTCAATCTTACTATTTCATTTCGGAGTCACGTGAGTGACTTCGTGAAGACTTCAAAGCTTCTGTGATTACACGCCCTGGACCACGTCCATGCTGACACACCACTACCAGGGATGGATGGGAGGAACAAACTGGCTCAATAGCTCATACTGCAAAACAAAAGCATATTTATTAATAACAAATCAAAAACCCCTCATGCGGGGACATCTCCACGTTCTTGACCTGCATTCAGCACGGCTTCTGCGAACTGTAGAGGAGCAGCAACAGGCTTGTTATAAAAACGCTGGAACACAGCTTCATTCGCCCATCCTGCTGTGGCGAGAATTTGGTCCATGGGCACCTCCATGACCCTCGCCGCTGACGTCGATGCAGCCCTGGTGGAATGAGACTTGAACACATTAGTGTCGATACCTGACTTACCCAAGACGACTCGAAGCCACCTGGATATCGTCTGGACTGTCACTCGATGATGAGGTCTCTTATGAGTGACAAGCAGGTATCTCTCCATTCCTCTGATGCGTGCCGTCACCTTGACATAGTGGCGGATATGTGAGGCTAAACATAGCCTAGCATCTGCGGGGTATGCCGGGAACTTCAGCTGCAGCCCTGTGCACCCAGGTCTATGCTGCTTTAGTAGCTCGTCAACGAAAAAGACTACTTCTGTAGGGGTAGATGTCATTCTGTCAACACGCAGTTTGTGTAGTGTCTGTACCCTCTGAGCTGAAGTCAGCGCTAGTAACATCACCAGCTTCATGGTGAGTTGGTCCAGTTGGAGCCCTTCCATGGGAGACCACGTCCTGAGCAGGGTTAATACGTCCCTGACATCCCAGGTGATATTATAGCGTGGTGTAGGCGGATTCATATTGAATATACCCCGCATGAGTCTGGACACTAGCCTGTTGGATCCTACCCCAATCTTGAGGTAGAATGATAGCGCACTTCTGGCGCTGTTGATGGCACTGTAACTTAAGTGTTCATCATGGTGCAACCCCGCGAGGAATTCCAGGACGTCGGTTATTGTCACGTCATCGTACGTGATGCGAGAGCGGCTGCAGTAGGCTTCCCACTTCTTAATATGCGAGCGGTATCTTCGCCTTGTGGACTCTCGACACGACGCCCCGATGGTATCCATGGTCCGAGCCGAGAGGCCGTATTGGACTAACGGCCTGTTCAGAACCTGCAAGCCAACAAATTTAAATAGCCATGGCAGGGATGTGGCTCCCCTGACACAGGGTGAGTAACCAATTGTGGGCAACCCTTCAAAAGGACCCAAGGTTCGTTGAGCATGTCAAAGACCACCGGATACCAAGGCTGTGTGGGCCAGTCGGGTATAATAAGGATGCCCTTGGCAGCATCTGCCTGAATCTTTCGCAATACCCGACTGATGAGGCAAAACGGAGGGAAGGCATAGAAAACCCAATTCCCCCAGTCCAGCGAGAATGCATCTAGCGCTATTGCCCCAGGATCTGGTTCCCATGAAACGTAGGCTGGTACCTGATGGTTCAACCGTGACGCAAAAAGGTCAATGTCCGGTGTACCAAATTTGGCTGTGACTTTAGCAAAAATCTCAGGATGCAACATCCATTCAATGTTGTCATTAAATTTGCGTGACCTGGTGTCCGCCACAGTATTAAGCTCACCTGGCAAATAGGTAGCTGAAATCCAAATGTCTCTTTGAATACACCAGAGCCAAATTGAGTTAGCCAATTTGTCACACGAAACTGACCTGGTACCACCCATATGGTTTAAATATGCCACAGCTGTGGTGTTGTCTATTTGGAGACGGACGTGTGCTCCAACAAGCTTGGAACAATATGCACGAAGTCCGTGGAATGCTGCCAGCAACTCCAAATAGTTAATCCCTTGAGTCAACAACATCGATGCCTCAAGGGTGTCCCATCTACCCCCACAACTAGAGCAATTATCAGTAGCTCCCCAGCCATTGGAGCTTGCATCAGTCTGTAAATATACCACCGGATTAGCCTCCCTGACAGGCTTAAATGAGTTGCTAATGTGACACACCCACCATTGCAACTCAGTTATCGCTTCGGACGGCAGCTGCATAGATCGATCGTAATGACCAGCGCTCCATTTTAACGCCGTAATTTTAGCTCTTTGCAAATTCTGATAATGCAAAGGTCCATATCGTGCTGCCGGAAACAAAGCCACTAACTTGCCAATTACTGTGGCTGTATGCCGAATCGATGGTATATTGGTGCCAATTAAATCTCTGCACACCTTAGTGACTTCCTCAATTTTGTTAATTGGTATAGTTATCCTCATGCTCATTGAGTTCACCGTGAACCCTAGGTAATTAATTACCTGGGCAGGGCAGAACTTTGATTTCTCTGGATGGACAATGAATCCTAATTGTTGAAATATATTAACAGCAGCTGCAACACCCTGTTCAGCCAATTGCAGGGTGTGGCCCACAATAAAGACATCATCTAAATAGGCCATAACTATATGATGTCGTTGTCTCAAATAAGCCATGATTGGCTTCACCAATTTAGTGAACAATCTAGGGGCTGTAGTAAGCCCATTAGGCAAAGCCTTATACTGCCAAAGTTGCCCCATCCAGATAAATTTCAAAAACCTTCTATCATCTTTCTGGATGGATACTGAATAATATGCATCCCTCAAATCAATGCATGCCATAAAGCAGCCATGAGAAATCAATGATTTGGCTGTTTCAAACGTATCCATTTTAAAATGAGTATATGTTACAAACGTATTCAAACGGGTTAGATCAATAATGACACGACAGCCTCCATCCTTCTTAGGTCTAGTAAATATGTTCGAAACAAATTCAATTGGCTCATGCACTGTTTCCTTCTGTTCCAAACTTAAAATTTCCTTGTAACCTGCTGCCTGTTCTGCAGCAGACAATTTGAACGTACGACCAGGCATGTGCTGGGATGGAGGAATGTCGCCATTAATAAACTCAATTTTATGCCCCTTAATATTCCGCAACACATACTCATCACCAGTAAAATTACCCCATGCATCCAAAAACAACCGTAAACGACCACCAACATGGGAAGTTAAACAGAGAGAAAAGAGAGAACCAGACCCCCTCACCTCCGTGGTTACCGGCGGTCCTTGACACGTGTGGGTGGCTGTGGAGGTGCTGGGTTGGCTTGAGGGCGCGGCGTCTTCGATTTCCAAAAAGGTCTCTGCCGACCCTGTCCTAAAAAAGACCCTTGGTGCTGGTTCTGGTGTTGTTGTCGTTGTGGAGCTAGAGGGTGAGTCCTCGTCGAGGCACTGGCCGACCCTCGTGAGCGAATGTATGGAGCTTTTGAGCCGGACGGTGTGGGGGCACTCTTAGAGCGCATGATCCCCACCGTTTTGGCTTGTTCGTCAAGCTCTTTGACTCTCTTCGAGAGGTCCTCACCAAAGAGCTGACGGGGCGGCGGCGGCGGCGGTGGTTTGCACAATCCTGCAAACTTCGGGTTGAGTGCTGGGCGAATGCTGTTTTTGCGAAACCCGTTGATTTCGTGCTGGGTCGCGCACAATAAGGCCAGAGCATCTTCCTGGTCCAAATTCAGCTCGTCCTCGTCCACCGACCGCGCAAAGGCGGTAATACCGGCCGTGAGGAGTTTCAGGATCCGCTGCAATTGTAGCTCTTGTTGACGGATAGCCGCACTGATGTTGCCCCATATTGGCGTATTGACCACAGGCACGTTGAGGGAGTTGCAGTTTGATGGAGCCTTGTGACGGCTCATAGCCTGGATGAGGACTTCTTCCTGCAGCACCTGATTATTAAGAAAGTCCACTGTGGCTGCCAGCTTTGAATTGAGAGGAAGACCAGCCGTATGTGGGGCCGCGAATTTGGTCGCCACATCCAAAAGTTCCTCCGCTGGCACCTCCACCGGAGGTGGTACGGGATCCACCAGAACCTCCTCCTCGTGCTGCTCCAGGCTGATAGTAGATGTTGGTGAAGACGCCCTGTGCCTGTTGCTGCCCTGCTGTTGTTGACGTTGAAGCAGGAGCTCCAGCAGCCGCTCCATACGGTCAATACGCCCTTCACCCTGAACACTCAGGTGGTCGGAGTCCTCCGGCTCTGAAAAGAAAACCGGGCTCCTGTCATCGGCCCGCACCTCGTCGAGGCCCTGCCGGTGCCGGTAGTTGTCGCTAACAGCCGCCGAGGCGAAACTGCGCGATTCCTGCGCGGGCGTGTTCAATCGCCTCCGTTTAGCGAGAGCTGAAGCCGCTGCCACTAAGGGCACATGCGGCGAGGTGTCGGCACCAGCCGAAGCATGGCTGCCTGGGGCCCGCGCAGGCTTGCCGGCTGCCCACATCGTGGACGTTGCCGACGCATGGTGCCGCCCACCCATCCATGGGGGGCTCGGCGACCGCGACGAGACCCGACTCAACCGACCCGTCCCGGCGTCGAGAGTCGGGGTGTGCCGGCTGGACCTCACAGCCGCCCCGGGTCTCGCCCTGGAACCTGACCGCTCCTCCGCGACAGGCAATGCCTTAGCCCTAACAGGGTTAGGCTTCTGGGCTCCTCCCCTCCCCCTTCTCGGAGGGCTGAGTGGAACAGGCCGTGCAACGGCACGCGCCCTGCTCGAGGTCGCCAGCGAGCCCGCTGACAACCTGACTGCCATGGCAGGGTCCCCCTGCTCTGGCGGCACACCACACTCCTCCTCGTCGAACTCCTCCGAGCTGTGGTGTGCTGGCGGATCTGGACCTGTGAACACAGGGCTTACCCACATCTCCGCCTGAGTCCCGGCCTGCGCTGCAGGTACTGCCGATGGTAAAGGCCCCGGAACTGTTGACCGGCGAACTCGTCCTGACGTCCTCCGGCCCTTCGAACTCCCATCCATGTCCTTGCTGCAAGACATAATCAGACAACAAGGACCACCAACTAAAGGTGGAATACTCACCTCCGTGGCCCCTTATGAAGGGCTGGCGAGGAGCGCGCTCCACCGCCAGCCGTCGCAGCAACGCGTTACGACGATATGTCGAGCATGCGCGCCGGCGGGCTCTTCACGAAGTCACTCACGTGACTCCGAAATGAAATGGGATTACTCCATGAGCCAGCATGGAGTCAATGGGGTTTAATGGCCTCCTTCTGTGCTGGAATTAACCTGTTCACCTCCAAGATCCTTTTTTACTTGTATACTATGACTCGACTATACCAGGGGGTGACACTGAACCGGTTAAATGGAGGCTCACATGTTGTTGAGATTCAGCAATGTCTTCATATTCACGAGTATAATGGTGATCTCAAATTGCCATAGGAATGTGGCAAATGAGTATTTCTTAAATTGATACAGCCATTCTGGTGTTGGCATCCCAACAATAGTCTTGAACATGCAAGAGGTTGCAAGAAAGACTTTCATTGTACCTGGCCCTCGCGATATCTGTGCAGAAAACAATAAACGTGACTTGATTTGTTCTAGGCAGACCTACGAACAGGCAGGAAATGCAATGATATGGATCATGTGCGGACAGATGGAATTAGTTTAATTTTGCATCATTATCAGCACAGATATGGTGGGGTGAGGTGCCTGTCCTTGTTCTGCATTGTTTTGTGTGCTTTGCTGTTAACTCCATGCCAAAATTGACTTGACAGTTAAACATTGATGGGGCAAATTTAACTCGAAGATGCCCATTCTCCCCTCTTTCCAAGAAAGAATTATTATTTTCATATGACAATAAACTCAAATTAACTTTATCTGACTTCACTTATATGGTCCCTCACCACACCATGTCTGTGCTGATTATACCAAATTAAACCAATTCAATCTGTCTGCAAATTATTTATTTCCCTGAATTTGCTACCTGATCATGTGTCTGCCTAAAATTAAAAAGACGATTAAAGTTTACTGTCAAATGTCTGGGAAAGGGGGAAGAATGAGGTTAATTGGATATCACTGGATATCAATAGGATTGACATGATGGACCGAAGGGCCTTCTTGTGGAAAATTATTCTATCTAAAGCACTAGCAGTGTGCTGGAGCATTGAGCAAATAAATATTCCTTTTACAATTAAAATTAAGTTAAACCTTAGACATACAGGTGAAAACAGACCCTTCAGCCCACCGAGTGAATCCGCGACGTGCAGTGATCACCCCTTAACCAGCACTATCCTACAAAAGCCAATTAATCTACAAATCTGCGCATTATTGGAGCATGAGAGGAAGCCAGAGCACCTGAAGAAAACCAACGTGGTCACAGGGAGAAAGTGCAAACTCCATACGGACACAACCTGCAGTCAGAATCAAACCCGGGTCTCTGGTGCTGCAATGCAGCAATTCCACCGCTGCAATTATGTGCCACCCTTAATCTCAATAAGAAGCAAAAGCAGAAGAATTGTAACTTTAATTGAACAGTAATGCGACACTCACCAATGTTTTCCCCCTGTTCATGCACCAGTAAAGCTAAGTCCTTAATAATCTGATTCACATCCAGCATGTCGGCCTGTTGGAGGAAATGTAGAATAAGAATCAAAATGAGAGCTCAAAATGAAAATTCACTGTTCCACTATAAACCGCAGGCGATAGATTTTACTTCAACACCATGTAACAAAGGGTATCATATATTTTTTTGAAGCACACTCTCTTCAAGCCTTAATTAAATGAGAAGGTCAGAGCAGATTATAAAGACGACATTGACAGAGTTTAACTGGTTCAGAACTTGAAAGAATATAATCCTCAATTGTAGTCAGTCACAAGGTGTATCTGAGTGTGTAGCAATCAGTGTAAACTATTCTCTATTTTTTCACCATCATGGGCTGCTTATGTTATCTCCTGGACATTATTTTAAAATAAACTGACCTCCGAAATGTGCGCAAATTCACTCAGCTTCTCCAGACTGAGGTTGCAACGATTCCTGATCAAGAGCAGGAATCCATTTCCTAGACTGCGATTTTCTTTGAAAGAAGTTTCGACCCGAAACCTCACCCATCCTTTCTCTCCAGAGATGCTCCTGCCCGGCTGCGTTACTCCAGGTTTTTGTGCCTACTCCATTTCTCTGATAGACACCATGCTTCCTCGGCCTTTCCCCCTCATCAGCGGGCATGCCTTAAGACACTCAGTTCTCACTCTGCAAACTTTCTCTCCCTAAAACCATCTGTTCTCCACTTTGATTGATTTTTAAAACCAATGTTATTGACTGAGTAACCTTTTCTAATGTCTCCAGCACTAGCTTGGAAACCCGTTGCATCCTTTTGAATGGAATGTTCAGTTGAACAGTGCTTGCTGTTGGTAGTTTAGAAGATATCTAAACAGACATTTTATCATGGCAAAGGCTAATTTGGTGATTACCTCTGATTTGGAAAAATGGCAAAGAAGCCACTAATCGTTCCTTTTCATTAAAACAAATAGCAGTCCAAAATTTGTTACACAATGTCATAGAGTCATAGAAAGGTAGGGCACAAAAATAGGCCCTTTGGCCCACCAAGTCCGTAACCATCATCAACCACCTACTTACATTAATCCCATTTTTTATTTTCCCCATGTTCTCATCAACTCATCCCAGATTATACCTTTTCCCACACACTAGGGAGAATTTACAGCGCCCAATTAATCTATCTACCCATGTCTTTTGGACGTGGGAGGAAACCCACATGGTCACAGGTAAAATGTGCAAATTCTAAACAGACAGCGCCCAAGGTCAGGATTGATCCCGGGTCTTTGGTGCCATGGGGCAGCAGTTTGCCAGCTGTGCCACAGTGTGGCCACGGGGTCTAGACATTCTGATGTACAGAGTAGATGATTATTTTAGTGATGCTTAATACCTCAGGTACCTCAACCCTCAGTCCCAAAGCCCTGGCAGATTCTACCTATCTGCTTGGACGAACAGATTGCTAATCATTCTGGAAGTCTATTCAAAACATTTCTGTGACATCATGCAATTAAGTAATCTAGGACATTTACAAAACCCACACTTCTGGGCATCCCAAGCATCACACATTTAAACATTCTAGAATTTAAATCTAGAGCAAATCGCTCAGAAGCTAGATGTTTCACTGAGATTCACAGTTTTCAATTTACAGAAGGCAAATTGACCTACAAACCTGTATGAGGTTGGAATGTGGGAGGAAACCTGTGCACCCGGGGAAAACGCATATGGTCATGGGAAGAACACACAAAGTCTGTACTGACAGCACTCAGAGTCAGGATTATACCTGGGTCCTTGGCGCTGTAAAGGGCCTGTCCCACCAGCATGCGACTCCATGCTGCAAGCGCGACCTAACGTGGCCGCTTAAGCCGTACGGCCCCGTGGGGCTGGTCCCATTTCGATCGTTGGAGCCGTATGGAGTTGTGCGGAGCTGGTCCCGACATCGCGCGGGGCTCCGAAAAACTGACCGTGTTCAAAAATTCCGCGTGGCAACGGCCTGTTGCCCGCAGCCGCCTCAACGCCATACGCCCGCCTCGACGTCGTGCCTCCATGTTCCTCTCTGTCTGCCTCCGTGCCCCTCTCTGTGTGCCTCCGTGTCCCTCTGTGTGTGTGCCTCCGTGTCCCTCTCTGCATGCCTGTGCGCCCCTCTCTGTGTGTGCCTCCATGTTCCTCTGTGTGTGTGCTTCTGTGTCCCTCTTTGTGTGCCTCTGTGACCCTCTCTCTGTGCCTCCGTGACCCTCTCTGTCCTTGCGAACGTACCGCGAACTTCGCTCCAACTTCACGTCTTTCACCCGACCTGCGCGAGGCCCCCGCTTCCGTTTTGGTCTCGCTCCCCACATGCAGGCACATGCTGGTGGGACCAGCCCTGTATGGGGATCACTCGACCTCCACGCGACCCCCGCGCAGCCTCCACTTCCGGTTTGGTCGCGCTTGCCGCATGCAGGTCGCACTTGCTGCATGCAGGTCGCATGCTCGTGGGACAGGCCCTTTAGGCAGCAACTCTACCGCTGTGCTGCTGTGCCATCCCAGACCTTCCATCCTGATCACCTCCTCACACAAAGTAAATATCAGAGAAGCTGACCAGGAATGAATAGGTTAACCAATGGTTTGTCAGCACTGGGCCTGTACTCGCTGGAGGTTAGAAGAATGAAGGGGGAACATTCAGAATAGTGAAAGGCATGGATAGCGTGGATGTGATGAGAGACAGACAAAAATGCTGGAGAAACTCAGCAGGTGAGGCAGCATCTATGACGTGAAGGAATAGGTGACGTTTCGGGTTGAGACCCTTCTTCAGACTGATGTGGATGTGGGGGGAAGGGGGGCTGTGGCTGGAAGAAGAAAGGAAGAGGCGGGGACAGTAGGCTGAGGGAGAGCTGGGAAGGGAAAGGGAAGGAGGGAGAAAGCAAGGACTACCAGAAATTGGAGAGGTCAATGTTCATACCGCAGGGGTGTAAACTGCCCAAGCAATATATGAGGTGCTGCTCTTCCAATTTGCGGTGGGACTCACTCTGGCCATGGAGCAGGCCCAGGACAGAAAGGTCGGATTTGGAATGGGAGGGGGAGTTGAAGTGCTGGGCCACCGGGAGATCAGATTGGTTAGTGCGAATCGAGTGGCTTCTCGGCCTTTTGGCTAAGATCAAGTGTATTGTCTGTTCTTACACTTGAAGGAGTGAAAGAGACTATCTGTTCTTATTAGAACGGTTCTGGCGGTCCCTTGGGGACAAGGGCCGTGGATTGCGGAGTGAACTTGGAGACGAGGAGTTGTGGCTGCAGGCTTAGAGGTGGATCCATGCTGGTTGGGTAACCAACCTAACACCTTTTAGCCGCAATGTCAGCAGGAGCAGGAGCAGGAGCAGGAGTACAGGGTATTCGCAATACCCTGAGAATAAGCGTGAAGGACCTCAGCGAGGGGACCCTCTTTTCAAGAGACCTGTTCGTCAAGAAGGTCTTGCTAGGGGCCCTCAAATTTGAGGCTAAGGACATCTACTGCCTCCAGGATTTCCCAGGTAACGGATATTTTGACGTTACCTTCAAGTATCCGACGGGATGGCAGAAGGTGATGGAAGACTTTCGGGAGAGGGGGAATGAAGCTCCGCTGTCGCTGCTCAAAGTGCAGCCGCTCTTCACCCTCCCCACCCAGAAGGAAAGGTTGATCACCGTGCATATGTTCAACCCACATGTGCCGGTAGTCGATGTCCTCACGTTCCTTGCTCGCTACGTTGAGGGAACAGGGAACTGTGTGGACGTGAAGGACATGCATGGAATTTGGACAAGCAAGAGGCAAATCAAGGTGAAGCTGAGGGTGGACAAAGACGGAGAAATTGTCCACCCCCCCTCGGTTTTCGCGATTGGAGGAAACCGAGGTTACCTCAGCTACATAGGGCAACCCAGGCTGCGCAGGAAATGCAACAAGCCTGGGCATGTGATGGCCCAATGCACTGCAGTTGTATGCAAAAACTGCAAGACGGAGGGCCACGAGACAAAGGACTGTCAGGCCAGCAAGAACTGCAACCTGTGTGGGGAGGCAGGCCACCTTTACAGGGCTTGCCCTAAAAGAGCCTGCACTTATGCACAGGCGACAAGATGAGCTGCTGCCAGCACCCCCAAGGTGGGCGAAGCACCCCCCACCACTACCAAGACCCCAGCAGAGAAAGGAAACGCAGATGAGGACAGCCCAACCACCTTGAAGCCCCAAGTGCCAGAAGGAGACGCCCAGCATCTTGCCCAGGAGGGAGAGTCAATGGAGGAGGAGGAACCGAAGGAGAAGTGGACTACAGTGTCGTATAAGAAGCCGATGGTTCAGCCCAAGGAGCCGAGGCCGCAAAGGACTGGTAAGTCTAAAAGCAAACAACAAAAAAGATGTCTTTCTATTACAGAAGGCAGCAATCTCTCCTCTTCGTCGGAGGATGAGGCGACCGGGAAGTCCCAACGAGGGAGACAGAGGAGGAAAACAGGGGAAGAGAAGAGAGAGGCCACGACGATCACGACCCGGCCCCAGGAGACCGAGAACAGAGAAGCGGCGGAAGGGCCCCAACCCCAGGACACCAGGAGCAGTGCAGCGGTCGAGGGGTCCCAGGCCCAGGACATCGGGAGCAGTGCAACGGTCGAGGGGCTCCAGCCCCTGGAGACAGGGATCATCACAGCGGCCAATGGGCCCCAGCTCCGGGCAACCGGGAGCAGCGCAACGGCCGATGGGCCCCAGCTCCGGGCAACCGGGAGCATTGCAGCGGCCAATGGGCCCCAGCTCCGGGTGACCGGGAGCAGCACAAAGGCCATTGGGCCCCAGCTCCGGGCGACCGGGAGCAGTGAACCAGCGACCCAGCTACAGGAGACGGAGGAAGCCGTGTGCCCGAAAGGGGGTGGAACGAGAAGGCCCCCCTCAACGACACCATTGGTTGCGCCACCAGAAACCCACCTCATCGCTGGATTCCTGAGCCCAGGAAAGCTGAGGCAATTCACCGAAACGGTGGGAATGAGGGGACACGAAAATGGTCAGTGACTCTAAAGACAATGGAGCTCAAACTGGCATCTTTAAACGTGCGCAGTATAAAGAGCACTGCGCGATGTGTGAACGCCTTACAGTACCTGGCCAAGGTCAAGGCGGATGTGACTTTTCTTCAGGAGTGCGGGCTGCCACACCTCCGCTGCTATCGGAGGTGGTTGCGATGGTGGCCCCACGGACTGTCGGTGTGGTCGGGGGGCAATGACTGTCGTGCTTCCGGCCTGGGGATTTTGCTGCGGGGAGGGAACTTTGCCATCAGTGAGGTTAGGGAGGTGGTTGGGGGGCGGCTCCTTGTGGTGGATGTTATGTACCGTGGCTCTCCGCTCCGGCTGATTAATGTGTATGCCTCACCCACGCAGAGTGAGAGGCTGGCTGTTCTCCAGCAGCTCCCAGTGCTGCTGGCCACGTCCCGGCAGCTCGTTCTGGCCGGTGACTTCAACTGCATCATTGATGCAGCTGGACGATCTGGCAGTGCCGACAGCAGACTGGACAGCACGTCCAAGTTCCTGAGGGATATGGTAAAAGATGCAAAGCTGCGCGATGCCTTCAGCGACCCTGCAGGCGGGTCCCAGCCACAGTTCACCTGGTCGAGATCGGACGGTTTAGCCTGATCTCGGATAGACTTTGTCTTCACGACGAAGGCCGTCACGGTGAGACACACTGACCTCACGCCGGTGTTCTTCTCCGACCACTGCCTCCTTCAGGCTTCCTGTCACCTACAAGAGGACCGGAAGGCAGGCAGAGGGACGTGGAAGTTAAACATGAAGCTGTTGACCACAGAGAACATCGAGGAGCTAAAGAGGGACTACGCATGTTGGAGAACGGTGACGCCCCTCTTTGACTCCCCCACACTCTGGTGGGAAGCAACCAAGGAGAACATTAAGAGGTTCTTCATAAGTAAAGGGGTTCAGAGAGCAAGACAGAGTCAGAGGGAATTGTGCCAACTCCAGACAGATTTGCAACAACTGCTCCTTCTGCAGTCGAGAGGGGTGGATGTGAAGGAGGAACTTAGAGACGTGAAGGACCGGCAAGCTCGGCTCTTTACCTCTGAATCCTCCAAGATCATCTTCCGATCCAGGGTCCGCCATGTGGAGCAGGATGAGACGTGCTCACGTTTCTTCTTCCATAAGGTTCACAGGGGGAGCTCTGTGATGAACAGCCTTAGGGAGGAGGACGGCTCGGTAGCATCCTCACACACAGACATGCTGAGGATCTGCAAATCCTTTTACACAGATTTGTATGACCGAAAGGCCATGGACAGTACCTCCTCCCAGAACTTCCTGTCCTCGATCACGGAGGTCTTGGAGGACAGCAAGCGGGAGAGTCTGAACCAACCACTGACCCTAGAGGAGCTGACTGGCTCCATCCGTTCCTTTGACTCGAGTAAAACTCCCGGAAGCGATGGCTTACCGGCCGAGTTGTATTCGGCTCTGTGGGACTTGATGGGCCCGGACCTGCTAGAAGTGTACAACGACATGCTTCTAGCTGGTAGCATGTCAGACTCCATGAGGAAAGGCAACATCACCCTAATCTACAAGCAGAAGGGGGAGATGAAGGACATAAAGAATTGGAGACCCATAACACTCTTGAATGTAGACTACAAGATCCTGTCTACGGCCATCGCCAACCGGGTCAAGTCTGCTCTGGGACAGGTGATCCACCCGGACCAAACTTGTGCTGTACCTGGCAGGAAAATCTCAGACAGCCTAGCGCTGCTGAGAGATACCATCGCCTACGTACAGGACAGACGGGTGGATGCCTGCCTAGTCAGCTTGGACCAGGAGAAGGCCTTTGACAGGATTTCGCACACGTACATGAGGGACGTGCTCTCCAAAATGGGGTTTGGGGAGGGAATCAGGAATTGGATCAATCTGCTCTACACCGACATCCGTAGTGCAGTCCAAATCAATGGGTGGGAATCAGACAGTTTCCCTGTAAGATCTGGAGTCAGGCAGGGTTGCCCTCTCTCTCCTGTCTTGTTTGTCTGCTGTATTGAACCTTTTGCCGAATCCATCAGGAAGGATGCGAGCATTAGAGGAGTGACACTGCCCGGCAGTGGGGGCATTCAAGTAAAGACCTCCCTGTACATGGACGATGTCGCTGTCTTCTGCTCGGATCCAGGGTCGGTCCGCAGATTGATTAGTATCTGCGACCAGTTTGAGTCGGCCACGGGAGCCAGGGTGAACCGCAGGAAGAGCGAGGCCATGCTCTTTGGCAACTGGCCCGACAGATCTTCCGTCCCCTTCACCATCAAGCCTGACTTCTTGAAGGTGCTGGGGATCTGGTTCGGGGGGGCTGAGGCGTGTAACAAGAATTGGCTGGAGCGGATAGCCAGGGTGGGGAAGAAGCTGGAGCTGTGGAGGCAACGCTCCCTCTCCATAACGGGAAAGAATTTGGTCATCAGGTGTGAGGTGCTCTCGGGCCTGCTGTACTTGGCACAGGTGTGGCCTGTCCCTCCTTCCTACGCCACAGGGATCACCCGGGCCGTCTTCCAGTTCATCTGAGGGTCGAGGATGGACCGGGTGCGACGGGCCACAATGTACAAGTCAGCAGACAACGGGGGTAAAAGCGTGCCCAACGTCGCCCTCATCCTGATGACCACCTTCGTGTGTGGCTGCATCAGGCGGAGTGTAGAGCCAAGGCACGTGGGCACCAAGTGTCACTATCTGCTGAGGTTCTACCTGTCCCCGGTGTTGCGAAGGATGGGCCTGGCGCACATGCCACGCAAGGTGCCAGTCAGCTGGACACTGCCGCCCCATCTGTCGTCTGTGGAAAGGTTCTTCCGGACCAACACCTTTGACCACATGTCCATTGGGCAGTGGTCAGCACAGAATGTCCTGCAGGCACTGCAGGGAAAGGACTCGATGGACCCGGTGGCGTGGTTCCCTGAGCAGACTGCCCAGCTTGTCTGGCAAAATGCCTCATCGCCAGAACTCACCAACAAGCACCAAGACCTGGCTTGGCTGGCGGTGAGGGGAGCCCTCCCAGTCAGATCCTTCCTGCACCGTCGGAACCTCACTACCAGCGCACGCTGCCCTCGGGATGGCTGCTATGGAGTGGAGACGGTTGCCCACCTCTTTGCAGAGTGTGGATTTGCCCAAAGAGTCTGGAGGAAAATGCAAGGGTCCCTGGTACGCTTTATTCCAAACAGCTCCGTCACAGAGGACTCTGTGATTTACAGACTGTTCCCAGGGACACATTCAGAGACTGACAGCAAGTGCTGCTGGAGGGTTATCAACTCGGTGAAAGACGCTCTTTGGTCTGCCCGAGCGTTGTTCACCACCCAGCAGAGCGAGATGCCGTCGGGGAATGTTGCCGACTGGCCCACTGCAGACTGCAGGAGCACGTACTGAGGGACGCACTGAAGCTCGGTGCAGCCAATGCCAAGGCTCGGTGGGGGAGGGCCACAGTCTAAGGTCCTTCCGCTGCTGGACATGGGGGGCACTGTATGGTGGAGACGCCCCTCAAAATAAGGGAAGGTATCCCATGCCGGGGGGCCACATGAGTGGCACGGGTGGGGGATCGATTAGTAAAATTTGAAAAATGTATATAGACTGCATGGAAGAATTTGTATAGCCTCCGAAAATGTCGGATGGATTTTTCGCACGGTTGATGTATTGTAAATATTTATTACTTGAATAAAGTCCATTTTGAAATATTTTTTTTAAAAAGTGCGCGAATCGAGCGGAGGTGTTGGGCGAAGCGATCGCCAAGCCTACGCTTGGTCTCACCGATGTAGAGCAGCTGACACCTAGAGCAGCGGATGCAATAGATGGGGTTGGAGGAGATGCAGGTGAACCCCTGCCTCGCCTGGAAAGACTGCTTGGGCCCTTGGATGGAGTCAAGGGGGGAGGTAAAGCAACAAGTGTAACATTTCCAGGGGTTGCAAGGGAAAGTACCAGGAGAGAGGGTGGTTTGGGTGCGAAGGGCCAAAATGACCAGGGAGTTACGGAGGGAGCGGTCTCTACGGAAAGCCTAAAGGGGAGGATAT
This sequence comes from Raja brachyura, assembly GCA_963514005.1. Next base: position 65,334,130 of record OY740784.1, read on the forward strand.
GGGAAGATGTGGCCAGTGGTGGGATCCTGTTGGAGGTGGATGTGAAGAGGATCTTTCCACCAGTGGGAAATTCTAGGACTAGAGGTCATAGCCTCACAATTCAAGACAATCTTTTAGCAAGGAGATGAACAGAAATGTCTTTAGTCAGCGGGTGGTGAATCTGTGGAATTATTTGCCACAGAAGGCTGTGGAGACCAAGTCAGTGGGTATTTTTAAGGCAGGGATAGATAGATCCTTGATTAGTACAGGTGTCAGAGTTTATAGGGAAAAGACAGGAGAATGTGGTTAGGAAGGAGCGATACATCAGCCATGATTGAATGGCGGAGTAGACTTGATGGGCAGAATGGCCTAATTCTATCCCTACTCCTTATGATGTTATAAACCAAGTCTGCACCTTTCTCAATTTGTTACTTTGTTCTCCTATTTACTTTCTTATGTTCAGCTACCTCTTTGTTCACACTGAGCATCAACACATCTGTTTTTGTGCTTGCATTGTGGAAATGATAGGGACTAATATGTGGGCACACCATAGTAAAACACTAATAAAATGAACATTTCTCTCACATCTTAACAGATATAATTCAAAACCAACAAACAGAATCAGCTCAAAAGGTTGGCAAATTGCCCATTCATGAATATAAATCTAAATAACTTTAATGGCTGGGGGACTGATTCTGCTTGCACTTGGAAGACTTGACATTTGGAAATATCAACATCCAACCTTTAGGTGTGAGGATGCTCACATTTTAGGGCCCCTTTGATGCCAACACTGCTAAAATGTCTGTCAAGCCTTTTAAAGCATATGATAAAGTGTCACATTGTAGAATGTGAGAGAAGTTTCAGAAGAACCTTGTTCTGATGTTTCTACACCTTTGGTAGACTCAGCCTTTGCAAAGATCCAAGTGTTCATAAAGGCAAAAGCAGCAGGCATATTAATTTGCTAATTTCAATTTGAGCATTAGTAAGGCTGAAACCTGTGAACGACTGGTTAGCAGTCTGTATTGATATGACTCAAGACGGTTGCAATGATTTGTATCTTCATAAAAATGATCTCACCCATTATAATTATGGTTCATACTTATTCCTGCTTAGTTCCTAATGAAGATAGAGCAATAAACAGATAATAGCTACAGTTGAATTGCAGATTTTCTTTCAATATATTTGAAAAGTACATCACTATTAAAATATTTCATAATAGATAGAAATATTCTTTCCACAGAGCATATTAAATGAAATCCACAGCAGTGACAAATGGCACATGCAATTATTAAAGTGAGAACAAATATTTTTGATCATATTAATTGAGACAAAGATCGTGACTTCTGCCATAGGATTAAGCTGATAATCACATTATTTATTTTTCTCTGCAAAGGTGTCAGGGAAAACCTATTTTCTCCATATGCCTTGTTTCTTACTGTACGGAAATAGGTTACACTTACAAAATGTAAATCAAAATAAATATTGCAGATGCTGGAAATCTGAAATAAAAAAACAAGCAGCATCTGTGGAAAGAGAATGAGAGTTAATGACTCAGGTCAGAGAACTGGGAAACTGGGAAAGAGAGATAGAACGTATAATTTTAACTTGGAGAAATGGTGACAAGAGGGGTTAACAAATGCCAAATAGAATATCAATGATAGAGTGTGACAAGGTTAGATGGATTAATGGGGGCAGTTCAAGGGTTGTTACGCCCCTTTGCTGGCATTGTGTGTTGAATAGATACATAGACAATAGGTGCAGGAGGAGGCCATTCGACCCTTCGAGCCAGCACCGCCATTCACTGTGATCATGGCTGATCATCCACAATCAGTACCCCGTTCCTGCCTTCTCCTCATACCTCTTGATTCCGCTTGCCCTAAGAGCTCTATCTAACTTTCTTTTGAATGCATCCAGTGAATCGGCCTCCACTGCCTTCTGAGGCAGAGAATTCCACAAATTCACAACTCACTGTGTGAAGAAGTTTTTCATCATCTCAGCCAACCCCTATTCTTATGCTTAAAACATGGTGCCGGAACATGTCCAGCGGGTTCAAATGGATAGAGAAGCTCAATAGTAGATCCAGTTCAGTTTAGGTTATTGTCATGTGTAGTGTTGCGTGCAACCCAGTCAGCAAAAAGACAACGCATGATTACAATCGAGTCATTAACAGCATATAAATGCAAGGTAAGGGAATAATATTTAGTGCAAGGTAGTCAACAAAGGCCTATCAAGGATAGTCCGAGGGTCACCAAAGAGATATATAGTAGTTCAGCACTGCTCTCTGGTTGTCGTAGGATGATTCAGTTGCCTCATAACATCTGGGAAGAAACTGTCCCTGATTCTGGAGGCATGCGTTTCTATACCTTTTGCCTGATAGGGGGAGGGGAGAAGATGGAGTGGCCAGAGTGTGACTCGTCCTTGATTATGCAGCTGGCCTTGCTGAGATTAAAAATAAAGATTTATTGCCCATCACTATTTGCCTCTTGAGAAGATGACGGTAAATCGCACAAAACTAGGTGGCTAGGTGGGCCATTTTGCAAAGCATTTAGGAGGCAACCACGTGGAGGTGATGCAAAGGCGTGACAGGATAAACCAGGTATGGATAATGGATTTCCTCCCCTTAAGGCCATTAGTTAATCAAATGGCAATTTACCACAACTAGTAGTTTCTGTGATCAGCATTAGTAAATTTTTTTTTTTTTTTTAATCCAATTTCCAGTTTACACAAATCCCACAGCTATAATGCAATCTTGATTGTTTAACTAGCTCTCTGGATAACTAGTCGAAACAAGGAACAGCAGATGCCAGTTTACAAAAGAAGAGACAAAGTGCTGGAGTAACTCAACAGGTCAGGCAGCATCCATGGAAAACATGGATAGATGACACTTTGGGTTGGGAAGGGTCATCTAATCCATGTTCTCCAAATATGCTGCCTGACCCGCTGAGTTACTCCAGCATTTTGTGTCTTCTCTGGATTACTAGATTGGTAACATAATCGCTACATTAACACCGCTCCCATAAATAATCTCCACCAATAAGTCTTGTGAGGAGGGTAATGGATACCAGTCATTATCAATGCTTTTGTTTAAAGTAACTTTCTGGTCCCCATGTGAATGCATCGTTGTTAACCTGTCTTGGGGACTATCACCCAAGTGTTGCCCACTCACTGTGCTGGACCATTGGCAACACCCCCTTCTGCTCTAATCTACACAGCTCTTCGTCCACCTTCAGTTTCAAGAAATGGACTCAACCAATATCAGGGATAGGAGTAGAATTAGGCCATTCGGTCCATCAAGTCTACTCTGCCATTCAATCATGGCTAATCTACCTTTCCCTCCTAACCCCATTCTCTTGCCTTCTCCCCATAACCTCTGACACGTGTACTAATCAAAAATCTATCTATCTCTGGGAAACCAAAGCTAAACACACTAGTCTAAATGCAGGTTCACTAATGTCTTGTACAATTGTAACATGACCTTACACCTTCTATACTCAATACTCTGACTGATGAAGGCCAAAGTGCTGAAAGCTTTCTTGACCACCCTATCATCATGTGACACCTCTGTGTAATATGAAAAAAGATGTGTAACATAACAAAGAGTTCTGTCCTTTGTGACATTTTGACTTTTGCGGCACGTTATAATGCTCAGGAGTTGGAAAAAAATATACCCTAAAGATGTGGTTATTTGTATACATAATGTGTATGCAATAAAGGTGGGCACAGTGGCACAGCCTTACTTCAAATGCTCTGTGTGTGAAGTTTGCATGTTCTCCCTGTGATGTTACATGTCTGTATGTTTTCCCTGTTGCACGTTTTCCCTTCCTTTGGATGCACCAGTTTCCTTCCACATCCCAAAGAAGTGTGGGTCTGTAGGTTAATTGGTCTCTGTAAATTGCAGCTATCTTATTGGGAGTGAATGAGAAATTGGGATAACATAGAGCTAGTGCGAATGGGTGATCGATGGTCAGCGTGGACTCGGTGGGCCAAATGTCCTGTTTCCTTGCTGTGTCTCTAAACTAAATCTAAACTGAACTAAATTCAACAAGGTTGAATTAAATATCTATGACTAAATGAATTGCCAAGAAACATGAGATTAAGTATTACCCCTTGTAAACATTGCACACGGGGAAAGGAAAATGCTCCCTGGGATGGATAGAAGGAAATGAAAAAACAAACCATCTAGAGAACTGCAAAGCACCTTATCAAGAAAGGAGACATCGATAATGTACTTTTCTTGATTGGTGCTAATTGACAGGGTTTGTTTTCCACTTTTAATCACATATGCATCACTCATTTGAGATCAACCCTCAGAAACATGTCTGAAATATGAAAACCTCAATGCCTGGATTTACTGAATGTAATTAACTGTATAACCATATAACAATTACAGCACAGAAACAGGCCTTCTCGGCCTTGCAGTCCATGCCGACCATTTATTTTCCCCTAGTCCCATCTACCTGCACTCAGACCATACCCCTCCATTTCCTTCCCGTCCATATACCTATCCACTTTACTTTTAAATTTTAAAATCGATCCTGCCTCCACCACTTCTGCAGGAAGATCATTCCACACAGCCACCACTCTCTGAGTAAAGAAGTTCCCCCTCATGTTACCCCTAAACTTCTGTCCCTTAATTCTCATGTCATGCCCTCTTGTTTGAATCTTTCCTACCCTCAATGGGAAAAGCTTATCCATGTCAACTCTGTCTATCCCTTTCATCATTTTAAAGACCTCAATCAAGTCCCCCCTTAACCTTCTGCGCTCCAAAGAATAAAGACCTAACTTGTTCAACCTTTCTCTGTAACTTAGTTGCTGGAACCCAGGCAACATTCTAGTAAATCTCCTCTGTACTCTCTCTATTTTGTTGACATCCTTCCTATAATTAGGCGACCAAAAATTGTACACCATACTCCAGAATTGGTCTTACCAAAGCCTTGTACAATTTTAACATTACTTCCCTACTCCTATATTCAATGCTCTGATTTATAAAGGCCAGCATACCAAAAGCTTTCTTTACCACCCTATCTACATGCGATTCCACCTTCAGGGAACTATGCACAGTTATTCCTAGATCCCTCTGTTCCACAGCATTCCTCAATTCCCTACTATTTACCATGTACGTCCTATTTTGATTTGTCCTGCCAAGATGTAGCACCTCACACTTATCAGCATTAAACTCCATCTGCCATCTTTCAGCCCACTCTTCCAAATGGCCCAAATCTCCCTGTAGACTTTGAAAATCTACTTCATTATCCACAGCACCCCATATCTTAGTATCATCTGCATACTTACTTATCCAATTTTCCACCCCATCATCTAGATCATTGATGTACATGACAAACAACAGTGGACTCAACACAGATCCCTGAGGCACCCCACTCGTCACCGGCTTCGAACCTGACAAACAGCCATCCACCATTACTCTCTGGCATCTCCCATTCAGCCACTGTTGAAGTCATCTTGCTACTTCGCCATTAACACCCAAAGATTGAACCTTCTTAACCAACCTTCCACGGGGAACCTTGTCAAAGGCCTTACTGAAATCCATATAGACAACATCCACTGCTTTACCCTCATCAATTTCCCTAGTAACCTCTTCAAAAAATTCAAGAAGGTTTGTCAAACATGACCTTCCAGGCACAAATCCATGTTGACTGTTCTTGATCATACCCTGTTTATCCAGATGCTTATATATATTATCTCTATATATCAATATATATATAATTGAGAGGCTGTTTTGATTTTGTAGCTTGTAAAATGAAGATTGTATACTAATTCACTCAGTTCTTGCTACTTCAGGTGAAGAGCGTGCTAGCCAACACCGAGAGATTAGTTTCATTTACATTAAGAACTGAAACCCCTCCAATTTTATGCATTTAGTGCTGGAGAGTACAGGGACACAAGGACAGAAAATATGAAGGGAGTACCTAATTTGTTTAAGCTCTGTTCATTAGCTCGTTGATAAGCTATCTGGAGAAAATATGCAGACATGCATGCACAGACAAGACCTTATGGATCTGAGCACAGACAAAGAGCAGTTCATTTGCCACACACAGTCTTTAATTTAGACCAAGGCAATTTTCAAAGGCATACGCTTCCATAAGTCCCGTTCCTTTATTGCACTTGCTGTCAACAAGGAAGTCACCTTATTAAAATCTGTTGACAGCACTGAACACATTTGTGAAGAGTTGTCCCCTTTTTAGGCTGGAATATCAATGCTATTTATTCTGTGGGTACTTTAGTGCAGCATTTCATCACACCTCCTCACAGCTTGCTAACAACTATTGATTGCTACCGCTCCACACCAAGGCAATTTTTGCTTATGCAGTATTCTCATCCTCAGCAGCAAGACTTTTAATTTTCCTTTGCCCCAGCAAAGACTTTGCCGTTTAGTAACAGAGGCAACTCTGAAACAGCATGCTCTGTGCATGATCAATTTACTTTAGACTTTAGAAATACAGTGCGGAAATAGGCCCTCCTTCGTCCCACCAATTTCGCGCAACCGATCACCCCGTAAACTAACACTATCTTACAAACTAGGGACAATTTACAATTTGAACAAAGCCAATCAACCTACAAACCTGTACATGTTTGGAATGTGGGAGGAAACTAAAGGACCTGTCCCACTGTACGAGGTAATTCAAGAGTTCTCCCAAGTTTCCCCCGATTCAAACTCGGAGAATTACGGTAATAGCCGCTCGTAGGTACTCGGGGCTCTCGTGGACATTTTTCAACATGCTGAAAAAGCTTCACGAGCTTACCACGTTTTCTGAGTGCCTGCTGTTAGCATTACAAGCCGCTAAGAGATGTCCCGAGCTCCGACGTACCCGCTACGTAAATTCTACATACTTACCACAAGTTTGATTATTATTTAAACTCAGGAGAGCTCTTGAATTACCTCGTACAGTGGTACAGGCCTTGAAGCACCCGGAGAAAACCCATGTGGTCACAGAGAGATCATACATACTCCATACAGACAGCACCTGTAGTCAGAATCAAACCCGGGTCTCTGGCGCTGTAAGGTTGTAGCTCTACCGCTATGCCACTGTGCCGCCCAATTTATTGACTGCAGTAAGGATAACAGTACAAGGTCATAACTTTTTACAATTAATCACACAGAATGTATAGCACCAAACAAGCTATTTGACTCAGTCAATTCTTCCTTAACTAACTCTTTCAGCATAACGTAGTGTTTGCGTTTTGTAAATTTTCTTGCAACACGTTACTGCCTTCTGCACTGTGATTCTTTCCTTATGCCTCTGTCCCACTTAGGAAACCTGAACGGAAACCTCTGGAGACTTTGTGCCTCACCCAAGGTTTCCGTGTGGTTCCCGGAGGTTCTTGTCAGTCTCCCTAATGGTCGAAAGTGGTTTCCGCTTCTTCTATAGAACATGTGGAATTTCGATAAGTGCTCCATCTACTGTTTTTATTTGGCTTCCATGAGAGCTGAAATAAGACATAAGCTGATGATTCTGTCCTATTTTCAGTGGCTATAAATTTTTCAAGGAGACCTTAAGGCCATTCTTGAAGCATTTTTCTGTCCTTCTGGGGATCAACTGTGGAAGCAGAACTTGAAGTATTGTATTTAGCAAATATTGTATCGGGTTTGCCCATGGAGTTGGCTGGTCATAATTAGACCCTTGAGGATCTTTTAGGGATACTTACTTTAGAAGAGGGAAAGACTTAAATCAAAGCACAAAGTGCAGGAGTAACTCAACAGGTCAGGCAGCATCCATGAAGGCACGGATTACTGGTCTTAATGACTACAGGCCTGTTGCACTGACCTCTGTAGTCGTGAAGACCTTTGAAAAGCTTGTGCTGGCCAAGCTGAAAAATATCACAAACTCCCTGTTAGACCCTCTGCAGTTTGCATATCGGGCCAATAGATCTGTGGATGACCCAGTCAACCTGGGCCTAGACTTCATCCTCCAGCACCTAGACCGCCAGGGGACCTATGCGAGGATTTTGTTAGTTGATTTTAGCTCTGCATTCAACACCACTGTGCCAGAGCCACTGCACTCCAAACTTTCTGAGTTGACTGTGCCTGAACCCGTCGGTGGATCACCAGCTTCCTGACAGACAGGAAGCAGCATGTGAGGCTGGGAAAGCACATCTCGGACCCGCAAACCCTCAGCATAGGAGCACCGCAAGGCTGCGTACTCTACCCTCTCCTCTACTCTCTATACACCAATGACTGCACCTCCACTGACTCCTCTGTCAAGCTTCTCAAGTTTGTGGATGACACAACCCTGAGTGGACTGAGTGGCACAGCTGTCATCCTGGTGCCATCACAACAACCCGGAGCTCAATGCTCTTAAGACAGTGGAATTGATTGTAGACTTTAGGATAGCTCCCCATCCCCCCTCACCATCGAAACACCACAGCCACATCTGTTGAGTCTTTTAAGTTCCTGGGAACCATCATCTCCAAGGACCTTAAGTGGGGGGCTACCATCGACTCCACAGTCAAAAAGGCACAACAGACGATGCGGCAGTTGAGGAAGCACAATCTGCCACAGGCAATGATGGTCCAATTCTATATGGCCATCATAGAGTCTGTCCTCACCTTCTCCATCATGGTCTGGTTTGGCTCAGCCACCTAGCACGACACCCGGAGGCTGCAGCGAATCGTCTGATCAGCTGAGAAGGTTATTGGCTGCAACCTTCCATCCATTGACAAACTGCGCAGTGCAGGGGCCAGGAAGCGAGCGGGTAAGATCATCTCTGACCCCTCTCACCCTGGCAACAAACTCTTTGAATCACTTCCCTCTGGAAGGCAACTCCCTCTGGAAGGCCAGACATAAAAGCAGCTTTTTTCCATGAGTAGTTGCTCTACTCAATAACCAAAAATTTGTAGCCTCCTTTTGCTCTGGTATTTTATTTAATTCACATGTTTAATCAATAATGTTTTATTATTAATGTTTAATGTTTTATGTATCATTCTTAACTGTCACTGTATGTCATGTTGTCACTTGTGGACGGAGCACCAAGGCAAATTCCTTGTACGTGAATCATTCATTGATGCTCCCATGTTGGCCCGGGAGAGAACGATGTAATTGGGCTTCTTATCACATCATTTAACTTGAAATAATTTAGGGAATCAGTATCTATGGTACCCCTTAAGTTGTTAAAGAGAGATTAAATAAAATGAAGATGATAAAAAGTTCACACACACTAAGGAAAAAGTTAAAACGTGTAAGAAAGAACTGCAGACGCTGGTTTATATCAAAGATAGAAACAAAATGCTGGAGTAACTTAGCAAGCCAGGCAGCATTTCTGGCGAAAAATAATAGGTGACATTTTGGGTTGGTACCCCTCTTCAGACTCTTCAGACAGCATTTTGTCTATCTAAGGAAAATGTAAAGTTTGTTAAAAATTAAATCTTAATCTAATTTTCATGCATGGCTTAGCAATTTTACAAAATTTTGAGATTTAAAAAATCAAGTCTGCAATTTATCCCATCAGATAAAGCATAAAAATAAGTTTAATTTGACTCCTAATTCATTTTCATATCTTCAGTATTGCCAAAGTTATGGACATTAACATACTCGGAAATTAGCATTTTGTTCCACATTGCTTTTCCATTGACTTAACAAAAAAGCTGTGATCGAGGACAGTCAAAAGCCCATAACTTTAATAAAATTAAATTTTCTTTCTCTTTAAGAGAACTGAAAGAAATTTTCAGTTATTGTAGATTGAAGCATTCTGAAACAAATATGAAACAATCTTACTTGGATGACCTGAAATTAAAGCATATAATTAGTTAGTTACCCAATTGTAGCTAATTACAAAATTCAATTACTAGATCTAAACAACATGAAATTTGGATTAAAGGCATCCTAAGAAGCACATTTATATGTAAAATAAACGTTTTTTCTTTACCTGTCCCGTACGTGAAGCTAATTTTTATTTTACTCCAGTGCTGAAATTGTCGGGCAATTAAAAAAAAAAAGTACAGACCGGCAGTCAGAACAAATCTTCAGCAAAAGCTTGCACCCCGAGAAAATAAAACTCCGGCAGGCAGGAGAAAACCGCATTTTAACCCCTCCCCCCCCAAAGGCGCCAAAGTCGAGCGTCGCGCACACGGCCTGTGACAGAACTGCAGCACCGTTGAAGGTAAGTTTTGTAACATACCTACTAAACTCCATTTGTAGTTCTAATGGAGCCATAAGAGAGTGCAGTTGCTGCAATCTTGGGCAAAACACAAAGTTATGGAGTAACTCAGCAGATCAGGCAGCATCTGTGGAAGAAATGGATGGAAGGGTCCTAACCTAAAATGTTGCCAATCTATTCCCTCCACAGATCCTGCCTGACCAACTGTGTTCCTCCAGTACTTTGTTCTTTGTTTGTAGTTCAGAGTGGTGCTGGGTGTATGGAACAAGCTACCAGATGAGGTAGTTGAGGCAGGGACTATCCCAACATTTAAGAAACAGTTAGACAGGTACATGGATAGGACGGGTTTGGAGGAATATGGACCAAATGCAGGCAGGTAGGACTAGTGTAGTTGGAACATGTTGGCCGGTGTGGGCAAGTTGGGCTGAAGGGCCTGTTTTCACACTGTATCACTTTATGACTAACTCTTCATTCAGCTCTCCTAGTATACCTTGTGTGTTGTTATGTGAACAGAGCATCACATTTTACTGATAATGCTCGTGTGGGTTTAAACTAAATAGTGGGGGGGAGGAAGGGATTGACACATTGGGAGTATAAAGATGGAGTTAAAGGGGAAGTGAGTACAGGAAAAGTTACAAAAGACTCCCAAATTAATGGGAAGGAAAGTTCGAGAAGGGATAAGAGAGTAATGTCAGGGCCAATAGCGAGCAGTGCGAGAGGGTATGTGAATACCGAGGTCAAAGTGTTGTATATGAATGCGTGAAGTATAAGAAATAAAGTGGACAAGCTTGAGGCTCAGTTAGAATTTGACAAGTATGATGTTGTGGGAATTACAGAGACATGGCTGCAAGGGAGCCAGGGCTGGCAATCAAAAAGACAGACAGGTGTGCAGAGGGGGTGGTGAGGAATAAAATTCATTCCCTTGCAAGGGGTGACAATGAAACAGGAGATGTGGAATCAGTATGGATAGAACTAAGGAATTGTAAGGGTCCCAAATAGTAGCCTGGATATTGGGTGCAAGTTGAATGAGGATTTTAAATTGGCACGTTGTAAAGGTAATGCTACGGTTGTTATGGGAGATTTCAATATGAAGGTAGACTGGAAAAATCAGGTTGGTACTGGACCCCAAGAAACGGAGTTTGTGGAGTGCCTCCGTGATGGATTCTTAGAGCAGCTTGTATTGGAGCTTACCAGGGAGAAGGCAATTCTGGTATGTAATGTAATGTTATGTAATGAACCGGATTTGATAAAGCCATTAGGACGTCGTGACCATAATATGGTCAGGTTTAATCTACAATTGGAGAAGGAGAAGGGTAAATCTGAGATCTCAGTGTTAAAATTGAATAAAGGGGACTATGGAGCCATGAGGGAGGAGCTGGCAAAAGTTGACTGGAAAGATACCCTAGCAGGGATGACAGAGGAACATTCGCAGGCATTTCTGCGAATAATACAGAAGGTGCAGGATCAATTTATTCCAAAGAGGAAGAAAGATTCCAAGGGGAGTAAGGGGCAACAGTGGCTGACAAGCGACATCAGGGACAGTATAAAAATAAATGAGAAGTACAATGTAGCAAAAATGAATAGGAAGCAAGGGGATTGGGTAATGTTTAAAGAATAACCGAAGATAACTAAAAAGGCAATACAAGGAGAAAAGATGAGGTACGAAGGTAAGCTAGCCAAGAATATAAAGGAGGATAGTAAAAGATTTTTTAGGTATGTGAAGAGGAAAAAATGAGTTAAGGCCAAAGTTGGACCCCTGAAGACTGAAAAAGGTGAATTTATTATGGGGAACAAGGAAATGGCAGAGGAGTTGAACAGGTACTTTGAATCCATCTTCATTAAGGAAGACACAAACAATCTTCCTGAAGTACTAGCGGCCAGCGGATCTGGGGTGACGGAGGAACTGAAGGAAATCCACATTAGGCAGGAAATGGTGTTGGGTAGACTGATGGGACTGAAGGCAGATAAATTCCCAGATCCTGATGGTCTGCATCCCAGGATACTTAAGGAAGTGGCTCTCAATATCGTGGATGCATTGGTGATAATTTTCCAATGTTCTATAGATTCAGGATCAGTTCCTGTGGATTGGTAGGTAGCTAATGTTATCCCACTTTTTAAGAAAGGCGGGAGAAAGAAAACAGGGAATTATACACCAGTTAGCCTGAACTCGGTGGTGGGGATGACGCTGTAGTCAATCATAAAAGATGAAATAGCGGCACATTTGGATAGCAGTAACAGGATCAGTCCGAGTCAGAATGGATTTACGAAGGGGAAATCATGCTCGACTAATCTTTGGAGTTGTTTGATGATATAACTAGGAAAATGGACAAGGGAGAGACAGTGGATGTAGTGCACAGGACTTTCAGAAAGCATTTGATAAGGTCCCACATAGGAGATTAGTGGGCTAAATTGGGACACATGATATTGAGGGTAGAGTGCTGACATGGATAGAAAATTGTTTGGCAGACAGGAAACAAAGAGTAGGGATTGGCGGGTCCCTTTCAGAATGGCAGGCAGTGACTAGTGGGGTACAGCAAGGTTCGGTGCTGGGACCACAGCATTTACAATATAAATCAATGATTTAGATGAAGGGATTCAAAGTAACATTAGCAAATTTGCAGATGACCGAAACTGGGTGGCAGTGTGAACTATTAGGAGGATGCTATGAGAATGCAGAGTGACCTGGATAGGTTGGGTGAGTGGGCAGATGTATGGCAGTTTAATATGGATAAATGTGAGGTTAACCACTTTGGTAGCAAAATAGGAAGGCAAATTATTATCCAAATGGTGTCAAGTTGGGAAAAGGGGAAGTACAACAGGATCTGAGGGGTCCTTGGTCATCAGTCAATGAAAATAAGTATGCAGGTACTGCAGGCAGTGAAGAAAGCGAATGGCATGTTGGCCTTCATAACAAGAGGAGTTGAGTGTAGGAGCAAAGAGCTCCTTCTGTGATTGTATAGGGCACAAGTGAGACAACATCTGGAGTATTGTGTACAGTTTTGGTCCCCTAATTTGAGCAAGGGCATTATTGCTATTGAGCGAGTGCAGCGTAGGTTTCAAGGTTAATTCCCGGATGGCGGGACTGTCATATGTTGAGAGAATGGAGCGGCTGGGCTTGTATACTCTGGAGTTTAGAAGGATGAGAGAGGATCTTATTGAAACATAAGATTATTAAGGGTTTGGACACGTTAGAGGCACAAAACATGTTCCTGATGTTGGGGGAGTCCAGAACCAGGGGCCACTGTTTAAGAATCAGGGGTAAGCCATTTAGAACGGAGAAAAGGAAACACTTCTTCACACGGAGAGTTGTGAGTCTGTGGAATTCTCTGCCTCAGAGGGTGGTGGAAGCTGGTTCTCTGGATACTTTCAAGAAATAGTTAGATAGGGCTCTTAAAGATAACGGAGTCAGGGGAGAAAGGCAGGAACGGGCTACTGATTGGGGATGATCAGCCATGATCACATTGAATGGCAGTTCTGGCTCGAATGGCCTACTATTGTCTATTGCTCTCATAAAACTTTAAAGGAATCTGATGAATGTCATAAATGAAATTTGACGACCACCGTCATAAGTATCTTGTTGAACCAAGAAGATATTTGACAATGCAGTACTGCGTGTTAAAATGTGAGATCATATTATAACAATCCTGCTCTAAATTTGGTTACTCCTGTAAAAAGGAAAAGTAAAAATAAATCAAAATAGACTTCAGGGAATTTTAGGATACAAAGAACTGCAGATGCTGGTTTTTCAAATAAAGACACAAAGTGCGGATAACTTAGCAGGGCAGACGGGATCTCTAGAAAACATGGATATGTGATGTTTCAGGTTGTGATCCTTCTTCAGACAGACTGAGCCTCCGTATCACCTATTAGAGGTTTTGATCTCTTCTCCAGCTGTCTTTGCTCTGTCCCCCATCCCCCACAATAAGTCAGTAAAAGATTCCCAACCCAAAACATCACCAAACCTTCTCCAGTGATGCTGCCTGGCCCACTGAGTTATTCCAGCATTTAGTGTCCTTTTACAGGGAATTTTATCATCTAACTAGAGACTTTATAATATGTATCAGCACACAAGCTGTTGACACATTTGTCCATGCTGATTTATCTGAGCAAACGGGATGCGGTTAACAGCATTCAAGTGAAAGTCATTGTCGCTAGGTTATTTTTAATTGCTTTGTAATGCTGCTGTCACTATTTGCTGTGTCTGTCCTGCCAGCTCCAATAATAGGGGAATGACACTGTTCAAGACAGGTTATCTGAAGTAATTACAAACTGGTTATTATTAAGTCATTTATCAAACCAAAACATTCATCAACACATGCTGATGGCTGATTAGTGCTGAGGGGTTACTCCCAAATTACGCCCTCCACTTTGTTAAATTGTAAGGGAAAGGGCAAGGGGCTGTAATCATTCTGACTCCACCCTGCCATCTGATTATCAGGCTAGTGGTATTATTTTGCCACTCTCTGATTACTATCTATTACAAAAAGATGCCTGTGAAGATGCATTTTCATGATGCACTAACATTTTAGAATGGAACAGCACAAGCATAGGCCCTTCAACCCACAATGCCTGGGTCAAACATGATGTCAGGACCATCACTGAACTACCTGCACATATCCTATATCCCTCCAATCCCTCATATCTGTATGCCTCTCTAAAAGTTACTCCAGCACTTTGTGTTTTGTTTGTTGTTCTGGAGCACTGACCGTGAAAGAGACGAGAGTAGGGAGAGAATCATTGAAAGTGGAGAATTCAGTATTTGTACCATTGGATTGTAAGCAACACAACTGGAATGTGATGTGATGTTCTTCAAGTTTGCCTGTGGCCTCACTCTGGAGGAAGCCAACAACTGAAAGGTCGTCAAGGGAATGGGAAGGGGATTCAAAATGGTTAGCAACAAGGAGATCCATCAGCTCTTTGCAGACAGAGCATAAATGTTTGGCGAAACGATCACCCAGTCTACACTTGGTCTTGCTGATGTAATGGAGGCCACATCAAGAACACTGAATGTAATAGACAAGGTTTAAAGAGGTGCTCGAACCTCTGTCTCTTCTGGAACAGATAATGGTGGCCCTGGATGACAATGAGAGAGGAGGTGTAGGGACAGGCGTTACATCTACTGCAGTTGCAGGGAAAAATACCCAAGTACCAGGAAGGGATTCGTGAACTAAGATGTTGTGGGGTGGAGTGGTCTCGATGGAAAGTGGAAAAAGATTGATGGTGGAATCACATTGAAGGTTGCAAAAGTTGGAGAATGATGATTTGGATGCAAAGACTGGTGGTGTGAAAGGTGAGGACCACGGGATCTCTATCCTGCGTGGAGGGGGAGTGGGATCAACATTGCAAAACATAGAGGAGGCACGAGTGAGGGCTTGATCGACAACAGCAGTGGAGAAACCACATTCACTGAAAAAAGGGGACATCTCAGAGTCTGAGAATGAAAACCTGTACTTGGGATTAAATAAGGCAGAGGAACAGAAAATTGTGAGCAAGGGAGGTCTCCAGCACTTTGTGCTTTGCTCAAGATTTCAGCAACTGTTGTTCCTTGTGTCTATAACAGATTAGCTTGTTAATATTCCATTGTTCATTAGAGTTGCTGTTTATAATCTAACAAGCACACATATTAATATTAGCAGTCACCACATTTGTTTTGCAATAGACAAATGCAACCTTGAAGAAATGCAAAAATAATATAATTCAACCTAATTTTCAGACTTACATTTTCACCAAAGTTAATTTAAATGTTTGTAGCTAGAATGACAATAAATGAATTGTACTTGGCTGATATTAGTATAATATGTTGCAAAATTGGAAATGTAATAAACAGCTCTGTTTAATCTAGCAGTTTAATTAAAGTATTGTGACACCAACACCAAATAAATGTATTTATTTTGTCAATAAAGCACAAATCTCTCCAATGAGACCAGGCATAAAAATGAGTTGCAATTGCTTATGTTGATTGTGAGGTTTAATAGTAAGATTAAACGAGAACTTACCAGTTTGAAGTTTGATCTTTATTTTATGAGGAGTTACGATGAGGGATTACATGAAGACCCCACCAGCACGCATGCGCGACATTCTTCAAAGCAGTGGTGTGAAATCACAGACAGTTACCATGACTAATATAGTAAGATAAGAGAGAACTTTCATACCAGGTGATCTTTATAGTAGAGGGTTGGGAGCGGAGGGCACGTAATCCCTCATCGTAACTCCTCATAAAATAAAGATCAAACTTCAAACTGGTAAGTTCTCGTTTAATCTTACTATTTTATTTCGGTAGTCACGTGAGTGACTACGTGAAGATTTCAAAGCTCTGTGATTTCATGCCCTGGAAGCTCCATGCTCACACACCGCTATGCTGGGATGAGAGGATGAACGTAATTCAGACATGACACTGGCTGAAAAACAAAAATAGGTATTTATTCATACCAACACAAAATAAATATCCCATAGGGGTAAATTATTTGACAGTACTCAAAATCCTCCCTGCATAAGAGTCAGGGGTGGCCACGGGTTTGTTGTAGAAGCGGTGAAAAGTCCTTTCATTACTCCAACCCGCTGTGGCCAGGATGTGGTCCAAAGGTACTTCCATCCTCCTAGCCGCCGAAGTGGATGCCGCCCTGGTGGAGTGAGATTTGAATATATTAGTGTCCACCCCCGCCGCATCCAAAACCACCCTTAACCATCTAGAAATGGTTTGCACCGTGACTATGCAGAGTCGGGTATCTGCTGGATATGCCAGAAATTCCAAGGTATGACCAGACGCTCCGGGTCGATCTTGTTTCAACAGTCCCTGCACATGAAAAGTGATTTTATCATTGGTGATAGTCATGGCATCCAGATTGAGTTTGTGCAGAGACTGGACCCGTTGTGCCGTGATAAGTGCCATAACCATTACCATTTTGTATGTGAGTTTTGCCAAAGTGAGTCCCGTGTTAGGTGTCCATCCTCGCAGCATTGTTAGGACTGTGCTGATATCCCACGTATGGTTATATCTGGGCCTAGGGGGATTGGAATTGAATATTCCTCTCATTAGTTTGGACACTAATGGATGTGATCCAATTCCCAATTGGTCACTCCCCTGGCCCAAGTAGGATGATAGTGCACTCCTGGCACTGTTTATGGCACTGTAGCTCAGTCCCTCATCAAAGTGTAGGGTAGCCAAGAATTCCAGCACTTCTGTAATGGTAGCGGATTCATATGTAGTGTTGGTAGTAGCGCAGAATCCTTCCCATTTCTTGATGTAGGTAAGGTACTGCTTCCTGGTGGACTCCCTGCATGCCGCCGAGATGGTGTCTATCGTTCTGCTGGTGAGTCCGAATCCGCGAAGGGGCCGTTTTAAAATCTGCAAATTAACAGGTCCATGCGGTCATAACATGTGTGATGTTCTCCTGTGACAGGATGAATGAGCAGGCTAGGTCGTTTATTGACCCGAAGACAAGGTTCTGTGGCCATCTTCTGTACCGCTGGGAACCATGGTTGGGTAGGCCAGTCGGGCACCACCAAAATACCCGATGCGGAATCTTGTTTTATTTTCTGCAAGACGCGGCTGATGAGGCAGAAAGGGGGGAATGCATAGCAGAACAAATCCCCCCAATGTAGCGTGAAAGCGTCCATCGCTACTGCCCCAGGGTCTGGTTCCCAAGCAACATATGTTGGTAGTTGGTGATTTAATCTGGACGCGAAGAGGTCGATATCTGGTGTCCCATAACGTGCTACAATATCTGTGAACACTTTTCGATCCAACATCCATTCTATGTTGTCGTTAAATTTGCGTGACCTGGTGTCTGCCACTGTGTTTAGCTTGCCTGGGAGGTAAGTGGCTGAGATCCAAATTTCCCTTTGCAGACACCAGAGCCAGATATTGTTGGCCAATTCATCACACGATATCGACTTTATTCCGCCCATGTGGTTAATATATGCCACCACCGTGGTGTTGTCAATTTGTATCCTAACATGAACTTTGTGCATGTTTGTGCAGTATGCCCTGAGGCCGTGAAATGCTGCCAGCATTTCTGAATAGTTAATTCCCAAATTATTGAATAGGGTTAACTCTTGTGCACTCCATCTACCTCCACAACTAGAGGTAGTATTAGTAGCTCCCCAACCTTTGGCACTGGCATCCGTTTGTAAGGTGATCGAGGGATTGATGATAGTGATGGGTTTGGAACAATATTGGGCATTAGCCATCCACCAATTTAATTCAGCTTTTGCCTTTTCTGGTATTTTCATAGGCCTGTCGAAATGGCCTGCATGACTTTTAAGAGCTATAATTTTGGCTCTTTGTAAGTTTTGATAATGTAAAGGCCCATATTGTGCTGCGGGAAAGGCAGCCACTATCTTCCCAATCACCCTGGCCACCTGCCGAATGGATGGGTCCTTGATGCCAATAAGGCTCCTGCAAGCCTCCATCAAGTGCTCCACCTTACTTAGTGGCAACGTGATAGACATTTGCACTGAGTCGATATTGAACCCCAAGTATTTCATGGTGGTAGAGGGTTTTAATATTGATTTATCTGGATGTATAATGAAACCCAGCTTCTGAAAGAGATGTTTCGTGGCTGTAACTGCCAATATAGCCATTTCCAAACTTTCCCCAACAATGAGGATATCATCAAGGTAGGCCATAACAGTATGATTCTGTTTCCTTAAGTAGGCCAAGGCTGGTTTTAATATCTTGGTAAACAATCTGGGTGCTGATGATAACCCATTAGGCAAGGCTTTGTATTGCCATAATTGTCCCATCCAGATAAATTTTAAATATTTCCTATGATCCTTGTGTATTGGTACTGAATAGTATGCATCTTTGAGGTCAATGCATGCCATGTAGAACCCATAATCTATTAACTGTATAGCAGTGTCAAAGGTGTCCATTTTAAAATGAACATACTGAACAGAAGTATTCAGTTCGGTCAAATCTATGATAATGGGGCAACCACCGTCTTTTTTGTTTTTGGTGAATATATTAGACACGAAATCCTGTGGTTCTTTGGTGGCCTTTTCAATTACCCCTTTTTCAATTAATCTGTATAGTTCAGCATGCCCTGCTACCCTCTCTTTTTGAGAGAGTATGAATTTTCGGCTAGGTGAATGCTGGACTGGGGTATGGAGTTCGTGAATAAATTCAATTTTGTAGCCCTGAATACTCCTGAGTATGAAAGGATCAGAGGTAAAAGTGCGCCAATTTTCATAAAGCATGTGCAACCGGCCCCCTACATAAAGTGAATTTAGGCAAGATGTGTTTCTGGGGAAACCAGGCCCACCTACCTCCATGATTATTGCCGGTGTTGCGGTTTCTGTCCCTGTTTTCTTTGTTGATTCATCGTGTTGTAGGAGTGGCGCATCTTCCAAGAAGGCCGTGCTGGGCCATGGCCTAAAAAAGACCGCTGTGCAGGTTGGCCGGCCTTCGAGCTTTCACCACCGGCAGGTCTCTGATGGTATCTCTGTCCGGTGGGTGTGTAGGGGTGCTGTCTTTGTGGGTAATGAGGTTTGGTAGGCCCGGGAACCTTGATCAGGCCCAAGGCCTTGGCCTCCTCGTCAAGATCTTTTACTTGCTTGGGAAGGTTATCCCCGAACAGCAAGCTTGGAGGCTGAGTCTTCCCAGGCTTACACAACCCCGCAAACTTGGGGTTAAGCGCCGGCTTTATGATGCTTTTTCTGAAATTATTTATCTCATACTGTGTATTACACAGTAGAGCCAGGGCATCTTGCAGTTCTTCCGGCAACTCTGTCCCCACTGCAGTTCTGGCCACTGCTGTGATCCCGGCGGTTAAGAGCTTTAGGATTCTTTGAAGTTTGATTTCCTGCCCTCTACTCGAGGGGCTCATATTCCCCCAAATAGGGTTGTTCACCGCAGGGACATTAAGTGATTTGCAGTTTTCAGGAGCCATATATTTTTCAGCTGTGGAAATTATGGCCTGTTCCTGTAGCTGGTTTGTCGCCATGTAGTTAATACTAGCTGCCAGCTTAGGGTGGATAGGTAGGCCTTTCTGTGTCGGCATAGCATGTTTATTCACCATATCCAGATATTCTTCACACACCCCTGACACAGATGGTAGTTCAGCCAGCTCCCCTTCTTCTGGGTCAGCCCAGTTCTGACCCTCAATGCTCCCCTGCGAGGAGGGTGAGACATTTGGCAGTCCTTGGTAAGAACCTGCCGTGGGCCTGCGAAGAGGCCCACTGTGACTCTGCCCCTGCATAAGCAGGTCACGTTGGAGCAATTGCTCCATCATCCGCTCCATGCGGGTTAGACGACCTCCGTCGCTATCTGCGAACGGGGTGTCCTTGGGGCCGGACCCAGCTGGGTCGCCGGCCCCGTCCGACTTCCGGGTGGATTTGCCGCCTGACCGTGGAGTACCAACGGCCCTCATGGGCGAGAAGTCGGGAGCTGCAGGTAATACCTGTGGCTCTGGAGAGGCGGTTCGCTGGCTGCTCTCCATAGCAGCTGCTCTCGCCGCTCTCTTGGACTTCCGTGATTCCATAATGATCTTGTTTCTCGTCGACGCTCAACTTACGCTGGAGGAGCCCCGCTCCTCCCAACCGTCGCTTCCGCATGCGTACGACGATATGTCGCGCATGCGTGCTGGCGGGGTCTTCACGTAGTCACTCACGTGACTACCGAAATAAAATTAATGATCATCCATAATATAGTTCACACAAATTAGAGATGAATTGAATCTGGGTTGTGTGATATTATATTCCATACTTCCCACTTTATCTGTGAGTAGTATTCATTAAAAAGGACAAAAAACTGACAAAGGGTGAAAACAAAGAGGTGTCACTGTCTTAATTTTTTTCACATGCATGCCAAGAGTTTAGTCCATTTTTCCCTCATATACATTCAGAAATTATCTATCTTGGATCATTGGAAAGATCAGTGACTTCAATCCTAATGTCGTTTGCTGACTGTAAAGTGCTTATGGATCTTTGCAATGTTCCCCTGACCAGCCTATCAACACTGAAGTAATTGTCACATCCTCAAATTCAGTCTCATATTTCACCATCAATCAGATGGAAGTTATAGTTCACAATATCCACATTCACTGTCTTGTTATTATTTGCTTTTTCTATCCCCATCATGACCAGTTTGCTATTTTACTTCTGAGTCACGTGAGTGACTAAGTGAAGAACCCCATCCAGCCGCACGCGCTTCATTACGTCAGACGCATGGTGCAGCGACGGTTGGAGTAGCAGATCTCCTCCAGCAGTAAGTTAAAAAAAACTCGAGGTAAGTGCTAAACTTAGTTTTGAGGTTGCTTTCCGTAGGTACACTTGGTTTTCACAGCGCTAGTATTAAAATGCAGAAAGCTACGAAGGTGAAGGGGAGGCGACCCGCTAGGAAAAGTTTGGAAGTCCGCGGGAGTGCGGGTAGCGGGTGCCCGCCTAGCTCACCTATATCATCGTTAACAGGGGGGTTAGCGAATGCAGACCGGTTGCCTCTGAGCAGAGTCGCCGCGCCGGTGGGGCGTAAGGCCACTTCGAAGTCTGCTGGGCCCATTGACTCCAAGTCGGGCCAGGAGGAGTCACCTCCGCAAGGGAAGACCATTTCTCAATGGCTAAATGAAATTGAAATTGAGGTCCTGTTGGAGAGGATACTCGCAAAGGATGCACTCCGGGAGTACGAGTGGTCTCCACGCCGGGCTGATGGAGAGCCTGTGCCAGCAGAGCCTGCAATAGGGCTCCTTGATCGCTCCCTCATGGAGGAGAGATTGACACGTCAGGGTATACTGACACCGAACCAGTGGGTGAACAGAGCCCAGGGGGTGAAGGGCATGAGGTTACAATACCTGATTTGGCTACAAAATTTGCCATTCCCACAGAAGCAGGAGAGCCATTGGGGCAGCAGTTGTCCACAAGTATAAATTGTTTGCTCTCCCATCAGCTCCAAGAGCTGGTAATGGATGACACTATAAAGAAGTATGAATGAATGAATGAATGAATAGCCTTTATTGTAATTCAGACCTTTCGGTCTGAACGAAATGTCGTGCCTGCAGTCATACACATATAAAAATAACAAAACCACACAATAAACACAAAATTAACATCCACCACAGTGAGTTCACCAAACACCTCCTCACTGTGGTGGAAGGCAAAAGTCTTAGAGTCTCTGTCTTCTTCCCTCCTTATTCTCCCTCTGCGCTGAGGAGATCCAGGCCTCTGATGCTGCCGTCCACCAGGCCCGCGGCCGAGCCTCCGAAACCGGGCCGCCGCCACCGCTGTCGCCGGAACGCCGGAACACCGCCACAGGGCCCGCTGCCGGAACGTCGCTGGAGCACCGTAGCCCCGAAGCCAGGTCGCCGCTGGAGCACCGCAGCCCCGAAAGTCAGGTCGCTGCCGGAACGTTGCTGGAGCACCGCAGCCCCGGAAGCCAGGTCGCCGCTGGAGCACAGCAGTTCCCGAAAGCCAGGCCGCCGCTGGAGCACCGCAGCTCCCGAAAGCCAGGTCGCCGCTGGAGCACCGCAGCTCCCGAAAACCAGGTCGCTGCCTGAACGCCACTGGAGCACAGCAGTTCCCGAAAGCCAGGCCGCCGCTGGAGCACCGCAGCTCCCGAAAGCCAGGTCGCCACTGGAGCACCGCAGCCCCGAAAACCAGGTCGCTGCCTGAACGCCACTGGAGCACCGCATCCCCGAAGCCAGGCCATCGCTGGAGCACCGCAGCTCCGAAGCCAGGTCGCTGCTGAAGCTCCGAAAGCCGTGCCGCTGCCGCTGGAAGCTGGAGGCCGCCAGCTCCGCCATTAGGGCCTCAGCACAGACGGAGACGGTGTCGGAGGACACAACCAGAAAAGTCGCATCCCCCCCAAAGGGAGAGACTAAAACCCCGTTTCTCCCGAAACCCCGGTTGACTGTGCCTTATTGAAGGTGCCAGTGGTGAACCATGTGGTCAAATGGGGAATACAGTTCAGGCACAAGAGCTAAAACTCCAGCGGGTGCTGAAATTGCTTGCTGCAGGTATTACTGCATTCGCCAGAATGGGGAACGAGGGGTACCTATCAGAAGCACATCAGGATGCCTTGGGGCTTCTGTGCAGTGCACATTTTGAGGTGAACTGTTCAAGAAAGAGTGCCATACGCCCAAATATTCACCCTGTTTGCATCGCTCTGCAAGCCTAGCAATGTACAGTTGCCTAATCAGCTATTTGGGGAGGACCTCGCAAAGCGAGTTAAAGAACTTGATGATGAGGCGAAAACTGTGGGGTTAATAAAAGTGCAGACGAGCAGCAAAATGGGTCGGGAGCAATTCCCCTATCGACGGGGTGCAATGACTGGGGCTGGTGAAGGGACGAGCCATTCATTCCTGAAGATATGAAGCTGGCCCTCTGCCACAGCCTCACGGGGAAGGATGAATTTTCCCACGAGGAACAGAGGGCAACAAGTGCCATCGGTCAACATGCTGGTCAGTGGTTTTGAACCTGATAAAATCAAATTAAGTGGGAAATATGTTCAAGTTGGGGGCAGGTTACACTTGTTCCTAAAAGAATGGCAGGAGGTAACATTAGATCCGTTTGTGCTGTGCAGTATAGAAGGGTTTCAAATTGAATTCTACCCTACTTTAAACTTCTCCACAACATTATCCCTGACCTGTCTGGTGTGTTCCTTGGGCTTCATGATGCTGTTTGTTCACTAATGTTCTCTAACAAACCTGAGGCCTTCACAGAACAGCTGTATTTATACTGAGATTAGATTACACACAAGTGGACTCTATTTAATAATTAGGTGACTTCTGAAGGCAATTGGTTGCACTGAAATTTATTTAGGGGTATCAGAGTAAAGGGGGCTGAATACTTTTGCATGCCACACTTCTCATTTTTTTATTTGTAAATAAATGAGAAAACCATATATCATTTTCCGTCCACCTCACAATTATGCGCCACTTTGTATTGGTCTATCACATAAAATCCCAATAAAATACATTTAAGTTTGTGGTTGTAACGTGACAAAATGTGGAAAAGTTCAAGGGGTATGAAAACTTTTGCAAGCCACTGTATTTAATGATATTGTTGCTCGATATGGGATGCCAGATATTGATTTGTTTGCATCTAGTCTAAACCACCAGTTGCCTAAATACGTCTCAATGGGAACCAGATCCTGGGGCAGCAACGGTCGATGCATTCTCGCTGCATTGGGGTGGAATGTTTTTATATGCATTTCCTCCATTCTGTCTCATCAGTGGATGCCTGCAAAAAATCAAGCAGGACTCCACTTCCGGGCGTATTTTTAGTACCAGACTGGCCTACTCAGCCATGCTTCCCTCTCGTTTTGCAGATGGCTATTCAGCCTCATATGGTTGCTCCCAAACATAAAAACCTACTGGTGAACCTGGTAACTGGCGAACACCATCCTTTACATGATCGTATTGATCTGTTAATTTGAAGATTCTAAGAAGGCCATACCTGGGGAGAGGACTGTACGATCGCACCGTGGATGTTATCACATCGGCCTGGAGGGATAGTACCCAGAAGCAGTACATCTCTTCGATAACAAAGTGGGAGGTGTTCTGCTTACGGCAGAATATTTCATATCAAACTGCAGGCATCCCAGACGTGCTGGAGTTCTTGTCAACTCTCTATTTCGAACATAAGTTAAGCTATAGTGCGATCAATATAGCCAGAAGTGCTCTGTCCTCATATTTACCCATGGAAGTTTTTAATTCCAATGCTCCTTGGCCCAGGTATTTGGTTAACTGGAATGTAAGCGAGGTTCTTATGCTCCTTCGTAAGTGGACTCCTGTCATAGCCCTGCCTTTGCCCAAATTTACCATGAAGGTAGTCATGCTTATGGCATTGGTTTCAGCCCAACGTGTGCAGACATTACAGAAGCTGAGACTAGATATGATTGTTGTATCGGTAGATGCCATTACTTTTTATATCTATGATTTTCTGAAGCAGAGTAGAATAGGAATGACAGGGTGTAAGATTATCTTTTCGGCATACCCCACGGATTCCTGCTTGTGTGTAGTGTCATGTTTGTTATATTACATTGAGGCTACCAGAACTCCAAGAGGAGAGTTTCCAAACAGCCCCAATAGCTAAAATTCTGAAGAAAGGTGGTCCCAACCTGAAACATCACCTGCCCATTCCTTCCACTGATGCAGCCTGTTATTCCAGTACATTGTGTTTTATGTAAGATTCCAATAACTGCAGTTCCTTGTGTCTCCAATAATTAAAAGTCTGAGTTAATCAATATATCATTCCAAGTTATTCTTTTGATTTGAACCAGGATTTATCCTTTTGTTATTGAAGGATTTAAGTAAAGATTAAGAAAGCAGAGAACTCTCTAGGATGAAAGATAATGCAAAATTGACAACGTAGTCTTGAACAAGTGACATCAATGTTATTGTCTGGATGCAACGAATAAGGTAATTTTCCAAGCTTTTTCCAAGGAGTTTGAATAGACAATAGGTGCAGGAGTAGGCCATTCGGCCCTTAAAGCCAGCACCGCCATTCAATGTGATCAAGGCTTATCATCCCCAGTCAGTACCCCGTTCCTGTCTTCTCCCCATATCCCCTGACTCTGCTATCTTTAAGAGCCATATCTAGTTCTCTCTTGAAAATATCCAGAGAACCGGCCTCCACCGCCCTGAGGCAGAGAATTCCACAAACACACAACTCCCTCTGTGAAAAAGTGTTTCCTCATCTCTGTTCTAAATGGCTTATCCTTTATTCTTAAACAGTGGCCCCTGGTTCTGGACTCCCTGAACATCGGGAACATGTTTCCTGCCTCTAGCGCATCCAAACCCTTAATAATCTTATATGTTTCAATAAGATCCCCTCTCATCCTTCTAAACTTCAGAGTATACAAGCCCAGTAGCTCCATTCTCTCAGTATATGACAGTCCTGCCATCCCAGGAATTAACCTTGTAAACCTACGCTGCACTCCCTCAATGGCAAGAATGTCCTTCCTCAAATTATGGGACCAAAACTGCACATAATACTCCAGGTGTGGTCTCTCTTGGGCCCTATACAACTGCAGAAGGACCTCTTTGCTCCTATACCCAACTCTTCTTATGAAGGCCAACATGCCATTTGTTTTCTTCACTCTCTGCTGTACCTGCATGCTTACTTTCATTGACTGATAAACAAGGACTCCAGATCCTGTTGTACTTCCCCTTTTCCCAACTTGACACCATTTAGATAATAATCTGCCTTCCTGTTTTTGCTACCAGAGTGGATAACCTCACATTTATCTACATTAAACTGCATCTGCCACTCACCCAACCTGTCCAAGTCACCCTGCATTCTCATAGCATCCTCCTCTCAGTTCACACTGCCACCCAACTTTGTGTCATCTGCAATCTTGGGCAATGAGATGATCCTTGTTTTTATCAATGAGACGGCACTGTGTTAGGAGATTGTACATAATGAAGTTGGAGTGAAGAGAATTAGAATAGAAAAGAACACAAGATGATTCAGTTTAGAATGTGAAGATTTTGATTCATGTAACATGCTTCTCAAATATAATGTAACCAGAAGCATTCACAGTCAGGAGCATACTTTTGGAGAACTGTAACAATTATAATATTGCAAAATGTGACAACCAGCAATGTAAAAATTCCTGAAAACCCTGTCAGTTATGATGCTGAATAGTTTAGTTTAGTTTATAGTTGCAGCAAGGAAAACAAGCCCTTCGGCCCGTTAATTCCGCACCGGCCACTCATCCCCTGCATACTAGTTCCATGTCATCCTACTCTTGCATCCTAGACAAGATGGACAATTTGTAGTGGTCAATTACCTACAAACCTGCACCTCTTTGCAATGTAAGAGGAAACTGGGCACCCGGAGAAAACCCAAGCATTCACAGGGAAATATACATGCTGCACACAGACAGCAACTGTACTCGGGATCGAACCCACGTCTCTGGCGCTATGAGGCAGCAGCTCTGTAGCTGTGCCATTGTTCCACCTTTAATAGGTCGAAGTGTTCCGAGGGAGCTGGCAGTGACTCAGTTTAGTGTTTTCACTAGTGATAGCTTTTGAAGTAAACAGAGCTGAGAAAGGGAAAGCAAGAGAAAAATAAGTGAGATTGAGAAAGAGTGAACTATTGGTTGCAGCACAAGGGAATGATATTTTACACCAACAATCAGTTGACATTTCTTGTATTACAAAAGAAATGATATAATGATGTTCTAATACGTAATCATGTTTTTGTGAAGGGTATTTAAGGGACAATTATCTGCGCAGTGGCATTGTAATCATGCTCAGACCATGCATTACACACAGAAGGAACTCAGTGCGTCTCTTCTGATCATTGTCAAACCTTTGCAGCGAAGTCACAAAGCATCAGAGATGATGAGTATTTAAATGGCTGACGTGTTTCCTCTTAAATTCAACCTTAAGTGTTCTAGTCAGTGGTTGTGGCACTACTGTGAAATTGTGATACAGACGTCGAAAGAACCATGTAGTTTTTCTAAACTTTAAACGTTTAGCTACCAGAGTAGTTAGGAGATAGTTGAGTCAGGTCCAATAACAATGATAAAATACATCTTGACAGGTACATGGATAGGAAATGGCTAGGGTCAAAACGTGGGCAGGTGAGACTAGTGTAGATGGGGTATCTTAGTTGACATAGGCACGGTGATCTTATAGAGGTCTATAAAATCATGAGAGGAATAGATCAGGTAGATGCACAGAGTCTCTTGGCCAGAGTAGGTAAGGTGAAGGGGAAAATATTTAATAGGAATCTGAGAGGTAACCTTTTCCACACAAATGGTGGGTGTATGGAACAAGCTGCCAGAGGATGAGACAGGGACTATCCCAACATTTAAGAAACAGTTAGACAGGTACATGGATAGGACAGGTTTGGAGGTATATGAGCTAAACACAGGCAGGTGGGACTATGTTGGTTGGTGATGGCAAGTTGGCCGAAAGGCCTGCATCCATGCTGTATCACTCTATGACTATGGGCAAGTTTAGTCAAAGGGCTTGTTTCCATGCTGTATGGAAACTAGCACTAGGCATTGCATTGTCTGAGATAGTGAACCTCAACTCTCCAGTTAAGACCTGCTCCATTTCAAGTTGTCAGCGGCTTTCAGGATCCTGAGTATACAGAATACATTTGGATGAATTAGCGCATCTCATATATGGGTTAAATTTCGAGCAGGGAGCAAGTTCCGTATAATACTTTGTAAATTGATGAACAAATTGATAGGCACGCGATCTGAAATGTCACGGGATTTAACTGGAAGCTCAATGGGTTATTTAAACTGATGCCGGGAATCAGGCGGACAGGGAGAGAAATAAGGGCAAATATTTCTGAAGTCACCAGCAGGTACTTTTAACAGTGAGGATTCACCCGCCAAAGCACTGGGGAAGCTCAGCTGGCAGTGAAATTAGATCGGATTCAAGACAGAAAAGCAAAAAATGCTCAAGGTACTCAGTATCTGGGGAGGGAATCAACAGGTGGCGTTTCAGGTTGGGACCCTTCTCAAGAGAGGATTGATTGGATTAAGGGAACATTCTTCAGTTAGCAATGTTACAAAATTTTGAGATTTAAAAAATCAAGTCTGCAATTTATCCCATCAGATAAAGCATAAAAAGAAGTTTAATTTGACACCTAATTTACTTTCATATCTTCAGTATTGAGAAAGTTATTGCCATTTTCACACTCGGAAATTAGCAACTTGCTCCCCATTGCCTTTCAAGTGACTTAACTCAAAAGCTGTGATCTGGAAAAGTTAAAAGCCCATAACTTTCTTAAAAATTAAGAGAACTCAATGAAATTTTCAGTTATTATAGATTGAAGCATTCTGAAACAAATATTAAACCATCTTACTTGGATTACCTGAAATTAAAGCATATAATTAGTTAGTTATCTAATTGTAGCTAATTACAAAATTCAATGAGTAGATCTAAACATCTATCCATTTCTTAAGAAAAGATAAACTTTTTTAAAATTACCTAAGTGTCCAAATAACATTCACACAATAATCCACAATATAACATAATTTTTAAATCTAATTTTCATGAATTTCTGGGCCAAATGGAAGGAATTTAGTGTTTGATTCCTGTAAATTAATGGCCATTTAAATCAACTAGCGGGTGGGTTTTAGTGGAATGCGGTGGATTGGAACGTTGCGGTTAGCGGTGAAGTCGGGAGGAAAAATACTGTTGGTTCGTACATTTTTTGGGACCCCATTTCGCAACATAAAAATATTATTAAAGCCTCCCGAAAAACCAACTTTTAATATAAAAATAAACTATTTACCTTTTTTTCTCCCCTACGCAAAATCCTTCCGGTTGTCTGCGCTCACGGCTTTTGAAGGTGATTTTTAAATTACTCTAGTTAACAAATAATTTAGAGTAATTTAAAAATACCTTCACTGATGAAATGTCGGAGCGATTTTTCTTCCGCAACAAAATCACCCGACATTGATCGATTTTCCAGCCTGTGGAAAAACGACACTTTAAGCCCGCCCCCCTCTGAAAGGCGCCAAAGTCACGCACACGGGGAGCGGCAGAACTGCAGCGCTGCTCAAGGTAAGTTTTGCAACATACCTACATCAGTGGGTAAGCAAATTCTGAAGAGGCGCATTTGGTTGAAAAACAAAGATAAGGCATGAAAAGGTTCCATGTTTTAGAAGCAGACCTGCATGTGGAATTCTTATATAGTTGAAAGATATAATGACAAACAAAATTAATCAGAGGGTGGTGAATCAGTGGAATTCATTGCCACAGACAGTTGTGGAGGCCAAGTGCTTGGATATTTTAAAAGCATAAATTGAGAGGTTCTTGATTAGTAAGGGTGTCAAAGGTCACGGGGAGAAGGCAGGAGAATGGAGTTGAGAGGGATAGATTATAGATTATAGATTAACCAAGACTCGGTGGGCCAAATCGCCTAATTCTGCTCCTATGACTTATGAACTTTAAACTTACTTTAATTTAGTTTAGAGATTCAGTGTGGAAACAGGCCATGCTGAACATCTATCACCAGTTCACACTAGTTCGATGTTATCCCTCATTCTCATTCACTCCTGAAAAACTAGAGGCAATTTACAGAAGCTAATTAACCTACATTTTTACACGTCTTTGGGATGTAGAAGGAAACCAGACCACCTTGAAAAACCTCATGCGTCACAGGAAGAACGCTCAAACTCCGCACAGAGTGCACCCATAGTCAGGATTGAACCTGGATCTCTGGTGCTGTGAGACAGCGGCTCTACCAGCTGAACCACTGTGCTGCACCACATTATTACAAATGGAACATGTTTTAGGTAGATGAAAAATGAGGGAGCACAGAGAGATGGGGTGCAGAGCAGGGTTTGCTGATAACCTGCAAGAAACTGAAGGTTGAAATAGAAGTCTATGCTTTCCTCCTAACCTGTCTGTTTTAAGAGCATTCAGTAACAGTGAAGCAACCCACGTCCTCTTCCCACGGCATGTGCTGACTGAGACTGAACGCAGGGTGTGATAACTGATAAATGCAAACCTTGCAGTCATAGAAACATAGAGCCATTCAATATGATCATGGTTGATCATCCAAAATCAGTACCCCATTCCTGCTTTTTCCCCATATCCCTTGATTCCATTTCTAAATCTTGGAAACATCCAGTGAATTGGCTGCCACTGCCTTCTGTGGCAGAGAGTTCCACAGATTCAAAACATTCTTGGTGAAAAAGTTTTTCCTCATCTCAGTCCTAAATGGCCTATCCCTTATTTTTAAAGTGAACCCTGGTTCTGCACCCCCAACATCAGGAACATTTCTTCTGCATCTAGCCTGTCCAATCATTTACCAGTCACCAATAGTAGTCCCATCTGCACTCACCTCAATCTGTAATAATGCCTCCTCTCTCTGTTTTATCGATTCCACTTCATCCTCCGTGACCTCTGAAAGGAAGGCCTGACCCTGAGCCTGTGCGGGATCTGAGGCTTCAACCGTGGCCTGCCATTTTCTGGGGCTCCTGCCAAGGAACTCGTCCTCATCACTAATCCCTGTAAAGGGGTTCTTGGCAATCTGTAAGAAGGAGAATTACAATGAATATCTTGTCACAAATATAACATATAGGTAGAACCTAAAGCAACAGATACTGTTACTGTTGCCAAGCCAAAACTTTCACATAAATATACACTGTACGATTTATCAAAAAAATAAGTTTACTGCCATTCCTATTACAGATAGGAATTGGTTATTACAGATTTAATTTCCACCATGATTTGGTTTCTCAAGACAAGAAGTGCCGTACACTTCAATGAGCATTCCAAATGTCTTCAGTTCAATAGGCAGTCTTAATAGGCAGATCTAATTGTATGGAAGCATGAGTCAGAGATATATAAATAGGACTCACCTGTGGCATGAAGTAGTCACTGGGCTTCAAGCAATCAACCTACACCTTCCATAATCTAATGCAAGGTGGACAGGAATACTGATGCTAAACTATTATCATATGGAAGAAGAGGAAATTAGTTTAACTTGGCATCATGTTCGGCACAGGCAGTGTGGGCCTGTTCCTGTACTGTAATGTCCTATATTCTATGCAGAGAAAAAAAATCAAAAGACATTTGTCTTTTGTGAGCTCAACACCCAGGCTTACTCACTGTGGAGGCTTGAAGGTTTAGAACAGTTACTTGGTACAGCTGTTGATGACAATGTTGTTGAAGAGCTATCTTCCAAGAAAAGAGTTGTGATGGCACAGAGGTGAAGCAAGAATAAGTCTTCATTTTCTGTTTCCTCGGGTGGGGAAGGGTGTATGTGGGGGAGCGGGGTGTTGGGGAGGGGGTATGTGGGAGAGGGGGGTGTGGGGGAGGGGATGTGTTTGGGAGGGGGTTGTGGGGGAGGGGATGTGTTTGGGAGGGGGTTGTGGGGAAGGGCGTGTGTTTGGGAGGGGGTTGTGGGGGAGGGGACGTGGAGGGGGTGTGGGGGACAGGGCTGGTGTGGGGGACAGGGCTGGTGTGGGGGAGGTGGGGTGTGGGGGAGTGGTGGTGTGGGGAAGGGGTGTGGGAGGGGAGATGGGGAGGGAGGTGTGGGGGAGGGAGGTGTGGGGGAGGGGGGGGTGTGGGGAAGGGGAAACCTTCATAACTTTTGTACTATTTCACCGATCGGAACAAAACTTATTTGACATGCAGCAGAGGAGAATGTAAGGTGACGAAAAATCATAGCGTTATGGGGAATCGTTTTTGCGCAAATTTTATTACAACTCAGACAGGATGAGAATTTTAGTAATATATAGATAATAGTACAGCACAGTAATAGGTCCTTCAGCACACAATGTCTATGCCGAATATAATGCCAAATTAAACGAATTTCTTCTGCCTGCACATGATCCATTTCCTGCATATCCATGTGTCTACCTAAAAGCCTCGTAAATACCTCTATTGCATTTTGAACGCCCAAAACAGACTGTTTCTCTGTGTCTGTTCCTCATTTTGTTACCTAAGTTAAGATAGGCTATGGTAGGTGGGTCAACCTGGGAAAAAGAGGAAACCTGTACAGGTTTCCAATCATGATGGCTACCCATGATGGAAATTGTGGATTGGCAATGTCTACATTTGTCTTTTGTGAGCTCTATACCCAAGGTTGCTCAATTGAGGCTCGAAGGTTAAGAACATT
This sequence comes from Raja brachyura, assembly GCA_963514005.1. The sequence goes on from OY740784.1 coordinate 65,366,757, forward strand.
TACATGGTATAGCTATTGATGACAATGTTGTTGAAGAGCTATTTTCCAAGAAAAGAGTTGTGGTAGTATAGAGGTGAGGCAAGAATGAGTCCTAATTGGGGAAAAATAAATCATGAATGGTACCATGCACTAAGTGCCCAATGTCCAAGCTTTTGCACATTGTAATGAGCCAGATGTCCCATGTGCATTGCAACACACACGTAATCATCGAGTCATACAGCACGGAAATAAGCCCTTCAGCCAAACTTGCCCATGCCAATCAACCTGCGATATCAATGGTCGTCCTATCTGCCCGCATTTGGTCCATATCCCTCTAAACCTTTCCTATGTACGAACCTGTCCAAATGTCTTTTAAATTTTGTTATAGTACATCCAGTGTGGCGGCGCCTTGTGGCAGCAGCTCAACTGCAGTCCGTCCGTCTTTTCTTTCTTTTTGTCCCGTTAGGTGTATGTTTTTGGTTTTATTTTTTAGATATGTATATATGGGAGCGTGGGGTGGGACATTTTTTAATCTGTTCCCTGTACGGGGACCCAAACTTTTCCCTGTCGGGTCTCCGTTGTCGTCGGGCCTAACATCGTGGTGCCGGCAGCCTCCAACCGGAACCAACTTGAGGAGCTGGCCGACCTCGGAACATGGAGAGCTGTGGTGGCGCTGCGGCTTCGACCCGACTTTGGAGCTTTGGCGGCTCCAGCTGCAGGCCCTGTGGACCGTAACATCAGGAGCTCGCAGGTCCCTGGTGGGTGACCATTTTTCAGAGCTCCCGTAACGGCAACTTCACCCGCCCGAATCGCAGGGTTAAAATGACCCAGAGCGGGGCCTTACATTGCCCGGTGCGGCCTTAACGGCCGTGGGACTTACCTTCACCCGCTGGGGGCTTTAACATCGGGAGCCATGTCCGCCTCGACGCAGCCGTCAGATTGCTTGACCGCGGGAGAAGAATAAAGAACAGGGAAGTGACAAGACTTTTGCCTTCCATCACAGTGAGGAGGTGTTTGGAGATTCAGTGTGATGGATGTTTATGCAAATTGTGTTAATTGTGTGTCTTGTTTTTTTTTATATATGTTATGACTGCAGGAACAAAATTTCATTTGAACCATGTCTGTTTGAATGACAATAAATGTCATTCTATTTTATTCTATTCTATCCCTCAACTACCTTCTCTCACAGCTCATTCGATATACCTACCACCCTCTGTGTGAAATCTCTCCCCTCTCGCCTTAAGTTTATCTTCTCTGGTTCTTCATTCCCATACTCTGGGTAAAAGACTCTGTGCATTCACAACCTAAGACTGCTATCCTGTAGACAAATGGAGGAAGTTTCTGTAATTCAGTGCACATCTTGTTGAAAGAACCAGTTTAATGAATCACAAGCTCATGCTCATTAGCTCATAGCCCAGTAACCTTTACTCTTTCAACTATTTCACCAATTCCATTTTGCAAGCCACTATGAATCATCCTCTGCCATCCTTTCAGGTATGTTATTCCATTATAATAACATAATTACTGTCACTAGTAAAGTGATGGTTAAGAATGATGAAGAAAAAATAACTACATAAGCTGGTTAATACACAAAAGGACACAAAATGCTGGAGAAATTTGTAAGTCAGGCAGCACCTCTGGACAACATGAGTAGGCGACGTTTTGCAATGAGACCCTTTATCAGAATTTTTTATCTTGTAACATTATGAGCAGAGTGATTGAAGTAAAGTTTCTTATCGGATATTTGATGAAGTAATGGCAGTGAGAGGGAGGATTTCTGTTCGTGGCTAGCTCTACTGAACTTGTCGATTATTTTATATATGGTTATGTTGCAACCAGTTCAATGCTTCAACCAACTTTCAAATAAGAAGTTTAACTAAGACTCACAAGGAACTGCAGACACTGGATTACAATAGAAAACACAAAGTGCTGGAGTAACTTAGCAGGTTAAGCAGCATCTCTGGAGGAATTTTCAGGTCGGGATTCCTCAGACTAATTGTAGTAAGGGATAGAAAGCTGGAAACTATGTGGAGGTGGAACAAAGCCTGTCAAATGGATAGAAGTGTGTTGGAAGGAACTGCAGGTGCTGGTTTACACCAAAGATAAAAGCAATAGAGGAAAGACATTCTTGCCATAGAGGGGAGTGCAGAGAAGGTTCACCAGACTGATTCCTGGGATGGCAGGACTTCCATATGAAGAAAGAATGGATAGACTTGGCTTGTACTTGCTGGAATTTAGGAGATTGAGGGGGGATCTTATAGAGACTTACAAAATTCTTAAGGGGTTGGACAGGCTAGATGCAGGAAGATTGTTCCCGATGTTGTGGAACTCCAGAACAAGGGGTCACAGTTTAAGGATAAGGAGGAAGTCTTTTAGGACCAAGATGAGATAATCATTTTTCACACACAGAGTGGTGAGTCTGTGGAATTCTCTGCCACAGAAGGTAGTTGAGGCCAGTTCATTGGCTATATTTAAGAGGGAGTTGGATGTGGCCCTTGTGGCTAAAGGGATCAGGGGGTATGGAGAGAAGGAGGTACAGGATACTGATTTGGAGGTACAGGATACTGACCTGAAACGTTACCCATTCCTTACCTCTCGAGATGCTGCTTGTTACTCCGGCATTTTGTGTCTATCTTACGTAATGGGTAGATACAGGTGAAGAGGGCTTGATTGTCAAATGGATGAAGGCTCAAAATGAAAATTAGACAAAAAGGGTGTTAGATAAGGAGGGAAGAGGAGTAAAATGTAAAGCTAGAGGGAAGGATAACTTCCCTCTAGCTTTAGTAAGGGAAGAGGTAAGAGGTAAGGGAAGGTTAAGGGGGGACTTGATTGAGGTCTTTAAAATGATGAAAGGGATAGACAGAGTTGCCGTAGATAAGCTTTTCCCATTGAGGGTAGGAAAGATTCAAACAAGAGGGCATGACATGAGAATTAAGGGACAGAAGTGTAGGGGTAACATGAGGGGGAACTTCTTTACTCGGAGAGTGGTGGCTGTGTGGAACGATCTTCCTGCAGAAGTGGTGGAGGCAGGATCGATTTTACCATTTAAAAGTAAAGTGGATAGGTATATGGACGGGAAGGGAATGGAGGGGTATGGTCTGAGTGCAGGTAGATGGGACTAGCGGAAAATAAATGGTCGGCACGGACTGGAAGGGCCGATAGGCCTGTTCCCATGCTGTAATTGTTATATGATTATATGATACAAGTGAAAAGGGAGGGTGGGAAAGGGGGCAAGGGAGGGCAGTTAAACCACACCACTTGGGCAACCTGAGTGGATATGAAGGGTCCCATGGGATTTTTTGAACAATTTAAGTGTTTTTATAATACTATGATTAATATGTGTCATTTGGCGAGGTTTGGGCCAAATTGTTCAATTGGACATCTTTCAATAACTCTTCAACAGACACTGTTCACTCTGCAATGATATGCAGAACTCCCAAATGAGTTAATCTGATTGTCTGTGTTGCAAACGCTGCAGCAATCATCATATATTACTGCACAGATGTCACACAAAACACCCTTGAGGATGCACAGTCAATTCAATTTTATCAGAGTTCCTTGTGGGAAATCTTGACGACATTTCTAAGCCACGATCCTTTGGGGTGAGGAGTGGATTGTCTGAGATAGTTAGATTGTGCAATATTTGGAAATTAAGGCCATAATCGTAATTTCTATAATTATTTGTTTAATTGGCAGACATTTTGGGGGGGAAAAAATGTACACGAGCAATGTTAACCAGATTGACCCACCCCAGACCCTGGGAATGTTTGGCAGTTCAGTGTGGTACAAACATCTACATGGAACAGAATGAGGCTGAGCAAGTATAGTATCAGAGGGGTGCGTGCTATGTACTGAGCATAATAATAATAATTAAAAATGTGAATAAAATAAGATAGGGAGGAAAATTCAGAAAATAAGATTTCTTTGGGAGCGAAGCAATAAATTGGTTCAGTAAATCATTGGGGTTAAACTCAAAACATGCAGGATGAGTAAGGCTAAGTTGGTTCCTTTTTCATTAAAATATCTGTGTTTGTATATAGGGTGATAATACAATCTGCCACTGAATGATTTACATACACACAAGTACATCTGCTTGCATTGATTGGACAAATGTAGCACTTGATTTCTAACTGCAAACATTAACAGCAACGAGTCCTGTAATTTGCCTCCTGCCTGTAGCAATGATTCTTCCATGACTGCCAGCAGTGTCACCGCTGGTAATTCAGGGATAACTTCCCATGCAATCAGAAGACCCATGCAGCTGAAAATAAGAAAGTGCCTGAAATGGGCAGGCACTCATTGGTTTGGCAATGAACCAATATGGCAAATGAATCACTGTCAGTTGTGTCACTTAGCTGGACAAACACAATGTGCCTAGCAACAAGAATAATGAGTGGGAGTACACTCATTAAGCTCTCTCAATCAATAATCATCATGGGAAAATAACATGATGGCAGCTTGGGTAAGCGAGCATGCCAGATATTTTGGATCTCATTCCATTTTTTATTATTCTTTTACAATTGTAAACCTTTTTGGATGAAATGGATGCTGAATACGAATACGAATTGAATTGAAATAATGTTAGTAAAGAAGGAGGAAGTGAGTGGCCACTAATTTGCTCAAACTTTAGTCTGAGGAAGGGTTCCAATTCAAAATGTCACCTATCCATGTCTTCTGGAAATGCTGGCTGACCCAGTGAATTATTCTAGCATATTACTGGACTCTTCCTCTACAACTATTGCCATAGGATGTATTCAATATTAAGGATGAAGGATATTTTGAGTTGGTAACCTTCTTGAGAAAGTGTTCTTGGGAGGCCTCCCCCGATGCTGCCTGACATGCAGAGTTCCCCTTGCACTTAAGTGTTTTGCTTAAGAATCCACCATCCATAGTCTCTTGTGTTTTCACCATCCAGGATACTGAGGGCAATCCTTATTTTAGTCGGAAAATTTTAATGGGAACTTTTGTATCTTTTGTAGCAGCAGTAAAAATAAATAACACAGCTGCAAGAAGAAACTAACCTACTTGACATTACCCTACATATTCGCTCCTTCCACCACAGCGCTATCATGAATGCAGTGGGTACTATCAACAAATGTAACTGGAGCAACACGTCAGAACTCTCAAATGTTTCCACTTCTCACATCTAGAAGGTTAATGGGAGCAGGCACATATCTGTTAGAACTTTTCCAAGCCCCACTATCCTGAAATGGAAAGGTATCACAACTCCTTCATCTCCAAAACAAAAGGGTATGGGTTCTGGGCAAGAGCAAGTAACTTTATTAGATTATTAACAGATTCTTGATTAATAATTGTGTCAGGGGTTATCGGGCAAAGACAGGATAATGGGGTTGAGAGGGAAAGATAAATCAGGCATGATTGAATGGCAGATTAGACTTGATGGGCTGAATAGCCTAATTCTGCTCCTCGAACTTATGAACTTCAAAGGGGATCCGAGTGGTAAGGTTGAAACAGAGACTGGGAGTTACACAAAAAGCTGGAGAAACTCAGCGGGTGCAGCAGCATCTAAGGAGCGAAGGAGATAGGCGACGTTTCGGGTCGAGACCCTTCTTCAGACTGGTCAGGGATCAGGGAAACAAGAGATATAGACAGTGGAGAGATAAGGAACAATGAATGAAAGATATGCAAAAAAGTATTGATGATAAAGGAAACAGGCCATTGTAAGCTGTTTGTAGTGTGAAAATGAGAAGCTAGTGCGACTTGGGTGGGGGGGGGGGGGGAGATAGAGAAGGAATGCCAGGGCCCGAGGGCTGAGGGAGAGGTGGGGAGGGGGAGGAGGCAGCCTGGGTTAAGAGAATTGAGAAAATTCAATGTTTAAGCCCAGAGGATGCAGACTCCCCAAGCGGAATATGAGGTGCTGTTCCTCCAACTTGCGGTGTTGCTCACTCTGGCCGTGGAGGAGGCACAGGACCGAGAGGTCGGATATGGAATGGGAGGGGGAGTTGAAGTGCTGAGCCACCGGGAGGTTGGGTTGGTTATTGCGGAGGTGTTCGGCAAAACGATCGCCCAGCCTCCGCTTGGTCTCACCAATGTAGATCAGCTGGCATCTGGAGCAACGGATGCAGTAGATGAGGTTGGAGGAGGTGCAGGTGAACCTCTGTCGGACTTGGAAGGACAGCTTGGGTCCCTGAAAGGAGTGGATGGGGGAGGTGAAGGGACAAGTGTAGCATCTCTTGCGGTTGCAAGGGAAAGTGCCCGGGGAAGGGGTGGAGCGGGAGGGAAGGGAAGAATTGACAAGGGAGTTGCGGAGGGAGCGGTCTTTGCGGAAGGCAGACGGGGGGGGGGGGGGGAAGATGGGAAGATGTGGCGAGTGGAGAGGTCACATTTCAATTGAAACAGAGACTGGTTGAAATCTGCAAAACAGAGGAAGTGATGGAATCAGATACAATTACTATGTTTAAAAGGTGTTTAAACAGACACGTGAATAGGTAAGGCATTAAAGGATATTATTCTGTTTTAGGCAAATGGGATTTGCTTAGATGGGCAAAAATGGATGTAATGAGCCAAGGGTTCCATGCTCGACAATGATTTCTTAGACCGTCTCAATTTCAAAGTTTCTTGGAGACGCCGGACATGGCAGTAGGACACAGTTGAACATTATTTTCACACAATCTTAAGTCGAGGCACGCAAGTTTAATATTTAATGATGTACTACCCTCCATTAATCATTTAATGTTTTGCCTACCACATTTTAGTGATCCGTATAACAGGATCATTAAAACTCTTTCAATTTCTACTCAACATGCCTTTTACATTGTAGCCACATTTAAATCCATCCTTTTTTAGGCCAGCATTTCCATACTTGTGTTTTGAGATCCATTTATGTTAATGAGCTAATCATTATTTCTTTATGGTGCTATGCTCATGTTATATTATTTACCAATGTTGGTGACATCAGCACACTTGAATATATAGTTCCCTCTATTGTTCTGTAATGAAAGGGTAAAGCAATACAGATGCCCATATGAAACCAGTAGTTATGTACTTTCTATTAGGTATCAATTATGCTGACTCTCATCATCAGCTGCCTGCCCAAAAAATCAATTTTGTAAACAAGTCAATAACTTGGTCCCAATTTCATGAGCTTCAAATTTAGCTAATAGTTCCCATGTGGATTCATATCTGCATCGATAAACACTCCACCTGTCGACAACATCAGTTACTTTGTCGAAATGTACATTAAATATATGAGGCATGACCTATCTTTTAAAACCCATGTCGGCTTCCTTTAATGATTCGTACATTTTACTGAGCGTTCTATTACAATGTGCTTAATTATATATTTCAATACATTTCCCACAACAGATGTTGGAGGAATAGACCTATAATATCTTAGTTTCTGTCTCATAACTTTCTAAAAGAATAGAGTTATACTTACAATTATGCATCTAAATGGGTAAATCTTGAATCAATAGTTTGCTGAAGTACTCTTAAAACATCTTAAATCTACTCATCTTACTTTTAAAGTCTGCCTTGGAATTCATCTGGTTCTGGAGATCTCTGTATTCAGTGCCAATTTTCTATTTTTAAGCTATTTCTTTAACTTATATTAACCTCAATGAGTTTCGATCTTTGATTCAGTATTATTTTTTCTGGAATCTGCTAAGGGCTCTTTGTCCTTAACAGGGGTTAAAACAGAAATGTTTATTGTTCTGAACAGTTTGTCTGTACCTGACAGTAAACTGGCACAGACTTAAGACCCTAAAATCTGATGCTTCATACACCAGTTCACTACTGAAGACTGGCCATGAGATGCCAGAATGAATCTATAAGAGAAAACCTCTAACCACAGGTTCTCCATTATAAACAGCTTTCAATCAATGACTGCCCTCTTCTGAAAAGGCCTCAGAAGCAGGTCAATCAATGAGTTTACCAACCAGGGCGCCATCCTTTGATCCAGGTTAACTGGCTTGTGAACACCCTGCAGATGCCCTAATACAAAGGCAGCCACCAACTGCAATGTTTATTAACACATCAGAACAAATAATCATAAATGTTGACTAAACACAAACATTGATATTGGCAAGGATGCATGCAGATGAATGTGGATTCTCTGGTAATTTAGCAAATAGTAGTTGAGTTCAGTTTTATCAATTCACACAAATGAAGATTACCACAGTTAATCATTCAGAATAAAACTGAATTGAGAAACACAGTGTAAATGGATTGTAACCATTTGTGTTCTGAAATATATGTCTATATATATCTATGTGTATATATATACACACACACACATATATGTATATATATATATATATATATATATATATGTGTGTGTGTGTGTGTGTGTGTGTGTGTGTGTGTGTGTGTGTGTATATATATATTTACACACACACATATATATATATATATATATATATGTATATATATACATACATACATATATACATACCCAGGGTACACAAAAGGCTGGAGAAACTCAGCGGGTGCAGCAGCATCTAAGGAGTGAAGGAGATAGGCGACGTTTCGGGTTGAGACCCTTCATCAGACTGTTTTTTAATTAAGAGGCAAGCGTAGCTGGGGCCCATGCGTGTGCCCATAGCTACGCCTTGTGTTTGGAGTAAATGGGAGGAGTCAAAAGAGAAGTTATTGAGGGTAAGGACCAACTCCACTAAGCGGAGGAGGGTGTCAGTGGACGGGTATGGGTTGCTCCTCTGGTTGAGGAAGAACCGGAGGGCTTTGAGACCATCCTGGTGGGGGATGGAGGTGTAGAGTGACTGGATGTCCATGGTGAAGATGAGAGGATGGGGGCCTGGAGAATGGAATGCGCGGAGTCGACGGAGAGTGTCTGAGGTGTCTTGAACATAGGTGGGGAGGGATTTAACAAAGGGAATAGGATGGAGTCAAGGTATGTGGAAATGTGTTCGGTGGGGCACGAACAGGCAGAGACAATGGGTCTGCCGGGGCAGTCGGGTTTGTGGATTTTGGGGAGAAGGTAAAATCGGGCCATGCGGGGCTGGGAAACGATGAGGTGGGGGGGTGGGGGTAGGGAGCCGGAGTTGATGAAGTTGGTTATGGTGCTCAAGATGGTGGCCTGGTGCTTGTCAGTGGGGTCATGGTCCATGGGTAAGTAGGAGGAGGTGTCGGGAGTTGGCGCGTGGCCTCCGCTTTGTAGAGGTCGACGCGCCAGACTACCATGGCACCTCCCTTGTCAGCGGGTTTGATAACCCAGTCTGGGTTGTTACAGAGTGAGTCGATGGCAATACGTTCGGGGGGGGGGGGAGAGATTGGAGTGAGACAGGGGAGTGGAGAAGTCGAGGCGGTTGATGTCCCGACGGCAGTTCTGTATAAAGAGTTCTAAAGCCGGAGGACCACGAGGGGGGGTCCACGAGGAGGGGTTTTGTGGGAGACAGGAAAAGGGATCATCAGTGGGGGGGCGAGGACTTGTTCCCGTGGAAGAACGCTGTGAGGCGGAGGCGACGGTAGAAGAGCTCCAAGTCGTGGTGGGCGCGGAACTCATTGAGGTGGGGACGGAAGGGGACAAAGGTAAGACCTCTGCTGAGGACCGACCTTTCGGTGTTGGAGAGGGGGAGGTCCGGGGGGGATGGTGAACACGCGGCAAGGATGGGGGTTGTGGCCGGAGGAAGGCAGGTGAGTGCACTGAGGACGGAGCGTTGTGTGGTGGGGGGGTGGAGGGTGGTCAGGCGGTGAGGGGGTATGGGGGCTGTGGTGTGGGTGGGGAAGAGCAAGGGTTACATGGTAGGGGGGGGATGGGGAAGACCCAGTGGAATAGCCACTGAGGTCACCGGGGCTGGGGAGATGGGCACTAGGACCCAGTGCCGTTAAAAACAGAGTGGTGGGAGGAGTTAGCATCGTGGCGGCTTCAGGCCCGCTGCAGAGTCCAGTCTGCAGGTGAGGCGACGGCTGCGGGCTGCTGGAGGGCGGTGGAGTGTGGTGGGTCGGTGGGCGATGCGTGGGATGTCCCGGTGGGCGGCAAGGTTCAGCCCGCCCGGTGAGGTGGCGAGATAAGTGGGGTGCAGTGCTGTGGCCATGTTCGGGGGGCCCTGGTCCGGCGGCGATGCTCTGTAGCCCGGTCCGGCAGCAATGCAAGGTGAGGCGGGTGCGGCTGTGGTCTTCGGCGGGCCCAGTACAACGGCGATGCTGGATGGGCCCGGTGCGGCGATGAGGTTAGGTGGTCCCGGGGGGCGGCGAGGTTCGGCGGTCGTGTTGTGCTGGTGATGGACTGTGGAATCGGGGAGGGGGAGACATATATGCCCATATATATGTGTGTGTGTGTGTATATATATATATATATACACATATATTGTGTGTGTGTATATATATATATATATGTATATATATATATATATATATATATATATATATATATATATATATATATATATATATATGTGTATATATTTGTATCTCTCTTTCTCTCTATATATATATATATATTTCCACGTAACTCAATTAGTCTTTTAAAAACGTTTCCTATAATGCATTTGGGTGATTAGATGACATTTGATGAGATTACTGAATGTAATTAACAGAAATCCTGACCAATATCTAATTGAACTTCATGCAGGAATGCCATTCATCCATTGATGCTATCTTCTGTTAAAATTTAATATTCAATGTGACAGAAAATGACTACTTACACAGCACACAATTCAATATAAACATAGAGTAATCGATAATCTAAAAGATGAGAGGAAACAAATCTTATGTATCAATCATTTGCCACACTTAATGTACCTGTGAAATTATGGAAGAATGCATGTGATCCATTTCAATTCTGAAATGCTTGAAAACTTGAAAGCTTATTTGAATTCGAGGGATGTTGCGTATAGGGCAGGAAAATAGTGGTGAGGTGGAAGATCAGCCACGATCTTGTGCAATGATGAAGCAAACTTAGTAATCCAAATAGTATATTCTTGCTCATATTTCTCATGTTGTACACAATAATGCTCTATAATTCAGATACTTCACGCCTAAGTTTGAATTGGCAGAAAGTGTAGTGATGCAGTTAGGATAAGTTCACAATGGCTGTTTCTATCAGGGTGCATGTAGAAGCTCCTACAGCTTCCATATCCAAATAAATAAAATTGATTTGGAAATCTATTACAAACTGGTGGGATCGGTCAAGTCTATCAAAGGAACCAAGGATCTACAGAAGAAGTAACTGCAACGAGTATTTGCAAGTGAGCAGATGATTACATTTTATACAGTGCAACATCAATAGAACTCTTCATAATGTTATTTTGGATAAATTGCAGATCTTGCTATGAACAATGGAATTATACAGCACAGAAACAGGCCCTTCAGCTCATCTCAGCCAACCATCTATGTTGCCGACCTGAGTTAATCCTATTTTCTCTCTGTTTGGCAGATATCCCTCTAAATAATTTTTAGCCATGTATATGTCTAAATATATTTTAAATGGTGCAATTGTGCCCACCTCTACCGTTTCCTCCAGCAAATAGTTCCACATATCCACCACCCTCTGTATGAAAAAGTTGCCCCGAGTATAGAAAAGTATAGTTCTGGGGGAGGGGGGTGTGGGGGTAGGGGAAGGTGGTCGGGGGTTGTGGGGGAGGTGGTTGTGAGGGAGGAGGTGGTCGGGGGGGAGGGGACCGTGGGGGGAAGGGGGGGGGGTGTGGAGGAGGGGGTTGTGGGGGAGGGGGGTGTAGGGGAGGGGGGGAGCTGTGGGAGAGGGGGAACCATAACATTTGTACTATTTCACAGATTGGAACAAAACTTCTTTGACTTGCAGGATGAGGAGAATGGTGAGTAAGGTGGCGAAAAATCATAACGCTATGGGGGGTTGTTTTTAGCTCAAATGTAATTACAACACAGACAGGAAGTGGTCAAGGAGATAGATAGATAGATAGATAGATAGATAGATAGATAGATAGATAGATAGATAGATAGATAGATAACCTCAACCATGACCTTCTAAAATACAGACTTCATGTTACCTGCCCCATCAGAGGGGAGAGAACACTCGATCACTGTTAAACGGCAATCAAGAACGCATATCGCTCTTTTCCCCAGTCGGGTCTGGGTCTCTCTGATCATTGTCTAGTTCACCTTATTCCGACCTACAGGCAGAAGCTAAAAGCTGCTAAGTCTGTGGTCAGAACAACGAAAAGGTGGACAAGCGAGGGCATAGAGAACCTACAATCCTGCTTTGACTGCACGGATTGGAATGTGTTCAGGGAAGCAACTACAAGGCTCGATGAGTATACGGACATTGTATCATCATATGTCAGCTTTTGCGAGGACAGTTGCATTCCAACTAAGACCCGGACATGGTTCAACAACAACAAGCCCATGTTCACTGCAGAACTCAGGCAGCTCCGCCAGTCTAAAGAGGAGGCCTACAGGAGCGGGCATGCAGACCTCTACAAGCAGGCCGAGTACAAGCTAAGTAGAGGAATCAGAGCTGCCAAGGATAGGTACTCTGAGAAGTTGAGGAGCAAGTTCTCAGCTAGTGACTCTTCTTCAGTTTGGAAGGGCTTGCAAGAAATTACCAGGTACAAGAGGAAAGCCCCCCGCTCTTTGGACAATCGTCAGCTGACCAACAACCTAAATGAGTTTTACTGCAGGTTTGAAAATCAGAAACATAACCCTGGTACCCCCTCCCCCCCTCCCCCCTGTCCCCAATCAACACAGCCAGACCCCAGTCTACAAAGAATGAACCCTGCACCCTCTCCTTCCCATTCACCACTTCTCACCTACTTAAGGCAAGACTCCAGTATGAAAAGACTGAATCATTTCCCACCTCAACCAACACTTCACACCCACTCACAGCCTCACCTTAGTTTGCAAAGACTGTGCCTTTCTACACCCATCCACCTCCAATCACCACTTCACAACCAATCATCCACACCCTGCACAACATAAGTTATCCAATATGAACAATAAAAATAGAGGAGGTGGAGAGGCTTTTCAGAGGACAAAAAAGCCGGAAATCTCCAGGACCTGACAACGTATATATTGGCACTGGTATGTAGACATTTTTAACCAGTCCCTGCAAACATGCACTGTCCCTGCCTGCTTCAAAGTCTCCACTATTGTCCCAGTACCCAAAAAGGCAAGGATTACTTATCGTAATGACTACAGGCCTGTCACACTGACCTCTGTAGTCATGAAGACACTCAAAAGGCTTGTGCTGGCCAAGCTGAAAAATATCACAAATTCCCTGCTAGACCCTCTGCAGTTTGCATATCGGGCCAATAGATCTGTGGATGATGCAGTCAACCTGGGCCTGCACTTCATCCTACAGCACCTGGACCACCAGGGGACCAATGCGAGGATCCTGTTTGTTGATTTTAGCTCTGCATTCAACACCATTGTGCCAGAGCCACTACACTCCAAACCAAAGATTATAGAGGAGCAAGATGCGCCACTCAGTGGAAATCCAATGGGCTGGTGTGTAGTACATAACGGAACGTCACGGCCGCCATTTTGGCGGACTGTCTCCCGCTGTGTAATCCGCTCCAAAGCTACAGAGCAGTTGTAAACAAAGATTATAGAGGAGCAAGATGCATTAGAAAGTTATTAGATTTATTTGTAATAGATCTTTACTTACCTCTCGATCTCTCTCTATCCCCTCTCGATCCCTCTCTCTCCCCCTCTCGATCTTTCTCTCCCCTCTCTTTTCTCGATCTTTCTCTCCCTCTCTTCTCTCTCTCCCCTCGATCCCTCTTTCCCCTCTCTTTTCTCGATCTCTCTCTCCCTCTCTATCTTTCTCTCCCTCTCTTCTCTCGATCCCTCTCTTTCTCTCCCTCTCTTTTCTCGATCTCTCTCTCACTCTCTTCTCTCTCTCCCCTCTCTTCTCTCGATCCCTCTCTCCCCTCTTCTCTCGATCTCTCTCTCCCCTATCTTCTCTCGATCTCCCTCCCTCCCCTATCCCCCTCCCTCCTTCCCTCTCCCTCCCTCCCTTTTCCCCGTTCCACCATTTCCCTCGCATCTTTCCTCCCCAGCCCCCACCTTTACGTAGTTTCCCTTGCATTGTATTGCACAGCTTCCCTTGTATTGCTTTAACACACACTGCATAAAATTACAGGGACACACAAACACACATTAATATAAATATATGGTGGGACAGATAGAAGAGTTTATTAAAATCTTCTTACAAAGACCATTATGCAATTTATTTCTATCTCTTTTGGGCCTAAGGCATAGCAGGGCTGCCAACTCTCACACAGAGGGAAGGGAGGGAGAGAGGGAAATTGAGAAGAGAGGGGAGAGAGATAGATCGAGAGGGGAGAGAGATAGATCGAGAGGGGAGAGAAAGAGATCGAGAGGGGGAGAGAGCGATCGAGAGGGGAGAGAAAGAGATCGAGAGGGGAGAGAGAGCGTCGAGAGGGGAGAGAGAGCGATAGAGAGAAGAGAGGGTGGTTGAGAGAAGAGAGGGAGATAGCGAGAAGAGAGGGAGATAGCAAGAAGAGAGGGGATAGAGAGGGATCGAGTGATAAGTAAAGATCTGTTACAAATAAATCTAATAACTTTCTAATGCATCTTGCTCCTCTATAATCTTTGCTTGCAACTGCTCTGTAGCTTTGGAGCGGATTACAGAGCGGGAGATCGAGAGACAAAGATTATGGAGAAGCATAGTTTCCCAGTAGATGCCATAGTCAACGCCATCTCTGGTCCGCTAATATGGCGTCGGCAATCACACATGTGATACTACGCCTTTTCCACTGAGTGGCGCATCTTGCTCCTCTAGAATCTTTGCTCCAAACTTTCCGAGTTGACTGTGCCGGAACCCCTCTGTCGGTGGATCACCAGCTTCCTGACAGACAGGAAGCAGCATGTGAGGCTGGGAAAGCACATCTTGGACGCGCAAATGCTCAGCATAGGAGCAATGCAAGGTTGCATACACTCTCCTTTCCTCTACTCTATCTACACCAACGACTGCACCTCCACATACACCTCTGTTAAGCTTCTCAAGTTTGCAGACGACACAACCCTGATTGGACTGATCCAGGATGGGGAGGAATCTGCCTACAGACAGGATGTGTCACAGCTGGCGTCCTGGTGCTGTCACAACAACCTGGAGCTCAATGCTCTTAACAAGTGGAATTGATTGTAGACTTTAGGAGAGCTTCCCCTCCCCTTACCCCACTCACCATCAACAACACCACTGTCACATCTGTGGAGTCTTTTAAGTTCCTGGGAACCATCATCTCCAAGGACCTTAAGTTGGGGGCTACCATCGACTCCACAGTCAAAAAGGCACTACAGAGGATGTACTTCCTATGGCAGCTGAGGAAGCACAATCTGCCACAGGCAATGGTGGTCCAATTCTACACAGCCATCGTCGAGTCTGTTCTCACCTTCTCCATCATGGTCTGGTTTGGGTCAACTACCAAGCACGACACCTGGAGGCTGCAGCAAATCGTCCGATCAGCTGAGAAGGTTATTGGCTGCAACCTTCCCATTATTGATGAACTGTACACAGCAAGGGCCAGGACGCGCGCGGGCAAGATCATCTCTGACCCCTCTCACCCTGGCCACAAACTCTTTGAATCACTTCCCTCTGGAAGGCATCTCCGGATTGTCCAAGCTGCCACAGCCAGACATAAAAACAGTTTTTATCCACGAGTAGTTGCTCCACTCAATAGCCAAAAATCTGTAGCCTCCGTTTGATCTGGTATTTTGTTGGTTCACATGCTTGATCAATAGTGTTTTATCATTAATGTTTTATTATTATTAATGTTTAGTGTTTTCTGAGTCATTCGTAACTGTCACTGTATGTCATGTGTTACTTGGGGATGGAGCACCAAGGCAAATTCCTTGTATGTGAATACTTGGCCAATAAATATAGATAGATAGGTAGATAGATAGATAAATAGATGAGAGGAGTACATCGGTAGATGCACAAAGTCTTTTGCCTAGAGTAGGGGAATCGAGAACTTGAGGACATAGGTTTAAAGTGAAGGCAAAAAGATTTAATAGGAATCTGAAGGGGAACTTTTTCCACACATAGGGTGGTACGTGTATGGAACATGCTGCCAGAGGAGGTATTTGATGCAACATTTAAGAAACTATTAGACATGTACATGGATAAAACAGGTTTAGATCGATATGGGCCAAATGCACACAGGTGGAACTAGTGTAGATGGGACATGTTTGTCAGTGTGGGCAAGTTGGGCCAAAGGGTCTGTTTCCATACCGTATGATTCCATCTCTGATATATCTTTCCACTCTCAGCTAAAATCTATGCCCTCAAGTATTAGTCTTCCCTAATAGTCTTCCCTTAGAATCTGCCTCTGGTTATGGACATCCCAAGCCAGTGCCAGTCCCAAGCCCGGACAAAGGAGGACGGTTGGGCGTAAGGCTAGCACCCCTACCCTGTAAAACCTAAAACCCACTAAGGAAACGGAAACGGCTTGCAGGAAAAATGTTCCCAATGTGGGGCGAGTCCAGAACCAGGGGCCACAGTCTTAGAATAAAGAGGAGGTCATTTAAGACTGAGGTGAGAAAAACTTTTTCACCCAGAGAGTTGTAAATTTATGGAATTCCCTGCCACAGAGGGCAGTGGAGGCCAAGTCATTGGATGGATTTAAGAGAGAGTTGGATAGAGCTCTAGTGGCTAGTGGAGTCAAGGGATATGGGGAGAAGGCAGGCACGGGTTATTGATAGGGGACGATCAGCCATGATCACAATGAATGGCGGTGCTGGCTCGAGGGCCAAATGGCCTCCTCCTGCATCTATTTTCTATGTTTTCTATGAAACAGCAAGCATAAACTACACTGGAAACCGGCATTAGAGACGGAGCTCACCCCCTACAAGTATGACGGGCGTGGACCAAAGCCTCCGGGACACTTGTGTCCCGACAAAGCGTAACATCTTGTCTGCCAAAACTGCTATGCGAATGGCTACCTGGAATGTCAGGACCTTGCACCAGAGTGGGAACTTATTCCAGCTACTGAGAGAGTTTGAGAAGTATGAGCTGAGCATCTTAGGGGTGAGTGAAGTCCGATGGATAGGGAGTGGAAAGCTAACAAGCGAAAGAAAAACACTGATGTACTCTGGGCATGGACAACACCACATACGAGGAGTAGGACTGGTGTAAGACAAAGAGGCAGCGGAAGCAATGATAGGTTGGAAACCTGTGAATGACCATATCATCGCAGCAACGTTCCAATCCCGACACACAAAGACAACAGTATATGTACCCACAGAAGAGGCAGAAGATGAAGATACAAATGCCTTTTGTGAACAGCTACAAGATGCAATGAACGACATACCAAATCATGATATGAAGATACTCATGGGAGACTAGAAGGCACAAGTAGATGGGCACAGAACAGGGTTTGAAAGTGTAATAGCACCATTTGGGCCAGCCAGGAAGACAAGTGACAATGGAGAACGATTTCTATCATTTTGTAGTGTGAATGGAATGTGCGTGGGAAACACACTATTTCAGCAAAAATACATACACAAGAAATCTTGCCGATTACCAGATGGAAACGTGCAATGGGTTCGACTACATCTGCATCAGCAAGAGACTGCACAGTGCGATGCAAGATGTACGGAGTTACAGAGGGGCAGACATTGGTTCTGACCACTATCTTGTTAGAGGAACATTAAAATTGAAACTGAAAAAGATTATAGTTCAGAAAGTTATAAAACCATATGACATTGCAAAGCTAAAAGATGAAGAGATGTCAAAGAAATGAAAACTTGAAGTGATAAATAGGTTCCAAGTGTTACATTGTATAACAGTGGCAAACTTTCCAGGAGGCTGTTCAGGAAGCTACAGATAACACCATTGGCCAAAGTCGTGGGACCAAGCAAATCGTGGATACAAAGCAAATGTTCAGAAGCACAAGAAGCCACGGACAGAAATGACACCCGTACACTCGATCACACAGCCAGAAATCTGGGAGATTCCGGTGGTAGCTCTGGTGCCCCATAAAAGACAAGAGAGGGACAGTACTTCTGACAGAAGACGAGCAAAACACGCAACGGATTGAGCACTACAAAGAGATATTGAATCAACCTGAACCATCTGAACTGTTTGTCTTCCCTGAAGAGGAAGATACTCCAGAGCTAGAGGTGGAGTTTGGACCAATTACAGAAACGAAAGTTGCAAATGCAATTAAGAAGCTGAAAAATAACAAAGCAACAGGCCTCGACCAGATTCCAGCAGAACTACTAAAGAGCGGAGGGGAAATGTTAAGAGGGAAACTCACAAAGCTATGTAATGCATGCTGGGAAGAAAAACGTGTAGCAGAAGATTGGAGGAAAGGTGTGATAGTGAAATTGCCAAAGAAAGGAGATTTTACTAACTGTGGAAACTGGAGAGGGATCACGTTGCTCTCAGTCCCAGGAAAAGTGCTTTTTTCTGTACTGCTACATCGTCTAAGAGCAGCTCTGGAAATGAAACTCCGTGATGAACAAGCAGGATTCCGCATGGGGAGATCCTGCAGCGAACAGATCTTTTGTGTTAAAAAATACGGTAGAACGATGCCTAGAATTTCAGAAGGCAATACGAATAAACTTTGTTGATTTCACAAAGGCATTCGATAGTGTACATAGACACACTCTGTGGCAAATTCTTAAAATGTATGGCATCCCAGAGGCTTTCATCAACATCTTCAAGAACCTTTACGAGGGATCCAGTTGCTGAGACAAGGTTGATTCAGGAAACACAGAATTTTTTGACATTGTCACAGGGGAAGACAAGGTTGCCTTCTACCCCCCTTACGGTTTATCACGATCTACTATGTCATGCGGTGGACAATGAACAAACCTGACTTTGGAATACCGCGGAGAACAGAAAGACACATCACAGACGTAGATTTTGCCAATGACATTGCACTACTAACAGAGTCGAGACACGTCCTTCAAGAGATGACAATCGCTCTGGAGGAGATTGCATCAAAGGTTGGATTACAGATCAGCTGCCAGAAGACTAAGCCCATGCAGACTGGAGACCAGCAGCCAATAGACCAACTGATAATCAATGGGGAACCTGTGGAAAACGCCACAAGATTTACCTATCTTGGCAGCATGTTCACAGTAGATGTACATGTAGAGGTCGACATTAACTCCCGAATTGGTAAAGCTGCATCAGTCTTCAGACGAATGCAGGCATTATGGTCTAATGGCAGGATATCCAAGACTCTAAAAGTCAAGCTCTTCCAGTCTGTAGTCCTCCCTACAGCCCTCTATGCCAGTGAGACATGGAAAATCAATGTGAAGATGAAAAATAAATCAAACGCTGCTTGAGAAAGGTTGAAGGCTAGCGACAGAGACCTCATCACAAACGAGAAGATATACTGTGAAACTGCAACAAATCCTCTCAACCAGGACATAGAGGGACACAGGATGAAATTTGCAGGACATAGAAACATAGAAAATAGGTGCAGGAGTAGGCCATTCGGCCATTCGAGCCTGCACCGCCATTCAATATGATCATGGCTGATCATCCAACTCAGTATCCCGTACCTGCCTTCTCTCCATATCCCCTGATCCCCTTAGCCACAAGGGCCACATCTAACTCCATCTTAAATATAGCCAATGAACTGGCCTCAACTACCTTCTGTGGCAGAGAATTCCAGAGATTCACCACTCTCTGTGTGATAAATGTTTATCTCATCTCGGTCCTAAAAGAATTCCCCCTTATCCTTCGACCGTGACCCCTTATTCAGGACTTCCCCAAAATCGGGAATAATCTTCCTGCATCCAGCCTGTCCAACCCCTTAAGAATTTTGTAAGTTTCTATAAGATGCCCCCTCAATCTTCTAAATTCTAGCGAGTACAAGCTGAGTCTATCCAGTTTTTCTTCATATGAAAGTCCTGACATCCCAGGAATCAGTCTAGTAAACCTTCTCTGTACTCCCTCTATGGCAAGAATGTCTTTCCTCAGATTAGGAGCCCAAAACTGTACGCAATACTCCAGGTGTGGTCTCACCAAGACCCTGTACAACTGACGTAGTACCTCCCTGCTCCTATACCCAAATCTTTTAGCTATGAATGCAAACATACCATCCGCTTTCTTCACAGCCTGCTGCACCTGCATGCCTACTTTCAATGACTGGTGTACCATGAAACCCAGGTCTCGTTGCGTCTCCCCTTTTCCTAATCGGCCACCATTCAGATAATAGTCTACTTCCCTGTTTTTGCCACCAAAGTGGATAACCTCACATTTATCCACATTATACTGCATGTCCCATGCATTTGCCTACTCACCCAACCTATCCAAGTCACCTTGCAGCCTCCTAGCATCCTCCTCACAGCTAACACTGCCCCCCAGCTTCGTGTCATCTGCAAACTTGGAGATGTTGCATTCAATTCCAACGTCCAAATCATTAATATATATTGTAAATAGCTTGTGTCCCAGCACCGAGCCTTGCGGTACCCCACTAGTCACTGCCTGCCATCCTGAAAAGGACCCGTTTACTCCTACTCTTTGCTTCCTGTCTGCCAGCCAGTTTTCTACCCACATCAATACTGAACCCCCAATACCATGTGCTTTAAGTTTGCATACTAATCTCTTATGTGGGACCATGTCGAAAGCCTTCTGAAAGTCCAGATATAACACAACCACTGCTTCTCCCTTATCCACTCTACTAGTTACATCCTCGAAAAATTCTATAAGATTCGTCAGACATGATTTACCTTTCATAAATCCATGCTTACTTTGTCCAATGATTTCACCACTTTCCAAATGTGCTGCTATCCCATCTTTAATAACTGACTCTTAGCAGTTTCCCCACTACCGATGTTAGACTAACTGGTCTGTAATTCCCCGTTTGCTCTCTCCCTCCCTTTTTAAAAAGTGGAGTTACATTAGCTACCCTCCAATCCTCAGGAACTACTCCAGAATCTAAAGAGTTTTGAAAAATTATCACTAATGCATCCACTATTTCTGGGGCTACTTCCTTAAGTACTCTGGGATGCAGCCTATCTGGCCCTGGGGATTTATCGGCCTTTAATCCATTCAATTTACGTAACACCACTTCTCGGCTAAGCTGGATTTCACTCAGTTCCTCCATCTCATTTGAGCCCCGGTCCCCTGCTATTTCCAGCAGATTATTTATGTCTTCCTTAGTGAAGACAGAACCGAAGTAGTTATTCAATTGGTCTGCCATGTCTTTGTTCCCCATGATCAATTCACCTGTTTCTGACTGCAAGGGACCTACATTTGTTTTAACTAAGCTTTTTCTCTTCACATATCTAATGTACTCATGTACTCAGAATGTCACTAGAACGTGCACCTAAGATAGCAATGAGATGGCAACCTGACGGAAGAAGGAAAAGAGACCGACCAAAACTCACATGGAGGTGAACAATCCAGAAGGATTTGGAAGCCTGGGATGCAAGCCAATCGAGGGTGGAAGACATCGCACCTAACCAAACAGAATGGCGAAAGCTTGCTGCCCAATGCATTCAACAGTGTGGGAGGAACTAAGACTAAGTCTAAGTAAGTAACCCAAGAAAACAGACCGTGACAATTTACATTATTTATGAACATCATGATTTGACAAACCCTAGCACCTTATACTCCAGCTATAGTAGCCGATCCACTCTTTATAACTCAAGCCCTCCAGAACTGTTAACATCCTTGTGAAGCTTTTCTGCACCTGTTCAGCTTAATGACATCCTTCCTATTGCTAGTCATCTCATCTTCCAATATGTGTAGGTTTTCTAGATTTATTAACTTTATCAGATTGCATGAGCTACATAAAAAAAATAGTAAATAAAATAACTGTGCAGGCTTGTAAATAGATTCTAACATTGGAAATTGTCGATCGTTAGTATGTGGGACATATATCCCAGAGAGTCAGCATCTGCATGTTTGTCATTGAGTGAGAGTCAATGTGGGTAACTCAGTGTCTTTGAGATCTATGCTCCAAGGAGAATCATTATCTGTGGAACAGTATCACAGGGAGAGTCGCTGTAAATAAGACAGAGAGTCGGTGAGCATTTTAATTCCAGGATTACCAGAAGCCAGCAATATTCCTCACAGAGTGTAACTTGTCTGTGAAAGTTCCTCTGATGGAGATAGCATTGCATTCTGGAAAAGAGGTAGCAGCCAAGTTGCTGGGCATCTGTTGTGGAGCTGTGGGGTGCAACAATAGAGATGGAATGATGAGAGGGAGTGGACCTTGGTGAAATACCTATCTCAAAACAGTTCTTAATGTACAATCTACAAAATGGTTGGCTGGCTTGGACCAATAAACCCACCAAGAAGCAATCTAATGGCACGACTTTGAAAATAAATGTATCACCACATATGTGCTTATCAGTATTATATGTGTGCTTGCTCCGAGAATAATCCTGGGGATGATTAGGTTAACATAACATGAGTGTTTGACGCCTCTGGGCCTGTATATGCTGGAGTTTAGAAGGATGAGCGGGAACTCATTGAGACTTACAGAATAATGAATGGCCTCCAATAATGGATAGAGTGGATGTGGAGAGGATGTTTCTACTAGTGGGAGAATCTAGGACCAGAGGGCATAGCCTTGAAATAAAAGAACACACCTTTAGAAAGGAGATGAGGAATATCTTTAGCCAGAAGGTGATGTATCTGTGGAATTCATTGCCACGAGCAGCAGTGGAGGCTGTCATTGGGTTTTTTAAAATGGAGATTGAAAGGTTCATGATTCGTAGGGGTGTCAAAGGTTATGTGGAGAAGGAAGGAGAATGGGTTTGAGAGCCATGATCGAATGGTGGAGTAGACTCAATGGGCCAAATGGCTTAATTCTACTCCCATGACATATAAACGTATAGAGTCACAGAGTGATACAGTGTGGAAACAGGCTCGTTGGCCCAACTTGTCTACACCAACCTACATGTCCTAGCTACGCTAGTCCCACCAGCCTGTGCTTGGTCCACATCCCTCCAAACCTATCCTATCCATGTACCTGTCTAACTGTTTCTTAAACGTTGGGACAGTCCCAGCCTCAACTACCTCCTCTAGCAGCTTGTTCCATACACCTACCACTCTTTGTGTGAAAACGTTGCCCCTCAGATTCCTATTACATTTTTTCCGCTTCACCATAAACCTATGTCCTCTGGTCCTCGATACACCTACTCTGGGCAAGAGATTCCGTGCATCTACCCGATCTATTCCTCACATGATTTTATACACCTCTATAAGATCACCCCTCATCTTCCTGTGCTCCAGGGAATGGAGTCCCAGCCTACTCAACCTCTCCCTATAGCTCAGACCCTCTAGTCCTGGCAACATCCTCGTAAATCTTCTCTGTACCTTTTCCAGCTTGACACCATCTTTCCTATAACATGATGCCCAGAATCGAGCACAATACTCTAAATGCGGTCTCACCAATGTGTTATACAACTGCAACATGACCTCCCAACTTCTATACTGAATAATCTAACTGATGCAGGCCAATGTGTCAAAAGCCTTTTTTTAACCACCTTATCTACCTGTGACTTGACCTTCATGGAACCATGCACCTGCACTCCTAGATCCCTATGCTCCACAACACTCCCCAGAGCTGTACCATTCATTGTGTAAGTCCTGCCAATGTCAGACTTCACAAAATGCTACAACTCACATTTTTCTGTATTAAATATGAGCAAACAATACAAATATTACAACCTGAAAATAAAGGACCCATTTGCAAGCAGATTGAATTCTGTTTAATAGCACAGAAAAGGCACATAAAGTGCTTGAGAATTATTTGATCCTTTGAGTTAAAGACATGCAGAGATACAGCATCATCCTTCAGCCTACTCAACCGGCAAAGACCATCAAACACCAACTTAATGCACTGATCCTATCCAAATGCATTTAATTCTCCCCATATTCTCGTCAACTCCTCCCTAAGATTCTATTTCAATACTCACTGAGGCCAACTTACAGTGGCCATTTAATCTACCAACCCACACATTTTTGGGATGTGGGAGAAACTCATACGTCACAGGGAGAATGTGCAAAGCTCACACAGACAGGCCTGGAGTTCAGGATTGAACCAGGTTGCAGATACTGTGTGATAGCAGCTTGGTCATCTGTGCCACTGTGTTTCATCCCCGAAGCACTGGAAAAGCATGAAGCGGCCCGACTAGGAGTCACAATGTTAATGCATTATACACAAAGGTCAACATTATTAAAATATATATTCAATGCTACAATGCTCCAGACTTATTTTTTAAAAAAATGAAACACTGTTTTAAACCCAACAAAGGTTAAAGGAGAAAAGTAATAAAAGACTAGTTAAATGTAGTAAAATTCCAGCTAAGTTTTAAGTTTTTAAAAGTTACTAGACCAAGTGGGACCCATTGGGTCCTGTCCCCTCAATGCATGGTTGCAGGGGCAGGGGGGAGGCCAGCGGCGTCACTCACACACATCCCCCACGCACACACAATAACCACCCCCAGCATATACAAACTAACCACCCCTCTTGATATTATATTAATATTATTCATTCGCTCCTCTTACCCCACCCTCCACCCTATCCACTCACGCATAGCTCCCAACTCACAGGTGCAGCTAGAAAGGGAGAGGAAGGGGGGTAGAGAGAGCGAGGGCAGGGGCAGAGCACAGGGGTAGAGTGCAGGGGCAGAGGGCAGAGACTCTGGGCAGAGACTGAGGGCATCAGCGAAAGACAGTCTTTTTTAAATTCAAATTTTGTCAGATTTTGTAAACATTTCCATTAATAACTCGATAAATAAAGCGCAACATTTTCAGATAAGGCGATTTTGGACTCCAAGGGGAAAATGTCTACCGGAATACGTAAAAACTTTACCATTACCATGTCGTATTTTCACAAAGAAGTGATTACACACAAATACACATCACAAATAAATACACATTCAAGATCAGAGTTTTATAAGTATAGAGATTAAAAGTTTGTATGCATTGAAGTGGCTTTGCTTCCTCATCAGCATTTCCTTTTGTATTCTGCATCATTCTATCTTCATTGATTATATGTTATACATACAATGGAATTCTTTACCCTTTCGGCAAGGTTGAATATAATCTATTGTTCAGGCTGTCTTTTTTCTCCTGTGTCATTTCTGGATATTATTTGTATTATGTCACTTACTGAACTGCAGTCCTTTTCCAAATATTTGTAAGGCAATTGACTGCACATTTCAGATGTGTATTTCTTGAGTGATTTTGCATTTGTCATTGTTACATTTCAAGTGGTTTCTGTCAGTTCAGTAGAATAACCAATATGATTCATTCAGCTGCAGCCAGAAGTCTGCAGGGAGGAGCTGTGGTGGCGTGCTGCTGCTGCCCGACCCCGGAGATCCGGAGGCTCCAGCTGCAGGCCGGTGGACGGTAACACCGGGAGCTCGCGGGTCCCTGGTGGGAGGCCGCTTTTCGGAGCTCCCGCGGCGGCAACTTCTCCCGCCCGAGTTGTGGGGTTGAAGACGACCTGGAGCGGGGCCTTACATCACGCGGCGCGGCTTTGATGGCCGCGGGACATGCTAGGGCCCGCCGGGGGCGCCAACATCAAGACCCGGAGCGGGGCCTTGCATCGCCCGGCGCGGCATGAATGGCAGCGGGACATATACTATCACCCGCCGGGGGCTTTGACTCTGACCGGGAGAAGAATGGGGAGTGATACGACTTTGCCTTCCATCACAGTGATGGAAGCATGGAAGCACAGATCAAGCATGATGCTGCCCATCTCAGAATCTTGATGTTAATACATTATACACAGAGGTCAAGATTATCAAAATATATATCCAATATAAGGCTACAGCACTCTAGCTTTAACAAAATATTAAAATGGTATTCTCAGGATGTGCTTTTCTCAAACAATTTTGTGTTTGTCTTTGTTATATTTCTGGTGCTTTCTGTCCGTTCAGTCGCATAACCAATATTATTCATTCAGCTGCAGTCAGAAGGCATCATTATTCCTAACTACGTGTCCCACTCACCCTCTCTGTCAACAGAATTCAACAGCAAATTCCAGTGGGAAAGGGTTTCAGGTCTGCAGTTTAACCTTACCAAACAGAATTTGCTCACTTACCCACCCCATATTTTCAGTCAATGACATCCAAAAGCAAAACCTCCAAATATCCTGTAATTTATTAAGTTCACTGTGTGGGCATGAACATTGAGGGGTGGCTGCACTAAACCAAGAGGGAGTATTTATGTAGTTCACACGAACATACAAAAAAACCCATAGTAGTTGTGGGTGGTTAATATTTGGTTTGGTTTATTAAAATTGAAAGACGGTCAATGTTTAAAGAGCCAATACAACGCTTCTGCAAATGTTTTGGGCGTCTGCAGCCCACTGTGATTTGTAATGATTGGGAAAATTGTCCACAGTACCATGGATTGTTGAATTCCATGCATTAACATTATACACAAAAGGAATTTGGTTCAGAAATGAACCACCTGCTCCCACAGGTCTGCCCTCCCATTCAATGTGATTATGGCAGATGAGCCCCAGACTTCAACTCCTCTTATATGCCAACATTTGTAGGAAGGAACTGCAGATGCTGGTTTATACTGAAAGAACAGTCTGAAGTTTTCCGACCCAAAGTGTCACCTTTTCCTTTTCTCCAGAGATGCTGCCTGACCCGCAGAGTTACTCCAGCATCTTGTGTCTATCCTCTTCTATGCCAGTTCCACAAAGCCCTCAATTCCTCAATCTACCTCTTCTTTAAATGATTTACCTGCAGTCTCCCGGAGTAAAGAATTCCAGAGATTGTCACGCTCTGTGAGAGGAAATTCTTATTCAGGTTTTGACAGCTACCCCTTATCTAGTAACTATGTCTATATATTCCATTTGTGCATAATCTTTCTAAATCTGTCAAGAGTCACCCTAATGTGATCAACAGTGACCGTTGTCTATGCTGCAAAGAGAACTCAAGCTTTGGAGTATACAGTGGATGGCACAGCGATGCAGGAAACATAGCTGCTTCCTCAGAATGCCAGGGAACCAAATTTAATCCTAACCTCGGGTGCTGTTTACATAGATACAGAGACAACAGGTGCAGGAGTAGGCCATTCGGCCCTTTGAGCCACCACCAGCATTCAATGTGACCATGGCTTATCATCCACAATCAGTACCCCGTTCCTGCCTTCTCCTCATATCCCTTGACTCCGCTATCTTTAAGAGCTCTATCAAACTCTCTTTTGAGTGCATCCAGTGAATCGGCCTCCACTGCCTTCTGAGGCAGAGAATTCCACAAATTCACAACTCTCGGTGTGAAAAAAGGTTTTCCTCCACTCAGTTCTAAATGGCTTAACCTTATTCTTAAAATGTGGCCCCTGGTTCTGGACTCCCCCAACATCGGGAGCAAGTTTCCTGCATCTAGCGTGTCCAATCCCTTAATAATCTATATGTTTCAATAAGAATATTGAAACATACAAGGTATAAGATCCCCTCTCATCCTTCTAAATTCCAGTGAATACAAGCCCAGTTGCTCCATTCTTTCATCGTATGACATACAGAGAATTAACCTCATGAACCTACGCTACACTCCCTCAATAGCAAGAATGTCCTTCCTCAAAGACCAAAACTGCACACAATACTCCAGATGTGGTCTCACTAGGCCCCTGTACAACTACAGATGGACCTCTTTGCTCCTATACTCAAGTCCTGTCGTTATGAAGGCCAACATGCCATTAGCTTTCTTCACGGCTTGTTGTACCTGCATGCTTACTTTCAGTGACTGATGTACAAGGACACCCAGACCCTTTTCCTAACCTGACACCATTCAGATAATAATCTGCCTTCCCTTCTTGCCACCAAAGTGGATAACCTCAAATGTATCCACGTTATACTGCATCTGCCATGCATGTGCCCACTCACCTAACCTGTCCAAGTTACCCTGTATCCTCATAGCATCCTCTTCACAGTTCACACTGCCACCCAGCTTTGTGTCATCTGCAAATTTGCTAATGCTACTTTTAATTCCTACATCTAAATCATTAATGTATATTAGAAATAGCTGTGGTCCCAGCATCGAGCCTTGCGGCACCCCACTAGTTACAGCCTGCCATACTGAAAGGGACCTGTTAATCCCCGCTCTGTTTCCTGTCTGCCAACCAATTTTCTATCCATATCAATACCCTACTTCCAATACCATGTGCTGTAATTTTGCCCACTAATCTCATGTGTGGAACCTTATCAAAGGCTTTCTGAAAGTTCAGGAACACTACATCGACTGGCTCTCCCTTGTCCATTTTACTTGGACTGGGTAAATTGTGTGTCTTAGTTCTTTTTCTTGTTTGTATGACTGCAGAAACGAAATTTTGTTTGAACCTCAATGAGGTTCAAATGAGAATTAACAGTATTGTATTGTATTGTTACATCCTCAAAAAATTCCAGACGATGTCAAGCATGATTTTCCCTTTGTAAATCCATGCTGACTTGAACCGATCCTATTACTGCTATCCAAATGCTATCCAAATCCAAATCGATTCCAGCATCTTCCCCACCACTTATGTCAGGCTAACTGGTCTATAATCCCGTTTTCTCTCTCTCTCCTTTCTTGAAAAGTGGGATAACATTAGCTCCTATCCACAGGAACTGATCCAGAATCTATAGAACATTGGAAAATGATCACCAATGTGTCCACAATTTCTAGAGCCACCTCCTTGAGTATCCTGGGATGCAGATCATCAGGTCTTGAGGATTTACCCAACACAATTTCCCAACTAATGTGAATTTCCTTAATTTCCTTCATTACCCTAGGTCCTTTGTCCTCTAGTACATCTAGGAGATTGTTTGTGTCTTCCTTAGTGAAGACAGAAACAAATTACCTGTTCAACTCGTCTGCCATTTCCTTGGTCCCCATAATAAATTCACATGTTTCTGTCTTCAAGGGACCCACATTTGGCTTAACTATTTTTTTCTTCTTTACATACTATCTTTTATTATCTTTTACAGCTTTTACTATCCTCCTTTATATTCTTGGCTAGCTTACCTTCATCTTTTCTCGCCGTATTGCCTTTTTAGTTACCTTCTTTTGATCTTTAAAAGTTTCCCAATCCTCTGGCTTTCCGCTCATCTTTGCTATGTTATAAGTCTTCTCTTTTATTTTTATACTGTCCTTGACTTCCCTTGTCAGCCATGGTCGCCTCTTACTCCCCTTAGAATCGTTCTTCCTCTTTGGAATGAAATGATCCTGCATCTTCTGTATTATTCCCAGAAATACCTGCCATTGCTGTTCGACCATCATCCCTGCTAGGGTCCCTTTCCAGTCAACTTTGGCCAGCTCCTCCCTCATGTCTCCTTAGTCCCCTTTGATCAACTGCAATACTGACACTTCCGATTTCACCTTCTCCCTCTCAAATTGCAGATTCAAACTTATCATATTATGGTCACTACCTCCGAATGGTTCTTTTACGTTGTTCCTGTTTCTATGCAGTTTGCACATTCTATTGTCATGAAGGAATTCATGATGCAGATTTATAAGACTTTGGTTAGGACGCATTTGGAGTAATACGTGCAGTTCTGGTCGTACCATTACAGGAAAGATGTGGAGGTTTTGGAAAGGGTGAAGAGGATGTTTACTACAATAATGCCAGCATTAGGGGGTATTACCTACAGGCAGAGGTTGGATAGACTTGCATTGTTTTCTTTGGATAGCCAGAGGTTGCGGCGAGACCTGATAGAATGTATATAAAATTATGTGAGGCATGGATAGGGTGGACAATTGCAACTTTTTTCCCAGGATGGAAAAATCAAATACCAGAGGGCATAGTTTTAAGATGAGAGGGGCAAAATTTATAGGACATGTGAGGGGCAAGATTTTTTTTACACAGAGGGTGATGAGTGAATGGAACATGGTGTTGGGGTTAATGGTTGAGGCACATACTATGGTGGCATTTAAGAGACATGCATATGGATGTGCAGAGAAGGGGTATAGATTATGTGCAGGCAGATAAGAGTTGGTCTTGGCATCATGTTCCACACAGATATTGTGGGCCAAAGGGGCTGTTCCTGTGCTGTACTGT
Organism: Raja brachyura; assembly: GCA_963514005.1. The sequence goes on from OY740784.1 coordinate 65,396,620, forward strand.
TCTATGTTCTCCCTATGGTCTGTAAGTGGATGTTCCGGTTACTCCCACGCCGCAAAGACATGCACATTGGTCGGTTAACTAGTCCCTGTAAATTGCCACAAATGTGTGGATGGTTGGTAGAATATAGAGCATGTGGGGAGAATAAAAATTATGATCAATGTAAGACTAGTGTAAATGGGCAGTTGATAATCAGTGTAGACTATACGGGAGAAGAACCTGTTTCTGTGCTGAACGAGACTGTGACTCTGTGAAATGCCAGAGGTCATAGCCTCAGAATTAAACGGCGCTCTTTTAGCAAAGAGGTGAGGAGGAACTTCTTCAGTCAGAGTGGTAGTAAATCTGTGGAACTCATTGCCACAGAAGGCTGTGGAGGTCAAGTCAGAGATAGACAAATTCTTGATTAGAACAGGTGTCAAGGGCTATGGAGAGAAGGCAGGAAAATGGGATAAGGAGCAGAGATCAGCCATAATTGAATGGCCTAGTAGAGTCGATGAGCCAAATGTCCTATTTCTACTCCTACGACTTGTGAACTATTGAGAAGGCAGGATTGTTGGATTTTTTGTTTGGTCCAGTTCTATCATTTCATCCTTCGTGTGATTTGTTAATTGGCCTTGTAATCAAGAGGCATGCACTACAGTGTGTTAGAGCATGCTGATTTTAGCCTGCATTTGCTTTGAGAACTGCATGGTGTTGCAGACTTCAGGGTCGGCACGTTACAGTGCAGAAGTACAAAATGCTTTGGGGGTCAGAGGGCAGTGTTTCTGTCACCGTTGTTGACCTTGCATTCAGTGTTGAGACCTGTAGCACTTCCATAATGCACTGGGATGAACAAAGCCATCAGGTTTTAGATCAGGCATAACAAACACAGTTCCAATCTTTTGAGTTGACTTCATTACAAAATCAAGTTTAGCTCAGTCTGTTAATTTCTCTTTATTTCACACTTTTTATTATGTATTTAAAAAAACCTTTATTATTCCATGTTTTAAGAAATTTAAACTTTAAATTATTTAAATTAAATTCCACTGGTGTTAAAATGTTTTTGATCATGAGAGACATTTAAGAACTGTGAAACAAGGTGTCAAAGAGTACCAGGGAATCATGCTGAGGCCTGGTCCACTGTGGTCCACTTGTATCACTAAGGAGCTCCATAGTTGCAGAAGATAAATGTCACTGGGTTTGAGCGGGGATTGAAAATGAAAGCAATTGACAATGGTAAGAGGAACTCGCTCAATTGCACAACTTGGTTAAGTTGGAACAAAGGGCCTGTTTCCTTGCTATATAGCTCTATGACTGAAACTAAGCAGTGATGAAGGTCTTCTGTTATCAATGCTCTGATGAAGGATCTTTTACTTGAAATGTTAACTATTTTTTCCTTTTCGCAGCCAGCTCTTGGCATGCTGAGTGTTTTCATTATTACCTGCCTTTTTGTTAGAAGAGCATCAAGATGATCAACACAAAGGCACCACCACCTGAGGCTGTCTAGCCCCATAGCCTGTGCTGCCTTAAATTTCCAATGTTACAGACAGATACAGCATGAAACAGGCGCTTCGGCCCACTGAGCTCATACCACATATCAACTGCTCTTTTACACTAATCCTACATTAAATATTTTTATTTTCCTCACATTCTCATAAACTGCCCTCCCTTCCCACACCCTACCGATCACCTGCACACTAGGGGCACGTTACAGTGGCCAGCTACCCTACCAACCTGTATAATGTTGTGATGTGGAAATAAATCACATGGTTACAAGGACCTGAGATCAGGATTGAACCTGGCTCCCTGGCATTTTGTAAGAACATCTCTACTGGCTGCACCGCTGTAACCATGGCAACAGTACTCCCAGGACATTGGTAATTGCATAACCATGGGGATTCCATAGGAGACGAGGGTGAGGCATGGGCCATATAAAGGACACTTTTCCAATAAAGATAATATAATATCAATTTAACAGAAAAAATAAAAATAAAAGCAAGCATGACTATGGAGTCAACTCAAACAGGTTCATCGGTTATTCCATGGGGGGGGGGGGGGGATTCCGCTCTCCTAATCCTGTGTATCCTGTGAGTGATTCCAGACCCATGACAATATGGTTGACTAATAGTCCTCTGAAGTTGCTCATCAAACTATTCAGTGGTAATAAACTGCTAGGAACAGATAATAAAATGTGGGCACAAGGAACTGCAGATGTTGGTTTACAAAGTGCTGGAGTAACCCAGGCAGTTACATCAGGCAGCATCTCTGGAAAACTTGTATAGTTGACATTTTGTGTCGGGATCCTTCTTCAGACAAACTGTAGTGGGAGGGGGAGAAAGCTGGAAGAGAGGTGGGGGTGGGACATTACCTGGCGAGTGATAGGTGGATATACAAGTCAGGGGGTGTTTGATGGGCAGATAGGAGGACAGGGCCAGAGATGAAAAGAAGACAAAAGGTTGTCGGATAAGAAGGTAAGAGGCATGAATAAAGTCCGAGCCTTGTCTATGATGCCCACTTCATGCAAATGAATGAAAGGAAACAAATTTACTGCCAGCAGTAGCTGACAAGGTCCACGCTTGTGAGCTGCTGGAAAACCTGTGGTTATATCTGCAAGCTGAATGAAAATGAACAGATACTTCCATTGAGAGAGGAGAATAAAGAGATAAGATAATGACAGCTGAATGCTGTTCTGTATCAAGTGACTCCATTTATCTGTGGTGCTGGAAATGTCAAACAGAATATTGTCATGTCATGGGTTTTGTTCAGAGTTTTTTTTTTCTTTATAAAATACACAAAAGAAATGGAGACAAAATGGAGTGATTCAAGTCATGCTGTGTAGAAATGGAGTCAGAATGTAGTATTTGCACTTCTGCTGTCATTTTCTGGTTTACAGTACTCTGCTTAGAGAAAGTGGGGAAAATTGCCACTGTGTTGGGAGGCTCTTACCTCCGTTTTGGCAGTATCTCCTCAAGGCTTCCACCCAGCCCCTATAATTCTGTTTATGTATGCGGTGTGTTGGAGCTGAGGTGTCTGAGAGTACGATGCCAAGGCCAGTAATATCAAGAACGGTGCTGTTTAGAACGAATTCACTGAGATGGTCAATACTATCTGTTCGTGTTCTGTCAATGATAATGCATTTGAAATTAAGTAATTGATAAAATAAAATTTAAAGTTAAGTACAGCAAATTGCCCTCTTTATGACATTGTTCTGATGTCACAGAAGCTTCTCTGTAACATCATACCGCACACTAATTACCGCCTTTATCTCTTCTGGGACAGGAGATCTAACAAAAACGTTTAAAAACCCCACAATTATACAATTGCTAGCATCAAACTATCACTGGCTTTGAGGAGACTTGTCAATGCAATTCTGCATTTCATTGCTGACATGAATGCAACTGCTCTTTGGATTTTCCTGATCATCTTCCAAAGAATAAACTGCAGAGATCCAGAAGTCCCCACCTCTGAGTTGGCTCAGCATCAATACCTTCTGCTCTCTAATTCCCATTCAAACCAGCTGAACTCATTTAAATTCTCTGAGTTATCTGATCTTATAATCCCACAAATACAACTCCATTAAAACGTCTTCCGGAAACATGGGTTTGTTCCGTTTATCACATTGACAGCGTCAGTTTTTCAAAAGATTCCCATAGATTAGTAAGGCACGTCGTCACTTTAAACATCAGCATTCACTGCTGGAGTGTTCACCTCCATTCCGGGACATCACAAAGCACTTTAGTTTAGTTTAGTTTAGTTTAGAGATACAGCATGGAAACAGGCCCTTGGGCCCACTGAGTTGGCGCCAATCAGCAATCCATGCATATAAACACTATCCTACACACACTAGGGACAATTTTACATTTATACCAAGCCAATTTACCTACATACCTGTACGTCTTTGGAGTGTGAGAGGAAACCAAAGATCTTGGAGAAAACTCACTGCTAATGAAATACTTTTGAACACCAGAGATTGTTAATTAGTAAAGGTGTCAGGTGTTATAGGGAGAAGGCAGTAAATTGGGGTTGAGGGGAAAAGATAGATCAGCCATGATTGAATGGCAGAGTAAACCTGATGAGCTGAATGGCTTAATTCTGCTCCTATAACTTATGTCATGTCTTGTCACAAAGGCAGCACTTAGGTGGTGTGCACAAAGTGTTCAAAAACAGCAATCCGGTAACAACCTGGTGATGTGGTTCAGAAACGTTGATTGTGTATTACTTACCGTTGGCTAGGACTTTCGGATAACCCCACTGCTCATCTTCAGAATGGACAGAGACCTGGGAGGGTGGAGAAAGCAGCAAAAGGTGGAGCCTCAGTCAGGGACATACTTCCTCAGACTTCCGCTGGATGGTTGGTTAGATTTTTGTGTCTCTGAAATGGGACATGACTTCATGGTGATGGAACACCAAATTAAGCCACAGCAACCACATGCTAGGGATAGATTATCTGAATTACAGGGAGAAGAAAATATAATATCCTGAAAACAGGAAGGCTGCTCATGAGGAGCACAAATAGCATAATAGAACAAGTGGACAAAGAGCCTATTTCCATGTGGTCGATACACTGGATTTTTCCTCAAAAATGTATGCAAGGTGAGGAATTGGGTGGCACAGTGGCACAGCGGTAGAGTTGCTGCCTTACAGTGCCAGAGACCCGGGTTCAATCTTGACTATGGGTGCTGTCGGCACAGAGTTTGTACAGTCGCCCTGTAACTGCGTGGGTTTTCCCCAGGTTATCCGGTATCCTCCTACACTCTAAAGATATACCGATTTGTAGGTTAATTGGCTTTGGTAAAATTGCAAATTGTCTCTAATTTATATGATAGTGATAGTGTTAGGCACGGAATGGGTGGGCCGAAGTGCCTCCTTCCTCGTGGTATTTCTAAAGTCTACATTACTCTAACAATTGATACCATGCCTCATCAAATGCAAACACATCTTTGTCTTCTTAATTCTGAAATTTCCTAATTCTAAGAAAATTTATAATAATACCTAAACCTAATCGAAACCCAAACATCTGTGGAAGAAATTAATTTAGAGGGAAATTATAGGAAAATGAAAAGCGGAGACTTTGCTGGTTTGCTTCGAGAGACTTTATTGCATGATATCATGGAGAGATGGCGGCAGTTAACTGCTCATCAGTTCTCTGACTTCACTGCAAAATTAGCCGACAGTTATACTGTGCAGTAAACAACTTTTGTTTTTTGTTAGATACAAAATATACTTTGTCCTGTTATTACTATCTACTACATGTGGATAGCTAATGTTATCCCACTTTTCAAGAAAGGAGCGAGAGAGAAAACAGGGAATTACAGACCAGTTAACCTGCCTTCGGTGGTGGGAAAGATGCTGGAGTCAATTATTAAAGAGGTAATAATGGAGTATTTGGATAGCAGTAAAAGGATTAGTCCAAGTCAACATGGATTTATGAAAGGGAAATCATGCTTGAGTAATCTTCTGGAATTTTTTGAGGATGTGACAAGTAAAATGGATGAAGGGGAGCCAGTGGATGTAGAGTACCTAGACTTTCAGAAAGCCTTTAATAAGGTCCCGCATGGGAGACTGGTGACTAAAATTAGAGCACATGGTATTGGGGGTAGGGTGTTGACATGGGTGTTGAAAATTGGTTGGCAGACCAGCAGCAAAGAGTAGGAGTGAACGGGTCCTTTTCAGAATGGCAGGCAGTGGCGAGTGGAGTGCCGCAAGGCTCGGTGTTGGGGCTGCAACTGTTTACCATATATATTAATGATTTGGAAGAGGGAATTAGGAGCAACACTAGCAAGTTTGCGGAACTGTCATATGAGGAAAGATTGAAAAGACTAGGCTTGTATTCACTGGAGTTTAGAAGGATGAGGGGGGATCTTATAGAAACATATACAATTGCCATTTTGCCATTGGTGGAAATGTGTCAGACTCGATAACAATCAGCACGGGAGCACCTCAGAGCTGCGTGCTCAGCCCCCTGCTGTACTCACTCTATACTCATGACTGCGTAGCCGGTCATAGCGCGAACTCCATCATCAAGATCGCTGACGACACCACTGTTGTGGGACGTATCACTGATGGGGATGAGTCAGAGTATAGAAGAGAGATCGAGCAACTGTCCATATGGTGCCAGCACAACAACCTGGCCCTCAACACCAGCAAAACCAAGGAACTGATTGTGGACTTTGGAAGAAGTAGGATGGGGACCCACAGTCCTGTTTATATCAACGGGTCGATGGTTGAAAGGGTCAAGATTCAAATTCCTGGGCGTGCACATCTGTGAAGATCTTTCCTCGTCCGAGAACACAGATGCAATTATTGAGAAAGCTCATCAGCGCCTCTACTTCCTGAGAAGATTACGGAGAGTTGGTCTGTCAAGGAGGACTCTCTCTAACTTCTACAGGTGTACAGTAGAGAGCTTGCTGACTGGTTGCATCGTGGCTTGGTTCGGCAAGTTGAACGCCCTGGAGAGGAAAAGACTACAAAAAGTAGTAAACACTGCCCAGTCCATCATCGGCTCTGACCTTCCTTCCATCGAGGGGATTTATCACAGTCGCTGCCTCAAAAAGGCTGGCAGCATCAACAAGGACCCACACCACCCTTGCCACACACTCATCTCCCTGCTACCTTTGGGTAGAAGGTACAGGAGCCTGAAGACTGCAACAACCGGTTTTGGAATAGCTACTTCCCCACAGCCATCAGGCTATTAAACCTGGCTCGGAACTCTGAACATTAATATTCCTCCATCTGTTATTTGCACTTTATTAATTTATTAATTCATGGGTGTATTTATGTATAGAATTGTAGTCAATGCCTTCTATGTTCTGTTGTGCTATGCAAAGAAAGATTTTCATTGTCCTGTCAGGGACACATGACAATAAACTCTTTTGACTTTGACTTTTGATAAAATTATAAAAGGACTGGACGAGCTAGATGCAGGAAAAATGTTCCCAATGTTGGGTGAGTCCAGAACCAGGGGTCACAGTCTTAGAATAAAGGGGAGGTCATTTAAGACTGAGCTGAGAAAAAACTTTTTTACCCAGAGAGTTGTGAATTTATGGAATTCCCTGCCACAGAGGGCAGAGGAGGCCAAATCACCGGATGGATTTAAGAGAGAGTTGGGTAGAGCTCTAGGGGCTAGTGGAATCAAGGGATTATGGGGAGAAGGCAGGCACGGGTTATTGATAGCGGACGATCAGCCATGATCATAATACCACTATGTTTTAGGCGACTGCTGGCTGTCGCCACACTTTCGCCGGGGTGTTGTTTGTATGGTTATGAGTAGTCTCCTCAGTCGCCCAAAGAGTCGTAGCGTTTTTCTGGTCGCCACTGGATTTTGAAATGGTCAAAACTTTTCTGCGACAGTCGGCGACTGTGGGCTTGTCGAAGCTTGTCTTCTCCCGACTTAGGTGCTGTCGTAGGTTGTCGTCAGGATGATGTAGGTTGTCGCCAGGTGGCATAGGTTGTCGCCGTTGCTGACTTTGGTGAATTCCATTGTCGTAGTCGCTAGCAGTCGCCTATAAAATCACCTAAGTGGGACAGGACCATTAGCCCAGTCGCCGGTTTTTCGGCGACCTGATACAACTATTATAGTCGCCGCAGTCGCCTAAAAAATCGCCTTGTGGGGCAAGCCCTTAAGTCTGTGGTTAGACCTGAATTTTTCTTTTGTGACAGTATAAAATGTGTATGATTTCGCTCCTGCCAATCTCCAGAACTACATTAGAAGCACAAAATAATTGGGGGGGGGGGGGGGGGGAAACAGAACAAATGTCTGGTGGAAAATGTAGATTGAGGAGCGGGAGATGAAAATGAATGAATAGCGGCCGAAGGTGGAGAATGAAGAACCACTATGAATTCAATTTAAGAAATTAACTGTGGCAGCAATTAAACTATTCTCCACACTTATTTTCACCTAATGCCACTCCTTTTCCTGACTAAAAGTGATCTCATTTTGGTTACAGGCTGGCTTGCACCAGCAGCCCTACAGCATTCGGACCAACGATCAGTCTTTGCACATGATCCCTACGACGAAAGCTGGCAGCACAGTAGACCACAAACATTGCCACAGCTGATCCTAAGCAAGTGTTTAGCAAATGTTTGTTAATCTTTTGCTTTCTGTCAGGTGACAAATGTGACTGACAAAATGGATGAGCACTGGAAGCTTAAAATAAAAGTACAGGTAAACAATTATCAATTGCTCAGTGTAGAAAAGTTTTAAAAAAAGGCTGTGGTTTTGAAGAGGGAAGGGGTGTTTTGAACTCAAGGAAAGCACAGCTGCCAGTGTGCAACAGTGACTCTGCAAGCTGCTAGAGCTTTGTGTTCACGGTTTATAGTGTCATCCCAAACCCAGTGCTTTACCTGGTCCCAGCCATCTGTTTTGCACTGTTTACCACATCTCACTTAGTTGCCTTGTGACCCTGGGAAGAAATCAACAACGGAGTCTTTGAATGAAGCTTTGATACATTTTCAGAGCCTTCAGCATCCCTTTTTACCCTGGGTGAAGCCTTCAGAACAACAACTGGCTAGTTACTTTGTTAAAATTCAAATTATGTAACCTTACAGTATAGTTGTTATCGGTTTTCTGTGACAGGAAAAGATTGTTCACACATATGTGGATTTTGCTGGTGTTGTTTTCTAAACCTTGTGGTAGAAAGAAGCAAGAGAAACATACGTTCATAATATTTGATATGCTGACCATACCAACAATGACAGCAGGGTCCAATAATGTATGTCATGCTATGTGGTAAGATTCAGATTCAAGGCTTCAATTATTCACGCATGTCATCACACCTTTCACTTGACTACAGAGACTAAATAGCCTTATATTGCTGAGTTGCCTTGCCAGTTTACTTTTGCAATGATCCTACTCCCTGAATTCACTCGTTTGGCAAATCTGTGAAACCTATTGGCTGACAGCAGTGGAGACCAAGTCATTGGGTATATTTAAAGGAGATTGTTAGGTTCTTGATTAGTAAGGGCATCAAAGGTTATGGGTAGAAGGCAGGAGAATGGGATTGAGAGGGAAAGATAGGTCAGCCATGACCAATTGGTGGCGGAGACCTGATGAGCCAAATGGCCTAATTCTGCCCCCATGTTGTATGGTCTTAGTTGACTGATAGTGGAAACTGTTGCAGGGGAAAAAAAATGGCTGCTGCATAGTTCTGCCACACATTACCGTGTCGAATTTATCCATCAAATATAAATGTGCTTTCCAAATGCAAGCTACAAGTAAAGCACCTGGCATTTCATTTGTGATGACTACAACCTGATGGAATAAACCTGAATTTTTCAGGTTCAGGTACTCCACACCTGTGTTCCTTTCTGATGCTGATCAGTTCACCAAATGTCTCCATCCCTTTGTTCACCTTTTCATCCCCCGCTTCTTTTTGGTTAGTCAGATTATTCACTTCCCTGAAGAAGGGTCGCAAAGTGCAACATCATCTATTCATGTTCTCCAGAGACCCGCTGAATTCCTCCATTCCAGCATTTTTTCCTTTTTTCACACACCTCCCAACCTGGTTCCCACCAGCCTCCCGCTGTCACCACGTTCCACCCTCGCTCCCCCCATCTGGTTCCATCAGCTCATTTTGTTTAGTTGTTCCCATCTATCACCTACCAGCTGTTGTCCCTAAACAAACCCCCACTTGTGCCTATCATCTACCAGCTCTTGTTTCACCCCTCCTTTTCATCTCGTTCTACTGACCATGCTCTCTATACATTTTTAGTCCTGAGGCCAGGTCATAGAGTCATACTGTGTGGAAACTGGCCCTTTTGCCCAACTTGCCCACGCCGACCAACATGCCTCATCTACACGAGTAAGACCTGCCCACACTTGGCCTATAACCCTCCAAACCTGTCCTATCCATGTACCTGTCTAATTGTCTCCTAAATGCAAAGATAGTAGCTGCCTCAACTACCTCCTCCGGCAGCTCGTTCTATATACCCACCATCGTTTGTGTAAAAAAGCTAACACAGGTTACTATAAAATCTTTCCCCCTTCACCTTAAACCTATGTCCTCTGGTTCATGATTACATTGCTCTGGGCAAAACACTGCATTTAATTTAAATCCTTAGGAAAGTCCATTGTCTTCCAGAGATGCTGCCTGACCCCCTGTGTGCCTCCAGCTGTTTTTTTCTTGAACCATGGTGAGCTTGCAAATCTTAACCAGCAACTGCAGTTGGCAGTGCAATTAACCTCAGCGCCTGTGTCCAGCAAGACAGCAGCAGAGAACATGGGAATGAGAGGAAGCCAGTTCCCTCTTGAATGCGCTCTAGCTTTTTAGTTTTTTAGCTTTTTAGCTTAGTTCACAGATACACAGTGGTCCTTTGGCCCTCCAAGTTCATGCTGACCATTGATCACCCACTCACACTTCTTTTATGTTATCCAACTTTCTCATCCACTCCCTACAGTGTTGGGGCAACTTACAGAGGCCAAATAACCTACAAACGTCTTCAGTATGTGGAAGGAGATGGGAGCACCAACAGGAAACCCATGCGGCCACTGCGCGAACGTGCAAACTCCACACAGGCTGCACTTGAAGTCAGAATCAACCCTGGGTTTTTGGCACCATGAGGTAGCAACTCTACCAGCTGCACGACCCTTTTCAATGAAATCACAGTCAATCTGTTATGTGACTCCTCACTCCCAACAATCTCAGATTTAAAATTAACAAATGACCAAGCATCATTTGCATCAGACGACAGTTTCAAATTTATTTGACATGTGTTTTGCAGTGATAATCGTAACATGTGTGGCTCTGAAGTTTATACTCTCAACATAGATTCATGAATGAAACATCTGCAGTCCATGACAGTAGCACTTGTCACCTTAAATTATGTATACAGTAAAAAAAAAGAATACTTTATCTCAAATAACAGTCTACTAAAATCCATTATCCTTTAAATATGGATGTGTTTAAATACCATTAGGTTTACCACTATATTAAATATGCATAAACTTTAATCACCTAATGCTAAAGTAAATTTAGTTAATAGCTTGTGTAATGCATTTGTCCTGACATAAAGGTTTTCTAAAGTAAACCTAGGGGCTCTATTTTTTAAAGAACAGGTTTTAAGAGGAATACAACAGAAAAGGCAGGAAATACACAAAAGGTCAAGAAGCATCTGTGCAGAATGAGTTATGGGCCTGTCTCACTTAGGCGATTTTTTCGGAGACTGTCATAGTCTTAGCAGGTCGCTGAAAAACTGCGACTGGACCCCCCTGCGACAATGTCTACGACAATGTCTGCAACAACCTATCTCCTAGTCGACGGCAAGCTATGGTAAGTTTCCGACAATCGGCGACCCATTAGAACATCCACCTACAATCACACCTACGACAACCTATGTCCACCCGCAACAAGCTACGAAAAGGTAAGACAATTTAATCGCCGGTACCTGTCGCCGGTTGACGTAGGTAGTCGCCAATGGAATTCACCAAAGTCAGCACAGGCAACAACCTACGTCATCCTGGCGACAGCACCTATGTCAGGCTACGATCGTTGGCGTCAAGCCTACAGGCACTGACGGTCGACGAAAAGTTTTGAACATTTCAAAATCCAGCGGCGACCAGAAAAAAGGTAAGACTCTTTGGGCGACTGAGGAGACTGGAGGCACTGCCTACCCTGACTAAAATTATAACATAGTAATTACTAAATATAAATAATAAAGGCATGGGAGAATTATGCCTATATAAGAGACCAGTCTCTTAGGTAGGCATAATTCTCCGTGCCTTTCATTTGCAGCGCTTGTAACATGTGAAGGTCTGTGCAGCCCACGTGCCATCAGCGCTGCTTCAAGCTTCAATTTCAAGCGGGGCTGAAGGCAGCAGAAATTCTGCCTTTGAAGCACAGCGCAGGCGCAGCAGCCTACTGCGCCTGCGCAGTATTAGTTTCTTGGCGGGGTTTTCAAATATGGATTGGCAATATTTTAAGTGTATCTTCGGAAACAGGGAGAGAAGAATGGAGCTTGTGTACCAATAATGTGGTAAGTACATTTTGTGTATATGTTTTTAAATACCGTATTTCCTGGGGTGTGGGGGTGGGGGGGGAGAGCTCCTTTCACAGCATGTTGTGAAGGAGGGGTCGGGAGCATGCCACTTGCGACGCTCCTTGCACGGAGGCGTGCAAAACCTCTCTCTTGCCGCTCGCTGGCCTCACTCATGTCCCGCAAATCCTTAAATTCCGACAGCACGATTGAGGTTACTCGGCTGTGGGAATTTAAGGATTTGCAGGAAGCCGCTGACATGAGTGAGCGGCAGGTGAGAGATGTTCAGACGGGAGAGCAGTGCCAGAGGTGAGTGGGCCGGCAGAAGGCGCTGAAGTGGCGGACAGTTTGACTGTCGGCTCCCGGCGACCGCTCGCAGCTCCCCGAGCTGCTTCTATCTCCGGCTACAATGTGGTGGTTCCACGCCTGAAGCGCCGCAGCAGCGGTAAGTGAGTTACTGGCATTATCCCCGAGCCCCTCATTCTCAACAGTCATGCTCTCCCCAAAACTTTACCCCTGGCACAGACTCTCCATACACTGTGAAAGGAACTGTCCCCCCAATTGGTCCCTTGAACAAGTGTCATTCAATAAGATGACAACTGATTCAACTTTTCCTTGTGTGCTCCCGTTTTCTCCACCATCTCTCCACCTGCCATCACCCTTCACCCCCCCCCCCCCCCCCCTTCCCCTTCTGTAATTCAGAATAAAGGAGACTAGAAAGCCTTGGGCAAATTGACTTGTTACTGTTTTTAATTTATTTTTTATTTTTTATCCGACTGAGTGCCTACCCTGAGTAATTACTCACGGCACGTGCCTGGAGGAGACCATACAGGCGACACCCTAGTCGATATATTTTGAACAGGAGTAATTGTTTTCCATTTCTGCCTGGCAAAAATTGATCGAGAAATTATGAATCTACCAAAGTGCCATCAGGAATCAAATTCACTGCCTTCTATTGCCAATCCATTGTACCTACCCTGAATGCAGTGTCCAGAATTGCTTACGAAACTTTATGTATCTATAACGAGAGATTTCAATGACTGCAGCATTCCTACACTCTTTTATCCCAGTTCTCTAGAAATATTTGATTAGCATTGGAACTGTACCTCAATAAGACCCAATATTTTCAAAAAAGAATTGGCACATGTGTGTAGGGATTGTTTGCCATAATGCAAAAATCATCATGCCTACAATAAAATCTCTGTTTTAGCTTGACCATTTGATCATTTCAGACATAAATGATTTATGTTTCTTTTAAATTTGTGCCATACTGGCAATTAATTGCAGGATATTACTGATTTATTCCTAAAATAGAAGCTACAAAACTTTAAAGTAAGTCCTTGCCTGCAGCTAAAAGCATTGTTGGAACATTTAACATGCAACCTCAAAAAGCAGAAGTGCAAAAAGGTCCACAGGGATCTGCTCAATGGTTCAATTGGAAAAGGTAGCAAGTAACTACGCTTTATCAAACATCAGTTTTGGTTTAATTCCCAGTCTCTGTTAAGGGAGTTAACTTTAGCAGGTGTTCAGACTGGTGTTAATGCTTCCAGACTATGGAGAGAAAGAAAACAACAAGATTTTCCCATTTCTGAATCCGGTCCAGTCACACTTGCTGGAAAGTGCATACATAGGCACCTGGTGAAGATAGCACTTGGCTTGATTGTTATGCCCCAATGATCACAGAACCAGCCTCAAATCTCTGCCTTGGCATATGCTGAACATTTGAGAGTGTGACTGAACACTGGGATTGAACAAAGTTGTTTATTTTGGATTTTGTCTCTTCGGTACATAAATTCCCCAACCCGATAATTCCTCTTTAATCAGAAGTCTCTTGCCACCAGGATCAACAGAGCTCATTTAATTACATGCGGCATCCCACATTGAGGTGAACTGGAGCAGATACCAAGAGTGGATTTGATGCATTAAAACCTCATTCATTTATTATGGCTTTCATTAAATGAAATGGATAAAATTTTATCCGTGCTGTAATTGTTATATGGTTATATGGTTATAAAGCTGTGAATAAGATTTGTATTTCAATGCTCTTGCCAACAAATGAAAAATAAACAGTTATAAGGATAATTTTAACCTACTTTACAGGTTAGGAAATTTATAGGTGCGAATCAATCAATCAGATTTTATTTTTTTTTAATTTTATTTTTATTTAGAGATACAGTGGGTAAACAGGCCCTTCGACCCACCAAGATCATGCCGACCATCAATCACCCCTTCACCTAGTTCTATGTTATCCCACTTTCATATCCACTCGGGGCAATTTACAGCAGCCAATTAACTTACAAACACGCAATCTTTGGGATTTTAGTTACACTCACCTGATTTTACTTCTTATGGTTGTAAAGGGCAGTAAAATCAGATGGTGTGTGAATGGCATCCACAGTGATCCCATCTTACAGCAGGCTATTAAGTAGAAAACACATTGGTTTGTCAACTTTTCACGTTCCAACCCTTTAAATTAAACTTAATTTGTTTCAAATACTTCAAAACCTGAGCAACATTTTATACAATAACTAATTCACTAATCCAATACAGGTAGATCGTTGACTGTCCTTCTTACTGCTCTTGGAAGATAAACCATGTACTTTTAGTGGCTATCAGAACAGATTGTGCAAGTACAGAGACGTATGGTGAATGACTGCTGTGCCTCTGATGGTTGCACTTTTACCACTGAGCCTGAAGGTCCAGGGTTCCATTCAGTGAACTATGGGCGTAGTACTGAGGTAGGGCTATACTTTCAGAGATGCTGCTTTTGCATGACATCTTAAACCATGACCACACCTACACTTTTTATTTGATGGAGCAAAAATAAATCTTTGGCACTGTGTTACTAAAAATGAATGGAGTTTGCCCTGGTATATATAATAAACTGAAAATGCTGACAGCAGTCAGCAGGTCAGGCAGCAACTGTGAAAATATAAGTTGACATTTCAGGTCGAAGGCCCCTTATCAGGTTTGATCCTAACCGCAGATGCTGTCTAGGTGGAGTTTGCATGTTCTCCCTATGACTGTGTGGGTTTCCTCCAGATACTCTGGTTTCCTCCAACATCTCAAGGACGTGCAGGTTTGTAGGTTAATTGGCCTCTCTAAAATTGCCCCAAGTGGACGAAGAAGTGCGGTATCATAGGACTAGAGTGAACGGGTGATAGATGGTCACGTGGACTCGGTGGGCTCAAATAACATTGCTTAATCACCTCTCAGCAAACTAGTACAGATAATCTGGTCATTGTTGTTGCTTGGGAGAGCTTTTTGTACATGAATTGAATGCCGTGTTTCCTATATTACAAAGTGCCGTACAGCGGTAGAAGACTCCTGGGATGCACCGTGGAGTTGAGGACCGGCAGGCCTCTGAGAGCAACTGGGCAGAAGGGCTGCAAAGAAAATAAAGGGGGACCCTGCAGGGGGGTCGCCGAGAACAAAGAGGGACCCAGCGGGCCGTCTGTTGCCACATATGGCAACAGGCCTAGTTCGCCACTGCAGTCTCATTTTATCAGAAAGCATGCAAAACAGAGAATTTCACTGTGCTTAGGTGCATGTGACAATAAAATATCATTAAAGTATCATTTAACTCATTGGGCAGCATGGTGGTGCAGCGATAGGGTTGCTGCTGTACAGCGTCAGAGACCTGGATTTGAACCTGCCTAAGGGTGTTTGTCTGTACAAAGTTTGGACGTTCTCCCGTGACCTGCGTCGTTTTTATCAAGGATCTCCGGTTTACTCCCACACTCCAAAGATGTACAGGTTTGAAGGTTAATTGGCTTGGTATATTTGTAAAGTGTGAGTAGGATAGTGTTAGTGTGCGACGATCGCAGATCGACGCGGACTCGATGGACCGAATGTCCTGTTTCTGCGCTAAATCTCTAAACTAAACTAAATTAAATACGAAAACTAAACTACTTCTTGGTTATAAACTGTGATTACAAACATCCTTTCTTTCATCCGACATAACAGCAGGTATTACACAGGAATAAAATAGAATATGTGGGCAATTTATGTTTGAGGTGTACATTGTAGGAGACAGGTTTTTATGTCATTTATATTCTTGCTCTTCCTCTCTGGTCTCTCCATCACTCACACCGCTTCTTTCATCAATTTCCAGCTGGTCCAGTGCCAATCGGCTGCAACTAGGTGTAGGAGCATCACTGAGATGCACCAAAGCGTCAAATGTGAACAATGCCACACGTGAGAGAATTACTTGCATTGATCCCTTGTTTGCATCAAAGGTGAAAAAATGCTGCTGTTAAATTCACGAGGTGCTGAATTTAAAATAATAAAATATGATCCATATTTTTTTTAAGTGTTCAAACATAAATTAGTATATGATTGAAATACGTAACACAGTGAGGTGATGTTGTAGCCCACATTGCGGTGAAATGGAGACCAGTTGAACAACATTTGTTTCTTTATGATCAAGTGCATGTCAGTATTCATTTCTGTTTCATTTTAGACCTGAAGAGATATCAGAGTTTTTCAAGGTTTAAATATTACTTCCATATTTGTTCAGGGATTTGTGGCATTGTTTAGTAGCCGTGGACAGGATTTAACTTCGGAGTCACGTGAGTAACTTCGTGAAGACCCCGCCAGCACGCATGCGCGACATTTCGTCGCTCGCATTTGCAGTCGACAGCTGGAGGGGTGAGTGCTCTCCCCCAAAGGCACCTTCAAAAAGAGGCTTCAAGGTAAGTTCAAACTAACCTTGAGCTGGTTAGTCCCTGTGAGGAAATTATTCTTACAGGTACGATGGAGTCGAAAAAAGGGAAGGCGAAACAAGCGTCCAAGAGCCACGGGACTTCGGTGGGAATTCAGCTTCCTCGAAGCTGCCCACAAGACCGGCAGCACCCGCTTCGCAGGCCGGGAGCAAATCATGGAAGTCGGGAAGCCCTGTGCGGTTGACTGGGCCCGATTCTCCACCACAGCAGTCTAAAGAGTTGCATGTTGGTCGGAGCACCGCAAAGGAGCAGGGTAGGAAAGTCCCTGACTCCCTGCCGCTATCACCCAAACAATTAAGGGCTAGTAGCAAACAGGTGCATAAAGTCACGGACCGGTGATGTACATGCTGGGAAGTCTGGGAGCCCCGCAGGAGCGGGAGGTACCGGCTCACCACCGGGCCAGGCTGCCAGAGTGCAGGCCGGTGGCAGCATATTTCGGTTGTGTGGCCCCGCTGAGGTGGCAGGCAGCGACCATGCGCCGTCTCAAACCCGTATATCGGCCGACACCGACTCGTCACCGCTTTTGTCATACCAGACAAGTGGGCCGCTATAGTCCGGAAGACTAGCGGCACGTCCGCGCGGGAGTCGTGTGGCCCCGCAGGTGCGGCAGGCAGCGATTACCTGCCAACGTACCCTAGACATCACCTCGGCGAGGTGTGGTATGTTGGTAGAATCCCCAGTAGCTCTGGAGAACCTGGGGAAGTCGACTTGTCATCTGCAGATACCGGGTGACGGTGCAGACTATCTCCAGGTGGCTCAGCGAGGTGTTGGGTGCATCAGGTATCGATACTAATGTTTTTAAATCTCATTCTACCAGGGCTGCATCCACATCAGCGGCGAGGACCATGGAGGTTCCCATGGATCATGTCCTCGCAACCGCGGGCTGGGCCAGTGAGAAAACCTTTCAGAGGTTTTATAACAAGCCGGTGGCCGTTCCCGCAACGTTTGCAGAATCAGTTTTAAGTACTGTTCCATAAAAATGTTTATCCCCGAGTTAGGGGTTTATTGTTTGTATTTTAATAAATACATTATTATTTTTCAGCTTGTTCAAGTCTGAAATACAATAACATACTTCCTCCATCAGTAATTGCGGCAGTGTGGAGCATGGACGTTGTCCAGGGCATGGAATCACAGAGCTTTGGAATCTTCACGAAGTCACTCACGTGCCTCCGAAGTAAAATAGTAAGATTAAATGAGAACTTACCAGTTTAAAGTTTGATCCTTATTTTATGAGGAGTTACGATGAGGGATTTTGTGCCCTCCGCTCCCAACCCTCTATCAAAAGGTCAAGTGGTATATTAGAGTCTCTTAAATCTTACTATCTTTAGTCATTGTTGTTATCTGTGATTCCACACTGCTGCTTTGAAGAATGTCGCACATGCATGCTAACGGGGTCTTCACGAAGTCCCTCATCGAAACTCCTCATAAAATAAGGATCAAACTTCAAACTGGTAAGTTCTCGTTTAATCTTACTATTTTACGATACAAAAATGCTCCATAATAGACAATTCTCCGTAGACCTGTTAAGCTATCTTGCTCTTTCTTACAGGTACTGGGCCTGTACTTGCTAGAGTTTTGAAAGGATGAGGGGGGGATCTCATTGAAGCTTACCGAATAGTAAAAAGCCGAAATAGAGAGGATGTGGAGAGGATGCTTGCACTCGTGGGAGAGGCTAGGACCAGAGTCTAGGACCAGATGCTATAGCCTCATAATAAAAGGACATATCTTTATATAGGAGATGAGGAGGTATTTCTTCGGTCAGAGGGTGATAAATCTGTGGAATTCTCTGCCACAGAAGGCAGTGGAGGCCGATTCACTGGATGGTTTCAGGAGAGAGTTAGATTTAGCTCTTAGGGCTAAATGAATCAAGGGATATGGGGAAAAAGCCAGAACGGGGTACTGATTTTGGATGATCAGCCATAATCATATTGAATGGCTCGAAGGTCATATTGAATTGCTCAAAGGGCCGAATGGCCTCCTCCTGCACCTATTTTCTATGTTTCAAGGGTTATGGGGAGAAGGCAGGAGAATGAGGTTTAGAGGAAAAAAATAAATCAGCCATGATTGAATGGCGAAGTAGACTTGATGGTCCGAATAGCCTAATTCTGTTCGGATAACATATGAACTTACAGAGTATTATGTTTACATATTTATTTTGTGCTGCTGCAAGTAGGAATTTATTTGTTCTGTTTCAAGCCATAACAATAAAATACTCGACTCTTGACTTAGTGTCAAAAGTCAAGAGTGTTTTATTGTCATATGTCCCGGACGGGACAATGAAATCCTTACTTGCTGCAGCACAACAGTGGTTAGTGCTCCAATTCGATGTCCTTTATACACTCAGTCCAAGCCACCATGTAGGCATTCACCACCCTCCCTTCCCAATTACACCAATACTTAACCACGTCACAGAATCATTGCAATTTATGATTCAGGAGGTATCCATGTAAACAATCATATTCATGCCAGCCTAATCTCTATTTCAGGTCTGAAATCTTGAAGGCTTTTACAAACTCATAGAACCATAGAATCATTCAACATAGAACAAGGCCCTTCAGCCAAACTCATCCATGCTGACGTAGATGGCCCATCTAGGCTAGTCACATTTGCCCATGTTTGGCCCATATTGTGAAATCCTTCCTTTCCATATTCCCTGTCACACAAGAATGTTTTAAATCTTCTTGCCTCTGCCACACTACCAGATGTGTTCAAGAACTGACCCCCTTACCCCACCAAAAATTGAGCCCCTACTTTTTTGATTGATGCTCTCAAATCTATCCTCCTTTGATATTGACTTCTCTGCTGAGTGACTGTTCGATGCTTAACAATGATTGTTTGCCTTTAATTAAACTTAATTTAACTCAATTAAAGGCTCCATAGGAATAAAAGTGAGACGGAATGGTAGAATTGGGAGATGTGGCAGAGGAAATGTTATTAAATATCAAGAATTTAATAGGAAGAACAAGGAGAAATTATATTAAAAATACAATTATACTGGAGGTGTAGGACGAAAAAAAGCTGGGTGTATGTAAGTTTTTGAAGATAAGTTTAAAACATGGTTAAAATGCACACAGGATGCACAAGAGTCACAGAGGACGTGGAAGTAAACTAAGAAAAATTATATCTTTGAGTTACAACTCGAGTACAATTTTGGTCAGACTTCGGTCAGGAAAACGGGTGAATATCGAGGAAATGTTTACTGGAATGGTGCCAGTAATATTTTGCTTAGCGATACAGCGGGAAACAGTCCTTCGGCCTACTGAGTCCATGCCGACCACCAATCACACGTTCACCTGTTTTAAGCCAAAGGAATTGTTCAACTTGACGAGTAGGAGTTGAATTGAGATGTGCAAGAAGGATACAAAATAATAGATTTAATAGGCAAGCAAATAAGCCCTGCAGATACTGCAAATCTGAAATTAAAAAAAAGACAAATGTTGGAAAATTCATCAAGTGAGACAGGTAAGAAAAGTTAAACTTTAATGTCAATGGCTTTTCATCACACCATTCATTATATATTTCTTTAGTTTTCAAGAACTAAGCTCATTGATCTGAAGCATTAACTCTGTCTCTCTCCAAGTGCTGTCTGACCTAATCAGCATCTCCAGAAGTGGTGCAGTGGTAGAGTTGCTGCCTTATAGTGCCAGAGACCTTGGTTCAATCCTGACTATGGGTGCTGGCTGTATGGAGTTTGTACGCTCTCCATGTGACCGCGTGGATTTCCCTGCTCCGTTTCCCGCCCACATAAGACGTACAGATTTGTAGATTAATTGGCTTTGGTAAGCTGTAAAATTGTCCCTAGTATGTAAGATAGTGTTAGTGTATCGGGTGATCGCTGGTGAGCCAGACTCGGTGGGCTGAAGGCCTTGTGTCCACGCTGTATCTCAAAAGTCTAAAGAGCACCAGACTTCAATGGCTGACAGTGCGGTGTCAGTCAACCCAGGCTTTCAAAAGAGCATGAGGAGGTACTGCATTCAAGTGCAAAAAGACATCCATTTGCAATTCCTCAGCAAATGAAGCACGCCATGTCCACATCCAGAAAAACCAAGACAAATTTATTAATTAGTTAAACACAAAAACTCGGTGGAATTCAGCGAGGTCGGCGGCATCTATGAAGGGAATGGATGGGTGATGTTTTGGGTTGGAATTCTTCTTCAGATCCAAAACATCACCTATCCATTCCCACCACGGATGCTGCCTGACCTGCTGAGTATCTCCAGCACCTCGTGTTTTACTCGTGATTCTAGTATCTGCAGTTCCTCGTGCCAACATTTAGACATGAACTATTAAGAGACAAGTAACGTCTGCACACAGTGGTTCCAGGCATTAGTCACATCTCCAGCAGGACTGAAGCTAACCACCAACCATTGATATTGAAAGGCATTAACATTACCGAGTCATGCACCACCAACATTCTGGCCTTCTGGAGGCAGGACACGAGCCATTAATATTGAAAGGATTCCTGATGCAAGTTGAATTGTAAGGAATTTAATCAAATGGACAGAATAGAACATTGGTCTTTGTGAAAAAACTGTGTGTTCTAATAAATCTGTAAGCATTTTCTTGCAAAAATTTTAAATTCACTGCTCAAATAAGTGAAACAAAATGGTAAGAAAAAAATTATGATGTTGAACATCAGTTCCAGTAAACATCAAAGGATATTGACTAGCAGCTATTTTCATAATGATAAAGCTCTTCAAAATTAAATGTACTTCACAGATGTGGTATAAAGAGGCAACATTGTGTAAGATTGGATATATTGGAATCTTAGGGACAGTGTGACAAATTTGCAAAGTAGATGCAAAGCTTTGGGTCCCACTTTATTAATTTGGATTGCTGCATCTTCATGATCCTTTGGAACTGTCAGGATAATACTGGGGACATTTGCCTTAAACCACAAGATGAATTTTCAGCTCCACATTGTATGTATGTGCCCAAATGGTACGTCATGGCCATTTCCACATGAAAGGCAGAATTGCAGTTTCATGAGGCTAATATTCCCTCTGCCGTCTAGATGTTCATAAGATCATAAGTGATAGGAGCAGAATTAGGCTATTCGGCCCATCGTCTACTCCACCATTCAATCATGGCTGATCTATCTCTTCCTCCTATCTCCATTCTCCTGCCTTCTCCCCATAACTTCTGACCCTAACCCTAACCCTAAGAGGTGAACGTTAGAACATAAAAAAAAATAATTTGTTTGTTGGGACAGAGTTGATGAATTGTTAATTGCCTGATCAGCACTCAGAAAGTAAGCCAAGGTTAAGTCAGTAGCAGGGAAACATATTTTCACGCACTCATTCAATACTTTCACTTTTAAAAAAGATGCAAATTACTCCCATTAAGCAAAAGATTAATAATATACACCTGTCCTTGTGAGACATGACGCACTGAAACTCTAATTATAGTTGGATCTTTATTAATGACACTTTAAGGACTGTGCCACTAGGGCAAGGCTCAGTGCAGAAAAGGAAATAACATTACAGACAAAAAATATCCAAGTAACTTCAATTTGTAAGACATATACACTTCTCCAAACCAATCAATCAAACTCTGCATACTTTTTACATTTTAACCTTGAAACTATTGTAAAGTTCTTTACTATCCCAATTGAGATTGTCTTGGAAATTCAAAGAAAGAATTTCTATATTTTGAAGGATCCCGACCCAAAGCATCACCTATCCATCTTCTTCAGAGATGCTTTCTGACCTGCTGAGTTGCTCCAGCATATACAGTTCCTTGTGTTTACATTCTAAATAATTTCTTTGTTGGAAATTTATATTGCAAAACTGAACAGTGAAAACAAATGTGCTGAGCAATATTAAAGGCTGCTGATATCCTCAGAGAGTTAAACATTAAAAACAATCCGATTTGGAACTGCCTCAACTACTCATCACTATGTGAAAGATGAAGTAATGCATTAAATTCTCACACTGTGTACATGCTGTTGTTCGTCTTAGATATTCTTTCTATTCTCAGCCACACTGTAAAGAAACCCAGGACATCTCGCGTGAGGTGATGTGACTGTGCCTGCATCTGCCTATGCCTCTCCCTTTGAGAAGGTTTTGCTTGAATATTCCAGTGAATCATCCTCAATGTAATATCAACAAGGAAATAGAGGGAAGAAGGGAAGGGTGTGAGGTAAGGAAGCAGGCAGGGAATTGGAAGATAAAGTATTAAAGAAGGAACTGCAGGTGCTGGAGAATCGAGCGTTACACAAAAAGCTGGAGAAACTCAGCGGGTGCAGCAGCATCTAAGGAGCGAAGGAGATAGGCGACATTTCGGGTCGAGACCCTTCTTCAGACTGGTCAGGGATCAGGGAAACGAGAGATATAGACAGTGTGGAGAGATAAAGAACAATGAATGAAAGATATGCAAAAAAGTATTGATGAAAAAGGAAACAGGCCATTGTAAGCTCTTTGTAGTGTGAAAATGAGAAGCTAGTGCGACTTAGGTGGGGGGGGGGGGGGAGATAGAGAAGGAATGCCAGGGCCCGAGGGCTGAGGGAGAGGTGGGAAGGGGGAGGAGGCAGCCTGGGTTAACAGAATTGAGAAAATTCAATGTTTAAGCCCAGAGGATGCAGACTCCCCAAGCGGAATATGAGGTGTGGTTCCTCCAACTTGGGGTTGTAGTTAAAATCACTGCAAATGATTGTTTGGGGTTGAAGTAAAAAGCACTGCAAATGGTTGTATGGTGGTTTTGGGTTGAAGTAAAAAGCCCTGTAAATGGTTGTTTGGCTAGACATGACAAACTCCTGTTTGCGCTTTATATTGATTTTAGATAAAATGCTACCACTTATGGCTGTGATTTTTGGCTATCTTACTCAGTCCCCCTCCGCTCATCAGGTGTAGAGGATTCTTCCCATCAATGAAAAATAAAAGTGTTATTAGCGTTTAAAAAATGTTGAGAATCTCTTTCCTGTCAATCACGCCATGATAGCCACACCTTTTCCGGTGTGAGGGGGAGGGATTATAAAAACATGAAATATGGGTGTAGCACAGCCTCTGCATGATGGGGGAGGGAGAGGTCACGACTATCTGAGTTGTGAATCAACTGAACACACTGAATGTCTACTGAACTGTGAGTGTGGTATTTTGTGTGATTTTATGGTTGTTTCACCCTGCTTGAAATTGTATGAAACTGCATTTGAATGTGGTGGCCTTGCACCCTGCATTAAATGGTATGAAACTGCATTTGAATGTGGTGGCATTGCACCCTGCATTAAATGGTATGAAACTGCATTTGAATTTGGTGGCCTTGCACCCTGCTTGAAATGGTATGGAACTGCACTTGAATTTGGTGGCCTTGCACCCTGCTTGAAGTGGTATGAATCTGCACTGAATTTGGTTGTCTCGCACCCTGCTGAAAGTGGTGTGAAACTGCACTTGAATTCGGTGGCCTTGCACCCTGCTTTAAGTGGTTGGAAACTGCACTTGGATTCGGTGGCCTTGCACCCTGCTTGAAGTGGTAGGAAACTGCACTTGAATTCTGTGGCCTTGCACCCTGCTTGAAATGGTAGGAAACTGAACCTGAATTTGGTGGCCTTGCACCCTGCTCGAAGTGGTAAGAAACTGCACTTGAATTTGGTGGCCTTGCACCCTGCTTGAAATGGTAGGAAAATGAATTTTAATTTTGTGGCCTTGCACCCTGCTTGAAATGGAATTTCAAGGAATAGCCGTGAGTCATCTGCCAGCCCACCAGCCGTGATTGAGCTGTCAGTGCATCAGTCTTGAGGGACTGAGCTGCCACCCCAAGAATCCATTTGGCCCACAATGTCCATACTAGCCCTCTGTAGATCAGTCCCTTCAGCCCACAACACCCATACAAGCTCTCCAGAAAGCCCCCACCCCACTGGCCACGAATATGCAAATTGGTGGAGAGGTGGAATATTGTGTCGGGGGACCAGCCCTCCTGTGTGAAGATAGGACATGGAACTGGGCAAGCTAGGTGCAGGAAAAATTTTCCCAATGTTGGGCGAGTCCAGAACCAGGGGCCACAATCTTACAATACAGGGGAAGCCATTTAAGACTGGGAGAAAAAACGTTTTCACCCAGAGAGTTGTGAATTTGTGGAATTCCCTGCCACAAAGGGCAGTGGAGGCCAAGTCACTGGATGGATTTAAGAGAGTGAGATGGAGCTATAGGGGCTAGTGGAATCGAGGTATATGGGGAGAAGGCAGCCACGGGTTATTGATTTGGGGACGATCAGCCATGATCACAATGAATGGCGGTGCGGGCTTGAAGGGCCGAATGGCCTCCTCGTGCACCTATTTTCTATGTTTCTATGAGAGGGAAAGTTTGATCAGCCATGGATGAATGGCAGAGCACACTTGATGGACCAAATGGCCTAATTCTGCTCCTTTGTCTTATGGGAAGAGAGAGGCTGAACAATAGACAAGGCAGACAGAGACTGAGAGATGAAGTTTGATTAGAGAGAAAACAAGGAAATTAAGGGCCTATCACCCTTGCATGTAACTGCATGTGTTTGGCGCGACCAAACAGAAGCGGAGTTCGCGCTAAGTTTGTGGTAAGTACGCGCTAAGTTCGCGCATGACGTAATTTACGTCATACTCACCAATCAGCTCTGCAGGAGGCGGGCCGACTGTATTTGGACATCGCACGGCATCAGGTGGTGACGTCAGCACTCAACGGCATGCCAGGCGGTGACGTCATCATGCAACGCCACGCGCTAGGTGTTCGACGTCAAGCCGCTGCATACGACATCAAGATGCTGCGAATGCCGTTGAGATGCTGCGTACGCCCTCAATGCGCCTGCGTGCCGACAGGCCGTTGGCGTGCGGAATTTTCGGACAGTGCAGGATTTTCGGTTCCCCGCACAATGTCGGGACCAGCCCTGCACAACTCCATACGCCTCCGCCGTTCGAAGTGGTAGCGGCCCCGTGTGGCCGTACGCCTCAAGCGACCACGTTTGGTCGCGCTAGACGCATACAAGTGCATGCTGGTGGGACCGGCCCTAAAAGTTTCACGGCGCTAACTCCACTATCTATTTTTCAAGGCATGCAGTGAAATCCCATTGAAAGAAGGTATGGAAAACTGCCCCATTCAGCAATAAATCTGAATTTTCCAAACCTTTTACATATAAAACAAACACTTAAATATGTCTATTTTAAATTAAAAGACTGTAATCATTCATTTGTAGTCATAAGTAAGTACATACTACCATGCATGGAGCTGATTGCAGTCAATATTAAATCAAAACGAGATAAATAATTTGGAATACCATTATTTCATTTCGGAGTCACGTGAGTGACTTCGTGAAGAGCCCGCCGGCGCGCATGCTCGACATATCGTCGTAACGCGTTGCTGCGACGGCTGGCGGTGGAGCGCGCTCCTCGCCAGCCCTTCATAAGGGGCCACGGAGGTAAGTATTCTACCTTTAGTTGGTGGTCCTTGTTGTCTGATTATGTCTTGCAGCAAGGATATGGATGGGAGTTCGAAGGGCCGGAGGACGTCAGGACGAGTTCGCCGGTCAACAGTTCCGGGGCCTTTACCATCGGCAGTACCTGCAGCGCAGGCCGGGACTCAGGCGGAGATGTGGGTAAGCCCTGTGATTACAGGTCCAGATCCGCCAGCACACCACAGCTCGGAGGAGTTCGACGAGGAGGAGTGTGGTGTGCCGCCAGAGCAGGGGGACCCTGCCATGGCAGTCAGGTCGTCAGCGGGCTCGCTGGCGACCTCGAGCAGGGCACGTGCCGTTGCACGGCCTGTTCCACTCAGCCCTCCGAGAAGGGGGAGGGCAGGAGCCCAGAAGCCTAACCCTGTTAGGGCTAAGGCATTGCCTATCGCGGAGGAGCGGTCAGGTTCCAGGGCGAGACCCGGGGCGGCTGTGAGGTCCAGCCGGCACACCCCGACTCTCGACGCCGGGACGGGTCGGTCGAGTCGGGTCTCGTCACGGTCGCCGAGCCCCCCATGGATGGGTGGGCGAGACCATGCGTCGGCAACGTCCACGATGTGGGCAGCCGGCAAGCCTGCGCGGGCCCCAGGCAGCCATGCTTCGGCTGGTGCCGACACCTCGCCGCGAGTGCCCTTAGTGGCAGCGGCTTCAGCTCTCGCTAAACGGAGGCGATTGAAAACGCCCGCGCAGGAATCGCGCAGTTTCGCCTCGGCGGCTGTTAGCGACAACTACCGGCAACGGCAGGGCCTCGACGAGGTGCGGGCCGATGACAGGAGCCCGGTTTTCTTTTCAGAGCCGGAGGACTCCGACCACCTGAGTGTTCAGGGTGAAGGGCGTATTGACCGTATGGAGCGGCTGCTGGAGCTCCTGCTTCAACGTCAACAACAGCAGGGCAGCAACAGGCACAGGGCGTCTTCACCAACATCTACTATCAGCCTGGAGCAGCAGGAGGAGGAGGTCCTGGTGGATCCCGTACCACTTCCGTTGGAGGTGCCAGCGGAGGAACTCTTGGATGTGGCGACCAAATTCGCGGCCCCACATACGGCTGGTCTTCCTCTAAATACAAAGCTGGCAGCCACAGTGGACTTTCTTAATAATCAGGTGCTGCAGGAAGAAGTCCTCATCCAGGCTATGAGCCGTCACAGGGCTCCATCAAACTGCAACTCCCTCAACGTGCCTGTGGTCAATCGCCAATATGGGGCAACATCAGTGCGGCTATCCGTCAACAGGAGCTAAAATTGCAGCGGATCCTGAAACTCCTCACGGCCGGTATTACCGCCTTTGCGCGGTCGGTGGACGGGGACGAACTGAATTTGGACCAGGAAGATGCTCTGGCCTTATTGTGCGCGACCCAGCACGAAATCAACGGGTTTCGCAAAAACAGCATCCGCCCAGCACTCAACCCGAAGTTTGCAGGATTGTGCAAACCACCGCCGCCGCCGCCGCCCCGTCAGCTCTTTGGTGAGGACCTCTCGAAGAGAGTCAAAGAGCTTGACGAACAAGCCAAAACGGTGGGGATCATGCGCTCTCAGAGTGTCCCCACACCGTCAGGCTCAAAAGCTCCATACATTCGCTCACGAGGGTCGGCCAGTGCCTCGACGAGGTCTCGCCCTCTAGCTCCACAACGACAACAGCACCAGAACCAGCACCAAGGGTCTTTTTTAGGACAGGGTCGGCAGAGACCTTTGTGGAAATCAAAGACGCCGCGCCCTCAAGCCAACCCAGCACCTCCACGGCCACCCACACGTGTCAAGGACCGCCGGTAACCACGGAGGTGAGGGGGTCTGGTTCTCTCTTTTCTCTCTGTTTAACTTCCCATGTTGGTGGTCGTTTACGGTTGTTTTTGGATGCATGGGGTAATTTTACTGGTGATGAGTATGTGTTGCGGAATATTCAGGGGCATAAAATTGAGTTTATTAATGGCGACATTCCTCCATCCCAGCACATGCCTGGTCGTATGTTCAAATTGTCTGCTGCAGAACAGGCAGCAGGTTATAAGGAAATTTTAAGTCTGGAGCAGAAGGGTGTGATTGAGAAAACGGTGCATGAGCCAATCGAATTTGTTTCCAACATATTTACTAGACCTAAGAAGGATGGCGGCTGTCGTGTCATTATTGATCTAACCCGTTTGAATACGTTTGTAACATATACTCATTTAAAAATGGATACGTTTGAAACAGCCAAATCATTGATTTCTCATGGCTGCTTTATGGCATGCATTGATTTGAGGGATGCATATTATTCAGTATCCATCCAGAAATATGATAGAAGGTTTTTGAAATTTATCTGGATGGGGCAACTTTGGCAGTATAAGGCTTTGCCTAATGGGCTCACTACAGCCCCTAGATTGTTCACTAAATTGGTGAAGCCAATCATGGCTTATTTGAGACAACGACATCATATAGTTATGGCCTATTTAGATGATGTCTTTATTGTGGGCCACACCCTGCAATTGGCTGAACAGGGTGTTGCAGCTGCTGTCAATATATTTCAACAATTAGGATTCATTGTCCATCCAGAGAAATCGAAGTTCTGCCCTGCCCAGGTAATTAATTACCTAGGGTTCACGGTGAACTCAATGAGCATGAGGATAACTATACCAATTAACAAAATTGAGGAAGTCACTAAGGTGTGCAGAGATTTAATTGGCACCAATATGCCATCGATTCGGCATACAGCCACAGTAATTGGCAAGCTAGTGGCTTTGTTTCCGGCAGCACGATATGGACCTTTGCATTATCAGAATTTGCAAAGAGCTAAAATTACTGCATTAAAACGGAACGCTGGTCATTACGATCGATCAATGCAGCTGCCGTCCGAAGCGATAACTGAGTTGCAATGGTGGGTGTGTCACATTAGCAACTCATTTAAGCCTGTCAGGGAGGCTAATCCGGTGGTATATTTACAGACTGATGCAAGCTCCAATGGCTGGGGAGCTACTGATAATTGCTCTAGTTGTGGGGGCAGATGGGACACCCTTGAGGCATCGATGTTGTTGACTCAAGGGATTAACTATTTGGAGTTGCTGGCAGCATTTCACGGACTTCGTGCATATTGTTCCAAGCTTGTTGGAGCACACGTCCGTCTCCAAATAGACAACACCACAGCTGTGGCATATTTAAACCATATGGGTGGTACCAGGTCAGTTTCGTGTGACAAATTGGCTAACTCAATTTGGCTCTGGTGTGTTCAAAGAGACATTTGGATTTCAGCTACCTATTTGCCAGGTGAGCTTAATACTGTGGCGGACACCAGGTCACGCAAATTTAATGACAACATTGAATGGATGTTGCATCCTGAGATTTTTTCTAAAGTCACAGCCAAATTTGGTCAACCGGACATTGACCTTTTTGCGTCACGGTTGAACCATCAGGTACCAGCCTACGTTTCATGGGAACCAGATCCTGGGGCAATAGCGCTAGATGCATTCTCGCTGGACTGGGGGAATTGGTTTTTCTATGCCTTCCCTCCGTTTTGCCTCATCAGTCGGGTATTGCGAAAGATTCAGGCAGATGCTGCCAAGGGCATCCTTATTATACCCGACTGGCCCACACAGCCTTGGTATCCGGTGGTCTTTGACATGCTCAACGAACCTTGGGTCCTTTTGAAGGGTTGCCCACAATTGGTTACTCACCCTGTCTCAGGGGAGCCACATCCCTGCCATGGCTATTTAAATTTGTTGGCTTGCAGGTTTTGAACAGGCCGTTAGTCCAATACGGCCTCTCGGCTCGGACCATGGATACCATCGGGGCGTCGTGTCGAGAGTCCATAAGGCGAAGATACCGCTCGCATATTAAGAAGTGGGAAGCCTACTGCAGCCGCTCTCGCATCACGTACGATGACGTGACAATAACCGACGTCCTGGAATTCCTCGCGGGGTTGCACCATGATGAACACTTAAGTTACAGTGCCATCAACAGCGCCAGAAGTGCGCTATCATTCTACCTCAAGATTGGGGTAGGATCCAACAGGCTAGTGTCCAGACTCATGCGGGGTATATTCAATATGAATCCGCCTACACCACGCTATAATATCACCTGGGATGTCAGGGACGTATTAACCCTGCTCAGGACGTGGTCTCCCATGGAAGGGCTCCAACTGGACCAACTCACCATGAAGCTGGTGATGTTACTAGCGCTGACTTCAGCTCAGAGGGTACAGACACTACACAAACTTCGTGTCGACAGAATGACATCTACCCCTACAGAAGTAGTCTTTTTCATTGACGAGCTACTAAAGCAGCATAGACCTGGGTGCACAGGGCTGCAGCTGAAGTTCCCGGCATACCCCGCAGATGCTAGGCTATGTTTAGCCTCACATATCCGCCACTATGTCAAGGTGACGGCACGCATCAGAGGAATGGAGAGATACCTGCTTGTCACTCATAAGAGACCTCATCATCGAGTGACAGTCCAGACGATATCCAGGTGGCTTCGAATCGTCTTGGGTAAGTCAGGTATCGACATTAATGTGTTCAAGTGTCATTCCACCAGGGCTGCATCGACGTCAGCGGCGAGGGTCATGGAGGTGCCCATGGACCAAATTCTCGCCACAGCAGGATGGGCGAATGAAGCTGTGTTCCAGCGTTTTTATAACAAGCCTGTTGCTGCTCCTCTACAGTTCGCAGAAGCCGTGCTGAATGCAGGTCAAGAACGTGGAGATGTCCCCGCATGAGGGGTTTTGATTTGTTATTAATAAATATGCTCTTGTTTTGCAGTATGAGCTATTGAGCAAGTTTGTTCCTCCCATCCATCCCTGGTAGTGGTGTGTCAGCATGGACGTGGTCCGGGGCGTGTAATCACAGAAGCTTTGAAGTCTTCACGAAGTCACTCACGTGACTCCGAAATGAAATAGTAAGATTGAACGAGAACTTACCAGTTCGAAGGTTGATCTTTATTTTATGAGGAGTCGAAGTGAGGGATTTCGTGCCCTCCTCGCCCAACCCTCAATCACCTTCATCTGGTAATCTTAGTCAATTCAATCATACTATGCGAAGTCATTTCTATTGTTGGTTCTGCGATTCCACGCCGCTACTTTGAAGTATGTCGAGCATGCGCGCCGGAGGGCTCTTCACGAAATCCCTCACTTCGACTCCTCATAAAATAAAGATCAACCTTCGAACTGGTAAGTTCTCGTTCAATCTTACTATTCTTGAACATGGACATGTGAAAAAGTCTTGTCGAATATTAAATAAACACCTAAGGCAAGTACATGTTTGGTAAATAGTTTGCTTGCTGCATGATGATTATTACTGATGGCACAATGGCTTTTAAAAAGAAATCCCCACATTTTATCCATCAAGGAACAGGCTGGGGAATTCACTTGCACCATTTTGAAGGGGTTCTATGCCAAAAGCTGTCACTTCTCAGCAGTTCAAACTTGAATTAAGTTTTCTAATCTGTCATCGGTGATACTGGCTGTTTTTAAATAGAAAAGTAATTTTTTCCTCTCCTGTCTGAGAACATTAACAATGCAAAAAGTGGAGCACATCAATTTCCCCTTGTGAGTGAAGCAAACGTGTACTGATGTTTTCTTTCAGCATAATGGATTTTTAATACTTCAGAAACACCAAAACCCAGTCCATCTAAGCTATCTGCAGACAGAGTTCCAGAGTTTAGAATCTCAGGCAAATGGTTAAAGGCATGGTTGTCGAGAGTGCCGCAACCCAAATGAGGTTCATGCAACACAGAATTTTGAAGAGCTCAAGACTCTCAGATCAGAGAGGTGGAGCAAGAAAAGGTGAAGCATGAACGAATTTGAAAATGAGAATGAGAAGTTTGACAAAGTGGTAATATTGGACCTGGAATGAGTTAGGGTCAGCATGAAATCTTTAAACCTAATTGAAAAATGTTACAATTAGAATTTAATTACCTACATGATGATAAATATGTAGGAAAGAACTGCAGATGCTCGTTTACACCAATGTTAGACACAAATTGTTGGTGTAAATTAGCGGGACAGGTAGCCTGTCTGGAGAGAAGGAATGGGTGATCTTTCAGGTCGAGACCCTGCTTCTTTGGAATATTTCCATTTTTTATTCTTCCTGTCTATGTGGATCTCACATTTTTCATGTGACAAATGTTATCCCATTCACTTAACTTGTCTATTTCTTTCTGCAGACTCTTTCCATATGCTTAACAATCTGCTTTCTTATCTACCATTGCGTCATCAGTAAATAATCAACATAATGCATTCACTTCCTCCATTCAAGTCACTAATAAGTATGAAATTGACGCCTCTTTGGAAGAAGGGTCTCTTCCCAAAATGTCACCCATTCCTCCTCTCCAGAGATGCTGCCTGTCCCACTGAGTTACTCCTGTATTTTGTGTCTATTAACATAATGTCAAAGTTCCATGTCACAATAACATAGAGGCAAAGAAGCAAAAAATCCCTCGGGTCTACTTCGTCATCCAATAAGATTATGCTTGGTCTAATCATACGCCTTGTCCCCGTTTTCACAATTTTGCACTCTCCTAAATTCAATAATCTGATCATTTCATTCGCAAATATATTCAATGAGCCCGCTTCTCAACCCTCTGGAGTAAAAGATTCCAAAGATTTGTAGAAATAAAAATCCATCTAATCACTGGTGTAAGTGGACAAACTACTCTCAAATGCTACTCCCCCCTTTTGCATTTCCCTCTGAATAGAAACATCCTCGGTATCTTAAAAACAAACAGCTGGAGGAACTTATGAAGCATCTGTAGGGGGAAACGGACAGAAGACAACCCTTTATTCCCAGGGAAACCTATCTGAACTGCCTTATATATAGGTGCATGACTTCTTAAAAATGAAGACAAAACTGTATGAAGTACTCTGGATATGATTTGACCTATGCTTTACAACGCTGAAGAGGGTATTTCTTCTTTATGCCTTATCCTCATTACTGTAAAGGTCAACAGCATACTTGTCTTCCTAGTTATTTACTGAACTTGATTGCAAATATACCATACTCTGAGGTACAACGAAATGCGAATGGCACTGCACCACTGGATGTTGACGTGAATAACCTCACATTTTACAGTATATTTCATGTGACCAATTTTATCCCTCTCACTTAACTTATAATGCATTCATTTAAGTCACTAATAAATATAAAACAGGCCTCAGCATTGATCTGCATGGTGCCTCGTAACTAATATATTGCCATTCTCAAAAATGGTACTTTGTATTTTAGTTTAATAATATTCCATATAAGCGAGATGACAGATTTTGTCGACAACAGTGCGGCACAGTGAACCAGCTGGTAGAACTGCGCCCCCCAGCGCCAGATACCCGGGTTTGATCCAGACCTTAGAAGCTCTTTGTGCGGTGTTTGCGCGTTATTTCTGTTATAGCGTAAGTTTCCTCCGGGTGCTCTGGTTTCCTCCCACATGTGGATTTGTAGGTTAATTGGCCTCTGTAAATTGCAGTGTAAGGAGTGAATGAGAAAGTAGAATAATATAGAACTAATGTGAACGGGTGATTAATGGTCGGAGTGGATTTGGTGGGCTGTACCTCTGTACCTTTCCACGCTGTATCTCTAGACAAAAGTAATTCTAATCATTTCCAGTCACTTCAAACAAGATCCCTCCCCCCTTCCACTTCTCAACACTTCAACTGAATCCAAGGACATGCTTTTTATATGGTGCTTAATCGTATGAAAATAGTTTGTCAGAGGTTGTTTTAAGAGTAGACACTAAAAATTGTAAATGGTCAGCCTGTTGATACAATCAGTTGATATTAAATTAGATGATCCTTTCCCAGTGACAAAAGTCAGACTTCCTTTGTTATTTTGGAAAATGGCATGTTTTATTCCTTGGTTTAATTGATGTAATACGTGTCTGCAGGAAAAATAAGTTTACCGAGGCCACCATCCCCTTCTCACTACATTTAGGTCTGGATCACTTTGACATTAAGAACACCTATGTCAGGATGCTATTCATTGATTACAGCTCAGGCCTTAACACCATCATACCAAATGGGATCATCAGTAAACTCCTGCACCTTGACCCTGAGGCCTCCACCTGCCGCTGGCTTTTGGAATTCCATACGGTCACATGGACAGCACGGTACCATAGTGGTGGAGCTACTGCTTTACAGCACCAGAGACTTGGGTTCAATCCTGACTACAGGTGCTGTCTGTACGGAGTTTGTACATTCTCGCCGTGACCTTCGTGGGCTTTCTCCGAGATCTTCGATTTCCTCTCACACTCCAAAGACTTACAGGTTTGTAGGTTAATTGCCTTGGTATAAATGTAAAATTATCCCTAGTGTGTGTAGGGTAGTGCTAATATAGGAAGAAACCGAAGATCTTGAAGAAAACCCATGCGGCATGGGGAGAATGTCAAAACGCCGTACAGAGAGCACCCATAGTTGGGATCGAACCCAAGCCTCCGGCACTGCAAGCGCTGCGCCACCATGTTGCACCAGAAAGAATATCTCACCCTGGTATGGTAACTCGTATGGTAACCGCCGATAAAAACGTCGCAGAACTGCGGTCTGTGGGCGGCGGCACTGAACTTTACATCGGGAGCCTGGGATCTCTTGCCGAGATCGCCAGTAGTGGAGCTCCATCCAGTGTGGCCTGCCGGCTTCAGAAGCCGTGGTCTTCGGTAAGGAAGCGGCCGTTCCGGGTTTCCCATGCCGCTGTGAGGATTCTCCCGACGCAGGAGCACCATCACCCGGCGAGAACGGCCTGGAACATCATGCCTCTGTAAAGGCGACTGCGGAGGCCTCAATAGGACATGGGGATGGGGACTGGACTTTGTGCCTTTCCTCACAGTGGGAACCATTGTGGGGGATGTTTTTTTATGTTTAAATGTCTTTATTATTGTTATGTTGTTTTCTTCTTTACGTATTTCACTACACGAATTGGTGTATGTGACTAATAAAGAACCTTTGAACCTTTAACCGCTCCGATCTTCTTTTGGCCATCTGAACCTGCAGAGAGTGCTGAGTACAGCCCAGTCCATCACGGGCTCATTACTTCCCTCCATTCAGTCCATCTTCTTTGTGCATTGTATCTGGAAGACTGGAAGTATTATCAAGGATGCCTGCCACTCTGCCCATTCCCTGCAGACTGCACAACAGTCTTTGCATCATTCAGCTGTGGCTTCACGTGAACAAGTTATTTAATTGCACCCTGTTGCCATTACAATAAACTGAATATGAATCTTAATGTACTTTGAGTAATAAAGCAGAAAATATCTGCATGATGACTCTGGACCCAGTAGTGAGTCTCAAAGGAGCATATTGATAGATTCCACACCTGATCTGTTTTGTGAGAACTGATTTTTTGATATGTGCACACTGGGGAAACGACACAGGCTGAGAGCAGAGTAAAATCATTAGCAGCTCGCAAGAACTTTATGTTCGTCCAAGGGGAAAAGCATCCTCGTAAATTACAAGGTGCTAATAGCCAAAAGTCAGTCAGCAGCAGGTTGTAACCATGCCAACATGTGTGAGTGACAGTGCACTGCTGAAACAATGGGAAGTATTAAAATTGCTAACACTGCATATATGTAACGATACATAACATATCTCCATTGGTCTTGAATGTTGCCCTGTTATCTGTGCTGTATTCTCACTGCAGTTCCTATTACTTTTTGCATCTAACTCAAGACTCACTGAAATATCTCTGACTCCAAATGAGTACTTGGCACTGCAAGTGTTTTTAATGCAGTATGGGTGGATGTAAACAACTACATTATGCGCTTTGTAAGAATCCTAGACAATTTAGGCAGGTACATGGATGGGAAAGGTTAAGAGCAATATAGGGCAAATGTGTAGGCAGGAACCATTGTACCTGCAGGAAATGTACGGCATAAATAAGGCAGGAAATGTACAGGCATAACCTTTAATTGTTTTTTACAGACCAATTAGTCTAACATCGGTAGTGGGTAAAATGCTAGCTATTAAAGATGGGATAGCAGCACATTTGGAAAGCAGTGAAATCATTGGACAAAGTCAGCATGGATTTATGAAAGGTAAATCATGTCTGATAAATCTTATAGAATTTTTTGAGGATGTAACTAGTAGAGTGGATGAGGGAGAACCTGTGGATGTGGTGTATCTGGACTTTCAGAAGGCTTTCGACAAGGTCCCACATAAGAGATTAGCTTACAAACTTAAAGCACACGGTATTGGGGGTTCAGTATTGATGTAGATAGAGAACTGGCTGGCAGACAGGAAGCAAAGAGTAGGAGTAAACGGGTCATTTTTAGAATGACAGGCAGTGACTAGTGGGGTACCGCGAGGCTCAGTGCTGGGACCCCAGCTATTTGCAATATACATTAATGATCTGGATGAGGGAATTGAATGCAACATCTCCAAGTTTGCGGATGACACGAAGCTGGGGGGCAGTGTTAGCTGTGAGGAGGATATAGAAACATAGAAACATAGAAAAATAGGTGCAGGTGTAGGCCATTCGGCCCTTCGAGCCTGCACCGCCATTCAATGTGATCATGGCTGATCATCCAACTCTTATCCTTAGACTGTTCCCCCTTATCCTTAGACTGTGACCCCTTGTTCTGGATGCTAGGAGGCTGCAAGGTGACTTGGATAGGTTGGGTGCGTGGGCAAATGCATGGCAGGTGCAGTATAATGTGGATAAATGTGAGGTTATGTGAGGTGGCAAAAACAGGAGGGTGGATTATTATCTGAATGGTGGCTGATTAGGAAAAGGGGAGATCCTACGAGACCTGGGTATCATGGTACACCAGTCATTGAAAGTAGGCATGCAGGTGCAGCAGGCTGTGAAGAAAGCGAATGGTATGTTGGCATTCATAGCAAAGGGATTTGAGTACAAGTGCAGGGAGGTTCTACTGCAGTTGTACAGGGTCTTGGTGAGGCCACACCTGGAGTATTGCATACAGTTTTGGTCTCCTAATCTGAGGAAAGACATTCTTGCCATAGAGGGAGCACAGAGAAGGTTCACCAGACTGATTCCTGGGATGGCAGGACTTCCATATGAAAGACTGGATAGACTAGGCTTGTACATGCTGGAATTTAGGAGATTGAGGGTGGGATCTTATAGAGGCTTACAAAATTCTTAAGGGGTTGGACAGGCTAGATGCAGGAAGATTGTTGCTGATGTTGGGAAACTCTAGAATAAGGGGTCACAGTTTAAGGATAAGAGGGAAGTCTTTTAGGTCCGAGATGAGAAGATCTTTTTTCACACAGAGAGTGGTGAGTCTGTGGAATTCTCCGCCACAGAAGACAGTTGAGGCCAGTTCATTGGCTAAGTTTAAGAGGGAGCTAGATGTGGCCCTTGTGGCTAAAGGGATCAGGGGGTATGGAGAGAAGGCAGGTACAGGATACTTAATGGCGGTGCAGGCTCGAAGGGCTAAATGGCCTGCTCCTGCGCCTATTTTCTATGATTCTATGAACTGCAGATGCTGGTAGACACCGAAGGTAGACACAATGTGTTGGAGTAACTCAGTGGGACAGGCAGCATCTCTGAAGAGAAGGAATGGGTGAAACATCACCAATGCTGCCTGTCCCGTTGAGTTACTCCAGCATTTTATTTTTATCTTCGGCCAAAAAATGGGTAGGTGGGACTAGTGCAGATGTGGTTTCTTGGTTGGTGTGGGCAAGTTGGGCCAAAGGGCCAATTTCTATGCTGTATGACTGTAACTCTAATTGTTATTCTTTAATCAACGTGACAGAATAAAAAAAACCTGCTCATTATCAGGTTGTTGTTTGGTTTGAATTTGGGCCCAGATTGCCTGCCACATTTGATACATTATGAAGAGATTATACCTACTGTAAAATGGATTGTCATGAGGATGTGAAAAATTTCACATGAACGTGAGATTTTCATATTTTATTTTTGCGGAGGATGATTAGAAGCAATGTGGAATCACCTGCAGCTTCCTGCTTAATCCCTGGGTTTGATTCAAATGGCCCTTTACTGCGTCCTTAAGGAGAGTAAGACTAGAGTAATTCTAAGGAAACAGGAAGATTATGTCAAAGTAAAAGTTTTCAGAATAATTAATCAAAAAACTATTATGAAAAGTTAGTCAGGTGCAAACAAAATGTGGTTTGTTAGATATTTCAACATTATCACCTGATATCTCTGCCCAGTGATATTTCAAAAGTGGATAGGGGGGTAAGGAAATGCTTAGAAATAACTATTATAATTTGAATGATAATATGTCCAAATATTTTTATTAGTTTAATTTCCCACCAATTAAACTATTATTTAATTCTGTTCCAAAAATGAACAAATATCCTTTACTGCCTGTTGAGTGCAAATTTAAAAAGTGATATTAAGTCTGAATTTCATTTCCAAGCAAGGGTTTTAAAGGTGTTAGCATCAAAAGCTAAGCCATTATCCTAACATTGTTTCCCCATTTGTGTTATTGAGTAAGTTAAGTCTGATTTACTGCCAGTATCTCACTTCCACTCCAATCCCATCATCACCTGAGTTCAAAAGATGTATGATAATTTAAAGTCTCGGCCAAAATGCAGGGTAGGAATTTAATGGACCAAATCGTGTTGGAGAATTAGTAGACAGTTAATGGTGCATGGCGTTATTAATGCCCAAATTGCCCCATAAGATCAGGGGACTAAGAGGTTTCTTGTCAGTTTTGACTCTTCATAATTTACTCGATGGCTTGCCCTACTCACCATCGGTATCACGTAAATGGTATCTTGCCCTTTGCCACTTTGTTATTTTTAAGAACAAGTAAGAGGTGCGCATTAATTACCCATTAAACTCATTGCAGAAAGCTAGGACTGATGATTCAGTGTACAAAGTACCCTTTTAACATTGTGCTGTTTGTTAATGGAATTCCAATCAACGTTTCTGGTATGGAAATGGAGTAAATTAACGGTTTAATTTATTCAATTTCTGAACAAAGCAAATTAATTGTAAATTCCTGAAAAATTTCCTACGTATCTTTCAACTTTGTTTTTTTCTATCCAAATCTTTCTTTTTTCTACACCTCTTTCTCTAACTAAAATGAGTCCAATACGCACTGCTATCACTGTTATTTCTATCATAGTTTCCAAATCCCATTAGGTGAGGTGAAATGTTTAAGAAGGAACTGCCGATGTTGGAAAATCGAAGGTAGACAAAAATGCTGAAGAAACTCAGCGGGTGAGGCAGCATCCATGGAGTGAAGGAAATACGCAAAGTTTCAGGTCAAAACCCTTTTTCAGACTGAAATGTTGCAGCTTGCACTGTTTATAGAGCGGCCAGATATGCCACAGCTTTTGCGAGGCAGTTTTAACAAGTGGAAATGAAAACTTCACAAGTGTATAAGCTGTGGGATATCTAGCTCCTACAAAAACCTGAACAATCTATTGAAATAATAGGTCAAGATGTAGCACTTAGTTTTGAAGTGCTGGATATTAATTGATGCCTCGTCTTGAATTACTTTTGGTGCTGCATTCAAAATTTCACTGGATATTAATAATGTTCAATATCATTCAGCAAAAAAAAAATCTTCTTAAAACTGCAGATGTTGGAACAGCAAAACAAATGTAACAAAAAATTGTAAATGCTGGAGAACAGAAATAAAAATAAAACAAAAAGACTGCTCCTACTCAGTATGTTTAAGAAAGAACTGCAGATGCTGGAAAAATCAAAGGTATATAAACAAGCTGAAGAAACTAAGCGGGTGAGGCAGCATCTATGGAGCGAAGGAATAGGCAACGTTTCGGGTCGAGACTCAGTAGATCGGTCCGAACCAAGTTAAACATATCAGGGCATTGGTACTTCATCAGTAAAATTAGAAATCAATCATGCTTTAATTTGAAGAAAGAAAAAAAGGCAATGTCAGGGCTATGGCATAAGAGGGAACAAAAGTAAATAACACAATGGTGGTGGTGCTGGGTGTGATGGAATGATAGCGTTGTGTTAATAAGCGAGTTCGGTAATCAGAACAAATGCAAGGAATCATGGGATTTGTCAAAGGTCGTAAGCTATAACGGTAAATAGATCTCAGCGCTATAGATACAGTGAGTATACTTTTGGCCTGATTTTTTTGTGTTTATTTAAGCTTCTATTTGTCACGGCTGTTTCAAAGTACCAAGATATGATCCTGGGCAGGGGTAGACCGGGTGGGGGAGACCGGGTGGGGGGGGGGGGAGAGACCGGCCGGGGGAGGGAATGGGGGGGGGTAGAGACTGGGCCGGGGGGGGGGAAAGACTGGACTGGCTCTCATCTGCAGAAACGCGGCTCATTTCCAGCCAGGATCCAACCTGGCACCGCAAGCACTGCCAAACCGCCACTAGACCATCCCCGGTTCACCCCCCCCCCCCCACTCAAGTGTCCCATCCCCGCCGGGAGGGCGGGCGGAGATGTCCGGACCGATGGGACACCAGCCCCCTGGTCCACTAGGTCCACCGCCATCACAAACCCACAGACCCACAGCCAGCGCCAACTCCAGCCCAAACTCGCTCCAACCCGATGGGCCAGTGCCAGTTTACCCATGGCCTTGCAGAGTTGCGCTCTGCCCCTACTGTACCCGCTGCCATTTCATCCAGCTGGCAGCTGCCCATCTTCATCAGGATCTCGGTGTCAGACTGAGGAGAGGGTGGTGGTGGTGGAGGGTTACCGGCCAACCCGGGCAGAGCCGAGCTGAAGTCAGCGGCTGCAAGTCCAGGGCCGCCACGCCA
Source organism: Raja brachyura (assembly GCA_963514005.1). Next base: position 65,437,311 of record OY740784.1, read on the forward strand.
GTCCAAGGGCAACCCCGGACCATTGTGGAAAGGGACAGGACACCGGGGAGGGGACGGAGATGGCCCAGCCACGGTCAGAATGCAAGCCTGCAGACAACACAGAACTACCGTTGCCAAGACTTTATAGCTAGTGACCTATGACCTGGCCATGCGCAGTCGGAATACCAAACTCACTTATTATACAACCATTGCTCAGCCCGCACTATTATTCAGTGTCTATTGGTGTCCATCACATCACAAAACATATGCGCTGTTGTTTCCACCTCCCCTCCGCCTATACAACTTAAACCATAGAAAGAACATAGAAGCAGGTACAAGCACTTCAGCCCATAATGTCTGTGCTGAATTTGATGCCAAGATAAATTAATCTAATCTTCATAAATTCATAAATTATAGGAGCAGAATTAGGCTAAGTCGATCCGTCAAGTCTACTCCACTATTTAATCGTGGCTGATCTATCTTTCCCTCTTAACCCTATTCTCCTGCATTCTCCTCATAATCCCCGATACCCTTACTAATCAAGAATCTGTCAATCTTCACCTTAACCTTAAAAATATCCACTGACATGGCCTCCACACCCATCTGTGGCTTACACAGATTCACCGCCCTCTGACTATAGAAATCCTCCTCACCTCCTTTCTAAAGGTAATTCCTTTTATGCTGAAGCAATGGCCTCTGGTCCTAGACTCTCCCACTCTCCACATCTACTCTATCCAGGCCTTTCCTTAAAAAGTTTTTACTTTTTAACCTATATATGCCATTAGTGTATTTTACCATTAGTTATTCTTGATTGTTAAGAAACATAGAAACATATAAAATAGATGCAGGAGGAGGCCATTTGGCCCTTTGTGCCAGCGCCACCATTCATTGTGATCATGGCTGATCGGCCTCAATCAATAACCCGTGGCTGCCTTCTCCACATAGCCCTTGATTCCACTAGCACCTAGAGCTCTATCTAACTCTCTCTTAAATCCATCTAGTGATTTGGCCTCCACTGCCCTCTGTGGCAGGGATTTCCACAAATCCTCAAATCTCTGGGTGAAAAAGTTTTTTCTCAACTCAGTCTTAAATGGCCTCCCCTTTATTCTAAGACTGTGGTCCCTTGCTTTATCAGTTTTTGACTCTATAACTGAATAATTAGGAAGAAAATAGCAAAGAATGACTGCCAAAGGAAGAATCCATAATTAATAATCTGACCAAGGGTTTTTCTACTCCAAATATAAAAGAAAGAAGCATAGCCGATGATGTCAGATTTTAAAGGAAAACATAAGCAATAAGATCTGGACGAGATAATTTGGCCCGTCAAGCCTAGGCCTGCATTTACGTGATCATGACTGATGAGCCTTGGCAGCATTATCCTGTATTATTCCCAAACCCTTTCATTACTGTATTCTCCATTATTGTATTACGCAATTTTTTCGGTGACTTGCCGGCACCCGCCATAGTCGCAACAGAGAGTGGTGGCTGTGTGGAATGATCTTCCAGCAGAAGTGGTGGAGGCAGGATCGATTTTAACATTTAAAAGTAAAGTGGATAGGTATATGCACAGGAAGGGAATGGAGGGGTATGGTCTGAGTGCAGGTAGATGGGACTAGAGGAAAATAAATGGTCGGCACGGACTGGAAGGGCCGAGAAGGCCTGTTTCCGTGCTGTAATTGTTATATGGTTATAACAGGTCGCCGATAATTTTCAAAATGTTGAAAATCCAGCGGTGACCATAAAAAGGTACGACTCTTTGGGCAACTACTCACGACCAAACAGGTGTTATCCCCCTAAATTTTCACCGACCTGCTGCGACTATGACGGATGCCGGCAAGTTATGGAAAGAATCAGGTAAGTAGGACAGGCCCTTTATTCTTTTAAACCGTTTTAACAAATATTTGAGATTCAATAGTATTTCCTCTTATTTTCCTGAATACAGGACTAATCTATTTTTCAAATGCATCATCCTTCAAAGTCTGGTAAATCATTGCTGCAATATATCTTGGCATGCAAATCCTTTCCTTACGTAAGAAGATCAAATGTTTCTAAGAAGCCCTGTAAGATTTTTCTGTCAGACACAGTAAGATTTTTTTCAATGCACTTCAAATCCTTTTCTAATACAAATATTTTTCCTTCCAAATCATTAGTAGCATGTATATGTTGGATTTTAAGGTATGCAAGCATTTTTTTCCATTTAAATATCAACAGTATATACAGTGCATTCAGAAAATATTCCCACCCCTTCACTTTTTCAACATTGTTACGTTGCAGCCTTATTTTAAAATGGATTAAACTCTTTTTTATAATCATCAATCTACTCACAATACCCCAGAATGAAGAAGTGAAAACATGTGTTCATAATTTTTTGCAAAGTGATTAAAAATAAATAAATTAAATATCACATTTATATAAGTATTCAGACCCTTTGCTATGACACTCAAAATTAACCTGAGGTTCATCCTGTTTCCATTGATTATCCTTGTGATGTTTCTGCAACTTGATTGGAATCCACCAGTGGTAAATTAAATTGATAGGACATGACTTGGAAAGGCACACACCTGTCTGTATAAGGTCCCATAATTGACAGTGCCTGACACAGCAGAAATCAAGCCATGAAGACGAAGGAATTGTTCGTAGACTTCCGAGATAGAATTGTGTTGAGACACAGTTCTGGGGAAGGATATAAATCAATTTTTCCGTCATTCTTAAATGAAAGAACTTTGGAACCACCAGGACTCTTAATAGAGCTGGCCACCTGGCCACCTGGCCACCTGGGGGAGAAGGGCCATAGTTAGGGAGGTGACCAGAAACCGATGGTTATTCTGACAGAGCTCCAGAGTTCCTCTGTGGAGATAGGAGAACCTTCCAGAAGGACATCTTTATCTGCAGCACTCCACCAATTAAGCCTTTATGGTAGAGTGGCCCGACAGAAGTCATTCCTCAGTAAAAGGCACATGAGAGCCCGCTTGGAGTTTGCCAAAAGGCATGAGAAACAAGATTATCTAGTCAGATAAAACCAAGATTGAATTATTTGGCCTGAATGCAAAGCGTGACGTCTGGAGGAAACCAGGCACCGCTCATCATCCGGCCAATACCATATCTACGGTGAAGCATGGTGGTGGCAGCATCATGCTGTGGGGATGTTTTTCAGTGGCTGGAACTGGGAGACTAGTCAGGATTGAGGGAGAGATTGATGGAGCAAAGTACAGAGAGATCCTTGATGAAAGCCTGCTCCTGAGCATTCTGGACCTCAGACTGGGGCAGAGGTTCACCTTCAAACAGGACAACAACCCTAAGCACACAGCCAAGACAACGCAAGAGTGGCTTCATGACAAGTCTGTGAATGTCCTTGTGTGGCACAGCCAGTGCCCGGACTTGAACCCGATCGAACATCTCTGGAGGGACCTGAAAATAGCTGTGCATCGACGCTCCCACCCAACCTGACAGAGCTTGAGAGAGTCTGCAGAAAAGAATGGGAGAAATTACCCAAACACATGTATGCCAAGCTTGTAGCGTCATAACCAAGAAGACTTGAGGCTGTAATCGCTGCCAAAGGTGCCTCAACTGAGTAAGGGGTCTGAATACTTATGTAAATGTGATATTTCAGTTATTTATTTTTAATTACTTTGCAAAAATTTCTAAACACCTGTTTTCACTTTTTTATTATGGGGCATTGTGTGTAGATTGATGATTTTAAAAAAAAAATAATTTAATCCATTTTAGACTAAGGCTGTAACAACAAAATGTGGAAAAAGTGAAGGGGTCTAAATACTTTCTGAATGCACTGTAAAGATATCTTTCTAAAAAAACAGCCCTCTTTTGTGCGTCAAAGTCGATAACTTCACATTTATCAACATTATAATCTGCCATGTTCTCAGCTGATATCAATGATTATCCATATCCACTTGGTCTCTTTTCAATCCCATCTAATAGTAAGATTAAATGAGAATTTACCAGTTTGAAGTTTGGTCTTTATTTAATGAGGAGTTATGATGAGGGATTACATAAAGAACCCCGTCCAGCCACACGTGCGTCAATCTTCAAAGCAGCGGTGTGAAATCACAGGTAATAGTGACAGAAGTATAATAGTAAGATAACAGAAGACTAGAACTACCAGATGACATTTATGAGGGTTGGGAGCGGAGGGCACGTAGTCCCTCATCGTAACTCCTCATAAAATAAAGATCAAACTTCAAATTGGTAAGATCTCGTTTAATCATACTATACGATTCGACGGCTGGCTCCAATGTCCCCCTGATAGCGGCGTTCACTGCATATGTGTTGGGATGGCAACCTTGCTGCCATGTATAGTACCTCTGGCGCGTGCCCTTCATCCCTTGGGCATGGTCCACGGCTATACCCTCAGACTCGGCGTTCGATTACCCTGATCCCGCATGCTCTCCTCTTACGAGAGGGAGACATTAAGCAAACTTGCTACAAGGCGCTGCTGGGGCGGCTTCAGCAATACGCCGACCTTGCCATGGACTCGGTGTTAGCCTAATACTGACCCGGCATGCTCTCCTTTTACATGAGGGAGACATTAAGCAGGCCTGCTACAAGGCGCTGCTGGCGCGGCCTCTCCCATAAGCCACACTGCCATAAACTTAGCAACCCCACTAAGCAGCCCCGTCTAAGGTGTTGCTGATGCGGCCTCTCTCATAGGCCGGTACTGCCATAGTCTCGGCATCCTCATGAAGCAGCCCTGAGCAAAGGTGCTGCTGGCACCCATGAAGCAGCCATGAGCAAAGGTGCTGCTGGTGGGGCCTCTCCCATAGGCTGGTACTGCCATAGACTTGGCATCCCCATGAAGCAGCCCTGTGCAAAGGTGCTGCTGGCACAGCCTCTCTCATAGGCCGATATTGCAATAGCCTTGGCATCCCCATGAAGCAGCCCTGTGAAAAGGTGCTGCTGGCGTGGGCTCTCACATTGACCCGCGCTAGTCCAACTCCTGCTGTTGGAGTGTATCTAGATTCACATTCCCGGAGGGGAAACCTCCCAATATCCGGGCTGATCATTTTTGTCAGCTGTTCCCATATCCTGGGGATGACTGCGGTTTGGGAACCGCATTGCTGCTGGATTTCCCCTCCCCAGGAATCCATATATATATATATATATATACACATATATATATATATATATATATATATACATATATATATATATATATATATATACATATATATATATATATATATATATATATATATTATATATATATACCCGCGGTAGCCCTCCCGGCACCCGAGCTGACCGTTCAGGTCAGTTTAACCCCATATCTTGGGGGCTACTGCGGTCTGGGAACCGCATATTATTGGTTTTCCCCTCTCCCGGAACCCAACGTCTAGAGTCACTGACCGTTCTTATCAGTGACTCCGATCGCGAAACCCAACATTTGCCAGCTCTCCACCTCCGCGGTTGGACCAAGGTTTCCCCACATCCCTTAGCTGGTTCCCTCGTCGGCCATCGCGAAGCATCCGGCAAACCTCTGAAACCGAGGTTCCTGCAGGAGATCTAAAACAGGTAAGAAATACAACTTACCTGAAGTTTAAACTTACCGCTGGAGGTGCTCTGCTGCTCCAACCGGTCGCCTGCACCAATGCGTCTGACGTAATGACGCACGTGCAGCTGGACGAGGTTCTTCACATAGTCAATCACGTGACTCAGAAGTAAAATTTAGTATCAGTAGCAAAGTAGGAATTATGACAAATGATCTGGTGAATGAATAATTGGGGCCCTTGCACTGATACTTGCAGTTTCCTCTATATCACAGCCTGCCTAGGATGTGTTTATTTCTGGACGTTGCTTTCTCAATCCATATCAACATGTCTTGTCTAGTCCCATGTGCTGTAACCTTGTTGATCAACATCTTATGTGGATCTTTATTAAAAGCTCAGTGATAATTCAACTATGCCATGTTCACTGGTTCCACTTTATTTTGCCACATCCTTAAAGAAATCCTGCACATTTGTCAAAGATGATTTTCCTTTCATCGATCCATGTTGACGTAGGGAAATATTCATGTCACGACACCAATGGCTAAATTGATTTTACAAAGGATACATGCTATTATATAGCTGACCAATAAGAACCGTGTTGCAGAAATAGCCCAATGCAATCAACTTTTCCTTTCACTTCACATAAAATGACCATCTTCACATAAGAGGCCATCACAGCCCTCTACAGGATCGTCTTTCTGATGCTAATGGATTCACTTTCATTAAGTGAGATTGAGGTGATGAACAGTGCTCCTTGATTTAAGGACAGATGGTAGGATGTGAGCAGAAAATTTACCGTGAGTGCGATTATGCTCATCACTTCCATTTGCCAGATGCAAGATTGCAAAGTGACGATTCTCACTCACCTGTCTGCTCTTCAATGTTGCAGGAAGCAATACTCTGGATTTTTCAGCAAGTTTCTGTGCAAGCAAAAAAAAACACTTGTTGAAACTTTACGGCACTTAGAACGAGTCAAGCAAACCTAAGAATATATATCCGATGTCACGAACAAAAATGCTACTTAAGTAACTGAGGTAAAGTGTTATAATATGACCCGGAAAAACCTATGTTTCAATTTTCCTCTAGATAATAGCTTACACACACATGCCCCTGTCCCACTTACGAAACCTGAACGGAAACCTCTGGAGACTTTGCGCCCCACCCAAGGTTTCCGTGCGGTTCCCAGAGGTTCCCGGAGTTTTTTGTCAGTCTCCCTAATGGTCAAAAGTGGTTTCCGCTTCTTCTATGTTCCGGCGATTATTTAAAAAAATTAAAAACCGGCTACGACTAAAAATAGGTTGCCGTTTTAAAAATTGGTAATTTTTTAGTCGAAGTCGGTTGCGATGCTAGTTGAGGTGGTTGCCGGAGGTTGCAGGTAGTGAAAGGTAAGACCTTTTTTTCACAGGGAGATCTTTTCACCTTTTTTTCAGTTTTATTCCACCAGGGAGATCTTACAAAGATATTTTTAAGACAGAGATAGATAGATTCTTGATTAGTATGGGTGTCAGGAGTTATGGGCAGGAGATTGGGGTTAGGAGGGAGCGACAGATCAGCCATGATTGAATGGTGTAGTAGATGATGGGCTAAATGGTCTAAATCTGCTCCCATCACATATGACCTTATGGCCGATCGAAACTATGCAAGCTCCCAGTAGAACCATCCGGTCAGTCCCATTTTCCCAACTCCTCTCCCTTTTGAACACAGAAAATAGAACAGTCCACCATGAGAACAAGCCCTGGCCCATAATGTCTGTACTGAACATGATGTCAAGACCAACACTTACCTGCTTACACATGATCCTACTTTGTGGCTTATCCAAACCCTCCTTACTTTTCTTGTATTGGGGTGACCAAAACTGCATGCAATATACCAAATCCAGCTGAACAAAAGCCCTGTAAAGCTGCACAATGACTTCCTGATTCTTACACTCAATGCCTTGACCAATGAAGCCCAGCATAACATATGCCTTCTCTACCACTTTGTCTATTTGTGTTGCCAAATCTCAGAGAGCTGTGGACTTTATAAGCAATTATTTTCTCCACAGGTGTCTATCCAATTTTTTTGTGAAAACTCTAGCCAATGATGAGTTGAACTCCCTAACAACAAGAAGTTCCAGATGATAAACAACCTCTGTGTTAACTGTAACAATTTCACTCTGAATTATTATAGAAATTATCATAAATTACAAAAATAATTAGTCTGATGGTTTAATCCCAAGACAATGGAAAGGATGATAAGGGAAATGGTGGTGCACAGTTCAATGATCTGCACTTCACCATTGATAATATGTTATTATTACATATGATAATATGAGCGAATGGAGCGGCTGGACTTGTACACTCTGGAGTTTAGAAGGATGAGAAGGGATCTCATTGAAACATATACGATTGTTAAGGGCTTGGACACACTAGAGGCAGGAAACATGTTCCCGATGTTGGGGAAGTCCAGAACCAGGGGCCACAGTTTAAGGATAAGGAGTGAGCCATTTAGAACAGAGATGAGGAAACACTTTTTCTCACAGAGAGTGGTGAGTCTGTAGAATTCTTTGCCTCATGGGCGGTGGAGGCAGGTTCTCTGGATGCTTTCAAGAGAGAGCTAGATAGGGCTCTTAAAAATAGTGGAGTCAGAGGACATAGGCAAGAAGGCAGGAACGGGGTACTGATTGGGGATGATCAGCCATGATCACATTGAATGGCGGTGCTGGCTCGAAGGGCCAAATGGCCTACTCCTGCACCTATTGCCCATTGTCTATTGTCTATAATTGAGTTCAGTTACAGATGATCTGGAAACCTGTGCAACGGTGTTTCAATCAATGGTTCAATGGATATTTATTGTCACATATGTAATTAAATATTACACAGTACAAATTAATTATTGTATCATGCGATGTGCTGATCTGTTTGTTAACGGCACAGAAGAATTAAAATACAATACCTTTAGCTGCTGTGTGGCACATTAAGCATTGAAGGGAGATGTTATAACCGTGAATTAACCCAACACGTAGCATAATTTATGAATCATAAGATTTAATGGAAACCTGAGAACGAATAGTCTCGGTGGTGCAGCGGTAGAATTGCTGCCTTACAGCGCCAGTAACCCGGGTTCGATCCTGACTACAGGTGCTGCCTGTACGGAGTTTGTACATTCTCCCCGTGACCTGCATGGGTTTTCTCCAGGAACTCCAGTGTCCTCCCACATTCCAAAGATGCATTGGTTAATTGGCTTGGTATGATTGGCTGTGGGGAGGGACTCGGGTAGAGAGGGCTAGGGGACAGGGTGTGGGGCAAGAGGCAGAAAAGGGAAGCACTTGGACCCAAAATTTAGGCGAGAAAGAGGAAAAAGATAATAAACAGAGAATAAGGGATGGTGGGTTTCTAAAATGTGTATATTTTAATGCTAGGAGCATTGTAAGAAAATTTGGATGAACTTAGAGCCTGGATTGACAACTGGAAATATGATGTTGTGGCAATCAGTGAAACATGGTTGCAAGAGGGCTGTGATTGGAAACTAAATATTCCAGGATTTCATTGCTTCAGGTATGATAGAATTGGAGGAACCAGAGGTGGAGGTTGCATTGCTTGTCAGAGAAGATATTACAGCAGTGCTTTGGCAGGATAGATTAGAGTGCTCGTCTAGGGAGGCTATTTGGGTGGAACTGAGAAATGGGAACGGTGTAGCAACACTTTTAGGGGTGTATTATAGACCGCCAAATGGGGAGCAAGATTTGGAAGAGCAAATATGTAAGGAGATAGCAGATATTAGTAGTAAGCACAAGGTAGTGATTGTGGGAGATTTCAATTTTCCAAAAATAGACTGGGAAACACATTCTGTAAATGGGCTGGATGGTTTGGAGTTTGTAAAATGTGTGCAGGATAGTTTTTTTGCAACAATACATAGAGGTATCAACCAGAGAAGGGGCAGTGCTGGACCTGCTGTTAGGAAATGAGGCAGGTCAGGTAACGGAGGTATGCGTTGGTGAGCACTTCGGGACCAGTGATCACAATACCATTAGTTTCAATATAATTATGGAGAGAGTCAGAACTAGACCTAGGGTTGAGATTTTTGATTGGAGAAAGGCTAACTTTGAGGGAATGCGTAAGGATTTAAAAGGAGTGATTTGGGACATTTTGTTTTATGGGAAGGATGTAGAAGAGAAATGGAGGACATTTAAAGGGAAAATTGTAAGAGTACAGAATCTTCATGTCCCTGTCGGTTGAAAGGAAATAGTAAAAATTGGAAAGAGCCATGGTTTTCAAGGGAAATTGGACACTTGGAAAAAAGAGAGATATCTACATTAATTATAGGAGGCATGGAGTAAATGAGGTGGTAGAGGAGTATAAATAATGTAAAAAGAATCTTAAGAAATAAATTAGAAAGGCTAAAAGAAGATATGAGGTTGCTTTGGCAAGAAAGGTGAAAGTAAATCCAAAGGGTTTCTACAGCTATATTAATAGCAAAAGGATAATGAATGATAAAATTGGACCATTAGAGAGCCAGAATGGACAGCTATCTGCAGAGCCAAAAGAGATGGGGGAGATATTGAACAATTTATTTTCTTCGGTATTCACCAAGGAGAAGGATATTGAACTCTGTGAGGTAAGGGAAAAAAGTAGAGTAGCTAATGGAAACTATGAGATTCAAAGAGGAGGAAGTACTGACACTTTTGAAAAATATAAAAGTGGATAAGTCTCCAGGTCCTGACAGGATATTCCCTAGGACATTGAGTGTAGAAATAGCAGTGGCTATGACAGAAATATTTCAAATGTCATTAGAAACGGGAATAGTGCCGGAGGATTGGCATACTGCGCATGTTGTTCCATTGTTTAAAAAGAGTTCAAAGAATAAACCTAGCAATTATAGACCTGGTAGTTTGACGTCAGTGGTGGGCAAATTAATGGAAAGGATACTTAGAGATAATATATATAAGCATCTGGATAAACAGGGTCTGATCAGGAACAGTCAACATGGATTTGTGCCTGGAAGGTCATGTTTGACAAACCTTCTTGAATTTTCTGAAGAGGTTACTAGGGAAATTGATGAGGGTAAAGCAGTGGATGTTGTCTATATGGATTTCAGTAAGACCTTTGGCAAGGTTCCCCATGGAAGGTTGGTTAAGAAGGTTCAATCGTTGGGTGTTAATGGTGGAGTAGCAAGATGGATTCAACAGTGGCTGAATGGGAGATGTCAGAGAGTAATGGTGGATGGTTGTTTGTCAGGTTGGAAGCCGGTGACCAGCGGGATGCCTCAGGGATCTGTGTTGGTTCCACTGTTGTTTGTCATGTACATCAATGATCTGGATGATGGGGTGGAAAATTGGATAGGTAAGTATGCAGATGATACTAAGATAGGTGGTGTTGTGGATAATGAAGTAAAGTCTACAGAGAGATTTGGGCCATTTGGAAAAGTGGGCTGAAAGATGGCAGATGGAGTTTAATGCTGATAAGTGTGAAGTGCTATATCTTGGCAGGACAAATCAAAATAGAATGTACATGGTAAATGGTAGGGAGTTGAGGAATGCTGTGGAACAGAGGGATCTAGGAATAACTGTGCATAGTTCCCTGAAGGTGGAATCGCATGTAGATAGAGTGGTAAAGAAAGCTTTTGGTGTGCTGGCCTTTATAAATCAGAGCATTGAATATAGGAGTAGGGAAGTAATGTTAAAATTGTACAAGGCATTGGTAAGACCAATTCTGGAGTATGGTGTACAATTTTGGTCACTAATTATAGGAACGATGTCAACAAAATAGAGAGAGTACAGAGGAGATTTACTAGAATGTTGCCTGGGTTCCAGCAACTAAGTTACAGAGAAAGGTTGAACAAGTTAGGTCTTTATTCTTTGGAGCGCAGAAGGTTAAGGGGGTACTTGATTGAGGTCGTTAAAATGATGAAAGGGATAGACAGAGTTGACGTGGATAAGCTTTTCCCATTGAGGGTAGGGAAGATTCAAACAAGAGGGCATGACATGAGAATTAAGGGACAGAAGTTTAGGGGTAACATGAGGGGGAACTTCTTTACTCAGAGAGTGGTGGCTGTGTGGAATGAGCTTCCAGCAGAAGTGGTGGAGGCAGGATCGATTTTAACATTTAAAAGTAAAGTGGATAGGTATATGGATGGGAAGGGAATGGAGGGGTATGGTCTGAGTGCAGGTAGATGGGACTAGGGGAAAATAAATGGTCGGCACGGACTGGAAGGGCCGAGAGGGCCTGTTTCCGTGCTGTAATTGTTATATGGTTGTTATATGGTTATATGATTGTAAATTATCTCTAGTATGTGTAGGATAGTGTTAGTGTGCGGGGATCGCTGATCGGCGCGGACTCGGCGGGCCGAAGGGCCTGTTTCCGTGCTGTATCTCTAAATTAAACTAAAACTAAACTAATCAAGCAACAGCTATGTAAACTGAACTCCAGTTGGTGTGTTTTGTTTAAAATAATACATTATTTTGCATAAAATGCCGGCGCCGCTATTGGCTGGATCTTTTTTTGTTGAGAAACATGGAAGGTTGAGATGATCTTATAGAGGTGTATAATATTATGAGGGCATAGATACGGTGGATAGTCAGAGCCTTTTACATCAGGCTAAGAGAATCCAAAACTGGAGGGCAGAGATTTAAGGAGGAAAAATTTTAAAGATATCAGGGTCAAGTTTACCAGACGATGGTAGTTATGTAAAATAAATAAATTAGGAAGCGGTAAATATGCAATCATAATGGTTAAAATGGATTTTGTCAGGTACTTGGATAGAAAAAGAGTAGACTGATGCAGGCTTAATACAGGCAAATGGGATTAGTAGAGACAGACATCAAGCTCGAAGGGCCCATTTGTGCACTGTACAACTCTATGACTCCACAACGTGTCAACGAACAAGGAATGACTGATGTGAACACAATTATCAAACAGATAAATTATGGCAATATCAAAATGTTGTATGTTGAATTAAGATTTAAATCAGTAAACAATGCGGAACCTGTGATAAGAATGTGGGCAAAATGTTTAGTTTATTATTTTCACGTACTAAGATACAGTGAAAAGCCATCCAGTCCAATCATAGGTAGACACAAAATGCTGGAGAAACTCAGCGAGTGAGGCAGCATCTATGGAGAAAAGGAAATAGGTGACGTTTCGGGTCGAGACCCTTATTCGGACGCTGAGGCTGACTTTAGAAACTAACAGATCACTTAATTCCAATCATACTTTGAGTACAAACATACATATGTAACAGAGTGGAGTGATTACAGTGGATAATAGTAGTTCTCTTTTTCGGTAGTGTGCAAAACAATGGGTTAGAGATTTGTCTTAGAAAGCAGCATGATATAATAGTATAAACTCACTACCCTTTATAAACAGCTTCTGGTATTCAATTCCATTACAGGCAGTGGAAAAAAGAAATCAAGTCCCTCATGTAAGGGGCAACGAGCCTATTATACATTACCTGCTCGATATACAATACCTTCCCCACTGGTATTCCTTTATGACTAAAAATAACGATATACATATCTCATGTGCAGAGGCCAAATTTAGAAGCAAACAGATCACTTAATTCCACAGAGTAATAAGTGAGTCAGAGAAGGTAGCAAATTAATGTGGGCAAGCAGAAAAGTAACGTGAAGGAAAAGCAATCCAAGGTCTTGTGTTAAATTACAGGCATACTTTAGAATAGGGTTTTATGCATGTACATTTTAAAGGCAAATACATGTGCTGGGAAGTCCCATAATATTTGTTATATTGCCATTTGAATTTGTTTTGAAAAATGTTAAACACATCGAAGGAAAACAGTTCACAGGGAATTATTAAATCTTGAGAGATCAAAGGAGTTAATCACAGGAGTAACAAATGACTGAAGAACAGAGGAAATCTTTAATGACTTGTTGGTGCCAGCATTTACAAATGGATCTGACAACTGTTGACCCTCTGCAAAATTAGAATTTAGAATGTAAAGGACAGTGTGAAGAAAGCATTGATGAAATGTAATTGTTTCCCTGAAAGAATACTAAATATCACCACGGCAAGAAACTCTGAAAGACATCGGAATATAGCAGAAAGAGATAAAAGTGTTTTACAAATCCAACAGATATTTCAAACAAATCACGGACTGTCAAGGGTTGACTGAGGCAAAATGATCTGGAGGTAATACAATAAACAGCCTTATCATCATTGCACTGTGAAATTGAGAATAATAGGAGGTAAAGTGCAGGACATTATCCATAAAATTATTGATGGTTCACAATATGACAAACAAAAAGACAAAAAAGTAATGAAACATGGATTAATAGGTTTAAGAAGGATCTGCAGATGCGGGAAAATTGAAGGTAGACAAAAGTGCTGGAGAAACTCAGCGGGTGAGGCAGCATCTATGGAGCGAAGGAAAGGCGATGTTTCGGGTCGAGACCCTTCTTCAGACTAATAGGTGATACATTGTGCCAGACTAACCTCAAATGTATCCTTTAAGAATACAACAGGGTGGGATTATATCCCTGAGAATTAAATTGAATGAATAAAGCTAAACTTTAGGAAAACATTTGATGTAGTAACAGGCAGGAAATTAGTTTCCAAATTATAAATCAAATTTGTGCAATGGAAACTGGGCTTCTTAAATGATAGAAAATGTTTGAGCTAGAATTTACAAATAATTATTGTAGGAGCCATTCATGCTTAGGCTAGTCACTTAGCATATTATATTATTTTGTCTAGATATTTCTTGCCAAATTATTTGGTCCGCTTGGGGGTGGGCTTTTAATACGTAGATGGGCGTGACATATATGATAGAGGGAGATGACTGACCAGATCAGAGCAACCACGGGATTTGGAGAGAAAACATTTATTTCTAGATAGTAAGAACGGAAAGCTACAATTTGTTTAAGAATAAAGAGCATCTGGTATGTTCACTTTTTTGTCTGTACAACTACTTCAATAAAGAACTAATTCAGCTGGAAATAATGACTGGAAGATCCGTTTTTGCTTGTCTGCGTACGATCACTCCCACCTACCCGTGGAGTAATGGCAAGGGAAAGTTGAATATTGGAAAAGTTTGAAATTGCCATTACAATTATTATTAAAGGACTGTTAAATGGAAAGATGTGTTGGGGGCTTGTTTATGAGACTATTTCTATGCATCAAACAAAACACTTTAGGTGCCATAATATAATGGTAGAGATACAACGTGGAAACAGGCCCTTCGGCCCACTGAGTCCAAGGTGACCAGCGATCAACCCCTTACACTAACATTATCCTTGGAACAATTTACAATTTTTACCAAAGCCAATTAACCTACAAACCTGTACGTCTTTGGAGTGTAGGAGGAAACCGGAGCACCCAGAGAAAACCCAGGCATCACAGGGAGAATGTCCAAACTCTGTACAGACAGCAGCAGGAACAGCGGTGCAGAGTTTCTGCCTTACAGCGCCAGAGACCCGGCTTCAATCCTGACTATGGTTGCATGTCTGTACGGAGCTTGCACGTTCTCCCTGTGACCTGCGTGGGTTTTTTTTTCCAGGATTTCCGGTTTTCTCCCACACTCCAAAGACATACAGGTTTGTAGGCTAATTGGCTTGCTATAATTGTAAATTGTCCTACGGTGTGTAGGATAGTATTAGTGTTTGGGGGTCGCTGGTTGGCACGGACCCGATTAGCCTAAGGTACACAATGTTGGTGTTGGTTTGTGACATGCCCTCATCTTGTGTCCCAGAACATATGTAAGAGACACTGGAAGGAGTACAGGTTAAGCAGTTGAATTGGATACCTGGTAAATATTTAATACCCTGAAGGGAGTAACACAAAAATAATACAGCTTGGAAAATGGATTCAAGCACAATAAAGAAATGGTGCACAAACATTTATGTGAAAACCTCTTCAACATGTATTGATAGATACTGTATGTGAAAAAGTCTTTTAAAAAACAGGTGCAGTTCCTGTTGAAAGGATGAGATAAAGCCAAACAGTATGTTTGTGACCTTTCAGACTGAAGTAAAAAATGAAAATGTTCTTTACTTAGCGTGCATGACCTTTTCTTTATACAGACATTTGGGACATATTGGTAAGTAATGGTTAGTATTAGTTACAGGATGCACAATGAGACACTGCAATTTGCCTATATTTCCTCCTCTTATTCATATGATGTATCACAGTTAAGCATGGCTCAAGGTGATTGCCTAAGGAAGTTCTAGAAGAATTTTACGGGTTTTTCCTGCAATTAGTCGATGTTTCTTTTTTTGTTTCCTTGCTTCTCATCAGAGTAAGTATTGTGACTGATTTGGGAGGTTAGTATGACAACCTGCATCCATTGACAGTTAAGATGTGTGTAATAGACCTTATGATATTCATCTGATTTAATTGTTAAAGAGGCATTTCTGGTTGTTATAGTAAAACGAAGTTTAATTATTCACTGGAGAAAATCCTTGTCTAATATGGAGCAAATTTTACTTCGGAGTCACGTGAGTGACTTCGTGAAGACCCCGCCAGGCACGCATGCGCGACATATCGTCGACCGCATGCGAGCGACAGGCAGGGAGGAGCGTTGCTCCTCTACTGCTGGGACCTGCAGGTAAGTAAAACACTAACCTGCGGTCTTTTTCTTCTAGGTGGCCCTGTCGCAGGGTCTCGCGGCCGCCTCGGATCTGGCTGCTGCGGCAGTCAGCGGCGGCTCCAATAGTTGGAGTCGGGAAACCTGTTGACCCAGGAGGGTCCGGGCTCACACACTCGCCGGCGGAGGATGGCAGAGGCAGCCCGACTCCACATCACAGTCCGCAGGGGACACCGCGGGCTGGCGGCACGAAATGGAATGGGGCTTGCCGGCTCGCCGTCTCAAGTTCGCGACGGCAGAGCGGCAGCCCCGACTCTACACCACAGCCCGTGGGGAACACCGCGGGCTGGCGGTGTACATGTAGGAGTGGGGCTTGCAGGCTCGCCGTTCAAAGTTAGAAACGGCAGAGCGGCAGCCCCGACTCTACACTGCAGCCGCGGGGGACACCGCAGGCTGGCGGTGTGCATGTAGGAGTGGGGCTTGCAGGCTCGCCGTCAGACGTTAACGGCAGAGCGGCAGCCCCGACTCTACACCACAGCCCGCGGGGGTGATACTGCGGGCTGGCGGTGTGCATGTGGAGTAGGGCTTGCAGTGCTTGCCTTGGACGGCAGCCCGACTCTACACCGCAGCCCGCAGGGGTTTCTGCGGGTTGCTGGCATTCAGGAAGCAGCAGGCTTGCAAGCAAAGGCAGCCTGACTCCACACTGCAGCTGCAGGGATTCTGTGGCCTGTCTACATTCAAGTGCCCTGCTACTCCAGGGTATGCATTGTCTTCAAGAGGTTCAGACTGCCAGCATATAAAAGTTATTTAAGCATGAGAGGCTGGTCACCATACTTTAAAAAAAAAAAAAAGAAATAAAAAATAAATAAATAAATAAATAAATAAATAAATAAAAATAAATAAATAAATAAAAAATAAATAAAAAACCCCTCAGGTAAGATACTAACCTTGAATAGCTAAGCGTCTGTATTAGAGTTTGCTTACAGATGGATGGAGACCAGAATGAAGACAGCGAAGCAGATCTCCAAGGGCCGTGCGACTTCAGATGGGAATCAGCGGCCACCATTCTAGAAGAATGCGGAGGTCGGGGAGCCCTGCGCAGCCAGGACCCGTCTCTCCACCACGGCTGACCATGGGGCCGCAAAATGGTGGAGCACCGCGTGGGACCAGGGTAGGCAAGACCTGGACTCCCTACCACTCTCACCTAAGCATAGTGACTGTGGGGCAAAGGTGCGTAAACGTGTGACCCGCTCGGTGGCTCGTTTTGTCTCTCCTACTATGCAGGTCTCAGAGATGGGGGAGAGCTGCGCACAGGTCATGCCCCGCTGCAGCGGGAGGCATCGACATACCGCCGGGGGTAACCTGCTAGACTGCGAGCCGGTGATGGACCTGCTGGAAGTTGGGGAGCCCTGCAGGAGCAGGAGGTACCGGTGTCCACTGGAACAGGCTGCCGGAGCGCAGACCGGTGGCAGCAGTTTACGGCTGGGCAACCCCGTTGTTACGGGTAAAGCCGGCTATGCGCCCTCACGGACCCGTGTGGTTAAGGGTGACGGCAAGCCTGCACGGACAGCGGAGCCGGTATTGGGGACCGGTACCGATCCTTGCCTCTGCCTTCCCACCAGGCAGAGGTGCCGCTCAGGTCCGAACGACGGCGGACTAGCGGTATGTCCGTGCAGGAGTCGTACACCCTGCAGGAGCAGGAGGTACCAGTACTGCACCGGAACAGGCTGCCGGAGCGCAGACCGGTGGCAGCAGAATACGGTTAGGCAATCCCGTTGCTGCGGGTAAAGCCAGCCAAGCGCCGTCACAGACCCCTGGGGGTGAGGGTGACGGTGTGCCTGCACGGACCACGGAGCCGGTATTGGGGACCGGTTCCGACTCCTTTCCTCTGCCTGCTCGTCAGGTAGAGAGGCCGCTAAGGTCCGAGGGATGCCGGGCTAGCGGGTTGTCCGTGCGGAAGTCGTTCAGCCCCGCAGGAGCGGGTGCTGACGAGTACCTGTCAGCCACTTCGTTGAGGTGTGACCTACTGGCAGAAGCCCCAGCGACTCATCAGGGCCTGGGGAAGTCGACCTGTTGTCCGTGTGTAGCGGCAGCGGTCGCATGGCTAGGATGGAGCTAATGGTGGAGCAACTATATCAGCAGGACCTGGATCGGCAAGAGCAGGAGTAGGAGTCTCAGCGGTCTGGGAGTCGGATCATGACCGCCACCTTCAATGCAGAAGAGCCCACTGCTCTCGATCCAGAAGAAGGAATTGGAGGTAGTGTCAAAAATCTGAAACCTGTATTCAGGGGTACCGCTGCACTCTACATTGGCAGTAAGTATTAATTTCTTGACGACACACCAGTTCCAAGACCAGGTGCTTTCAGAAACCATGGAGAAGTACAAGGATCCTGGAAATTGTGTTCCCCGGAACGTCCCGAGGGTCGACTCAGCCATCTGAGGGAACATTAGTTCCAATGCGAGGGCACAAGAGATGAAGAGGCAGGAAATTCTGAAGCTATTGGCGTCGGGCATCACGGTGCTCGTTAGGACCCTCGATGGGACAGGTGCATCCGCAGAGCAGCAGGATGCTCTAGCCCTCCTGTGTAGCCCACTTCGGGAAACTGTTTTAGTCAGAGCTCCATCCGGCCCGACATTAACCCTGAATTCGCTGGGTTGGGTCCTACCTCCACCACACCACCAAGACAGCTGTTTGGGGAGGACCTGCCCAAGCAGGTCAATGACGAGGCCATCAAGAACACATTTGCACCAGCTCCCCAACAGCAGAAGCCTTGTTAGGGCAGAGCCAGCATAGACTACCTCACCACACACCAGCTGCAGGAACAAGGATTTACCGAGGCGATTGAGCAGCACCCAGCAAAGACGGAATACTAGAAACCAGAACGTCAGGCCCGCCGGTAACCATGGAGGTAAGGGGGCCTGGTTCTCTTGGAAGTGCTGCATGCATAACCTCACAAGTAGGGGGGAGGTACATACATTCTGGGGCTCTGTTTGTCACTATCCAGGGAACAGAGCTATAGACATAATAGATGCATGTAACAGCCTTGCTTGCGCCAGGGAACTGACTTTCGACATACTGCTAAGCTATGGGTAAATTGGAGCTACATTCCAGCCACATAATTGGGTCGTTACGCTATCAAAGCTTGGGTGAATAAGCAAAATCTCGGCAGGTATAGCGAATGCTGGACAATTACGAGCTTATGCAACTGCCAATCACAGCATAATTGAGGTACAATGGTGGATTAGCAATGATTGTGATTGTTAAATCCCATCATTACATCAAACCTAGTAGTCGCGTTACAAACCGACGCAAGCACCAAGGGCTGGGGAACTACTGACACCATTCCAGTTGGGGCAGCAAATGGGATTGCATGATTCTACTTTCTTCAATCACTAGGTATAAACTGTTAGATATGCTTGGAGCATGTCACGGGCTGCGCATTAATGCACTAATCTGCAGCATACGTATGTTCGTCTTCCAAAATAATACCACTGAGTTGGCATATTAAACCTTATGGGTGGTGTCAAGTTAATATCTTGGGATGAATTGGAAACATTAATTTGGCTCTGGTGGATTGAAAGAATTGGGTTCAGCTATGTACCTTCTGGATCAGCTCAATATAGTGGCGGACACCAGGTCACAAGTATTAATAACGACATCAAGTAGATTGAACCTCCAAATATCTGCTAAAATTATAGCCTAATATGGAATACCAGATTTCGACCTCTTTGCGTCCAGGTTCAGCCATTGGATACCAACATATGTCTTGAGAACTAGATCCTGGGGCAGTGGCGATGGACGCGTTTTCACTACATTGGGGAGAAATGCGGGGTTTCTATGCTTTCTCCATTCTGCTTCATCAGACAGGTGCTGCAGGATACGCAACCAGGCTCTGCAACATAAAGGACGATGGATGTCAAACAGCATCGTGCAGAGACAGTCCAGTAGGAAGCAGTACCTCGCCTACATAAAGATATGGGAGGTTTCTGTAGTCGGACCTAGACCATCTACATATCTGCTATACTCTCCAAGCTGCTGGTATACTCATGGGTCATCATTAGGATGTGTCCCTCAGTTACAGTGCCAGGAGTGCATTGTCGTCCTATCGCTAGATTGGACTGCGATGAGGTAGTGTTGACCTTCCTCAGGAGCTGGTCGCCCATGATGCAGATGGTCTTGCTCACCTTCAAAGTGGTTATGGTAATGGCACTGAACACAGCTCAACAGGTCCTGACTTTACAGGAATTAAACCTGGATAGAATGACCGGACCATAATAAGGTAACTTCTTTATAGAAGAATTACTTACACTACACAGACCTGGGACTACACGTCTGCAAATGGGCATCAGATGTATGGAGACGGGTCTGTTTCAGCCATGGAAACCCACGTCACAGGGTGATTGTGCAGACTATCTCCAGATGACACGAGGTGGTATTCGGTGCAGCAGGTAAGACACTAATATTTTAAATGTCATTCTATCAGGGCTGCATCCACATCAGTGGCAAGGACTATGGCGGTGTTCATGGATTTTGGCCTCGCAATAGCGAGCTGGGCCAGTGAATCTACACTTCAGCGGGTTTATAACTGATTTATAACCGCTCCCGCAACGTTGGCGGATTCAGTTTTAAGTGCTGTTCTCTAAACGTTTGTCCCCGAGTTCAGGGGGTTATTGTTGTATTAACAAATGTTATTATTTTTCAGCTTGTTCAAGTCTGAAATACGTTAACATACTTCCTCCATCAGAATTACGGCAGTGTGTGAGCATGGGCGTGGTCCAGGGCATGTAATCACAGAGCTTTGAAATCTTCACGAAGTCACTCACGTGACTCCGAAGTAAAATAGTAAGATTAAACAAGAACTTACCAGTTTGAAGTTTGATCTTTATTTTATGAGGAGTTGCGATGAGGGATTTCGTGCCCTCCGCTCCCAACCCTCTATTAAATATTCAACTGGTATGGTCAAGTTTTAATCTTACTATCTTCGGTTTGTGATCTGTGATTCCACACCGCTGCTTTGAAGAATGTCGCGCATGCGTGCCTGGCGGGGTCTTCACGAAATCCCTCATCGCAACTCCTCATAAAATAAAGATCAAACTTCAAACTGGTAAGTTCTTGTTTAATCTTACTATTTTAGTTGTTTTAGTTTTAGAGATACAGCATGGATACAGGCCCTTGGCCCACTGACTCCATACACCCATGCACTAGTTACAGCGTGGAAACATGCACTTCAGCCCAACGAGCTCACACCAACCTACATGTCCTATCTGCACTAGTCTTACCTGCTTGCGTTTCACCCATATCCCTCTAAACCAATCCTATCCATGTACCTGTCTAAATGATCTATCCTACACACCAGAGACTGAAACCAATTAACTATAAACTTAATGTCTTTGGAGCACCTGTTTGGAGCACCTGTATTGGAGATGTCTTAATGTCTCCGGAGCACCTGTAGAAATCTTACACAGTCACAGGGAGAACATACAAACTCTGTACGCACGGATTGAACCTAGGTCTCTGGCGCTACAAGGTAGCAATTCTACCACTGCGTTGCCCCATGTAAGGTTTTAGCAATGAAAAAAAATGATTGTCATTTTATAAACCATTACCAAACGTAGGCACATTTAAGAATTGATGGATGTGAAAATTTCAGATTTGTACCATTTTAAACATCATAAAACAATCTATCAAGTTCTTAATTTTGGTAGTGTTATCTAGGGCTATCCTGTTCGGTATTGTCTGTAAGATCCTATTTGAAGAAGTTTGAACGAAGGGAAGTACTTTGCAGGAAAGAATAGTGAGATTGAACGAGAACTTACCAGTTCGAAGATTGATCTTTATTTCATGAGGAGTTGCGGTGAGGGATTTCGTGAAGAGCCCGCCGGCACGCATGCGCGACATTCTTCAAAGTAGCGGTGTGGAATCACAGAAACAACAACAGAAATGACTTGGCATAGTAAAATTGAAGAGACTCTAATTACCAGTTGAGGATGATCGAGGGTTGGGAGCGGAGGGCACGAAATCCCTCACCGCAACTCCTCATGAAATAAAGATCAACCTTCGAACTGGTAAGTTATCGTTCAATCTCACTATTCTTTCCTGCAAAGTACTTCCCTTCGTTCAAAGTTCTCGTTCAATCTCACTATTTCATTTCGGAGTCACGTGAGTGACTTCGTGAAGACTTCAAAGCTCTGTGATTCCACGCCCTGGACCACGTCCATGCTGTCACACACCACTTATGAGGATGGATAGGAGTATTCAACTTTCCAGACTGCTTATACTGAAAGACAAGAGCAACATTTGTTAACAACAAAAGAAAAACCCCTTATTCGGGGACATCTCCACGTTCTTGACCTGCATTCAGCACGGCCTCCACGAACTGTAGAGGAGCGGCAACAGATGTATTGTAGAACCGCTGGAAGGTGGCTTCGTTCGCCATCCTACTGTGGCAAGGATATGGTCCATGGGCACCTCCATGACCCTTGCCGCCGACGTTGATGCATGCCCTGGTGGAATGGGATTTGAAGATATTAGTGTCAACACATGACTTACCCAAGACGATCCTGAGCCACCTGGATATCGTCTGGACAATCACTCTATGGTGAGGGTTCTCCATTCCTTCAGTTTTCTCGTCACTTTCACAAAGTGACGGATATGGGCGGCTAAACATAGCCGTGCATCAGCGGGGTATGCCAGGAACTTCAGCTGCTGCCCTGTGCACCCAGGTCTATGCTGCTTGAGTAGCTCGTCTATGACGAAGGCTACTTCCGCAGGGGTAGAGATCATCCTGTCGATCTGGATTGTGCGGAGTGTCTGTACCCTCTGCGCTGAAGTCAGTGCCAGTAACATCACCAGCTTCAGGGTGAGTTTGTCCAGTTCCAGGCCCTCCATGGGCGACCACGTCCTGAGCAGGGTGAGTATTTCCCCGATATCCCAGGTGATATTATAGCGTGGTCGGGGCGGATTCGAATTGAATATTTCCCGCATGAGTCTGGACACCAGGCTGTTGGATCCTACCTTAATATTGAGGTAGAATGACAGCGCACCTGAGGCGCTGTTGATGGCACTGTAGCTCAGGTGTTCATTATGATGCAACCCCGTCAGAATTCCAATACGTCGGTTATGGTTACAGCGTCATAGGTAATATGGGAGCGGCCGCAGTAGGTTTCCCATTTCCGGATGTAAGAGAGGTATTGCCGCCTGGTGAACTCCCAGCATGACGCTCCGATGGTATCCATGGTTCTAGATGATATGCCATACCGCAGTAATGGCCTGTGCAGAACCTCCAAGCCAACAAGTTTAGATGACTGTGGCAGGGATGTGGTCCCCCTGAGACAGGGTTTGTACCAATTATGGGCAACCCTCTAAGAGGACCCAAGGTTGACTGATCATATCAAGGACCACCGGATACCATGGCTGCGTAGGCCAGTCGGGTATGATAAGAATGCCCTTAGCAGCATTTGTCTGGATTACTCGCAACACCCGACTGATGAGGCAAAATGGAGGAAAGGCATAGAAACCCATTTCCCTCAGTCCAGCGACGCATCCATCGCCATTGCCCCAGGATCGGGTCCCACAAACGTATGTTGGTGCCTGATGGTGCAACCGGGACGCAAAGAGATCGATATCCGGTTCACCAAATTTGGCAGTAATTTTAGCGGATATTTGGAGATTCATCATCCACTTGATGTGGTCATAGAATTTGCGTGACCTGATGTCCGCCACTGTATAGAGCTCACCTGGGAAACAGGTAGCTGAAATCCCAAATAGCCCGTCGAACACACCAGAGCCAAATTGTATTTGTCAATTCATCACATGAAAGTGACCTGGTACCGCCCATATGGTTTAGATATGCCACCGCAGTGGTATTATGCATTTGGAGACGGACATGAGCATCAGTAAGGCTAGAACAATAAGCTCGAAGTCCGTGAAATGCTCCCAGCATCTCCAAATAGTTTATCCCTTGTGACAACAAGAAGGTAAATTCAAGGGTGTCCCATCTGCCCTCACAACTGGAGCAGTTGTCCATAGCACCCCGGACATGGGAGCTTGCGTCTGGTTGTAAGTATACCATCGGATTGGCCAAAATGATGGATTTAAGGGAGACATAAATATTGTCAATCCTCCATTGTAACGTAATCTGTGCCTTGTAAGGCAGCTGCATCGGTCTATGGAAATGTCTAGCGTTCAGTTTGAACGCCGAGACCTTGGCGCTCTGCAAATTTGATAATGCAAAGGCCCGTATTGGGCAGCTGGAAAAACGCTACAATCTTGCCAATCACCTAGTAGTTTGTTGAATTGATGGTATACTAGCCCAGACTAGACCCTACCATAGTTGGGTGACATCGCCAACCTAGTTAGTTGGTATAGTGGCCCTCACGTGATTGGAATCCACCGGAACCCCAGATACCCTTAACCTGTGAAGGGCAGGACATTGATTTATCTGGATGGGTAATGAACCCCATTTGCTGAAAAAATTTCCACGGGCTGAAACTGCCAGTTCGGCTGATTCCCAAGAAGTAGGATATCACCTAGACAGGCCAACACTATGTGATTTTGTCTCCTAGTGTAGCCAGTATTGATTGGAGCAATTTAGAAATAATCTAGGGGTGTGTAAGCCCATTTGGCAAAGCTCCGTATAGCCAGAGCTGATCCATCCAGATAAATGGCAAGAACTTCCTGTGGCATTTCTGAATGGATACTGAATAGCATGCATCTTTTAATCAATGCATGCCACAAAGCAGCCCCCAGAACCCAAGAACTTAGATGTCTGGAACGTTTCCAGTTTGAAATGGGTATATTCTACAAAAGTATTCAAATGGTTCAAATCAAAAATAACCCGACATCCTCCATCCCTCCTTGTGACTGTAAATTTTTCAGCATAGCCTACTGCCGCTCTTTGCTGGACAGTGCAAATTTGGGATCTGCATATGCTGGGATGGAGGGATGTCACCATTGATGAACTCAATCGCATGGCACTTGAATACTTTGTAAGATAAACTCATCAGACGTGATGGGACCGCATGCCCCTGGAAAGAGCCGTAGTTTCCCACCAACATGTGAAGTTCAAGATGCAGGGGCATGAAATCCAGACCACCTTACCGTCATGGTTATCGGCGGCCCTTGATATGCATGGCCGTATGTGGAGGTGCTGGATTCTGAAAATTGAGGCGGAGCTGGAGCGGAGGCCCTTGCTGGGCTAATGGCAGGGCCTTCCTGGTCGAGATAAGTGACCACATGAGTCTCACCATCGTAGCGTGGTCATCCCGCTCCTGGACCCTCTTGGGGAGGTCTTCCCCGAAAATTTTGATTCTGGTGCAGGAGGAGCTTCAACATCCGCTCCATCCTGGCCAAGAACTCGGGCGGACGGAGTCCTCATGTTCTGCTGAACTGCTGGGGCTTCGTCCATCGGTCCGCACCTTGTCGAGGTGAACCCGGTGCCGGAAGTTGTCGCCGGCAGCCGTTGCAGCGAAGCTGAGCGATTCCCGCGCGGGAGGTACGCTCAAACGTCTCCTCGGCGGAGCTTGATGCCGCTGCCCCGGAGGGCAAATGCGGCGGGGAGTCGGCACCTGACTTAGCATGGAGACCCGACGCCTGCGCGGGCTTGCCGGCTGCCCACATCATGGACCTTGCCGACGCATGGTCTCGTCCTCCCATCCATGGGGGACTCGGCGACCGTGGCGTATGGGCTCGTTGAAGGGAGTAGCAGTTCACTGGGCTTTGTGACTGGTTTGAAGGCCTCCGATAGGACCTCCTCCTGGAGCTGATGTTTGGTCAGGAAGTCCACGGTGGCTGCCAGTGTGGGGTTGCGGGGTAGTCCCGATGTCTCCAATCCTCTGGCTCCTCAGGCTCCTGCTGACGATGGTGAAACCTCCCTGTGCCCACTGGAGCTGGATGCTTCCTCCCGATGATTCTGTTGCAGGAGGAGCTCCAGTAGCCGCTGACAGCCGCCGAAGCGAAACTGAGCGATTCCCGCGCAGGAGATGTGTTCAACCGCCTCCTTTTGGCGGGAGCTGAGGCCGCTGCCACGAAGGGCAAATGCGGCAGGGAGTCGGCACCAGCCGTAGCATGGAGACCCGACGCCCGCGCGGGCTTGCCGGCTGCCCACGTCGTGGACCTTGCCGACGCATGGTCTCATCCCCCCATCCATGGGGGACTCGGTGACCGTGGCGGGACCCTACCCAATTGACCCGTCCCGGCGTCGGAGGTTGGGGGGTCGACACTGCCTCACAGTGGACCTGGGTCCCGCCTTTGAACCAGTCCGCAACTCGGCGGCAGGTAATGCCTTAGCCCCAGAAGGGTGAGGCTTGCGAGCTCCTTCCCTCCCCCTACTCGGAGGGCTGAGGGAGAAGGGCCGTGCAGCAGCACGCGAGCCCGAGCCCAGGTCGCCCAACGAGCCCGTTGGCGACCCGGATACGGAAACAGGGTCTACCTGCTCCTCGAGCACTGGAGTTCCTGCTCCTCGAATCAGCACTGGAGCTCCTGCTCCTCGAATCAGCACTGGAGCTCCTGCACAACGGCGGGTCGGGCCCTGTAACAACAGGGCTCCCCGACGTCCACGCCTATTTCCCGGCCACGTACCTGTGAGGAGAGAACACACTCGCCACAACAGGACACCAACTCCCACTGGAGCTCCGGTGTATCGGCGGGTCGGGCCCTGTACCAACAGGCTCCCCGACTACCACGCCTAATTTCCCAGCCCGACTCGCAGGTGAGCCGCTGAGGAGGGCTCCGGGATAAGTGGCCGGCGACTCCAATCCACGTTCCTGTAGGGAGAGAACACACTGCCCCCCCCCCCCCCCCCCAACAGGAACACCAACTCTAGGGGGCTGAGCCTTACCTGAGTCGGCCCTCTGAAGGGCTGGTGGGGAGCCGCGCTCCCCACCAGCCGTCGGCAGCAATGCGTTGCGACGATATGTCGCGCATGCGTGCCGGCGGGCTCTTCACGAAGTCACTCACGTGACTCCGAAATGAAATTGCAGTTGTTGGTTTAAATCGAAGATAGACACAAAATCCTTCAGGGTCTCGACCCGAATCATCACCCATTCCTTCTTTCCAGAAATGCTGCCTGTCCTGCTGAGTTACTCCAACATTTTGTGTCTACCTTCGAAGGGAAGTACTTTCCCTAATTTCCAGTCCTGAACTCCCATTTCCATTCCAAAGATATAACTACATCTTGCTATTTTTTGCCCAATCGACAGTTGATTGTTGAAAATATTTGCAAGACATTGCCACATCTAAAATGGCCTCAGTTTTCTTGCAAATCCTTGTGTTCAGTTTTGGCACACACAAACTAACACTAATTGTAAAAGTGATGTATATTTTAACCAATTAAATTAGCTCTGAAAACACATTTCTTAGCTAAACTTTAATCAATCTTTTCTGCACAAAGTGTTGGCTTGATGCACATTACATGGTGCAATAAAACATTCTTTTCCTTAAGTAAAGTATTGATGTTTTCAACCATTCTGAACTTTATGGTATTCAAGGAATTTTAATGTCACTTTGGTTTAATTAGTGGTATTCTCATCAATTAGGTTTTTATTTAATGTAGCAAAGAAGGAACAGCCTACTATGCTTATCCTAGCCTTTAAAATATCAATTCGGCTGAACTCCCAACAACTCCGTGAAGCCGCTGTACATTAATTTGCTATCATAATGCTTCTTCTGCATATTCTAAAGTGCTCAACATCAATACATTCTTTTTGAGGCATTGTGAAAGTTAAATGGGCTATACAGAAAAGCGAATCTGCTAATCAGTAAGGTCCTGCAAACAACAAATTAATAATTAAAAATCCTCACACTTGTTTTTGAATCCCCCGACGGTCCTTCTTCTCTATAATGTCTTCTAACACTACAGTAAACCCTTGTTATAATCAACCATGGGGGGGGGGGGGGGTTGCGGTTGGATGATGACTGCTTGTTTCCTATAACCGAGTAAAGGATTATCATAGCATAAGTAGCAGACAGAAAGAATGACAGGCACTGGGTAATGTACAAAAGACTACAAAGTGTTGAAGTAATTCCGCAAGTTTGCCAGCATTTCTGGAGACTGTAGGGAAGAAGGTGGGTGACATTTTGGGTTATTACTTTTTTGTACATCTTTCCCTTATTTGTTCTATATCTCTCTATATCACCATATTTTATCTCTCGTTTCCCTTTCCCGACTCTCAGTCTGAAGAAGGGTCTCAACCTGAGATGCTGTCTAACCCGCTGACTAACTCCAGCTTTTTGTGTCTATTTTCAGCATCTCTGGAGAACATGTATAGGTGACGATTAGAGTGAAGAAGGTTGGTGAAGGTCGGCAGCCCAGCCTGAAAATGGCTGGGAAGGCATTGCATGTCTGGACTAGTGTCAGCAGTCCGCTGGGTCGTAGCTATAACTGAAAAGCGTTATTAAGAGATCCGTAAAATGAGGGTTTACTGTACTTGTGATATCCGTGCTTCAATGTTAACAACCTTGAAATTAATCACTCCATCTCAAACAAGTCTTTGGCTGCCACTATTTTAGATGTTGGAATTCCATTCCTAAAGCTGCCCATATCTCTTTTCCGTTTTAAGACACTCCTTAAAACTTCTCTTGGACCGAGTCTTATGCAGCACTGCGTCAAATTCTGTTTTCATAATAAAAACGACACAAAGTGCTGGAGTATCTCAGCGGGTCAGGTACTTTGTCTCATTTTTGGTTATGCATCTTCACCAGAGATTTTGCTTAACCCACTGAATTACTCCAGCACTTTATCTTTTTTGGTAAACCAGCATCTGCAGTGCCTTGTATCTACATTTCTATCTTATAATATAATGCTCTTTTAAAGTAGATAAGAATGTTTTGCTGCATGAAAGACACAAATGGAATACCACCAGCAAATGCTGAATTTCACCCTGCAGCATTAACTCTATTTTCCTTTCCTCAGATGCTTCATGACATTTTGTGTGTTTGCACGATTTTTTGCTTTTGTCTGAGAATTCCAGAATCTGTATTTTTTTTAAATTTTCAATGAATGTACTAATGGATCTATGTGACCTATTTATGCAACTAAATGACCATTGTTTTTGGTGATGCTGGTTGAAGGAACCCGTGTTTTGAAGTATGCTTTCGTTATATAAGCATATCCCACAATAATTTTTCTATACTCCAAGTCCTCCTCCTTGGTGAATACTAACGGCAAATAACTTGTTAGCCCACTTCCTCTGACTCCAGGCACACGTTTATTCCTTTGCCCTTGAATGGCCCTATCCTCTCCCCAGCTATCCTCTTATTTTTAATATGTGCACATTTCTTGGGTTTATTTTCTTGTGTCCTCTGTTGCATTGTAGAGTAGAATGCAAAGGGAAGTTTATAAAATATGAAAATAAGTCGGGTATTAATTCTTGGATTACCAATTTTCTACCAATTTTAGAGCAGCATTATTCTTTGAAGAGCTATGACCCTCCTAATACATAGACCCAACATTTCTTTCTCATCCATTATTGAACTTCTTGTTCTTAGATGCTTCTTCAGGACTAAAGGTGACCTTGGTACGCTAATTACCCGACCTCGTGGTTGGGTTGAGGCGCGAAGGTCGTGTGCCCGCACAGCCGTCTGGAGCACGTGACGTCATTTGAAGATGGACACAAAATGCAGGAGTAACTCAGCGGGACCGGCAGCATCTCTGGAGAGAAGGAATGGGTGACGTCCCGTTGAGTTACTCCAGCATTTTGTGTCTATCTTCAATTATCTTGGCCCCGCTCTGGGAGTAGAAGTGAGGGTGGATCCGGACCGCAACGGCCGTGAGCCCCAGGCCAAGCTCGGCGATCGTTTGCCTGCTTCTGCTGCTGTTGGAGGTGAGACGTTGCGTCACGCCAGGGTCTTGGGCATGTCCCACTTTGGCCGTCAATTACTCGACAGGCCGGTGGTGCGCAAAGATTTCATTCATTTCGGAGCCCCGCGCGATACCGCGCACAACTCCATACCCCTCCGCGCTTCTCAGTGGGACCGGCCCCTTGCGGCCACACGATGCCCGTGCGCCTCAACGCGACGACGAGGTCGCGTAATTTGCATGCCAAGGACACGTAAGTGGGACAGGGCCTTTACTTCCACTCGGGTCTTGTGTGTTCTGAGGTGGCTGATGTGAGAATTTCAGATTATTCCAAGAATAGAGCAGAAGGTGTCTATCGATGGTGGGCAAGTGGCTAGTTGGGGAAGTTGTGCTCTTCTTCAGCCAATTAAGCAGGGCTCAAGGAGCTTATTACTCAAAATGCTCTTTGTCTATTTCGAATGTCGTGACCCAGGGATTCGTAGAGTTGGTGGGGATATTGCATTACTTTTAGGAAGCTTTGGCAAATCCTTGAATCTTTCCTCCATCAATCTGGTAATCATGTGAAAGAGCTTGTCTGCTCCAGGATTCTGGAGTTAGGTGTGTGAATGATGTGCCCCAGTTCAGCTCACTAGCCATCACTGATGATAATGTTGGCTTCGGAGAAGATGCTGATGTTGGATAGCTTATCCTTTTAGTGAAATTGAAGAATCACCATCAAAGTCAAATTAACTGCTCATTGACCTCACTGCCAAACATGACGTGCAGTATAGCATGTGTACCTACATAATAACAATTCATAACTTTGAAAAGTCATTGGTTATGAAAGGATATGGTGTTTCAAAGATATGATAACATTCTTTCCAACTGCCACACTTCTAACTATTAAAACTAATTGGAGCAAAATATTTACACCACTGATATTTTATTTGAAATTTAATTCCAAATTGGCACCTACACAATCAAACACATTTTTTAAATTTGCAATAATACGGTAAAAATAATGAAGAACTAGGTAAATTGATGCCATTCTGCAAAATAATAATAACCAATAAATGCCTTTCAAAAAGGATAACATTTCAACACAAACAGCAACTTTAATACACCCACGATAATTCTCAACACCGATGCCCCACAAGGATGCGTTCTCATCCTCTTAATAATTCCCCCCTTTCATTCATGACTGTGTAGCTAAATTCTCCATTTATTCGTTTGCAGGTGACCTCACTGTAGTGGGCTGGATCTTGGACAATGATGAGCTGGAGTACAGGAAGGAGATAGGGATCTGAGTAATGTCAAGAGTATTTAATTGTCATGTGAACTGAAATGGAACAATTAAATTCCTAATTGCAGTAGCACAACAGTTTTGTAAACACAGTACTCAATGGATAACTTTATAAACAAACAAATAAAAAACAACACAGTGCAAAACAAAGCCTGAAGTAACGAATACAAACAAGGCAATTTGTAGTTGGAAGTTTTGTTGGAGTACATAGGGTTCAATAGCCTGTTCGTTGCTGGGAAGAAGGTGTTCCTAAACCTGCACATTACAGTTTTAAGACTCCTATATCTTTTTCCCGATGGCAGGAGTGAAATGAGAGCACGGCCAGGGTGGTGTGGGCCTTTTGTGGCAGCACCACCTATAGATCACTTCAACGGTAGTACCCGCAATGGACTGGGCAGTGTTCACCATCTTTCATTCCTGGGTGTTTGAGGGCCATGATGCAACCAGTGAATATGCGCTCTACCATAGAGTTGTCGAAGTTTACAAGAGTATTTGCCGACATACCAAACCTCCCAATCTTCCAAGGAAGTAGAATGTCAGTGATATGCAAGCTCACGAACTTGAAGTTGTTGACTCTCTCCATTACCTTCCCGTCGATGAAGTTAGGATCATGGATCCCTAGACTTCCTCTTCTAATTTCAACAATCAATTCCTTGGTTTCACTGACATTAAGAGCAAGGTTGTTGTTCTCGCATATTAATTTGGACAATTGATTCTCCTCTACTCTAACTCTTCGTTATCCGTAATTTGTTGCACAAAGTTGGTCTCATTAGCAAATTTACAGATAGAATTCAAACAGTGTCCGGCTACACATTCTTTGGCATAGAGTGAGTCAAGCAGGGGACTGAGCATACAGCCTTGTGACCCCTGTGCTGATAGTTAGAGAAGGAAGCATTGTTAACAATTTATATGAATTGTGTTCTGTTGATGAAGAAGGGCGAGATCAGCCATGATTGAATGTGGGAGTAGATGGGTCAAATTGCCTAATTCTGCTCCTATCACATGATCTTATCGAGAATCTGGTTGCAAAAGGATACGCAGAGAACCAGTTCCCTGAGCTCGGTAACGTTTAGAGCAGATGATGGTGTTGAACACTGAACAAGTGATCCAGTGCAGAGTTGAGAGCCAGTGACCTCACCCTCCATGTCAGGAAGATAAAAGAGTTAGTTATTTAATTCAGACAGTGAGATGGTATACACCAATGATGCCGAAGTGGAGATGGTCAAGAACTTCAAATTCCTAAGTGTAAATATCCAAATTGGTCCTGGACCAAACCCATTGAAGGTCTGGCCAAGAAAGCACACCAACGTTTTTAACAGTAAAAGAGTAAAAAGAGGCCAGGCAAGTACACGAAAGAGTAAAAGAAAGGAAAATAATTTTTTTTTAAAGGAAAATATAAAGAAAATAAGATAAAAGGGATGTACCTGCTTCATATCTTTATACACTCCTCACCAGGTCCTGAAACCATAACTATTTCCAGAGTTATATTGCACCTTGTGCTTGTCATAAATCGATAAATGGAGACCAAATCTTTAAGCATTGGTCTGATTTGCCTGCTACGATGAATCTCATGTCTTCGAGGTGTAACATTTCAGACATATTTGAAATCCACATTTTTGACGTTGGTGTGGGTGCATTTTTCCAAAATTTAAGTATCAGTTTTTTTGCCATTATTAAGCCATAATTAAGGAAACTCTTTTGGAACAAAGTCAGCTCAAAGTCGACTTCCATTTTTCCAAAAATAATCAATTCTGCGTTAGGTTTCAATTTTATTTTAAATAATTTTGTAAAAAGTTCAAAAATGTAATTCCAAAGTTTTTGGATTTTTATGCAAGAAAACAAAGGAATGTTATAGTTGCATCTTGAGATAAACATTTATCACAAATAGGGGAAACATTTGGAAAGATTTTATTTAGTTTAGTTTTCGAACAATATAATCTATGTAGAATTTTGAATTGGATTAAGATATGTCTTACATTGATCGAGAATTTATGCACATATAGCAAGTATTTATCCCAACTCTCTTTCGAGATTTTTATAGATAGTTCTTGTTCCCAATCTCTTCTAATTGTATCAAATGATAGTATTTCTATATTTTGGATGATATTATACAAGTATGATATTGAGTTAGTTGAGTCCGCCTTTCTGTTCATAGCTTCATCAAATAGGTCTGAAGTCAAAGTTCGGTATTCATGTGTATGTTTTTTCAAATAGTCACAGATTTGAAGATATTTAAAATATTGATTACTTCTCAGGTTGTATTTGGGGTGGAAGATTGCAACCTTCACGCGGTCCGCCCTGTTTCGACTAATGCAATCAACTTGACGTGCACAAACGGAAGATCAAATAGAACAAGTTGTCCAACAACTTAAGGCTGTGCACACCACACAAAAGAAGAAGAAGGTTGTATTTGAGTTTTTTTTATCGCGTGTACTTGCCCGGCCTCAACGGCTCCACAGGTAAGTTTCTTTTCATTTTACAAATGCCTCCACGGATCCTCACTTTATTAACTTTAACTTAATTTCTGCCCCCCGGGCCCTGGGCTGGGGTTGGAGCTGGTGCGGGGTCCGAGGGCAGAGAGAAGCTGCGCCCCCGAACCGGGGCCTGGCGCTGAGGCTGGGGCTGGGGTCTGAGGGCAGCGGTGCTGCTCCTCCAGGCCCGCAGGGAGGGAGAGTCCAACCACCTCCGCCTCGTACAACTTCATCACCGACGTGGTGGAGAAAACTGGGCCGGTGGTGGTTTACATCGAGATCCTGGGGAGGAGAGGAGGGAGCATGGAGGGGTTGGAGGGGGGATTGAATAGAATAGTTTCTTTATTGTCATTGCAACATGAACCATGTACAACAAAATATAAAAATGTCAGCCAGTCAGTGCAACATTCAAACCATAAAAGCTAACGATACATGCAAGGTAAAATATTAAAAAAGATGATAAACAACTAAAATAAATATGAAATATAAAACAGCACGCATAAACACCCAACCCTACATCCTTCTGTCAATTTCACAGTGTACCAACCACAGTCCCTTAGTCCCCGCGTTCCTTGGCGGCTACATTTAGTACCTTTATAGCAGAGGGGTAAAAAGTGTTTTTAAGTCTGTTTGTCCTTGTCCTTGTAGATATGTACCGTCTGCCTGATGGCAACAGTTCAAACTGGGAGTGTCCGGGGTGGGAAATGTCCTTTATAATATTCTGGGA
This sequence comes from Raja brachyura, assembly GCA_963514005.1. Next base: position 65,471,579 of record OY740784.1, read on the forward strand.
TTTTTTGATGCAGCGGGAACTGTGTAAGTCCTCCAAAGTAAGGAGAGGGCAGCCGACAATCCTCTGGGCGTTGTCAATGGCCCTCTGGAGTGCTTTCCTCTGAGCCACTGTGTAGTTGGTGTACCACACGCATACACAGTATGTTAGGATGCTCTCAATGGAGCATCTGTGTGATGTTATTCTTCTTGAGCACCCTCAGGAAGTGCAGTCTCTGCTGGACTTTTTTCAGCAACGGGAGAGGAGGGGGTAGAGGGGATGTAGGGAGTGGGGGATAGAGGGGGAGGAGAGCAGTGGGGGAGGTGAGGAGGGAGTGTGGGGGGGGGTGGGATAGGAGGGAGAAGAGAGGGGAAAGAGGAGGGGGAGGGAGGGTGAAGAGGAGGAGGAGTGAGTGCTGGGGAAGAGGGGGAATGGAGGAGGATGGAGGTAGGAAGAGGGATAGCGAGGGGAGGGAGGGCATGTGCAGAGGAAGCAGAAGAGGGTTAGTGGAAGGGTGGGGAGATGGAGGATAATGGAGGGGGGGGAATAGGGGACGGAAGAGGGAGAGTGAGATATGTTCATATTGATGTTATATTTTATGTTATTGCTATTTTAAACTTTTAAAACGTCCCAACCGTGCTCCCACATCCAGGTCACGTCTGCACAGTTGAGGGTTGCTGTGACTTGCGTCACAATGGGATCTCTGGCATCACAATGGGATCCCGTCAGCCGCGCCTGCGCAGTTTGGGGCTATGAGTGGAATATTGCGTTGGGGAACCGGGCCCCATCGGGACTGCACTTGGTCCAGTGAAAATTAAAAATCATTGCGCCATGTTCTATACTCAGGTTACTCCACACTTTACAGTTCAAATCAGCCTCAAATGTATAGCAAAAAACTGTTTCATCCTATTTCGACCATGCTTCCAAAAGCAAGTTTCGAATATATCTTGTACTCTGCAGAATAGTAGAAAGGATGCAGTATAGTGGAAAGGGGATGGAAGAATCAATAAACACTAGGATGCCTCTGATTGAAATTGGAACTGGTATGGTCTGCATATTTTGACAAATTTTGATCGGACGTGGTGAGGCACTTAATTACTAGATAGAATATTTATAATTCTTTATTGTTCTAAGTGAACAGGAGCTACTGCATTTGAATAAAAAGGTGAACAAAGATTCGATTGCATTTGTCCTAATGTGTGGATTACTAATGATTCCATGCATTGCAATTAAGAGATAATTAAGGACAATGAAAGATTCAACACATGAACCAATTACAGGAAAGTGCAATATATTTGATTAAGTCACATTGGTCAGCACTGCAGACAATAAATTGATAATACAGGTAATATGCAATGACATAGAGAAGAAATTAATACTTTGTCTCATGCCAAGGCATTGATATTAGACTGGAGGGGCTAAACTGTGCCGGGAAATGTTAGGCATGGACATTTTGGGCTGAAGGGCCTGTTCCTACACGGTATTGTTCTATGTTCCAAATTGAATGGTTAATGCAAAACACGGCCGCAGTTTGAACTCTTTTACTTAATGTGTCAAAACGGAGCCTTCCAGGGAGAAGGCAATTCTGGATTTAGTGTTGTGCAATGAACTGGATTTGATAAGATAACTTGAGGTTAACGAGCCATTAGGAGGTAGTGACCATAATATGATAACTTTTCATCGAAAATTTGAGAGGGAGAAGGATAAATCGGAGGTGTCAGTATTACAGTTGAATAAAGGGGACTATGGAGCCATGAGGGAGGAGCTGGCCAAAATTGACTGGTAAGATACCCGAGCAAAGATGACAAAACAATGGCAGGTATTTCTGGGAATAATACAGAAGGTACAGGATCAGTTCATTTCAAAGAGGAAGAAAGAATCCAAGAGGAGTAGGGGGCGACCGTGACTGACAAGGGAAGTCAAGGACAATGTAAAAATAAAAGAGAAGAAGTACAAAATAGCAAAGGTGAGCAGGAAGCCAGAGGATTGGGTAATGTGTAAAGAGCAACCTGGAGTATTGTGTGCAGTTGTGGTCTCCAAATTTGAGGAAGGAGATTCTTGCTATTGAGGGAGTGCAGCATAGGTTCACAAGGTTAATGCCTGGGATGGCAAGACTGTCATATGCTGAGAGAATGGAGCGGCTGGGCTTGTATACTCTAGAATTTAGATGGATGAAAGGGGATCTTATCTAAACATAAGATTATTAAGAGTTTGGACACACTAGAGGCAGGAAACATGGTCCCAATGTTGGGGGAGTCCAGAACCAGGGGCCACAGTTTAAAAATAAAGGGCCTGTCCCACTTGCATGCGATTGCAAACGGAAACGGAGTTCGAGCTAATTACACGCTAAGTACGCACTTAGTTCGCACTTGACGCCATTTGCGTCATACTTAACAATCAGCTGGGCAGGAGGCGGTCCGACTGAATATGGCCGTCACACGGCGTCGGGCGGTGACATCATCACGCAACGCCATGCCGGGCGGTGACGTCATCGCGCAACGCTAGGTGTACGCCGTCAAGACGCTGCATATGCCTTCAAGACGTTGCGTACGACCGCAATACGCCTGCATGCCGACAGGCCATTGGCGCGTGAAGATTTCGGACACTGTCAGATTTTCGGAGCCCCGCGCAATGTCGGGACCAGCCCCGCACAACTCTGCGCTTCTAAGTGGGACCAGCCCCACACGGCCATACGGTGCCCGTACGCCTCAAGCGACCATGAGCCAAGGTCGCGCAAGCCCTTTAGGGTTAAGCCATTTAGAACGGAGATGAGGAAACACTTTTTCACACAGAGAGTTGTGAGTCTGTGGAATTCTCTGTCTCAGAGGGCGGTGGAGGCCGGTTCTCAGGAAACTTTGAACAGTGAGCTAGATAGGGCTCTTAAAGATAGTGGAGTCAGGGGATATGGGGAGAAGGCAGGAACGGGGTACTGATTATGGATGATCAGTCATGATCACATTGAATGGCGGTGCTGGCTTGAAGGGCCGTATGGCCAACTCCTACACCTATTGTCTAAAACAAGTTCCCTGCATTGGAATTGTTTACAAATAATCACATATACTCTCTTCGCAGGGCCACACTCTGAAGTGTGCCAGGTCCTATTCATCAGCACTCAGGCAAAACGAGAGATTGGAGACCTTAATACTAAATGATGCTGTATTGTCAAAAAGAAAGCATGCAAATATAAGAAACACAATCATGAATAGGCTGATCATCTTCACCAATCACTGAAGTCATGTCTGATCTGGTACCTCAGTGCCACTTCCCTCCCCAAAGTCCATTTCTTCGATTCCATTAAAATCCTAAAACAAATCTATTCATCTTTGTCTTGAATAAACTCTGTAATTGAGCCTGCACAACTGCCTTGGGTGAATTTTGAAAGGCTCCTGGTTTTGGTGTATGTGTATATATTCATATGACTGGATTGTTCGAAATTTAGAATAATGATGCTCACATGTTGAAACTCACACAAAATTGACACAGAGTCCAAGAAACATGCTGCTTTACTGCACGCCTTGAGGCTCAGGAGAATATTTTGACCGTATTAGCTGCAGCATACAAACGTGCAAGTCTACCCAACATGTCATAGTTCATTATATCTTTGAGACTTAATAGCTCCAAAACATCTCACCTTACCAACGTATTATTTAATTCCTTCCTTTGCCATGTGTTTATCTAACTTTGTTTTACATGTGTCTCTGCTATTTCCCCGACACATTGGGATTTGTTTATTATTAGTTATTACTATTGGTTTATTACTGAGTTAGCATGTTTCACATTCCAATAACTCTTCAAGTAAAGTGGTTATTCATGGAAATGCTCTGATTCATTAGTGGCAATCATACATTTATGATCCTTAATTTGAATCTCCCTGGAAGTGACAGCATCTTCTCTCCATCTCCCTCTCAAGCACTTTCACAACCTTAAGTAAATCGTAACCAACCAAACTCATTAAGATCACTTTAGGATGTTGTAGATAAAATAAAACATATGGGAAGGTGCAGAACCTGAAACAAAGACAGATTCACAAAGCCACTTTCATACTCTTACTGAATTCATGAAATGCATACAGTGCATTCAGAAAGTATTCAGACCACTTCACTTTTTCCACATTTTGTTACGTTAATGGATTAAATTATATTTTTTTATCATCAATCTACACACAATATCTCATAATAAAAAAAGTAAAAACAGACATTTTTGCAAAGTCATTAAAAAGAAATCACTGAAATATCACATTTACATAAGTATTCAAACCCTTTACTCAGTACTTTGTTGAGGCACCTTTGGCAGCGATTACAGCCTCAAGTCTTCTTGGGAATGACGCTACAAACTTGGTACATGTGCAGTTTGGTAATTTCTCCCATTCTTCTCTGCTGATCCTCTCAAGCTCTGTCAGGTTAGATGGGGAGCGCCGATGCTCAGCTATTTTCAGGTTCCTCCAGAGATGTTTGATCAGGTTCAAGTCCGGGCTCTGGCTGGGCCACTCAAGGACATTCACAGATTTGTCATGAAGCCACTCCTACGTTGTTTTGGCTGTGTACTCAGGGTCATTGTCCTGTTGGAAGGTGAACCTCCTCCCCAGTCTGAGGTCCAGAACACTCTGGAGCAGGTTTTCATCAAGGATCTCTCTGTACTTTGCTCCGTTCATCTTTCCCTCAATCCTGACTAGTCTCCCAGTTCCTGCCACTCAAAAACATCCCCACAGCATGATGCTGCCACGACCATGTTTCACCATAGATATGGTATTGGCCAAGTGATGAGCGGTGCCTGGTTTCCTCCAGATGTGACGCATGGCAAAAGAGTTCAATCTTGGTTTCATCAGAACAGAGAATCTTGTTTCTCATGCCTTTTGGCAAACTCCAAGCGGGCTGCCATGTGGTTTTTACTAAGGAGTGGCTGCCATCTGGCCACTCTACCATAAAGGCCTGATTGGTGGAGTGCTGCAGATATAGTTTTCTTCAGGAAAGTTGTCCCATCTCCACAGAGGAACTCTGGAGCTCTGTCAGAGTGACCATCGGGTTCTTGGTCACCTACCTGACCAAGGCCCTTCTCCCCTAATTGCTCACTTTGGCCAGTGTGCTCTTTGGGATCTGCAATGCTGCAGATTGTTTTATACCCTTCCCCAGATATGTGTCTCTACATAATCCATTCTCGGAAGTCTACGGACAATTCCTTCGTCTTCATGGCTTGTTTTTTGCTCTGACATGCACTGCCAACTGTGAGGTCTTATATAGACAGGTGTGTGCCTTTACAAATCATGTCCAATCAAGTTATAGAAACATGTCAAGGATAATCAATGGAAACAGGATGAACCTAAGCTGAATTTTGAGTGTCATAGCAAAGGGTCTGAATACTTATGTAAATGTGATATTTCAGTTATTTCTTTTTAATTACTTTCTAAACACATGTTTTCTCTTCTTCATTCTGGGGTATTGTGTGTTGATCGATGAAAAAAAAAAGAATTTAATCAATTTTATAATAAGGCTGTAACATAACAAATGGGGGAAAAGTGAAGGGGTCTGAATACTTTCTGAATGTACTGTAGATAACTATTTAATCAACTTCCTGTCATTCCACAGTTAATATTAACTTTTTAGCAATTTTTTGACAATGATTAGTTGCTAAAGAGGGAGGCAACAGCATAGAAATAACCATTTTCTTTTGTCCAGGAGTAGAATGAAATTGCAGGGATTGGAAGATTCATGACGTCTTACGGCAGCATGCAGAGTGCTGCTCATTGCCACTGGGCTACTGCTTTGAATGATCGATACCGTTTGCTGAAACTAATCATGACCAACTGCACCAAAATGATTGCAGGTTCATTGTCGTGAAACTCTTGCAGAGCACGCGGTTAAGCACAGTGGACACAAGTCAGCAAAACTACAGGAAAAGTGGTACAAATGACGAGTCTATAATGACAATAAGCAATCAAAATACATTATAGGCATTTAATTATTTACCTTCTGCAAAGCTCCATAGCACTGAATAGAGTCCGACAGCTGGTTTTTGAGCCTGTCCAATTGCAACCATTCCCGCTGCAACAAAAAAAAACTGTTAAAAACTTCCTTCCCCCTAATTACTACAAACCATATACCAAGATATAGAAACAAGGAACTGCAGATGATGGTTCACAAAAATAGATACAGATTGATGGAGTAACTCGGCTGGTCAGGCAACATCCCTGGAGAACATGGATAGGTGATGTTTCAGATTGGGACCCTTCTTCAGACTGATTGTGGGGGGGGGGGGGGGTTAAAGAAAGCTGGAATAGGGGAGGAGCAGGGCAAAGTGTGGCAGGCACTATCTTTATCAAGCAAAACAAGTTTATAACTGGGTGTGCTCATTCATCAGTGTGTAAGAGGTATAAAGATAAATTGTAATAGGTAAAAATTTGAAATTACTTAAAATAAAGCAGGTAACGTTGGGGGTTTATATCTATAAGTGGTAATGTGATAATGCTTGGGTACTGTTCTATTCTCAGATTGAAAGATACTACATAAGCTATTAGATGCTGATAGATTGATAGTAAACTCTTAAAGAACTATTTAACCTTGACTGAAATCATTTTGTTACTGGGGACACCATTTGCATTAAGTGAATAGCAAGGGTGTCATTGGAGAGTAATTTTCCATCCCTTAAGGAGATCATGGAGCAGCACGGTGATGCAGCTCATTGAACTTCTGCATTAGCATGCCAGGATTTCCTGACTCCGGAGTTCTTTCCTGACTCCGGGTGCTGTCTGCGTGTGTGGAGTTTGCATGTTTTCTTAGCGGTGCCTAGGTTTCCCGTTGGTGCTCAGGTTTCCTCCCACATCCCATAGATTAATTGGCCAGCATAAATTACCACGCATGCGTGGTTGATAGGTAGAACCAGGAGGGAGTTGATAGGAATCTGGGGAGAATAAATCGGGAATAGTGTAAGATTAATATAAATGGGTGATTCAATGTCTGCCAAAGGGCATGTTTCCATTCTCTTTTTCTCTGTGACATTGGGAATTTTAAAAAGTGTTACTGAAATGACATGTTTATCATTCAGTATTATTAACTGAAGGTTTTAACTCTCACATGAAAAAGTCTGTCTCTGAAAAAGTTACAAATATTGCAAGATTAGAGAATTATTAAATAATTACAAAACAGGAGGACATGATTTGCTTCATCTTGTCAATGCTGGTTCCCAATAGACAAATGCTATCAGTTCAATTCCTCTGACTTTTTTTCCTATTGCCCTTCAAATTATACTCCTTCATGTCTATTCAATTTTCCTTTTGAAGGCACTGGCAGAAATAATTCCTCTCCACATACCTTTTGTCAAAAATGTTTAAAAAAACTCTGCCCTCCTGGTCTTTGAACCATCTACTAATGGGAATAAAGATAGCCGCAAAGTAACTCAGCAGATCAGGCAGCATCTCTGGAGAAAAAAGATGGGTGGCGTTTCAGGTTGGGATAGTTCTTGGGGCCGTCCCGACCCGAAACATTACCCATCCTTTTTCTCCAGAGATGCTGCCTGACTCGCTGAGTTACTCCAACTGTCTCCAGCATCTGCAGTTCTTTGTTTCTGCTAATGGGAACAGCTTAGCTCGACTGAATCATTGGTGATGAATCATTGATTGCTCATAAACTGCTCAGTCAATGGCTCATATAGCAAATCTTGTAAGGTTGATAATAGACATATTTTACCCAGATTGAGGCCAGGCAACACGAGCAATGTGAGCTGTATGTCCAAAAAATATTATTATATAAATTTTAGGAATCACCCCAAAATCATTGTTCATCCTAATTCTCATCTCCGTGGTTCTACTTGGCACTGAAAACAAGATGGCATCTATATTTAGTTCACCGTCACTTCTGCAAAGGATATACCTTTCATACACTGGGTGCTTACTTGATAGGAATGCTTGACCATGACAACTAACAGCATAGAGGCAGATTTAGACATCCATAAAAAAGGTCTGTGTCCTGACTTTGCATGGTTGCAAACAAGAAGCAAAGGTGAATTTTGATCAACAGACAATTGGATGTATTTTGTCGCAACAGACAGTTAAGAAAAACAGTCAAGAACAAGATTGTGTAAAGTCTCATCATGAAATCTCCAATAGCTTAATACATATGGCGCCAAGCCAATGGTGGATGGTTTTGGTGGGTGGAGGAGTAGGGAAGGTTGGAGTCAATTGTGTCAATTGTGGAGTATTCAATGCTCTGCCACAGATGAAATAGACATTGCACAACAGAGACATGTCAGAAGGGTTTATCAATGACTTGGCAGATGAAATACGGAGGAAGTGGAAGATCTTGACCTGAAAAGGACAAGATGGTGCCAGCCATAGCGCTGAGAGAGCAATTGGTAACTCATTGTTTGGATCAAGATAGTATCTATTATAATGCTCCAGTCGATTCTTGCTATTGAGGGAGTGCAGCGTAGGTTCACCAGGTTAATTCCTGAGATGGCGGGACTGTCATATGTTGATAGATTGGAGCGGCTGGGCTTGTATTCTCTGTAATTTAGAAGGATAAGAGTAGATCTTATTGAAACATATAAGATTATTACGCTAGAGGCAGGAAACATGTTCCAGATGTTGGGGGTGTCCAGAACCAGGGGCCACAGTTTAAGAATAAGGGGCAAGCCATTTAGAACGGAGATAATGAAAAGCTTATTCACATAGAGAGTTGTGAGTCTGTGGAATTCTCTGCCCCAGACGGCAGTGGAGGCAGGTTCTCTGGATGCTTTCAAGAGAGAGTTATATAGAGATCTTAAAGATAGCGGAGTCAGGGGATATGGGGAAGGCAGGAACGGGGTACTGATTGCGGATGATCAGCCATAATCGCATTGAATGGCGGTGCTGGCTCGAAGGGTCGAATGGCCTACTCATGCTCCTATTGTCTATTGTCTAAGGAGGCTGATTAATGGCAAAGCATGTCCAGCAAACAGGCAAATCACCATTGATCAAGCAATAACAGTTGAATGTTATCAATGTGGACAAGTTCTTATGTTACCAGGGGAAGGCTGGGGGAGGGAAAGGGCTGGAAGGTAATCAGTATTCTAACAAATTTCAGAAACAACAGTCCACCAGTCTATTGCATTGTTCATGCTTTACATTTCCTGAACCTATGTGATATTAATAATGATGTGGCCTGCTAATGCACCATTACTTTGTCAAGGGTTTCCAGCGACCTCAGGCCAAAGCAATGGTCAGATTTCATTTTTCTCAAGTTGCATTCCATTATTCTGAAATCCATTTCGCAGATCGTGTTCAGCGACCATTTATAATCAAGGGGAGGGTCCATATTACATTGGCTAAATGTCAAATATTCCTCTTATGTTGATAGCCTTGTCAATCGAAAGCCACAATTCTGTGCTCCTTTCCATGATTGCGATACTCAGTTCACTCACAAGCACAACAGATGTGGAAGCTTAGGCAAAAATTGTCACCATTAAAGCATTTAAAAATTACTGCTCAAAAATTCTGGCAAACCTGTCTCAAAAAAGAAGTGGGATTTACATATTAAATGGAGTTTCAAATTGATGGATTAATAAAACTTGCATTTAAAATCGATTAATAATTCAGGATGCAAAAGTGCAATGACTGCATTAGTTAAAAATGGATAACAGCCAAGGCGAAAAGTAATTATATTTTGTCTGCAAATCTTGCTGGTTTTAATTTTCTGGCAATTACATTTTGGTTTCTGGTTTCATTTGCATAATATCTGAAGTTATTCTTACATTTCAGCTGGCTCTTACCCGGGATGATCCGCGTACTATTTCCGAAAGCTGCTTGATATACTTTGTCGAGGAGCTGATGGTTTTATTCGTCTCCTGTTGAGTTGTGTGCCTTTGGCAAAACAGAAAAGAGGAAGAAACAATAAATAAAATAAAGACTATGTTTGAAATAAAACAGCTGAAATAATTGTGGAAGGAACAACAATTAGAATGTAATCATCAGAGATTACAATGGAAATAATCTTATTATTGGAAAATTTCAATGCGTTCTTACTAATTTATGATGTAAAGATGATATTTAAACCATTTGAATTTTGTTTTAGCTGCAATAATTCAAGTCAAACTGTTTGAATGATTCTGGTTTTGTGCAAAAAAACTCGATATGCTACACCAAGAAACAGAGCAGGATTACACCACATCATGAATACAGTAAAATGCTTTTCAAAAAAACAAATAAAGCTTTAAACTGTCTCACACATACGAACATTATCTTTGTTCATTTTTGAACTGGGATGCATGACAGCTTAAGTCACCAGGGCAATACTAAATTGTAAGGAACCTAATTCCTTTGCAGAAAAACTGCTCAGTGATTTGAAGAGCAAAAACAACCATTGGTTTATTTTCTCCGCCATTGAATATTTCTTCCCACACTATCTCCCTTTATCAATAAACATTGAGGAAAAATGTGAGTTTTTAATGTTTCTCAGGATACAGTTGGTCCATTCTGAATTTACATTTGTGCAACAAGAAATATTACCTCGTCCCAATTAACAAGAGACCTCCTTACTGGTTTAAAGGGTGTTTTCCGATCCAAATATGAATGAATTATAATAACAACTCACTTCTTGAGGTTCCCCCACAAATGAGATATATTTTCCACAGATACAATGTAAGGAGCCCTCCAAAATGTTTGGGCCAAAGACCCATCATTTATTTATTTGCCTCTGTTCTCCGGAATTTGAGATATGAATTTTTTTTTAAAATAACATGTGGTTAAAGTGTACATTGTCAGATTTTATTAAAGGATATTTTTATACATGTTGGTTTCACCATGTAGAAATTACAGCTGTGTTTATACATAGTCCCTGTCCATTTCAGGGCACCATAATGTTTGGGACACATGGCTTCACAGGTGTTTGTAATTGCTCAGGTGTGTCCTTAATTCAGGTAATAAGAGAGCTCTCAGCGACTAGGCTTTCCTCCAGACTTTCCATCACCTTTGGAAATTTTTATTGCTCTTTATCAACATGAGGATCAAAGTTGTGCCAATGAAAGTCAAAGAACCCATTATGAGACTGAGAAACAAGAATAAAACTGTTAAGCGCCTGTCCCACCAGTACGCAACTATATGCGATGAACGCGATCAAACCGGCAGCGGGGGCCGCGCGGAGGTCGGGTGATCCCCTGTACAGGGCCGGTCCCACCAGCATGCGGCAAGCGCAACTAAACCGGCAGTAGGGGCCGCGCGGAGGTTGGGTGAGTGGCGCAACGCGGCGCAAAGCGAGGCGAACTTGAAGCAAGTCCAAGGTAAGTTCGTCAGGACTTAGAGGGGCACACAGAGAGGGGCACCGAGACACACACACATACAGGGCCACGGAGCCACACACATAGAGGGTCACGGAGGCACTTACAAATAGTTTCACGGAGGCACGATGTCCGGGCGGTGTGTAAATGTCGCGGCGACTGCGAGCCAACAAACCGTTGCCGCGCAGGATTTTTGGACATTGTCGGTTTTTCGGAGCCCCACGCGGCGTCGGGACGAACTCCGCACAATTCCGCACCGCTCCGGCGATCGAAGTGGGACCAGCCCCGCGACGCCGGACGGCTCAAGCGACCACGTTAGGTCGCGCTAATCGCATCGAGTTGCATGCTGGTGGGACAGACCCTTTATACTCCTATCCCACTAAGGAAACCTGAACGGAAACCTCTGGTGACTTTGCGCCCCACCCAAGGTTTCCGTGAGGTTCCCGGAGGTTTGGGCACTCGCCCTAATGGTCGAAAGTGGTTTCCGTGTAGTCGAGGCTTCTTTTATGTTCCTCTGATTATTTCAACAAAACCAAAACCGGCCTCGACTTAAAAATAGGTTTGGTCGAAGCCAGAGGAGTGGGGTCGCTATTTACTTACAGGCAGTCAAAGGCAATCTCCTTCGCTGACTGGCCATTTTGATTGGCTCATTGGAGTTTTCAGCAAAGATCCTATATGATCTTTGGTTTTCAGGACCTAGAAGATCCACCGGAAGGTAAAATTCCCGCTAACTTTATTGAACTTCTTAAAACTGTCTCCACTCCTTCTCCCCCTCCTTTCTCTCCCCTTCTCTCTCCCCTTCTCTCTCCCCCCTTCTCTTCCCCCTTCTCTGTCCTTCTCTCCCTCCCTCCCACGCTCTCTAAAGGACTTACCGTGCTCTGTGGCAGCCGTTTACCTTCCTCTTCATTGCACAGACAGCGCTACTCCGCTGTCCCTGGCCCCCACCTTCGCGATGTGTTTGTGTGTGTGTGTATATGTGTGTGCGCGGTCGGTAGCAAATATCCTGTAGGATCTTTGGTCAGTTGATGCAGTTCACGCTTCGGTTGAGGCTTTCCAGGCAAGTGACCAAAACCTCTGGCAACTCATAGAAACCTTGGGTGGGGCGCAAGGTCACCAGAGGTTTCCGTTCAGGTTTCCTAAGTGGGACAGGGGCATTAGAGACATCAACCAAAACTTAGGCTTACCAAAATCATAATTACGAAGAAAAAGACAACACTGGTAAGCTTACTAATCGCAAAGGGACTGGCAGGCCGAGGAAGACATCCACAACTGATGACAGTGAATTCTTTCTATAATAAAGAAAAAAACCCAAACACCTGTCCAACAAATCAGAAACACTCTTCAGGAGTCGGGTGTTGATTTGTTAATGACCACTGTCCGCAGAAGACTTCATAAACAGAAATACAGAGGCTACACTGCAAGATACAAACCACTGGTTAGCCGCAAAAATAGGATGGCCGGGTTACAGTTTGCCCAGACGTACTTAAAAGAGCCATCACAGTTCTAGAAAAAGGTCTTGTGGACAGATGCGAAGATTAACTTATCACAGTGATGGCAAGAGCAAAGTATGGAGGAGAGAAGGAACTGCCCAAGATCCAAAGAATACCACCTCATCTGTGAAACACGGTGGTGGGTGTGTTATGACCTGGGCATGTATGGCTGCTGAAAGTAATGACTCACTTATCTTTATTGATGATACAACTGCTGATGGTAGTAGCATAATGAATTCTGAAGAGGATAGACACATCCTATCTGCTCAAGTTCAAACAAATGCCTCAAAACTCATTGGCTGGCGGTTCATTCTGCAGTAAGCCAATGATTCCAAACATACTGCTAAAGCAGGGGTCTCCAAACGATGGCCCGCCCACCACATCCGGCCCGCCCGCAGCAATCTCTTAACATGTTCTGTGTGGTGAGCTATTTAGTGGGTCTTTGTTAATATGCCTGAGGGATGATCAAAGTGCGTGTGTTTGTGTGGGAGAGAAAGATAGAGATAGAGCGCGAGAGACTGTATGTGATTCTGTGTCTGTGTGCGTGTGTCTATGTCTGTCTGTGTGAGTGAGTCTGTGTTTGTGTGTGTGTCGGTGTGCGGGTCCATGTGTGTGTGTGTGAGACATTTCTTTATTTTTTTCTTTACCCTGCGAAAATGTGCCAAATATATAATGTGGCCCTCATGCTGAAAAGTTTGGAGGCCCCTATACTAAAGCAACAAAGGAGTTTTTTAATGCTAAAAATATGGTCATGACTAGTTTCATTTGCATGACATTGCTGTGTCCCAAACATTATGGTGCCCTGAAATGGGGGGGGGGGGGGGGGGGACTATGTATAAACACTGCTGTAATTTCTTCATGGTAAAATGAAGAAATGAAGATCACCAAAATGTATAAAAATTGCCTTTATTAAAAAATTGCCTTTATTAAAATCTGACAATGTGCACTTTAAGCATGTGATTTTTTAATATTACAAATCTCAAATTGTGGAGGCAAATGAATGAATGATGGGTCTTTGTCCCAAACATTAATGAGGGAACTGTATCTTTCTGGCATTGACTAAAGTGGAACCATAATGCCAATGTAAGGCTCAACAGTCTTTTTCATCCATATTTTGGATGAGACACTACATTTTTTTGTTTTTTGTCACATAGATTTGTAATAGAAAAAAATCGCATGTGGTTAAAATGCACGTCGTCAAATTTTAATAATGGCCATTTTTGTACAGTTTGGTTTCACCATGTAGAAATTACAACAGTGGTTATACATAGTCCCCCCCAATTGCAGTGAACAATAATGTTTGGGACACAGCAATGTCATGTAAATCAAAGTAGTCATGTTTAGTATTTTGTTGCATATCATTTGCATGCAATGACTGGTTGCAGTCTGCGATTTATGGACATCACCAGTTGCTGGGTGTCTTCTCTGGTGAAGCTTTGCTAGGCCTGTATTGCAGCCTTCTTTAGCTTATGCTTGTTTTGGGGGCTACTCCCCTTCAGTTTTCTCTTCAGCATATGAAAGGCATGCTCAATTGGGTTCAGATCGGGTGATTGACGGCTACTCAATAATTGACCATTTTTTTATCTTTCAAAAACACCTTTGGTGCTTTAGCAGTATGTTTGGGATCATTGTCTTGCTGTACAATGAACTGCTGCCCAATTAATTTTGAGGCATTTGTTTGAACTTGAGTAGATACTGTAATGGCCATTTGGCTTAATTTTGTGTGTCATAAATTATGGCATTTACCTTTAAATTTTGTCTGCCTGTAATTATGTGGATGGGATTTTTTGCGGAGTCAGAGGTGTGTTTGCTGCTGGGATTCTTTCGCAGAAGCGTAGTTTTTTAGTTCGGAGGAAGCATGGTGGGAAGGCATATAATTCGACCATTCAGAGCTTTCTAACTTGGAGAGGAGATTTCTAACATGCCGGAGTTTGACCATGCACGCGTTTGACTAGGAGTAACACTAAGATGTACCTACGAAGGAGTTTGGATGAAAATATCTTATTGTTTTACTTTGACAATATAGAAACTATTAATCAAAAGACTGTTTTTGGAAAGATTTATCTTTCGACGGCTTTGAATGTCGCGTAGAGAGCTCCCGTGCGTAAAACGGGATCTCCTTACCCAATGTTTCTCCAGGTGGCTCGAGGGAGCAATTCCATGACCAATATAATAATCTGCCACTACATCGAGTCGAAAGCTACCATACAGACAGGAGGTGGTAGAATCCGTCCCAAAAAAGTGGGACAGAAGATTGGGCTGGGTCTCTGGATAGAGGTTCGGCCAGAAGAATTAGTTCCAGAAGAGGAACTGAAGACCGGTTCCAGAAGAGGAACTGAAGACAATAGATCTCAGCCAGAGACTGGCTTAGAGATTTATCGACAGCCACGACTTGTCTGAAGATTGAAGACTTTATCACAAAATTGTGAGTATAAATAGCTATTGAATTGTGCTGTAAATTTGAAAGCTGGACAGCTTCTGAAGAGTCTGTAAAAGGTGAAGCTTACAAGCTAAGCTTGGAAAGTAGCGAAGAAGCTTGTTTGTGAGCTAACCTGGAAGGATCTAGGTGCTTGTCCTTGAGTTGTTTTGAAGTCGAGATAAGACCCATTCTTTGTGAACTGAAGTCACTTCTAAACTTCAAAAATATTTTGGAAGTTGTCTGAAAATCCAGTTTGTTATAGTTTCTTATCTGACGTTTTTAGAGCATTGAACTAATGTTTATCAACAGAGACGAAGCAAACTGAAGAAGCCCCTGTTTGTCCAAAATCCAGATTTGACAATCTGTCAAGACCTATTTAAATCCATGGAGCAAGATGGGGCAGGTGAATCAGAGGACCCACAAGGTGGCAGAGTGAGGCTAAAGTATCTAGAAGAAGTAGATAAGGCCCAAGCTGCCTGCCTCTAAGAAAGCCAGAAGGAGAGAAACAAGTTATGGAAACAGGTTACCAAATCAATTGAAAACCAGAAGAAACTAATGGAATCAGGTAAGAACGTGAAGAAAGTACGATCTAATCTGGTTCAACTATGCAACCTCTGCCATGAGGTTGGAGAGAAACAAAATGTACTGCTGTGTTCACAGCCTCTTCAGGAAGAACGCAAAAGATACATACAGTGGTGGGAAGAAAAGGTGAAGTTGTTCAAAGATTTCATGGAAGAGGTGAAAGGAGTGGTTAACTGAAATTATACCACAAGTTACGCACTCAACAGTGGAAAGGGCTACGCAACAACGTGCTGAAATGGAAGAGCGTATTACATCACAAGATAGTATCCCGAATGTATCTACACAAAGATCAAAATATAAATCTGGTTCTATAGCCAGTTCAGCATCAAGGGCTCCTGGTCGATTGGGGTTGAAGCTGATCTGGCCGCTCTCTCAATAGAAGCAGATGCCTTGGAGAGGAAACATGACATTGAGTGAGAAGAAGAACAGCTGAAAGGAGAGATGAGGTGATGAAACGAATACCTGGCGGAGTTGGCGGTTGTCAAATCGAAGAAGGAGATAATAGAAAGTGAGGGTTCAAGATGTGCCAAGTTGATTTTGCAGGATCGTTGTAAGGAAAAACTTGATTGGGACGAGAGTATAGAGGGCCTGTCCCACTAACACGACTTTTCAGCAACTGTCTTCGACCTTCAAGCTCGAGGGCATTTGCATAAAATCCTTGAGCTGGATCTACCTTCGGCGATGAAACCACGAGCAAGATCGACCGTCAGCACGCACGCACAGACACACACACACATCGCAAAGGCGGGGGCCAGGGGAAGCGGGGGAGCGCCGTCTGAAATTCACACCCGGGATGATCAGGAAGATAAAAGACGCCTGGCACTGTGTACAGTAAGTCCTTTAGAGCGTTGGGGGGGGGGGGGGTGGGTGGGGGGGGGGGGATGAGGGGGGGTTCGAAGGGGAGAGAAGGGGGTGGGGGGGGGAGTGGTGACAGTTTTGAGAAGCCAGACAACTTTTAATAAAGTTTAGCGGGCAATTAACATTACCGGTCGGTTCTCCTTGGTTCTGAAAACTCCAATGAGCCGATTAAAATGCCCGGTCAGCAAAGGAGATTGCCTACGGCTACCTCGACTGCCTATAACTACATAGCAAACCCCACTACCACTGCACTACGAGTTCAAAATGTTTTTTACTTGCGGAAAATTTTTCAGCATGCTGAAAAATGTTCCTTGACCAAACTGAGTCTGCGAGTATGCGGGAACTTCCCTCGAGCATGAAGGAGAGTAACAGTGACCTCCTAGCACCACGTGTAGACCATGCTGCGCGTTTGAGTTGAACATAAACTCTTCTAAACTTGCAAATTAGATCCCCGCAGTGGGACAAGCCCTTAATACAAACTTCCTCTCACCGATGGACAGAATGGTTAGCAGATCTCAACAAGATCTCAGAATTCAAGGTGGACTGGTGCATGAAGCCTACAAGCTTTGGTAAGATCAGAGATGCACAGTTGCTCAGATGCCAATTAAAGTGGCTACGGTACTGTTTCATATCTAAGACTGGAAAATGATAACAAAGAAGGACATATTGCATTCTTAATGGAAAAGGCCAGAGTGGCACCATTGAAACAAATGACAATTCCCAGAATGGAACTTACTGCCGCAGTCTTAGCTGTTAAAGTTGACATATTGTTGCAAAAGGAACTACAGCTTCAACTGGAAGATTCTATCTTCTGGACCAATAGTACTACAGTGCTTAAATACTTCAATAATGAGAATAAACGTTTCTTGACATTTGTAGCAAACAAAATCTATTTTGTATTGGGAGCTACTAATGATTCACAATGGAAATATGTTAACACAGAAGAAAATCCTGCGGATGAAGCTTGTAGAGGACTGACAGCAGACCGCTTCGTAAGCAATAAGAGATGGTTCAATGGACCACAGTTTCTCTGAAAGCCAGACAGAGAATGGCCAAAACTTGAGCTGGGATATGAAATCTCTGCTAATGATCCGGGAATTAAACAAAACATCACATTTACTGCTAAAAATCCTATTATTTTCTCGAAGGATTTTCACACTTCAACATTATTGTTACCGCACATCCATGAATTGATCGGCCATAGAGGAAGGAGTTTCATAGAAACATAAAAAATAGGTGTAGGAGGAGGCCATTTGGCCCTTCAAGCCAGCACCGCCATTCATTGTGATCATGGCTGATCATCCCCATCAATAACCCGTGTCTGCCTTTTCCCCATATCCCTTGACTCCACTAGACCCTAGAGCTGTATTTTAACTCTCTCTTAAATCCATCAATTTCTGTCATGCTTTCAAAACTTTGGGCTTTTGTGTTTTGGACTATATACTGGGTATCATGCCTGATGTTAAGGGTTTGGTGCGCATGGTATGACTTCAAATTAAAAACAATATTTTAATAAGACCAATAACCAAGTTATGCTTGCTTCTAGAAGATGAAGATGAAAGAATCGCTGAAGAAGTCTGATTGCGGATATATAATGCATGCTATTTTTTGTTTCTCATTTATATTAAGCCTTCATAGCTATTTTTTTGATGTATATTAGTAATTGCCTTGTTATATACTTAGAACAATTAGGGGCCTGTATGTAGTGGCCATTTGGCTTAGTTTCGTGTGTCATAAATTATGGCATTTGCCTTTAAATTTTGTATGCCTGTAATTATGTGGTTGGGATTTATTACGTTGTCAGAGGCGTATTTGCTGCAGGGATTCTTGCGCAGAAACGTCGTTTTTTAGTTAGTTCGGAGGAAGCATGGTGGGAAGCTATATCTTTCGACCATTCGGAGAGGAGATGGAGATTTCTAACATGCCGGAGTTTGTCCATGCACGGGTTTGACTACGAGTAACACTAAGTTGTACCTAACAAGAAGGAGTTTGGATGAATATCTTACTGTTTTACTTCGACAATAGAAAAACTATTAATCAAGAGACTCTGTTTGGGAAGATTTACCTTTTGACGACTTTGAATGTCTCGTAGAGAGCTCTTGTGCGTAAAACGATACTATCTCCTTACCCCATGTCTTCTCCTAGAGGCTGGAGTGAGCAATTCCTTGAATGATATAATAATCTACCACTAGAGCTGGGATGTGTCCATGCACTTCAGAATTCATTGTGCTACAACCATCAGCAGTTGTATCATCAATGAAGAAAAGTGAGCCAGTACCTTCAGCAGCCATACATACCCAGGCCATAACACCCCCACCACTGTGTTTTACAAATGAGGTGATATGATTTGGATCTTGAACAGTTCCTTCTCTCCCCCATACTTTGCTCTTGCCATCACACAGATATGTTAATCTTCGTCTCATCTGTCCACAAGACCTTTTTCGAGAACTCTGGTTGCTATTTTAAGTACTTCTTGGCAAACTGTAACTTGGACATCCTATTTTCGCGACTAACCAGTGGTTTGCATCTTCCAGTGTAGCCTCTGTATTTCTGTTCCTGAAGTCGTCTGCAGATGGTTATTGACAAATCCACACCTGACTCCTGAAGAGTGTTTCTGATCTGTCGGACAGGTGTTTGGGATTTTTCTTTATTATAGAGAGAATTCTTCTGTCATCAGTTGTGGAGGTCTTCCTTAGCCTGCCAGTCCCTTTGCAATTAGTAAGCTCGCCAGTGCTCTCTTTCTTAATTATGTTCCAGACAGTTAATTTTTGTAAGCCTAAGATTTGGCTGATGTCTTTAACAGTTGTATTCTTGTTTCTCAGTCTCACAATGGGTTCTTTGACTTTCATTGACACAACTTTGTTCCTCATGTTGACCAAAGGTGATGGAAAGATGAGGTGCTGGCAGCTCTCTTGTACCTACATTAAGGAGGCAACTAAACACACCTGAGCAATTACAAACACCTGTGAAGCCATGTGTCCCAAACATGGTGAAGTCTGACTGTGCGCTTTAACCACATGTGATTTTTTCTATTACAAATCTCAAATTGAGGAGTACAAAGGCAAATAAATAGCTGATGGATGCCTCCCAAATATTATGGAGGGCACAGTAAGAAGAAGAAGAAGAAGCAAGAAACTGTAGCTGCTGGTGTACCTAAGAAGAGAGAAAGTGCTGGAATACCTCAGCAGCGCAGGCAACATATTTGAAGAACATTGGTAGGTCACAGTTTGGGTTAGGAGCTGTCTTCAGACATGCAGGAACAGGGAAATGCAGAGCAGGGTGCTATTCCCGGTAGTTGAAAACAAATGAAAAAAGATGAGGAAAAAACAAACTGAGCCACTATCTCAAATGGATGACTGATACAGTTAGACAAGTCAGGATATCGAAAGTATGTTTGCCTTCTCTAACTACACCCAATCACTCTTTGAGCAGATCACCTTCTTTAATTAAGAAAGATGCAAAAAGCTGGAGTAACAGCGGGTCAGACAGCATCTCTGAAGAAAAGGAATAGGTGACACATCGGGTCAAGACCCTTCCAGATTCCAGCACTGGTAGCCTTTATTTACTTTAGTTTAGTTTACAGATACACCCCAGAACAAGCGCTTCGGCCCACCAACTCCGCGCCAACCAGCGATCCATGTACAGTAGCAGTATCCCCTGTCTCACCACTCTACATACTAGAGACAATTTACAATTTTTATCAAAACCAATTAACTTACAAACCTGCACATTTTGAGAGGAAATCGGAGCACCTGGAAGAAACCCACGAAGAACATACAGACTCCGTGCAGACAGCACCCATAGTCAGGATTGAACCTGGGTCTCTGGCGCTGTGAGGCAGCAACTCTACCGCTGTGTAACCGTGCCACGTTCTTTAGAATCACCTTCCAGCAGTCATCACTAATTCACTTTCCCCTTCCCTCACTTGTCTCCACCTGACCCTTTTTTTTGTCTGCATCCTTCCCCATCTCTCTCCCCTACCTGGCTTGATCTGTCTATTTTTTTTTCACCCCTGCTTAGATCCAACAATCACACAGTGCCCCCTGTCTCATCACTCAACCTCTACTATCAGCTATCTTCCTTCTCTACTCTTAGTCCCAATGCAGGAAGTCGACTTGAAACATTGACAGTTTATTTCCCTCCTCAAAAGCTACTCTATCTGCTGAGTTCCTCCAACTGATTCCTTGTTGCTCCAACAACCCGTTAAATGCATTTCTTCCTCCACAGATGCTGACTAAACCTTTGAGGATTTCCTGGCCACTCTTCCTTTTGTAGTTCAGATTATCATACTTTAGCCTGCATTTTATTGCATCAACTATGTTAATGTTTTCTTGATTGTATTCTCTATCCTTATAGCTCTTATAAATCTCTGATCTTGGATGTGTGTGTGTGTTTATGTGTAATCAAATCTTCCTGAAAAAATGATGCGGTAACAGTATAATTTTTACATATTCCGGTAGAGATTTATCCCGTGGACTCTGAAATTGCTTCATCTGAAAATGTCATGCTTTTTTTCATGAGTCATTAATGTAAATGTTCAACAAACTGACAAAACTTTGAATCTGAAAACCACTGTCTTTCGCTGATGAAGTCACAATGGCTCTGCTTGCCTGCCGTCTTGCTGGCGCTGCGAGTGACGTCGGCCCCCCAACCCCTCCTCCCCCCACCCTCCCTCCTCCTGAGCTCTCTCTCGAGCTCTCCCGAGCACCTCTGACCGTCCCCGAGCTGTCCCGAGCTCCCCCGACCTCACCAGAGCATTTCCGAGCTCCGGCGAGCTCCCTCGAGCTATCCGGCTCACATTTCAAGAACATGCATGTTCATGTTCACCAGCAGTTAGTTCTACCTTACAAACGGTCATTCGCACTTTGATGAACGAAGCTTCATGCTCTCTTAAGGGCCTGTCCCACTTAGGCGACTTTTTAGGCGAGTGCAGGAGACTCTGCGCTCGCCTCATGATTGCCACATGGTCGCCACATGTTCTCTGATGGTCTCTGGTGAGTCTCCTTCATGGCCAAGAGGAGTTCCTGCATTCTGGGAACTAGTTGCGGCCTCAGTATGGTCGCAGCAAACTTTTCAACATGTAGAAAAGATTTGGTCGCCATGGAGAAAATCGATACTTTTTTAGTCGAAAGTGCAGTTGTAGTGGGGTCGCCATGTCGTTGTAGGTAGTCGAGGTAGTCGTAGGTAGTCTCCTTTGCTGACCGGGTATTTTCATTGGCTCATTGGGGGAAAAAAAACATAAGCACGAGTTTTCAGAACCAAGGAAAACTGACCGGTAATGTTAAATGCCTGTCAAACTTCACAGCTGTGCATCTCTGGCTTCTTAAAAGTTGTCTGCCTTCTTAAAAGTGTCTCCACTCCTTCTCCCCGCTTCACCCCCCCCCCCCCCCACACTTTTAAAGAAGTTACCGTACACTGTGCTAGCTGCCATTAATCTTCTTGTTCATCGCGGTGTGTGTCTGTATCACCTTGGCTTTGCACCATATGAATTTCAGACAACGCTCCCCCGCTTTCCCTGGCCCCCGCCTTTGCGATGTGTTTGCGTGTGTGTGTTCTGCTCTGACGGTCGGCGTTCCAGTTTGCGATTTTTCAGGCGAGTGCCCAAGCTTGAAGGTCGCAGGCAGTCCGCTGAAAATTCGCCTAAGTGGGACAGACCCTTTCCACATCTTTAATGCTAAGAGTTCGATTGAACTTCATTGTTTTGATTTAACTTCGAAAATTTGAATACATTAACATTGCATTTATTGTTCTTTATAAGTATCTCCCTCCTCTTCCCCTCCTCACTCCCCCCTCCCCCTCCTTCTCCCCTCTTTTCCTCGCCCCCCTCCACCTCCCCTCTCCCTCCTCCCCCCGTTCTCTACCCCCTCCCATCTCGCCCCCTCTCCTCCCACTCTCCTCCCCCTCTCCCCTCCTCTCCTACCTCCCTCTCTCCCCCCTCTCCCCTCCCCCCTCTCCTCCTACCGCCCTCTCTCCCTTCCCCTCTCCCACCCTCTCTATAATATCAAGAGGAGTGGTTAATGTGTGCGTGTGGGGGGTGGTTCGTGTGTGTGTGATGCCGCAGGCCGCCCCCCCCCCACCCCCACCCCCACTGCAACTGCGCATGGGACGGTACCGAACAGGTCCTCCTTGGTCTAGTTCGCTATAAATTGCAACCCACCCAAAACAATCTGCCTGTTTTATTTTTTTTCAAACCACTTCCAAATTGCTGCAGGTACTGGGTCAATTAGATTAATAAATTTCAACTGAGTATCAAATATTGATTGAATGCCACCACAGGTTTTCTCACAAATCTGAAATAACAAGGTTGAGGGATTAACACAAAGTGCTGGAGTAACCCAGCTGGTCAGGCAGCATCTCCAGAGAAAAAGATAGGTGTGTTTTTGGTATAAACCAGCATATGCTACTTCCTTCCTATTACAAGGTTGAATGACGTTTTGGCTGTCTACAATGGTGTTGGAGCCCAGGACTTGTAATCTCAGTAGAATCATGTCCAAAATTATTATGCATCTTTGCCTCACCGCATAGTTGAACAGTGGCTTTAATGAGAAAGGGCAGGTACATCTCCTGTTTGGCAGCTGATAATGCACCATTGTGCCATGAAATGCCTTAGAATAACAGGAGTCAAAAACATATAACAACATTTAAAAAACCTTTGGAGAGGTACATGGCAGGCACATGTCATGAGGGTAGGCAAGGTAGGCACTCCCTTCCCTGCCAAAAATTATAAAATGGTAATTATTAAATATAAATAGTAAAGGCACGGGATCTCAGCGCCTTCTGCCGGCAAGCTCACATCCGGCAGTGCTCTCCGTCTGAACACCTCTCCCTGCCGCTCGCCAGCCTCGCACATGTCAGCCGCTTCCCGCAAATCCTTAAAATTCCTACTGCCGCCAGGAACAGAACATGGCCTCACTTGCTGTGCTGGGTGACATTGCATGGCATTTACTGCCCGGTCTTTCAATGTAGACAGACAGTGAGGGGTCCAGCTCAAGAGCAAAGATCAGTGGAGCGGGTCAGCAGGCAATGGATAACAGGAAAGCCGGCGGTGCAGCTTACTCCTGTGTCAGTGCGAGTAAGGTTCCTTGATTGTGCTGTCACAGGAGTAAGTTCCACCGCCCCGTTATCCATCGCCCACTGACCTGTTCTTGAGCTGGTCCCCTCACTGTCCGGAGAGCACTGCCAGAGGTGAGCGGGCTGGAAGAAGGCACTGAGGTCCCAGCGGCCACTCACAGCCACCCGAGCTACTTCCATCCCCTTCCACAATGCGGTGGCTCGTCTGGAGCGCCACGGCAGCGGTTAGTGAGTTGCTGGCATGATCCCCGACCCCCTCCTTCTCAACGCTCCTGCCCGTGCTGACCCGGGCCAGACTCCCCACACGCTGTGAAAGGAACTCTCCCCCCAATTGGTCCCTAAACTAGTATTGTCATTCAATAAGATCACTACTGATTCAACTTGTCCCGGTGTGCTCCCGTTTTTCCCACCATCTCTCCACCTGCTGTCATCCTCCAACCCTCACCCATTTAGTCATTCAGAATCGAGGAGATCTGGAAGCCTTGGGCAAATTGAACTGTTACTTTCTTTGCTTTAATTTTTGTTTTTTTGAGCGTGAGAAATTCTATGTCCCACCAGCCTTTTTTTTCAAAATTTAGCAACTCAAAATGGAGGTGCGTCTTCGACGCAGGTGCATCTTCATTGCCGAGAAATACGGTACTTTATTACGAGATATGGCTTTTGAAGACAAATTTGTTGATAAAAGTCGACTGGCAGCTTACCGGAGAGGAGTACAATCTGTGCATGTGCGGTTCTTAAGATTTTAGAAGTCGACTGACAGCTTACGGGGAGGAGAACAATCTGCGCATGCGCAGTTTTCAAAATTTTTTAAAAGCCTACTGACTGCTACGCTGAGTAATTACTCACGACACGTGCCTGGTACATGGATAGGAAAGGTTTAGAGGGATATGGGCCAAATGCAGGCAGGTAGGACCAGGGTAGATGGGGCATCTTGGTTGGCTAGGACACGTTGGCTGAAGGGCCTGTGGCATGCTGTATGACTGCGTTAGGCAGTTCTTATTCAACTCACATTTAATCCCTTTCATAACCAGATATTTGTGCAGTTACATTCTGAACAATGTAATCAGTGCTGCATTAGCTGCAGTAGGTGAAAGGTCATACGTACATT
The DNA here is from genome assembly GCA_963514005.1 of Raja brachyura. Next base: position 65,496,324 of record OY740784.1, read on the forward strand.
ATACATTATGCTTCTAATCTCCCATGTTGCTTGAGGCTATCCAATTTCATGTCTGCGTCATCCTGTCCTGCAGTTACAATTTAACTTGAAATGACCTTCCTGCATCTATGTTATCAATGCCCCTCAGCAACCTAAAGATCTAGATCATGTCCCTCTCAATCATACTTTCTCCAATGAGGATAAATTCAATTCAAACCGCCTACCTTCACAATTTAGCATTTGGCGCTCAGAAATAATCTTTCTCACTTCTTCCCTGAATCTTTGCCAATACCTCCAATGTAATTCTGAAGACAAGATGTTTACAATTAAACGCAGTACTTCAAATCTGGTCATACAAATTGAGTTTTATATTTAAAAGCTAACAACCAAGCACTCAGTTCATTACTCAGACTTGAGTAACTTGGCAGTATGGTGTCTTATATCAACTGGATATTTTCATGGACTACCAAAAGGCAGTGTTGAATTGCTTGTCTTTATCTATCTTCATAATAAATTGAAAATCTAATTTCTTTGATTTCATTTCACCCATCAATCATGTTGCGCAGAATTTGTCTCTACTTATCAGTGCTAAATGGGTTCATTGATGGTCTTTATACATTCCTTCCTACATTTAGAAAACGTACAAAACATAGAAAACATAGAAAATAGGTGCAGGAGTAGGCCATTCGGTCCTTCGAGTCAGCATCGCCATTCAATATAGTCATGGCAGATCATCTAAAATCAGTACCCCGTTCCTGCTTTTTCCCATTATCCCTTGATTCCTTTAGCCCTAAGAGCTAAATCTAACTCTCTTGAAAACATCCAGTGAATTGGCCTCCACTGCCTTCTGTGGCAGAGAATTCCACAGATTCACAACTCTCTGGGTGAAAATGTTTTTCCTCATCTTAGTCCCAAATGACCTACCTCTTATTCTTAAACTGTGACCCCTGGTTCTGGACTCCGCCAACATCGGGAAGATTGTAACTGCATCTAACCTGTACAATCCTTTAAGAATTTTATATGTTTCTATAAGATCCCCTGTTATCCTTCTATACTCCAGTGAATACAAGCCCAGTCAACCCATTCTTTCATCATATGTCAGTGCTGCCGTCCTGGGAATTAACCTGGTGAACCTACGCTGTACTCCCTCAATAGCGATAGTGTCCTTCCTCAATTTAGGAGACCAAAACTGCACACAATATGTACAACTGCAGTAGGACCTCCTTGCTCCTAAACACAAATCCTCTCGCAATGAAGGCCAACATGCCATTAGCTTTCCTCACTGCCTGCTGTGCATACTTTCAGTGACTGGTGTACAAGCTCACTCAGATCTCATTGCACCTCCCCTTTTCCAAATCTGACACCATTCTGAAGTCTGAAGAAGGATCTCGACCCAAAACTTCACCCATTCCTTCTCCCCAGAGATGCTGCCTGTACCGAGTTACTCCAACATTTTGTGTCCACATTCAGATAATAATCTGCCTTCCTGTTCTTGCCACCAAAGTAGATAACCTCACATTTATCCACATTATACTGCATCTACCATGCATCTGCCCACTCACCCAACCTATCCAAGTCACCATGCAGCCTCGTAGCATCCTCCTCGCAGCTCACACTGCCACCCAGCTTTGTGTCATCTGCAAACTTGGACATGTTACATTTAATTCCCTCGTCTAAATTATTAATATATTGTAAATAACTGGGGTCCCAGCACTGAGCCTTGCGGCACCCCACTAGTCACTGTATTCCATTTGATCAATCAATGGTTGCTTCCTTCTCGTATATTCAGATCTTTAACCTATTGATTTACTTTGAAATAGTGGCAATATTTATAGACTTGAAAAGTGGCACATCGATGGTATAGGTAAAGTTGCTGCCTCTCTTGCCTCAGGATTTGATTCTCACTCTATTCGTGTATGTGGGGCGTTTGCACATTCACTCTGTTATTGCACTGGCTTCCCTTATGCTTCCTGTTTCCTCCAACATCCTAGAGAGGTGCAGATCGATAGGATAATTGGCCCTTGTACATTACCCCAAGTAGGTGGATGGTGGGAGAATCAGTAGGGTTGTAACATGAGATAATTGGTTATAAAGAACACAGCACAAGAACAGGTCCTTTGGCCCACAATGTCTGTGCCAAGCATGCTGCCAAGACCATCACTTATTTACCTGCACATGGGAAATAAGTGGGAGGTGGGAATCAGAATTGTTGGGTTACCCTGTGAGCAGGCATGGGATCACTGGTCAAAAGGGCTCCTCCTATGTTGGAAGGAAATATGGAAAGACTAAATTGTGAAGAGATCCTGGTGATTTAAACCTGTCACAGGAGTTAGGAAGATCGAGAGGGATGTGATTGAGATTTTTAAATAGCTCAAAGGCACGGATACATTTTTACATTTTACCCCCTCAAATAGTCACAAATGATATAAGCATGAGAAACCCTGGGAAGGGTTGTGGTGTGGTTTGCAACCCAGAGATTGCGAGACCAGAGATATAAAACCAAGCTGTGTGGTACCCGCTATTACAGTGCTAACGAGTTTCATTCAACGAGCAAATTCACAACCTCACATTTTATTTTTGATATACATGAACTGGCAAATTGGTATGTGCAGTGGTGTAAAGCATACACACCCCAGAAGCTGGTAGAGTTGGTAGGCAATAACATTTACGTTTGTGTTATGCTGATCTTGCACCAGTCTTACCAAATTGGACATTAGTGATCCAGCTAACACCATCTGTTTATCACACACGCAAGGATCAGAGCATTCAGTGGCAAGAAGAATCTATCAGCACACTTCCTACTCATTTGGTTGGAATGGGAGCTTGTTCACAGAATCATTTTGCTGGTTGAGTCCAGACTGGCATTGTGTGAGAGTCATCTAGCCAGTCCCATTCTCTAGCCCATTCCCCATATCCATGTCCCGTTTAAATGCTGCTAGTCAATCTGCCTTCACGACCATCCCTGGTTATATAGTTTACTATCATAAAAACAGTGGTAAGGTAAGCACTTTTACCACTCAGGCTTGGAATTTCCATTAATCCCCAGTACTTCTTGTTCATTGTAACGGGACAGTTATTCATCAGCAACATTTTAAATAACTCTTTCAGATCACCTTGCAATCTTCTCTGTTCCCAGGAGAACAGCCTCAGATTAGAGTCATGGTCGTAGAGTCATACAAAATGGAAACATGCCCTTCGGCCCAACTTGCTCATGCCGAACAACATGCCTCATCTACACTGGTCCTACCTACCCATACTTGGCCCGTAACCCTCTAAACCTATCCTATCCATGTACATGTCCAAATGTCTCTTAAATGTTATGATAGTAACTGCCTCAACTACCTTCTCTGACAGCTCATTTTATTTACTCAACAAAACGTTACCCCTCATGTTCCTATTAAATCTTTCCCCCCTCATCTTAAACCCGTGCTCTCTGGTTCTTGATTTCCCCTACTCTGGTAAAAGACTCTGTGCCTCTACCAGATCTATTCCTCTCATGATTCTGTACACCTCTATAAGATCACCCCTCATCCTCCAGCCTTTCTTCAGCCAACCAAAATAATGTAAGTCACTCATTCCTGAAATGATTTAATTGAGCCTCTTTTGCAGTCACATCAAAGCCTTGACATGTGGCACCCAGACTAGACACAGGACACTGATTATGTCTCAACGATCATTTGATGGTCTAACTGCATGACATTTGTATGCTGTGATGTTCTGACTCTGGATATAATGCCTTTTTAACCATTTTCTCAACCTGTCTTGCCACCGGGTTTATGAACACGGTTCTGTGCACTACTGTTTAATTTCTCTTCTCATTCTTCAATGTTGCATTCTCGGCATTGCATTTCATCTACCACCCATCTTTCCATTTCATCTGCCTGTATAGAATTAGTCACTCTTTTAATATCTTCATAATAGTTCACTACACTACTCTTTTGTGCGATCAAATTTGGAAATTGGGTCCAAAAACCCCCAGTTCACGTAAAACATACAATCCTACTGTCAAGTCAAACTGAAATGAAAGGACAGGTGCAGAGAATTGCTAAATTGAAATCACAAGACAGTGATTAAAGTGGGCGGAACCCTAGCCTGTCGGGCTCTGCCCGGTTTTTTTTTAAAGGGGCACACAGCACCAGAAGCCAGGGATAGCCAGAAGAGGCAAGCAGGACTGATTTTCTACAGACTTGATTGGCAGCCGGTAAGGACTGAACACTAAATGAACTGAGCTGAAGACTGCAGCCCAGAGACTCTGTTTAACCCTTTAATGTCTGAGAAACTTGTCTGGCTAACGTGTTGATTAAGAAAGTTTGAAATAGTGTTTGTTGTATATGTGGGGTTAAGGGCTAATGTGAGCTGATTTCTAATGCTTATATGCTCTGTGTGGTGTTGGCTTAAATAATTGCGTTTTTAAAAAAGAAAAAAATGTGTTAAAAAAACAGTAAAGATTCATCTGATATTAAGCTAAAAAATTGGTAACAGTAGTGGGCATTATCTGTATTTTCTCTCAATGAAATGTGAAAATTATTTCAAAAGATAAAATGGCTGCTATGAGTTGGAATGTTACAGAATGTAACAGATACATGGAACTTTCCTTTATTTATATTTGGTTACAGTAATTTGTGTTTTTTCTGCCTTTATGTCTAAAGGGTTTTCACCTGATAAAGACTAAAGACTAAACCACTGAAAAGACTAAAAATGCCAAAATAAAAGGTGGAAAAGAAGTGTTTGGTCTTAGTGAATCCAGTTCATCATTTTGGGGTAGATAAATCAAATCCCTTTCAAGCAGGGAAACTGCAAAACATTAGAAGACTTGACACCTACATTACCTTCAATTTAGTATACTTTTTACAGCTCTTGTGATGTGCTATCCTTTCCAAAGAAGAATACAAAACAAATTGGATGACAATTTGCAGAGTGCATTCAATCTGGCTGCAAGGGTAAACTTGGAGTGCAGTTGGTTGATTTTCAATGTTAGATGCATCTGAATTTTCACTGGTAGGACAGACTATTTGAGATATACTTGAACATCTAGGCTTGGGTTCCCTGATGGCCAGTATAGGAGGGAATTGGGTGCTCTACCCGTACCCTCTATCTGGCTTTATTCAGATAGGCACAAACACAAAATAAAACAGTTCGTAGATCAGTGGTGAGTCTATCAAACAAGTTGGTTTATTGAAGCCTTAAGAGTGCGCTCTGGGAAACACTTTGCGTTCTCTCATAGTGTTTCTCAGTGCAATCTGTTAAGAACTTCAATAAACTGACTTGTTAGACTAACCACTAATCAACAAACTATTTAATTTTGTGTTTGTGCCTAACTGAGTGAAGCCAGATACAGGATATGGGATATACCACCAAATTCCCTCCTACAGCCAGGTACATGAAGGCAAAGGAGAGGGCCTATAATGGAAGCTGGCCTACCAGAAAAGTGGTGTTGGTGGGGGGGGGGGTCACTAAATAAATGGTTTTCAGGGGGAGAAACACTTCTTGATGAGCTCTGCCATACACCAAAGGCACAAAATAACATATAAACTAAATATGCTTGATACATTAAGCAGGTCAGGCAGCATCTTTCACTAACTACTAAAAACAAGACGAGTGTTTCGAGTCAGTGGCTCCCTTGTTAGAACTGGGAGGGAGAGAAAGAAAGTGCATAAAGCTGCAGGGAGCAGCTGGGGTGTCTCTGAAGTGAAAAACCAGGATGGCCACAGGAATAAGCTGTAAACAAAGTTAGTTGTTAGTCAGAGAGTAAGAAAACAGACACAAGAATATAGACTGAAGAAAGTAGGAACAAGGAACACGTTCTCCACAGATACTGCCTGACTTGCTGAGTTACTCCAGCATTTTGTGTCCTCTTGAAGAATGTAACAGTTACTTGATGTTGTTAGGTTCCGAAGGCGGAAGCATGCTCAGAGGTAAGATGAAGTGCTGTTCCTCAAGTTGGCACTATCAGCTGAGCCTTGCATTGCCTGGACTAGCAATGTAAAGTGCTGCAAGAAAGGAGGTGTGTGGTGGGAAAAGAGTGGACCAAGAAGTTGTGATGGCAACGGTCCCTGCGAGGGACACAAAAACAAGCATTGAATTCCCTTGACCCTCACCTGCTCCACATTCAACTGATCAATTTTCAATTAAAATTGAATCTGAATCTGAATCTATCATATCTTCTGCTACTTGTATTGTAATGTCACAATCAGATTCATTTTCCCTTCCACATCTCATTTAGCATTCCAACAAGACCTTTCCCAATTCCACCTGCATTGACCTAACCTTCTAATTGCACTATCCCATCCTGCAAAACTGCTGGACCTTTACACACTTCCTTCAATCCTCCACAGACCCAAACTTTTCATCCTGGCGAAGCAGCGGTTCACTTGCACATCTTCCAATTTAATCCTGTTTTGCTCTTTGAAAAAGTGTGCCCTTTTTGAGCAAGTCTCCGCATAATCCCATTGCAGAGATTTAAGATGCTCAGTGTCTTCAGGAATTGCTGACGATTTAATTCTCAAACTGAATCTCAACAAGTCTGCTCATGTTTGCAGGAAGAAAAAATGACAAGGAAAAGTACTGCAAAACCCAAATACTTTTTTAATCCTATTTCTGTTACAAAGCTGGCACTTGTCTCCATGTATGGCTCAAGCCTACACTATGCAGTGAATTCTTAATGTTCTTCAAGCATCCTTAAGAAACTTCTGCAATCACTACTTCGAGCTTTGTGGCTTTCAGTTAAGAAGACTGTCTTGACCAAATATATCTACTCTGAGAACAAATTTCAAAACACAAGGGACCTAAGCTTTCTAATGTGCATTACGGTTACTTTAGGGAGCGCTTCTTTATATTTTATGTCCTTTGCTCTTAGCAATTGCTTAAGAAAGTATTGAAAGTATTAACTTGTCTTGGCACACGTCACTTTACTGAGAAACACTTCTTTTATAACTGATACCATTACAAAGATCACACAAATTTAAATAGCAAATCACGTTGAACATGACAATTTTACTTCCGAAGTTTCCTTTTTTAAAATTAATGTTCAGACAATATACAATAGACAATAGGTGCAGGAGTAGGCCATTCGGCCCTTCGAGCCAGCACCACCATTCACTGTGATCATGGCTGATCATCCACATTCAGTACCCCGTTCCTGCCTTATCACCATATCCCCGCTATCTTTAAGAGCTCTATCTAACTCTCTCTTGAAAGAATCCAGTAAATTGGCCTCCACTGCCTTCTGAGGCAGAGAATTCCACAGATTCACAACTCTCTGGGTGAAAACGTTTTTCCTCATCTCCGTTCTAAATGGCCTACCCCTTATCTTAAACTGTGGCTCCCGCATCGGGAACATATTTCTTGCCTCTAGCATGTCCAATCCCTTAATAACCTTGTATGTTTCAATAAAACCCCCTCTCATCCTTCTAAATTCCAGAGTATACAAGCCCAGCCATTCTATCAGTTCTGATGACAATCCTACCATCTCAGGAATTAACCTCGTGAACCTGCGCTGCACTCCCTCAATAGCAAGAATGTCCTTCCTCAAATTTGGAGACCACAATTGGGCACAATATTCCAGGTGTGGTCTCACTAGGGCCCTGTATTATTGCAGAAGGATCGTTTTGCTCCTATACTCAACTCCTCGTGTTATGAAGGCCATCATGCCATTAGCTTTCTTAGAGTTTTCATCTCCCCATGCTCATGCTAACCATCAATCATCTATACTAATTTCATTTGCTAGCACTTGGCCTGTTGCCTTCTATGCCATGGCAATTCAGGTGACTTAGCATCTCAAGTGCAAATTTTAGATATTAAGAGTAGATGCCTCCTGCACTCACTCAGGCATTAAATTCCAAATTCAAACCACATTCTGGATCACAGAAAACTAAGCTCTAAACCTTATATTCCCTACTGTAAACATGTACATTCTGGTTATAGGCACCTCTGAAATGCAGAAAAAAATTAAGACAGTCAACCCTATGTGTGCCCCTCACAATTTTGTATAACGCTAACAGGCACCTCCTTAGCCTTTCCCACTCCAAAGAAAATCCCAGCTTATCCAGTCTCTCCTTACAACTGCAATATCCTGCTGAACCTGTGGCAACCAAAACTGCACACAATATTCCAAATGGGGCTTTGCCAATGATTTATATTTGAACAAAACTTGCTGAAAACAAGTAATTGTAAAATCAAAGAACATTGTAGCTCATGAAGCGCCTGTCTTTGGCAAAATAGCCGAGTTTACACAAAAAACAGATTTCCTTGATTTTTACCTGCCAATGTTCTCTCCCTGTTCCTTTTGAGAAACAATTTTGGTGCAAGACAATCTATGTACTCTCGTCACGTGGTGATGTTAGAATCTAGACACCGATCACTGGTAGACAATTCAGCTTCAGAAATGGATCTCGCTAATGCTCGCACAAATAGAATCTGGAAGGCACTCAGAAATGGCTGACTCTACTTTCCTTACATGGGGCACTTGGCCAATTGCAACATGCCTGCTATCATAAGCTAAACTTCACACTAGGATTCAGATCTGAGACACCTCTGCCTCATGTGTCTCACTGAATTAGCCAGCTGAGTTGTTACTGGAAATATTACTTTGTCAAGTGTCAAGTCTCTGTTATGCTTTCATCTTAACTATAAAAAGTCTCATTACTAAATAGAGCCGTGCAAATAACAGGATTAAACATCTGGAGACATTATGGTAATCAAGTAAAATGACAGGGATTTAAGGAAAACTAGGCTGTCACGGATATTAAACTGAGCAAGGAAACAACAACTTGTGTCTTCAAACTAATGTGTGGAACTTTCCAGTGAGTTCAGTGCAATAAATCCAGTATATTTTTAATGGGAGATTGGGCTGTCTAGCTTCAGCTGGCATTGAACATCTCCTTGAAGAACATTTAACAAAATCTTTCTCCGTTAACACTGAGAGCTACAGGCTGCTTATCCATGGCCAGTGCTGATCACAAGGAACTGGGTGGCAAGGAATGTTTCCATGTTCCCACGCAACAAGCAGGAAAGCCAGCTTCATTTGAACATAAGGCCACATTACATTCTCTCCTTGGTTCGTTGTGAATGGGGCTCCTCTCTGAAAGCACATCAATATGGAGTCAGGAAGAATAGTAAGGTTAAACGAGAACTTACGAGTTTGAAGTTTGATCCTTATTTTATGAGGAGTTATGATGAGGGATTTCATGAAGACCCCACCAGCACGCATGCGCAACATTCTTTAAAGCAGCGGTGTGGAATCACAGATAACAACAATGACTGAAGATACTAAGATTAAGAGACTCTAATATACCAGTTGACCTTATGATAGTGGGTTGGGAACGGAGGGCACAAAATCCCTCAACGTAACTCCTCATAAAATAAAGATCAAACTTCAAACTGATAAGTTCTCATTTAATCTTACTATTTTACTTCGGAGTCACATGAGTGACTTCATGAAGATTTCAAAGCTCTGTGATTCCATTCCCTGGACCACGTCCATGCTCACACACTGCCGTAATACTGATGAAGGAAATATGTTAACATATTTCAGACTTGACCAAGCTAAAAAATAATAATGTATTTATTAATACAAAACAAAACCTCCTGAATTCGGGGACAAACGTTTAGGGAACAGCACTTAAAATTGACTCTGCAAACGTTGCAGGAGCGGCCACAGGTTTGTTATAAAACTGCTGAAATGTAGTTTCACTGGCCCAGCCCGCTGTTGCGAGGACATGATCCATGGGTACCTCCATGGTCCTCGCCGCTGATGAGGATGCAGCCCTGGTAGAATGAGATTTAAACATGTTAGTGTGTATACCTGCTGCACACAATACCACTCTGAGCCACCTGGAGATAGTCTGCACCCTGTGATGTGGGTTTTTATGGCTGATAAACAGTCCCGTCTCCATTTTCATGATGGTGTGTGTGACATTAATATAATGTCGGATATACAGCGGCTTGCGAAAGTTTTCATACCCCTTGAACTTTTCCACATTTTGTCACGTTACAACCACAAACATAAATGTATTTTATTGGGATTTTATGTGATAGACCAACACAAAGTGGTGTATAATTGTGAAGTAGAAGGAAAATGATACATGGTTTTCAAATTTTTTTAACAAATAAAAAACTGAAAAGTGTGGCGTGCAAAAGTATTCAGCCCCCTTTACTCTGATACCCCTAAATAAAATCCAGTGCAACCAATTGCCTTCAGAAGTCACCTAATTAGTAAATAGAGTCCACTTGTCTGTAATCTAATCTCAGTATAAATACAGCTGTTCTGTGACGGTCTCAGAGGTTTGTTAGAGAACATTAGAGAACAATCAGCATCATGAAGCCCAAGGAACACACCAGACAGGTCAGGGATAACGTTGTGGAGAAGTTTAAAGCAGGGTTAGGTTATAAAAAAATATCCCAAGCTTTGAACATCTCACGGAGCACTGTTCAATCCATCATCCGAAAATGGAAAGAGTATGGCACAACTGCAAACCTACCAAGACATTGCCGTCCACCTAAACTGACAGGCTGGGCAAGGAGAGCATTGATCAGAGAAGCAGCCAAGAGGCCCATGGTAACTCTGGAGGAGCTGCAGAGATCCACAGCTCAGGTGGGAGAATCTGTCCACAGGACAACTATTAGTCATGCACTCCACAAACCGGGCCTTTATGGAAGAGTGGCAAGAAGAAAGCCATTGTTGAAACAAAGCCATAAGAAGTCCTGTTTGCAGTTTGCCACAAGCCATGTGGGGAACACAGCAAACATGTGGAGGAAGGTTTTCTGGTCTGATGAGACCAAAATTGAAGTTTTTGGCCTAAATGCAAAACGCTATGTGTGGCGGAAAACTAACACTGCACATCACCTTGAACACACCATCCCCACTGTGAAACGTGGTGGCAGCATCATGCTGTGGGGATGCTTTTCGTCAGCAGGGAGAGGGAAGCTGGTCAGAGTTGATGAGAAGATGGATGGAGTCAAATACAGGGCAATCTTGGAAGAAAACCTGTTAGAGTCTGCAAAAGACTTGAGACTTGGTTGGAGGTTCACCTTCGAGCAGGAAAACGACCCTAAACATACAGCCAGAGCTACATGGTTTATGGTTTAGATCAAAGCATATTCATGTGTTAGAATGGCCCAGTCAAAGTCCAGACCTAAATCCAATTGAGAATCTCTGGTAAGACTTGAAAATTGCTGTTCACATCCGCTCTCCATCCAATCTGACTGAGCTTGAGCTATTTTGCAAAAAAGAATGGACAAAAATTTCAATCTATAGATGTGTAAAGCTGGTAGACATACCCCAAAAGACTTGCAGCTGTAATTGCAGCGAAAGGTGGTTCTACAAAGTAATGACTCGGGGGGGGCTGAATACTTTTACACGCCACACTTTTCAGTTTTTTATTTGTAATAAAATTTGGAAACCATGTATCATTTTCCTTCCACTTCACAATTATGCACCACTTTGTGTTGGTCTATCACATAAAATCCCAATAAAATACATTTACGTTTGTGGTTGTAACGTGACAAAATGTGGAAAAGTTCTAGGGGTATGAAAACTTTTGCAAGCCACTGTAGGTGGCTATACAGAGTCGAACATCAATGGGGTATGCTATGAATTCCAATTTCAGGCCAGTAGTTCCAGACCTGTGTTGTTTAAGTAACTCATCTATAAAGAAAGTCACTTTATTGGGGGTCAAAACCATTCTGTCCAGTTTTAGTTTCTGTAGTGTCTGGACCCATTTTGCTGTTGTTAGTGCCATTAACATCATCACTTTGAAGGTGAGTTTGTCCAGTGGTAAATCCATCATAGGCGACCAGCCCCTGAGTGGGGAAAACACAACCCCAATATCCCAGGTGATATTATATCGTGGTTGGGGAGGGTTGGAATTGAATATACCCCTCATGAGTTTGGATACCAGCTGGTGAGATCCCACTCCAATGTTGAGAGAGGATGATAGTGCACTCCTGGCACTGTTTATGGCACTGTAACTGAGGGCCTCATCAAAATGAAGGCCCGCGAGGAATTCCAGCACATTGGTAATCATAGCAGAGTTGTGGCTGGTCTAAGTCCGACTACAGAAGGCCTCCCACTTCCTTATCTGGGTGAGGTACTGTTTCCTTGTCAACTCTCTGCACAATGCTGTGATGATGTCCATGGTTCTTGTAGACAGTCCGAATTCCAGCAACGGCCTCTTCAGAACCTGCAAGCCAACAGGTTCAGATGATATTCCCCTGTTATGGGATTGGTCACCAAATTCGAGCATTTGGTAACCTGAATCCATGGTTCTTTCATCATGCTGAGGACCACCGGGTACCATGGTTGTGTGGGCCAGTCGGGTATTATAAGTATACCTGATGCAGAATCTAGTTGTATTTTCTGCAATACCCGACTGATGAGGCAAAATGGGGGAAATGCATAGAAAAACCATTTCCCCCAATGTAGCGAGAATGCGTACATCGCCACTGCCCCAGGATCTGGTTCCCAAGAGACATATGTTGGTATCTGATGGTTCAACCTGGACGCAAAGAGGTCGATATCTGGTGTTCCATATTTGGTTATAATTTTAGCAAATATTTGGGGGTTCAACATCCACTCGATGTTGTCGTTAAATACTCGTGACCTGGTGTCCGCCACTGTATTGAGCTTACCCGGAAGGTACGTAGCTGATGTCCAAATATTTATTTCAATACACCAGAGCCAGATTAAATTAGCCAATTCATCACAAGATATTTACTTGATACCACCCATTTGGTTTAAATATGCCACCACTGTGGTATTATCTATTTGAAGACGGACATGCGTATGATGCAGATTAGTGCAGTAAGCCCGTAGCCCGTGAAATGCTCCCAGCATTTCCAAATAGTTTATACCTTGTGATTGAAGAAGAGTAAACTCATGCAAATCCCATCTGCCGCCACAACTAGAAGTGGTGTCAGTGGCTCCCCAGCCCTGGGCGCTTGCGTCGGTTTGTAACACGACTGATGGGTTTGATATAATGATGGGATTAAAACAATCACAAACATTGCTAATCCACCATAGTAGCTCAATTTTTGCCTTGTTTGGCAGCTGCATAGGTCTGTCAAAATGTCCAGCATTTGCTTTTAATGCTGAGATTTTAGCTCTCTGCAAGTTTTGATAGTCTAACGGGCCAAATTGTGCAGCTGAAAATGTAGCTACAAGTTTCCCAATCACCTTAGCAGCATGTCTAATGGTCAGTTCCCTGGAGCAAGCAAGGCTGTTACATGCCTCTATTATGTCTGTTGCTTTGTTCTCTGGAATAGTGAGAATCATATGACTGTGTTAATTGTGAATCCCGGATAGTCCATAATCCCAGAGGGGGTTGAACTTAGATTTGGCTGGATGGATGACAAACCCTAGTTTCTCGAATAATGATTTGGTAGCTATTACTGCTAATTTAGCTCATTCCATAGTTCTTCCCACAATTAAAATGTCATCTAGGTATGCCATGACTATGTGGTTTTGTCTTCTTAGAGACGCCAATACTGGTTTTAGTATTTTGATAAATAACCTAGAGGCTGTTGTAAGCCCATTAGGTAGGACTTTGTATTGCCATACTTGCCCCATCCAAACAAATTTTAAGTATTTCCGGTGATGGTCCCGTATAGGTACTGAATAGTATGCAACTTTTAGGTTGATGCAGGCCATAAAGCACCCTCTGGAAATCAGTTGCTTAGCTGTTTCAAATGTTTCCATCTTGAAAAGTGTATATTGAACAAAGGTATTCAAGTGGGTTAAATCAATTATGATACGACATCCACCATCTTTTTTGGTTTTGGTAAAGATGTTAGATACGAACTCAAGAGGTTCATGTGTCATTTTTTCTATAACCCCCTTGGTGTATAACCTTAATAGCTTCGCATGTCCTTCCACTTTTTCTTTGTGAGAAAGTGCAAATTTCCTGTTAGGTACATGCTGAGCTGGGGGAAGATGGCCATTTATGAATTCAATTTCATAGCCCTGAATACTTTGTAATATAAAAGTGTCAGAAGTTATAGAACCCCATGCATCCAAGAATGTACGCAACCTCCCTCCTACTTGTGAGGTTATACACGCAGCACTCCCAAGAGAACCAGAACCCCTTACCTCCATGGTTACCGGCAGGGCTTGTTGTACTGGCCTTTCTTGGGTCTTTGTGTTGCTGGGATGTGGGGTTGGCACATCTTCCAGGCTGGTCGCTGTGGGCCCTGTCCTAAAAAAGGCTTTTGTTGGTCGGGCATGACCGGAGGGTTGGTTCTAGTTGCCCTGTCGGTTTGAACCCGAGGCCTGTTCGATGTTGCATAAGGATGCTGTCTGTGATACGCCGATGGTCTGCTCGAGGATGGTGGTTTCATCAACCCGACCGCTTTTGCTTCCTCATCCAGGTCTTTTACCTGCTTAGGCAGGTCTTCACCGAACAACTGTCTCGGTGGTAGCGTTACATTGGCTTTACACAAACCCGCCAATTTTGGGTTTAGTGTTGGACGGATGGAGCTCTTGCGAAAGCAGTTGATCTCAAACTGAGTATTGCATAGCATCGCTAGTGCATCCTGCTGCTCCTCTGTCATGTCTGTCCCGTCTATGGACCTGCGAAAAGGCAGTAATGCCTGTGGTCAATAATTTCAGGATTTTTTGTAATTTTAATTCCTGGGTCCTGATCCCAGGACTGATGTTACCCCAGATGGATGTGTTGACGGTGGGGACATTGAGCGACACACAATTTTCCGTAGCTTTGCATTTGTTAATAGTCTCCGACAGCACCTGTTCCTGCAGCTGGTGTGTGGTTAAATAATTGATGCTGGCCGCTAGCCTAGTCTGAAGAGGTTGTCCTGAGAGTGCTGGTTGGGCGAACTTCGATACTACTTCGAGAAGTTCCTCTTCAGACATCTCTTGCAACACAGGTTCTTGCGCCAACCCCTCTTCAAAGTCAACTAATGGCTGACTTCTGGCACTTCCTATTGAAGAGGGAGAGATGTTCAGTAGTTCTGCTGTGTGTCTGGTTGGTCCCATAGACACACGCTCTTGATGGAGAAGGTCCCTTTCGAGCAGCCGCTCATCCATTCGCTCTATTTGAGCTATGCGACCGTCGCCACTATCTGCGGACGACAAGTCGACTTCCCCATGTTCTGATGAATGATTAGGGCTTCTACCATCAGTCCACACCTCGTCGAGGTGATGTCTAAGGAACCTAGGTAGGTAGTTGGTGCCTGCTACTCCTACGGGGCTGCATGACTCCCGCGTGGGCTTGCTGCCAGTCCCAGAAGTACGGGACTGATGCAACATAAAGTCGGTGCCAACCGCTCCTGCGGGGCAACCTACTTGTGTGTTTTTCCACTGGTCCGCGATCTGGCAGAGTGAAGCGGTGGTGAGTCGGTGCCAGCCACTCCTGTGGGGCTACCCGACTTCCGTGTTGATTTTCCACCGGTCCGCGTTCTGGCAGACTGAAGCGGTGATGAGTCGGTGGCGGCCGCTGCAGTGGGGCTACTCGACTTCGATGTGGTTTTCCCACTGGTCTGCCCTCTGGTGACTTGTAATAGTGGGGAAGTGGAACGTGCCGTTGAAACAGGCACTGACTTACGCACCTTTTTACCGCTGGCCCGGTGCTGTTCGGGTTGAAGCGGTAAGGAGTCAGGGTCTTGCCTACCCTGCTCCCGCGCGGTCCTGCTGCCAATGCGCAGCTCCTGCCTGGCCTGTTCTGGTGGAGAGTCGGGTCCTGCCGACTGAGCGGGGCTCCCCGACTTCCGCGCTCTTTTTCCAGCCCGTGGTACGGGTGCTGCCGGTGTAGCGGACAGCTCCGGGGATATCGGCCGCTGACTTCCATCCGAAGTCCCGCGGTCCTTGGAGTCATGCTTCGATGCAGTCTTTGTATTACTCCTCCTTTCCATCGTTTCTGTAAGGAAATTCACAAATACAGAAACTAACCAACTCAAGGTTAGTAAAACTTACCTAAGGGCCTTTTTGAAGCTGCCGGTAGAGGAGCCATGTGACTCCGAAGTAAAATTGTATTTGATGATTGCAGTAGCAAGGTTTACAAGATAAAGAAGGGGGAAAAAAAGAAAAACATATTTTTAGTGCACCGTGTAAAAATCCTCAGCACGCCACAAGCATTTTATAGGTTTTTGGTGTACTGAGGTGCTGTACAGTAATTTGAAGATGGTGAGGGGATAACTGAATGTAGCTGACCAAAGTTATGAAGTACATTCCTAATGACTTTGCTTCGAACAATTGGTCTAAATGTTTCATCCCTCAACTATTAATTTTAGAAACAGATTTCATCACCCTGACATGATTTAATTACAATGAACCTCTGTGTTTATGGTTACATCCTTGCAAGCAAAATGATAATATGCCAAAAGTTAGGTGGGTTTCCAGTAAAAGGTGTCCCATTTCACCACAGCTAGCGCAGCACCATTTTTCAAATGCAGGTGAAAAATTAAATAGCCGTTTTTTAAACACAATACTGACAATACTACTAGTATAACACCAGAATACTAAATATCCAATGCATTAAAAAGAGTTACAGCAATCAAAAACAAAATATCAGTTTAAATTTGTGATCATGTTTAACCTTCCCAATACAATGTTTAACTAAAATCTAACCTGTTTCTTTTGATGGAGATTGTAAAAGCTGTAAGACCATCTGAGAAGGAAGCAACAGGTTCCTCAGTACCCTGAATAACACTGCTCCCAGTACCACATAGAATTCACTCACAATTTATCTTGCTGATCACCCCAAATAATGCTCTCTGTACAAAACCAATAGCCACAACTCTTCCCACCCAAAACATAGTCTGTCCATTTCCCTCCAGGGATGTTGCCTGTGCCACTGAGTTCCTCCAACAGTTGTTTTTTTTAGCCACTACACTTAGAAAGTGATTCACGGGCCTGGACATAATAAGCTTAGAAGTTGGCAAGTCTGGAAATATTAACTCGGAAGCAAGACGAGACTGACATTTCATGGCTGCAGTCAGCTAGATGGTAAGACTTGGTGAGAGAAAATACATAAAAGTGCTGCAGTAACTCAGCGGGTCAGGCAGCATCTACGGTGAACGTGGCTAGGTGACGTTTCAGGTCGGGACATTTCTACAGACTGATCGCACTTGGGGGGGGGGGGGGGGGGGGAGGAGAAAGCTGGAAGAGAGGTGGACAAACCCTACCAAGTGATCGGTGGATACAGGTGAGGGGGACTTTTTGATACGTAGATGGTTGGACAAAAGCCACTGATGATGAGACAAATAAAATGTGAGATAGGGATAGTAGAGATGCGTGTTGGGTAGCCGGAGGAAGGAACATAGGTGGAAGAGGAGAGTGGGTGGAGTGGGGGGTGGGGGGCGAGGGGGCAATAGGTGCGAACCGAAAGCAAATTAGACTGGAAGGATGGCAGCCAGGGAGCAGGCAAGAAGAAGGGAGATGAGGGATAAAATGACGTAGATGATAAGGCTTAAGCCCCTGTCCCACTTTCCCAAGTTACTCACAAATTCTCTTGAGTTTTCCCCTTGATTCAAACTCGAAAATGCCAGCCGTAGGTACTCGGGGCTATTTTTTTTACTCGTGGACATTTTTCAACATGCTGAAAAAACGTCCTGACTTACCTGATGCCCCGAGTACCTACGGCTGGCATTACAAGCCGCTACTAAATATCTACGGACACCTACGGCCTCCTACGGACTCGCTACGGACATTCTCCGAGTTTCAATCAAGGGAAAACTTGGGAGAATTTGTGAGTAACTCGGGAAAGTGGGACAGGGGCTTTAGAGGTGGCTGCTGCAAGAGCTTTGACTCAGAGATTGAAATAGTTTTGGTGAAACACGCTCACCGAAGCCAGCTATTGTGTGGCGGTACAAGTACGCCCGCTTCATGGCGACAATAACATTTATCTAATCAGATAGAAAGGAATGGATTGCCTTATTGAAATGAAATCTGATATTTATCCAGCTTAAAAATAAATACTTTATTGTACATGATTTGTATTGCACTTGTTCCCATTGATCTTATTCCAGGTATTCCACCAATCAAGGTTGAAAATTTGTACAGGATTGCTATTGAGCAGAGTGATACTGATCTCTGACAGGGCGATGCATACCAATGACACCCAAAACCCAAAGATTCGTATTTCACCAGGTCTCAATATTTTCAATAACTATGTACTTGAAGTGGTTTTATGCTATGAGATCCGATAACATCACGTTGTGGGGCTCATTTTGGAAATGCTTCCATTATCTTTCCTGTGTCCAGTTGTAAATATCTCTATTGCTGTAAACGATTCTCACATTTCAAAGATCCTTCAAATATACAAGTATGCAAACAACCACCAAAGGGGTGGCACAGAGGTAGAGTTACTGCGTCACAGCGCCAGACACCTGGGTTCGATCCTGTCTACAGGTGCTGTCTGTATGGAGTGTGTACATTATCCCTGTGACTACGTGAGCTTTCTCTTTCTCTGGTTAATCCCACATTCCAAAGACGTGCAGGTTTGTAAGTTAAAATGCTTCTGTAAATTGTCCCTAGTGTGTAGGATCGAACTAGTGCATGGGTGATTGCTGGTTGGTGCAGAATCAGTGGGCCGATGGGCCTGTTTCCATGCTGTATCTCTAAACTAAACTAAACTAAATTTAAATTATAGATGGATATAAAAAGCTGGAGTAACTCCACGGGTCAGGCAGCATCTCTAGTGAAAAGGAATAGGTAACGTTTCAGGTCGAGAGTCTGAAGAAGGATCTCAACCCAAACGTCACGTATTCCTTTTCTCCAGAGATGCTACCTGACCCGTGGAGTTACTCCAGCTTTTTGAGTCTATTTTCAGTGTAAACCTGCATCTGCAATTCCTTCCGACATTCTAAATTTAAAAAGTGAGTAGTGAACCACTTATGACTCCTCACATCCAGTGCAGTCAATCTGCTTCATTTGGACATTATATTCAATCGGGTGAAAGTTACAAAATGATTCTGGTGATGGATATGTCAAGTCACTTTTATAGTTCAAAATGACAGTGGTGATTCAGTGATTTAATTACTGATTCTAAATCATACATGAAAATCTGTTTATATACAGAGAGAAACAAATTACTGAATTTAAATTTTATGCGATGGCCATTATGCTCCATGATATGTGCCAAAGTTGCCCAGTTCATAAAATCGTGAAACGCATCTTAACATCGGTGCCATTTCCAATTGTGTGTGTGTATGAAATAGCCCAACTGTTTCCCTATAATACTGCAGTTTTTAATATTTTGCAAATGTAAGACCAATTAAATGATCAAACTATGTCAACAAACAATTTGAATTACTTATCAAGTCATAGAGTTATACAATATGGAAACAAGCCCTTTGGACCAACACGTCCATGCCGACCAAGAGGTCTACCTGAACTATCGGCCTCTGGCCCTTACCTGTCTAGACTGTTGCAACCCATTCCTTAAGATTTTCCATTCATATCTTCGAATTATTGAATTGAATACATTTTATTAGACAAATATGTATACATACAAGGAATTTGCCTTGGTGCTTTGCTCACAAGTACCAACACGATATACAGTAGACAATTAAAGATAAAACATTATAATTTAAACATGTGAAGAAAGAAATGAAGTTCCAGAGCACAAGGAGGCTATAGACTTGTGGCTGTTGAGTAAAGCTACTGCTCATGGAAAAAAGCTGTTTTTATGTCTGGCTGTGGCAGCTTTGACAAGCCGGAGTCACCTTCCAGAGGGAAATGCTTCAGAGTTTGTGACCAGGATGAGAGGGGTCAGAGATGATCTTACCCGCTCTCTACCTGGCCCTTACAGTGTAAAGTTTGTCGATGGGGGGGGGGGAAGGTTGCAGCCAATAACCTTCTTGGCTGATCAAACAATGCGCTACAGCCTCCAGATGTTGTGTTTGGTGGCTGAGCCAAATCAGACCATGATGGATAAGTTGAGGACAGACTCCATGATGGCCGTATAAAACTGGACCATCATTGCCTGTGGCAGATTGTGTCCAAGATGTGCTTTTCCAGCCACACATACTGCTTTCTGTCTGTCAGGAAGTTGATGATCTACTGACAGAGGGGTTCTGAGTGTAGTAGCTCTCACACAATGGTGTTGAATGCAGAGCTAAAATCAACAAACAAAATCCTTGCAAGGTCCAGTGGCGGTCTAGGTGCTGGAGGATGAAGTGCAGGCCTAGGTTGACTGAGTCATCCACTGATCTATTGGCCCGGTATGCAAACTGGAGGGGGTCCAGCAGGGACCCCCTCTAGTTTGTGATATTTTTCAATTGGGCCAGCACGTCTTTCAGGGAACTTCATGATTACAGAGGTCAGCGCGACAGTCCTGTAGTCATTAAGACCAGTAATCCTTGGCTTTTTGGGTACGGGGACAATAATGGAGACTTTGAAATATACAGGAATAGTGAGGGTTTGCAGGGACCGGTTGAAAATGTCTGTGTATACCGATGCCAGTTGTTCGGTACAGAGCTTGAGGGTAGAGGGGGAAACATTGTTCAGTCCTGAATTTCTGGCTATTTTGCCTCCTCAATTGCTATTGTTAAAGATGGAGAAGTGGTCAGACTGATGTTGGGCTGAAAGGAGGGGGTGGGTAGTGGACGAGGGCCCAGTCTTTGCAGACTGGAATCAGGCTGTAAGTAGGTGTGAAGTGGTGATTGGGGAGGAGTAGGTAGGGGAGAGAGATTATGTTTCGGTTTATTGAACCTGCAGTAGAACTCATTCAGGTCGTTGTTCAGCTGACGATTGTCCAAGGAGCGGGGGATTTTCCTCGTAGCTGGTGATTTCTTGCAAGCCCTTCAAAGGACATTTATTATCACATACACCAATTGGTGTAGTGAAACTTGACTTGCCATTGCAGCACACAAATAAAGATAAGACACAACCTCAAAGAATTTAACAGTAAGCATAAAAACATCCCCCCACAATGGTTCCCACTGTGGGGGAAGGCAGCAAAGTCCAGTCCCATCCTCAGTTCACGCATAGTCGGGCCTATTGAGGCCTCCGCAGTCGTTGCTATGGCAGCACAATGCTTCAGACCCTCTCGCCGGATGATGAAGCTCTGGTGTCGGGTCAACACTCCTTAGCGGCTTGGAATGTCTGGGGCGGCCGCCTCCTCCCCGGAGACCACGGTTCCTGAAGTCAACAGGCCGCGCTGGTCGGAGCTCCGACTCTGGCGGCCTTGTCGTGAGATCCCAGGCTCTGCGGTGTTTAAAGCTCAGCACCGCCCGCGGCTGGAAGCTCCACAGACCGCAGCTCCGCGATGTTGGAGTCGGCGGTCCCAGCCCTCCGGAGCCCACTGCACGGCAGTCCGGGCAAGGCATCGCCCGCTTCACGATGGCGCCCCAGCGCTGTGCCGCAGCCGAAGCCGAAGTCCCGGCCCATCCCGGCAGGAAACGTGGCTCCAGGCTGCCGGTAGGCCGCGAGGAAGGGGCAAAAACACGGCTCGGAGAAAAGCCATATCTCCGACCAGGTAGATACTGAGAAAATAGTTTCCCCCTTTCCCCTCCCCCCACCCCCCACATAAAAAGACTAAAAGACCTCCAAAACAAACACTTTTAACTAACTAAAAATTTAAAAAAAGACTAACAGCTGCTGGCAGGGCAGCCATACACAACGGCGGCCCCTACCCTAAACATAAAAGAGGTAAATTCCCTCGGAGAATAAAAGGGTTTGCAATTTGTAAAAAAAGATTATTGATTTGGAGAACAGAAGTTAGACAATACCGTGATGTCGCTACACCATCTCTGGTTAGTATAGAAGCATATTCCACTGCCTCTTGATTTCCCGGCTGCCTCCACTTCACTGTCCACTCTGGTCCACAAGGCTTGACACAGACTCTCATCAAACTTTGATACTCCTGAACTTCCTGATGCTGAACACACATTTAACTTCAAATGCATTGGAGAAACTGGTCTATGCAACTGCCTATGGAACTGGTGCGTTACAATGCAGAGACCTATATTCTGCCGTCTGCATCTTCCCCTTTACTCTAACTACTCTACTTGAGTTTGGGTTGATCATATTTATTTATAGTATTAGCTGATCTGTTCAGGTAGCATGCAAAACAAATCTTTTCACTCTTTTCTCGGTACACGTGACAATAAACCTAAATCTTAGCTAAACTTCAACTAAATCTAAAGCTAAATACAGTGACAAATATAAACAAAGACACTTGCATTTAAACAACAGCAAAATCCGAAGAGATGGAGTAATTTAGGAAGTTAGGGACATCTCTGGAGAGAATGGATAAGTAGCATTTCGGGTCAGGACTGTTCATCCCTCCAGAGATGCTGCCTGACCTGTTCAGTTACTCTAGCACTTTGTGCTTTGCTGAAGATTCAAGCATCTGTAGTTTATTGTGTATCAGGGCTGCCAACTCTCACGCTTTGAGCATGAGAATCACGCATTTGAAGAAATTCTCACGCCCTCACGCTGATCAGAAATGTCTCACGCTCTGTGGTGAGAAATTCTGTGATCAACGAAAATGTCAAAACTCAGATAAACTGCATGGTCCGCGGGTGTTGGAGAGCCGGGGCTGAGGGAGGGATGGGAACAGATGTAGCGGCAGGAACAGATGCGGGGATCCGGGGCTGGCGAGTGTTTGTGGGGCCTGCGAGTCGCTTGCTGCATCTTCGGCCATGGAGCAGTGCAAGAGTCCCGGGCCATCGGAGGCGTCGGAAGCGTTGCGCTGCTGCCGCGAGAGTCTCTGTCTGTTCCAAAGGGACAGAGACTCCCAAAGGGAGGTGGAGAGAGAGAGAGGGGAAGGAGACAGGGAGACATGGGGGGGGGGGGGGGGGGGGAGAGAGAGAGAGAGGGGGGGAGAGGGGAGTGACAGAAGGGGAGTGAATGGGGAGAGAGCAGAGGGAGAGGGTGGGAGAAAGAGGGGAGAGGGTGGTAGGGGAGAGATAGGGAGAGAGGGGGGAGTGAGGTAGAAGGGGGGAAGAGAGATGGGGGAAGAGAGAGAGGGGGTGGAGAGGGTAGGAGAGAATGGGAGAGAGGGGAAGAGAGAGGGGTGGTAAAAGAGAGAGGAGGAAGAGGGAGAGAGAGATGGGGGCAAAGAGAAAGAGGAGATTAGAAAGAGGAGAAAGAGAGGGGAGAGAGAGCAAGGAGAGAGTGAGGTGGGAGGGAGAAATGGGGGAGAGAGGGAAGGAGAGAGGTGAGATGGAGAGAGAGAGAGGGAAGAGAGTGTGTGGAAAGAGAGCGAGGGGGGAGAGAGGGAGGGAGATGGAGACGGGGAGAGGGGGATGAAAGAGAGGGGGCGGGCGAGAGAGGGAGAGGGAGAGGGAGAGGGAGAGGGGAGAGACAGAGAGGGGGAGGGGAGAGAAAGAGGGGGAGGGGAGAGAAAGAGGGGGAGGGGAGAGAGGTGTGGGAGAGAGGGGGAGAGAGAGAGGGGTGGAGAGGGGGAGAGAAAGAGAGGGGAGAGAGGGGGATAGAGAGGCAGGGCTGCCAACTCCCATGCATTGAACGCGAGAACCAGGGGTAACAGTTTAAGAATAAAGGGCGGGGCAGTTAGGACTGAGATGAGGACAAACTTTCTTCACACTGAGAGTTGTGAATCTGTGGAATTCACAGAAGGCAGTGCAGGCCAATTCACTGGATGCTTTACATTTAGTTCTTGGGGCAAACAAAATCAAGGGAAATGGGGAAAAACAGGAAAGAGGTACTGATTTTATATGAAAAGCCATGATCATATTGAATGGCAGTGCTGGCTCGCAGGGCCGATGGCCTATTCCTGCACCTATTTTCTAAGCTTGAGTATATGGCAATAAAACTGGATCACTTGATTTTGAAACATTCATGCATGGTGGAGATATAATGTAGTCATAGAGTGATGCAGTGTGAAAACAGGCCCTTCGGCGCAACTTCCCAACACCCGCCAACATGTCCCAGCTACGCTACCTGCTTTTGATCCATACCTCCAAACCTGTCCAATCCATGTATCAGTCTAACCTTTTTTTAAATGTTGGGTTGGTCCCTGCCTCAACTACCTCCTCTGGCAGCTTGTTCTATACACCCATCACCCTTTGTGTGGATAATGTTACCCCTTAAAAACTTACCTCTTAAAAATACTTCATTCAAAAAACATTGAAATCATACTTCTATAATGCATTAAAACATGATTTTGATACATCAAATTTCAAAAATGTCCTACCCTGGGAGGGGGGACACCCTTCTTCCACACCCTCTCCTCAATCGGTTGCTCCACTCCCTCACCGGGTACCCCCAAGGCCAGTGATCAGTGATCGCTCAGCCGCCCCTATTTCAAAAACGCTCCATGGAGAACACTGCCAGATGTGAGCGGGGAACTGAGGCCATTTGTCCGTGATGTCTGCATCCCATCCATCTCGGAGGTTTTATTTTTATGATGCCATTTAAACTTCACTTGGATTTCAATCACTTCAATGTAGAAGTAATTGGGAATGGAGGGCATTGGAACAAAACTTTGCCCTTGGTACATATTAACTAATGTAATAATGTATGCATGTTGGTAGGTGCAATCAAAACAAAGATCTTTTTATCATATGTTATGAATACCACAGAAAATATTAGGTACTCTCAAGATCACATTTAATAGAATAATATTGCTTAAATATATAGTTATTGAACTTTGCATTTTGGAAAAGTCCCAGCTGAGACAGCAAAATGCTGAAAATATTGGGGGTGAAAATGACTTCAGGACGGTTTGTTACAAAAATGAAAGAAATGGTATCAGAATACTTATACGGCTGAGTAAGTATAATTTTATGGATGGAAATTGTGTTCAATCAACTGAAGACTTATTTGACAAAGTAACTAGCATGTTAGATAACAAGGAAGCCAATGAATGTAGCAAATTTTGTTCTCCATAATTTGGTCTGTGAAGTGCCCCATAAAAGGTTACTGCATTAGAAGAGCACCTGTGGAGGTGGTCAGTAGCACTAAGTTCCTGGGGGTGCAGATCACTAACAGTCTGACCTGGTCAAATAACATCTCATCAACAGTTAAGATAGCGCAGCAGCGGTTGCACTTTCTGCGCTGGATGAGAAGAGCTCACCTCCCCCATCCCATCCTCACCACTTTCTACTGGGGCACCATAGAGAATATTTTGACCAGCTGTATCTCTGTCTGGTTTGGGGACGGTAAAGCCTCCGACTGGAAGTCCGTGCAGAGAGTGGTGAGGACAGCGGAAAAAAATCATCGGGACTTCTCTCCCCTCAATCGGGGATATTGCGACCAAAAGTTGCGTGTCTAAGGCCAGCAGTATTATAAAATACACCACACATCTCCATCACGGACTGTTCACTCTGCATAAGGAGCAGAACATCAAGGTTCTGCAACAGCTTCTTCCCATGAGCCATCAGACTCCTGGATGCCATGTAATGGGCTGCAACCATTATCTGTTTATCCTTTTATCCTTTTATCCATTTTCATCCATTTTATCCTTCTGTTAATTATCGTGTTGCACGGGGAGCCAAATGTAACAGAATTTCGTTTGGAATTGCATATATCGATGTATTTCTAAATGACAATAAAGTTTGTTTGACTTTTTGACTGTGGACTTCAACGTAATAGGTTAAGTCCAGGGGGTCAGATCTGTGGCTTTATGTGTGGGCCAGATATATTGTCAGTGCAAAGGGGCTAGGAGCAAGGCCAAGTTTGCATCCAGAGTCAAGGTCTGGAATAGTACTAGATGTGCAGTCAAAGCTGGGACCAGGGGTCTGGGAACCTAAGCAGGTAAGCAGCTATGATCAGGGTGGAATAGGGGCCGAGGTGTAAGGCTGGACTCAGGGACAGGAATGAGAGAAGATATGCAACTGGAGTCGGGGCCAGTAGTAGTACCAGGTGTGCAGTGAGACCCAGGTTGGTCAGCATGGGCCAAGTGCTTGATTATAATCTGATTTCCATACATGAATACACTAAATCTGCACCTGTTGATCAGAGCCTGGGCTCTACTGTGGAATGTAATTAGGAATGTAATTTACTCAAACCTATTCATAGCTAATCCAATTTAAAGCATACACTTGAATGCAATATATAAGCTAAAAGAGTCGCTACAGTATGCACCATAACCTTCTACACCTATTTTATTCATGAACCCGTGCAAATGTCTCTTAAAAGTTAGGATAATACCTACCTCAGGCAACTCACTCCATCCACCACAATTTGTGTAAAAAAGTTACCCTTCAGATCCCTATTAAATTATCCCTCCCCTTCATCTTAAACTTTTGTCCTCTTAGTTTCAATTCCTCTATTCTGAGCAAAAGATCGATTCCTCTCATGATCATGTACACCCCCAGAGGATCACCCCTTATCATCCTGCGCTCCAAGGAACAAAGTCGTAGACTATTCAGCCTCTCCTTATAGCTCTGGCACTCGAGTGCTGGCAACATCCTCGTAAAACCTCTCTGCACCCTTTCCAGTTTGACAACATCTTTCCTATAACATGATGACATGACTATAACATGGTGGCCAAAACAGAATTTACATCCATTTCAGGAAGTTATCTGATAGATTTCTGTTTAAGAAGGAACTGCAGATGCTGGTAAAATCGAAGGTAGATAAAAATGCTGGAGAAACTCAGCAGGTAAGGCAGCATCTATGGAGCGAAGGAATAGATGACGTTTCGAGTCAAGACCCTTCTTCAGACTGATATGGGGGGTGGGAAGAAGAAAGGAAGATGCGGAGACAGTGGGCTGTGGGAGAGTTGGGAAGGGGAGGGAAAAGAGGGAGAAAGCAAGGACTACCTGAAATTGGCCGTCAATGTTCATACCGCTGGGTTGTAAACTACCCAAGTGAATTTGAGGTGCTGCTCCTCCTCCAATTTTTTGATTTTTGATTCTTTTTTTGATTATTTTCTAGGCCAAATCAATTGTTGTGCACTCATGAAAGATAACATAAATTGCCTTTGTATATTCTTAAAAAGTACAATCTCTCTGTTTGGCCTGGTGTCCTTTTTAAAAAGGAGATTCCCTGTGAAAACCCAGATAGGTGCTTGCCGTTGATCCAGTTCAACAACTCTATCTGAGCAGAACAACTTCCAATCCTTCGGGATTCCAACCTGCCAAGCTTAGCTGTACTAAGTTGTGAAGTAAGATGACTGTTCAAGGATAAAACAACCATTGTGAAGTAATGTTTTGTCACAGGCTAAACAATCAGAAGTTCACTGTTACCTGAAAGAGGTCAGTACAATGCTCACAGAAACAAAAACAATCACACACTCAAATGATGTACTCTGTGGTTGGCTTTCTCGTCTCCTTGGAGATTTTCAACAACAAAATGCACCCTCAGTCTTCTGCACTGATTTTCCAACTGCTTCTGATAAATAAAAGATTGTGTGCTCTAAATGTGAGGTCACTGTATTGCAGTGACTCCCACTGAACATCAAGCTTGACAGTTCGGAAACAGTGCTACATGGGTTAACGCCAACTGCTACAACTCAATTCAGTTTTAGAGGGAGAAGGTGCAGGTTGAATAACCTCACTTGGTGGTGAGATCTTATCTGCTTGTCGGCATTGTCACTGTCACTGAATGGAAAGCAAAGACTCAAGGTTGTACAGCAACCTCTCCGATTTCTCTGAAATGCCTCACAGTATAAGTAAAGGGTCAAGAGCTATGGAAGAGATGATTGCCAAGGTTGTACAGTGTTAAGTTGAACAGAAATTATACGAAAGTTTGAAGCAAGGGAAGCTATTTAGCCCATCACACTCTGTCTTTCCACGTTATATACATTACCTACTTTAATCCATCAAGCCATTAACCTGTCGTTTTAAGACAATCAAAATGCTTGCCTCCTTCCACAGCTTCAGGCTTATGGAAGCTAGATCATGAAATATTTGCACAGCCAAGAAAAAATAATATTGAAATGAATAGAGACAAAGTATAGAAGAACAGTAGTTGTTCAGCAGGCTTTGAAAGTGTGCAGTTTGCTACTGAATGCAAATTATGCTTCAAGTTGCTAATTAACTTCAAAAGGCAGAGGACAATTTCAAATCAATAAATTAAATCAGAAAGTTCATTAAAATGTGAAGATTCGGGATTATCACATTATTTTATTCCGCTGTATAATGTAATTATCTGCATTTTAATAATAAAACAAATTCTCGGGTTGCTATTAAAATTTCCTCAGGCAGCATGAAACGTAATTAACAGGCACATTTCTGAGGTACATGGTAAGTTAACATTGTAGCCCTATCTTTGCTTCACTGTAAAGTTCAAAGGAGATGTTAATGTGTAGATTATTATCATTGACTGCTTATCCCTAAATCAGCCATATTGATGTTGCCGAAAAGGCTTTACCAAACGGCAACAAGGACTTTTCAGGCTTACATCATCAACCTTGAAATCCTTTAAAATAGCCGAGTGAAGAAGACTAAAGATCGACACAAAAAGCTGGAGTAACAGCGGGACAGGTCACATCTCTGGATAAAAGGAATGGGTGACATTTCGGGTTGATCATCTTCTTCAGACTGGTTAGGGTTATAGGAAACGAGAGATATAAACGATGATGTAGAGCGATAAAGAACGATAAATGAAAGCTAAGCAAAAAAGTAATGATGATAAATAAAACAGGCCATTGTTAGCTGTTTGTGTAAGAAGGAACTGCAGATGCTGGTTTAAACTGAAGGTAGACACAAAAAGCTGGAGTAACTCAGCGGGACAGGCTGCATCTCTGGAGAGAAGGAATGGGTGACGTTTCGGGTCTGAAGAAGGGTATTGACCCAAAACGTCACCCATTGTTAGCTGCTTGTTGGGTGAAAACGAGAAGCTGGTGCGACTTGGGTGGGGGAGGGATAGAGAGAGAGAGAGAGAGAGAGAGAGAGAGAGGGAATGTCGGGGCTACCTGAAGTGAGAGTGAAGGTTGATCTGATCAAGTTTTCTAAAATGCCAGCAGAGAGATTATTCACTCTGGGAAGAAAGAATATGAAGTCATCTTAAACTCAGTGCCAGCCCCTTTCTGAACACACATAATGAAAGCAATAAGTGGCAGAGACATTGAGTTCTCCCCCCACCTCGAGTCAGGTATTGTCGCTAGGGCAACTGGAACGGTCAAGACTGAACCAAATACCAAAGTGTTGCTCTATTGTTTGTGTTTCAGAACAGAGCCGCCAACATTGAGCATTCATTCTGACACACCATGTACACTGTCTCAACCCGAAACGTCACCCATTCCTTCTCTCCAGAAATGCCGCCTGTCCCGCTGAGCAGGGCCGGCCTTAAGTCAATTGGACCAATTGCTCCCAATTTAGCCCCGCGCAAAAGGGGGCCCTGCGCTAGAGTAATATACTCTTGGCTCAGGTAGATCTAGCCCCGGTGGAGGGGAGAGAGAGGGGTGAAGAGAGAGTGGAGGGGAAGAAAGGGGTAGATGGGGAGGGGTGAGCTGGAATGGAGAAGGGGGAGGTAGGTCATTCCCTCACGGCCTGGGGCAGCGTTCCCGCCCCTCCAGTCGCCATGCTTCATGCACACAGCCCCGGCTCCCACCCCTCTGTCCCCGGGGAGACGCGGTGAACAATACAGGGAGGATCAGGCAGGGGGTTGGAGCAGCTCACACCCGTCCGCCCGGACCCCGGCATCCGCTCCCGCCGCCAGCCCTCTCCCTCCCTTATCTCCTTCCCTCCCCTCCTTTCCTTTACCTTCCCTCCCTTCTCTGCTTCCCTCCTCTCCTTCCGTCCCTCCCTTCTTTCTCTCCTTCCCTCCCTCCCTTCTCTCCTTCCTCCCTTCTTTCTCTCCTCCCTCCCTTCTCTCCTTCCCCCCACACACATCACGCACAGACAACTAACACACACATCACGCACGGACAACTAACAAACACACACACATGCACATAACTAAGTTAGGATGGGGTAGAAGCCCAAAGGGGTAGGATGGGGCTGAAGCCCAAAATTTAATGCCTGGACTGGTTTTTCACCAATGGTGATTGGTTTTCCAGGATCTAGTTCATTAAATTACTTTTTTTTCCATTTCACAGTCACTAAAACAAGTAGTATTGTAACTAAGTACTTTTCAGAGGTGATCTACACATTTTGTTTGTTACTTGCAGGCTTACATGTATGGAACTCAGTCTTCCCGTGGATTTTGAAGCAACAGCAACAAAGAGAAGCAGGAGAAAGCACTGATTGGCTCTAGCCCAAGTGGGAGGAGAGTTCTCAGTGAGTCAGAGGGGGAGAGCAGTTCCTCAAAACTGAGGAATTTGGTTTGTAAATTAGGCAATTGAACAGTCAATATAAGCAAGGCAGCTCTTGGGGAGAGGCAGTGAGGGAGTGGTCTTGTGAGGGAAGTGCCCTGTGAGTAAAGTGCCCTGTGAGTAAAGTGTGAGTCTTTGGCTCGAGAGTCTTCGGCGAGGAGGCTGCGCAAAATACTGGATAGGGCGAGACCGAGGCAAAAGAAGATGTCAAGCAAGCTGATGCAGTGTGATGCTTGCAGTATGTGGGAGGTCAAGGACACTGCTGGTGCCTCTGGATGCTACAAATGTGAGAAGTGCATCCAGGTACAGCTCCTGAAGGACCGTGTTGGGGAACTGGAGAAACAAGTGGATGACCTCAGGTTCATTCGAGAAACTGAGTCGTTTCTCGACAAGTCCTTCAGTGAGATTGTTACACCCAAGGCACTAGAAGAGAGAAGGTGGGTGACGGTGAGAAAGGGAGGAAAACATGGGATGCAAAGGTCCCCGGGTGTTGTACCTCTTGTGAACAGGTTCACCCACGTGGAAGCTGCCGGGACAGAAGACGGTATCCCACTGAGCGGCGGACTGGCTTGCCAAACAAAAAGGGCTGATGAGCCAAACCCACAGAGGCCAAAGTCGGGCAACGCCATTGTAGTTGGAGACTCCATTGTGAGAGGTACGGACAGGGGTTTTTGCGGCAACAGACGGGATTCCAGGATGGTGTGCTGCCTTCCTGGTGCCAGGATCCAGGATGTTACGGACAGAGTGCAGACAATCCTCAAGGGCGAAGGTGACCAGCCGGAAGTGGTCGTGCATGTTGGCACAAATGATGTTGGAAAGAAGGAGATGAATTTTTTGCAGCGGGACTTCAGAGAGCACGGAAAAATGCTGAAAAGCAGGACTTCCAGGGTTGTTATCTCCGGTTTGCTTCCAGTTCCTCGTGCTGGCGAGAGCAGGAACAGGGAGATATGGGACCTGAATGTGTGGCTGAGGAACTGGTGCAGGGGGCAGGGATTTAGATTCTTAGATCACTGGGATTTTTTTTATAGTAAGGGGGAACTGTACAAAAGGGACGGATTGCATCTTAACAGGTGGGGGACCAGCATTCTGGCCGGCAGGTTTGCCACTGCTACACGGATGGTTTTAAACTGAATAAGGGGGGTGGGGTATCAAATGGGATAGTTGAGGACGGAGTTAGAGGGAAAGAGAGTAAAGCGATGGTTAATGACCCCAGAATTAACGGGGAAGAAAGCTCACAAAGGGATAGGAGAGTATGGCCAAGTGTAATAGGGATCGATGTGAAAGGGGCCACTTGTCAACATAATTGTATAAGGAGTAAGAGTGTTGTAAAAACAAGCCTGAAGGCTTTGTGTCTCAATGCGAGGAGCATTTGTAATAAGGTGGATGAGTTGAAGGTGCAGATAGCGATTAATGACTATGCTATAGTTGGAATCACGGAGACTTGGCTCCAGGATGACCAAGGCTGGGAGCTGAACATCCAGGGATATTCAATTTTCAGGAGGGATAGACGAAAAGGAAAAGGAGGTGGGGTAGCGTTGCTGGTGAGAGAGGAGATTAATGCAATAGAAAGGAAGGACATTAGCGTGGAGGATGTGGAATCGATATGGGTAGAGCTGCGAAACTCTAAGGGGCAGAAAACGCTAGTGGGAACTGTGTACAGGCCACCTAACAGTAGTATTGGAGTTGGGGATGGCATCAAACAGGAAATTAGAAATGCGTGCAACAAGGGTAACACGGTTATAATGGGTGACTTCAATCTGCATGTAGATTGGGTGAATCAAATTGGCAGGGGTGCTGAGGAAGAGGATTTCCTGGAATGTATGCGGGATAGTTTTCTCAACCAACATGTGGAGGAACCAACGAGAGAGCAGGCTATTCTAGACTGGGTATTGAGTAATGAGGAAGGGTTAGTTAGCAGTCTTGTTGTGCGTGGCCCCTTGGGCAAGAGTGACCATAATATGGTTGAGTTCTTCATTAGGATGGAGAGTGACAAAATTAAGTCAGAAACAAGGGTTCTGAACTTGAACAAAGGTAACTTTGAAGGTATGAGATGTGAATTGGCCAAGATAGACTGGCAGGTGATTCTTAAAGGGTTGACAGTGGATGTGCAATGCAAGGTATTTAAAGACTGCATGGATGAAGTACAAAAGTTGTTCATACCAGTTTGGCAAAAGAATAAATCGGGGAAGGTGGTGCATCCATGGATAACAAGGGAAATCAGGGATAGTATAAAAACAAAAGATGAGGCATACAAATTTGCCAGAAAAAGCAGCCTACCGGAGGACTGGGAGAAATTCAGAATCCAGCAGAGGAGGACAAAGGGCTTAATTAGGAAAGGGAAAATAGATTATGAAAGGAAACTGGCAGGGAACATAAAAACTGACTGCAAAAGTTTTTATAGATATGTAAAGAGAAAGAGACTAGTTAAAACAAATGTTGGTCCCTTGCAGTCAGAAACAGGTGAATTGATCATGGGGAACAAGGACATGGCAGACCAATTGAATAACTACTTTGGTTCTGTCTTCACTAAGGAAGACATAAATAATCTGCCGGAAATAGCAGTGGAACGGGGGTCAAATAAGATGGAGGAACTGAGTGAAATCCAGGTTAGCCGGGAGGTGGTGTTGGGTAAATTGAACGGATTGAAGGCCGATAAATCCCCAGGGCCAGATAGTCTGCATCCCAGAGTACTCAAGGAGGTAGCCACAGAAATAGTGGATGCATTAGTGATAATTTTTCAAAATTCCTTAGATTCTGGAGTAGTTCCTGAGGATTGGAGGGTAGCTAATGTAACCCCACTTTTTAAAAAAGGAGGGAGAGAGAAAGCGGGGAATTACAGACCAGTTAGTCTAACATCGGTAGTGGGGAAACTGCTAGAGTCAGTTATTAAAGATGGGATAGCAGCGCATTTGGAAAGTGGTGAAATCATTGGACAAAGTCAGCATGGATTTACGAAAGGTAACTCATGTCTGACAAATCTGATAGAATTTTTCGAGGATGTAACTAGTAGAGTGGATAAGGGAGAACCAGTGGATGTGTTATATCTAGACTTTCAGAAGGCTTTCGACAAGGTCCCGCATAAGAGATTAGCATACAAACTTAAAGCACACGGTATTGGGGGTTCAGTATTGATGTGGATAGAGAACTGGCTAGCAGACAGGAGGCAAAGGGTAGGAGTAAACGGGTCCTTTTCAGAATGGCAGGCAGTGACTAGTGGGGTGCCGCAAGGCTCAGTGCTGGGACCCCAGCTATTTACAATATATATTAATGATTTGGACGAGGGAATTCAATGCAACATCTCCAAATTTGCAGATGATACCAAGCTGGGGGGTATAGTTAGGTGTGAGGAGGATGCTTGGAGGCTGCAGGGTGATTTGGATAGGCTGAGTGAATGGGCAGATGCATGGCAGATGCAGTACAATGTGGATAAATGTGAGGTTATCCACTTTGGTGGCAAAAAAATGAGGGTAGACTATTATCTGAATGGTGGCAGATTAGGTAAGGGGGAGATGCAACGAGACCTGGGTGTCATGGTACACCAGTCATTGAAAGTAGGCATGCAGGTGCAGCAGGCAGTGAAGAAAGCAAATGGTATGTTAGCATTCATAGCGAAAGGATTTGAGTATAGGAGCAGGGAGGTTCTACTGCAGTTGTACAGGGTTTTGGTGAGGCCACACCTGGAGTACTGTGTACAGTTTTGGTCTCCAAATCTGAGGAAAGACATCCTTGCCATAGAGGGGGTACAGAGAAGATTCACCAGACTGATTCCTGGGATGTCAGGACTTTCATATGAGGAAAGATTGGATAGACTCGGTTTGTACTCGATGGAATTTAGAAGATTGAGGGGGGATCTTATAGAAACCTACAAAATTCTTAAGGGGTTGGACAAGCTAGATGCTGGAAGATTGTTCCCGATGTTGGGGGAGTCCAGAACAAGGGGTCACAGTCTAAGGATAAGGGGGAATTCCTTTAGGACCGAAATGAGGAAAACATTCTTTACACAGAGAGTGGTGAGTCTCTGGAATTCTCTGCCACAGAAGGTAGTTGAGGCCAGTTCATTGGCTATATTTAAGAGGGCGTTAGATGTGGCACTTGTGGCTAAAGGGATCAGGGGGTATGGAGAGAAGGCAGGTACGGGATACTGAGTTGGATGATCAGCCATGATCACATTGAATGGCGGTGCAGGCTCGAAGGGCCGAATGGCCTACTCCTGCACCTATTTTCTATGTTTCTATGTTTCTATGAATTTGATATTAAAAAGTAGCTTAGATTTGTTTGGTCCATTAACTTGCAGGCACTTTTTAAGAGCACATTTTGATTACTTTTCATTCTACCATAGAGATATAAAGTCTATAATAGACTTTATTTATATTTCTATGATTCTACAGACCTTGACTGGGAACCTGGGGCTCACCAAAATTGGTCCCATTTGGGCCCCGCAACTCAGGCCCTGCCGCTGAATTACTCCAGGTTTTTGTGCCTATCTTCGGCTTAAACCAGCATCTTCCACAACCAGTTCCTACTTACACATGTATACTGTGAAAATGACACAGATTTTTGAAAGATTTCCAACGGTGAAAATAGGCACAGATGTAAAAGAGTTAACTTTTTTAATGTTATTTTAGTTTCAATTTAATTTTTGCTTTGTGTTTTATTTTTTTTTCCTTTAAAGTCTACTTTCTGTTCAGGGTTTACTTAAATATTTAGTGTCAATTGCCTCTGTGTGTCAGAGTCAACAACAAACCCATGACAGCCTTGACAGCACTGACAGAAGACAACTTTGCTGGAGCCTTCAGGGTGAATGGCTGTGAACATTCCTAATCGTGAATGGGAAATATAATCATAATTTCAGCATCTGCAGGCATGTTTTAAAATATGCCCTCTCTCGTCAGCCAATTTCATCAAAGACACACATTTCACACTTTCATCTCACCTACCATCGGGAGGGAGGAAGATAATGGTTTCTGAAAACCATGACCACAAACTTAGAATAGATTCTTCCCAACATCTCAGGCCCTTGAACAATACACAACACTAACCTCAACCATACCCTTATGTGGACTGTCTTTGGTTGCACTAAGGACTTGGGGACTTTTTTTGCGCTGGTGTTGGGGTTATTGACCTATTTATTTTTTTGTTTACAATATATTATCTATGTGTATTGTGTATACAGGCCTGTTAAGCTGCTGCTAGTAAGAATTTCATTGTTCGGCTGTTGGCACTTAAGACTATTAAACATATTTGACTTTTGCCTCTTGACAACTCAGTCAGGACTTCAAGTGAAGACCCTTACACACAATTATGATAAATTGCCTCACACAACAGGCAAGATCTTTGGTGTGCAATATATAAAATTCTCCTCATCATGCTGATATTTTATCTTAATGTAATTTTATAGAGAAACTGAGCATCAGCAGTGATAGATTGTGTCAGTTATTAAGTCTGCCTTTAGGAAAATAATTAACAGTAAATTGTTTGAGCCCAGCACTGCAAAGAAGTCCAAAGCTTTATCTCAGTTGATCTTGTTTGGATTACATCAGGATATTATAACTAACCTTGGCAGTGAGACTAGAGGGGATGATCGTACTTACTCCAACGTTTGTGAACATGGAACATAGAACAGCACCGCACAGAAGCAGGCCCTTTGGCCCACAACGTTTGATGCCAAGTTAAACTAATAACTTGTTCCGAATAGAATGCACAGCAAAAATTGACAGAATTTAACTCCAGCATTTCTGTCCCTATAGCCATTTTGAGATCTCAGTAGCCTGCCATTTCAACTCAATGGTTCAATGGTACTTTTTTGTCACATGTACCTAGGTTCCCTCCCCATTAACACAATCACCTGTCTGTCCTCGGCCTGCTCCATTTGTCCACAGTGTTTATGTGGATGTTGCAGATCAGGTACTGCTCAGCATCTATGTTGGGAAAGAGGTTTAATCTTAACCCCTTAAAATTAGTGGGTTGCGGTCAGTTGACAACGTCCCAAAACCAAGCCAACATATTAATGACACAACAAGCCCTTATGAGAAGACAGACGCAAAATGCTCGAGTAACTCAGCGGGACAGGCTGCATCTCTGCATAGAAGGAATGAGTGATGTGTCGGGTTGAGACCCTTCTTCAGGTTAAAAGGTAGTTGTAGAGTTGGAGAGCCGGAGGAATCACAGAGGGGGAGCAGTGAGAGGGGATGTTGCTGCACTCTCGTTGGAGTGACGTTTCAGGTCTGAAGAAGGGTCTCGACCTGAAATGCCACCCATTCTTTCTCTCCAGAGATGCTGCCTGCCCCGCTGAGTTACTTCAGCATTTTTGTGTCTATCTTTGATTTAAACAAGCCCTTACGAGAATTGGGGACAATATATCTGTTGCCTTACTTAAAATTGATTCAACCTAACATATTCCGATTCTGATGCAAGGTCGGTATCTTTCTTCACAGATACTGCCTAGCTTGATGAGTACTTCCAGCATCTCAGATCATTTAACAGTATTTAGTCTCTGAACACACATATGGAGAACAAATCCCACAGGACCAATATACCTTCAGAAACATCAGAGCATTAGCTGAATTTTCTTAAATTAAATGAACCACATTAAGATTAAACACACAACTGGATGTTGTTTCAGATTTTGCTTTATTTGGAGGCCTAGTGGACTGCCCTAAACAGAATTTTTTAAAGCAAATTAGCTCAGAATTTGGCTTGGCAAACAGTTCTGCCCAAGGCCGC
This sequence comes from Raja brachyura, assembly GCA_963514005.1. The sequence goes on from OY740784.1 coordinate 65,533,145, forward strand.
AAGAAATTGGAGAGTGTTGTGGATGTAGCACAGTCCTTCACACAGGCCAGATTCCCCACCATTAACTCCGTCTACACTTCGCACTGCCTCGGGAAAGCAGCCAACATAATCAAACACCTTTCCCTCTCCGTTCACTTCTTCTTTTCTCCATTCTGCTCGAGCAGAAGATATGGAAGCTTGAAAGCATGCACCACCAGACTCGGGAGCAGTTTCTTTCTCTCTAGTTATCAGGCTTCTGAACGTCCTGCCAGAAGCTAGGCTACAGTTTGATTCTTCTCTACCTCATTGCAGTCATTAGATTTTATCTCTAGAACTATTTATTGTGCTCCAATGCTATTTTCTCCACTCTATGCTTTTCCCTTCACTCTACATATTTTACCTGAGTTTGATTTGTTTGTCAGATAGCATGCAAAACAATGTTTTTCACTGTGCCACAGAATTGTGGCATCTTCCATGGGAATTTGAACCATCATCTCGAGTGGATGCAAGTAATCCTACAGCTTGATTATGAAGAAGAATATTAAATGTTGTCTGCAGTGTCTTGATGAATATGGTCATGGTTTCTCATTCAGCTTCATATAGGGGATTCTACATTACATTGGTGAATACACTTCAAAAGTACTCAAGTGGTTGCAAAACTTTGAGGCATCTGAGATCGTTGAAGTTACTATATAAGTGTAATTTCTTATTATTTTCTCTTTACTAATGAACATACAGGCTCAGCCACAGCAATGTTTATGTATGTATTCAACCTACCCTGAAGAGCGTTAATGACAATTGATTCCCAGAACACCCACACAGGCACACAGTGACCAAAGTCTCTTCTCTCATTAAATCGATCAATTAATTGCAACTACTGAAGTCAAGATTCAGAAGTTGTTTCTTAAATTGTGCATTGCAAAGTTAATATCATTTAATATTAACATCAGGCTCTTGAATTTATACTTACTTGGATGTGTAAATAAATTAGTATCCAAGGGGCAAACAGATTTGCAGTGCAGTTTCCAAGTGTGGAACAATTTCTCAATGTGTTGAAGAACAGTTGCCTTCCCTGGTGACTCTTAAGTACATGAACATGCAGCTTCATCTGTTATTTTTGGAAGTTGTACCAATTGTTGGTCGGGTATTATATCAGTGACACCACAATAAGGAACAAGAGTAGGTTATTTAGTCCCTTGTATCTATTCCATTATTTAGTTTCATCGTGGCTGATTAATAGCTTAACCATGATCATGCTTCAGGTATTGGAACCCTTAACTATCATGCCCAGAACTCAGGGGTTACTTCAACCTGTGATGTACTTCAACAGTGATGTTTAGTGAGGTCAGTATAGGGAACAACCTTGTCACATTTGTAAAGTGTCCGGATTATCAAATCTACCGAATCCTCATTCATAGAAATATGTTGTAATTCAAACCACTAGTATCTTAACTACAAAACATGCAGACTGTCAGTAGGGTCTGAAATGAAAGAATATGTTTGCTTGAAAAATCATGACAATAAGTGGAAGGAAGAAATAGCTCAGACTCACACCATATCTTTCACAATGTCAGGATTCACCAATGCAATGTATGAGGCAAGTAGCCATTTTGCCAACAGCAAAATCCTTAGTAAAATAACCATAATCATCCATTTACAGATGCTGGTCGAAGGATACATATTGGCAAAGTCCATAAGAAAGTTCTCTCCTGAAACCACCATTTCCCCCCAATTCTCACAGCCCCACCTTTCTTTGGACAGCGGGATTTTATGTAAAACTTACAGCACAGACTAGTACAGCAGAGGAACAGGCCCTTCTTCCCACAATGTCCCTGCTGAACATGGTGTCAATTTAAACTAATCTCATCTGCCTGCACATGATCCTTGTCCCTCCATTCCCTGCATATTGATGTACCTATCCAAATGTTTATTAAATGCCACAATTGTATCTGCCTTCACCGGAGGTACATTTCAGGCAGCCACCAATCTCCGTGTAATAAATATGCTCCATGTGTCTCAAAGTAATAGAGCATGGAAATGGGCCCTTTGGCCCATCTACACTAGTCCCACCTATTTCCACTAAATCGTTCCTATCCATGTACCTGTCCAAATGCCTTTTAAATGTTGTTATAGCACCTGCCTTAACTACCTACTCTGCCAGCTTGTTCCATATAGTCACCACCCTTTAAAATTTGTCCGTCACCTTAAACCTATGCACTCCACTCCTTGGTATTTTCATCCTGTCAAAAAAAGATTCTGACTGTCTACCTTATCAATGCCTTTTATCATTTCATGTTTCTATCAGATCTCAGCTTCTGATGCTCCAGAGAAAACAATCAGTTTTCTCTGGAGCATCATGATCACATAAAAAGACAGGCAATTTGGCGAAGTTTAAGGAGAAGATGCAGTGAAAGTCTATAACCTTGCTCTTGTAAGCTTTATTTGCTTTATGTCATTAGGTTACTCCATTATGTCTCACTAACATTCTGGTTTAAATTGCGAAGATGGTCTTCAGGTTTTCCATCCAATCCAGTGTTCCATTCTATCCCACGTTTGAGCAGTAATGCTCAATAATTACAATATGACTATCTGAGCACTTTTGCATTTCTGCCTATATTTCATGCATCCAAACCTTTCATTTCTATCTCTGATCTACAACTTAGCTATTCGCTGCTTCAGCAATTCATTCGCTTTTCCATTGCATTCCCTTTAATGTTTTCTTTCATTGTCTGATTGAAAGCACATATCTGACAGTTAGCAGCTCATAATTTTCATTTAAGCAGCAAGAGATAATTCAACCGTTACTTCTTTCTTTGCACACATTCCCCTTTTGGGATTACATTAAAATGTTTATTAAATTTTCAATTCTCAGTTCGGAAGAGGATTTGAACCCCAAATGACAATTTGTTTTGTTTGCACAGAATCTGGCTCATCTGTTTAGTGTTTCCTGCAATTTCCGGTTGTGATGAAAATGTCTAGTTTCCACTGGTTCTATTTAATTTAGTTTTTTCTGGCATTAGTCCAAGGATAATTATTAGCCAGGCTGCCAGCAGAATGCATATCAAAGAGCCTAATTGTTCTTCCTCAGGATCAAGCATGACTTGTTTTTACATTGTTTCAGTCCCAAGATGGCGGATGAGGGCAATGTGGGTATTGCAGACTCTTCCACAGGTAAGGCAAGAGGTGTCTTGCAAATGGGCATTTTGAGAGGTGATGCACTTTACACGAGGCTTCTGCGTACATCTGATGCAAAGACTCAAGTGCCGCTTTATACCTGTCAATAAGTAGGTACGCTGCATCTGACAATGGCCGAGATAGAGTCATGAACATACAGTGTGAAAACAGGCTCTTCAGCTCACCTTGCACACACCGACCAACATGCCACATCTACATTAGTCCCACCTGCCTGTGTTTGGCTCATATCCCTCTATACTTATCCTATACATGTATCCGTCTCAGGGCTGCCAACATTGGGTGAGAGTTGAAAGTGAGAAATTGCAAGGGAGTGCAGCGTCCAAGCCCAAGAGGGTGTAGCGACCGAGGGGGGGGGGGGTGTCTTCCCTCCTACGGTAGGGAGCTTTTATATTTTTGAGCTTGAAATTGTGCAATCTGGTGCATACTGTAGCGAGTCTTTTAACTTACACTTGAATGCAACATTTATGCTTTAAATGAGACAGAGAGAGAGAGGCAGTGGGTGTCAGGGTGTGCGTCAGTGTGTATAAGTGTGTGTGAGGGTGTGTCAGTGTGTGTGAGGGTGTGTCAGTGTGTGTGAGGGTGTGTCAGTGTGTGTTAGAGTGTGTCAGTGTGTGTAAGAGTTTGTGCGAGTGTGTGTGAGGGTATGTGTGAGAGTGTGTGTGAGAATGTATGTGTGAGGGTGTGTGCCAGGGTGTGTGTCAGTGTGTGTTAAATTGTGTGTGGGAAAGTGTGTCAGTGAAGCGGCGACAACACCCAGAGTGAGCGGACATTCGGAGACTTGGCGAAATCCGGGGAGCGTTTCTCTCTTCCCCCCCCCCCATCTCTTCCCCCTGACCCCCCCCCCCCCCCCCAACCCCAGGAATGCGGGCCGGCCCAGGTGCTCTGTGTCCAGCTGGGGTCAGGGTGAGGTGAGGGCTAGTGACCAGGGGGTCCGTGGGAGGTGACGATCAGTGATCCGGGGGTCAGGCATCGGAGCAGAGCCATAGCCCGAGATTCATCCCCGCGGCTCCGGATGCGGCACCGACGCCCCCACACACCTGGTTCACTCCTGGCTCCGGGCTGAGGTTAAAACTCCATGGGGTGTGGACAGACCAGCCGATGGACACAGAGCCGCTGGAAGTGAGGGTGGGAGGTGTGAGCGGTGCCTCAGGGGTCGGTGCTGGGACCACTGCCAGAGTTTAGACTCTAAACTACTTTTTTCCCCCAAATCATCCCGCGGGCCGGATTGGACTTCTTTGCGGGCCAATAGTTTGACACCCCGGCTTTAAGCCAAATGCCCTCTAGTTCTTGAATCACATATCCCGGGAAAAAGACTATGCATTCACCTTATATATTCCCCTCATGGTTTTTACTCACCTCTAAAACAATTTTTGCTTTATTTTGAATTTCCACCACCTGCAGATTTTGGTTCCATGAATGTCAAATGGAATCCTTAGTACTGCAGTTGCATTGCCATTTTAAATTGTGTGCGATGGACTTAAGCCAATCAAATTGCTGGTTCTTTACGGGAAACACGCCAACAGAAAACTATTCTCATTGGTGAGTGTGGAGGAGATCTGGAAGCCTTGGGCGAATTTAATTGTTTGTGACTTTATTCATTTTATTTTATTTTTTAATTTTTGAGCGTGAGAAATTCTGTGATCGGCGTGAGAGTGTGAGAATTTCGTGAAATGCTTGAGTCTCATGCGCAATGCCTAAGAGTTGGCAGCCCTGCCGTCTACATGCTTCTTAAAAGTTGTGACAGTACCTGTCTTAATTACCTCCTCTGGCAGCTCGTTTCAAACACCCACCACAATCTGTGTGTAAAAGTTGCCTCTCAAATATACTTTTTAATACTTCCCATTTACTTTAAACCTCTGTCCTCTAGTTTTCAATTCCTTGTCCTGGGCAAAGGACTATGCATTTACCTAATCTATTCTTCTCATGATTTTGAACACCTTGATAAGATCACCCCTTATCCTCCTGCATTCTAAGGAATAAAGTCCTAAAGCAATATTTCTCCATTTCTCAAAAAGCATGTGCTGGGACCTGGGTTGGGGAAGGCATTTCCCACTTTGCACATGATCTCCAGCAGCAATATCTGTTGCAGATTAGTCCAAGGCATCGTGCAAGACATTGCAGAAAGAGGTGATGGACGTGAAACACGAGGTAAGTAAAAGATGGAAATTGGGCTTAACCAGCCTTCATTTGGGCTTCAAGGCTGTGGACCAAGTTAAGATGGAGCCATTAAAGCAGACAAAAAACACCTGACTTGTAGCCTGTTCCTGCCTGAATGACCCACATTATTCCAGCAAATTACGTCAATATTTGTATAGTTCAGTTTAGAAATACAGCATGGAAGCTGGCCGTTCGGCCCACTGGGTTTGAGCCAACCAAGGACAACCCGTGTCCAAGTTCTATGTTATCCCAGTTTTGTATCCTACATATTAGGAGCAATTTACAGAAGTCAATTAACCTACAAACTTGCTCCTCTTTGGAATGAGAGAATTATCCAGAGCTTCCGAAAAAAGCTCACACAGTCGCAGGGAGAACACATAAACTCCATTCCAACAGCACTTGTAGTCAGGATCAAATTTGATTCTCTGGTGCTCTAAGGCAGCAACTCTAGCGCTGCCCACTGTGTCGCCCCAATAGTTGTTCTACGTTACATATAAGATTACTGGCAATGTTTGGAGGTGTCCATCTGTAAGGTAGCATGTAGACAGAGGAGTGGAACAATGAATGAATGAATAAGTTTATTGTCAAGTAACAACATGACATACAGTGACCGTTAGGAATGACACATAAAACATTAAACATTAATAACAACACATGATTGATTAAACATGTGAATTAAATAAAATACCAGAGAAAAATGAGGCTACAGATTTTTGGTTATTGAGTAGAGCAACTACTGTTTAAAAAAAGCTGTTTTTATGTCTGTCTGGCAGCTTTGACAGTCCAGAGTCACCTTCCAGAGGGAAGTGATTCAGAGTTTATGGCCAGGGTGAGAGAGGTCAGAGATGATCTTACCCGCTCGCTTCCTGGCCCTTGCAGTGTACAGTTCGTCAATGGAGGGAAGGTTGCAGCCAATAACCTTCTCAGCTGATCGGACGATTCGCTGCTGCCTCCGGATGTCGTGCTTGGTGGCTGAGCCAAACCAGACCATGACGGAGAAGGTGAGGACAGACTTTACGATGACTGTATAGAATTGCCTGTGGCAGATTGTGCTTCCTCAGCTGCCACAGGACGTACATCCTCTGTACTGCCTTTTTGACTGTGTAGTCGATGGTAGCCCCCCAATTCAGGTCCTTAGAGATGATGGTTCCCAGGAACTTAAAAGACTCCAAGGGTGTGATTGTGGTCTTGCTGACGGTGAGTGGGGTGAAGGGAGGGGGAGCTCTAAAGTCCACAATCAATTCCACTGTCTTAAAAGCATTGAGCTCCAGGTTGTTGCAATGGCACCAGGATGCCAGCTGTGTCACTTCCTTTCTGTAGGCAGATTCCTCCCCAGAGAGAGGGAGGTGCATTGGTGTAGAGAGAGGAGAGGGGAGAGTGCGCAGCCTTGTGGTGCTCCTACGCTGAGGGTTTGCGGGTCCGAGATGTGCTTTCCCAATTGCAGCAATCTATGCAACTAGCAAACCACAAATCATGTTTAATGGATAGCAAATTCTCATCATAATTAGTGCTGCCGCCTCAGTTCCAGGAACCCGGTTTGATCCCACCCCTAAGGTGTGGTGTATGTGAAGTTTGCATGTACCCCCTGCGACTGCTTTGGTTTCTCCAGGCACTCCTGTTTATTCCCACATCCCAAAGTCACACTGGTCAGTTAATTGGCTGCCGTAAATTACCTGACTGTAGAGATCTGGCCAAATAGATCAAAAAGATCTAAAAGATCACCAGGGGCGCAGCACGATTGGCAGACCCGCCAACAATCTGTCTGTTTTTTCATCTTTTTTTTATTTCAGTGTGTTTTAAAAATTTGTGTAAGTGTTCTCTGTTTTTTTTTTAGTGGGGGAGGGGGGAGGCGGTTGGGAGAAACTTTAATCAGTCTCTTACCTTGTCGGAGATGCAATTATTTTCCGGGTACCATCTCCGGTCGCTCTGCGGCCTAATATCAATGGAGCTGGAGACTTCCTCGCACTGACTTTGATCCCTACCGTGGGGTGTGGACTTAACATCGGAGCTGAACCCTTGCCTGGGATCGCTCCAACCACAGCCTGCGGACTTACCATCAAGAGCTCGCAGTCGGGAGTAGCTGAGTCGGGAGCTCCAACAATGCAGAGGCTCGACCAGACCCGACCCGGGATCCGATTGCCGGCATGGGGGATCTGACATTCCCCCGTTGCAGGAGATGATCACCCCAATACGGAGGCCCTAAATGCGGCCAGCTACGGGAGTCAAGATCGTCCCGTCAACGGAGTGCTCAAGGCCCAGACAGTGGGAGAGCAAAGAAGGGAAGAGATTTAACTTTTTTTTCTCCTTCCATCACGGTGAGGAATGTGGAGGAGTCACTGTTGTGGATGTTTATGTTAAAATGTATTTTGTGTGTTCCATTGCTTTTTATTTGTATGACTGATTTGGCAAATGAAATTCCTCGTATGTTGTAAATTTGGTTAATAAAGTAATATTGGGATTGTGATTGTGATTGTGATTGAGATCGGGTTGCAGAGGTAAAGGGGAAGTGACAATTGCACTGCTCGTCATCATGGGCCCAATGAGCCGAATGCGTCCTTATGAACATGAGTGATTCATTCTTTGACGCATGTGATACAAGTGATCGCATTTTTCGATTCATTCCTTCGTACTGCGCAAAAAAGCATTGTGTTCTGCAAATTAATTTCTTGGCCAACAAATCCACGCAACTGCTGATCTAGAGTTGGCACTGAATTTAGAACTGACTAATTTGGAGACTTTACGTAGGGATAGGCTGAATTTGCTGCAGTGAAACTGGCGATTGGCCCACCCAGTCTCTGCAGCCACAAAAGCTCCACTTAAATCTTCCACCTCTCTACTTTAATTCAGTTTAAAGATACAGCGTGGAAACTGGCCCTTCGGCCCACTGAGGCCACGCCGACCAGCGAACCCCACACACTAACACTATCCACACACAATGTTTTTACAATCATACCAAGCCAATTAGCCTACAAATCTGTATGTCTTTGGAGTGTTGGAGGAAACAGAAGATCTCGGAGAAAACCCAAGCGGGTCAGGAGGAGGATGGATAAACTCCATACAGACAGCACCCATAGTCAGGATCAAACCGGTTCTCTGGTTCTATAAGGCAGTAGCTGTACCGTTATGCCACTGTGCTGCCCCAACGGTCTAAAACAATCAGCATGTGCTCTTACTCATTTGTTATTAGAAACATAGAAAATAGATGCTGGGGTCAACCATTCGGACCCTTGAACCTGCACCACCATTCAATACGATCATGGCTGATCATCCAAAATCTGTGCCCCATTCCACATATCCCTTGATTCTTTTAGCCCAAAGAGCTAAATATAACTCTCTCTTGAAAACATCCATTGAATTGGCCTCACTGCCTTCTGTGGCAGAGAATTCCACAGATTCACAACTCTCTGGGTGAAAAGGTTTTTCCCCATATCTGTCCAAAATGGCCTACCGCTTATTCTTAAACTGTCACCCCTGGTTCTGGACTCCCCCAACATCGGAACATTTATCCTGCATCTGGTTTGTCCAAGCCCTTAAGAATTTTGTATGTTTATAAGATCCCTTCTCATCCTTCTAAATTCCAGCAAATACAAGCCCAGTCAACCCATTCTCTCATCCTACGTCACTCCCACCATTCTGTGAATTAACCTGGTGAACCTGGTGGTACGGGATACTGAGTTGGATGATCAGCCATGATCATATTGAATGGCGGTGCAGGCTCGAAGGGCCGAATGGCCTACTCCTGCACCTATTTTCTATGTTTCTATGTTTCTATGAACCAATGTGGCACGCTCTCAATAACAAGAATGTCCTTCCTCAAATCAGGAGACCAAAACTGCTCACGTCGATATTAGTCGAGCATATTGGGAGCAATAGCAGATTGTGAACATAGAGACCCTCCAACCTGTTCCACTGTTCAGAAAAGTCATGGTTAATCTCTCATTTCAACTCCTCTTTATCACCTGATCCCTGTATGACATGGTTAAACATCCTTATGATGAAATAGTGACCCTAGCCTTGATGATAACCAGTCATTGAGTCAGTCAGTGCATAAACCGGCCCTTCAGCCCAACTTCCCCATGCTGATAGAGATGCCCCATCTACACTGATCCCACCTGCACATGTTTGGTCCATATCGCTCTAAACCTATCCATGTACCTGTTCAAATGTCTGTTAAGTGTTGTCATAGTACCTGCCTAACGATCTGCTTTGGCAGCTTGCTCCATATAACCACCACCCTCTGTGTGAAAAAAGTCATTGGAGATGTGAGGCAGGAAATCTACTAGCTGCACTACTGTACGTCCCCAGTTTCTCCCATGCACAAATCAATAAAGATTGTTTCATTTAGTTTTGAGATACCGCGCGGATACATGCCCTACGGCCCACCGAGTCCGGGCCAACCAGCTTTCCACACATTTTAATACTGTCCCACACATGCTAAGGACAATTTATAATTATACCAAGCCAATTAACCTACAAACCTGTACGTCCTTGGAGTGTGGGAAGAAACCGGAGATCCCGTCGAAAACCCACCTAGATCACGGGGAGAATGTACAGTGCCCTCCATAATGTTTGGGACAAAGACCCGTCATTTATTTATTTACCTCTGTACTCCACATTTTGAGATTTGTAATAGAATAAAATCACATGTGGTTAAAGTGCACATTGTCAGATTTTAATAAATGCCATTTTTATGCATTTTGGTTTCACCATGTAGAAATTACAGCAGTATTTATACATAGTCCCCCTTTTCAGGGCAGAGAGTTGTTCGCAATTGCAGAGTTAAGAACATAAGATGTAGAATCAGACGTAGGCCATTCAGCCTCTCATGCCTGCTCAGACATTCAATTAGTTTGTAACCGATCTACCTCCGCACCAGCCGCTGCCTCACAGCAGAGATCCAGGTTCAATCCTGACCTCGGGTATCGTGTGTCTGGAGTTTGCACATTTGACCATGTGGATTTCATTATGGATGCTCCAGTTTCCTCCCACATCCCAAAGATATGTGGGTTTGTAGGCTAATTAGAATCTGTAAATTGCCTTGAATGTGTAGGGCGTGGATGGGAAAGTTGGAACGCATAGAATTAGTGTGAACAGGTAATTGATGGTTGGCACGGACTCAGTGGGCCGATGGGCATTGTAGTGACAGTCTCAACGACGTCTCAAGGGTTTAACCCTCAATAGTCACTAATCGATTACCGTGGATCCGAAGGTAATCTATACACACCAATGAGCTCTTGATGAGACATTCAATGCCATCGAAAGATGAATATTCCAGAAACAATCTCTTGATTACTAGTTTCTTTATTGAAATACAAAGCAGTACGATAATTTGTCAAAACTTCTTCTTGTAGTAGTATGTTTCAATCTTCTTACATCTTCTTTCTTTAAACTAAACTAAACTTTCTCCTTGAGGAGATAGTTGGGAGGCCATGGAAAGCAAGCTTTTAAAATAGAGTTGGGAATTACTATAGCTCACTGAACAGTGATTTATTCACAAGAAAGACCCAAAATACTGGAGCAACTCGGCAGGTCAAGTGGCATTTCTGGATAATATGGATAGGTGACGTTTCGGGTTGGGACACTTCTTCAATCTCAGTCTGAAGAAGGGTCCTGACCCAAAACATCACTTATCCATGTTTTCCAGGTTGCATCCATGTTTTCCATGGATGCAACCTGTCCCGCTGTTTTATTCCTGCACTTTGTACTTTTCTTCAGAACATTGAAATGCTTGCTGCTAAAGATCTGAAGCGAATCAATGAGAGTTTCATCTGTAGATGATTTGAAACAGACAAAGAAAAGTGATGTTGCAGAAGTGGAAGTAGGTTGGCTTGTTGTTGGGGAGAATATGGTGTGGGACACAGGTTCACACATTAACATCACGCAAAATCGAGTGGATAGTCAGCTGTGGTGCAAACTGTGGTTCTTTTCTAGTGGTGAGATGAGTTTACCTTCCTTACTTTCCTGTGTTACTTTCCAGTCCAGAAAACAGATGGTCAAACTGTGCAAGCATTTTGTTGTGTGGAAATTGTTTGACTTAAAATAAAACAATTGGAAGTGATTAGCTGAATTGTCTTTCTCATGACTCAGTCTTGAGGACACAATGGGCCTTGCTTGCCTTAGTGGCTAGATAAGTTGCCTCTCTGGCTTTTGGAAAGAAACAACCATTCTTGTGATGTAGCAGCTTGCTAGCTCATCCATGATCTCATCAGTCGATAAACTAGCACCAAGCAATGTTCGCAGGGTTGATAAAATCATGCTGTTGCATGTAAATAAAGCTTCACTAGTCCTTCATAACTAGGTAACATATTTTAACCACATTTAGACACTGCAATTATCTCATATGCATAATAATAGCTTAAATATGTTATTTTCATGTTTGATGTGTTCAACGTGACTATCCGAGATTTTTAATTTGATAACTGACTTTAGTGAGATATCTGCCGCTAATTTTTCACCAGTAATGAAACCACAATTATAAGAGTGGCGTATGTAGGTCTTCGTAAAATAAATAATGACATTAATTAACTTAGGTTGTTATTTAATTAAAAGTTGAATCAACTGTTGATCTTAGTCACACAGCATTTAACAATGAGAAGTTTTTATTGACTTACTATTTTTAGGGGTCAACTCTCTTCAATTTTGGTCAAGAGTCAAGAGTATAGAGAGACATGAGTGCTTCATATATGACAATAGTCATATGACAATAGTCATATGCCCCAGATAGAACAATTAAATTCTTACTTGCTACAGCGCAACAGACCATGCAAACATAGTATGATATGGAAAATGAGAGGGAGAAAATAAAAGCTCAGTGTATGTATAGTGGCTTGCAAAAGTTTTCATACCCCTTGAACTTTTCCACATTTTTTCACATTACAACCACAAACGTAAATGTATTTTATTGGGATTTTATGTGATAGACGAACACAAAGTGGCGCATAATTGTGAAGTAGAAGGAAAATGATACATGGTTTTCAAATTTTTTTACAAATAAAAAACTGAAAAGTGTGGCGTGCAAAAGTATTCAGCCCCCCTGAGTCAATACTTTGTAGAACCACCTTTCGCTGCAATTCAGCTGCAAGTCTTTTGGGGTATGTCTCTAACAGCTTTGCACATCTTTGGACTGACATTTTTGCCCATTCATCTTTGCAAAATAGCTCAAGCTCAGTCAGATTGGATGGAGAGCGTCTGCGAACAACAATTTTTAAGTCTTGCCAGAGATTCTCAATTGGATTTAGGTCTGGACTTTGACTGGGCCATTCTAACACATGAATATGCTTTGATCTAAACCATTCCATTGTAGCTCTGGCTGTATGTTTAGGGTTGTTGTCCTGCAAAGAGGTCAATATCTGGTGTTCCATACTTAGCTAAAATATTAGCAAATACTTGGGGGTTCAACATCCACTTGGTGTTGTCATTGAATACTCGTGACCTGGTGTCCGCCACTGTATTAAGCTTACCTGGAAGGTATGTAACTGATATCCAAATATTTCAATGCACCAGTGCCAAATTATTTTTGCCAATTCATCCCAATATATCGACTTGATACCACCCATATGGTTTAATATGCCAACACTGTGGTATTGTCTATCTGTAGACGGACATGTTTCTGTCCTTTCTTGGGTTGCTGTGGTGCTGGGGTGTGGGGTTGATGCATTTTTCAGGCTGGTTGCTGTGGACCTTGGCTTAAACAGGCCTCTGATGATAAGGCGTGATCTTTGGCTTTGCTCCCGTCAATCTATCGGGTTGAACCTGGGCCTGTTAGATGTTGCATCCAAACATCCAAAGGTGAGCATTTGGCAACCCTGTAAAGGGTACTGCCATGGGTCTGCTCGGAGACCCATGGTGACCACACTCCTGCTGGACTGTGCTATGTTGGAGGTGTGATCCCCACCTGCTCATGAGGGAATATAGATGACCCCAATGGCTAGTCTGTGAGCCTGAACCCCACCGGGTCCACTTCCAGGCGTTGTGCCGCCTGCGTTTAAGTCGGGGCCCCGACTCTGTCCCGGAGGTCCCGACTTCCGGGTAGCGTCGCCGTCAGTCCGCGGGCTGCGGTGTTAAAGTCGGGCTGCCGCTCTGCCGTCGCTACCCGCAAACGGCGGGTCAATAGGGCTGCCCGACTTCTGAGGTGAGTTCTGCCGCCGCTGACTGCACGCGGTCCGCGGTCCGCAGTCAGTCTCTTGAGGCGGCCCGTTGGTGGGGTACTCTGTCCCACAGAGTCCCTGAAAGAAAAACCTTGCCTGCAGGTCCGTTCCGGTGGAGGAGCGACCCTCCTCCCTGCCTGTCGCTTCGCATGCGGTCGATGATATGTCACGCATACATGCTGGCGGGGTCTTCACGAAGTCACTCACATGACTCCAAAGTAAAATACATTACGTTTGTGGTTGTAACGTGACAAAATGTGGAAAAGTTCAAGGGGTATGAAAACTTTTGCAAGCCACTGTATATATACATACTCACAACATACCCATATATATACATAGATAGATAGATAGATAGATAGATAGATAGATAGATAGATAGATAGATAGATAGATAGATAGATAGATAGATAGATAGATAGATAGATAGATAGATAGATAGGTATACATACAAACATACTCAAAAAAACAAACAAAACAATGCAACAATAATAATAGTCTATTGTAGTTCAGAGCTTATATGAGGTTGTAGTGTTTAATAGTAAGATTAAATGAGAATTTACCAGTTCAAAGTTTGATCCTTATTTTATGAGGAGTTACGATAAGGGATTACGTGAAGAAGCCCCGCCAGGCGCATGCGCCTCTGACAGAACAACGCATGCTTGCTGATATCAGCTTGAGGACATGCTGGAAACACATTTCCTGCCCTCGCATCGTTGCACTCATGGGTGCCCAAATTGCAGATTTTACTGTTGGCACCCTGAGTGAGGCACAATTGACGGGTGTTTTATATATTTCAGTTGTTTCAGTCATAACAGTTTCTTGGAGCTGGTGAGAAGCCAATTAATGTTGGCGGCCAGATTCTCCTCCATAGCCTTACCAGTCCATTCCGGTATAGCAAAACGTATTGCTACATTGGGAACACCCGGGGCGTGGCTCTTGTGCTCTGGTGTATACACATAAGTAGGGACACCAGCTTCAGGGTCAGTCCCCTCCTGCCCTGGTACTCCCGCTCTAGGGATACCTCTTCCAGACCTAAACAAGGCACTGGAGAGTGAGATTCCCATTCTTGATAGGCACCATACTCAGTGTATGGAACTCCTTCAGACGCTGCCTGGGAAATCTTTGGGTCTTTGGACCCTTAACTGATTAAAGGTTGGAGCATTTTCTCCATTTGTTCCAGTCTCCCCTACATTCTTTTCCAGTCTGGAGGAGAGTCTTCTTCTTCCTCAGACCCGTCAGCTAAAACGGGTCTGACAGACCTTTGGTTTTTTTTTCTTCTATTGTTGCCGTGGCCTCAGTGCCCTGCGACACTGGAGCAGCTGCAGGCTGTTCAATCACCAGGGCAACAGGCATTGGTATCAGAGCCGGCGTTACTGCACTTAGCTCCCGACTCGATTGCTGACATGGAACCGCATCACTGCGCGCCCCACGCTTCCTGCCAACAGACTCTCTCCCAGCACTTTCCATAACCTCTAGCTTGCACTCCAACTGCACTACAGGGAAAACTGCCACCAATTTACTAATAACAGTAGCTACTTCCCGGATGGAGGGATATTGTTTTCCTGCGTGACTGGTACAGACCTCTCTGATCTCCACAACCTTGGCTGTAGGCAAAGTCACTGACCTATCAACTGAATCAATGACAAATCCCAAATAAACAATTTTTTAGGATGGCTCTAACTTGGATTTGGTTGGATGGACCAGGAACCCTAACCTTTCTAATATGTATTTGGTTGATGAAACCGATTCCTCAGCTGTCTCTTGAGTGTTGCTTATGAATATAATATCATCTAGATAAGCCTTTTCTGGGCCCAATGTAGCGCTAGCACTGGTTTGCACAATTTCTTGAATAACCTAGAACTGAGGTTAACTCATTGGTAACGCTTTAAATTGCCGCAGCTGTCCCATCCAACTAAATTTCAAGTATCTCCGATATTGATGATGAATTGGTACTGAATAATATGCATCTTTCAGGCCTATAGTTGCTATATAACAGCCTTGTGATAACAGCCGTTTCGCAGTATTGAAGGTGTCTATTTAAAAAATGCCTGTACTGAACATAGGAATTTAACTGATTTAGGTCCAGATTACCTCTACATCCCCCATCTTTTCTCTGTCTAGGGAAAATATTGGACACAATTGTTGAGGATGGTTTATCGTCCTCTCAATTCCCCATTTTTGGGACAACCCGTAATTTATTCTTTTACCTGCTGAGTTTGTGCAGAAACCCCCAATACTCTATTAGGCATATTGTGTGCAGGCGGATCAATTCCTGACATAAACTGTATTTGAGGTTGAGACAGTGTGTAGTATAAACTGATGAGATGTTATGAAGCACCGTTCATCATACCCAATTGCAACCTACCCCCAACCGGAGGTCCCTGAACTTATCCTGGACAAAATTAATCACCTGTACCTCTACAGTCGGCCTTTACTACTTCTGCCCATATTGGGGTTGTAGCTGGGATACACAGGTGAGTAATATCTTCGTCCCACTGGCCCCACTCTGCTTGGCCCTGCCCCTGAATCCGTCACCTTTCGCGCTGAAACGACCTGCGAGACGGCATCCTGGCAAAAGGAATGTATGTCTTGCTGAGACGGATTATTTTGGCATGTTCCTCCAGGTCCTTGGCTTGTTTGAGGAGGTCCACCCCAAATAAATAATCTGGCTTGGATATTGGTGGACCTACATAGAGCTGCAACTTTGGGTTCAACGTTGGCGTTGCAGAACAGGCCAGCATATCTTGTTGAATAGAAACAACTTGGGGATGCGTTGAAATCTCACTTTTGTCTCCGCATCGTTGCACTCATTTGTGCCTTTGCCGAGTTCACAATGAACATTTTGAGTGAAGCACAGTTTACAGGTGTTTTATAACTTATGGCAATCTCCATGAATGTATTCTGGAATTGGTGAGAAACCATGTAATTTACATTTGGCGGCTAGAGTTTTCTCAATAGCCTCACCAGTCCCTACCTGGTTTAGCGAAGTTTAACGCTACGTCCAGGATACCTGGAGCATGTCTCGTGTGCGCTGTTGTGTGCACATAAGCAGTGACACCAGCTACAGGGTCAGATTCCTCCTGCCCTGCTTCTCCCGGGTTATGCTCTAGGGCGGTCTCATTCAGCCCTAAACAAGGTACTGGGGAGGATGATTCCCACTGCTATGTATAACAATATTTTCTTCTTTGCTATATGGACCTCTACGAGAGGTTGTGTGGGAATCCTAGGGCATTTGACCCCACTTGAAATATTTCTCCCCCCCTTCCCCCCCCCCCGCAAGGCTCTTTAAATTTGGAGTATTTTCCCCCATTGGTTGAGCCATCCTCATACTTTAAAATAAACAGGAAGGGAGTCTGCCACATCATCAGACTCATGGCAAATGAGCCTGAGAGTGCTTTAGTGTGGTATTTCGAAGTACTGGAAATTGATGGAGGCAGTTGGGAAATAAAGTTAGTATTTCATTTTATTTAATTTCATTTTATTTTATTTTATTTCATTTTAACTGCCTATTATAACAGTAGCGGGTATTGGAGCCGGCATTTAGCGCAGCCGTTATCTCCAAACCCGATCTAAATAGCGGTAATAGCGGTAATCGGCTGAGCAGCCGTTAACTCCCGACCCGATCTAAGCGGTAAACGCGGTCCCCACGCGTTCCACTCCATTACCGCAGTTTAAAAATATATTTTTACAACTCTAGCTGGCTCTGCGAGCCAGACTTACAGCGTTTTAAAATTTTCACAATATATATTAGCAACTCTAGCTGGTTCTGAGAGCCAGACTTACAGAGTTTAAAAACACTCGCAGGAAAGGTTTAACATTAACTTACCTGCGGGTTACTACTTACCGCTGGTGGAGCTGAGCTCTCCAGCCCGTCGGTGCGACATGCGTCGACGTAATGACGCACATTCACCTAGCGGGGCTTCTTCACGTAGTCACTCACATGACTCTGAAGTAAAATAGCCTGATGGATGCTGATTTTCATTGGCAACCTTGGAGTCAGGTTTTGTTGAAATATGTTCCTGTGAAGTGTTTCTGAGATGTGTTGTATAAATGAATGTTGTCAGTGGCGAGAATAGCATCACACTTAAGCTTGTTCTCTAACAAGAGAATAAACTCCTGTACCTACAGTCTAAAACATGCATGAACGACTGTGACGCGGTTGATGTGAGATTGCGCATGGGATCCTACATGCAAGTCACAAAATAACACTTTTAAGGGGAGAAGTGACACGGGGAAGAATATAGGGCATGAAAGTGGAAAATTAGATGGAAATCTCTCTCTGCATATTGCATATCCCGACTAATAGCTTTTCACGACAAACGTAAGAATAATGTTCTGTAATGAACCACCTCTTTAAAAAATAATGAAAACTTTGGAAAAGCCAACTACATCTGCGAGTTATAATGGGGAAAGCTCCACTATTAATGGTGATTACCATTCTTCCAAATGAACAGATTCACTCCAAATAGGTGACTATCTTCCCTCTTTTGTGCAGGTAATAGAACAAGAGCTACTGTAGTCAGGAAGTCTGAGAATTGATCTGACTGTTAGTAGGAATGGTGGAAGTGAAGCATTCGCAGGACTTGGTGTCTGTTAGAATGTAAACAGCATGTGATAGATGAGGTAAAAAGACAAAATCGTAAAGTTTTGAAGACACGAGAGACTGCAAATGCTGGAATCTGGGGCAAAATCTGGACAGGTGGCACCTGCAGAGACAAAGGAATGGTTGACGTTTGAGGTTGAAAGTGTAGAAGGAAGAGAGTAACTACACAGAAGTGAGAGGGAGAGGTGCGGGAGAGGCTTGTAGGTGACAGATGGAAACAGACGATAGAAGAGGACAGGGGCAGAGGGGCAGTAGGTAGATGGAATCAGGTGGGGAGTTGTAGAGACAGAAGCTGGAGGTAAAACTCAGAAACAGATGTCAGGGATGATGTGCAGGTGGAATCAGGTGGGGAGGGAGAGTTGAAGGGTTGGCAAAGGTAAAGCGAGGGAGATGAGACCTGGATGAAATGGTATGTGGGTGATTGGCAGCAGGAACCAGGGCGGGAAAGGTATCATGTCCAGGTAATACGGAGGGAGGAAAGGAAAAGGTGAACAAATAGGTTTGGGATGTGAGGTACCTCATATATAGGGAACCTATATGCTATGTTCCCCTCCCAGTCCACCCAAATTCTTTCTTCCTTTGTTCACCTTTTATTTTACTTTCTTGGGGATCTCTGGGGACAGGATGGGGGAGCAAGATAAGCTGATTGCCTGTACAACGAGCCCCCACAATTATTTTTTTGATCTGTAATGATTCAGATTCTAAGGTACTGGTGAGAGATTCTTCTTGGCTGCATCAGTGAGGGGAGGGAAGCTGAATACAGATGTGTAGTCAATGACTTTGTTGAATGGTATGGGCTAAATCACTGGCATCTCAATACCGACAAGACTAAGGAGTTAGTAGTGGTCTTTAGGAGGAGAAGAACACCCTTGTCCCCTGTCTCCATCAATGGGCTGTTTACCAAGGAGTACAAATACCTTGGAGTGTAGCTGGACAGTAAATTGGACTGGTCTAGGAATGCTGAGACCCTGTACAAGAGGGGACAGAGCCGGCTGGACTTTTTGAGAAGGCTCCACTTCTTCAACATCTGCAGTGAGATGCTGCAGATGCTCTACCAATCGATTATAGCTAGTGCCATCGTCTTCGCTGTGTAAGTTATTGGGGCAAATCCTCCAAAATTATGGAAGAACTTGGTTAAGGACATGGACATTTTAAAAAGACAGATTTGCTGGCTGCAACGGAAAAACCCGCAATCCACAGAAAGAATCAGTTTCAAGTTTCAAACCCGTCTGGCCTGTGGACTTGGACATCACACAACAGTCTGAACAGGAAAGGCTGAGACGGAGATAACGAGATTTTCTTGGATACACAAAGGAAGGAACCAAGCCTCAGCAGACGGTGGTAAACTGGTCAGCAGAAACACTATCACCATCGGAGATGATAACGATCAGGCTGAGGGATCATGACATCAGCAAACCCCTTATCATCGGAAGCCTATTGTTCATGCCAGATCAAAACTGGGAAACATCAAAAGAAGCCCTTTTATCCAGAGGACCACCTGGGGGGGGGGGGGGGGTTCAAAGGAATCTCAGGTATAAAACAGGAGTCCAGCCAGAACTCGCTCTCTGCTCTTTTCGGCTCTTCCTGCTCTTCCTGCTCTCTTTCTGCTCTACTGGACAGCTCGTGAGCCTGCATCGACTTAGCTGTGAGTATCCTGGTGACCTGGAGAAATTCCCGAAATAGGATAGGAGGTTGAGCAAATAAAGGGAAAGGTGAGTAAAATATTGTTAAAGTAAGTTTTACGACGTGCCCGATAGTTTTCCTTCCATAGTCTTAGTTTAAAGCATAAGTTTAGCCACGTATTATGTAGTGTTGGTGAGATTCAATTTCTCATTGTTTAATAAAGCCTGTAAATTTAGACTTGCTTTGAGTCCATCTTGGT
Organism: Raja brachyura; assembly: GCA_963514005.1. The sequence continues at coordinate 65,553,108 of OY740784.1, forward strand.
TTCTGTTTTCTCTCATTAGCACACTCTGGTCAATTCAACCTTTTATCATATCCCACCATAATTCTGAGGTCTAGAACCTAGGGGAATCCTTTTGTTGGAAACGAATAAACCCCTACAGAATGGTGACCATGGCAGGACCTCGGTGGTTTGGGATATGTGATTTTCCAGAGGGGGTGAGAGAACGTAGAAAGATGGAGGAGAGAATCTCCTCTTATCTGTTTAAAAAGATCAATCTCACCAAACAATGGGTGATAGCATTGCTGCCAGCACAGCAGCCTGCAGTAGCTGCGGCTCACTGGACGGAAAGCAAAATGTATAATAAAGGGCAGGAAAAGGCAGTTTGGCTAGCGTGCCTATCACAGCAGGTAGCAAAAATGCACAGACAGGTAGATAGACTAGAAGAGCAGTTGAGAGAAGCTAGGGCCAGCGCTGAAGAAAGTGCTAGAGAAGGGGGAGGGCTATCTGAGGAATGCAGTAAAGCCAGGCAGTGTATCTTGCAGGCGAGGGAGTTCCACCGAAATGCCCAGAAATTCCTCCAATGCCAGGTGGTAGAGGTGAAGGAGAGGGAACGGAACGCCCAGGAACTCCTGTCTCAGAGTACACAGATGTGCAGGGAGCTGGAGGGAAAGTTCCAAGATATACAAGCAGCATACAGGGTGGCACGTAGCGAGCTAGGCGATAGTGATCACGGGCCTTGCCAGGCAAGGATAGCGCAGCTGGAGGAGACTCTGTCTAAGACTAGGGGACGGGTTCACCTGGTAGGACCAGGAGGGGTCCCCCGAGGGCAGAGGACTTCCCTCAGCAGATGATTCCCCAGGGGCAAAGGGGAATAGACCGCCTCCTGAGGCGCAGGGAATAGGTCCGGGTCGGCAGGTGGGGTTCGGGTTGTCCGGGGAGGGACAGGCCCAAGGAGGGGCGGGAGAGCACCCTCGATTAGCGGCGTCTGCGCCATGTGTAAAACACCATGAGGTGGTGGGGTTACTGATCATGGTGGGAGGGCCGGGGGTAAAGGGGCAACAGCCCCGGGTAGGGCAGACGTGCCCGGTACGACAAAGGAAATATGGTCCCCCGGTAGGGCAGGCAGATAGGGGGCCCATAGAGGGTGATATCATCATTCCCCATGGGGCACATGTGCTGAGGGGGATGGTGGCTCACGTTCCCAGGTTAACCAGGGCGGGAGACCCATCATTGCATTTTATGGAGGTACAGCAGGCAGCCGACATAAACGATTGCGATGAGGTAGAACGGGTAAAGCTACTACTGATGACCCTAGATTCATACCTATGCAAGGCAGTGACCTCCAGGGAAAGGGGAAGACCTGAAACATGGGTAGCGGCACAGACAGCGGTTCTGGAGGCCATGGGGTTGAATCAGGGTAGTCCTTTCACCAGGGTGGGGGAGACGAAGCAGCAGGTAGCTGAGTCCCCGGACATGTTCGCAGACAAGCTGTGGGCAGTGTATCAGGGAGCGTGTGGGATGCCTTTAGATAGGCAGAATTTAGATGAGAGAACAGCTCACTGGCTGAAGACTCTGGTGGCAAATTGCCTCCTGCGAGTTAGGGCAAAGGCCGAGCACTGGTTCGACCCAGCTGACCCAAACCTTAACGAGGCGGAGGTGATCAGGAAGCTCACCCTTGCGTATCGCAATGAGGAGAGAAGTGAGGAGAAGCCCTCTAAGGGCAAGGTGCATGAAATAGTACCGGCACCCCCCAAAGGGAGGCAGTGGAAACAGGAAGGCAGCCGGACCTCTTCCGAGATGAGGCCAGTGTGCTACAGGTGTGGGAAGCCCGGGCACTACAAGAGGGAGTGTAGAAACACAAGTAGAGCAGTGGGGGATAGGACCCCGGTAACAGTCAACCCAGCCCCGGAGGTAACAATAGATGCAAGAGATCTAATTACCTATTTGCAGTCAAAGGCGGAAGGGTCTGGACAGGTAGCCATGGCAACAGGCCAGGGCGCGCCTGTATCCGCACCCCCAGCCCCTTTATGACTGCCAGCGAAACAGCCCACATTCCTATGCCCGTTAGAGTATGGCCCATGTGGGAGACCCTGGGTCAAGATGAAGGTCCAGGATGTGGTCGGGAGTTACCTGCTGGACACAGGTGCTTCCAGTACTATTGTCTACATGGACAATCCCCGTACATCCCCTCTATCTAGTGGGGTGCCCTATAGTCTTGTCGGTTTTACAGGAAACGAGAAGACAGGGTTTTTCTCTGTTCCCTTGTCCATTCAATTAGGAGCACTCCAGGCGCAGTGGAAATGCGTCCTGATGAGTTGGGAGCAGGAGGGAAAGGGGATACTAGGTGGACCTGAGGACAAAGGACAAAGGACAGAGGACATTTATTGTCACATACACCAATTGGTGTTTGTGGGGCATAGCAGGAGAAGGGGCTGAGAGAGAGAAGGAGGTAATGGTCATCGAGAGAGCATCAGAGAAAGGGGCTCTGTGTGTCGTGAAGCTCAGAGAGGGGTACGATCTAGAGGTCCTAGTGAGGCAGACCCCGACAGAGTATCGAGGCCATGTTAAGCGAAATTTGGCCGCATTCGCTACTCACAAGCACGACTGTGGAAGGGTCACAGGAACAGAGGTCAGGATAGACGGGGATCCCATGTCCCGACCGCAGAAACAGTATAGTTTTCCCTGAGAGGCGGAGGCCGACTTAGAAGTCGCCCTGAGTTCACTGGTTAAGCAAGGCGTTTTGAGGCCCATAGCCACCCATGTGAACTCACTGCTCTGGCCCGTACGGAAGCCAGACAATTCCTGGAGGGCCACGGTAGATTATAGGGTCCTGAATAAGAATATTCCGGCTTGAGCACCAACTGTGGCAGTTGCAGTAGACCTATTAGCGGAAATTCCAGCGTCTGCATCTGTATTTACGGTGCTAGACATCTCGAACGGTTTCTGGTCTATCCCGGTCAGGAAGGAAGACCAGTACAAATTTGCTTTCACATTCAAGGGGCAGCAGTACACGTGGAACTGTCTTCCCAAAGGGTTCCACAATAGTCCCAGTATTTTCCACCAATGTATGGCAGAATGTTTAAAGGAATTTAGTGAGCCCCACAAGATCGTCCAGTATGTGGACGATATTTTGCTATTCACGGACACCAGTGAGGAACATGGGCCCCTAGTAAATTAACTGCTGGAGCTGCTCTGTAAGAGCGGTTTAAAAATAAATCCCAAGAAGGTACAGATAGGGTTACATGAGGTAAAGTTCTTGGGACTGACACTTAGGGCCTGAGAAAGGGGCATCGATACAGCAAGAAGGCAGGCAGTGCAGGAACTCCCAGTCCCAACGGACGTGGGGTGGGGGGGGGGGGGGGGGAAGATCATTTCTGGGAGTCACGGGCTACTGCCGAGACTTTATAGAGGACTATGCTGCGACCGCAGCACCTCTGCACCGGCTGCTACGCAAAGGGGTAGAGTGGGAGTGGGATGAGCAGTGCGAGTCGGCATTCATCCATTTGAAGCGGGACCTGAAAAAGGCCCCAGCTCTGGGTGCCATCGACTCCAGGGAGGAATTTTTCCTGGAGGTAGCCGCAAGCAGCGATGGCCTGAGCGCAGTGCTCCTCCAGGAACGGCACGGCAAGTTAAGGCCAGTGGTGTATTCCTCCAGAGTCCTCACAGAGGTAGAAAGGTCCTATTCAAACTGTGAGCGGCACCTGCTAGCCACATACTGGGCAATGAAGAGTGTACAGGTCTTCATAAGAATGTCCCCCATAACCCTCCTGACACACCATACCCCAACCCAGGTGCTGCTGGACGGTCGGATTAAGGATGGGACCGTTAGCAGTGCGAGGATCACTCGCTGGACCCTTCTCCTTTCCCAAATGGCCTTACGGGTTGAGAGGCTATGTGAGCCCAAGTTCGCAGCCAATTTGGTGTACCCAGGGGAGCCACACCGTTGCTCGGTGGAAGGGGTATGGGAGGTGGACTTTGGGCTTAGAGCAGGGTTACATCCCTCGGGTAGGGAAATATACGTGAACGGGTCCAGTTTCGTGTCCGAGGGCATACGGCTCACGGGCTGTGGGATCTGGGAACCTGAGGCAGAGATAGCCCTAGCTCTTAAACTCCCACATACATTAAGCGCCCAGCAGGCCGAGCTGGCGGCGGTAATGTACGTGGTGACCCATCCTGAGCGTTTCCCCACTCCATACACCATATGTTCGGACAGCATGTTCACATGCAATTCCTGCATGGAATGTTTGGCCATCTGGTCCCGCCAAGGGTACACCGCATCGGACGGGAAGCCCCTGACCACTAAACCCCTATTAGAGAGGATTGTAGCAGCCGTAGGGAAGGGCGGGGATGGATATATCCATAAGGTGAAGGTGCATTCCAAATCGGAGCCACGGGGCGAGGGAAATCAGAGGGCGGATTGCTTGGCCAGGGAAGGAGCCAGGAGTGGGAAAGCATGGGACCCCTATGAGGAAGGACAGGTAGTTGCAGCCAGGGAGCGGCCTCGGGAAAAGGAGAGTGCGGGAGTGGTTTTGGCTCCGGACCTGACCACGGTTCAGGCACAAGACCCTATTTTAAAGGCTGCCTCAGCAGCCATTTGCAGGCAGGAGAAAATAGAGGGACCGTATGGGGGTAAAGACATGGCAGTAAAGGAAGGCATGTTATTCAAGGGAGATAAGTGGGTAGTGCCTTCCCTGTACAGACGGGAATTTTTAAAACTAGCCCATGAGGGTCCAGGGGCAGGTCACCCTGGGCCAAAGACCACATGGCAGCGAGTAGAGATGGCAGGATGGTGGCCAGGGCTCAGGGAAGACGTTTGTGACTTTTGTGCAAGCTGTCTGGTTGCGCAGCAAACAACCCAGACCCCCAGAAAAGGAAAGTTTCTATGGGACACATCAGGAGGGTGGAGGGGCCATGGCATGGCAGTCGATTCAAATCGACTACATCGGACCCCTTCCAACCGCACAAGGGAGTCACAAGTACTGCTTAGTCCTTGTGGATGTGTTCTCAAAATGGGTAGAGGCCTTCCCTTGCAGAGCAGCCACCGCTATGGGTACAGCAAAAATCCTGGTTAGGGAGGTGTTCACCAGGTGGGGACTCAGATCAGGGGAGCCATTTCACAGGACAGGTCATGCAGTCCACCCTTAGAATACTGGGCATTAAGGCCAAGTGGCATGTGGCCTACAACCCCCAGTCCTCGGGTCCGGTAGAGTGGTTGAACCGGACAATAAAGGAAAGGATAAGGAAGGAAACAGGGGACTCACCCAACCGGTGGGTGGAGGTTTTACCCCTGGTCCTTATGGGGATTTGGGCCAGCCAATCCAGGAGTACGGGGTACTCTCCCCATGAGCTCGTGACGGGCCGGGTCATGAGAACGCCTATGCACGTTATGGTTCCAACCCTAACAGAGGGACAGCTCAGGGAAGTGAACCAGGATAAGTTTGCCAAGAGGCTATTTGAACAACTTAGGCAGGTTCACTGGCAGGCAGCTAGAAACATGGGGGCCCAGCACCAAAGAAACAAGCTACTGCTGGAGCCTCGCAGGCATTGCGAGTGGGCAGTGGGAGACCAGGTAATGGTCAGGAGATATGCTAGGGTAGGGATGTTTGAACCCTTGTATGCGGGCCCATACAACATAGTGGACAAAGCCAGTCCCATGGTGTATGCCATTCTGCTTCCCCGTAGAGTCAAATGGTTCCACATCAACCAGTTGTTTGACCTCACAAGGGCAGGGAAAAGTAAGAAAGGGGTACATGTCAGAGAACAGGATCAGGAACAGACCCGAGTTGATGTGGAAACCGGAGGGGAGCCAGGCGAGTCCACAGGTAGTCAGCCTGAAGTAGCCGGCTGTGTCCCAGGGCGAGGACTGGAAGCAGCTGAGAAGGAGGCTGACTCCAGCCCTCCACAGGCAGGTACCGTAGACTGCCTAAGAGAGGCAGAACTAGCAGAAACAGAGGAGATGGAGGTTTCACCTCTGGTGTGGGAACCCCCGGTCAGACGTAGGAGTGACAGGGTATCTAAACCCCCAATAAGGTGGTCCCCATCCCTAATTAAACCTAGGGCTAGGGCCGGCCACAGGAGGGCCGGGAAGGAGAGTGGCCGAAACAGGGCACTTCGGAGTGCGGCTGGAGGGAGCCCAGTCTCCACAGGGAACGTAGGGGTAACTCAAAACCCCATAGTGCAAAGGGAAGTGAGGGGCAATCAGGCCCCTCGACAGGAGGAGTTCTGGCCTGCATGGGTGGGCCCACCAGAGGGGTGGCCCCAACGTGACAGGGACCAGTTACGAGTTGGCCCTCCGGAGACGGTTGGCGGTGTATATAGCATTGGTTTGTGTGTAAGTAGATGTAGTTAACGTAACTAGAGATAAGGTTTTGTATAGCTACAGGGGAGTACAGGGACAGACAGTACGGGATTGAAGGGATGTGCTGTGGCAAAGTGGACCACAACAGACAAAATCAAAGCCCCAAATGCATTATTAGACAGATAGCTTTGTGGAGGCAAGGAGGTGTTTTGCTTTGTTTTCCAGATGGATGATGGCAATGATGTGCCTCCGGATGTGCGTGGTGCGTCGCGGGGACACGGAGGAGTCCATCGTATATGGGTGCTCAGGGGACAGAGCACCCCTCGTGTCTACTGGGCAAGGAAACCTGGTAGCGGATAGCCAGGCCGGCTACTCCCATGAGGGGAGATGGCCTGGATGGCTGGAGTCGAACTCGACCAGTTTCTCCAGCCACTGGAGCTTCGCCTACGGGGAAGCATCCATACCCTGTACCGAGAAACAGATGGCTACCGACCGGGTTAGGGTGACTGAGCGCAGGCGGGTGTGTTTAACCTGTAAGGGGGACGTTCCTTTGGGGAGATGGTGGTGGCTCAGGAAGCTGAGCTCGGACATGAGGGATCGATCCTCGGACTGGGAAAGACTGGACAATGATACCAACCGGACCATCACGGGGTCAACGGGAGGGATCACTGTAGTTTGGGACAAATGGTGGGCCTATGACCAGGGGCTTTATTTATGTCTATGGGGGTCTGCCAAGGTGTGTCCGGTAGGGGCATCAATCACTTTCGTCAAGTGGTGGCAGAACCCCGGGAACGGGATAGATTGGGACCGCAGTGGGCAGGCATGTGTGGCCCCCAGGGCTGGGATGACAGTAAAAGCCACCAAATTGCTGGTTCAGGTGAAGAAGCCCCTACCCACAGCCCAACCGATCGACCCTCACAACTGTCCAACCACCACCAAAGGGCCGCAGAATGGGTTAGCACTTGTCCCAACCAAAAGGGTGCTGTACCAGGGAGTGTATTACACTGTGGCCTCAGTAGTATTAAATTTGACTGAAGTGCGGTTACCTGCATGGTGCCCCCGTGAGACGGAATTATTATATCAGGCCCTGCTAAAAGACATGTTCCAGAAATTCCACAACCTGGATTTTGGGGACATAGACATAGAAGAGATGTACCGCGGGGGAGGGGATATCAGTTTGGGGTCCGGTAGGCAAAGACGAGGGGTGGTTAACGACGGGTTTACAGCATTTAACAAGGGGACGTCTATTACTAATAGCATGGACAACATAGAACTGGCCCTGCAGATCAATCAGTTGAAGGGCCAGTTACGAAAGGTTTTGGGGGAGGAAAATGTGGTGGTAGGATCGGGACTGCACGAAGAGGTGGCAATGACTCTACATCTAAAGGAAATCATGGCACAATTGGAGACATGCAAAAACAATAAACGCTTTGATTAAAGAGGACCGGAATGGGTCCGATCAGGCTGCACAGAATGAGGTGTGTGGGCTGTATGGTGCGTGGTTGTTGGGGGAGGGGAAGAGCAACCTGGAAGACCTGAAGCAAGGTCGGGTCCCCTCCTGGATAAGCAACCAGCACTTAGCAGCGCTACACCCTTATAACAGCACTTTGAGTCCTTGTCAGCTTCGTGTGGCCTCCGAGGCCTACCCGGTACTGGTGGATTGTGGAAAATCCAATCACACCATAATGGGAGTGGTCGTAAGAATCACGGTGATGGGAACCTCGGCACGACCAGCTCCTCTGTACCGAGTGGAGAACGTGGGAGTTGTTCGTGGGGGGGTGCATATTCGCTAAGGGAAGGTCCCGCCCAATGTCATAGTAAGGGAGCAAGCTGTGACAGGCATTGACCTTTTGGGTTGTCGGAGCCGGGGATCACAGGTAATCCTGTGTCCCCAGCACATGGGCACATGGGCGCTGAGGCTAGACCTCAGTGTAGGTTCAGGGCTGTTGGGACACAGCCTATAAACTGCACCATGGAGGCGATGGCGGCAGACCATGTCCCTCCACAGGTGGCGTATATAGGCAGTGGGATGTACTGTGTCACCACAAGTGCCCAGCGGTATCAGTACGGATCACAGCTGTGGTGCCCGATACCGCACAGCAGCTTCTGCTTTAAACCCAGGGCAGAAGTCCATGTGGCACAGCAGCGAATATTACCCATCCCGGAACCTTCTTCGGTTCACCTCTTGGTACGAGAAAATGTAACTGACTTATTTAACTATGTGGCCCATTTTGGGTATGATATTCCCCCAGTGAATGAAAAATTAAATAAGTTGCTGGTGGAGGTCGAGTTGTCGCACAAACACTTCTTCTCCCTGGAACAAAAGACTCTGGATATCGCGAGGGAGATCGAAGAGATCAAGTCCCAAGTTGGTGGGACCTGGAGTCCTGGATCATAGTTCCAGCATGGGTCCGCATCGTGTCCCATGTTCTGATCATCTGCCAGATGATAATTGTGGTGTATTTGCTATGCATTAATTGCAAATTTAAAAGGCGGAGGAGGATGGCCAAATTACAACAGCTGGTAAATCGAGCCGCCCGACGTCACCGTAACGACACCCCATCACTGTAAAATATCTGTACTCTAGTGCAATAGTTTTGTACATATGTTGTAATCCCTGCATTTTCAGGGAATGGTCGTGAGGGTACTGTATGGTTTGTGGGATTGATGTAAAGTAAAAGGTGTATAGTGTAAGTTAATGTGCTTCGAGGGCCTAGTTTAGTGATTAAGGGGGCTTTCGGGGTACATAATTTCACCTTCTCACCAGGAGTGTTTACAGCTCTTGAGGCTGGAGGATTGCCCACTAACTTTGTCAATCGATACGGTCTGTGCAAGCCTGGACGTATCGTAGGGCCATGTAAGTTTTTGGGGCAAATCCTCCAAAATTATGGAAGAACTTGGATAAGGACATGGACATTTTAAAAAGACAGATTTGCTGGCTGCAACGGAAAAACCCGCAATCCACAGAAAGAATCAGTTTCAAGTTTCAAACCCGTCTGGCCTGTGGACCTGGACATCACACAACGGTGTGAACAGGAAAGGCTGAGACGGAGATAACGAGATTTTCTTGGATACACAAAGGAAGGAACCAAGCCTCAGCAGACGGTGGTAAACTGGCCAGCAGAAACACTATCACCATCGGGGATGATAACGATCAGGCTGAGGGATCATGACATCAGCAAACCCCTTATCATCGGAAGCCTATTGTTCATGCCAGATCAAAACTGGGAAACATCAAAAGAAGCCCTTTTATCCAGAGGACCACCTGGGGGGCTCAAAGGAATCTCAGGTATAAAACAGGAGTCCAGCCAGAACTCGCTCCCTGCTCTTTTCGGCTCTTCCTGCTCTTCCTGCTCTCTTTCTGCTCTACTGGACAGCTCGTGAGCCTGCGTCAACTTAGCTGTGAGTATCCTGGTGACCTGGAGAAATTCCCGAAATAGGATAGGAGGTTGAGTAAATAAAGGGAAAGGGGAGTAAAATATTGTTAAAGTAAGTTTTACGACGTGCCCGATAGTTTCCCTTACATAGTCTTAGTTTAAAGCATAAATTTAGCCACGTATTATGTAGTGTTGGTGAGATTCGATTTCTCATTGTTTAATAAAGCCTGTAAATTTAGACTTGCTTTGAGTCCATCTTGGATTCTGTTTTCTCTCATCAGCACACTCTGGTCAATTCAACCTTTTATCATATCCCACCATAATTCCGAGGTCTAGAACCTAGGGGAATCCTTTTGTGGGAAACGAATAAACCCCTACAGTTGTAATGTGCTGGGGCAGCAGGGCAAAGGCCATGGATGCTTGATGGATTAACAAACTCATCAGGAAGGCTGGCTCCGTCCTGGGGGTGGTCTTGGAGGGGAGGATACTCCTCAAACTGTGGAGCATCTTAGACAATACAGCACACCCCTCCATGACACAATGGTCCCGAGGAGTACCTTCAGCAACAGACTAGTTCCACCAAGATGCAGTACAGAACGCCACATGAGATCCTTCTTCCCTATGGCTATCAAACTGTACAACTCCCCCTTCTGTCGTGGGGTAGACAGACTCCCTCCCCTCCTCCCCCTCCCCAATCTTTGCACATCCCCAATCGTTTCCACTTGTCACTTTAATCTCATGTTTCATATATCTTGTGTTTTATGACTATTGACAGATCAATTTCCCTCCTGGGATAAATTAAGTTCTATCGTATTGTATCGTATCGTAAATTGGGGTGGGGAGAAGGAAAGAAGTGAAAGTGCAGCTGAATGGGTGGTCTCAAGGTATTCCTGAGGTGAAGACATGGATTCTTACAGTTGTTGGAGGAGAGTTAATAAGCCACAATAGAGACGGTAGGGTTGCCTAGTGTCCCATATGAGCCGGGACATCCTGTATATTGGGTTAAATTGGTTTGTCCCATACGGGACCGCCCTTGGCCTGTATTTGACTACTCGGGTCGAGGGGACTGTCGGGTCGGAGCTCCACGTGGGACTGTCGGGTCGGAGCCTCACCCGTGCCGACGTAGTGCAGCCCATGGAGTGCAGCAGCAGTGCCTCGCCATGGCCCCATCGGTTGGCAGCCACGCCAGCTGTCCAACTTTCGGACCTTCGCTTATCGCCAACAACACCTGCCCTTCTTCTCATGGCCGATCATCGGTTCATGAGTTGGGCGGGGTACCGGCCTTTGCGTGCAACGTCGTGAGGGCCAAACCTCCTCAGCTGGCCCGCCTGCTGGACTTTGTGTGCAGTCCTGCACCCGGGGCAACTCATCATTCACTCAGCCACGACTGAGTCGGTCAACAAATTGCCATCGCAAATTTGTCCCTTATTTTGACCTCTTGTCCCTTTTTTGGGAGTTAGAAGGTTGGCAACCTTAAGAGACGGTGATATTTAGAAGGCAAGCGGCAGCAGAATAAAAAGTTACCACACACACTACTAAGATAAAACAGTTGGTAATTGACATTACAATTACATGCCAAGTTGTGAGAGATAATGTCCAAACAGATTAAGATTTGATGGTTTTTTCTCATCCTTGACTTACTTTTGAATTTATATAGCTTATTATCAGTGGTACAAAACATTTCAGAGATATGATGAATAACACCTGGACAGGACTGTCTGAAAAACAATGCCCAATACGCAACTAAAACATGGCAGCAAAGGAGCACCTGGCATTTGTCAGAAATCCAAGTTAAAATTGATTAGAAATGTTAATTTCAATACCTCCAGGATACATTTTGCATTAGCAGATTGCTTGCAGGTCACTGTTAGCAGTTTGCATATCTGTTTGTGCCAATGCATATCTGTCACCATGTTCTCTCCCTACATTTTTCACATGCTTTTGTAACACAAGGTTTTTGATCCTCATTTATCATGTGTTAACACATAATTTTGTTCACCTATAAAATTTTGTTCACCACTGTGCTTTAAAATCGCCAATTTTACAATCGCTAAAAAATATACAAAAATCAATTTTATTCTCTTTATCACATGAAAATATTAGGCTGGAAAGAGCGCAGAAAAAAATCTATGTGAATATTGCCTGGACATGAGCTTCTTAGCTGTAAGAAGAGGTTGGGCAGGCTAGGACTTTATTCAGTGGATGGCAGGAGGCCGAGAGATACATAACATCGTAAGGGGAACAAATACAATGAAAGTACAGTCTTTTTCCCAGGGTAGGGAAATTATGAATTAGAGAGCATAGGTTTAAGCTAAGAGGAGGACATTTTAATAGGAATCAGAGAGGCAACATTTTACTTAGAGGGTGGTGGGTATATGGAACAAGGTACAAAAGGAAGTATTTGAGGCAGGTACAGTAGCAACATTTAAAATACAATTGGACATGTAAATGGATAGGAAAGGTTTGGGGGATATGGCGCAGACATAGGCAAACGGCACTAGGTTGGATGGGGTATTTTGGTTGACTTGTCCAAGTTGGGCCAAAGGGCTGTTTCCTTGTCATACGACTCTGTGTGGTAGTTTACAATGGTTACAAATAATCAAGGCAGTGGTCTCTCTTAACAAGCAGAAATATTCTGAAAAGCACCACCTCCCTGAATTTATTCAGCATCACCTCTGAAATTCTGGAGCAACCAGCGGGAATGTGCCCCATTGTATATGCCCATTAGGTTACATTGTAGTTCCAGATTTTGCTGTGAATTTGGAGGAACAAATTTATGACTTTTTGAGACTCCACATTTTATTTTTTGCACTATAATGGTTACCTCAAGTTATGTTTATTAATTAATCATATCTGTGATTTTACTTCGGAGTCAAGTGAGTGACTACGTGAAGAACCCGCCAGCCCACATGCGCGTCATTAAGTCAATCGCATTGCGCCACAACCGACTGGTAGGCGCGTTGCTCCTTCCAGCAGTAAGTTTCGAAAACGTGAAGGTAAGTTTTGAACTTATTTTTCAGGTTGTGCTGTCTTGCAGGAAGCTCTTTTACAGAGTTCCTGCTGGATGTCGGTCTAATCCTGTCTCCACGGGGGAAACCCGGCTCGGGGAAACCCGGCTACGGAGGCCGCGGGGAATCCCGGCTCTGTGGGGACACCCGGCTCGGAGAAACCTGGCTACGAAAGCCGCGGGGAATCCCGGCTCCGTGGGGAGACCCGGCCGGCAGACCGCTGGACTTCAGACAAGCATGGCCAGGAGGGTTCGCTCCTGGAGTGGGGAGCGTCTTCGGACGTCTTTCCCGGATAGAGCATCTCATGGGAAAGATGCTCCACCATGATATACTCCAAGGAGGGGAGTCATATCAGCGCGAGTATCGGGGGCCCACGGCAGTGCCTGGTGCAGGGCTGCATTATATCTCCCTCTCTGAGGACGGGCGCGTAGGCAGTCAGTTTTGGGCTGACTCGCAGTTCGGTGGTATGTCAGGGGGAACATTCCATGACACGCCAGCTGTGTGTAGAAAATAGGAGGGTTCCCCTCCATGGGTACGTCCTCGGATGTTTTCCCAGGTGGAGCATGGATGCATCCGCAGGGCGTTCATCCCACTGAGGAGATGCTCTATTCTGATATGGTCCGTGTACGGGGCCATATCAGCGCAGGTCTTGTCGGGGACCTGCAGCAGTGCCTGTTTCAGGACTGCTTACAAATCTCCCTCTCTGTGGAGGGGAATGCGAGGAGTCAGTGGGTGACTGACTCCCAACTCGGAAGTCTGTCCGTGAAACATACGGGAGTGCATTACAGGAATAAAATGCTGGCAGTGACCAACGCTATCTGGGGAGACTGTGGATCGCAAGGCCAGCAAAGTCCAGCCGCTAAATCTTCTCATTGAAGAAGACCTAGCCAAACAGGCAAATAGCCTGGATGAGGAAGTAAAGCTGTCGGACCAGTCAAGATACCTACGACGAGCAAAAGCCCCACTGTTGCGGCAACTACACCCCTACGCCTCCATCGGCAGTAAGCGGTTCACTGAAGCTGGTGGCAGATTGAAAGCTGATTCTCTGGGCATAGGGCTTTCAGGCCAATACCCAAGCCGGCCCTGAGGGAAACTGTGCAATCCATGCACCCCAGCAGTCCTATCCTTCAAATTCAAGGATGCAATCACAACCTGAGGACAGAAACAGAACCCGCATCAGGGGCCTTTGGGCACACCATAAGACCACCGATAACCATGGAGGTAGGTGAGTCTGGTTATTTCCGAAAGACGAGGTGTGTGGACTAGTTACGTGTGGTAATAGATTACACTGTTTTTGCACAAATATCGACAAATAACATCAGATCAATATATGTTGCTCAGTATACAAGGATTTCAAATTGAATTTCCTTAACTTATTGCCACCCACACAACATACACCAAATTGGACATCTATTCATTCCAAACAAAAAGGTTTGGGTGTACAAGCAGATATCCAAACAAGCAAAAGATGGATGATGTTGGATCACCCTTGATTAACTCACATTTACATGTGCAGTATAGACTTTTTAATGGGACACTTCGTTACTGTCTAACAATGGATTTCTATAGGATACTTTATGGCATGCATCGACCTCAAAGATGCATACTATTCAGTTCCCATTCACAGGGTTCACTGGAGATATTTGAAATTTAGCTGGATGGGCATGATAGCAGCTAAAGCGTTGCAAAATTGGCTAACTTCTTCTCCCAGGTTGTTTACCAAATTACCAAGCCAGTGCTTGGGCAGCTTAAAGCACGAAAATACATATTTGTGGCCAATCTGGATTATATTCTAAATGTGGAATCTTGCTAAATTAGCTGTTTCAGCCACAAAACTAATATTTGAGAAATTGGGGTGTCCCATCCATCCAGTTAAAATTAAGTTGATACCAACTGGAGTTATAGATTGCGATTTACCTTGAACTCTATTAATTGTCTGCGACTCCGCCCTGGGGCAAGAGACTAGAATTATGCTTGTAACTATCTTGTTGTTTATTAATCAAGTGGCCAGTTAGTGGCTATTTAGTGGCTGTTTTTCAGCTGTGTAATTGGGACCTTTGCATTATCAGAACTTACATTGTGCAAAGGAGCAAGCTGTTAAGTACCATGTAGGTCATTGTTAACGGATCTATGCTATTAACAGCTGAAGCTATGTCAAATGATGGACAAACAGTATTCAGCATTGCTCCAGTACTTTTGGTCATTTAACTTTCAGTTTACAACTGATGATAGTACTCAAAGATGGGAAATTACTATCCCATCTCTAGTCACAGAGGTGGGTGGGATGTGCATGAGTTACCAATCCCTCAGTTATGTGGTATCAACTACCTAAAATCACAAGGTGCATTCTATGTGTTAAAGGCTATTGTGCGAATATGCTCACCTAAGGGTTGACACACTACGGTGGTGGCATATATTAATCACATGGGTTTAATCAAGTTAATAGCCTGTGATAGTTTATCTGACCTGATTTGGCGCGGGTGGATCATCACGTAAATCAATGACAACACCGAATGGATGTTGGATCACAATGTATTTAATGACATTGTGGATTGTTGGAACGCCAAATATCGATTTGTTTACATTTAGTCTCAATCACCAGTTGCAAAAATATCTGTCATGGCGGCAATTGTCAGGGGCAGTGGCGATGGATGCATTCTCGCTACACTGGGGAGGAATGTTCGTTATGTCTTTCCTCCATTTTGCCTCAACAGTCGGTGCTTGCTTAAAAACCAGCAAGACTCCGCCTCAGGCTTTGATAGTGCCTGACTGGCCTACACAGCCATTGGGTCCACTGATATTGCGAATGATAACAGAGCCTTTTATGGAGCCATTTCCCTATGATTTGGGAACAATGCAGAAATCTGCTGGTTTACCCCATGACTCGGGAGCACCATCCTTTGCATGAACGAATAAAATTGTTGGGTTGCAGACTATGAGAAGACCTTTCCTGGGGTACGGACTGTCAGGTTGTATGGTGGGTGTAATCACTGCGGCCTGAAGAGATAGTACCAAGAAACAGTACATCTCCTATATCGAGGAATGTAAGTGTCCTGTTTACAGTCCAATATATCATATGACACGGTACGTATAACAGATGTCTTGGTTTTCCTCTCAAGGCTATATTTCACGAGAGATGGAGTTATAGTGCTATACAATGTGCCAAAAGCTCCTTGTCATCATACTTCCTGCTGGGGTCGGGACACCACGCTGTTGGGTCTCGACCTCTGATATCCAGATTTATGGAGGGTATCTTCAACTCAAATTCCCCAGGCTCAGATACTCAGAGATATGGGATGTTATGTCCTGCTGATGCTGCGTCACCGGTGGGCTCCAGCTACATTCCTGTCCTCGGTCTAAATCACTTACAAAGTTGTTATCCTCATGGCGCTGGGTTCAGCGCAACGGGTCCAGTCGTTGCATAAGCTACGACTGGACAGGATGGTTACACCTGCAAATAATATGATACTTATGTTCATGACTTAGTCTTGCAGAGCAGACCTGGAGCATCAGGTCTCAAACTAGTTTCATGGCATACCCCATGGACCTTTGGTTGTGTGTGTGGTCACACATCTATACAGTCATTATGTCACCTAAAGCCTTAGAGGCTCTGAACGAGCAATTATTTTTAGTTACAAAAACCTCATACACAGGTATCAGTTTAGACCATCCCCAGGTGATTTAACGGGTTTTGGCTTGTGCAGAAGTGAACACTGATGTTTTCAAATCTCACTGCACCAGGGCTGCAACAACATCAGCTGCGAGAGTTATGCCTGTTTCGCTGAACCTCATCCTAGCGGCTACAGGATGGTCAAACAAGCTAATTTCCAAATGTGTTATAACAACCCATTGCCAGACCGGGGGTATTTGCCAACACTATTTTTAGTTTCTATTTTTTAATTCCTGAGTGGGATGAGTTTTTAAATTTCATCATCCCTGGTCAATTGATGCAGTGTGTGACACATGGACTCCTTTCCACGGCATGAAATCACAGAGCTTTGAAATCTTCACATAGTCACTCACGTGACTCCGAAGTAAAATAGTAAGATTAAACGAGAACTTACCAGTTTGATCTTTATTTTGATCTTTATTTTATGAGGAGTTACGATGAGGGATTATGTGCCCTCCGCTCCCAACCCTCTGTCATGAAGGTCAGCTGGTAGTTCTAGTTTCTCGAATCTTACTATATTCAGTTCAACAACTGTTATCTGTGATTTCACACCGCTGCTTTGAAGATTGACGTGCATGCGGGCTGGCGGGTTCTTCACATAATCCCTCATCATAGCTCCTCATAAAATAAAGATCAAACTTCAAACTGGTAAGTTCTCATTTAATCTTACTGTTATTCTGTACTTATCTGTGTATTAATGTCATTATGGGCATGTTATAGAGTCATAGTTTCAAACGGTGTGAAAAGAGGGCCTTCAGCCCAACTTGCACATGCCGAACAAAGTGCCCCATCCACAGTAGTCCCACCTGCTGGCTTTTGGCCCATATCCCTCTATACCTATCATATCCATGTGCCTGTCCAAATGTTTCTTAAATGTTGTGATAGAACCCATTGCAGAAAGGAAGATTTTCATTTTTTCATTGCTGGTACATATGACAATTAAACACTCTTCTCAAACATGTAACTTCTAATCCAACAGGGTGAGACTTCGGTGGTGCTGGACTAGCAAATTTTCTGGACCTTTGAGTGTTACTCCTCAAAATATCCAAACGCACATATATTTCTTTTGTTTTTTTTAGTTTAATTTAGTTTATTGTCACATGTACCAAGGTACAGTGAAAAGCTTTTGTTGCATGCTAACCAGTCAGCGGAAAGACAATGCATGATTACAATCGAGCCAAACAGACTGTACAATTTTGTTCTTTGTTATTGATAGTGATAGGCAAATGCACCAACACTCCGAGTTCCAGCTCCAGCCCATGTTCCTGACCCCTGGTATTCTGGAATCCAACCTTCGTCCCGGCCACATTTTGGCTGCATATCTCATTTAGCCTTTTGCCTTTGTCACCCAACTAACGATCAAACCCTCCATCATCTGCATCCATTTGCAAGCTTTGCCCCACGTTCATCTCTCTTTACCAGCTTTCTCCCCACTACTCCAATCAGTCTGAAGAAGGATCCCAATCCAAAATGTCACCTGTCCATTCCCTCCACAGATGCTGCCTGACCTGCTGAGCGTCTGCAATACTATGTGTTTTTCTCATGATTCCAGCATGTACAGTCTCTACTGTCTCCACATGAGACAGAAGATGCTTTGCTAATTCTTAAAATTATGACAAAGAGAAGGATGGAATTGCTGGCGTGGGAAAATAGTTTTCATGGGGATATAGCACAAGTTTTGATCTTTTTGATACATGTGGAAAGCATAAAAAATAGGAAAACAATGGCCAACGAATTCTAGTTGCCATTCATTCATAGAAGAATCAAAGTATTTAATTGACATATATACCAACAATGGAACAATTACATTCTTACTTGCAGTAGTTTAACAGGTCTGTAAGCATAATGCACATATAATCTATAATAATACATGTAGAATATAAACATGTAAAGCCAATGCTTGAGCTCAATAGCACTTTCTTATTCAGAGTTTTCAACAAAAAAGCTTTTCAATGAACCTCAGTACATGTGACAATAAACTGAACTAAACTATACCCTGGATTCCCTTAATGTCCAAAACTTCTGTCCCTATCCTGGATAAACTGAATTACTAAATGTTCAAGTTCAAGTGAGTTTATTGTCATGTGTCCCTGATAGGACAATGAAATTCTTGCTTTGCTTCAGCACAACAGAACATAGTAGGCATTGACTACAAAACAGATCAGTGTGTCCATATATCATTATATACGTAAATACACACATGAATACATAAATTGATAAAGTGCAAATAACAGATAATGGATTATTAATGTTCAAAGTTTTGGCCGAGCCAGGTTTAATAATCTGATGGATGTGGGGAAGTAGCTATTCCTGAACCTGGTCGTTGCAGTCTTCAGGCTCCTGTACCTTCTACCTGAAGGCAGCAGGAAGATGAGTGTGTGGCCAGGATGGTGTGGGTCCTTGATGATGCTGCCAGCCTTTTTGAGGCAGGGACTGCGATAAATCCCCTCAATGGAAGAAGGGTCAGTGCCGATGATGAACTGGGCAGTGTTTGCTACTTTTTGTAGTCTTTTCCTCTCCAGGGCGCTCAAGTTGCCGATCAAGCCACGATGCAACCGGCCAGCAAGCTCTCTACTGTACACCTGTAGAAGTTAGAGAGAGTCCTCCTTGACAAACCGACTCTCGTAATCTTCTCAGGAAGTAGAGGCGCTGATGTGCTTTCTTGATCATTGCATCAGTGTTCTCGGACCAGGAAAGATCTTCAGAGATGTGCACGCCCAGGAATTTGAAGCTCTTGACCCTTTCAACCATCAACCCGTTGAAATGCAGCTTTCCGCCAAAAATAATTCCAAAAACTTTTATTATACGGACTGAGCAATTTTTTTCTCATCTCACAAAGTATTTGAAAAGAATAATTACATGTCCAGTTCTGATTAGTTTTGGAACTCTCTAGTCAGTCGGAACATCTTCTCAAGTACCCTGTCAAGCCCTTTTGGAAGCTCTTATGTTATAATACAATAACCATTATTTCTTCAATGTTCTGGCAAGTATAGGCCCATCCTGAATCTCTCTTCGCAATAAGGAACCCCTATTCTAGGGACGATTCTAATGGACCTATGCTGCATTGTTTCTTTCCAGATATGGAAACCAACTTGTGCTCAGTAGTCTAGGTGTGACCTCACCAAAGCCTTGTACAAGGAGATATTTTACTCTTGTAATCTAACCCTAGCCACTACTGTCAGGAATCCAGTAAAGTATCCTATTTGGCTTGACAATTAATTCCTTCACCTATATATTACCTTTTGAATGTCATGTACAAGAACGTCCATGCTCTACGGAACTTAATACTAGGTGGGAGATAGGTGTCCGTTATTGTCAATTATCCACTATAACCGAGTAAAGGGCCAGTCCCACTTTCACGACCTAATTCACGACCTTTTTACTCGTGGACATTTTTCATCAGGCTAGATCTTGATGCCAACCTACTTGATGCCACGAATTCCCATGACTAGCATCATAACGTACCTACGACCTCCTACAACCTCGTGACGACCATGCTGCGAGTATGAGGGCAAACTCGGCAGCGGTCGTGAATTAGGTCATGAAAGTGGGACAGGCCCTTAAGGGATTCACTCCAACCACCTCGCGTTCACACCATGAAACAACAGCAGTTTTCAAATATCTAAAATGGCTAAAACAGCATACAGCTGAAACATATTTTTGTTACTGCAAGCTAAAATTCTAATGACTAAATAGAGTATCATCATAATCCTAATAATAATCGTAATCATAACATTAATTTATTAGCCAAGTATGTTTTGCAATATACGAGGAATTTGATTTGCCACACCAATAAAGAGCAAGACACCCAAATATTTTTTTAACATGAACATCCACCACAGCGACTCACTGTGATGGAAGGCAAAAAAAGTTAAATCTCCTTCCATACTTTGTTCTCACGTGGTCGGGGCACTCAAACCTTCTGTTGTCGGGGCGATCTTGGCTCCCGCAGCTGGCGGTCAAGTCCTCCATATTGGGGCAATCAAGCTTCCGCATTGGGGGCGATTTCAGCTCCTCGCGCGCTGGGCGATCAGGCTCTGGGTTAGGGCTGGTTGAACCTCGTGTAGGTTGGAGCTTCCCAACATCAATCTCTACCCTTTCCGCGAGCTCCAAGATGTTGAAGTCCGCAAGCCGTGGTTGGAGCGTCGATCCCAGGCAAGGGATTGCAGGCTCCGATGGTAAGTCCACGGCCCCGCCGTGGGGCTCACAGTCAGTTTTGAGCAAGGCCGCCAGCTCCATGATGATAGGCTGCAGAGCAACCGGAGATATGATCCGGAAAACAATCGCATCTCCGGCCAGGCAAGAGATTGAAAAATGTTTCCCCCAACCCCTTCCCCCACCCCCCACAGAGAACATTAATACATACTTTTAAAACACACTAAAAATAACAAAATAGACAAAAAGGCAGACAGACTGCTGGCGAGGCTGCCATCGCTGATGGTGCCAATTATCATTGCACAAGTATCAAAGAAAGCAATTGCTTATCAATGTCAATAAGGTCCCACATTGTAACGAGCTGCCTGTGTTCTTAAAGAGACTGTGATGTCTGATTATTGTGACTGCTAAAACCAAAATCTTCTGTAAAGTGGTCCGTAATAATATGTAGACTGTACCTTCACAGAAACATAAAGGAATCACTTTCTCCGTCATAGACACATCCAACTGTTCCTTAAATAGGTGTATGCTATGTGCATCAAGGACTTGAGATGAGATCAAGTTCCATGTGCTAACCACTCCCCAGCTACATAAATATTACACAACTCAATAAACAAAGGAACAACTTATTTGCATCACGGGGATGTGTATTGACATAACGACAATGGAATTCATTTTTATTTTTATTTTTGTTTCCAACTTTAAAAAATAAATTGTATTAACATTAATTAAACTTTGCTGAAATTCAAGCCAAAGGAAGCAACAAGCATGCCTATAACATAATGGAGTGCATCATTTGTTTACGAAGCAGGAAAATACATATTCCATTAGCAGTGCCTTAATGAAATGATTAAGGGAACTGAATTTTCATTTGAGATAAAAGGTATATGCCATTACACAAGAACATATTAAGGCTGAGTTCATATGAAGGTATTTCTTTAATGAAATTGCCTGCTCAAGTATTCATGTAATAAAGACTGCTGCCTGTTCTTAATCCTACGTTATGTTCTTACTATACGTGTAACTGGTACATGACTCAAATGGTCATCTTGCTGGTTAGACCCACTTTGGGGCCAAGTGTCAAAACTGAGGGATAAGTTATACAGACATTTGGATGAGCAACGGCTGCTTAGGGATAGTCAGCATGGTTTTGTACATGGGAGGTCGTGTCTCACAAATCTGATTGATTTTTTTGAAGACGTGACCAAACAGGTCGATGAGGGCAGAGTTGTAGATGTGTACATGGATTTCAGTATTGCATTCAACAAGGTTGCACATGGTAGGGTGCTCTGGAAAGGATCCAAGGAGAGATAGCTGAAAGGATAGCAAATTGGCTCCATGGACGGAAGCAGAGGATGGAAGGTTGCTTCTCAGACTGCAGGCCTGTGACTAGTGGTAAGGGCAGGACCCACACAGTAAATGGTAGGCCTTTGGGGGGGTGTGGTAGTGCAGAGGAGTCTAGTCATGCAAGTGCATGGTTCGTTGAAGGTCGAGTCGCAGGTAGTTAAGGTGGTCAAAAAGGCTTTGGTGACTTTGTCCTTCATCAGTCAGAGTAATTAGAAAAGAAGTTGGGAGGTCATGTTGCAGTTGTATAAGACATTGGTGAGACCGCATTTAGAATATTGTGTTTAGTTCTGGACACCATGTTATAGGAAAGATATTGTCAAACTTGAAAGGGTTCAGAAAAGATTTACGAGGATGTTGCCTGGACCAGAGGGAGTGAGCTATAGGGAGAGGTTGAGTAGGCTATGTCTCTATTCCTTGGAGCGCAGGAGGATGAGGGGTGATCTTATAGAGATGAACAAAATCATGGGAGGAATAGATTGGGTAGATGCACAGAGTCTCTTACCCAGAGTAGGGGAATTGAGGACTAGAGGACATAGGTTCAAGGTGAAGGGAAAAAGATATAATAGGAATCCGAGGGGGTAGCCTTTTCACACAAAGGGTTGTGGTTGTATGGAACAAGCTGCCTGGGGAGGTAGTTGAGGCTGGGACTATCCCATCGATAAGAAACAATTAGACAGGTACATGGATAGGACAGGTTTGGAGGGATATGGACCAAGTGCAGGCAGGTGGGACTAGTGTAGCTGGGACATGTTGGCCAGTGTGGGCAAGTTGGGCCGAAGGGCCTGTTTGCAATTCAGATGAGTGAATTCAGGGAGTTCCCCTCCCCACCCCACCAATAAGAAGCACTACTGAAATACTTTGATTATTGACAAAGCAAGGCCTCACCTCTCCAATCTGTCAAAGCCTTCAGATACACTTGAGCAATCCTTACATTCAAAAGTATTTAAAATAAAACATTCAAAATGAAATGAACACTTAAAACAATTTAAGATTTTAAAAGAAAAAGTGAGTCACCGACAAACAGAAAACACAGAAACAATAAGTGCTGAGGAAAATAATAAAAAAGGCATTAACTTATTCTCAGTTTTCTTCAAAGTAGCATAACTCCACCCCCTCGCCTGTTGACCTATTACCTGCCACACTCTGTCCTGCCTCTCCTTATCCATCTTTCTTCTGACCCCATCCCCACAATCAGCCTGAAGAAGGGTCTCGATCTGAAATGCCACCTATCCATGTTCTCCAAAGATGCTGCCTGACCTGTTGAGTTAATGCAGCACTTTGTATCCTTTTGCGTTTTAAACAGCATCTGCAGTTCTTTGTTTCTCCATTAACACGAAGGGGCTCACAAATCATGAGTGAGATCCAATGTAAATAGGATCCATGATGCTTTCCATATAAGTCCAGCAATGGAACGATAGAGCATGGAAACAGGACCTTCGGCCCATATCGTCTATGCCGTCCAAGGAGCTGATCTAAGCTTGTCACATTTGCCTTTGTTGACCTGCAGAGGCCAACCACATGTCAGAAATCACAGGTGGGAAATAACAGGACGTCCACACTTATGCAAGAACTTTCAACGTACTTATTTATATGAGGGAATCCGCCAGTTGGTCCAAGTGGGATTGTGGGCAAAACCCACCACATTCAGGGTGTTATTGCATTTACTTGTATTTAAGGGCATTAAATAAGGGCACATCAAGCACTCAATTAAAAACAAGCACCCATAATAAAGCTGTTATGCCCCTTGTCATATTGCTAACCATCCTCTTATTACTGTAAAATGTGAGAAAATCTTCAAACAGTCCCGTGGCATGCTATCCTCCAGTAAATTTGATTCAAGCTGGGTATATACCATTTTGCACTTTAAAACAATTTTGCTCTTTGCAAAATGTAAAGACTGCAATAAAATGACAAAGCTTCTGGAGAACAGATTTTATTCCATTTAATGCAAGCTATTATGAACTCCTAAAACAATTCAATACAGTTTAAGTAATAAGGGGAACAAAACCTATCATGTAACCTGAGCAATACATTATATTAGACATGGAACTTTTACAATATATATGAAATTCCATCCATTTGTAGTTCTAAGATTGATGATTGTGTCAACCTCTTGCTCAAATTTATATTATCTTAAAGTGCTGGTTCTCAGTAAAAAACATTGTCCTTGAAAATGTATGGTACTGAGCTTTCTAGTACTTTTAGTTGTTAGATCGCACTTGCAGAAAAAGGATGTGATTACGCTCAAGAGGGTGCAGAAAGATTCACAATGATGTTACCTGAATTGGAGAGCTTGCATTATAATGAAAGATTGGATAGGCTACGGTTAATTTTCCAAGAAAAAAGAGGAAGCTGAGAGGTGACATGATGGAGAAGTATAAAATAATAGTAGATAGGTAGACAACCAATGTCTGTTTCCCCACAATATTGATCTCTAAATCTAGTGGACATAGCTTTAAAGTGCAGAGGAGGAAATTTAAAAGGGATAAGAGGGGTACAAATTACACACAAAGTATAATTGGTATCTGGAACAAGGTACTGGAGACTGGAAAAGCAGCGACTTTTAAGAAGCATCTTGATGGAGACCTGAATGAGCAGGGCCTAGAAAAATATGGAATTAATACAGGCGTGGGAATTAATATAACTAGATCTGATGGTCAGCATAGATGCAGTGGGCTGAAGGCCTTGTTTCTGTGCTGCACAGCTCAAAGACTATTCTGATACCACCCATGTATGAGATGAACAGCATCTCATTTACTCTCTGAAGAATATGACAAGAACCAAGCTGGGTTTTACTAGTGGAAACACCAGAGGTTGGTGAACGTCTGCCTGTAAATCACACTCCACACCTCGTTGAGGCTGGGATTTGTTATGTCAGTAGATCTGTCAATAATTTCACATGTCCCACATGCCAAACCAAGTTATTAGGGATATGAAGACAAGGTGAGAAGATGGAATTAAGATGCAAGTCACTAAATAGGGGACTGAAAAACATGCTGTAAGAGTAAGAGGGCCAACACGACACATCTAACTTTGTCAAGATTGTTTTGCAGCATAGATAAATAAACTGTTGGGTGCAAATGCTTTGAGAATTACATTAAGCCAAAAATAAATTACATTCAAGCTATAGTTATATTTCTTACTCAGGTTTTGAGGAGAGTTTTCAAACTATAAATCAATAAAATAATTATTATAAATCCTTAACAGAAAATAATGCTCTGGTGTTCATTTATCAGAGGGAGCAAAATTAGCAGCAGAGAGGTTATGTTACTTAATACAGTTCTTGTTTCTGTGTTTTACAAAGATATCAAGGTGCTGAAAGAGGTACAACAAAGATTTCCCAGAATAATATCAAGGATATGATAAGGGGGATAGATAGGACCAACATCTATGGTTGAGTGGTTATATCTGTCAGGAAGGGTTGAATAAACTGAAATAAAGACAGAAAATGCTGAGAATACTCAGCGGGTCAGACAGTATTTGTGGAAAGAGAAACAATTAATTAAATAAGGGTAGCACAGTGGCGCAGCTGGTAGAACTGTGACGTGGGTTTGTTCCAGGTGCTGCGGTTTCCTCCCACATCCCAAAGACGTGTGGGTTTGTAGGTTAATTGGCCTCTGTAAATTGCCCCTGGTGTGCAGAGTGGATGAGAAAGTGAGATAATATTGAACTAAAAGGTTCAAAGGTATTTTATTGTTATGTGTACAAATTATGGTACAATGAAACTTGATTTACCATACAGTCATACTAAAAACAGGAACAAGACATAGGACTACATAAAAGTTACCATAAACATCCACCACAGTGGATTCTCCATGTTCCTCACAGTGATGGAAGGCAATAAAGTCTAATCTTCTTTCCTCTTTGTTCTCCTGTGGTCAGGGCAGTCGAACCATCCGCAGTCGGGGCGATCGAAGCTCTCGCAGCCGGCCATCGAAGCCCCCACGTCGGGGCAGTCTAAGCTCCCGCAATCGGGGCAGTCGAAGCTCCTGCGGCCTGGAGCTCCAGAAGTCAGTCCCTAACCAGGGAACGGGAGTTCCACGATGTTAAAGTCCGCAGGCTCCCGTGGTTGGAGCTCCAAGGTCAATCCCCGACAGGGACCAGCACCACGATATTAAGTCCTGCAGGCTCCGGCAGCACTCCAAAGTCGATATCCAGCAAGAGGCCGCCAGTCCTCGATGTTAGGCCCGTAGTGTGGACGGAGATATGATACGGAAAAGAATCGCATCTCCATCAAAGTAAGAGATTGAAAAAACTTTCCCTAACCCACCCAACACCCCCCACCCCCACAATCTCGCACATAAAACAAAGATAAAGAACACCAAAACATACATTTAACACATACTAAAAAACAACAAAGGAAGAAAAGGACGAGACAGACTGTTGGCGAGGCAGCCGTTGCGGTGCCACCCGGTGGTCTAGAATGCGCTAGTGATGGATAGTCAGTATGGATTCGT
This sequence comes from Raja brachyura, assembly GCA_963514005.1. The sequence goes on from OY740784.1 coordinate 65,579,378, forward strand.
TGGGCCGAAGGGCCTGTTTCCATGCTATGTCTCTAAACTAAACTAATACTTTACCTGCGAGAATCTTCTTCCGAACTTTGAAAGAAAGAAACTAACTTAGTTTTCAGAAGCGGAGAATGTGGAAGAGGGATGCAAAGAACAAAGGGAAAATGCCTGAAAGGCTAAAAGTCGCAATAGGATCAGATTAAGCATTTTGTCCGTATAATGTTCTGCCAGGAGCAAGGCTTAGGACATGCCCAGTAGGCCAGGCTACACTGATACAGGGCGAAAATTTGATCAAAATAAATAATTAATTACCAACATTTGATACTGTCCTGAAAGCCTGCGATGTATACATTTGAGATGTTCTTCCTGAAATCTGCATGGAGCATCAGTGTAATAGTTCAGCAAGAAACATTCAGAAAGTTCGAAGTGGAAGGGGGATGGAGAATTAAAGTAACAGATTACCAGATGGGTCGCTTCTGTCGATTGGATGCAGGTACTCTGCAAAGCAATGGAGTTATTAATTTGGGTTATTTTCTGCAAAGTAGAGGACACCAGTGTGAACACCAAACATGGTGCACTAGGTTGGATAACACAAGGGACTGCACATGCCTGTTTACAAAAAAGATCGCAAAGTACTGTAGTACTTTGCGATCTAAGAGAGAGCATCTCAGCAGGATATGAATAGGTGACGTTTCAGGTTGGTACTGAAGAAAAGAGGACCCAATCCAAACCTATTCATGTTCTCCAGAGATGCTGCTTGACCTACTGAGTTACTCCAACAATTTGTGTTTTTTTTGTAATCCAACAACTGCAGTTTGTTGTGTCTACGCTATGTTAGACATGGAGTTGGGTGGTTCATCGGCACTTATTGCAAACTATTCAACCGTATTTGTGTTCACGCTGCTAGAACCTGGAATTTGTGTTCTGATTGATTGTGTCAACCAGTTGAAAGAAAAGAAAGAAAAGCTGGGGCGAAGAAGCTGCCTACGGCAATGTCTCTCAAGTTTCTCATCTCTTTTTGCTCTTGAAATACATCAAAGGGAGTGGAGGGGTGGAGAATACTAACACTGGGTTACAGAACACTCCTAAACTATTTTGCAGAACAGATATTACTTGAAAAATAACTTTAAGCCAAAATATATAAAGAAGCACAGGATGCATATTTGTTTGTTGATGGCAGAGAACCTGTCAGAGACAAAAAGGATTGAATTAAAGTGACAAAGGTTGCATTGTGTGGTGTTCTCTGTAGGTTTACTGCCAGGACACCGTATAACTGATGGGATACTACAGATTAAATATTTGTGCACACCCTTCTTTTGCAAACCCAGCTAAGCAAGAAAACCAGCAAAGTAGAAACTAACGGTCGGACACGACAAAGTTTAGAGAAGGGCTGATACCTGCTGCTGCTAGGATTAGCAAGAAAATTATATTAAATAAAAATAGGGAAACTTAGTCACCCCTCATCAATGACATCCAGCACATGAATATATATTCACATAACTTCCAGAAGAAAATTGGATTTCTACTTTAAAAGAGGAAATTATGCAATTCTAACATACAGAAAGGGACAAATTGGTAGTTCTTATAATGCTCCAGTGAGGGGAAAAATGGGCTGGGTTCGCTTTCCTCTGCACAATTCTATGATTCCAAGATTCCAAATGTATTTTTAATTCCCCTTTCTATCAGGAAAAACTGAAGAAGCTGAAGATAGACACGAAATGCTGGAGTAACTCAGCGGGTCCGACAACATCTCTGGAGAAGATGGGTAGGTGACATTTGAAGAAGATAAGCTGTTTTCTGAAGGAAAAGGTTGCCGACAGAGTTATGGCTGCAGTCCAAAGACTTTCACAGTCCTGAAACACCTCATCAAAATAAACTTCCTTTATGCTTCAGCCCAGCATGCTTCAATGGATGGATCCAATGAATGAAGTGTGCCATTTTTGTTGCCTTCCATAATTCAACTGCTTTGGGACCAGTAAAAGTAACATTGTATCTACTGGGAGTGCGATAAAAATGCTTGCACAGAAGAAAGAGGAGCAGCTAAGGTAGGCACTGGGCATTATTTTTACCTCACCACAGGAAAACCTTCAGGAAGACTGATAATAGAAGCCTGATCTGGACGTGGACATGAAGATTAAAATAACTAGGGTAAAATAAATCTAATGTTTTCCCCAATGAGTTAGGCTTGCACGGTGGTAGAGCTTACAGCGCCAGAGACCCGGGCTCGATCCTGACTATGGGTGCTGTCTGTACGGAATTTGTACATGCTCCCCTTGACTCTGTGGGTTTTCTCTGTGTGCTTCAGTTTCCTCCCACACTCCAAAGATGGATAGGTTTGTAGGATAATTGGCTTTGGTAATAATTGTAAATTGTCCCTAGTGTATAGGATAGTGCTAGTGGTTATGGGTTATCGCTGGTTGGCGTGGACTAGGTGGGTTGAAGGGCCTGTTTCCACGCTGTATCTCTAACGTCTAAAGTCTAAAGAGTCATAGAAATGTCTGAAGAAGGGTCTTGACCCGAAACATCACCTATTCCTTCACCCCATAGATGCTGCCTCACCCGCTGAGTTTCTCCAGCATTTTTGTCTACCTTCGATTTTTCCAGCATCTGTAGTTCTTTCTGAAACACAGAAATGTTGGAATCTTTCAAAGTTCTCCCTCACCTCATTGAGGTGGAATTGGAAAAGATGCTCTTCACAAACTGATGACAAATCCAGTGCGCACTGCAGATGAAGACATAGGAACATTTTCTGACCAGTACATCATAGTCAACGAAAGGAATTTGAAAGGCAAAAAAAAACAAATCTGGAACTCCAAAATAAAAACAAAGGATGCCAGAAATACTCATCAAGTCAGGCAGCATCTGGGATGCGAGAAACAGAGGGAAACATTTCAGGTAGATAACCCGTGCTCATTTGAAAAGATAATTACTACTCCCTCCACATATGCCGACCCTCAAATGGAGCAGCGTAGGAAGAAATTGCAGATGCTGGGTTATACCGAAGATAGACACAAAATGCTGGAGCAACTCAGCGGGTCAGGTAGCATCTCTGAAGAAAAAGAATAAGTGACTTTTCAGGTTGGAAACCTTCTTCAGACTGGGTTCAGACCTCAAGAGGAGCTCATTGTCCCTGTGTATTTCTAGAAATGTTATTGTGATGCTCTATAAATGGCATAATATATGAATCACTCACGAGTTTTACACAACTCTCTCGGGATGCACACCTTCTGATCTTCTCCAAGACTCATTAGTTGATCAATAATCTCATTAACCAGAGGAATCCATTGTTTTTCCACTGGGAGTGAACCAGCCAATTAAAACAATTTGAAAGAAGAAAGTAATTTTGCCACAATTAGATTGCTTACAGTAAAACAATGAGTGCTGCTCAGGGAAGAAGAGAAAACTAAATTGATAGTTTAGAACATGTAATTAAAATAAAGTTATTTCTAGAGTTATTGGTATTATCAGGGGTTATGGGGAGAAAGCAAGAGAATGGGGTTAGGATGGAGATTAATCAGCCATGATTGAATGGCAAATAAGAGATGATGGGCCAAATGGCCAAATTCTGCTCCTATCACATGACCTCATCAGTAGAGAAGGGTCATCAATCTGAAAATGGCAGGCATTAGACATTGGCAGTGTTTTTTTGCCATTATTTTTTTATAAATTATGATGTAATTCCGTGATAACATATAAACCTGCACTTTATGTGAGAGTCATTGGAACAGCATTGATGTGCTATTCCAATGACAGCAGATTCCCTTGACCACAATGTCCCTGACTCAATCAATTCTGTAAGAAATGGTCAACATTACATTCATGTAGTTATTGTTAGAATGAACTTGCTGTTATGTGCTCAGTTCCTATTAAAAGTAATAAATCCTTTTAGTTTGTTGTCAAATATGTTAGAATGTCCAAAATCCCAGTAACTAGAATGGAAGAATATCAAGAATACTGTGCAAATTTAGAAGACGAACTGTCAGCACAAGCAAAGCAAATAGGCCACAAAAGTGTCCTGTTGAAATATCATTGCTCTGAAGTGTTAAATCTGTTTTTACTCTGTGCAGGTATTGAGCATTTCTGGTATTTCCTGCTTTATTCTACCTCTTGCAATATTTTGCCTTTGTCCTCTGCTACACTAGGGAAAAAGCTACCTGAAGGTAGCGCTGTGAGTGTAATATGGTCATGGCTGGTGATTGTGCTCTGCTTCTGAAATTAAGTTCTATTGACCTGATCAGCAACAAATAGTTGAATGACAATCTATATTTTCTTTTATTCAATTTTTATGTAGTCTTCAATGATTCAAAGGTTAAGGCGAAGGATGGAGGCCCTGTAGCAGCCTGGGGCTTGCCTGGATCAGGTGCCGCTCATAGAGTCATACAGTGTGGAAACAGGCCTTCAGCCCAACTTGCCCACACCGGCCAACATGTCCCAGCTACACTAGTCCCACCTGCCCGCGTTTGGTCCATATCCCCCCAAACCTGTCCTATCCATGTACCTGTCTGATTCTTAAACATTGGAAAAGTCCCCACCTCAACTACCTCCTCTGGCAGCGTGCTTCATACACCCACCACCCTTTGTGTGAAAAAGTTGCCTATTAAATCTTTTTCCCCATCACCTTAAACCCACGTCCTCCGGTCCTCGATTCACCTACACTGGGCAAGAGACTCTGTGCATTTACCCGATCTATTCCTCTCATGATTTTATACATCTATATAAGATCCATAAGAACTAGCCAGTGGGTTGGACTTCAGAACTTTGGAAATGACGCCAAATCTGGCGACTCGCAAAAGAATTTCACCGCATTTTGAACATGTGACAATAAAGCACCATTGTAACCACTACAGCTTATGGAGAGACCGTTCAGACGTCTATGTGTGGGGTGGAAGATTGCAACCTTCACGTGGTCCGCCCTGTTTCGACGAATGCAATCAACCCGGCGTGCACAATACAATCAATACAATCAGTTTTATTTGTCATATTGCACAAGAAGTGCAAGTCAATTAAGATCAAATAGAACAAGTTGTCCTACAACTTTAGGCTGTGCATGCCATACGCAAGAAGAAGAAGAGATGTATGTGTTTTTGGCTAAAGCCTGTAAGACATTTCTGAAGTATGCCTTATTCTCTAAAATGAAACCAAATAATAACAGTTTTTTCACCCTTGCTTACCGAGCTCATAGAGAATGGTCTATCCCCATTCAATGTTAGGCCAGATATGAAGAGATCCCACATAATCACTTAAAGCAGACTGGATTTATATTATTTACTTAAAAATGTTTTTATCACCTACTATTTGATAGCTGATTATATAAAGCCTTTAATGCTTCTACCATTGATAAATTGTCTGGCACCACATCAATGATTCTGTGCATTCATAGAAACTGAAATCAATAAAAATCTAAATAAATCTCTGCAATTAAACCACAATTTTACCTGCCAAGATTAGTAAACTTAATTCTGCCAAGCCTAATCTTAAAATTGTTGAAATAGGAAACAATTCAAATGCGTAGCAGGTGCATTCATTTCTGTCTAATTCAGATAATGGTCAATATTCGAATGTTACCCTGTCGCTGGAATATGATCAAAGTGTTTTTGGCCTCATCTCTTCATCAAGCCTTACAAAAATAAAATGAGCTTATTTTACTTTAGAGATACAGCACGGAAACAGATCCTACGGCCCACCGAGTCCACGACGACCAGCAATCATTCCCCACTAGCAGTAAGGGCCTGTCCCACCAGCATGCAACTCTATGCGATGAACGCGATCAAACTAGAAGCGGGGGCCGCATGGAGGTCGGGTGATCCCCTGTACAGGGCCGTTCCCACCAGCATGTGCCTGCATGCGGCAAGCGCAACCAAACCGGCAGTAGGGGCCGTGCGGAGGTTGGGTGAGTGGCGCAACGCGGTGCAAAGCGAGACGAACTTGGAGCGAAGTCTAAGGTAAGTTCGCCAGGACAGAGAGGGGCACACAGAGAGGGGCACCGAGGCACACACACACACACAGGGCCACGGAGCCACACACATAGAGGGTCACGGAGGCACTTACAAATAGGTTCACGGAGGCACGATGTCGGGGCGGTGTGTAAATGTCGAGGCGACTGCGAGCCGACAAGCCGTTGCCGCGCGGAATTTTTGGACAGTCAGTTTTTCGGAGCCCCGCGCGGTGTCGGGCCGAACTCTGCACAATTCCGCACGGCTCCGGCGATCGAAGTGGGACCGGCCCCGCGACGCCGGACGGCTCAAGCGACCACGTTAGGTCGTGCTAATCGCATAGAGTTGCATGCTGGTGGGACAGGCCCTGTATCCTGCACACACTAGGGATAATTTACCAAGCCAATTAGCATACAAACCTGAGCGTCTTTGGAGCGTGGAAGGAAACTGGAGTTTCCAGAGAAAAGACACGCAGGTACCGGCGAGAACGTACGAACACATGGACAGCATAGGATCAGGATTAAACCTGGGTATCTAGCGCTGTAAGGCAGGAACTCTACCGCTGCACTACCGTGTCACCTTATTTCAAACATTTTAATCATTATAGCTTCAATGCTATTTGTAGAGGAGGCTAACAATAGAATTCAGACCTACTATAAGTCAAAGCATTGCAGCCTCTAAAGCCCATGCTTTGTGAACCATATTCAATCACCATTAACAGTCACCCACACCTTGACATGAATTTCAACAAGAACCATTGTTCTATATGGCCTATCCCACTTGGGCGACCTAATCGGCGAGTTCTGGCGAGTTTACCCTCGACTCATACTCGCCACATGGTCGACACGAGATCGTTGGAGATCTTATTAACTCTCCTTCATGCTCGAGAGTGCTCCCCGCGTACTCGAGGGCTCAGTTAAGTAGCGGCGTTTTTTTCTATACGTTAAAAAATGCCCGCAAGTAAAAAAAGGTTGCCATGGAAACAATCTATACTTTTTTTACTGGTAGGTTTAGACGTAGTAGGTCGTAGTAGGTCGGCATGTTAGTCGCAGGTAATCGAGGGTAGTCAAAGGTACTCATAGATAGTCTTCATCATAGTCAAAGGGTGGTCAAAGGGAGATCGAAGGATGTCGTCTTTGCTCTCCACTATCCGGTGTCCAATTTTCCTGAAGTTAGTCGTAGCTAGTCGAAGCTGGTCTTCAACAAAGTCAAAGGAGCTCAAAGGAGGTCTTCTACATAGTCGAAGGATGTCTTCAAAATGTCATTTTTTCAAACTCTTTTAAACTCGCCAATTAGGTCGCCCAAGTGGGACAGTCCCTAAAGCAGCACTTGGCTTTTCTTTTGCTTTCTTCCTGCTTTGAGTGCTGCACCTTAAGCTCGTATCAGCTGCAATTTCAGTCCAAAACATTTCCTAAAACTGAAAAGCCTTGTGTTTTGGGACCAATTCCAATCTGGCAGTAGATTTGTTTTGAAGTTCAGTTATGTTAGTACTGTCGGTTGGCTTTGATTCTAGGCACAGCACTGGATATTCTTTTCTCTTCAAATGCACACAGGCAGTAGTGCAACTGAAATATTTAAGTTAACTCTGAAATTGTATAAAAAGCTATTGCCACACTTGAATGCTTAGTGTGAACTTTACTACACTGCTGAGGGAATAAACAGAAAAAACAGTTGCTGATTGCTGTAATAACAGTAGATCTATATTTTCTCAAAGCAATCCGGATAACCGGATCAAATGAGAAAAAAACAACAAAAAATTTGTTGAAATGTAGAAAATGGAACCGCAGATGTTGATTTGAAAAAAAGACACAAACTGCTGGAGTAACTCAGCGGGTCAGGCAGCATCTCTGGAGAACATGGATAGGTGACGTTTTGGGTCAGAACTTCTCAGAGAGAGGAGTAGAACTTCTTTAAATATAAGCATATTTGGAGGATATTTTGCAGGGAAGCAGTCAAAAGGTAGAAACAAGGAACTGCAGATGCTGGTTTACAAAAAAAAACAACACAAAATGCTGGAGTAACTCAGCGGGTCAGGCAGCATTTCTGGAGAACATGGATAGGTGATATTTTGGGTCGGATCCCTTCATAAAATTAGTTAAACCTGGTAGCAGGCAGAACGTGGGTATTAGGGATGTGGGAGGAAACCAGAGCACACAGAGAAAACCCACACGGCCACAGGGAGAACGTACTGACTCCGCTCAGACAACTCCCGTAGTCAGGATCAAATTTGTTTTGTTTGTAATCCAGCATCTGCAGTTCCTTGTGTCTCTATTTAAGGACTGGTTTCTGTCACCTCACCAATATCTCTGCCCTATAAGCTCACACACCTGCCAGGATTGCTACTGGTAAGCTCATGATCATGGTCTGCTTCCCAGACTCATGGCCGTTCAAGGTTTCAGCTTCGGATCCCAGCCACATGTCAGTTTGCAGTTCACTCCTCGCTTTGGGAAGTCACCCTAAATCCATGTTCAAGGGGGGTAGACTTTTCCATCAATCCATCGGAGCAGACAGAGGCGTTCCCTGTTACTACCAGTGTTCATGGTCTGCAGTGAGAGGGATGCTATTGATCTTTACAGAAAACTACCTGTCAAAATCCTGCCAGAACACCTAGTTGTAGCTCTGGAGGGTCCGCCCTCACAGTATTCTCACACTCAACAAGACACTCACATCACCTCCTCCGATCACTGGAGCAAATAATGTTCATTCAGCTTACATCCAGCCAGCCAGGAGAGTACTACTAATTCCTTCCCTCCAGAGATGCTGCCTGTCCCGCTGAGTTACTCCAGCATTTAGTGTCTACTTTTGATTTAAATCAGCATCTGCAGTTCTTTCTTACACAGAATGCTACTAATACTGTATAAGCCCCTTTAAGTGATGGTTTTCGAGAGCACAGTGAGCTGTGATGCCCAGTCTTGGCAGCTGTAAGACAATGTAATAGACCACGTAACAAACACCTAAACTGACAGAGCAAAGTTTTTCACAGATTAATCTATTTTAGAGTTTTATTTAAACAGGGTGGAAACAGGTCCTTCGGCCCACTGAGTCCATGTCGACAATTGATCAGAGGTAGACACAAAATGCTGAAGGAACTTCAGACTGAAGGAGGGTCTCGATCCGAAACATGACCCATTCCTTCTCTTCAGAGATGCTGCCTGTCCTGCTGAGTTACTCCAGCATTTTGTGTCTACCTTTGATTTAAACCAGAATCTGCAGTTCTTTCCTACAAACATCTCAACAATTAACTGTGAACTAGTTCTCTGTTATCCCATTTTCGCACCCAACACACTAGGGCAATTAACAGAAGCCAATCAACATGTAAACCTGCACGTCATCGGGGTGTGGGAAAAAAACGGAGCACCCGGTGAAAACCTACGTGGTCACAAGGAGAACGTACAAACTTTGCAGACAGTTCATGAGGTCATGATCGAATCCTGGCTCTGGCTGTGGGGCAGCAGCTCCACCATTGCGCCACTGTGCCATCCTAATCTAATAATGTTATTTCATGTAAGTCGCAACAAAAGGTCATGATCTTCATGGGACTTTTAAAAGCGGCACAAGGGTCAAATAACAGCATTTTAACAACATTAAAATGTATAAAGCAATTTCTTGGCCAAATAATTAAATTACAAGAAGTATTTACACAAACATCAGAATTCAGGTGAGGATAATCTGATTGGATCCTTCAGGATATTAAGGTAACTGAATAGGGTTGAAAGACTGAATTTATTTAGCTGGATTGCAGAAACTGGAATGGAGATACATAGCCTAAAATGTAGGACCAGGCCTTTCAGGTGTGTAAGTTTCGGAAACACATTTGTGTGCTGAGATTTGCCAAATTTTCAAACTCTCTTTTGCCACAGTGAATAATGTTGAGTCAAAAGTAGATTTTAAACATGTATTACATTCCCATGGTAGTGGAGTCTGAAGCGAGAGGGTATAGCTTCAAGGTAAGTGGGTTAACATTCAAAGGGGAACTGGGGGTCAAGTTTTTCACACAAGAGCGTGGCGGGTAAGTAGGACAACCTGCCAGAACAAATGGTAAAGATGGGTAAAATTACAACAATTAAACGTTATGTGGGCAGTTATGGAGAGAGGGTAGGGTTAGAAGGATTTGGGGCAAATGTGGGCAAAATGCACTGGTAGGCAACTTGGAGAGCATATGTGAGTTGATTCAAAGATTCTGATTGCATTTTGCATAAATCTATGACTATTAATATATCGTGATAAAGGGAGGTGGATTTATGGATTAATCAGTATCTGCTTGAATAATTGAGCATCCTTGGGTAGCTAAATGACTGATTCGTGTTTCAATGATTGCACGTTACAATGAGAAAGCAGTTGGAAAAGCTTGAACAATAGAGTATTGGGAACAACAGGACCAGAGTCACTTAATCCTCCTAAATATATTCCCACACCAAACCAAGAAAAATAAACTGAAGGAGGTCAGCAACTCATCAACTACATTGATCACATTGATAACACACACTCGTGATTGTGTTGCAATGGCTGGCTCCTTCAAAATATGCTGAGCCTATTCATAAGAACATTAAAAATAGAAGCAGGAGGAAACTGCATATGCCCCTGCATCTTAAAGGAAAGGATATTTGGACATTTTCTATAACTGCCTGAAGAGCAAGTCTTGTGTTGGGCTTTTGTTTTGTGTCCAACAAAATATCTGAGTGCACATTGTTGGAAGTGCAAAGAAAATTCATCGATATTGAAAGAAACCCCAAAATGGAATACTGCCATTGTGTTATGTAAAAGGAAGAAGGAAAACCAGCCCAAATCTGCAATAGAGATGTTGCAAACCTGTATTCATCCAGCTCTGTAGGTGACTGCAGGACTTCCTAAAACATTTCACAGTTTAGAGATACAGTGTTTAAATAGGCTCTTTTTCCCACCGAGCCCACACCGACCAACGCTCCGACACTGACACTATCCTATACACTCGGAACAATGTACAATTTTTACCAAAGCCAAATAACCTACAAGCCTATATGTCTTTGCAATGTGGGAGGAAAGCAGAGCACCCAGGGAAACCCATGCGTTCATGGGGAGAATGGACAAACTCCATACAGACAGCACCCATAGCCAGTATAATTTTGTTTTCTGGGATTGTAAGGCAGTAACTCTACCGCTATACCACTGTGCTGCCCGAAGTTAATGAAGCAATTCAATGATATTAACAATAGTGTATTGCAATGGAGGAATTATTGCATCCAGTTTCTGAAGAGAACAAACCCACAGCTATGTGATAATAGACATGTGATCGGTGGAACAAAAAACAAATAAATAGTTGGTGTAGACATCACACATGAATTAGAATTGTCCTGAAGATAGACACAAAAAGTTGGAGTAACTCAACAGGACAGGCAACATCTCTGGAGAGAAGGAATGGGTGACAAGTCGAGTCGAGAAACCCAAGGGTCTCAACCCGAAACGTCACCCATTCCTTCTCTCCAGAGATGCTGCCTGAGTTACTCCAGCTTTTTGTTTCTATCTTTGGTTCAAATCAGCATCTGCAGTTCCTTCCTTCACAATTAGAATTGTCCTTGCAGATTTGGGGTGTGACTTGAGGGGAACGCGGCATGTTTGGTTTTGACATTCAATGTTCAGAATTCCCAGTCCATGTGAGGAGCAATCAGCCAGGACTCAACTGCTCTGTACTTTATACTTCAGTCCACCGAGTCCGGGCCAACCAGCAATCACCATACACTAACACTATCCTACGCACTATGGACAATTTTTGCAAAGCCAATTATCCTACAAACCTGCACATCTTTATACTGTGAGAGAAAACCGGAGGACCTAGAGAAAAAAACATGCAGGTTATTGGGAGAACATACAGACTCTGTACAGACAGCACCTGTGGTCTGGATCGAAACCGGATCTTTGGTGCTGTAAGGCAGCAACTCTATCGCTCCGCCACTGTGCCGCCCTCAAGTGAGTTAAATAGACACTGGAACTGCAGATGCTGGTTTACAAGAAAACACACAAATGCTGAAGTAACGCAGCGGATCAGGCAGCATTTTGGATAAGATGGAATGGTGACGTTTCAGGCCACTGCAAGTTACTCAAACGCTCTGTGACTTTTGTTGTACATTAAATACCTCCCTTACTGCAGCTTCAGATCACTGCACAAAGGGGGAAAATTTCTTCTCACATTATTTCCAGCTGCAGCACAACTGGGACGGCTGGAAAAGCATACATTAAGTAGAAAAATTTTAATGGGTTGCACATGCGTGATCTCCTGCCCCATCTTGATGTACAACATTTCGGGCAGGTTGAATAAGTGCACATTTTTAATGTTTGCTGCCAAAGATTCTGTCTGGGATGAATCTACTACTGTCAAAAGCAGTCTGTGTGCCCCACTGGAGATTTTCTTTTCAAAAGAAAATTCATTAACTGCTTTCGATCCCGAATATAGATCTTTTGCTGCTCTTGAGAGAAAAGAGCTTGAACATATAAAATAGAAGTAATTAATTCTCAAATGGCAAAGAGCAGCTTGAAACATCTTTATTGGGAAAAAATCTAATGCCTATTATTATTGTGGAGTGGAGTGCACAAACAAAAGTTCACAATCAAAATACTTCTAAATCATTCCCCAAATCTCCCCGTTACCTTAAAATATAATTTAAACCATTGTCACCTAATCAACTTTCATGTTTCCGTGAAATAGAAGGGAGGGTCAATCTACATCCCATTATGATCTTGGATTAGCATAGACACACAAATCCAGATATTTATAAATATACTAAACTAATCGGGACCCGTTGGGGCCCAGTCACACTGGAGGCCTGGTCCAATGCAACCCATTCCCCAACGCAATATTCCAGCACTCACCCATAGCCCCTAAATGTGCAGGTGCGGCACGATGGCGCAGGAAGGGGCGGACTGACCCAGGGAGTGACAGGAGAAGAGACCAATCCGCGCAGGCAAGACTGACAGGAGAGGAGATCGATCTGTGCATGCGCGTTTTTAAAGATTTTTAAACTTTTATAATATACCACCGATTGGAATTAAACTTGTTGCACTCACAGCACAGGAGGGCGGTGAGTGTGCTGGTGAATAATCGTAGCACTATCGTGTATAGTTTTTGCGCAAATAAAAAAAACACGCAAACCGGAAGAGCACATGATCAGAGTTTTAATTATGTATAGATTTATCAGCACAGAATGCCACAGGAGATCATTTTTCCCTTTGGTTATCAAATTGTACAGCTCCTCCCCTTGTTGTGGGGTAGATTGACTCCCCATACCCCCACCCCCACCCCAAAACCCCACTCCTCCACCCGTCTTTGCACATCCCCAATCCTGGACTTTCCACTCGTCACTTTAAGTTCATAAGTTTCATGGCGAGTTTTATGACTGTAGGCAGACCAATTTCCCTCCTGGGATAAATTAAGTCCTATCATATCGTAGGTGTCCCTCTTTTGTACTTCATAAGGATGTATGGATGTTTACAATTTTAAATTAGTCTCTCCGGTCAGAGAGATGTTTGGGGATTTAAGTAAAAGTATTTTGATTTGAGATTTCAGTTGATGCATTAGCTTACATTTTGACCAATAATGCTTTCAGAGAACAAGAGTCACACTCAAGTTCATTGATTGGTTCTGTGTGTCCCATTTTCTATGAGCTAATATAGATATATTAATGTTTTTTTTTTAAATTATATTTTTCTATGTGTTTATGTGTGGTCTGTTGCAATATGACCTTTCTCTACAATGAACTGGGACAACAGTGGAAGAGTATATAATAAACATGCAACTGATGAATGAAATATTTTATTAGAATGTCGTACTTCATTTCTCTTTGCATTGTGATAAGATCAAATCATATTAGTCAACAGTGCACGAGCCACCGGCCACAGAACAAAGTATTCTCTCTTTATATATTTAACCAATTTCCGATTTATTCACAGATTCCAGGAATGGAAATCGCTTTGCTGGTGAGTTGTTTGGAACAGTCTTATCTCTAATATTTTGAAATCAGCTTGGAAGCACACTGATGAAATATGTAATATGATGACAATGTAACTAGTTCAACATTCAAAATCTCATGATTATTTATTAATGTATAAAATATGCCTAACATATTTATCCATTTTACTCATGGATGTATGGACAAAAATACCTAACATATTTATCTATTTTAACTCATGCATGTGATGAATTAACGTTAGACCTGAAAGTTTAGATTTTTTATGGATACCGGTTTGAGTACCTTACTTACTACGCAGCTGTGCCCTTCCATTCAGTGAAGGGAAGAAGACGGCGGTGGGTGGCATAGTGGTGCAGCTGGTAGAGTTGCTGCCTAACAGCGAAAGAGACCCAGTTTCGATCCTGACCTCAGGTGCTGTCTTTGTGGAGATTGCATGGTCTCCCTGTGACAATGCGAGTTTCCACTAGATGTTCCAATTTCCCCCCATCCCTAAGGTGTGTAGGTTTATAGGTTATTTAGCCTCTGCCATTTGCCCTTGTTGTTTACAGAATAAATATGAAAGTGGGATAACATAGGGCTACCATAAATGGTAGTGGGCAGGTGCTATAGACCTGCATGGGGAGGTAGACGCTCCCGCCCCCACAAGCATCGGGCTGATGGGGCTAGTCAGCCTGGAAGGTAGTCCATCTAGGAGAGGGAAAACTCTGATTTAAAACACCTCTGCCTTGTGGCCATATCCAGTCATGGAAAATGCTCCAGGAGTAAACCACAAGAAAATCAGGAGTCGGAGCCCCGAAGGCAGTTCGTCGTTGTCCACAACCTCGCTCTGGCAGCTTCTGCAACGATTCTGGTGCCAAACTGTAACGGCCCTGCTGTTCCTTTGGATCGATCAGCAACGTGGAGAGGGGGGACGTGCTGCATGGGCAACAGCCTGTCCTCTATATGACATCGCCCAGGCTTGCAACCGACCAGGATGCATCACCCATGGTCAGTCATGATCGAGAGGGGCCTACTTATTGACCATGAATGGGTGATCGATGGTTGACAAGGACTCGGTGGGTCGAAAGGTCAGTTTTCGTGCTATATCTTTCAATTCAATTCAAATTCATACCATCAGCATACTTACTGGTTATGCCACCCATAACTGCAACCAAATCATTCACACATATTCAACGACGTGGTCCCAGGATCGATCTGTGAGGTCCACCACCAGTCAACCACGAAAAGAACCTCCTGTTATCACACTTTCTCTCCTATTGCCGAGGGAATTTTGGATCCAAATTACCAACATATTTTGAAACAGTATTTCATGTGAGACCATACTTAAGCCTTAATTACATCCATATAAATCACATACTTTGCACGACCCTCATAAATACGCTATGTTACCTCCAAAATTCGAATTAAAATGTGTTTCAGACAGGATCTGTCTATGGAGCCAACAAAGCCAATGATGGCAATTTGTGTTTAGTTTCAGCTTTTCCAAGTAATCTTAATCCTGTGCCTCTCAGTTTTCACAATAGTTTTCAAATAAAGTGTTTAACATTTGGATCTACAGAACTATGAATGGCCATGAGAGGACACAAAGTGCTGGTGTACCTGAGCAGATCAGGCAGCATTCTGGAGAACATGGATAGTTTGATAACGCATTGGGTTAAAATCTTTCTTCAGACTGATTGTAGGGGGGTGGAGGGGAAAGAAGAAAGACGAAATGCAGGACAAAGCGTGGCTGGTAATAGGCGAGGCAGATAGTTAAGGCTGGCGAAAAAAGCCGAAGGTGTGAGACACGATTGTAGAGTTGCGGATTGTGCAGCCAAAGAGAGGAAAGTAACAGGGGAGGGGAGAAATAGTTGGGAGTCAGAGGAGTGAAGTGGGGAGGGGGTGGGGGGATGGAGGATTGTGCACGGGAGAAAGAGGAGGAGGGAAACTATCTAAGATTGTAGTATTCAACGTTTACGCCATTGGGATGTAAACTACCCAAGTCGAATATGAGGTGCTGTTCCTCCAGTTTAAGTGTGGTCTCACTGTAGCAATGGGGGAGTCCCAGGATGGAAAGGTCAGTTTGGGAAAGGGAAGGGGAGTCAAAATGGTTAGCAACCAGGAGATCAGTAGGCATTAGTGAACTAACCATCTGTCTGTAGCAACTTGGGATAAATGTTCTCTCACCACTCAGTGACCATTTCACTGAACACTAGTATTCGGTCCGCCAAGGCCTACTGGATCTCCCAGTTGCTAACCATTTTAACTTCCCATTCACATATTGACATTTCTGGCCTAGGCCTCCTCCATTGCCAGAGTGAGACTACACATAAACTGAAGGAACAGCACATCATATTCTGCTTGGGTAGCTTGCAACCAGCGGTATGAAAATTGAATTTGCCAATTTTAAGCCACCTTGAATAACCCCCCCCCCCCCCCCCCAAAACCCCCCCCCTTAGTTGGGCTTTATATCTCATTTTATAACAATCAAAATGTAAAATTATCCAAAATGGACACAATTAATTAAATAGTTGCCTTGGCTATGAAAACAAATGTATTTTATCACCGTTTGTACACACTTGATTCATGCTTCATGTCGAAGCTGCTCTATTACACTCCCCATTGACTTACTCATATCATACACCTTTAGAACTGAAGTCTGCGCTGAATGGAACTCTCTAATGTTCTTCAACATCATTTCTGCACCAATAATAATTTTACAGGCCCTGTCATAAGAGAGCCTCTGTGTAGTTCTTATGCACTCATCTGTGAGCCCACAGACAAATTAATCACTCATTCTATGATCTAGAAACGTTCTGAAATTACAATGCCATTTCAAATTCAATAATCAATCAAATACCTATTAGAAGTCTGATCTTGTATGTATGTGTATTTGTTTGTGTGTAACCACACCTTCTCGAAAAAACGACGTGCTAACGGTAAAATTTTTACATATTCCGAAGAGATTTTGTCCGTGCAGTTCAAAATTGCCTTACATGAGAAATGCATGCTTTATTTCTCCAGTTATCAATCAAAATGTTCAAAAATCGCCATTCTCCTGTGCTGCAAGTGCATCAAGTTTTGTTCTGATCGGTGAAATATTACAAAAGTTATTCGGCTTCTATCCTGTCATTCGCCGGGACGGCGACGCCCCTTCCGGCACTCGCTGTCATTCAGTGAGTGAGCATTGTGTGGGTGGGGGGCTGTGTTCCCAGGCAGACGGGGGTGGGGGAGGGCAGGCAGCCGGGCGGGGGGGGAGGGGGGGGGCGCCAGCGGTGGGGAGCAGCAGGGACTGGCGGGGACAATGTTCACCGGCGGGCGGGATCTGTGTTCGCGGGTGGGCGGGGCTGTGTTTGTGGGCAAGCAGGGGCTGTGTTCCGTGGGCGGGCCTGTGTCCGCAGGCGGGGCTGTGTCCGCGGGCGGCGGTGGCGACCACCACGATGAGCCGGGAGCCCCTGAGTGCGACAGGAGCCAGGGATGGGACTCGCTGAGCCCACACGCCCCCCTCCGCCACCTCCCATGCTGCCCCCTCCACCCCCTACCACACACACCCCTTCCCCTCCTACATACACCCCCTCCCCTACCCCCACAACCCCCCTCATTCCCCAACACCCGCCCACAAATCCCCCTCCCCCACACATTCCTCCCACCCACACACCCATCCCCTCCCCCACACTGCCCCTCCCCCACACCCCCCTCGCCCGCACCCCATCCCACATACACCCCCTCCCCCACAAAGCCCCTCCCCCACACAGCCCCTCCCCCACAACCCACTCACCCCCTCCACCACACCCACATCCCTCTCCTCCCACGCCCCCTAGTGTGAAGGATAGCTATAGTGTATGGGGGTCGCTGGTCAGCGCAGATTCGGTGGGCCAAATAACCTGTCTCCACGCTGTGTCTCTAAAAAAAATTTAAAACTAATGCATAACATTTTTTTTAAATGAAGATGTTGGGTTAAATTGGTTTCACATGTTCTGTTAAATGTATTAAATGAAACGTCAATTATTCTGTTAAATATAAGCAAGTTTGTGTGATGGCCATTTGTGTCATGAAAATTCACCCTTACAGAAATCACATTTATTGCTCAAAAATATGAGATATGGAATATAATTCACACTCATGGATGTGAAAATAAAGTAAATAAACATAAAATGTTTTTTTTCAAGATATGAAATGCATTGGTTTCAAGCAACAAATCCTGACGCATGCACAGATGATACACGTTCACGTTAGGAGATTCATAATCCCGAGCATTTTATAGGCATGTACATCTCCCTCCTTCACCGTGGGTTCACCTACACTGAGAAATTAACTGGTATTATGCTGGCATCCAATTTTGTATCTATATTTAAAAAAAACGTTCTTCCTCTTGTGAAATGCTTTGTTCTACTTATCACGTCCGCCCACTATCTCCGTCATACTCTTTGTGTGGAAAATTACTCACTCCAAATACAGTATGTTCCTTGTGTCTTGTTATAATTACCTCATTTGCCAAAATATTCAGTATGAATCTAGTCTGCTATTATCTCTAAATTCTCCTTGCCCTCACCGTTCTCCACCTCTAAATAAACCAGAAAATGCTGCAAACACTCAGCAGGTCAGGCAGCTTCTGTGGAAGGAGATACAGAATTGATATTTCTGATCAAAGATTCAAAGAATCCGAAAGGCATTTGAACTGAAGCTTATACCTTGTTTAACTAAGAACTGTTTGTATCCCCAAACCTATTTTTACCAATTTCAGGAGAAATGCAGAAAAACGGCGAACACTAATAAGGCTTGAAATGAAGGATCGATAAAGTATTTTGTTTAGTTTTAGAGATACAACCTGGAAGCTGGTCCTTCAGCCAACTAATCTGCACAGACCAACAATCACCTGTCCCATAAGTTCTATGTTATCCCAGTTTTGCATCCTACACACTAGGAGCAAAGGTTTTGTATCCCACGCACTACAAGTTTTCTACAAACCCATGTCTTTGTGATGTGGGGGAAAGGTCCGCACAGACAGCAGCCAAGTTCAGGATCAAACCCAGGTCTCTAATGCTGTGAGGCAGTGGCTCTACAAGCTGCACCACTTTTGCTGAAAGTAGTTGTTTTAACTTTCAGACTGAGAATGCTGCTGCTATAGCTAAAATGCCTGCACAATAACATGTAGCAAACATGCTGAATTCTGTTTTTTTCATTGAAAATCATTATCCATATTTTCCTTCATCATTAAAATAAGTCACTTGAACATGAAACTTAAATAATGAGCAATCAGAATTTCATTCCATTTCATTTAGAGATAACAGCCTTTCCTCCAAAGGCAACTCTCATTCGTGACATTAAACTGCTTGCATTAGTGTTGTTTGACCAACCCTTCCCACGTTTTGAATTTATGTGAAGTGGAACTGACTACATCAATGCAAACAGTGTTACACGTGAAATCCTCTGAACTGATTCAGGCAAGCGGTGTGAGATTGTTTTCACAAGGTGGTCTCGGCTTCAAACTGGTTACAGTATAACTGAAACCAGTTTGGGTTGGAAGGATGATAAGATATAACTGTTTCTCCTACTATCTCTTTGAATGACAATTTAGTAATTGAACTTAAATCTCCAACCAGAGAACAACATGGTGCTTATCGTATGCTTTTGGTGTAACAGTTAAGTTTCTAAATCAGTGTATGTTGTAAACTGCATGAAATAAAAATGCTAACACACTGTGGCATTTTCAATAAACCTTCAACTCTACATCAATAAAAGACCTAACAACATCTCTAGCAAAACAAATTCTATTTTAAGTTGCCTGATTCTGCCAGCAAATTATGCCCAGGCAATCCATTGCGATGCATCGATAGACACATGAATATGCAGGGACTGGAGGTAGATAGATCACGTGCAAGCAGAGATTAGTTTAATTTAGCATTATGTTTGAATGGACAGACTGAGCTGAAGGGTATGTTCCTGTACTGAAATATTCAATGTTTTATGTTTTAATACATTGTAGAATCTTGGCTATATTGCAGATTCCATTGTACAAAATCTAGATTATTTAACAGACAATTTGCTACTTTAAAAATGGAAATGAAATAATCAATTACAATGGGAAGATGATAGTCCAGCTATGAAAAATATGATTGATAAAAGCTATCTTTAGAACTTTCTCATTCATCTCCAGTTTTTCTCTCAAAACACAAAGTCCTGGAGGAACTCAGTAGACAAGATAGCATTTGGGGAGGGGAAATGTATAGACATTTCAGCCTTTTGAAGATGCACCAGTCAGAAGAAGAGTCAAGTCAACTCAATTTTATTTCTATAGCACATTTAAAAACAACTCTCGTTGACCAAAGTGTTTTACATTAGTGCAGGTTCTAATGTGCTAGAAAACAGTGGTACATAGATCAACAATACATACATAAATACATACATACAGCGCTCCCTCAGAGGACCTCAAGAAAGGCTTGAGAGCAATAAGTTTTAAGTCTAGACTTTTAAGTTGATGGAGTTGATGGAGGGGACAGTTCTGGGAAGAAGGATGCTGTTCCATAGTCCAGGTGCTGCAACCGTACAAGCGTGGTCGCCCCTGAGCTTATGCCTAGACCGCGGGATGGTCAGTAACCCCAAGTCGGCCAATCTGAGGGACCTGGAGGTAATATGGTGGATAAGCACATTTTGGATGTAGGTGGGGGGAAGCCCTCTGTCTCAACCTGAAATGTTGTCTTCCATTTTCCTTCACGGGTGATGTCCAGCTAGAGTTCCTCTGGCATTTGGGTTTTTGTTCAAGATTCCAGTATCTGCTAATTCCTGCGAGAATAGTTTTTTCCCCCTGTAGCGGCACCTAGTGGTTCAGCCACTCTAGCTATGTGAATCTTCGACAGCCATTGGAAGGAGTCACAAGATATATGGGGGTGTGCCCTAGTAGATAAGTGTTGACCTTCCCTCTCTTGCTATCTTGCTCTTCCGCTTCCTCTCACTTCATGAGAGTGTCCTGCCACCTCAGCAGGAGCTAAACAGAGCTCACGAGGCAACCACCTCTCAACAACTACGACTATTATGTTAGAGTGCCAAACGTCCATGTATTTCCAACCAACAATGCTTGAATAAAGAATCCATTTATTCACGACATTTGCCCCTCTACATTGGTGACCCCGACGTTCTAAAACGTATTTTGTATTCCAAATTGATGGTGACCTGATGTCTGCAGCCGACAGTCCAGCCTAGCTCTGTGGTAATTAACGTTATGTAGGCAGCCATCAACTCTGCGCAGCAAATGGATGCCACCTTGGGCCCTGCCGCCGCCTTGGGCCCTGCCGCCACCTTGGGCCCTGCCGCCACCTTGGGCCCTGCCGCCTCCTGCCTACTATGCCTGGCCTAGCGGACCGCAGGCTGTCAGGGTCGCCCGCCCGCGTCCCCGGCCCACCACAACAGCCAGTGGCTGAGAGGCCGCATCTGCCAATACTCCCCCACCAGCTGCTGCAGGGTCTGCGAGTGTAGCAGCCCAGCATCACCGACACTACCGCCCAACTTCACCGACTCCCGCCTGTCGGCCTCGGGAGTGGGAAGAGGGACCGGACCCATCCATTACCCCGCCGGCAGCTGCTCAAGGCCTAGCCTCCCGATAGTGCGGGCCTACCTGGGCTGCTGCCTGAAGACATCCTTCTTCTCCTTGCGCCGCGCGGATTTTGCATTGGCGACTACAAAAATGGCTGCTAAAGTGACTAAAAATGGCCGCCATGGCCAGCCTGAAGCAATTCACAAACTGATGACCAAAGATTATAGAGGAGCAAGATGCGCCACTCAGTGGAAATCCAATGGACTGGTGTGTAGTACGTAACGGAACGTCACGGCCGCCATTTTGGCGGATTGCCTCCCCATGTGTAATCCGCTCCAAAGCTACAGAGCAGTTGTAAACAAAGATTATAGAGGAGCAAGATCCATTAGAAAGTTATTAGATTTATTTGTAATAGATCTTTACTTATCTCTCGATCGCTCTCTATCCCCTCTCTTCTCTCGATCCCTCTCCCCCCCCTCGATCTTTCTCTCCCCTCTCTTTTCTCGATCTTTCTCTCTCTCTCTTTTCTCTCGATCCCTCTCTCTCCCTCTCTTCTCTCGATCTTTCCCTCCCTCTCTTGCAATCTCTCGCTCCCTCTCTTCTCTCTCTCCCCTCGATCCCTCTCTCCCCTCTTTTCTCTCTCTCTCTCTCTCTCCCCTCTCTTCTCTCGATCCCTCTCTTTAGATCTCTCTCTCCCCCTCTCCCCTCGATCCCTCTGTTCTCTCGATCTCTCTCTCTCCCCTCTCTTTTCTCGAACTCTCTCACTCTCTTCTCTCTCCCCTCTCCTCTCTCGATCCCTCTCTCTCCCCTCTGTTCTCTCGATCCCTCTCCTCTCGATCTCTCTTCCCTCCTTCCCTCCTCTCCTTCCCTTTCTCCCCCTCCCTTTTCCCCCTGTTCCCCCATTTACCTCGCATCTTTCCTCCCCAGCCCCCACCTTTGCGTAGTTTCCCTTGCATTGCATAGTACAGCTTCCCTTGTATTGCTTTAACACACACTGTGCACAAAATTACAGGCACACAGAAACATACATTAATATAAATATATGGTGGGACAGATAGAAGAGCTTATTAAAATCTTCTTACAAAGACCATTATGTCATTTATTTCTATCCTCTTTTGGGCCTAAGGCATAGCAGGGCTGCCAACTCTCACACAGAGGGAAGGGAGGGAGAGAGGGAAATTGAGAAGAGAGAGGAGAGAAAGAGATCGAGAGGGGAGAGAAAGAGATCGAGAGGGGAGAGAAAGAGATCGAGAGGGGGGAGAGAGTGATCGAGAGGGGAGAGAAACAGATCGATAGGGGAGAGAAAGAGATTGAGAGAAGAGAGGGAGATAGCGAGAAGAGGGAGATGCGAGAAGAGAGGGGATAGAGAGGGATCGAGAGGTAAGTAAAGATCTATTACAAATAAATCTAATAACTTTCTAATGCATCTTGCTCCTCTATCATCTTTGCTTGCAACTGCTCTGTAGCTTTGGAGCGGATTACACAGTGGGAGATCGAGAGACAAAGATTATAGAGAAGCCCAGTTTCCCAATGATGTAGACGCCGTAGTCGACGCCATCTCTGGTCCGCTAATATGGCGTCGACAATCACACATGTGATACTACGCCTTTTCCACGGCGTGGCGCATCTTGCTCCTCTATAATCTTTGCTGATGACTGCCGTCAAGAGCGCCACCTCTGTTCCAATGGCGACTCTGCCGCCCGACTGCCGTCAGCAGCGCCACCTCTGGTTGAATGGTGTCTATGCAGCCTGACCAACGTCTACAGCGCCACTGCTGGTCAATTGATGTTACAACAGCCTCTGGTTACAAGCACTGCTCATTGCACATTGGACATTTCAAACTTTTGTTTCCTGACCTACCCTGCTTGATTTGAACCACGGAACTTTCGGCATCCTACCACTTAGGACTTTGTGTATATTTTCCATTTCATTTTTAATGCCTTAGCTTAATATTGTTATTAGTTTATTATTGTTGCTGATGTCTTTCTCACGATCCCGCTGGTGGACATGACTGGCTTATCCCTCGTCCGTTGTGTGTTTTTTGGTGTTGGTCTTCTGGCACCCCTCGGCATACCTCGGGATCGCCCACAGCCGGAGCGTCAACTGCGCACGCGGGCCCCTCGTCCCGACTCACCGCCGGGGTGTCACTGGCCCCACAGTAAGAGCCGCCCTCGATTTTGCCACTGACCCCACAGCAAGATCCGCCCTCAATCTTGCCACCAACCCCACAGTGAGAGCTGCCCTCGATCTTGCTTCCGCACCCCATTTCGACATCTGCCCTCTCGGTCTGCCTCCAGTTCTCGGGGGGGTCCTGTAGCAGCACCTAGTGGTTCAGTCACTCTAGCTGTGCTAATCCTCAGCAGCCATTGGAAGGAGTCACGAGATATATGGGGGTGTGCCCTAGTATATAAGTCCTGACATTCCCTCTCTCGCTCTCTTGCTCTTCGCTTCCTCTCACTTCATGAGACTGTCCTGCCACCTCAGCAGGAGCTAAACCAAGCTCACGAGGCAACCACCTCTCAACAACTACGACTATTATGTTAGAGTGCCAAACGTCCATGTATTTCCAACCTATAATGCCTGAATAAAGAATCCATTTATTCACGACGTTTGTGCCTCTGCACCCCCACAAAGACACGTGTGAGCAAGTAGGCTTGAGGTGTTGAATGTATTTTTCCTGTTACATGTGCCACCTAGCACACTAAAGTTGCAGCAAACACGAACCAGAAACCCCACTAAAATGTAACCATCATGTAAACTACAACTTAAAAGAAAAAAATAAACTTGATCAAGAATTTTACTTTTTTCATATTGTAAAGCATCTTTATTTTAGTTTAGTTTAGAGATAAGGGTGGAAACAGGCCCTTCGGACCACCGAGTACATGAACCAGCGATCACCCGTTCACATTAATTCTACATTATCCCACTTTCGCATCCACTCCTTAAGGGCCTGTCCCACTAGCGCGCGATTAGACGCGACAAGCGCGACAAATTCGGACGCGGGGGTCGCGTGGGGGTCAGGCGATCCCGGTGCGAGTGAAGGGCCTGTCCCACTAGCGTGCGATTACACGCGCGACGTCCGAAGGAAGGACGTTATTTTTCATCACGTGACGATGCGCATGAGCATGCGCGTTGCACGACGTCGGGCAGTGACGTCATCACGCAACGCCACGCTGAAGACGCACAACGTCAAAACGTCATCACGTTAATCACGTTCTGCGCGACAGGATTTTGCCGCGCGTAATTTTTTGAGCAGTGTCGGTTTTTGGACACTACGCGCGATGTCGACACCAGCTACACACAACTCGACGAGACTCCGGCGATCGCAGTGGGACAGGGTCACGCGAGGCCGGGCGACTAAAGCGACCACGGTAGGTCGCGCTTGTCGCGTCTAATCGCGCGCTAGTGGGACAGGCCCTTTACACATTAGGGGCAATTTACAGAGGGCCAATTAACCTACAAACCCACATGTTTGTGGGATGTGGGCGGGAACTACAGCACCTGGAAGGAACCCATGCAAACACAGGGAAAACATGCAAACTCGAGACAGACCGCACCCAAGGTCAGGTCAAACCTGTGTCTCTGGCACTGTGAGGCAGCAGCTCTACCAGCTGCGCCAATGTGCCGCCTAATCTGATAATTACTGTGAAAATAATGACATTACTCCAGCATTAATGCCACTGACTTTCCATACAACTAACTTCAAGTGGTGCCAAGCAAAATGCCTTAAAATAAAAAGCTATCTTTCAGTGCATTAACATGGTTTTGCATATAATTCCCTTTGGAGATGCGTTAGTTCAGCTGTCAGTCAGATCACTAGTGGCCCCCACTGCCACATGCAGACTGAAAATTCTTTGGCAGCACCTCCAGCTGAGATCCCTGCTGCATAATGTCACACCAATTTAATAACTTAGCTTCCTCTTTTGAATATTTTTTTCATATTATCTGTCATAAATATAATCCATAGCATTGTACAGTACCTTATTCCTCAGCCTGCATCGCCAGATGCAGTAATTTAGGTGTTCAAGTTTATTAAGATGATATTAACGCCAAAAATTCTGAACAACAAAGGGACAGTAGATAAATCAGCCACATCAACGCCTACCTATTTTCGCACCAATTAGCATACTTAGCAAAGATGGTCTGCATCCCAGGGTACTTAAGGAAGTGGCTCTAGAAATCGTGGATGCATTGGTGATCATTTTCCAACGTTCTATAGATTCAGGATCAGTTCCTGTGGATTGGAGGGTAGCGAATGTTATCCCACTTTTTAAGAAGGCGGGAGAGAGAAAACAGGGAATTAGATCCCAGTTAGCCTGACATCGGTGGTGGGGAAGATGCTGGAGTCAATCAAAAAAGATGAAATAGTGGCACATTTGGATAGCAGTAACAGGATCGGTCCGCGTCAGCATGGATTTACGAAGGAGAAATCATACTTGACTAATCTCCTGGAATTTTTTGAGGATTTAACTAGGAAACTGGACAAGGGGGGGCCAGTGGATGTGGTGTATCTGGACTTTCAGAAAGCATTTGATAAGGTCCCACATAGAAGATTACTGGGCAAAATTAGAGCACATGGTATTGGGGGTAGGTTGCTAACATGGATATAAATGTTTTAACAAGGAACTGCAGATGCTGGATAATCGAAGGTAGACAAAAATGCTGGAGAAACTCAGCGGGTGAGGCAGCATCTAAGGACCGAAGGAAATAGACTATGTTTCGGGTCAAGACCCTTCGTCAGACTGATGTGGGAGGGGGCAGGAAGAAGAAAGGAAGAGGCGGAGACAGTGGGCTGTTGATGAGCTGGAAAGGGGATGGGAAAGAAGGAGAAAGCAGGGACTACCTAAAATTGGAGGTCAATGTTCATACCGCTGGGGTGTAAACTACCGAAGCGAAATATGAGGTGCTGCGCGTCCAATTTATGGTGAGCCTCACACTGGCCATGGAGGAGGCTCAGGACAGAAAGGTCGAATTCAGAATAGGAGGGGGAGTTGAAGTGCTGAGCCACCGGGAGATAAGTTTGGTTATTGCGGACCGAGCTGTGTTGGACAAAACTATCGCCAAACCTACGCTTGGTCTCACCGATGTAGAGTAGCTGACACCTAGAGCAGCGGATGCAATAGATGAGATTGGAGGAGGTGCGGGTGAACCTCTGCCGCACCTGGAAAGACTGCTTGGGTCCTTGGATGGAGTCAAGGAGGGAGGTAAAGCGACAAGTGTAGCATTTCCTGGGTAGAAAATTGGTTGGCAGATAGGAAACAAAGGGTAGGAATTAACGGGTCCCTTTCAGAATGGCAGGCAGTGACCACAGCTATTTACAATATATATCAATGATTTGGATGAAGGGATTAAAAGTAACATTAGCAAATTTGCAGATGACACAAGGCTGGGTGGCAGTGTGAACTATGAGGAGGATGCTATGACGATGCAGGGTGACTTGGACAGGTTGGGTGAGTGAGCAGATGCATGGCAGATGCAGTTTAATGTGGATAAATGTTAGGCAAAAACAGGAAGACAGATTATGATCTAAATGGTGTCAAATTAGGGAAAAGAGAAGTACAATGGGATTATACCATCTAATACAATATTCTATCCTGTTGACTCGCTTGGAAACTTAAGTATGTTACCCCAACCTATAAAAATTAAACCCTGCAACCTGCTTTTGAAAATTCAGCTATTTGTTTTAATCCAAAAAAAAATTAATTGAATTATTCAGTCATATAAATGAAGCAATGCATTAGATTTGTACCACCAACTTCTTATATAGCAATCAAATTATCCAGCAGTTTGAATTAAATTACTCAAAAATAATAGCTCTACATTATATTCTTCTTATTCAAACTTTATTTGTTACTTGAACAATAAGAGTTTGGTATTAGAGAAATATAACATTAATGAATATTATTTTTTGTTTCAAATTCATGCCATTAATGATGAACATGTCAGTATTAGTAAAATTGATCATATCATTTTTTTTGCCAGAATATCGTCATTCATAGGGACTTTCCATAGCAATACAGGATTGAGGTAGTGTGATCAAGGTGCAACTGTTCACTAATGCTTGAGGCACCACTACATTGCTATAATTCCCCTTCACAAGAGAGAAGGTTAAATGCAAAGTGAGAGAATGGTCCTTTGTGTTTGACCACATTTCTTAGAGCAGCTACCTTACTGCACCAGAGACCTAGGTTCGATCCTGACTAGAGGATCAGGCAGTTTGTAAGTTCTCCCTCTGACCGCATGTGTTTTCTCTGGATGCTCCAGTTTTCCCCCATATTCCAAAGAGGTGCACGTTTGTAGGTTAATTGGCTTCTGTAAATTGTCCCTAATGTCTAGAATGGTCCCTAATATTTATTATAGAACAAGTATATAGGTGATGTGTAGGAAAGAACTGCAGAAGGGTCTCAAATTGAAACATCCAGTCTGAAGAAGGGTCTCGACCCGACACGTCACCCATTCCCTCTCTCTAGAGATGCTTCCCATTGAGCAACTCCAGCATTTTGTGCCTATCTTAAGTGTGACAGGTGATTGCTGGTGGCTCAGTGGGCTAAAAGGCCTGTTTCCAAGTTATATCTCCAAGTTATATCTCTAAACTAAACAAAACTAAATTAATCCAACTTATCAGTGCGCCCAGACCCATCATCGGGCGAAATAGTAACGCCACACGACTGATGAGTGAATCATTTGCCACAGTGACCACAAAATCAAAACAATACGGCATTAGTCAATGAAAAATCCATCGAGGGATTGAAAAGGAAATGCAATGTCATAATGAATTTGAAAAAGCTTATTTGCTTAATGTGTTAGAAGCATTATCATTTTGCCCATCATAGGAAGCTGCTGTGGGAATTGTATGTGAAGTGAGCTGAACCCTTTGTTTACTGATTTGTCAATCCACTTCTGTTCTCTCCAGGTATAAGAAAAAAAACTGAAAATTTACATTTACATATTGTTTCTCACATCCCCGCTGAAGTTCCAGAACACTTCACAGCATGGAATTACATTTGAAGTGGACGCACTGTGACACTGTAGGTAAAATATAGATAGTGGTGCTGGTAGTAAACAAAATATTGACAGGATGCTATCATTGAATGTCAAAGTAGCAGCATTTTAAACCAGCTTCCTGCTGTGAAAACTCAAGCAGCCTCTTACTTCAATTAGCCAATAAGTGATTTTCATCATCCAAGGTTATACGTAGCAATATCACCTGCTTAAAATAATCATAGCTCGGCATAATTTACTATCAAAAAGGAGTCTTAGGCAGAGATAATTTTAATGAGAATGATGTGAAGGGCAATTTCAAACAGCCCATTTGGAAAATATCTCAGTCTTAAATGAAGCATCTGAAAGTGTGGAATGATTTGGTGGGGAATCTATGGGGTATTTATAAAGGAATCTGGACATTTCACTTCACAGATAACTTCCATCTACACCATTTAAATGTCTAAACGATCCATTTGCCAAACACATTAACATGAATGGTACTTTAGCAGTAAAAACTGTCCATTAGAATAATGCCTCCAGTCCTAATAATGATTCGACTTATTCTTTTGCAGAAAATCAAGTGAGCAGCCTGTTATTGTGAGAATATATAAAATGGGAGAAAATTGTCTGAGAACAAAGCTTTTCCATAGGATATCTAAGGAATTGTACTCTAATCTATTCTCATATTTCATGTGCACAGATTTAACTCTTTATCATTTATCTGTGTATTGCGGACAACTTGATTGCATTCATGCAGTCTTCTCTCTGAATGGATAACATGCAAATAAAAACACTGCACTGTACCTCAGTACACATGATAATAATAAATTAAACTAAAACAATAGATATTGAATTATTTTATCTTTAATCGGACTAGGCATTGCTTACAAGGATACCATTCAATGTCTAATTAATTGACCTCGTATTGATAGGCTGATTTCTTCACTATTGTCACAGTATTTCACAGAATAGTGTAGTTCATGAGTTTCAGGAAAATGAGCATCTGAGTTTTGGCACACACTGAGTCTCTTGCCCAGAGCAGGGGAATTGAGAATCAGAGGACAATAGACAATAGACAACAGACAATAGGTGCAGGAGTAGGCCATTTGGCCCTTCGAGCCAGCACCGCCATTCAATATGATCATGACTGATCATCCACAATTAGTACCCCGTTCCTGCCTTCTCTCCATATCCCTTAACTCCGCTATCCCTAAGAGGTCTATCTAACTCTCTCTTGAAAGCATCCAGAGGTTTAAGGTGAGGGGGGAATGATTTAATAAGAACCAGAGGGTAACTTTTTTTACACAAATAGTTGCCGGAGGAGTTGAGGTAGGTACACTCGTAACGTGTAAGAAACATTTAGACAGGTATATGGATAGGGCAGGTTTGGAGGGATATTATTAAAGAAGTGAGTGTATAGGTCAGTTGATCAGTGATTCCACGGTTCAATCCTTAGTGCTTACTTCGATCATTTCACCTCCTGTTTGCTCGGACTTCAATGACCTCTTCAAATTAATGCAAACTTGAAATTAGAGGCCAAAATACCGCACTGTTCAAACTGCGGCATCAGCAATGTGTCAGTCCAGCAGTAACCCTCCCAATAGCAGAATGTACCACAAGTACCTGTGATTTAGATGACAGGTGAAGAAAATACAGATTCTGTCATTCCCCATGGAGTCAATGCCTTGAGCTGTGTCAAGGATAAAATCTGCATGTGCATGAGTGAGATTTGGTCAAGGGTTTTGCAACACGTCATGATAACATTTATGGGCCTGTCAAACTTAGGTGGCTTTTTAGGCGACTGCAGAAGACTATGCAGTCGCCACATGGTCGGCACAGTTTGCGGGTAGTTGCTGGTGAGTCGTGTTCATGGTCGCGAAGAGTTCCCGTATTCTGGAAACTAGTTGCGGCCTCATTATCGTCTTCGCAAATCTTTCAACATGTTGAAAAATTAATAGCGATTAGAATGAAGCCGCCATGGAGAACAGCGAGAATTCTCGTGCCGTAGGTGGGTCACCAGGAGGTCCTAGTGGGTTGCAAGGAGGTCGAAGGTTCTCGGAGGTTGTAGCTGGTGCTGACCGGTGAATTTCATTGGCTCATTGGGAAAAGAAAACGTAAGCAGTAGTTTTCAGAAGAAAGGATAACCGACCGGTAATGTAAAATGTCCGGCGAGCTTCACAGCCGTGTATCTCTGGTTTCTTAAAAGTTGTCTCCACTTCTTCTCCCTCCCTCACCCCTGTGTTCCACTCTGACAATCGCCGTTCCAGTTGCCGGTTTTTCAGGCGACTGCCGGCAACTTGTCAGTTGAAAGGCCCAGTGGGAAAGGCCCATTACTTACTGCTTTAAAGAAACATTTTGAGATCAATTATGAGCATCGCAGACAAACAATTAATTAGTAGAGACCCTGCAACAGGACCTTGCATCAGGATCAATATATAATTTGCCTCTCTATAAATGGCTGCATTATTATGTGGCTTTCTGTAATTTGCATGCAAGGATAACAAATCTTCATTTTTGACAACATTCACTGGTCTACATTGCCATGAAATCGGGTCACATACTTAATATATTACACAGAAAGAATCCTTCAATTGTGTACTGAGTTCATGTCAGCTGCCAAAAGAGCAATCTAATCACTCCCATGCCCACTCCCACCCTTCCCCTAATTTCACTGTTGGATGCCAACTATCAATGTTCCTGAGTGCAACACGTTACACAGGCTTCCCTGCCTAATCATGTCATTAAAGTGCCCACTTATTATCACGAATCAGGCTTGCACAGATGAGTTGTTTACTGCGTCAGTCAAGAATGTAAGGGTGTACAGTGTCCTCCATAATGTTTGCGACAAAGACCCATCATTTATTTATTTACCTCTGTACTCCACAATTTGAGATTTGTAATAGAAAAAAAATCACATGTGGTTAAAGAGCACATTGTCAGATTTTAATAAAGGCCATTTTAATACATTTTGGTTTCACCAGGTAGAAATCACAGCAACGATTATACACAGTCCCCCCATTTCAGGGCACCATAATGTTTGGGACACAGCAATGTCATGTAAATGAAAGTAGTCATGTTTAGCATTTTGTTGCATATCCTTTGCATGCAATGATTGCTTGAAGTCTGCGATTCATGGACCTCTGCAGTTGCTGTGTGTCTTCTCTGGTGATGCTCTGCCAGGCCTGTATTGCAGCCATCTTTAGTTTATGCTTGTTTTGGGAGCTAGTCCCCTTCAGTTTTCTCTTCAGCATACAAAAGGCATGCTCAATTGTCATTGAAACATTGACAATTCCACAAACCGCCCCCACTCCCCATTCCTACAGTGAGGCCACATTTAAAGTATAGTAGGTAGACAAAAATGCTGGAGAAACTCAGCGGGTGAGGCAGCATCGATGGAGCAAAGGAATGGATGACGTTTCGGGTCGAAACCCTTCTTCAGACTGTTCAGTTTTGGTCACCATGTTACGGGAAAGATGTTGTCAAACTGAAAATAGTGCAGAGAAGATTTACAAGGATGTTGCTAGAACTCAAGGGTTTGAGCTTGAGCAAAGGTTGAGCAGGGTGGTACTTTATTCCTTGGAGCGCAGGAGGATGAGGGGAGATCTTATAGAAGTGTACAAAATCAAGAGAGGAATAGATTGGCTAGACGCACAGAGTCTTCTGACCAGATAAGGGGAATGGGGAACAAGAGGGCATAGGTTTAAGGTGAGTGGGGAAAGATTTAATAGTAATCTGAGGGGTAACATTTTAACACAAATGATGGTAGGTGTCTGGGAATGAGCTGCTGGAGTAGGCAGTTGAGGCAGGTACTATCATAACGTTGAAGAGACATTTGGACAGGTACATAGATAGGATAGGTTTAGAGGGTTATGGGCCAAACATAGGCAGGCGGGTCTAGTGTGTGGGGCATGTTCATCAGCATGGGCAATTTGGTCTGAAGGGCCAAGTTCCATGTTTATGACTATGAGATGCTGCTTGACCCACTGTTCTTCCAGCAGTTTCTTTTTTGCTCCAGGTTTGAACATCTGCAGTCTCTTGTGTCTCCAGTGTATTGATCTTTATTGCATTATTGAGGGTACTGTAGAAGGATAAGCTGATAGGGTTAAGTAGAAAAGCAAGGGGAAGCTCACAGGGAGCATGGTGTATTTGGGATGAACATCCTTTTTATATAATTAAGAAGCTTTGTCTACAAATAAAGTAATACGAAGCTTAAAGTTAATAGTGTTTATCTTATGAATGTTCTCATATTTTTTTAAATATATTTATACCTGCAGTCCGTCTGTTTTTTATTTTATTTTTGTCTTCTTGTGTCTGTCTTAGTGATTATTTTGATTTATTAGGCTGTGTATGTGTGTTGGGGGGGGGGGGAGGGGAGGGTGGGAGAAACAGGGTTTTAGTCTCTCCCTTCGGGGGGATGCGACTTTTCTTGTCGTGTCCCCCGTCACAGTCTCCGTCTGTGCTGAGGCCCTAATGGCGGAGCTGCCGGCCTTCCAGCTTCCAGCAGCGATGGCACGGCTTCGGAGCTTCAGCGGCGACCTGGCTTCGGAGCTACCGTGCTCCAGTGGCGACCTGGCTTTCGGGGCTGCAGTGCTCCAGCAGCGGACTGGCTTTCGGGGCTGCGGTGCTCCAGCGGCGACCTGGCTTTCGGGGCTGCGGTGCTCCAGCAGCGGCCTGACTTTCGGGGCTGCGGTGCTCCAGCGACGTTCCAGTGGCGACCTGGCTTTGGAGCTGCGGTGCTCCAGCGGCGTTCCAGTGGCGACCTGGCTTTGGAGCTGCGGTGCTCCAGCGTTCCAGCGGCGGACGCTGTGGTGGTGTTCCGGCATTCCGGCGACGGCAGCCCGGCTTCGGAGGCTTAGCCGGGGCCTGGTGGACGGCAACATCGGAGGCCTGGATCTCCTCAGCGCAGAGGGAGAACAAGGAGGGAAGAAGACAGAGACTCTAAGACTTTTGCCTTCCACCACGGTGAGGATGTGTTTGGTGAACTCACTGTGGTGGATGTTAAATTTGTGTTTATTGTGTGTTTTTGTTACTTTTAATATATGTATGACTGCAGGCACTAAATTTCGTTCTGACCGAAAGGTCTGAATGACAATAAAGGTAATCTAAAGTAATATAAAGTTATCTAAAGTCAATGTACACCGGTCGGTTGCAAGCTACCCAAGCAGAATATGAAGTGCTATTCTTTCAGTCTGTGTGTGGCAAATATTAGCCAGGATTTGTTGGATCTCAATAAACTTCTTCATTATCCCACACCCCTTCACTACCCACCCTGCCACCTACACCCTCCCTTTCCTACCAATTGCTACATTTTTCTTGGGACTCGAAAGAAGCTGGTTTCAAACTTTGAGAAATCCTCAAAACCGTCTACAATTGAAGCAAGCAAATTTCTAATAGGACTTTAAAAAGCCACTTAAATTCGCAAAGCAACTTTCATCACCTCAGCATGTTCCAAAGTTGTTTCACTATGACAAATTACCTTTTTAGGTTTAATGCAGTCACTTTGAATAGTGTTACTAATTGTCATGTGTTACTTTGCAAAAACTTAAACAGGGCATCAATTGTACTGAGCTTGTTTGTTGATGAAGATTAGCATTCCCTCCCTAGATGCTGCATGGTCCGCTGAGTTCCTCCAGCACCTTGTGTTGTGCAATGGTAAACAAATGTTTTGTTTTAACTGCAGGGATGAGTACATTGTGCTTTCACCACAGGTTGGCTTGATAATATACACAACAGAAGTATACATGGAATGTAATTTCGCCTTTCGTAAGTTTACAGATGATTCAAAACTCAGAAATGTATTGCCCTATTAAAAATAATTGTAATAGACTTCAGGGGGGCAAAGACAATGAAATGGGAGGAAAATTAAAAGTAAAATGTGAATTTATAATGCAAGGAATTTGAAGTGACCTGCATTAACAGGAAGATTGAAGAGAAGCAACTCCTTTGGGGAAATGTGATTTAGATACAGATACGTATTCACACTTTCAACTACATCCAGACCTAGTGATTAAATGTTAAACAACAGAGGTGCTGTTGTGTATATACACATCTTTAAAGATGGCAGGATTGGCTGGTTGAGTTGGCTGTTAAGTCCTATTGTACAGCAACAAAGAAAGCTGTTCAAACATAGAGACACAAGGAACAGCAGATGCTGGAAGAGTAAAGCACAAAGTGCTGGGGTAACTCAGCCGGGTCAGCAAACATCTCTGGAGGATATGGATATTTTGGAATGGGACCCTTCTTCAACATGTCAATTTCCAACTTGATAGTTATGTTCAAATCTTGCCAGCACATCATAGGAAGGATGTAAAGTGGTTGACGTATGAAGAAAAGAAAATCTACAAGAATAGTTTGCAGGTTTACACTTACATTTCTGTGGGGAAAAAGGTGAAACTGCATGGTTCTCATTAGAAAAAAGAAGAATAGAAGATATTCAAAATCATGAACGTACAGATGAGTCAGAGTACATCAGGGAGATTAGTAATCTAATTGAATTTGAATTTCTTTATTTGCCATTCAAAAATACGTTTGAACGAAATTTTGTTACCATGCAATCAGAACAGTAAAAAAGCACCAAAACACACAATCAACACAATTTAACACAAACATCCATCACAGTGACTCTCCTACAGGCACCTCCTCACTGTGATGGAAGGTAAAAAAAGTAATCTCTTCCTTACTTCTTCTCCCGCGGTCAGGCAGTCAAACTGCTGCGTCGAGGCGATCGAAGCTCCCAATGTTGAAGCCCCCACCAGGCTCTTAAGCCACGCCGGGCGATGAAAGTCCCTGCGAATGGGCCGATTCAAGCCTTATGATTCGGGGCGGACGAAGCTGCCGTTGCTGGAGCTCCCATAAATCGATCGCCAACCAGGGACCTGCAAGCTCCTGATGTCACAGTCCACAGGGCCCGCGGCCGAAGCTTCCGAAGTTGAGTAGCAGCCACACCGCAGCGGCACCACAGCCACCGAAGTTAGCTAGCTTCACAATGGTAAGTCCACAGGCTCTGCGACCGGAGCCCTCAAGGTCAATTCCAGTTGGAGGCCGCCAGCTCCTCGATGTTAGGTCTCAGGGCAAATGGAGATGCGACACGAAAAAGGTTACATCTCCATTGAAGGAAGAGATTTAACAAAGTTTCCCCCACCCATCCATATAATACACAACATACATTTAATATTAACGATAAGACAAAGAAAGAAGAAAGACAGGCGTACTGCAGGCGAGCCGCAGCTGCCAGAACAACAAACTTGGTCTTTAACATCAGCAGGAAACTGATTGTTGATTGTTGACTTTAGGAAGGGAAAACCTGTGATCCATGAATCTGTCTTCTTTGCTGGGACAACAGTGGAGATAGTCAACAGCTTCAAATTCCTGGGCTTGCTTATCTCAGAAAATCAGACCTGAACCTATCACATCAATGCAATCACAAATGTGCTTCCAAAATGGCACCCAATCCAGGTGACTATTTGCGTGCTAAACATAAATTATTCCATATAACATTTCTTACTTTAACTATGATATTCCCTTATCATGTAGCTATACACTGTAAATGGATCGAATGTAAGCATGTATTGACTTTCTGCTGACTGGTTAGCACGCAACAAAACCTTTTCACTGTACCTCGATACATGTGACAATAAACTAAACTAAACTGAACTGGAGAAAGTTCTTCAATGCCACCACGTCCTTAAAAGGATTGAGGAGATTTGGTATGAAATACTCTATTGGACCTCAACAGATGAACGGTAAAAAGCATACAGACTGATTGCATTATGACTTGAATGGCAACTCAAACACCCAGGAATGAAGAAAGAGGTTACAGAGTGGTAGTCATCGCCTGGTCTCCCACAGGCCTCTCCACCATCAAAGGGAACTACTGGAACTGCTTCCTCGAAAAAACAGCCATTTTCATGAAAGACCCATACCACCATGACCGGGTTCTCAATTCGTTACTATCATCAGGAGGATGATATAGGAGCTTAAAAACTTTGACTACCACCTTCAAGAACAGCTTCTTCCCAGCAATCATCAGGCTCCTGAACACCGTACAACACTAAACTCCAACCTGAATAACTATGATCTTCTGTGGACTGTGTCAATGGCTGCACTACAGACATTGTAGTGCAATGGACACTACGGACACTTCCATCACTGCGTCAATGGAATTAATCTTCTGTGGACTGCGTCAATGGAATTGGATGCATTACGGTATCCTAGTATTACTGTTTATTACTTTCTTGTATTATTAATTATTCAATATTTAGTTTTGAGTTATTGCATCATTGGGCCTGTTAAGCTGCAGCAAGTAAGACATTAATTGTCCCGTTGCCATATATGACAATTAAACACTTTTGACGACTCTTAAAAAGTTTTAATAAACATTAACTTTGTTTCTTTTTTTCTTCCCATAGATACTGCCTGACCAGCAGCATTTCCCTTTGTATTACAGATTTCCTGTATCTGCATTTTAACAACATAGCAGATTCATACTGGATGGGGCCAAAGGAATCAAGGGATATGGGGAAAAAACAGGAATGGGGTACTGATTTTAGATGATCAGCCATGATCATATTGAATGGCGGTGCTGGCTCGATGGGCCAAATGGCGGACTCCTGCACCTAATTTTCTATGTTTCTGTGGCACATGAATGGGTTGCAGCAGGTAAAATCCACCATGGGTTTATGTTTCTACTGGTGGGTGTGGATCTAAATTGAACCACAGAGTCATCAATGGCAACCTGTAGAGTTATGCCCCTGTCCCGCTTAGGAAACCTGAACTGGAGACTTTGCGCCCCACCCAAGGTTTCTGTGCGTTTCTCGGAGGCTTTTGTCCTCCGGCAACCACCTTCAACAGCATCGCAACCGGCTTCGGCTAAAAAATGACCGATTTTTAAAACGGAAACCACTTTCGACCATTAGAGAGACTGACAAAAACCTCCGGGAACCGCATGGAAAACTTGGGTGGGGCGCAAAGTCTCCAGAGGTTTCCGTTCAGGTTTCCTAAGTGGGACAGGGGCATTAGTATAATTCAGACTGAGCCTGTTTTGTTGCAGTGATGATACAGCATCATCCAGAAACTGTGTGGGAACTAAAGATAGACACAAAATGCTGGAGTAACTCAGCAGACAGGCATGATCTCTATCCAGAGTTGCTGCCTTTCCCACTGAGTTACTCAAGCATTTTATGTCTACAGTCCAGAAACTGCTACACTACAAATCACAACACTCCAACATGCAATTAATTCTCTCTAATTGAATACCTTCCAGAGGTAGGAACATGGGACAGCCATGTTCAACTTTCGAAGGAGCCAGTTCAACTTGCAAACTGAGTGCATTGCATCCTCCCTATTGAAGTCCTAAACTTAATTCAATTACAGTAGGCGAGTTTAGTGAAGGATATGCAATTTGTCCCACCAGATTACAAGCGATACAGATGAGTCTCTGCCAGAAACTAATCTTCTGTAGCTCCCAGTGGTTGATGCTTCTAAAGGATCATTTAAATGTTAAAAGATCAGGCATTAGTGTATTTAACCAATTAATTCTGGGAACCAGGGATAACTGAGGATCAACGGTTGAATGGTACATTAATTTCACATGTACCTGGGTATGGAGAAACTCTTATTTGCACACAATTAAGTAAAAACCTTACTATACATAAGCATAATCTTACCCAAGTACAAGAGTATAAGAATAGTAGATTGCACTGCACCATGTTTTCGGCACCATCTTGTACCAGTCAAGTTTCAAAGTTCTCAAAACTATAGATTCTTAACTTGGCCTGAAAGGCACGTTGTCCTGGTGGTGACACTGGGTTGGAGCATATTGACTGATTGCATCTCGAACTGGTTCGGCAACGTGAATGCCCAGGACCGAAGAAGACTGCAAAATGTAGTGAACACTGCCCAGTCCATCATGGGTTCTGACCTCCCCACCATCTCAGGGATTTACCGGAGTTGTTGTATGTAGGTATATGTGTATATATGTATATGTGAGTATGTGTATATAACACACTGAACTTTTTTTTTCTCGTTATTATATTGTTTATAGTGTACTATGTTTACATATTCTGTGGTGCTGCTGCAAGTAATAATATCATTGATCTATCTGGGACATATGACAATAAAACACTCTTGACCTCATATCGGTGCCCTCCACAGCTGCTCCGTGTGGCTGCAGGCCGTGTCCGATTGCGCACTGGTCTCATCTCTGTGGGACCTCCAGTGGGGTTTGATCCAAGCGAGCCCCAAGTTGCTGCAGGGCCTCTAGTTGCCCATTCCACGGACACATCAACACGGACATGTCAATCCGTGAATGCGACGACCCACACCTCCCACAGCCCACTCTCTGACTCAATAGACAATAGGTGCAGGAGTAGGCCATTCGGACCTTTGAGCCAGCACTGCCATTCAATGTGATCATGGCTGATCATCCCCTGTGCTGGAAAGCCTCCCGCAGCCAACCTCAGAACACCCAGAGCCGGGTGTTCAGAATTAAGGATGGCACAGTGGCATAGCGGTTGAGCTGAAGCCTTACAGTACCAGAGACCCGGGTTTGATCCTGACTCTGGGTGCTATCTGTATGGAGTTTGTACATCCTCCATTTGACTGCATGGGTTTTCTCCAGGTGTTCCGGTTTCGTCCCACAATCCAATTGACGCACAGGTTTATAGGTTCATTGGCTTTGGTAAATTTGTAAATTGTCCCCAGTGTGTAGGATAGTGTTAGTGTACAGGGTATTTGCTGTTTGGTGTGGGCTAGTCGGTGGCCAAAGGTCCTGTTTCCATGCTGTTTCTCTAAAGTCTAAAGTCTAAAGCTCCACCGTGGACTCAGGAGGTGAATCCCCAGCCCGCTCTGACCAGTAAACTCACAGAAATACACCTACTAGGAGAATAAGGATAATTCCCATTGAATTTGCGACAGGTTTTATGGACTATGATGAGAATTAGAGATTCAGTGTAGCATTGAATGTGTGAGCTAAAGGCTGACAAATTAGATTTTCTAACATTGATCTGTTCAATACAAGGCATCTGTAATAAATTAGGAGGTCCTGTGAACAAACAACAGAAGATTCTAGGCAACTTGGATTTTCAAAACACACATGCACAAATTGAACTATCTTCCAATCCTCAATTTCCACAGCTTTGGTTATTGATCTCCTATTCCCTCTGACCTTCTCTGCCTTCCACCTCTCCTTCATTCCAGGCACGACTCCTCCTTGAATAGGATTACATATATCCCAAGAGTAAAACTAGCTCCCGCTGTGTTTAGCTGAGTTTAATTTAGTTTAGCTAAGAAATATAGCGCAGAAACAGGCCCTTTGGCCCACCGAGTTCACACTGACCAGCGATCCTCGCACATTTACACTACCCTACACACCCTAGTGACAATTTACAATTATACCAGCCAATTTACCCGCAAACCTGTACTTCTTTGGAGTGTGAGAGGAAACCAAAGATTTCAGAGAAAACCCACGCGGTCACGGGGAGAACGTACAAACTCCATACAGACAGCACCCGTAATTGGGATAGAACCTGGGTCTCCGGTGCTTTAAGCGCTGTAAGGCAGCAACTCTATACCGCTGCACCAGTTTCTAAGTGGCAGATAAATAAGGATCCATCAAAACACTTGTTTCCAATTATAACATAGAGCAGACCAGGAGCAGTCCTTTCAACACACAGTGTCCACACCAAACATGATGCAAAGGTAAACTCACCGCCTTTGCCTGCATATGATCCCTATCCCTCTATTCCCTGCATATCCAAGTGTGAATCTAAAAGTCTCTTAAATGTCACTATCATATCTGTCTCCACCACCACACCTGGCAGCACATTCTAGGCACTCACCACCCGCTGTGTAAAACAATTGTCTCATTAATCTCCTTTACACATCTCCGTACAGATAGCCCCTCACCTTAAAGCCATGCTCTCTAGTCCTTCACATTTATATCCTGGAAAAAAGAATCTGACTCTCTACCCAATCTATGTCTCTCATAATTGCACATACTTCTATCCTTTCTAAATAGTCATCTAAATGGCATCAAGTTGGGAAAAGAGGAAGTACAACGGGATCTGGGCGTCCATGTACATCATCTATGTCTATGAAAGTAAGCATGCAGGTACAGCAGGCAGTGAAGAAAGCGAATGGCATGTTGGCCTTTATAACAAGAGGAATCGAATATAGGAACAAAGAGATCCTTCTGCAGTTGTACAGAGCCCTAGTGAGACCACACCTGGCGTACTGTGTGCAGTTGTGGTACCCTAGTTTGAGGAAGGACTTTCTTGCTATTGAGGGAGTGCAGCGTAGGTTTACAAGGTTAATTCCTGGGATGGCAGGACTGACATATACTGAGAGAATTGAGCAGCTGGGCTTGTACACTGGAGTTTAGAAGGATGAGAGGAGATCTTATTGAAACATATAAGATTGTTAAGGGTTTGGACAAGCTAGAGGCAAGAAACGTGTTCCCGATGTTGGGGGAGCTCAGAACTAGGGGCCACAGTTTAAGAATAAGGAGTAAGCCATTTAGAACGGAGACAAGGAGACACTTTTTCTCACAGAGAGTGGTGAGTCTGTGGAATTCTCTCCCTCAGAGGGCAGTGGAGGCAGGTTCTCTGGATGCTTTCAAGAGAGAGCTAGATAGGGCTCTTAAAAATAGCGGAGTCAGGGGATATGGGGAGAAGGCAGGAACGGGGTATCAGCCATGATCACATTGAATGGCGGTGATCACATCGAAGAGCCGATTGGCCTACTCCTGCATCCATTGTCTATTGTATTGTCTTTCAACCTCTGGCATTCCCGAGAAAACAAGCCAAGTTTGCCCAACCTCGCTTTGCAACTAATACCATGGAATCCAGGCAGTATTCTGGTTAACCTCTTTGGCACCCTCTACAAAGCCTCCACATCCTTCTGTAATGGCGTGACCAGAACTGTACACAATTCTCCTAATGTGGCTTAACAGAAGTCTTGTAGAGCTGCATGACTTCCTGACACTTACTGAAGCCGCCACTGACTCAGGCACTGAGCTCTTAACCCTTTTTAAGATGACCTTTCAACCCTGTATAATTCTTCTAAAATGATTTATCATATACCATGTGCCTTAACTTGCTCCCCATTTGGATTGCAGCCATATCTATCACCAATAATTTCATTACAGAAATTCTTACTCGCTGATAAAAGTTAAACTTTGCTAGTCACTGTCGGATTTTAGATCATTGCAGTTACATTTAGGCTTTGATTAAAACTTTATGCGCTTGCAGGAACAACTTATTCCTTTGCTAAGCATCACCATCTGGCTGTACTTAGCAACAAAATGCTTGATTCAAACTATCATAAATAATATTTTAGTCTTCACTGCTCTGCTTTTCATTCCTTCAAGTACTACAACTTGCTCATCCCGTTTCGCCTTTCAGCTCCATCAGTTGCTCCAGATCCATTACACGGTCTTGCTTTTCATCTTTTCTGCTTATGCTAGGAGTGATTTCCTTACATTTTCAATGTCCACCTCACCTCTAATTGCTTTATCTATATTATCCTTTGTGATCCAGTGTAGATTTAACCCTTCCCTGCTCACAGGTCCCACAAGCATTCATGCTCATCTCCAAATCTTTCGCAATCTCTAGTGAATTCACGACATCTGCATTGAGAGCTCTGAGAAAGCCACTTGCTAATATTCCACACCTCCATTTAGTCACTTTCCTACACCACTGCTTCTGCCACGGATTCTCAAGTGAGAACAACCCTCCCCGGCTCATGTATAAGAGTGCTTCCAAATGCCCAACTATTGAGATTTTGGTTTTCAATCCTTTACATTACCTTTCCAGATGATCATTTCTGTAGCTATATTGTTTAAATCTAACAAAAGATTGACTTTCAGTCAGCATAAGGAAAAACCTGAAACATTATCATCTTCTGCAGAAGAAGATTATTGTTTTTCAAAGTACAAAAGTGCAAGGAGGGCACAGAGACACAGAGGTAGAGTTGCTGCCTTACCTGCCAGAGACATTGGTTCGATACTGACTACACATGCTGTCTCTACGGAGTTTACATGATCTCCGTGAGACTTTTCCCTGAGAGGATTTTCTAGGTGAATTGGCTCCTATAAATTGTCTCTAGTATGTAGGATAGAATTAGTGTACGAGTGATTGCTAGTCAACGCTGACTCGGGGGGCTGAAGAAGGTTCTTGACCTGAAAAGTCACCCATTCCTTCTCTTCAGAGATGCTGCCTGTCCTGCTGAGTTACTCTAGCTTTTTGTGTTTATCTTACGGCTGAAGGGCCTGTTTCCATGCTGTCTATTTTTTCAATTTGTAATCAGAAATTTCAATTGGTGCATCAGTAACAGAAGTGAACTAAGTGAACAGAAGTAAACATCAAAGATCAGGAAGAGGTTTGGGACCCTTCTTCAGACTGATTGTGGTGATGCCGATATCCATCCTCAAGGTCCTCCGATTCTTTCCTACAACCATAAACTTTATCATGCCCCATTAAGATGTTACATGTTTCAAGAAGATCACTGCTCATTCCTCATAAGGTTTAAGAGTCTGGGTGGTAATTTTATCGAAACATTTAATATCCAGTTTATATGGATGTTAGCACTGTTATTTTTTCAGCAGTCTGCGGTACCACATCCTGTTTATCCCATGAATTAACCTGGTAGAGATAGAGAACCATAGAGAATACATAACATAGAAACAAGCCTTTTGGCCCAACATATCCATGCCGACCACATTGCCTCACCATGCTAGTGCCACCTGTCTGTGCTTGGCAAAATAATCCTCGAAACCTTTCCTATTCGGTACCAGTCCAAGTGTCTTCCTCTCGCTACTCACAGCTACTCGGAGTGAAAAGGCTGCCCCTCAGGTCCCTTTAAAAGTTTCTCACTCACCTTATCGCTTTGTCCTCTTTTTTAAAAATTCCCTTATACTGGAAAAACAACGCGATATTCATGTTAAATGATGTATAAACCTCTGGAAGGTCATTTCGCAGTCCTCTCCGTCCCAGGGATAAAAGACCCAGCCTATCCAGCCTCTCCTTGCAACTCAAAACACGGTAAAATCTTTGTAAATTTATCTTGCACTTTTCAGCTGTAATCAGATCCTTCCTAGGATCCATATAACCATATAAAAATTACAGCACGGAAACAGGCCTTCTCGGCCCTTCCAGTCCATGCCGACCATTTATTTTCCCCTAGTCCCATCTACCTGCACTCAGACCATACCCCTCCATTCCCTTCCCGTCCATATACCTATCCACTTTACTTTTAAATGTTAAAATCGATCCTGCCTCCACCACTTCTGCAGGAAGATCATTCCACACAGCAGAGATCTAACAGAGATCTAACCTCTAACCAAGCAGAGTTACCAGAATTGGATAAAGTACTCCTATTCATGTCTTACCAATGTCTTGAATAACTGCAATACAATATCCCGACTCTTGTACTCAATAAATGGACTGATGAAGGCAAGCATGTCAAACACCTTTGTCACCAGCCTGTCCACCTGTGTGACCACTTTCATGCAACTATGTACGTCTTGGTCTCTCTGTTCTACAATACACCCCAGGGACTACCATTTACCGTGTAAGCCCTATCCCGGTTCGTCCTACTATGATCTAACACCTTGTATTTTTCTGAATTAAAGTCCATCTGCCATTCCTTGGCCCATAAGGCTCAGTTATTAAGATCTCACACTGTAATCTTAGAGAACCATGTACACCATCCACTATACCATCGATTTTAATATTATCTGCAGCCTTAATAATGATTCCTCCGACATTCACATCCAAATTGTTAATGTAAATAACAAAAAACAGTGGACCCAGCACCGATTGTTGTGGTACACCATTCATTACCGGCTTTAAGTCTAAAATACTCCCCTTTCCAACCACTTTGTTTCCCATGTTTAAGCTATCTTTGTATCCAATTGGCCAGCTCACCCTGAACATCATGTGATCTAAACTGCCATGTGGCACATTGTCATAAGGCCTTGCATGTTGTCTATGCAGACAACATCTACCAAAGACCCCTGATCAATCTATTGCATCTATTCTGAATGCCCATTGAGTTGGATTTAATGCTGATATATCATATATCCTATCGTTAGTACCAGTACACCGTTCTCCAGGTGCAACGTCACAAACATTCTCATTCTAACAATATTTTGTTATTCTGAAATTCCAACTCCCAAGCTATAAAGATGAAAATGCCATTTGCTGTTTTAATTACTTGTTCGGCTGTATGGCAACCTTTTATGTTTCATGCACAATAACACCTAGATCCTTTGAATTCCATTAATTTACAGAATTTCTGCATTTGGATTATAATCTTTTTTCAGTCCTCCTATTGAAGGAGAGTCTACAATATACTGAGTTCGACTCCCATTTGCAGTGTATTGCCCAGCTGCAGGGTCCACATATTCTCCTCACAGCATACCCTCCCACCTAGTGTTGTATGTAATTAGAAAGCTGTGATACCTTACATTTTTTCAAATT
Source organism: Raja brachyura (assembly GCA_963514005.1). The sequence continues at coordinate 65,624,208 of OY740784.1, forward strand.
TATCAATACAGATAATTTCAGATCAAAGACTGATCCTTGGGACACTCTATTTCAGTCTAAAAAAGAGCCCTTCACTGTCTTTGTTGTAATAATCAGTCTTCAAACTGTGAGTACTTATCTTGTGCACCACCCGCCTTTTCTGTGGCACATTAAATTCCTTGTGGAAATCCAAATACACAAAAGCGACAGATTCCCCTCTATTGACTCTACTTATTATGTCCTTAAGGAATTCCAGCAAAATTGTCAAACAATGATTTACGTGTCATTAAAAAAACATGTTGTCCTGGTTTGATTGCATTAGCCTTTTAGAAATGACTGGCTATATCTTGCTTGGCTGTGGACTCCAGCATCTTGCCAATAACAAGCAGCAAGCCAACTGTTTCCTGGTTTTTGTCTCTCGCTAACTATTCTCAAACAACAGTATCACATTCTTCTGTAGGAAAGAACTGCAGATGCTGGTTTAAATCAAAGGTAGACACAAAATGCTGGAGTAACTGAGCGGGACAGGCAGCATCTCTGGAGAGAAGGAAAGGGTGGCGTTTTCGGTCGAAGACTGAAGATGGGTCTCGTCCTGAAACGTCACCCATTCCTTTCTCCAGTATCACATTCGTGGTTCAAATGTGCTGGTATGCAATGGAGCAGGTTTGCTGAAAGTTCAATCAATGGCTTAGCTATCTCTGCAGTGACTTCCCTTCGATCTTACCCATCATCCTTGGTGACTTTCTCCATTTTAATCTGTTTAATTTTCCAGCACCCTGTCACTTGTGATATGAATTGTTACGTTCTTTCCTCAAATTTGAAAATAACTGATTTGTTATCATTGGAATATCTGCAATATGAAGGATAATGTAAAGTATTGGTTTAAATTGGAAAGAATCCAGGTTAAAAAAATCTCTATGCCCCAGGTAAGGTTAGTGCACTAATAACTATCCCATTCACTGTAATGGGATTGCTGACTACATATTTTAATTATTTATTACTGTTTCAATACATGTTTAATTATGTTCAATTTTAATTATGCTTTAAAATTATTTACATCTGTTCAAGTTTTAAATGTCTAGGGTAAGTGGGAATGGTAAGTTATTTTGAAACTCTACATTTGGAAATTAAGTAGAAATGGGCAGGCTCAGTGGGTGGTTAGTAAGTGCCATTGGTCAGGTCCAGGGCTACCCAGCCCAAAGTAAGAACTTAGGGAGAAAAGCTCATTAAAACTCACCTTGTGCAGATCTGCATGAAGCTAACACAAAAGCGAAGTAATACAATTATACAGTATGGGATGACGTAGACATTGGCACAGAGTTTGGTTTCAAAGATCTGCAACTTGCAAAGCAAAATAAGCACATAACTTATGATACTTTTTAATCCATCAGCTGAAACTGACAGTTTAGTACCAAGTAGGGACAGCTGCATGACTTGGAATGTAGCAACAAAGAACTGCAGATGCTCATTAATACACACGAGGACACAAAGTGCTGCAGCAACTCAGCAGGTGAGGCAGCATTTCTGGATAAAGCTCCTTTAAGGAAATTTCTTTAGTCAGAGGGTGGTGCACCTGTGGAATTATTTGCCACAGAAGGCTGTGGGGGCTGTTAATGGATAATTTTAAGGTAGAGATAGATAGATTCTTGATTAGTACAGGTGTCAGGGGTTATAGGGATAAGACAGGAGAATGGGGTTCGGAGGGAAATATAGATCAGCCATGATTGAATGGCGTAGTAGACTTGATGGGCTGAATGGCCTAATTCTGCTCCTATCACATGACCTCATGAGAACATAGGTGACATTTCGGGCCAAGACCATTCTTCAGACTGATTGCAGGTGGGAGGGCGTGGAGAATAAAGCAGTGGAAAGGATGAAGCTGGGCAAAGCATGGCAGATAATAGGGCAACAAAGGCGGGGGGGGGGGGGGGGGGGGGTTAGGCAGATGGTCTAAATTGTTGAAAACGTTGCCTATCTCCTATGCTCCATAGATGCTGCTGCACCCGCTGAGTTTCTCCAGCATTTTGTGTACCATAGATAACGCATGGATTTTCTGCAATCTACAGCTTGGTACCATATACGCAATGCAATAAACACTTATTGCTTTAAAAAAAGACACACACACAGTCAGCATCCTTCTGACAATCATGTTGACATTTAAGTGATAATACTAGAGTAATGCTCTTTACATGGTAACACTCTCGTCATTTAATGTCCCACACTGATCTACAAAGAAAGAAAATGTACTCCACAAATCAATTCAATATTCACAAAAACATTGGGTAGAAGACCTTCAAATATTTTAAACACACTTTGAAATGATAATACAGTATATCTACTGCAGAGCTTAACTATTCAAATGATTGAGCTTTTTACTTCAAAGAGCTTAATTTAAAAGAAGTCATCAAAATTAATTATGATTGTGGAACCGGGGTGGAGAGGAATGGTGAAAGGTAATAAAGCTGTGAACTACAAAGGAAGGAGTAGGTCTCCAGTTCTGTCACTGCAGAAATTTACCTATAAAGGTACTACTCTGCACAGCACCATACTAATCTCGTGCTCTCCTGTTTTTGCCAACTTTAGCTTGGGTTTCAATCTAAGGAGAATGGAGCTGCAATAAGCCCATCAAGAGTTGCAATCCAACTGCGATAAAATGCGACACTCTTGGGTGTAACAGACTGTTCAACTATCAGTGAGAATTCACTGATGACATGTTTTTTTGGTTGATAGGTTCACCATAGGCCACTAGACTCGCAGAGTCTTCCAGCAAGAGTCATACAGCAAATTCATAGTCATACAGCAGAGTTATAGAGTCACACAGCACAGTCGCATAACAGTTATAGAATCACACAGCAGTGACATAGAGTCACACAGCAGTCAGAGAGTCACCCAGCAGTCAGTCAGACAGCAGTCATAGTCATAAAACAGTCACAGTCACACAGTCGAGTCATTCAGTCACACATGGCCTAACACAGTAGAGTTGTAGAGTCACACAACAGTGTCTTAGAGTAACACAGCAGTCTTAGAGTAACACAGCAGTCATTGAATAACACACTATCGCCACAAGGATGTGGGAGCTTGTGTGCAGTTATTTCCGAAGGCTCATCAATAAATATTTTTCACATAGTGACAGAAGAACAGTACGTTATTTATTTAAAATTTCAATGCCAAAATGATTGATGAAGCAATGTGCATTATATAAGAATGTACAAATTTATGCAATGGTAAAATAAATGCTATATAATGGAAAATTAATCTAACTACATGTTCATTAAATGTTGAAACTGTATAATTATTGAGCGCATACTTTAGAGCTAAACATTTGCAGTTCCTCCTCTTCTTGCTTCCTTTGGTTTTATGCTCACAAATGTTCAGTCTTGAGCACATAATAGCTGCATTGCATTAGAAATCGCTACCCTAATAAAACAATGTGCTTCGATGCCAACCTCAGACTAAGCATCAACTGTACAGACGTTCCACTTATAACCTCAGGAAGGTCAGATGGTAACCTCATGCACTGAATGATTTTCAATGGCTGCCTTTTTACAAGGAGAGAAATTAATTGAATATTGTGATATTGGGGTGATAAAAAATGGCAGTCAAAAAATATAATCTTAAATCAAGGTTACATGTTATTTAACTGGAATATGCCTGGTGCAGTGCTGCATATTCTTGTTCTCACCAGACAGAGAAACCAGCACTGAATTAAAAAATAATGAAATTAGGTATCTGGAGTTTAGGCTCAAAATGACAGATTATCAATCAATGTATTCAATACAATTACCTTCTTTGGCCTCTGGGATATTCAGTAATGCACCATTTTCATTTTATTTATGCTTCCATAAAAAAGGCAGCAGACTTCATTTACTGTCAAAATTTTCATTATAATTCACACAGTGGAGTCAAGAGCCACTAAATGCATGCAACAAATCACACCCCCATTAACAGTCTATTCACAAACCCCTGGTGCCTCTATATCTGCCCCTGCTAGATCTTAATTCCTGTAATTGCTAATCATCTCCTATGGCATTGCTCAGAGAAGAAATTTGTGGAACAACTGAAGCTCTTTTATTACAGATCTGAACAGCATTCTGAATACAGTTCCCTCCTTAATGTTTTGGACAAAGACCCATCATTCATTTATTGCCTCTGTACTCCACAATGTGAGATTTGTAACAGAAAAAAATCATGTGGTTAAAGTGCACATTGTCAGATCTTAATAAAAGTTTTTTTTTTAATACATTTTGGTTTCACCATGTAGAAATGACAGCTGTGTTTATACATAGTTCCTCCATTCAGGGCACCATAATGTTTGGGACATAGCAATGTAATGTAAATTAAAGTAGTCATGTTTAGTATTTTGATGCATTTTCTTTGCATATCCTTTGCATGCAATGATTGCTTGAACTGTGATTCATAGACATCACAGGTTGCTGGGTGTCTTCATTGGTGATGCTCTTTATGATAGACAGAATTCTTCTGTCATCAGCTGTGGAGGACTTCCTTGGCCTGCCAGTCCACTTTGTGATTAGTAAGCTCACCAGTGCTCTTCTTCTTCTTAATGATGTTCCAAACAGTTGACTTTGCTAAGCATAAGGTTTGGCTGATGTCTCTAACAGTTTTATTCTTGTTTCTCAGTCTCATAATGGCTTCTTTGACTTTCATTGGCACAACTTTGTACTAGTTCAAGTACTAGTGTACTTGAAATACACTAGGGACAATTTAAAATTAAGTGAAGTTAACTGACTGGCAAAACTGTGCATCTTTGGAGTGTGGGAACACACAGAGAAGACTCACGCAGTCACAGGGAGAATGTACAATGTTTAAGAAGGAACTGCAGATGCTGGAAAAATCGAAGGCAGATAAAAATGCTGGACAAAGGAATAGGTGACATATCGGGTCGAGACCCTTCTTCAGACAATTCTGTAGCTTGAAGGGCCAATTCTGGGCTGAAGGGCCTGTTTCCGTGTCGTATAACCCTATGACTCTAATGATATATGAACATGTTGAGGTCAATGCAACTGAAACTCAGGATGACTGGTTGCAGTGAAAACACCCACTCAGTGTTTGAGAGCAGTGAAATTGCATCCCATCTGGTTCAGAATGAAGACAGTGGAAAAGAACATACAAGCTCAGCAGGATCTAATCCAGGTCTTCTGCTGCTATAAGGTAGTGACTCTGCCGCTGTATCACACTGTTGGATAGATAGCTGATCCCAAATTGCAGTAAAGATTCCATGCACATAAAGGCACAATAAAGAAATGCAACAGTAGAAACAAAGTACTACAAATCCTGGTTAATACACAAAAGGGAACAAAGTGCTGGAGTAACTCAGCAGGTCAGGCAGCATTTCTCGAGATCATGGTTAATTTCTTTGACTGCATTACTTTCTGTTCCTTTGACTCCGTCAATTCCGGATCATCCACCTCAAATTTGTCAGAGGAATTCGTTTTGATCTTGCGTTTACTACATAATAAAATGCAAATCCTAATTTAATCAATAGACTATTATTAAGCACCAATAACCCTTCACACGTCTTGATCTTTCTTACACCAATGCTGCTCTTCACCCCCAGGAAGCTTGCAATCTCCATAAATGTGCAGTAGGCTGGTGATGTATGTTTTGAGGCTGAATTTCAAATCATCATCAACTCACACACTGAACCATAAGGGAGAATGGATGTTCTACTTCAGCATTGCAAATGGAAGATCTTTTATGGTTCTGCTGTTGCTGCATAATTTTGCCCTGAATAACAATGCTCAACATAACCAGTGTTAGTTTCAACAGAGAATGTGAAGCGAAAGGAGGGGGGAAATGGAAGATTTGAAAAAAAAACAACCCATGAGAGTAAGGGCAGCTCAATTATAAAATCTGGTTGGCATGGACGAGGTGGGCTGAAGAGCCTGTTTCCATGTCGTATGACCCAATTACTCTAATGATATATGAACATGTTGAGGTCAATGGAACTGAAACTCAGGATGAGTGGTCGCAGTGAAAACACGCACTTAAGCCCCTGTCACCAAATTACGCAACCTCGTGGTCACGTTGAGGCGCGTCGGTCCTGCGAAGGTCGTGCGCGAATACATGCGCCCGCACAGCAGTAACTCAGCGGGACTGGCAGCATCTCTGGAGAGAAGCAATGGGTGACGTTTTGTGTCGAGATTCTTCTTCAGACTGAAACATAAAAACATAGAAACATAGAAATAGGTGCAGGAGTAGGCCATTCGGCCCTTCGAGCCTGCACCGCCATTCAATATGATCATGGCTGATCATCCAACTCAGTATCCTGTACCTGCCTTCTCTCTATACCCCCGATCCCTTTAGCCACAAGGGCCAGATCTAACTCCCTCTTAAATATAGCCAATGAATTGGCGTCAACTACCTTCTGTGGCAGAGAATTCCAGAGACTCACCACTCTCTGTGTGAAAAATGTTTCCCTCATCTCGGTCCAAAAGGAATTCCTCCTTATCCTTAGTCTGTGACCCCTTGTTCAGGAGTTCCCCAACATCGGGAACAATTTTCCTGCATCTAGCCTAGCCAACCCCTTCATAATTTTGGAAGTTTCTATAAGATCCCCCCTCAGTCTTCTAAATTCTAGCGAGTACAAGCCAAGTCACTCCAGTCTTTCCTCATCTGAAAGTCCTGACATCCCAGGAATCAGTTTGGTGAACCTTCTCTGTACCCCCTCCATGGCAAGAATGTATTTTCTCAGATCTGAAGACCAAAACTGTACGCAATACTCCAGGTGTGGTCTCACCAAAACCCTATACAACTGCAGTGGAACCTCCCTGCTCCTATACTCAAATCCTTTCGCTATGAATGCTAACATACCATTTGCTTTCATCACTGCCTGCTGCACCTGCATGCCTACTTTCAATGATTGGTGTACCATGACGCCCAGGTCTCGTTGCATCTCCCCTTTTCCTAATTTGCCACCATTAAGATAATTGTCTACCCTCCTGTTTTTGGCACCAAAGTAGATAACCTCACATTTATCCACATTATCCTGCATCTGCCATGCATTTGCCCACTCACCCAGCCTATCCAAGTCACCTTGCAGCCTCCTAGCATCCTCCTCACATCTAACACTACGCCCCAGCTTAGTGTCATCCGCAAACTTGGAGATGTTACCTTCAATTCCCTCGTCCAAGTCTTTAATATGTATTGTAAATAGCTGGGGTCCCAGCACTGAGCCTTGCGGTACCCCACTAGTCACTGTCTGCCATTCTGAAAAGGACCCATTTACTCCTACCCTTTGCTTCCTGTCTGCCAGCCAGTTTTCTATCCACATCAATACTGAACCCCCAATACCGTGTGCTTTAAGTTTGTATACTAATCTCTTATGTGGGACCTTGTCGAAAGCCTTCTGAAAGTTTAGATATAACACATCCACTGGTTCTCACTTATCAACTCTGCTGGTTAAATCCTTGAAAAATTCTATACGATTCGTCAGACATGATTTACCTTTCGTAAATCCATGCTGACTTTTTCTAATGATTTCACCACTTTCCGAATGTACTGCTATCCCATCTTTAATAACTGACCCTAGCAGTTTCCCCACTACCGATGTTAGACTAACTGGTCTGTAATTCCCCGTTTTCTCTCTCCCTCCTTTTTTAAAAAGTGGGGTTACATTAGCTACCCTCCAATCCTCAGGAACTACTCCAGAATCTAAGGAGTTTTGAAAAATTATCACTAATGCATCCACTATTTCTGGGGCTACTTCTTTGAGTACTCTGGGATGCAGAATATCTGGCCCAGGGGATTTATAGGTCTTTAATCCATTCAATTTACCCAACACCACTTCTCGGCTAACCTGGATTTCACTCAGTTCTTCCACCTTATTTCACCGCCGGTCCCCTGCTATTTCCGGCAGATTATTTATGTCTTCCTTAGTGAAGACAGAACCAAAGTTGTTATTCAATTGGTCTGCCATATCCTTGTTCCGCATGATCAATTCACCTGTTTCTGACTGCAAGGGACCTACATTTGTTTTAACTAATCTCTTTCTCTTCACATATCTATTAAAACTTTTGCAGTCAGTTTTTATGTTCCCTGCCAGTTTTCTTTCATAATCTATATTCCCTTTCCTAATTAAGCCCTATGTCCTCCTCTGCTGAACTCTGAATTTATCCCAGTCCTCTGGTAGGCTGTTTTTTCTGGCTAATTTGTATGCTTCATGATTATATGCTTGTATGAAAGAAGGGTCTTGACCTGAAACGTCAAGCATTGCTTCTCTCCAGAGATGCTGCCGGTCCCGCTGAGTTACTCCAGCATTTTGTGTCTATCTTCAATTTTCTTGGCCCCGTTCTGGGAGTAGAAGTGGCGGCGGATCGGACCACAACAACCTAGGCTGAGTTTGGGGATCATTTGCCTGCTTCTGCTGCTGTTGGAGGTGAGACGTTGCATCGCGCCAGGGTCTTGGGACTGTCCCACTTTAGCTGCCAGTGACTCGACAGGTCGTTGGCGCGTGAAGATGGTGTTCACTACAAAAATTTCAGAGCCTCGCGCTATGTCGCGCACAACTTCATACCCCTCCGCACTTCTCAGTGGGTCTGGCCCTGTGCGGCCATACGATGCCCATGTGCCTCAACGCATCTACGAGGTCGCGTAATTTGTGTGCCAAGGACACGTATGTGGGACAGGCCCTTTAGTGTTTGAGAGCAGTGAAATTGCATCCTATCTGGTTCAGAATGAAGAGTGCAAAAGGTGTACTTGATGCTGAGGCTACCTAAGTTATGGAAGTTCTGACATAGGGAAATCCGACTTTGCACAAATTTACCAAAAAATTGTTAAAGCATTTGACCAGTCAGGAAAGTTAGCTATGGAAATTTAAATATCTTCATGAGTTACAGAAAAGTGGTAAAAGCTAGTTAATTCAAAGACAACGTCTCTTCAACAAATGTTTAAGAAAGAACTGCTGATGCTGGAAAAATCTGGAGAGACTCAGCGGGTGAGGCAGCACCTATGGAGAGAAGGAAGTGTTCACGTTTCGTGTCGAGACCCTTCTTCAGACTGATGTCGGGAGGGGCGGGAAAAAGAAAGGAAGTAGGACCATATAACCATATAACAATTACAGCACGGAAACAGGCCCTCTCGGCCCTTCCAGTCCGTGCCGACCATTTATTTGCCCCTAGTCCCATCTACCTGCACTCAGACCATACCCCTCCATTCCCTTCCCGTCCATATACCCATCCACTTTACTTTTAAATGTTAAAATCGATCCTGCCTCCACCATTTCTGCTGGAAGATCATTCCACACAGCCACCACTCTCTGAGTAAAGAAGTTCCCCCTCATGTTACCCCTAAACTTCTGTCCCTTAATTCTCATGTCATGCCCTCTTGTTTGAATCTTCCCTACCATCAATGGGAAAAGCTTATCCACGTCAACTCTGTCTATTGTGTTTTGGGTTTTGGTGAGGCCACACCTGGAGTATTGCGTACAGTTTTGGTCTCGAAATCTGAGGAAAGACATTCTTGCCATAGAGGGGGTACAGAGAAGATTCACCAGACTGATTCCTGAGATGTCAGGACTTTCATATGAGGAAAGACTGGATAGACTCGGCTTGTACTCGCTGGAATTTAGAAGATTGAGGGGGGATCTTATAGAAACTTACAAAATTCTTAAGGGGTTGGACAAGTTAGATGCTGGAAGATTGTTCCCGATGTTGGGGGAGTCCAGAACAAGGGGTCACAGTCTAACGATAAGGGGGAATTCCCTTAGGACCGAGATGAGGAAAACATTCTTTACACAGAGAGCGGTGAGTCTCTGGAATTCTCTGCCACAGAAGGTAGTTGAGGCCAGTTCAATGGCTATATTTAAGAGGGCGTTAGATGTGGCCCTTGTGGCTAAAGGGATCAGGTGGTATGGAGAGAAGGCAGGTACAGGATACTGAGTTGGATGATCAGCCGTGATCACATTGAATGGCGGTGCAGGCTCAAAGGGCTGAATGGCCTACTCCTGCACCTATTTTTCTATGTTTCTATGTTTCTATCCCTTTCATAATTTTAAAGACCTCAATCAAGTCCCCCCTTAACCTTCTGCGCTCCAAAGAATAAAGACCTAACTTGTTCAAACTTTCTCTGCAACTTAGTTGCTGGAACCCAGGCAACATTCTAGTAAATCTCCTCTGTACTCTCTCTATTTTGTTGACATCCTGTTGACAGTATGAGTTGTGGGAGAACTGGGAAGGGGGGGGGGGGGGGGGGGAGGGGAGGAGGGGGAAAGCAAGGGCTATCTAAAATTAGAGAAGTCAATGTTCATACCACTGGGGTGTAAACTACCAAAGCGAAATATGAGGTGCTGTTCCTCCAATTTGCGCTGGGCCTCGTTCTGGCAAAGGAGGAGGCCCAGGTCAGAAAAGTCAGATTGGGAATGGGAGGGGGAGTTGAAGTGCTGAGCAACCGTGTTCAGTGAAGCGATCGCCAAACCTGCGCTTGGTCTCGCCAATGTTGAGAAGTTAACACCCGGAATAGCGGATGGAGTAGATGAGGTTGGAGGATGTGCAGGTGAACCTCGTCCTCACCTGGAAAAACTGATTTTGTCCTTGGATGGAGTCGAGGGGTGCAGGAGGTGGCGCCAATGCAGTCATCAATGTAGAGGGGGTAGAGAAGAATGAGTTCTGCAAGGGTGCAGGAGGTAGAAAGTCAGTGAGTTCTGCATGGGTGCAGGAGGTAGAGAAGTCAGTGAATTCTGCATGGGTGCAGGAGGTTCAATAAAAAATGTTTCTCACGTATCTGCCCTGCAGGAAGCAAACAGACACATCGACTTTAAAAACATAGCTAGCTACCAGTTCACAGTGGGAGGTCATCTAAGAATTTTGCTTTGGAAACTGACAGAGAAGGAATGGGTGACGTTTCGGTTCGAGACCAGTCTAAAGAAGTATCTCGACCCTAAACGTCCCATCCCTTCTCTCCAGAGATGCTGCCTATCCCGCTGAGTTACTCCAGCTTTTTGAGTCTAATTTAGAATTATTAACGTTAATTGACCCTTTTTGAAATTGATCATTTTTGGCTGTCATAAAAATCAATTTATGGACAGTTATCAGGGACAGAACCGATTTACTATCTGTGGACTGCCTGTATTTTACTTCGGAGTCACGTGAGTGACTACGTGAAGACCCCGCCAGCACGCATGCGCAACATATTGTCGAACGCATTGCGAAGCGACAGGCACGGAGGAGGGTCGCTCCTCCACCGGAACGGACCTGCAGGTATTAACTAACCTAAGGTCGTTTTCGGGCACTCTGTGGTCCAGAGTACCCCACCATGGACAATTTCGCAAGTCCAAACGGGCCACTTCGAGAGACTGACTGCGGAGGACAGCGGGAACATGGGCAGTCAGCAGCGGCCGACTTCTCCACAGCTGCTCGTTACTAGCGGCAGCCCCGACTTAAAGCCACAGGAGCACCTCGGACTAGCGGCAAAGTCACCCAGAAGTTAAGCAAGCCCGTTGGTTTGGCAGGGTCCGGGCTCGGATACTCGCCGTTCGCAGGTAGCAACGGCAGTCGATAATCCCGCATGGAGCGGATGGTGGAGCAGTTGCTCCAACGTGACCTACTCCGGCAGGAGTCTGGTCACCGTGGGTCTCCTAGCAGACCCACAGCAGTACCCTTTACAGGGCTGTCAAATGTCTCACCCTCTTCGCAGGGGAGCATAAGGAGTCAGGTCTGGGATGACTCTGAAGAGGGGGTGTTGGCAGAAGAATCCAACATGCTAGGGTTGCAAGGAGAGGAGCTACTCGCGATGGCATCCAAGTTTGCGATACCCTCACAGAAGGGACTGCCACTGTCAGGGGCAGCCAGTATAAATCACTTAACAAATCATCAGCTACAAGAACAAGCTATGAACGACATCTAGCTCTGAAAATTGCATTTCCCTCAATGTGTCTGCGGTAAATCCTCAAACTACCGGCCTCGGGTATTACAGCTTTGCCAGGTCAGTAGACGGAAGATATGTCGGAGGAGCAACAGGATGCTCTGGCACTCTTCTGTATGGTCAATTTGCAATCAACTGTTTCAGGAAGAGTGCCATCTGACCTACACTAAACCCAAGGTTCGCGGGATTGTCTAGTACCAGCAGTGCACAGCCGCCTACTCTGTTGTTGGGGGACAACCTGTCCAAACATGTAAAAGACCTCGACAAAGAGGCAAAAGCCGTCGGCATGATTAAGGCGCCGGCCGCTACCAGGTCCTCATATATTCTGTGGCAGCACCCCTACGCATCCACCAGTAGGCCGCGTTATCACACCGAAAGAACAGCTGGTGAAAGCTTGAAGGCCGTACAACCTTCACAAAGGTCTTTTTCAGGCCATGTCCCAGAACGGCCTTCCTGGAAGATGCGCCAACCCCACACCACAACACCTCCATCACCCAGGAACCAAGGAAGGAGAAAACCAACAGAGCACCACCGGTAACCACGGAGGTAGGTGGGTCTAGGTTGCCTTCGGAACATAGCATGTGTAACTTCTTCACAGGTTGGGGGAAGGTTAACTTGTTCAGGGATACATGGAGTTCTATAACATCTGATCTTTTCATACTGCACAGTATTCAGTGATACAAAATTGAATTTGTTGACAAACTCCTCCTTCCGGTTCAACATGCACCTAGCTGAAAGTTTGTGCTTTCACAAAAAAGAGAAAGTGGAAGGTCATGCGGAACTGTTAAGACTATATACAAAAGGAGTAATAGAAAAAACCAGACATGAATCTCTTGAGTTTGTATCAAACATCTTCACCTAAAAACAAAAAAAGATGGCAGGTGCCGCATTATTATTGATTTGACACAACTCAATACTATTGTGCAGTACATCCACTCCAAAATGGACATTTTTGTTACTGCTAAACAACTAGTTTCCAAGGGGTACTTCATGGCTTGCATCAACCTAAAAGAGGCATACTACTCAGTACCAATAGAAAAAGATCACCACAGATATTTGAAATTTATCTGGATGGGGTAGCTCTGGCAGTATAAGGCACTGCCTAATGGATTAACATCAGCCCCAGACTATATACAAAAATATTGAACCCAGCTTTGGCGTTTCTTCAGAAACAAAAACATATTGTCATGGCATATCTCGATGATATCCTAATTGTGCGGATAACCTTGGAATTGGCTAAATTGACTGTTTCAGCCACCAAGCTCCTATTTCAAAAATTGGGTTTATCATCCATCCAGACAAATCCAAGTTAATGCCTTCTGTGACTATGGATTATTTGGGGTTCACGGTTGACTCTGTTCATATGTCTGTCATCTTGCCAAAGGACAAAGCAACAGACTTGATAGAGGCATGTAACAGCCTTGTTGGCGTCAGTAAACCATCTATTCGGCAAATAGCCAGGGTAATTGGGAAGCTCGTGGTTGCCTTTATCCAATGTTCGACATTGCTCTAATCCCATCACAGTCACAAACCCTTCGGTTGAGTTACAAACTGACGCCAGTGCTCATGGCTGGGGAGCAACCAATACCACTTCCAGTTGCGGTGGTAGATGGAATACACATGAGAACCTTACTTCAGGCACTGGGTATCAATCATCTAGAGATGTTGGGAGCGTTCACGGACTTTGAGCTTACTGTTTCAGACATGCATCATCTGCATGTTTGCCTACAAATTGATAATACCATCGTGGTGACATACATTAATCATATGGGTGGAATTAAGTCGACATCTTGTGATGAATTGATCAATACAATCTGGCACTGGTGCATAGAAAGAAACATTTGGACATCAGCTACTTACCTTCCAGGTAAGTTCAATACAGTGGCGGACACCAGGTCATGCAAATTCAATGACAACACCGAATGTATGTTGGACCACCAGTTATTTACTGACATTGTAGCTCGGTATGTAATGCCAGATATTGATCTTTTTCCATCAAGACTTAATCACCAGATACCAACGTATGTTGCATGGGAATCAGACTCTGGGGCAGTAGCGATGGACGCATCTCACTACACTGGGGGGGGGGGGTGGGGTTGGTTTCTATACATTCCACCCCCCCCCCCCCCCGCCTCATCAGTCGGGTCTTGTGAAAAATTCAACAAGACTCCGCATCAGGTATTTTGGGAGTACCCGATTTGCCTATTCAGCCATGGTACACTGTGGTACTCAACATGGTCTCAGAACCATGAATTCTGATCTACAAACGCCCGAGTTTACTGGTACATCCTGTGACAAGGGGCAGTCATCCGTACTATGACCGAATTAACCTATTGGGTGCAAGATTTGAAAAAGAGCTCTCCTGGAATTTGGGCTGTCGGACCGAACCATGAATATCATCGCGGCATCATGCAGAGAGTCCACCAGGAAACAGTACCTCACCTACATCAAAAAATGGGAGGGATTTTGTACCAGGACAGACACAACTTACAACACAACCACCATCACAGATGTGCTGGAGTTCCTGGCAAGTCTACATTTCGATGAAAGCTTGAGTTATAGTGTCATCAACTGTGTAAGAGGTGCTCTATCCTCATACCTGGGACAGGAGTTAGAACACCATGGAGTATGATCTCACCCTCAGGTGTCAAAACTCATGAGGGGATTTTAACTCAAATTACCCCAGGCCTCAATATTCCCAGACCTGGGATATTGCCATTGTCCTGACCCTATTCAGAGATTGGGCACCAGCCACATCCCTCTCACTAACTAAACTCATGTATAAAATAGTGATGCTGATGACACATGTAAGGGTGCAGCAGGTCCAGTCTCTGCACAAACTAGACTGGACGCCATGGTAACATCCCAAAATAAGGTAACCCATTACATTTTGAGTTACTTAAACAAAACAGGCCTGGGTTATCTGGCCTCAAATTGGAGTTCCTAGCTTATCCCGTAGATAGACACCTATGCATAGTGACCCACCTTCTACATTAACTGGAGGGCACCAAAAGTCGCAGGGGAACATAAATGGCTCTATAGATAAGTTAAAAGTTCTCATCACAGAGTACCGTGCAGACCATATCAAGATGGCTCAGGGTGGTGTTAGGTGCAGCATGGGTGGACACTGATATTATAAATCTCATTCTACCAGGGCTGCAGCTACATCGTGCAGCAAGGATGATGGACGTTCCTATGGGCCACACCCTTGCAACGGCAGGTTGGTCAAATGAAACAACATCCTGCGGTTATAACAAACCTGTGACCACGCCTGGGATATTTTCAGATACTATTTTAAGTTCTGTATTATAATTTTCCCCGGAGTTAGGGGTTATTATTATTATTGTTAAATAATACATTATTGTTTTTCAGCACTGATCAAATCTGAAATACATTAACATACGTCCTCCATTGGTTATTATGGCAGTGTGAGAGCATGGACTTGTTTCCAGGGCATGAAATCACAGTGCTTTGAAGTCTTCACATAGTTACTCACGTGACTCCGAAGTAAAATAGTAAGATTAAATGAGAACTTACCAGTTCAAAGTTTGATCCTTATTTTATGAGGAGTTACAATGAGGGATTATGTGCACTCCGCTCCCAACCCTCTATTATAAGGTTCACTGGTATGTTAGTTCTCTTATCTTACTATCTTCAGTGAACTCTACTCTCTGTGATTTCACACCGCTGCTTTGAAGAATGTTGCGCATTTGTGCTGGCGGGGTCTTCACGTAATCCCTCATCGTAACTCCTCATAAAATAAGGATCAAACTTCGAACTGGTAAGTTCTTGTTTAATCTTACTATTTTGTATTATTACCTGAAGTCAAGTGAAATCAGTGCAATGAAGAAATACAATCACAGCACTCCTTTATCTACTTACTTCCAGTCTGAGCAAAATAATTAATGGCTATAAAAAAGATATAAAGTACTGGAGTAACTGAGGTGGTCAGGTAGCATCTCTAGAGAACATGGAAAGGTGATGTTTTGGGTTGGGACCTTTTTCAAGTTCAACGTCAGTTTAATGTCACATGTACCAATTTACCATGAGCACTATGCTAGAAACTAGATGCAATTTAAATGTACATATGCCAATTAATCTACAAACCTGTATGTCTTTGGTGTGTTGGAGGAAACCAGAGCACCCAGAGAAAATCCACGTGGTCACAGGAAGAACGTACAAACTCCGTACAGACAGCACCTGTCGTCACGGTCAAACCTGGGTATCTGGCACAGTAAGGCAGCAACTCACTGCTGCGCCACTGGGCCGATCTATTGCATCCATTTAGCGACCCAATCTCCATATCCCTTGACTACCCTAATACACAAGTATCTAAGTGGCACAAATAATGCTGCTGCTTCAGAGCTCAGGTAACCCAAGTTGAATCCTGACCCCTGGTGCAGTCTGCAGGGAGTTAGTACTTTGTCCCTGTGACCGCATCAATTTTTTCCAGATGCAGCAGTTTACTCCCATGTCCGAAAAGATGTAGTTGGAAAGTTAATCGGCCAATGTAAATTTCCCCGATTGCATATATGATTGGTAAAATTTAGAGGTGAATCGGTGGGAATAAAATGGTCAGGGCTGGGTTAGTGTAACTTGGGGTTCTTGATGTGACATGATGGGCCAAAGGGCCTGCTTCTGCAGTCTACCTCTCTATGAATAGGACTCTGCAACTCCGTGAGGTTAAGAATGCCAAAAATGTACTATTTGGAATGAAGAAATTTACCTTCGCCTCAAGCTACATAACTGATACTTCATCCTCAGGTTATGACCAGCTTGTAGACTCACCAACTGAAAGTGACAGCCTCTTGGCTTCAACTCTGGCAAGCCATTGAAAATGTTATATATTCCAATGCGATCACATCAAGCTTTTCTCGACGTCAGAGAATTAAGAGCCATGGTATGAAATCAATCTTCACAGCATAGCCTTCTTATATCAGAAATTAATCTTTTGGGAGAACAATGCTGGATTAACTCTGCAGACCACATGAAAGGTCCTGAAGCATCATCTGTCCATTTTCCTCCACAGATGTTGCCTGACCTAATGAATTTCTCCAGCAGTGTCTGTGTTGCTCCAGACTCCAGCATCTGCAGTCGCCTCTCTCTCCATTAATCTTGTTAATATTTGTTGTACCAGCATCAAAAGCTATTTTACTTCGGAGTCACGTGAGTGATTCTGTGAAGAAGCCCTGCCAGTGCGCATGCGGGTCATTATGTCAGACGCATGGCGCAGCGACGGGTTGGAGTGTGCAGCTCCACCAGCAGTAAATGAAAACTCGCAGGTAAGTTTTAAACTACGCTGCGAACGTTCCCAAGGTCCTGTAAGGCTGGTTTCAGGAGCCAGCAGGGACATGGACAAATCGGGTAAAGGGAGGTCGAGGCGTGCCGCCGGGTAAGTCAAGAAAAATGACCGCGGGACTGCAGTCAGCGGGCGAGTGCTTACGCTGGCTCCAGAACTACCGACAGTTCAACCAGCGGCAGCGACTCCGGTGCCACAGAGCACCATGGCCACTCCAGTCGGGAGAAAGACCAAAATAAAATCACAAAGGCCTGTGGATTCAGACCAAGAGGACTCACCTCCCACCATGGAAGACGTCTGGGGACGTCTAGACAAAATGGAGCACCTCATGGGAAAGATACCCCATCATGAGGTGTTCCACCAGAGTTCTATACTCCTGCGTTACCTCAGCAGCCCGCAATAGCAGCCTCCAGCAGAGGTCTATACAGGGAAGACCTGTACCAACAGGAGTAACCATAAGTCCGCGGGTCTGCATGGGGGCCCATACCAGCAGCACCATGTCAAGGGCTGCATGATTCCTCCCTTATGCATGAGCAGGCAGAGCCAGGGCAGTATGATACTGACCCTGAAGTTGGTGGCATTGCAGAGGAGCATACCCCAAAGCACACAAGCTTAGCTCCAGGTGTGCCGGACGTGGCAATGAATGGAAGAAAATCTGGCCAGAAACATTAATTACATGACCTCTCACCTGCTCCAAGAATTAACAATGGATGAAACATCCAAACGATATGAGACACCTGTAAATTGTGCATCACTCAGAGTGCCCACTGTGAACCAGGCCATCTGGGGATAAATGGGTGCAATCATGCGATTGCATGAACTACGGCTGCAGAAAGCCTTAAAATCAATCGAATCAGGCATAATGACATTTGGGTGGTCAGTCGAAGGGGCACCACTATCAGACACACAGTGGATATTTTAGCCCTGCTTTGTAACGCCCACTTTGAGATCAACTGCCTGACGAAAATCGCCATTAAGCCAACTTTGAGTCCAAAATTTACAGCCACCAAACTTGTTGTTTGATGAAAATCTGGCAAAGCAAGTCAAGGACTTTGATGACGAGGCGAAGACTGTCGGCCTTATCAAATCATATTCGACAAGCAGGATGCCGCCTCGTCAACCATACCCCTTCAGACGGATCACTGACGCTGGTGCGGGGCAAGGACCAAGCCGGGCCCTCCCATTACTATGTCATTGGCATGCACCAGTGCACATTCCCAGCAAAATTAGGAGGCAAAAGAATCCAGCAACCATGGCGGTACGAGCAGCTGGACTTGTCACTAGAGCCTAGTCACCAGAAGGGAGTAGATTGCAATTGTTCTCCAATGAATGGTACTGCATAACATTAGATTTGTTTATACTGGACAGTATCCAGGGGTTTCGAATTGAGTTTAATTTTGAATTACATCCACTCACAACATACACCAAGTCGAGAATTGTTTTTTTCAAAACCAGAAACTTTACAGGTAAATGATGAAATTGAAACATTATTCAAAAAGGGGGTAATTGAAAGGACGGCTCATCAGCCTCAGCACTAATATATTCCCCAAGCAAAAGAAGGATGTTGGATGTCGAGTCATTCTAGACCTAACCCGACTGAACTCTTATGTCCAGTATTAACACTTTAAAATGGAAACATTCAGTACTGCTAAGCAACTGGTTTCCAAAGGATGTTATATGGCAAGTATAGATCTGAAAGATGCACATTATTCAGTACCAATTCATTACACATACCATATATATTGAAATTTAGTTGGATGAGACAGCTGTGGCAGTTAAAACTTTGCCAAATGGGTAAACCTCAGCCCTAGCTTGTTTACAAAATTGTTGAAACCAGTATTGGGACTACTCCGGGCTCAGAATCACTTGTGATGGCATACTTGGATGATGTTCTGATCGGAGGCAACACTCAGGAGGCAGCTGAATTTTCTGTTTCAGTTACCAAACATATGTTCAAGCGGTTGGGATTCCTCATCCATCCAACTAAATCCAGATTGATGTCATCTAGAATCATTGACTATTTGGGGTTCACTATTGATTCAACTAACATGTCAGTGACTTTGCCTACGGCCAAAAGTTTATAAATTAGGCCTGCAGCAGTTTGGTAGATGAACAGCAACCCTCATCCAATGAGTGGCTAATGTTATTGGCAAATTAATAGCAGCCTTCCTTGGAGTGCAATTTGGGCCTCTACGCTATCAGAATGTGCAACAAGTTAAGGAACAAGTACTCAAAAAACATGCAGGTCATTTCGATAGACCGATGCAGTTGACAGTCCAAGCTATCACCGAGTTGCAAAGGTGGATAACAAATGTCTCACGTTGTTCTAGTAACATTCTGAGTAAACAACCTTCAGTTGCTTTACAAACTGGTGTGTGTGTTTCGGGATGGGGAGCCACTGATACCAATTCCAGCTGTGGTGGCAGATGGAGTATGCACGAGTCATTGATCCTACAGATGCATGGAATAAACTATTTGGAATCGTTGGGGGCATTCTATTGCCTAAAAGCGTACTGTTCAACAAATACATGATTTACATGTTCAGCTCCAGATTGAGAATACCACAGCAGTTGCATATATTAATCACATGGGTGGAATGAAGTCATTATCATGTGATAATCTGGCTAAACCTCATCTGGCACTGGTGTATTACTAGGAACATCTGGGTCTCAGCAATCTACCTACCAGGTAGAGATAATGTGGTGGCAGACACCAGGTCACGTAAATTTAATAACACAGAATGGATGTTGAATTCAAAAGTTTTAAAAAAGATTGTCACCCAGAATGGATTGCCAGACATAGATCTGTTGCATCCAGGCTAAATCACCAGTTACCTAAATACATCTCATAGGAACCGGATCCAGGGGCAGTAGTGCTGGATGCATTCCCGCTACATTGGGGAGGTATGCTCTTTTACGCTTTTCCCCCATTCTGCCTTATCAGTCAATGTCTCACCACAATTGAGCAGGACTCTGCTTCAGGCGTTTGATAGTCCCCGACTGGGCCACACAGCCATGGTTCCCATTGGTTCTGAGACTGATGACACAGCCATTCATGGTTATCCCCAAATGCAGCAACTTGTTGGTTCACCCTGAGAAGGAAAGTGTCACCCTTTCCATGATTGTATTAATCTGTTGATTTGCAGATTCTGACGAGACAGTTCCAGATAGTACTAAAAAACAATATGTATCTCATATATAAAATGGGAGATGGTCTGCTTGCAGTCAAATATATCTTATCACACTGCAGGCATGCCTGGTGTATTGGAGTTCCTTGTTACATTACACTTTGACGAGCAATTGAGTTATAGTGCCATTAACAGTGCTAGGAGTGCATTGTCCTCCTATTTGTGGCAGGGGTCGGGACAACATTCTGTTGGATCTCATCCATTGGTGTCCCGATTCATGAAAGGTATTTAGCAAGAACCTTCCTAGACCTAGATATACGGGAATCTGGGATGTGAGCATTGTTCTCACACTGCTTCGTCAATGGGCGCCAATTACATTTGTCTTTCCAAAAACTAACACTTAAAGTGTTCATGCTCATGGCACTCATTTCAGTGCAACGGGTCCAGACATTGCAACGACTGGACAGCATGCATTTTTCTGTAAATAATATTACGTTTTATGTATATGATTTAATCACATAAAGCAGGCCAGGGACGTCCGGGACCAAAATGAGCTTTAGAGCATACCACATTGACCTGCGACTATGTGTAGTTACGCACCTATGTTAATATATTGAGGTCACGAAGAGGCTCCAAAACAACGATGCTCATCAGTCACAAAATAACTCATAGAAAGGTGTCGGTGCAGACCATTTCTAGGTGGCTAAAACAGGTTTTGGATTGTGCTGGAGTAGACACTAATGTGTTTAAATCTCACTCCGCCAGGGCGGTATCAAAATCCGTAGCGGGGGCACTGGACGCCCCTTTAGACCAAATCCTCGGGGCCGCAGGATGGGATTTTTCAACGATTCTATAACAAACCTATCCTCACGACGGAAGGATTTGGGCATGTTATTTTGGGTTCTGTTTTGTAAATTCACCCTGGGAGAGAGGGGTTGTTATTGCTTCTGTTGTTATTAAGACATTAATTTGTATAATTCAAACAATGTTCAATACATTATTTGTTTATCCTGTGTCAATCGTAGCAGTGTGTCGTATGGACCTGTATCTACGGCATGAAATCACAGAGCTTTGAAATCTTCATGGAATCACTCACATGACTCCGAAGTAAAATAGTAAGATTAAATGCGAACTTACCAGTTTAAAGTTTGATATTTATTTTATGAGGATTTACGGTGTGCGATTACGTGCCCTCCGCTCCCGGCCCTCATAATCGCATAGATCATCTGGTAGTTCTAGTCTTCTGAGTCTTACTATATCACTTCGACTGTAGTTACTGTGATTTCACGCCGCTGCTTTGAAGATTGACGCGCATGCGCACTGGTGGGGCTTCTTCACGTAATCGCTCACCGTAACTCCTCATAAAATAAAGATCAAACTTCAAACTGTTAAGTTCTCATTTAATCTTAATATTATTTGGCATAATAGGAAAGGAGAGCAAACTACAAATTACTTAAGGTGGCATTTCATTAAATCCTTCTATAATTTCAGAAAGTATTTGGAGAGGCTGAATAACTTTGAGGGTGCACTTTCACACAACACAGCTAAAAGGTGGGTTACACATTTCATTAGAGAAGTCAGACTTCAAAAGTAGGCTAGAGCAAATGGCAGAGGCAGGGACTACAGTAGAGTGCCTGTTTCAGAGGGCAAAGCCCTATCCAGACTCTGGACAGAAATGCTAAACCCTGGAACCACCAATAAACAGGAGAAAAATGAATAGCAAGAGACAATGAGTAATATATTTCAGGGCTTCAAAAGTAACTTGAGTACACAAGGATAACGATTTAGTTAGTGAATGCAATCACAAGGCTAGGAATAATAATAATATGGATCATATGTACAAATATCATGTACAGATGGGAATTTAAATCCAGTAACATAATCTGGAAATGAGGAACTGCAGATACTGCTGAATTAAAAACATACAAAGTGCTGTAGTAACTCAGCAGCACCTCTGGAGAACATAGGTAGGTGATGTTTCGGATCAGGTTTTTTTTTAACGTAGAATCTGAAGAAATGTCCCCTATCCATGCTGCCTGACGTGTTAAGTTCCTCCAGCAATTTGTGTTTTTTTTAACATAATCCTTGGCATCCGTAATAGTGACCTTGAAATTCAATTATCATAAAAACCCAACTGATATCTTTACAAGAATAGAAATCTGTAATTTTAATACGTGACTCCAGAATCATAGCAATATGATTACGTGCCTTCTGAAATATGAGGGGATCCTAAAAATGAGAGAAAACATCATTATGCTTATCATATTTACAGTGGGATTGGAGAAGAGCATCTCAAGCATGAGGATGGATGAACTTGCCAGCACTGCGATCATGAATTACAACCAAATGAGTTTACACACAACTTAACCACCACCACACCAAAGTTTTCTCTAGCTTCAGTTGCTGAGCATACCAATGAGAGATCTATAGATGTTTTTATACATTAATGGAATCAGGGCATGTGCAGTTAGTGCAGGAAAGTGGCACAGAAGTAAAAGATCAGGCATGATACCATTGAATGGTAAAAAACACACAAGGGCTAAATAGTCTCCTATTTTTACTCCTTACCATTGTTCTTTCTGATTGTCCTGATCTTACACGAGTTTGTTTCTTAACCTTAATAATGATACATTCCTCAGGTCTAATCTATTAAAGTATGGGATTATTGAAGTATGAAACTTACTGTTTGCAGGTATAAAATGTTACAGCAAAGCGAATGTCCAGACGTTTTAAGTTTGTACCCATATTTCTTCTTGCAAAACCTACTTGCAGTACTTACCATCACACTAGCACCACTTCTTAAAAAAATGAATTCCCTTTAAAGGAATGTGTGGACCCACATCACCTATTAGTACAAATTTCCAAAATCCAAACTTTCAAGTAATCACCGATACTGTCCCTTAAGCCATTCAATTATATAATAGCTAATCTGCATTTTAATTTGCATTATGAAATTGTACTCCGTATCCATTGACAATCATTATCTCAGGATAATTCTTCCTGAGTATAGAATACTGCAAATTCCGCTATTTTCACGTTGAAAAAAGACTCATATATCAGCCTTGTGATCTGTACCTGGTTCACTTCCAGGATGTTTGGAATACCTTGGTCTTAAGAATTAAATAAGGCATTGATCCAGCTCAATAGAGGATGATATAGTCTGAGCAAGAAACCTATAGGTTCAGCAATAAAGCTCCAGCATTCTGTTTTGTTTATTGCTCGACTGCTAGGAATGGGATTCATGTGTGGTGAATCCTGGACCGTGGTCAGCCTTTGTTCCAAGCTAATTCATCACCTTTCAATAAACAGGCATTTTCTCCCATTAACCTTTCACTCCTGTGAGATCTTGCACTTTTTTGCATGGAACTTCATCTATCTCAGCACTGTCCACTTCCAAGTATTGTTTACACTTCTTCAGCCACAAAACAGTTTTGGGTGGTCTCATAGAAATATAGAAAAAAAGGTACAGGAGTAGTAGATTCAAAATAATCTATTAACTATTTTAGAAACCGGTACATTAGTCTTAACACTGTGTGAACTTGCTGGGTGCAAACTGGAGCATGACAGCACTGACTATCCTTTAGAAGTGGGTGTGAAAAATGATAACCCCAGCACATTTAAAAAAAAATGTAATAGGATTTAATGAAACAAAAGGCAGCAAGAATTAGTTCATACGAACGAGCAGTCTTGATAGGAAACTGCTGCCAATGATGTAGTTTTGGGATAGCCTCAGCGAAAAGAATATGAAATAAAGGTACACCACCGATTTTTCGGCAACTGATGGTCTTGTACCTCCTTTAATCTGGACAAAATTACAAGAGCACACTTGAAATTCCTGCGACAGTCAGATTGGTTCACAGGGCAGTCAAAGATGAGATTACCTATGGCGCGCTCTTAATTGTTTTTAATATTATTATTATTATTATTATTGTTATTATTATTATTAAAGTTTCTAACACAGTAGATGGTGTTTTAGAGATACATGAGGGGTATAATTAGTGGGTCAGAGGTGTATTGGTCATTTATTATTACATGACCTCTGTTGGTCTGGCAAAACTGTATTTCTGTACTATATGCAAGTACTAGTTGTTGCTGCAACAAAAATAGAAAGTGCTGCATTTTCCATAGTTGCATAGTGTTTCGAGCATGTGGAGTTGTTTAGCTTTTTGATTACCATAACCTGTTTCTTTGTAGATCAACAAAGACTGGAAATGTGCAGCAGATCATTTTCACATTCGACAGACAGTTTGAAGAGATAAGAAGCAAGGAACACATTAACACTTGTCAATTTCAATGCACTCACAAAGTCAACACTTACAAATTACAGTTACATTATTAATGGGGTGCACATTATTAATTTATTTTATTCCAGAATCAATTTCCACGGAACATTATAAATAACCTCGTATGCATATGGAACCATTTGACAGTTTCATTACTTAACATCACCAATCCTGTTTTTCCACTTTAAAAAAGTAAATTAACTAATTGCATTTTTTATTGTTGAGCAGACAATGAACTTCATTGACCATGATGTTGTTGGTTTGCTCAATGCTCCCTTAAGCAATGTGTAGTGGTTTACAAATTGTATTCTTCAAACTGCTCCCTCTCTTTCACTCTGTCGCAGTATAAAAGCATGATTGTTGGTCAGTTGCTTGCACATTGCAATTCAGCGGCCACAGCAATAGAAGCCATCCATCTTCATCTTCCCTACTGGCTTGGAAATTGCAGAGGACGGCAGGAATACTCCACGAGTCAATGCTCTCCTTGCAGGTAATGCTCTCAAACATAAGATTTTCTGATCACTCAGCTCAGCCAAGTGATCTGGTAACATACCAAAGGCAAATGCTGCATTCAGCAAGTTA
This sequence comes from Raja brachyura, assembly GCA_963514005.1. The sequence continues at coordinate 65,649,355 of OY740784.1, forward strand.
ATAGCATTTCAATGGAACTATCGTTGGTCAAGCAATGTTTAAGGAGGGAGAATGAGGAACAGTAGATGAAGCAGTGATATTAGCAGGAGTACCAATTCTTAACTGAGTGGTGCATTCCTGTCTGTCAGCCAACTCAGCACAGAGATCGTCAGTGGCTGGCAAGAGGTTATCGCAGACAATTATCAGGGTCTTTCCTGTGGTCAGGCATATATCAGTGTGTGAAGCACAGAAAATAAATTGAGCCCACCAATTTTAAATCGCATAGATGAATTTAGACAATAGATAATGAACAATAGGTACAGAAGTAGGCTATTCGGCCCTTCAAGCCAGCACCGCCATTTAATATGATTATTGCTGATCATCCACAATCAGTACTCTGTTCCTTCCTTCTCCCCATATCCCCTGACTCCGCTATCTTCAAGAGCCCTATCTAGCTCTCTCTTGAAAGTATCCAGAGAACCGCCTACACGCCCTCTGAGGCAGAGAATTCCACAGACTCACAACTCTCTGTGTGAAAAAGTGTTTCCTCATCTCCATTCAAAATGTCCTAAACGTGAGAGCTGCCATCCTTATCAAACCTGGTTTCCATGTAATTTTAGATCTAGCAAATGTTATTGATTCTTAACTTCCTCCCCCTATTAAGGAATGAATAAACACAAACATCCTTTGGAGTATGTCAATGTGGAGTTGACAATTAAAAAAAAAAACTGCTGTGAAATCCTAAATAAAATTAGACAACGTAGAAATCACACAGCATATTCAGACATAACTCAGTTAAAGGATCTTTGATCTGAAACATTCATTCTCTGTTTCTCTTTCCACAGACCCTGCCTGACCTTCTGAGTAATTCCAGCAGTTTTTGATCTGATATTGGCTCGTATTAGCCTTCCAGAGAAAGTGACAGTGAGCCAATTTCTTTCAACTTGTTATCAGTACTATTTCATTGAAGTACAAGATCAATTTAGAGACCCTCCCAGACAAAGACAAAGCATGAAAGTCCAGCTGTGCATAGGCTGGTCAGATATAGGTGGGAAATACATTTCTTGAAGAATATGAAGCATTTTTTAAACACAACCTCATGACTTCCCTGGTCAATTTCATCTGCTTTTTTTTTACAGCTGATAACATTTATTAAATTACATCTCAAAATCTAACCGGATCAGCTCTTGAATCACTCCCATGATTATTTAGTATGTCTTTCCATTTAGTCATAAAGTGATACATTGCTTTTTACGACATGACTGCTGTCCTCTTTGTTCTGCACCAACAGATTTATTGTTTGTTGATTCAAATGCAATGACCAGCTAGCCCAAGCCTTGTGCTTCTGGTAGAACAATTTAACTGAACTTGTACCCCTTATAACTAACAAACTTTTATTTGAAAATCAATGTTTCTAACAACTGTGATTTCTTACAGAAACATGATAGCATAATCTTTACAACCCTTTGACAAGGTGTTACTATTTTCAAGGGACATAGTTTAGGGGTAACATGAGGGGGAACTTCTTTACTCAGAGAGTGGTGGCTGTGTGGAATGATCTTCCTGCAGAAGTGGTGGAGGCAGGATCGATTTTAACATTTAAAAGTAAAGTGGATAGGTATATGGACGGGAAGGGAATGGAGGGGTATGATCTTCGTGCAGGTAGATGGGACTAGGGGAAAATAAATGGTCGGCACGGACCGGAAGGGCCGAGAAGGCCTGTTTCCGTGCTGTAATTGTTTCTATGGCTATATATGGTTATATATGGTTATTTTTAATTCCATTTTATAGTTTGAAGCATGTCAGTTTTTCATAGATTTCTTAGTTTCCCTCTTTCCTGTTTCAATGGAAATCCCTCACCAACCAACTCTTCCCTACTAGCCTTTCCTTTTGAAGATAGGCACAAAATGCTGGAGTAAGTCAGCAGGACAGGCAGCATCTCTGGAGAGAAGGAATGCGTGATGTTTTGAGTCAAAACCCTTCTTAAGGCAGAAGAAGCTTTCCTTTTGATCACACAAGTCTTGTGCAGTCCTAGAGATATTCAAGTTCTTAGCTCTAGAACAGACTAGACTTAGCGTTTAGAGATACAGTGCAGAAAAAGGCTCTTCGATCCACCCAAGGGAATTTAAAGCATGATAAATAAATAAAACATCTGAACAATTATTACTTGCTTTCCTTTTGAATAGAATTGTCTGAATATTGAGATTTTTTAACATCAAGCATAGTTTTGTTGAAGTCCAACATTTATAGTGTTTTCTTAATGATTCACTTTGCCCGATTAAGTTACTTTCAAGTGAAACAAGTCAACTGGTCTTTTAAGCAATATATTAGAATTGATAGTCAAACTGCCATCATTCTCACAGGGTTCCAACACCAAGAAACAATATGCCAATGTTAAATTCAATGAGTAAGTGGAATCTAATATGAAAATTGCAGTCTAATTTCAGGTTGCCAGGAAGCAATTTGTTCAATTAATTCATGGCGAACACAACAGAAGACCAACCTCCATCCACATTCACACACACAGCCTTGCATTAGTTACCTGACATTATCATAGAGTGATACAGTGTGGAAACAGGCCCTTCGGCCCAACTTTCCCACACCAGCTAACATGTCCCAGTCCCAACTTCCTGCATTTGGTCCATATATCTCCTAACCTCTCCTATCCATATTCCTCATCCCTTATCCAATGTTCCTCAACCAACATTTCCCTGTCCAACCTTCCAACAGAAAGTAATGGGAAAAAATATAAGAGTTGGCCATGCAAGATCTTTGCTGATTCTTATTGGAAAGCGAACACATTCAAATGGTCCCTGATTGAAGTGCTCAAAATAATACAAAAAAACAATAAATATGATTATTTTTCAATGCCTTGATTATTTTCTTGTCACCTCTCTCCATCCCCCCACTCGCTAAAGGTTATATGGAGCATTGTTTTAGATCCCAACAATTCAAGGGTAATCATGGAGTGACTTGGACCCACTACTGACTTTCAGAAAAGGCACAGTTAACATTTTACAGCATCTGTATGGGATTGCTCTTCCAGGCTCCACAGGAGTGATACATAGTCCCCTCACTCTCCTTCCCAATAATCCTGACCATTTCCCCTAGAGTAAGTCAGCTAAATTCCAGGGGGCCTGCGATACTCATTTATAACTGACCATTTTCCTTGAACTTATCTTGGATTCTTCACTAAAAGATAGAGGATGCAATGGAAGAGTAAGGTGGGAGATTTTGCAAGTCCAATGACTAAGGATTGCATTTCCATAAATGTTTTCTTCAATGGAAATCCACATAATTGGACCGTGACTGAGTTGGGGTTTTTTTAGCTCAATAGTTTCAGAAGTGCTGTCCCTCCATGACAGAATTTCTCATTTAAAACAGCAGGAGTTCTCTCTTTCCCCTGAAAAACCCCAGTTTCTAAGATTTTAACATTTTAATAGGATCTGTCATTCACACAATAACCTCACTAATCAAACCACATTTGCTACAGTTATTAATCTTTCATACCTTTAGCCAATGAAACAGAAAATATTGAAATAAATGCCATGTACTGCAGTTAACTATTTATATATTTTATGTATGTTGTGGCAATCAGTGAAACATGGTTGCAGGAGGACTGTGATTGGAAACTAAATATTCCCAGATTTCGTTGCTTCAGGTGTGACAGAATTGGAGGGACCAGAGGTGGAGGTGTTGCATTGCTTGTCAGAGAAGATATTACAGCAGTGCTTTGGCAGGATAGATTAGAGGGCTCATCTAGGGAGGCTATTTGGGTGGAACTGAGAAGTGGGAACGGTGTAGCAACACTTTTAGGGGTGTATTATAGACTGCCAAATGGGCAGAGAGAATTGGAAGAGCAAATATGTAAGGAGATAGCAGATATTAGTAGTAAGCACAAGGTAGTGATTGTGGGAGATTTCAAATTTCCAAAAATAGACTGGGAAACACATTCTGTAAATGGGCTGGATGGTTTGGAGTTTGTAAAATGTGTGCAGGGTAGTTTTTTGCAGCAATACATAGAGGTATCGACCAGGGAAGGGGCAGTGCTGGACCTCCTGTTAGGAAATGAGGCAGGTCAGGTGACAGAGGTATGCGTTGGTGAGCACTTCGGGACCAGTGATCACAATACCATTAGTTTCAATATAATTATGGAGAGAGTCAGAACTGGTCCTAGGGTTGAGATTTTTGATTGGAGAAAGACTAACTTTGAGGGAATGCGTAAGGATTTAAAAGGAGTGAATTGGGACATTTTGTTTTATGGGAAGGATGTAGAAGAGAAATGGAGGACATTTAAAGGGGAAATTGTAAGAGTACAGATTCTTTATGTCCCTGTTCGCTTGAAAGGAAATAGTAAAAATTGGAAAGAGCCATGGTTTTCAAGGGAAATTGGACACTTGTTTCGAAAAAAGAGCGATATCTACAATAATTATAGGAGGCATGGAGTAAATGAGGTGCTAGAGGAGTATAAAGAATGTAAAAAGAATCTAAAGAAAGAAATTAGAAAGGCTAAAAGATATGAGGTTGCTTTGGCAAGAAAGGTGAAAGTAAATCCAAAGGGTTTCTACAGCTATATTAATAGCAAAAGTATAACGAGGGATAAAATTGGACCATTAGAGAGCCAGAATGGACAGCTATCTGCAGAGCCAAAAGAGATGGGGGAGATACTGAACAATTTATTTTCTTCGGTATTCACCAAGGAGAAGGATATTGAACTCTGTGAGGTAAGGGAAAAAAGTAGAGTAGCTATGGAAACTATGAGATTCAAAGAGGAGGAAGTACTGACACTTTTGAAAAATATAAAAGTGGAGAAGTCTCCAGGTCCTGACAGGATATTCCCTAGGACATTGAGGGAAGTTAGTGTAGAAATAGCAGGAGCTATGACAGAAATATTTCAGATGTCATTAGAAATGGGAATAGTGCCGGAGTATATGGATTTCAGTAAGGCCTTTGACAAAGTTCCCCATGGAAGGTTGGTTAAGAAGGTTCAATCTTTGGGTGTTAATGACGGAGTAGCAAGATGGATTCAACAGTGGCTGAATGGGAGATGTCAGAGAGTAATGGTGGATGGCTGTTTGTCAGGTTGGAAACTGGTGACCAGTGGGGTTACTCAGGGATCTGGGTTGAGTCCACTGTTGTTTGTCATGTACATCAATGATCTAGATGATGGGGTGGAAAATTGAATAAGTAAGTATGCAGATGATACTAAGATAGGTGGTGTTGTTGATAATTAAGTAGATTTTCAAAGTCTACAGAGAGATTTGGGCCATTTGGAAAAATGGGCTGAAAGATGGCAGATGGAGTTTAATGCTGATAAGTATGAAGTGCTACATCTTGGCAGGACAAATCAAAATAGGACGTACATGGTAATTGGTAGGGAATTGAGGAATGCTGTGGAACAGAGGGATCTAGGAATAACTGTGCATAGTTCCCTGAAGGTGGAATCGCATGTGGTAAAGAAAGCTTTTGGTGTGCTGGCCTTTATAAATCAGAGCATTGAATATAGGAGTAGGGAAGTAATGTTAAAATTGTACAAGGCATTGGTAAGACCAATTCTGAAGTATGGTGTACAATTTTGGTCGCCTAATTATAGAGTACAGAGGAGATTTACTAGAATGTTGCCTGGGTTCCAGCAACTACGTTACAGAGAAAGGTTGAACAAGTTAGGTCTTTATTCTTTGGAGCGCAGAAGGTTAAGGGGGGACTTGATTGAGGTCTTTAAAATGATGAAAGGGATAGACAGAGTTGACGTGGATAAGCTTTTCCCATTGAGGGTAGGGAAGATTCAAACAAGAGGGCATGACATGAGAATTAAGGGACAGAAGTTTAGGGGTAACATGAGGGGGAACTTCTTTACTCAGAGAGTGGTGGCTGTGTGGAATGAGCTTCCAGCAGAAGTGGTGGAGGCAGGATCGATTTTAACATTTAAAAGTAAAGTGGATAGGTATATGGACGGGAAGGGAATGGAGGGGTATGGTCTGAGTGCAGGTAGATGGGACTAGGGGAAAATAAATGGTCGGCACGGACTGGAAGGGCCGAGAGGGCCTGTTTCCGTGCTGTAATTGTTATATGGTTATATACACTTAGAGTAATTGAGCTATAGAGCATGGAAACAGGCCTTATGGCCCAACTTTTCTATGCTGACCAAGTTGCCTGCACAAGCTAGTTCCACCTGCCTGTGCCTAGCCCATAAATCTATGCCCTCTAGTTTTAGACTCACACACTGAAGAAACGACACTCCTCTCATAATTTTCATCATGCCTCTCATCATTTTATATTCCTGTATAAGGCCTTCCCCTCAGCACCTGACACCCCAGACAAAATATCCTATACTGCCACTCCTTATAACTCACCCACCCCCCCCTCCCACCCCCATCCCCTCCCCCCAGTCTTGGTAACATGCTACAAAACTTTTCTAGTTTTGCCTCACATTTATCTGAATGAAACCATCTTCTTTCTTGGGTAGATCATCCATCTGGGGTAGCTTATAAACCAATGGGATGAACATAGCATTCTCCAATTTTAGGTAACCTCTAACAACCTACCTCCCTCCCTCCTCTCCTTTATCCCTAACACATCAGTTTTCTTCCCTCCCCCCCCCCCCCCCCCCAATCTTTCCTCTGGCTTCACAACTTGCAACTCATCAATACGTCTGTCAATATGTTCAGCTCTGCTCATAGAAACATAGAAACATAGAAAATAGGTGCAGGAGTAGGCCATTCGGCCCTTCGAGCCTGCACCGCCATTCAATGTGATCATGGCTGATCATCCAACTCAGTATCCCGTACCTGCCTTCTCTCCATACCCCCTGATCCCTTTAGCCACAAGTGCCACATCTAACGCCCTCTTAAATATAGCCAATGAACTGGCCTCAACTACCTTCTGTGGCAGAGAATTCCAGAGACTCACCACTCTCTGTGTAAAGAATGTTTTCCTCATTTCGGTCCTAAAGGAATTCCCCCTTATCCTTAGACTGTGACCCCTTGTTCTGGACTCCCCCAACATCGGGAACAATCTTCCAGCATCTAGCTTGTCCAACCCCTTAAGAATTTTGTAGGTTTCTATAAGATCCCCCCTCAATCTTCTAAATTCCATCGAGTACAAACCGAGTCTATCCAATCTTTCCTCATATGAAAGTCCTGACATCCCAGGAATCAGTCTGGTATTCCTTGATGGTATTCATCAATGGTCCTTGCCTCTGGACACTGTCTCATTCGCTTAACCACAACATAACTTTGCTCGCTCTACAGTTGGCCAACTCTCTCAAGCCCTCCACTATGTTATCTGACTACATCAACAGTAAGAAGTGGTGGAACAGCAGAAATTTCCTTCAATTAATTAATGGAGAGGACAAAGCCATTGTCTTCACCTTCAGCTTTGTTCTAATTCCTGCAATCAATTTTTTCTGAAGCATTTTTGAGGTGTAAACAGGTGATTTGCAAGTTTGATGGTGGAAGTAAACCCAGGATGTGGTTCGGTGCAGTATTTTTAAAATTATTTCATCATTCTAATTGTGTTTTACACACATTTTGTGTCTTTTGTGCAGTTTTTTTTATGCTGTCTTGCAGAATTTATGTGATATATGTATAATTTATGTCATTTATGTTGTGTCTTAATAAATGCATATCTAATGCTGCACGATTTTCATTCCACCATTATCTCGCCATACTTGTGCATGTGACAATAAACTCGACTTGTCGTCACGATTTGAATGTTTCTTAAAACATAAATCATCAACTTTCTCCAATGTAACTTTACAAACACCTTTGCCATTCTCCTGCCTTCTGATCTCAAGAATCAGTCATCCAAAAGTACATCCTAACTCAGAGCAAATTGCAGTTAACAACCACCCATTTGCCTCAGTGACTGACAATGGCTTCTCATATGGCATTGCCTAATTTTCTAAATTCTTATTCTTGTTTTCAAATTTCTTTATGAGCTTGCACCCCTCTACACCTGCAATGTTTTCCATCTCTTTCTCTCCAATGTACCCTGCTCAATTATCATTTTTTTTAAATATTGGAAATTAAGGGTTCCATTACTGTTTACCACTTCTAAAATTATTGGTACTGCAATTCTTTGCCTTAAAATCATTACATTCTTACCCCTCTTGTCTCCTTTCTTCCAACCTATTTTACAAAAGCTGCTACAGAAAATATGATCAAGTGAGACCCCCTTTATAAACAGAGGCATGAGAAATTGCAGATGCTAGAATCTTTAGTAAAGAACAAACTGTTACAGAAACTCAGTTGGTCAAGCAACATCTGTAGAGGGAATGGTTGGACAACTTTTCAGTTAGGGACCCTTCATCAGACCGATCAATTAGAGTAAAAACACGTTGTGGTCGAGGTACATAAAGACAAAATATGACGGCGCGCTTCAACTTCACTTAATGAGCAATAAGCAAAAGCTTGAGGTGTAATATTGAATCAACAACTCTGTTATTTTGTAAGCAGACACAGCTATAAACTCCAAAGTTAGTCAGGAATTAAGATTTTTAGATGAACATTTTCAATCTGCTAATCCCAAATCTCTCAGTTGATCATATTGCACAAGGAAAACTACTATTTACAACACTTCAGGTCAGTTCTAAACTGTTTGCAACAATTAGAGCAGGAGCTATAGTCAGACGCATGCTTTAGAAAAAAATCCTACTCCTTATCAACAATGATGCAGCCAGTGAAAAGTATTAAAGTTTGCAAACCAGATCAATAGATCAAATAAATAATAGTAAGTGCTCTTGCTGGCTTTGATGCACGGCTGTAATTAAACTGGGAAGGTTTTGCTTTCTTTAAGTCATAACACTGCAGTTATGGATCTTGAAGTGTACACAAAAATAGTAAGGCAGGCTGATACTACTGTTAGGATAAATGTTTGCCCATTTCAAAGTGTAGCTTAGCTGGCAAATAATAAATCAGGAGTCTGGGGCTTCATAACAGATACAGCTTTGGGAGAAAAATCAAGATTGCATTACCACATCTTCATTGAATATACCAGAATGTTAAGAGCAAGGAAAGAGAGTGAGGTGGATTTGTATCAATCTGAAATGCCTGTATTCACAGGATAATGGATGAAGGAGGCCACTCCACACATTTTAGCTCATTCATCGTTTGGGGAAAAACAACTCATTTTCCTTAATCACATCATCTATATCTTGTGGAACGAGGCCATTGAAACAGTCACTGTAAGTGGGTTCAAAAGACAAATGGTTGCATTTCTTGAGAGAACAGATTGGAGGACATAGCACGAAAGCTCGTAGATAGCCTGTTCAACAAACAAGGGATGGACACATTGGTCCCAAAGGAATGTTCTTGTCTCAGAGTACTTCTGCGCATTACAAATTAGATAACAACAAAGCTGGTTTCTTTTTTAATGAGTTGTGTGCTCTTGTAGGAGCCAATGAGTGTGCTAACATGATTTCTGCTGCAACTTCTGCAAATGTGTTCTTCAACAAACGATAACAAATGTGTCCAATTACATTCCACAATTTAACATGCAATACATTTCCAATTTGATATACGCCACAAAGAATCATTATTATTAACCAATGACTTTTCCACATTAACTTGCTTCTTAAAAGCAAGTATTTCATACTTGACACCTGCAATCGTTGAACAGTTTTTTTCACTTACAACATTTACATTGTATAATTAGTATGGAGTTTGCTGGTCATATGTGGTGGTTGTCAAAAAGGTCCCATCTTCCTTGACTATGGGGAAGGAAATGAAAGAACAAAAATATTGATTTCTTACTTCGCTCACTGGTTATGTCAAAGCAATCCCTAAGTAATCTTGACCTTGACTTATTGTCCATTTCACTAAAGTTAAGAGGCAAGCATACTGTCTATTATCACAGGTAGACATAAAATGCTGGAGGGTTGCCTGTCTCACTGAGTTACTCTAGCATTTAGTGTCTACCTTCGATTTAAACCAGCGTCTGCAGTTCTTACCTACACATACTGTATTATCACAAATAGGTGTTGAAAGTTGACAGACAATTAAACAACTAATTTTAGCAGAAGTCTTCAAGATTTTCATTCTCATAAATAGAAAAGGTCCATTGTCAATGTCCATATCCCATTAGGCTCTTTGGTGAGCGCAAAAGAGAAGGAAAATAAATAGAAACTGAAGGGCAACTTTTTCACTCAGAAGGTAATGACTATATGGAATGAGCTATCAGAGGAGGTAGTTTAAAACCATAGAATAACAACATTTAAAAGACACTTGGACAGGTACATGGATAGGAAAGGATAAGAGGGATATGGACCAAGCACAGGCATAAAAGGCCAGCTTAGACGGGGCATCTTGGTCGGCATGGATGAGTTGAGTCAAAGGGCCTGTTTCCGTGCTGTATGACTATGTGACTCTAAAAGGCTGAAGTACACGTCATGTTCAATCAAATGGGTAATCCATCTTGACTTTTATCTGATAACTGCACCATCACAAAAGCAAGACCTCAGCCAAATTGTTCAACTCCATGCAATGCTGAGAAATAACTGATGGCATTGCATACAACAAAAGACCACACAGCAGACAACATCCCAGCTGTAACACTGAACAACTGTGGTCCAGGACTAGGTACACCTTCAGCTAAACTGTTCATCTACATCAAGATACCAATGTGAATAATCGCACAAATATTCACTGTTCTCTAAAAGGGATTTCCAATTTGGTTAATTGTCATTGATCTTCGCTTAGTCATCAGCAAAATGATAGTGGGTGTTATCATTTTATGAAATCAAACTCATTAATAACTTGATCGCCACAACCATTTTTATATTTTGAAAGAACTACTCAGCTTCAGACCTCATCACAGCCATGGACCAAACAGAGAATGATCAAAAAGCAACGCCAGAACACCTCTTATCTCTGGTCCTAGAGCCGTACAGAACGTAAACAAGCACAACTCATCCATATTGACCAAGTTGTCTAACCAAGCTAACCCCACTGGCTGGCCCATATCCCTCCCTTTTCCTGTTCATGTACATGTCCAAGTGTCTTTTAAATGTTATAGGACACCCTTGACAACAAAACTACATTTAACTGATGATGGCACAAATAACTCATGAAAAATAGGCAACATATGGAACATAGTTCAGTTATTGGTCACACTTTAAACAAATCTGCCTTTGCCGATCACTGAAAGAGTTCTTCACAGGGATGTGTGGTCAGGGGAGGCAGGGGAGGCAGAGCCTCACCTGTCGTACTCCCAATTAAAATAGCTGTTAAGAAAAGTAAAGACAAATAATAATAAAATAAATATATAATAATATACTATAAAATAATAATAAAATCCAGATTTTTCCACTGATCTGTTATAAATGTAATTTATATATGAATCTAATCATTTTTTATAGTCAAATCGCCAAATTTGCGCAGCTCTGCTGCAAATCGAGGGAGAGATACGAGGTGAGGCAACGATGAGCTGAGCTGCCCCTCTGATTGCGCAACCCCTCAGAATCTGGACGGAGCACAGGCAATAAGCGTGTGCCTGTTACTATCTCTCTGTGTGTCACCAATGTAATGCTTGTAAATCCCTTCATTACACGTCCTCGCCTTCCATAGTCCCGGTAGCTTATTTCACATATAAATATATTAAATTTAGGCTCGTTGGTCTGTCATAAAACTGCAATGAAAAAGCACCATAGGAGGCAACGACCACATCAGGGGTGTGTCTTTAGCCCAATGGAGGGAGAGCGAGCGAGAACGTAGGCTCAACCCATGTAATTGACGCTACTTCACTCTCCCTCCACGTTAGCTAGCTTCAGCAGTTGCAGCGCTGCACTGGATTCTACCGCTGGCGGCGCTGGCTTTCCAGCCGCGGGCGGCGCTGACTGGCAGGTTGATTCGTTGAATTGTAGTGGCCGATTCAAGCTAATATTTGGACATTGCACTCTAAGCACATTAGACAAGTTGTATTATCATTGATCACCACTCAAGTTCTGCAACATTGGGATATCCAAATAAATTATTTACAAATCAACAAACTGCATCAGGAGCTCAAAATTCTCAGGCTAAATTTATTAAAGATTGATGAAAGGATTTTGGAGAAGATATTTTCTTATTATATTTTTCTCTTTGGCCAAATACACCAATCCATTCTCACCTATGCATGGAATAAAGTCTCTAGCACCGAGATTCCCCCCCCCCCCCCCAACACTGACAGCAAACCTCTCTCCCCCTGCCTCAGAGCACACATATACACACGCGCTAGTGCACAAATATAGACGAGGAAAGAGATAGAAAGAATTTATGACTGCAGAAATGTTCACATAGTGTTAATGTCACTGAAACAAAGCAGCCAGGGGCAATCATCTCAACAGAAATAAACAGCTAGTAAGATGGAATTTATGTGGATATTCTAATTACATGGATAAAATGGAAAGACCAGTGCCTCTTCTTGCCCTGTTTATCTAATTCCTTTACAATGAAGATAAATTCCAAGCACGTTACAATCTTAACCTCAGTTACAACCAATTTACACAAACCCAACATTTATATGTGGTCCTTGCTTCTGGGGAAATTTACTGATTTCCATTTGCCTTTGTGATTTTTTTTTGAAACCATAAAGGGATTTAAAAAAATCCAATTGCCAAAGTTGCAATTGTTCAAATTCCTTAAGTGCAGATACCACATGCTTTTCAATTGCTTTGCAATAGATCGTTTCAACTATTTCCATACTATTAGTTACATTATGCTTCATATCTATTCATACAATTGAACCATTTTACAACCTCTTTTATATCCCACCCCTGATGTTGCAAGTAGTTTCCAGTGCTGAATATGCACACTCTTGCCTTTTAGTGAACTTTCAACAGTAATGCATTGATCAACTGTCTGACTCTGACATACACAATCCTAAACCTATTTTTTAAAGCTTCATTTTGTCTTTGTGATATCTGCTTGCATCAGGGGGAGGAATTAAATTACAGTAAAACATATTTAAACCAAGGGGTTTTCACTCAAGACATTAATTTATAATTTCTCCTTCAGATATTTATGGAGCAGTTATGCATTCACAATGGGCAACAGTGTGGCACTGCGGTAGAGGTGCTGCCTTACAGCGTAAGAGACCCCGGTTCGATCCTGACTATGGGTGCGGTGTACGGAGTTTGTACATTCTCCCTGTGACCGCATGGGTTTTCTCCAGATGCTCCAGTTTCCTCCCACACTCCAAAGACGTGTAAGTCAATTGGCTTTGGTAAAAATTGTAAGTTGGCCCAAGTGTGTAGGATACTACTTGTGGACAAGGTGATCGCTGGTTGGCATGGACTCGGTCGACCGAAGGGCCAGTTTCTTCACTGTATCTCTAAACTGAATTCTCAACTCTAAACATTTGCATCATTATGTAAATCAGATTAAAAAAAACACAAGAATTATAAAGCTGAATCAGATTGCTGTGGCCTCTGCTCATTTGGGTATTGTGTCAATCTCTGGTTTTAGTGCCTAACCACCCATCAAAATGTGTCTGTGATGGAACATACATGCGAGTGTTGCAATCAAGTAGCTCTGCTTATTGATGCATTAACCATAGTCTTCTATGCAGTTGCAATGAGTGAATCCCACTGGGAAGCTGATGCAGTTGGCTGGTGTTCGAAGTGGCAACTTTGTTCCCTTTCTCACTATCAAGGTGAGAAACAAACCTTTGGAAAATGGGTCCAGAAAGACATCAGAAAGTCACTTGGATTTAGAGATGGAAACCTTAAGGTAACAGTAATTGTTCTTGGAAAAATCAAAGCAAATTACAGAGAAAGCCCAGGGTAACATTTAATGAATTCATTCTTTTACCCACAAGTGTCTGGCTTGAAACTGTTCATTTCATTTATCACCATCAAAGAGTGCTTTCAATCCAATAGGCTGAGTTTCACCTTTAATCTGCTCTAGCTCCCAATTACGTTTCACTTGCCTTACCATTCATTCATTGTCAGCTAGCTCAGCCCAGAAACTTGGCTAAAAGATCTTGTCTCCTGAATATTCATTGAGCACTGGAAAAATCCATCTCCATCAGAAGTCTTGGCTTTCAATGAGGTACTCAACATTGACCATTACTCTCCCACGAGATAGACACAAAAAGATCCCATGGCACTGTTTCACGGATTAATAGAATAGTTTTACAGCATGTTTAAAATCAAGATATTCTAGTTATTTGCATTGCTCTGCATTGACATTTGCTGTGAGGAAACTGATTAATGTGTTTCTTACATGACCACATTTCAAAAATCAACCAAAGAACGGCAAATTACTAAAATATTCTTGGATTATAAAGTCACCACATAAGCACAATTCTATTTTTACTTCCTCCAGGTACACTAGTAACAGAATGCTTTCCAGAGAAGTTAGATAATGGTCTGTAAACCTAATCACAATAATTCTCGGACATTGTATTCAAGGACATTCTAGCCGGATTACCATTGAATGCTTCAATTTCCGCATTGCACCGAAGATGAGAGAATTTAAGAGAATGAGAGTTAATAAATCAGCCCAAGAATATCATTGTATTATCCTTAACCCATTACCATCTCAAATGTGGACTAATTATATGCTTTATCCAATTGTATAAATCATTATGTAGAAACGCATTGCTGTGACATTGTATCCATTCTACATTTCAATGTCATATCATGTCTATTGACCAACATGTTGGGGATTCACCATTGATCAGAAATTTAATTGTAGTTACACTACAAATGAGTAGTTACACTAGCAATGTAACTACTGTAACTGCAAGAGTAAGCAATAGGTTGGGTATTGTGCAGTGAGTGACTTATATGCAGATAGCCCATTGCCAATCCGCCATCTAAATGGCACAAGTCAGCAGTGTTGTTGAATACTTTCCACATGTCTGATGAGTGCAGCAGCATCAACAGTCAAGAACCACCATATCATTCAGAACAAACCACTTGTTTGCATCTCTATCGACTATCTTAGAACACCTGTACCCACACTTTGTGTGAAAAACTTTTGTCCTTTAAATATTTCACCTCTCACATTAACATCTGTTTTTTAAACCCTCCCCACCCTGTGAAACAAGGCTGTAAACATCATCTTATCTATGCCTTGTGATTTTCTAAAGTTCTAAAAGATCAGTTCCTTTTCTCCATGGAAAAGAGTCCCAGCCTATTCAGTCTCTCTTTGAAACTCAAGCCTTTCAGTCCCGGCAACATCCCTGTGAATCTCATTTCTGCACCCTCTCTTGTTGAATCATATCCTTCCTACCATATGGCAACCAGCGGTCAAGTCCAAGCGGTGTCAAGACAACAACTTCTCCCTCAATGTCAGCAAGACAAAGGAGCTAGTTATTGACTTCAGGAAGTGAGGTATTATACACACCCCAGTCAGTATCAATGGTGCCAATGTGGGGATCGCCGAGAGCTTCCTCGTTGCAAATATCACCAACAATTTGTATTGGACCAACCCAGGCACGTGCCGTCAGGGTAGGCAAGGTAGGCAATGCCTACCCTGACTAAAATTATGAAATGGCAATTATTAAATATAAATAGTAAAGGCATGGGAGAATTATGCCTATGTAAGAGACCGATCTCTTAGGTAGGCATAATTCTCCATGCCTTTCATCCGCAGCGCTTGTGACACGGGAAGCTCTGTGCAGGTCACGTGCCGTCAGCGCTGCCTGAAGCCGTCAATTTAAATCGGGGCTGAAGGCAGCAGAAATTCTGCCTTTGCAGCACTGCGCATGCGCAGCATCATACTGCGCATGCGCATCAGTCTACTGCGCATGCGCAGCGCAAGTTTCTTGGCGGGGTTTTCAACCATGGTTTGTCGTGTACCAATGATGTGGTAAGTACATTTTATGATTTTTTTTTAATACCGTATTTCCCGGGGTGGGGAGAGCTCCTTTCACAGCGTTTGGGGAGTCTGTCCCGGGGTAACGTTGCGGGGAGTGCACGAATGTTATAAATGAGGGATCAGGGGCATCCACATGCGACGTTCCTTGCAAGGGGGCGTGGAATGACACCACTCCGAGGCCGGGGGGGGGGGAAGAGAGAGAAGTAGCTTGGGTGGCTGAGCGGCCACCGGGCCGGACAGCGGAAACAGCCGCCACCTTAGCTCCTTCTGCCGGTCCCCGCCCACCTCTGGCATCTAAAAACCTCTCTCCCGCCGCTCGCTGGCCTCACTCATGTTCTTAAATTCTGACAGCGCGATTGAGGTTACTCGGCTGTAGGAATTTAAGGATTTGCAGGACCTGTCACCTGCCGTTCGCCGACTTCGCTGACATGAGCGAAGTGGGTGAATGGCAGGTGACAGGTGTTCAGACAGAGAGCACTGCCAAAGGTGAGCGGGCCGGCAGAAGGCACTGAACCATATAACCATATAACAATTACAGCACGGAAACAAGCCTTCTCGGCCCTTCCAGCCCGTGCCGACCATTTATTTTCCCCTAGTCCCATCTACCTGCACTCAGACCATACCCCTCCATTCCCTTCCCGTCCATATACCTATCCACTTCACTTTTAAATGTTAAAATCGATCCTGCCTCCACCGCTTCTGCAGGAAGATCATTCCACGCAGCCACCACTCTCTGAGTAAAGAGGTTCCCCCTCATGTTACCCCTAAACTTCTGTCCCTTAATTCTCATGTCATGTCCTCTTGTTTGAATCTTTCCTACCCTCAATGGGAAAAGTGTATCCACGTCAACTCTGTCTATCCCTTTCATCATTTTAAAGACCTCAATCAAGTCCCCCCTTAACCTTCTGCGCTCCAAAGAATAAAGACCTAACTTGTTTAACCTTTCTCTGTAACTTAGTTGCTGGAACCCAGGCAACATTCTAGTAAATCTCGTCTGTACTCTCTCTCTATTTTGTTGACATCCTTCCTATAATTCGGCGACCAAAATTGTACACCATACTCCAGAATTGGTCTCACCAATGCCTTGTACAATTTTCAGATTACTTCCTTACTCCTATATTCAATGCTCTGATTTATAAGGGCCAGCACACCAAAAGCTTTCTTTACAACCCTATCTACATGCCAATCCTCCGGCACTATTCCCGTTTCTAATGACATCTGAAATATTTCTGTCATAGCCCCTGCTATTTCTACACTAACTTCCCTCAATGTCTCAGGGAATATCCTGTCAGGACCTGGAGACTTATCCACTTTTATATTTTTCAAAAGTGTCAGTACTTCCTCCTCTTTGAGTCTCATAGTTTCCATAGCTAGTCTACTTTTTTCCCTTACCTCACAGAGTTCAATATCCTTCTCCTTGGTGAATACCGACGAAAATAAATTGTTCAATATCTCCCCCATCTCTTTTGGTTCTGCAGATAGCTGTCCATTCTGGCTCTCTAATGGTCCAATTTTATCCCTCGTTATCCTTTTGCTATTAATATAGCTGTAGAAACCTGAAGTGGCAGCCAGTTCAGCTGTCGGGTCCCAGTGGCCGCTACCCGAGCTGCTTCTATCCCCAGCTACAGTGCGTGGCTTCGCGCCCGGAGAGCTGCAGCAGCGGTGAGGGAGTGAAGATTCCAATACTTTGTGATAAGTACTTTCTTGCGATTTTCACCATTGTTCCTCACATGTCCAGCCTACAACCTCTATATATCGCTCAGACCCTCTAGTCCCGGCACCTTCCTCGTAAATGTTCTCTGTGTCCTATCCAGCGCTGGCAGTAATCCCGACACCCTCCTTCTCAACACTTGTGCCCTCCCCACAACTTTACCCCTGGCACAGACTCTCCACACGCTGTGAAAGGAATTGTCCCCCCAATTGGTCTAGGACTAGGAAGCCTTGGGCAAATTGAAATGTCACTGTCTTTATTTATTTAACGGGGAGAACAATCTGCGCATGCGCGGTTTAAATTTTATTTTTAAGCGGACTGAGTGCCTACCCTGAGTAATTTCTCACGGCACGTGCCTGGACCAACCACACTGAAGGTATGATCACTTCCTTTACTTCCAGAGAAGATTAAGGAAATTCAGCATGTCTTTAATGATTCTGATGTACCGTACAAAATATCTTATCGGGATGTGTCACAGTTTGGCTTGGCAACAGCACTGCCCAAGATCACAAGAAATTGCAGAGAATTGTGGATGTAGCCCAGTCCATCATATAAACCAACATCTGCTCCTTCGGATCAATCAACACATCATGCTGTCTCAAGAAAGTAGCCAACATAATTAAGGACCATTTTCACCCCAGTCATTCCTTCTTCTCCCATCTCCCTTCAGGCAAAAGATACAAAA
Organism: Raja brachyura; assembly: GCA_963514005.1. The sequence continues at coordinate 65,667,533 of OY740784.1, forward strand.
GCTTGAAAGCACATATCACCAGATTCAGGAACAGCATCTTACCTGCTGTTTTCAGACCATCGAACAGTCCTCCCATAAGCCATTTTTCTTTGTATTTCATGCTTCTATTTTCAAGTACTGATAAAGTAAGAGCAACTCAACTTTTTTTCGTGGAAATCCAACTGGAGATGCTGACATTTAACTGCATAAACTAATGAATGTTAAAGAAGGAACTGCGGATGCTGGAAAATCGAGGTTACACAAAAGGCTGGTGAAACTCAGCGGGTGCAGCAGCATCTAAGGAGCGAAGGATGCTCCTTAGAAGGGGTTTGGGCCGAAACTTTGCCTATCTCCTTCGTTCCTTAGATGTTGCTGCACCCGCTGAGTTTCTCCAGCCTTTTGTGTACCCTCAACTAATGAATGTTGTTTGCTGAACTCTGCTTATGAAAAATGGTTGGGAGGTCATGTTGCAGTTGTATAAGATGTTGGTGAGAATGCATTTGGAGTATTGTATTCAGTTCTGGGCACTGAAGCTTTGTACATATTTATTTGTATTTTGTGCATCTATTTCCAAGTACTGATCAAGTAATTTCAACTGGAAATGCTGACATTTAAAAGCATAATGTGATGAAAGTTGTTTGCTGATCTCTGCTTATGAAATTTGATTTGATAAACTTACTGGAACTGAACTTTAGGAGCATAGCCACCACTATATTGTCTGTTCAGTATTGGCAACACAGAATACACCTTGTTTCTTCATTGTGAAATTGGAAACCCAGATTGAATCAAGAATACAGTACCTCATTTTGGAAGCATGTTCAGTTTAGACAGGTCCTGGGCACATCAAGTCCATGCTGACCGTCCATCACCCATTCACACTAGTTCTATGTTATTCCACTTTCTGATCCACTCCCTACACACTAACTGCAATTTACAGAGGTCTAATAACTTACAACCGCAGACCTCTTCGAGATCGGGGAGGAAACTGAGGGACCTAGAGGAAACCGATGCAGTCACAGAGAAAACATGCAAACTCCACATAGACAGCACCCAAGGTCATATTCAATCCCGGGTCGCTGGCACTGTGAAGCAGCGGCTCGACGAGTTACACCATTGTGCTGCTCACAGTTAGATTTAGGATTTCAACAAATTGACTCTCCCATCCTCATCCTTCAATCACATCTTTATCAGATCTTGATTATACTATGCTAATGAATTTTGTTGCTATTTTTGAGAGTTTTAAACTACACAGATTCCAACACATTTGCAATTCCAGTAATTAAGGTATGATTATTGTACCAAAATGATTTGATCCAATATCCTAACATAGACATCCTCATTTATTCCATTCCTCTACCCATCAAAAGGTCAAAGAACTGTACAACAGTACCTTCCATTTCTATTGAACCTCTTCATTTTCCATGCATTTCTGTTTGATTGAAGTGCTATGCTAATCACTGATATGAGTTTTGTAGAAACTGAAATTATATACCCACAAATATAAGAGCCATTGTCAAAGAGCAAAGAATCAGGCCTTTCGGACTAACTCATCCATGCCTACCAAGATACTTATCTAAGCTAGTCCCATTTTCCCACATTTGATCCATATTCTTGTACCTGGCCAAGGTATCCCTATCCCTTAAATGTTGTTATTGAACCTGTCTCAACCACTTCTTCTGGCAGCTCTTCCATATACACAGCACCCTCCTTGCGAAAAATAGTCCTTCAAATTCTTATTAAGTCTTCCTCCTCTCACGTTAAACCTACGCTCTCTAAATCTTGATTCTCAAACCTTGAGAAGAAGACTGTGTGTGTTTCTTCCATCCATGCCTAAAATGAGTGTTTTCAGGTTAGTGCCTCATATCACAGGAAAATGTTATTCTCCAGGCAGGCAGTGAAGAATAATAGCAGATCTTAGAGGGTTAAATTATGAGGACAAGTTGAATAACTTTACTATAACAAATTGAGGCGTGAAGTGTTTAAAATATTGAAAAGATACCAAGAAACTATTTCCCCTGCTGAGAGAATCAAGATTAGAAGATTTTAGAAATAAAGCTATTCTGTAGAGAAATCAGAAAGTGTTTTTCCATATAAAAATAAATAGTAATTTGGAACTGTCTGTGCCTACAGGCTCTGAAAGCCATAACAACTGGAGCTTTCATCACCGAGATAGACATTTGTTAGATAAGAATGTCAAGAGCTATGGATCAAGGTGAGAAAGAAGACTTGAAGCACGGAGAAACATGGCCTAACTGAATAGCAAAGCATGCCTATGATGTTGAATAACCTAGTTCTGACCCTCACGTTTCCCTTGGTCAACGATTTCAATTTAACGCTTAGTCTAGCAATGCAAGCTACCTTTACTCTTTCATTCATTTGTTCTATATCTCTGTACATCACCTCTCGTTTCCCTTTCCCCGACTCTAGTCTGAAGATGTCTCGACCTGATACCAAGAACCGTCACCCATTCCTTCCCTCCAGAGATGCTGCCTGTCCCACTGAGTTACTCCAGCATTATCCGTCTATCTTCAAGCCACCTTACTTGGTACAGGGCAACACAGTGGCGTAGTGGTCAAGTTGGGACCCGGGTTAAAATCTGACTATGGGTGTAGTCTGTACGGAGTTTGTACATTCTCCCTGTGACTGCATAGGTTTTCTCCAGATGCTCCACTTTCCTCCCACATCCCAGAGGTGTCCAGGTTTGTTGGTCAAATGCCTTCTGTAAATTGTGTCTAGTGTGTAGGATAGAACCAGCGAACGGGTGATCATTGGTCGGCGCAGATTCGGTGAGCCAAATGGCTTGTTACCACATTGTAACTCCAAGCTAAACTAAACTGACATTTAATTGTCTTTGAAAAAATACTATATGCACATAGGTACAAAGTGTGAAACTGTCTTAAGTAAATCACATCACACCCGATCAATGGTCTGGAATTCCAGGAAGAAAAATAAATAAAGCATCAGGATTTAGCATATATGTATGCCACTGGGTGACAGCTTAAATTCTAGAGGAATCCAGGCGGAAATTAGGCTGCAGATGGTATACAGGGACCGAATGGTGCAGTGGATTGGAAATATATATCTTCAATCTCAGACCTGGGCTTCAATCCAAAATAGAATGATGGAACTGCAATTTATTTATCTGAAAGCAAAAACCATCTGAAACAAAGTGTGTCTATAATGTGTTTGATGTGATTTCAACTTTGAAGGTGACAATCCTTTAAGTATTCAAGACATGGGAAAATAAATTGCACACTAATAAAGTTTTAAGTGCCAAGCACTTCTCTCTCATTACAACTACAGGAAAGCTTGTCTATCAAAGTGTCTTGATTTCAAGCTGCTTGCTTAAAATGGCTTAATTGTTCCCTTTTACACTCAACACTTTCTCTTGTATTTCTTCATCCCTTTGTTTTATTCCCGTGCATCAAACATGTTCTTCTTCTTCTCCTCCATTGCTGGAACCTAGATCACAATTTGTTCCTTTTTCACACATAGGATGGTGGGTATATGGAACGTGCCACTGGAGGAGGTAGTAGAGGCAGGGACTGTTGCAACTTTTAAGAAACAATAAGACAGGTATATGGATAGGACAGGTATGCAAGGATATGGACTAAACGCAGGCAGGTGGGACTAGTGTAGCTGGGACATGTTGGTCAGTGTGGGCAAGTTGGGGCGAAGGGCTTGTTTCCACACTCTATGAATCTATCACTCTAAACACTGGAAGTAAAAAAGGGGACAGTTAGAATGATTGCATCTCCCAACTTGATGAAGATACCTTTGAAAAGTTACCATTGCCTTTCAGCAACTATGAAGCAAAAATGTTTTCTTCATTGTAATGGGTTTTAGTTGCAAACATTGCATTAATTAAATATGTACTATCAAAATAAAAAAATAAAATATTGGAAGTATTAGATGGATCAGGCCACATTTTGTCAGAAGAAAAACGAAATGAACTGAAATGGTAACTTTGTTTCTCTTTCTCAAGATGCACTGAATATTTTCAACATTTTTATTTTATTTTTATTTTAGAATTTTAACATCTGCTGCTTCTTTTCGATTTTCATTTGCTACTATAATATGGCGTTCATTTGTGAGCCTATAACACAGCTTTGTTGTCAGCAATTAGTTTAATACACTGTAATGAATGATGAAACCCTTGGGTATAAATATGGGCAGTGACTGGAAGAAAATAATCATGTGTTCATAATCACTTCCATTCTTGCATGAGTAAATGCCTTCAATTGATAAATACTGTCATGTAACGTGGTTTGCACTGCAACCGGTTGACCACATACAAAGCTCCAGCAGCTGCTTCATCCCACCCCCTCGTTCAAATCAATTAATTATTAAGGACCAGACAAAAGGGAGCAGCCATGTCCAAGATGGATGTGGATTAGGTCAGCAACCAACAATATAATGTCTGTGCACCTTTAGATTTTCAGTTTTAGGGATATAGCGCAGAAACAGGTCCCTTGGCCCACTGAGTCTGCACCGACCAGCGATCCCCGCACATTCATAGATTCCTACACACACTAGGGTCAATTTACACTTATACTAAGTATACAAAAACACAAGCCAATTAACCTACAAATCTGTAAGTCTTTGTAGTGTGGGATGAAACCGAAGATCTCAGAGGAAACCTACACGTTATGCGGAGAACATACAAACTCCGTACAGACAGCACCCGTGGTCGGGACCGAACACGGGTCTCTGGCGCTGTAAGCGCTGTAAGGCAGCAACTATACCGCTGCACCACCATGCCGTACCTATAGTAGCAACCTTCAGATAATATATTCCAATACAATAATTGCAACAATTTCTTTATTATAATATAGCAAACTGACCCAGCAGGCTAATTAACAGGAGCAAGCTACCCAGTGGTTTTCCTAACTATTTTCTAGTCATAAAAGGCATCATGGAAGGCATTAAAAGCAGAGCCCTCAATCTGATTGCTAATGCAACTGTCAAAACCACATGGCTCCTGACCCCACCATATGAATGATAACAAAGTGGTGAAAATAATTTGCCCAGCCATCGAGATGACTTACAAAAGTCATCAAACAGCCCAAACAAAATAGGATTAAATGGGTCTATTCAGGTGGTCAGTAGATAACCTCCAAAATGTTTGAGAGCATACTTGGCACAAAGGAAGATATAAATGATTTTTGTGCGGTCAGTTAGTTTAGTTTAGTTTAGAGATAGAGCTCGGAAACAGGCCCTTCGGCTCACCAAGTCCGCACCATCCAGCGATCCCCACATATTAACACAATCCTGCACACACTAGGACCAACTTACATTTAAACCATGCCAATTAACCTACAAACCTGTACGTCTTCGGAGTGTGGAAGGAAACTGAAGACCTTGGAGAATACCCACGCAGTCACAGGGAGAATGTACAAACTCCGTACAGATAGCACCCGTAGTCAGGATCGAACCCGGGTCTCCGACACTGCAAGCGCTGTAAGGCAGCTACTCTACCACTGTGCCACTAAGCTGCCCACCATGCCATTACACAAGCCAAATGTAGGACAGCAATCTTATCTTGGATATTTTCAGCTGCTTCATTGTCCAGACTTCAATGTGGTGAATTACCAAACTAGTAAATAAAAATGAAGGACACGTAATAAAAGGTGCTGGGGATGGAAGAATAAACACTTTGTTCATGTAATTGGCTCAGGTTGTAAGCCAAGTCAGTGTTATTAACCACTACGATGGAATGTCAATCTTAATATGTAGATTCTATTCATTATGAAACACTGCCATACTTTTGTGTGACAGTTGTTTATGAAACTCCACTACATAAGGGAAAGCACCTGAACTATTTAATACACACTGTTGCTTTTATAAACATGTGGCTACTGCTGAGTTTACAGCTGCCGCCTTTTGCACGCTGCCCACTGGGAAGGGGTCAGTGCAGTTAAAGAGTTCTCTCCCTGGTGGCCACCCAGAATGATGGGGGTGACATGAGTGGCTGTGGAACACAGAGAGAGCTGGGAGATGGAAGGACGAGGGTCATAAGATCATGAGGTCATTAGTGTTAGGAGTAGAATTAGGCAATTTGGCACACCAAGTCTGCCATTCAATCATGGCTGATCTATCTCTCCAACCTAACCCCATTCTTCTGCCTCCTCCACATAACCTCTGTCACCTATACTAATCAAGAATTTATCTATCTCTGACTTAAAAATATTCACCGACATGTCCTCCACAGCCTTCTGAAGAAATGTCTCCTCATCTCCTTCCTAAAAGAACATCCTTTAATTCTGAGGCTATGACCTCTAGTCCTAGACTCTCCCACTAGTGGAAACATCCTCTCCACATCCACTCAATCCAAGCCTTTCACTATTCTGTATGATTCAATGAGGTCCCCCCTCATTCTTCTAAAAAACAGCAGATACAGGCCCAGTGCCGACAAACGCTCATCAGAGGTTAACCTACATGTTCCTGGGATCATTATTGTACAGCAGGAGAAGGCAAATAACGGGGTAGTTAGACCCCCACAATATAAAGTAATACTGTAAGGTTGTGTGTATGCTTGGGCCATTGTTATACATCACAACATCATTTTCACAAAAGCAGCAGTCTTGTCAATCCACCTGTCTGTAAATAGGCACCACTTGTAAATCAATGTGAGAATCGGTGAAAGTAAAATATTTTAATTAAATGAAGCGTTCTTCATTTTCGGACTCGTTGTTTAAATATTGGTGAACAATGTAGGGGCATTGTAATCAGACTTCTGTTTGTGAATCAGAAATCCATACCATGTGGATAGGTCATCCAATTTGGTCTTCCAAAGGTAGTGGTCAATTAAAAATATTTGTGATTTTAAACAATGTCGAACACTGGCTATAGAAACAAGGAACTGTAGATGCGACTTTACAAAAAAAAGACACAAAGTGATGGAGTATTTCAGCGGGTCAGGCAGCATATCTGGAGAACATATCTGGAGTCTCTGGAATTCTCTGCCACAGAAAGTAGTTGAGGCCAGTTCATTGGCTATATTTAAGAGGGCGTTAGATGTGGCACTTGTGGCTAAAGGGATCAGGGGGTATGGAGAGAAGGCAGGTACGGGATACTGAGTTGGATGATCAGCCATGATCACATTGAATGGCGGTGCAGGCTCGAAGGGCCGAGTGGCCTACTCCTGCACCTATTTTTCTATGTTTCTATGTTTCTAACATAGATAGGTGAGATTTTGGATTGGGACCTTTCTTGAGACTTATTGTGATGATGAGGGGAGAAGGTTGGGCTGGACATGGCCTGGCATGTGATAGGTGGATACAGGTGACAGGGGTTTTAGAGAGGCAGATGGGAGGGTAAAGGCCAAAGATGAAATGATAAAAGGTGTGAGATAACAATTAAAGAGTTGCAAATTGTGAAGGTAGAGGAAGGAATATAGGTAGAAGTAGAGAGAGATGGAGAAATACGCATAATTCAGGTCAGGCACAAGGAAGAGAGGGGGGGAAGAAAAGCGGGGGGGAAAGAAAAGCGGGGGGGTAGGGAGAATGTTGGATGGGGAAAGATTGGGTTAGTAACCTTAAAATTGGACAATTCAAAATCCAAACCATTGACTTCTAAACTACTGAAGTGGAATATGTGGTGTTGTTCCTCCAATGTGCATGTAGTATTATTCTGGCAGAAAGGGTGGTTTGGGAATCGGAAGAGGAATTAAAATGCGTTCAGCAAAACGGTCACCGAGTTAACACTTGGTCTTGACACAACATAGTCGTCAGTTTCAACACAATAGTCAGTTTCATCATATCAAATGCCAATGCAAAGTAACATAAATACCTGGATCACCTTGATTTTAGACATGCTGCAGCACTCTTCCATTAATCCAAGTCCAAGTGAAAACGGTCACTGAGTCTAGGGTTGGTCAGCAAAACGGTCGCAAATACCTCCTCTAATCTCACTTACCTCATCTGGTGTTCCCAACATAGCCCCCCTGTACATTGGCAAGACCAAGTGTACTGAAGGCAATGCAACATGTTTGCATGCCTTGATTCATTTGACGGTGAATTCTACCACCATGAATACCAAGGCGTATAGAAGCACCAATGCCTACAGGTTCCCTTCCAAACAAGACAACATACTAATTCTGAAAAAATCCACCGCTCCTTTATCATTTCATAGTTAAACTCTTGGTACTCACTCCCCAACAATGTTGTTGGAGTACCTGCACAGGAAGGCTGTAATAGCTCCTGCAGGTTGATCTTCCATCACCATTCATGGGCAATTAGAATTAGCCAATGCTCGCATTTGTCACTAATGTCTACATCCAGTGAATGTACAAGATATACGGCCAAAGGCAATCTCCACCCTAGACACCTGAGTACATAAAGGTCATGCTACAAACGTTATACGGGTTATAAATAATCTCTCTCAACAATTTATTTTCCATCATTCTTCCTTTTGATGCCAATATAGTTCTTCTTCTCAGTTCATTTCCTCAGTGTTGCAAACAGGAGGCTCTAATTTGGATAACCATTTTTAATTAAGATACTTCTAATGTCATTCTTAAAGGGATCAGCTTTAAACTGTCCATATTGGTGATGCTACTTGAGTTGTCCAGCAGGCTTGTTCGAGGTTGCCAGATCCACATCCATTTTTTCCCTGACCATTGATTGCTCTCTACTTTATTCTCACTTCCCACTCACATCAATTACTTCACTTGGGACAAAAAATCTTTACATAGTTACCAGAAACCTCTATTTTCCTTTCCACCTTCTTCCAAATCCCCTCTTTATGGCAAGTTCAATACCTTTTCACACAATTACACCCTAGTGACCTGCCATTTATATTGTTGCAACCGTAATTTTGTAATACAATGTACATCAAATAAACTGCATGTTTTAAATATTTATTTAAAAATTCAAAGTACAGTACAACCTAGCAATGATTTATATTTGATGAAAATTGACGGCTTGACAACTTTGGACATCAGGCATCAAAGTGAAACACTTCTTCTACATCAGATATAGCTTGGTTCAATACAAAAGCCATTTTGCTCCACCTCACTAAATAAACCTTGGCTGCAATCCCAGAAGCAACTCGCTACAAATATTCTCGTGTCAAATAAAACATAAAACTTAATCTTACGAATTTAACTGCTTAAAAAATTAAATGCTTTATGTTAAACATTTAACGTTAAATAGTGTGCAATCTGCTCAGGCAAATTAATCCTAGTTTTAACTCTAGAATCATCAGAATTGTACTTCCTTCAGTACTGTTGTTGATTTAATGCAACATTAGGGACAATTATTACACACAAAATATTGGTATAGCAAAGCTGCATTCATGCCTAATATCAATACTGCACGCAACAAAACCTTTTCACTATACCTCGGTACACGTGACAATAAACTAAACTAATAATGACAATAAATAATAGTTTAGAAAAGGATAATGAATTATTATAATCTCAAAACTCTGATCAATCACCCCAGATAGTAAAGTTCACTGCTGTCCAGTTAAAGACATCCTCACACTAGGATGTTGGTCTGTAATTTATCCCTGTTGCTGAGGCATTTGAAGGTGTTACAGCTTAACCTTGGCGGCCCTGAACTATGAGATAAAGAAAGAAAAGTAAATGCGGATGTTGCTTGTGTCTGCTATCTGCATCCCATCCATGCCAACATGGTTGGACTAGCAATAAGGACCCTCCTCCATCAACTAATCTGCTTTTTGTCATAATGAGCACCAGGTCGGAGTGAAGTTGAATGTCAATTTATGATCGCCGAAAGAAAATAAAACAGTAACTTTAAATGAGAACTTACCAGTAAGGAGTTTGATCCTTATTTTATGAGGAGTTATGATGAGGGATTACGTGAAGACGCCCCGCCTGGCGCATGCGCATCATACTTCAAAGTAGTGGCGTGAAAACACAGAAACCTGATAGCCAAAGTAAGATAGTAAGGCTTTCAGAAGACCAGAACTACCAGATGATCCTTTCGATTATGAGGGCCGAGGGCACATAGTCCCTCATCGTAACTCCTCATGAAATAAGGATCAAACTTCGAACTGGTAAGTTCTCATTTAATCTTACTATTTTACTTCGGAGTCACGCGAGTGACTACGTGAAGATGTCAAAGCTCTGTGATTTCATGCCGTAGATGCACTCCATACGACACACTGCTTCAGTTGACACAGTAGTGAATAAATAATATATTGAACATTGCTTCAAATAATTCAAGAACTATTTTAATAATAAAGATAACAAAATAAAGTAATAACCCCTCTATCCCAGGGGGAAATTACAAAGAAATGATATGAAAACAAAGCAACCCAAATTAAACAGAACCCAACACAGCCCAAACCCTGGCACTGTAACAACAGGTTTATCATAGAACTTAGAGAAAGTCGATTCTTTAGACCATCCTGCGGCCTCGAGGATTTGGTCGAGCGGCACGTCCTGCGCCTTGGCCGCGGATGTTGATGCCGTCCTGGTGGAGTGAGATTTAAACACATGAGTGTCCACTCCAGCGTAATCCAGAACCTGTTTTAACCATCTAGAAATAGTTTGTACTGACACTTTTTTATGTGTTTTTTTGTGGGTAATGAGTATTGCTGTCTCAGAACCTCTGAGACTCTTAGTTACTTCAATATATTGACTCAGATGCTTAACCACACATAATGCTTGGTCCACAGGCTTTAAAGATTGGTTCCAGCCATTCCTGGCCTGCTTTGCTTGATTAAATCATAGACATAAAAAGTAATTTTATTTCCAGACAAATGCATACAATCTAGTCGTAACATTTGCAATGTTTGTACTCATTGAGCATAACCACTTTAAGTGTTAACTTCTGAAAAGACAGTGACATAATTGGAGCCCATTGCCAAAGCAGTGTGAGAACTATACTGACATCCCAGATTTCTGTATATCTAGGCTTGGGAGGATTTTTATTCAAAATTCCTCTCATGAATCGGGATATTAACGGATGAGACACGATAGACTGTCGTTCTGAAAAATGTCCTAAGTAGGAGGACAAAGCACTCTGAGCACTATTAATGGCATTATAACGCAGGTGTTGATGCAAATGCAACATAGCGAGGAACTCCAATAAATCTGGCATGCTTGCAGTATGATAAGATATACCTGACTGTACACAAAGCATTTCCCATTTCTTTATGAGACATATATTGTTTCTTAGTGCTATCTCTCCAAGCTGCAGTTATGACATCCATGGTCCTATCCGACAGTCCAAGTCCTTGTAACGGTCTGGTCAGAACCTGCAGATTAACTAATTAATACGGTCATGTAACGGATGACTGTCTCCTGTTACTGGGTGTACCAACAAATTACTGCAGTTGGGGATCTTCATGAACAGCTGAGTCATCATTCTGAGCACCAATGGGAACCATGGCTGTGTAGGCCAGTCTGGAACCACCAAAACGCCTGTGGCGGAGTCCTGCTCTATTTTGGTGAGACATTGCCTAATCAGGCAGAATGGGGGGAAAGCATAGAAGTACGCATGTCCCCAATGTAGCGAGAATGCATCCACCGCTACTGCTCCTGGATCCGGCTCCATGAAACATATTTAGGCAACTGGTGATTTAACCTGGATGTGAACAAATCAATATCTGGTAACCCATAGCAGCTGACCATCTTTTTAAAAACTTTTGGATTTAATATCCATTCTGTATTGTCATTGAACTTTCGTGACCTGTTGTCTGCCACCACATTATCTCTCCCTGGTAGATAGATAGCTGAGAGCCAGATGTTCCTGGAGATACACCAGTGCCACATGAGGTTAGCCAGATTATCACATGATACTGACCTTAATCCTCCCATGTTGTTGATATATGCCACAGCTGTGGTATTGTCCACCTGGAGTTGAACGTGTGAATTATTCATTGTGGAACAATGTGCTTTTAATCCATAAAATGCCCCCAATAACTCCAAATAATTTATACCATGCGTTTGGAGAATCGAATCCTCTTGGACACTCCATCAACCACCACAGCTAGATTCGCTGTCCGTCGCTCCCCATCCAAGATCCCCATCCATTAGTCTGTAAAACCACTGAAGGTTGCTGAACCAAAATACTTTTAGCAGCTTGTGCAACATTGATAATCCACCGTTGTAATTCAGCTAAGACTGTAGTTGGTAACTGCATGGACCTATCAAAATGACCTGCATGCTTTTTTAGTGCTTGTTCTCTGGCTCGTTGCAAACTTTGATAGTTCAGAGGTCCAAACTCTACAGCAGGAAACGCTGCTACCAATTTACCAATAACCAAGGATACTTCTCGGATCGAGGGATATGGTTTCTCAGCGAGGCAAGTACAGGCGTTTGTAATATCCACAGCCTTAGCTGTTGGCAAAGTTACTGACATATCAACTGAATTAATGACAAAACCCAAATAATCAATTGTTTGGGATGGCTCATAGAATCATAGAAAATAGGTGCAGGAGTAGGCCATTTGGCACTTCGAGCCAGCACCGCCATTCAATATGATCATAGCTGATCATCCAACTCAGTATGCTGTACCTGCCTTCTCTCCAGACCCCCTGATCCCTTTAGCCACAAGGGCCACATCTAGCTCCCTCTTAAATATAGCCAATGAACTGGCCTCATCTACCTTCTGTGGCAGAGAATTCCACAGGCTCACCACTCTCTGTGCGAAAAAAGATCTTCTCATCTTGGTCCTAAAAGACTTCCTCCTTATCCTTAGACTGTGACCCCTTGTTCTGGAGCTCCCCAACATCGGAAACAATCTTCCTGCATCTAGCCTGCCCAACCCCTTAAGAATTTTGTAAGCCTCTATTAGATCCCTCCTCAATCTCCTAAATTCCAGCGAGTACAAGCCGAGTCTATCCAGTCTTTCTTCATATGGAAGTCCTGCCATTCCAGGAATCTGTCTGGTGAATCTTCTCTGTACTCCCTCTATGGCAAGAATGTCTTTCCTCAGATTAGGAGACCAAAACTGTACACGATACTTCAGGTGTGGCCTCACCAAGACCCTGTACAACTGCAGTAGACCCTCCCTGCTCTTGTACTCAAATCCTTTAGCTATGAATGACAACATACCATTCGTTTTCTTCACAGCCTGCTGCACCTGCATGCCTACTTTCAATGACTGGTGTACCATGACACCCTGGTCTCGTTGCATCTCCCCGTTTCCTAATCGCCCACCATTCAAATAATAATCTACCCTCTTGTTTTTGCCGCCAAAGTGGTTAACCTCACATTTATCCACATTATACTGCATCTGCCATGCATTTACCCACTCACCCAACCTGTCCAAGTCACCTTGCAGCCTCCCAGCATCCTCCTCACAGCTAACACTGCCCCCCAGATTCGTGTCATCCGCAAACTTGGAGATGTTGCATTAAATTCCCGCATCCAGATCATTATTATATTTTGTAAATAATTGGGGTCCAAGCACTGAGCCTTGCGGTACCCCACTAGTCACTGCCTGCCATTCTGAAAATGACCCGTTTACTCCTTCTCTTTGCTTTCTGTCTGCCAGCCAGTTCTCTATCCACATCAATACTGAACCCCGAATACCACGTGCTTTAAATTTGTATGATAATCTCTTATGTGGGACCTTGTCAAAAGCCTTCTGAAAGTCCAGATATAACACATCCACTGGTTCTCCCTTATCCACTCTACTAGTTACATCCTCAAAAAATTCTATAAGATTTGTCAGACATGGTTTACCTTTCATAAATCCATGCTGACTTTGTCCAATGATTTCACCGCTTTCCAAATGTGCTGCTATCCCATCTTTAATAACTGATTTTAGACTATTGGTCTGTAATTCCCCATTTTCTCTCTCCCTCCCTTTTTAAAAAAGTGGGTTTACATTAGCTACCCTCCAATCCTCACGAACTACTCCAGAATCTAAAGAGTTTTGAAAAATTATCATTAATGCATCCACTATTTCTGGGGCTACTTCCTTATGTACTCTGGGATGCAGCCTATCTGGCCCTGTGGATTTATCGGCCTTTAATCCATTCAATTTACCTAACACCACTCCCCGGCTAACCTGGATTTCACTCACTTCCTCCATCTCATTTGACCACCCTGTTATTTCCGGCAGATTATTTATGTCTTCCTTTGTGAAGACAGAACCAAAGTAGTTATTCAATTGGTCTGCCATGTCCTTCCCCATGCTCATTTCACCAGTTTCTGACTGCAAGGGACCTACATTTGTTTTAACTAACCTTTTTCTCTTCACATACCTATAAAAACTTTTGCAGTCCATTTGTATGTTCCCTGACAGTTTTCTTTCATAATCTATTTTCCCTTTCCTAATTAAGCACTTTGTCCTCCTCTGCTGGACTCTGAATTTCTCCCAGTCCTCTGGTAGGCTGCTTTTTCTGGCTAATTTGTATGCTTCATCTTTAGTTTTGATACTATTCCTGATTTCCCTTGTTATCCACGGATGCACTACCTTCCCTGATTTATTATTTTGCCAAACTGGGATGAACAATTGTTGTAGTTCATGCATGCAGTCTTTAAATGCCTTCCATTGCATATCCACCGTCCACCCTTTAAGAATCACTTGCCAGTCTATCTTGGCCAATTGACGTTCATACCCTCAAAGTTACCTTTGTTTAAGTTCAGAACCCTTGTTTCTGAATTAACAATGTCACTCTCCATCCTAATGAAGAACTTAAACCATATTATGGTCACTGTTGCCCAAGCGGCCACGCACAACAAGACTGCTAACTAACCCTTCCTCATTACTCAGTACCCAGTCTAGAATAGCCTGCTCTCTCGTTGGTTCCTCTACATGTTGGTTTAGAAAACTATCCCACATACATTCCAAGAAATCCTCTTCCTCAGCACCCCTGCCAATTTGATTCACCCAATCTGTATGTAGATTGAAGTCACCCAATATAATTGTTTTACCCTTGTCGCACGCATTTCTAATTTCATGTTTCATTTCCTGCTCCTTAGTGTTTCGCAGCTAATATTCCCTCGTGAATATTGAATATCCCTGGATGTTCAGCTCGCACCCTTGGTCACCCTGGAGCCATGTCTCCATGATCCCAACTATATCATATTAATTAATAACTATCTGCACATTCAACTCATCCACCTTATTACGAATGCTCCTTGCATTGAGACACAAAGCCTTCAGGCTTGTTTTTACAACACTCTTACCCCTGATACAATTATGTTGAAAAGTGGCCCTATTTGATTTTTGCCCTGGATTTTTCTGCCTGCCACTTTTACTTTTCACCTTGCTACCTATTTCTTCTACCCACATTTTACATCCCTCTGTCTCTCTGCTCATGCTCCCATTGGCTGCAACTTAGATTTTGTTGGATGGACCAGAAACCCTAGCCTTTCAAATAGGCTTGTGGTTGCTGAAACCGATTCTTCAGCTGTGTCCTGAGTGGTGCTTACAATTAAAATATCATCTAGATAAGCCATTACAATGTGATTTTGAGCCCTCAGTAATGCCAGTACTGGTTTCAATAATTTTGTGAACAGCCTAGGAGCTGAAGTTAACCCATTAGGTAATGCTTTAAATTTCCACAGCTGGCCCATCCAACTAAATTTCAAGTACCTGCGATAATGATGATGAATTGGTACTAAATAATATGCATCTTTGAGATCTATAGTAGCCATATAACAGCCTTGTGACAACAACTGCTTTGCAGCGTTGAAAGTGTCCATTTAAAAATACCAGTCAATGAACGTAGGAATTTAAGTGTGTGAGGTCCAGAATGACTCTACGACCCCCATCTTTTTGCGGTCTGGAGAATATATTGGACACAAATTGTTGAGGATGATTAACCGTCCTTTCAATTACTCCTTTCTGGAATAAATTTTTAATTTCTTTTTCTACCTTCCGAGTTTCTGGTGCAGCAAACACAAAGACTCTATTAGGCATATGTTGTAGAGGTGGATCAACTCCTCCCATAAACTCTATTGTAGAGCCTGACACAATATCTAGTATAAACCGATCAGATGTTATGCAGCACCCTTTCTCATAAAACAATTGTAATCTACCCCCAACCGGAGGTTGTACCCCAGAAGTTTTATCTGTGACGAAATGAAGTTCCTGTACCTCAGCAAACGACCTGGAAGGTCTCCTTCTCCCAATATAAGGGTTGATGTTGGGCTGTACTGGGTAATAATATTTTCACCCCATCGGCCTCCCTCTGCTGGGCCCTGCCCCAGAATCAAACCCCCTGCGTAACCAACCTGCTTGTTTTCTTGGAGCAGGGTTGAAAGGTTTTATAAGGCCAATTGTTTTCGACTCCTCATCAATGTCCTTAATTTGTTTCAGAAGATTTTTGCCGAATAAATAATCCGGTGCCTGGATGTTACTTACTCCACATAGTCCTGCAAATTTTGGGTGTAACGTTGGCCGAATGGCGATCTTCCTCATACAGTTAATCTCAAAGTAAGCATTGCAGAATAATGCAAGCATGGCCTGTTGGGTTTTAGACAATGTCGACCCTTGAATTATCTTCCCAAACGCAGTAATGCCTGCTGATATCAGCTTGAGGACACGCTGGAAACGCATTTCCTGCCCTCGCATTGTTGCACTCATGGGTACCCATATTGCTGAGTTTACTGTGGGCACCCTGAGTGAGGCACAATTGACGGGTGTTTTGTACAGTTCTGCTGTCTCAGTCATGACAGATTCTTGGAGCTGGTGAGAAACCAAATAATTGATGTTGGCAGCTAAGTTTTCATCCATAGCCTCACCAGTCCCTTCCAGTAGAGCGAAATTACGCGCTACATCGGGAACACCCAGAGCGTGGCTCTTGTGCTCTGGTGTGTACACATATGCAGGGACACAAGCTTCAGGGTCAGGCTCCTCCTGCCCTGGTACTCCCGAGTCTTGCTCCAGGGAGACCTCATCCAGACTCAAACAAGGTACTGGAGAGACAGATTCCCACTGTTGATAGGCACCATATTCAGTATATAGAACTCCTTCGGAGGTTGCCTGGGGAATCTCTGGGCCCTTGGACCCCTAACTAATGAGAGTGTGGTTTGGTCCATTTGGTCCAGTCTCCCCCACATTCTTTTACAATCCGGAGGAGAGTCCTCTTCATCAGACCCATCAGACAAAACGGGCCTGACAGATTTCCCTTTAGCCTTTTTTCCTACAGTTGTGGCCCCAGTGCCCTGCGACACTGGAGCAGCTGGAGGGTGTTCAATCACGGGAAAAACGGCCACCGGTATCGGAACTGGCGTTACCGCATTTATCTCTTTACCCGATCGCTGTAATGTAACCACATCGCTACATGACCCACGCTTACTCCGAACAGACTTCCTTCCAACGCTCTCCATATCCACAGACTCCTCCTGACTCACAAGCCAGCCTTACGGAGCTTAAGTAGAAACATAGAAACATAGAAAAATAGATGCAGGAGTAGGCCATTCGGCCCTTCAAGCCTGCACCGCCATTCAATATGATCATGGCTAATCATCCAACTCAGTATCCCGTACCTGCCTTCTCTCCCTACCCCCTGATCCCTTTAGCCACAAGAGTCACATCCAACTCCCTCTTGAATATAGCCAATGAACTGGCCTCAACGACCGTCTGTGGCAGAGAATTCTAGAGACTGACCACTCTCTGTGTAAAGAATGTTTTTGTCATCTCGGTCCTAAAGGAATTCCCCCTTATCCTTAGACTGTGACCCCTTGTTCTGGACTCCCCCAACATTGGGAACAATCATCCTGCATCTAGCTTAAAAAATTTGTAAGTTTCTATAAGATCCCCCCTCAATCTTCTAAATTCCAGTGAGTACAAGCCGAGTCTACCCAGTCTTTCTTCATATGAAAGTCCCGACATCCCAGGAATCAGTCTGGTAAACCTTCTCTGAACCCCCTCTATGGCAAGAATGTCTTTCCTCAGATTTGGAGACCAAAACTGGATGCAATACTCCAAAACCCTGTACAACTGCAGTAGAATCTCCCTGCTCCTATACTCAAATCCTTTCGCTATGAATGCTAACATACCATTTGCTTTCTTCACTGCCTGCTGCACCTGCATGCCTACTTTCAAAGACTGGTGTACCATGACACCCAGGTCTCGTTGCATCTCCCCTTTTCCTAATTTGCCACCATTCAGATAATAGTCTACCCTCATGTTTTTGCCACCAAGGTGGATAACCTCACATTTATCCACATTACACTGCATCTGCTATGCATCTGCCCATTCACTCAGCCTATCCAAATCACCCTACAACCTCCCAGCAATCTCCTCACACCTAACTATACCCCCCAGCTTGGTGTCATCTGTAAATTTGGAGATGTTGCATTCAATTCCCTCATCCAAATCATTAATGTATATTGTAAATAGCTGGGGTCCCAGCACTGAGCCTTGTGGTACCCCACTACTCACTGCCTGCCATTCTGAAAAGGGCCCGTTTACTCCTACCCTTTGCTTCCTGTCTGCCAGCCAGTTCTCTATCCACATCAATATTGAACCACCAATACCGTGTGCTTTAAGTCTATACACTAATCTCTTATGTGGGACCTTGTCGAAAGCCTTCTGAAAGTCCAGATATAACACATCCACTGGTTCTCCCTTATCCACTCTACTAGTACTCGCAGTAAAGTTTTTTTAAATCACTTACCTGCGAGGTTTCTACTTACCGCTGGTGGAGCAGAGCTCTCCAGCCCGTTCAATGCGACATGTGTTGACGTGATGACATGCATGCGCCAGATGACACACACATACATACAAGATGAGAGTTTTAGTTATATACCAGACCAAGTGCAGACCCGTTAGGTCTGCTTCCCCAATGCACCCGTTCCCTACCCGTAGCCCCCACTGGAGGCTTGGTCCTCCTGATCACTGCTAGCCAAGCCATTGTGACGTCATCAGTTGAAGCTGGTCATTTTAAATTCAAAGACTTTCGATTTTTTGAAATTTAAATCAGTAAGAAGTTATCAGGAATAAGTAGAGAAATAAAGCATAAAATGTTCAGTGAAGGTGTTCTCGGCCTCAATGGGAAAAATGTCAATCGGAATATGTAAAAATGTAACTGTTACCGTGTATTGTTTTTGCGTAGATGTAAAGACAACCACATATACACACACAAATACACACATACAAGATCAGAGTTTTAATAAGTATCTGATATAGATGTATATGTAGCAGCAAAATTTCGAATCAGTTTTGCTAGAAAGGAATTAATGACAACATTCTCGGCAGAATCCTTGAAATAAAGTGGGACTATTAAATACACTGAATGCAGTGGCAGAACAGATGCCAGTCAAAATCAACACCCCTGGCTAACTATCTCAAATGTCTGAGAACTTGATTTAAATGGAAAGAAACATAAAACTGTACTTTCACACATATTATGTTGATTAGATTAATAATGATACAAATCTTTGCACAATTGTGAATCAAAAATATGATGCAAATGATTTTAATACACAAAACAGTTTTTTTCCAGTAAAATTAAAATTGCTACCGTTTATCCCACAGGGAATATTACATAAATGTTACACTTAACAACAACGTGTCCAATCCTTTTTGAAAATCTTAACAGCTTTGTTAAAATGTTCTCAGTTTCACAATCGTAAAAGCATACAGCACAAAAATAGGCCCTTTACACCCAGCTCATCTATACTAACCATGATGCTTTACCTACACTAATCCGATTTCATGCATTAGGTCCTTATTCCACTATAACTTTCCTAATTTAGCACCTGCCCACATAACTATTCAATGTTATAATTGTATCTGCCTTCAGCACCTCCTCTGGTAGCTTATTGTAGACAACCAACTCTACCTGTCTTATCCCTCTAATCTTACAGCGCCAGAGACCCGGGTTTGATCCTGACTACAGGTGCTGTCTATGCAAAGTTTGTACAGGGAGAATGTACAAATTCTATGCGGACACCACCAGTCGTCAGAATCAAATGGCACCTGGTGTAGCAAGCCAGCAACTCTACCGCTGCGCCACTGTGCCACCTTCTTAGCTACTCTAGCCACTTGTGTTATGCTTTCTGTGTTTCCGTATGAGGACCAAATCTCTTTGTGTAATATTTCCAACAATATTTTAATCTATAGATTTAATCTGAATGAGTTGCCAGAGGTGATAAAAAGCAGATATAAGCAAGTAAAAAGCATTTGACAAAACTTAGATGGAAAATAAGTGTCCAATGTTGGAAAGATAGGATGAGTGTGATGAGGAGGGGGAAGAAAGCTTGAAAAGGGTGAGGCAATCTCTGGCACATTAAGGGTGATAAGTAAATAGAGATGAGAGGTGTGATTCTCAGGTGAGTGCAGTTGAAGAATCTGAGGGTCTTGACACTTTCCTGATGGGGAAAGGAGGCATAAAGAAACTGGACGTCCATGGTAAAGATGATGCAATGGGGACCCAGGAAATTCTCTCTACACAAGGTGTGTAGAGAGTTAGTCCACAAAGTGTGGACTAACCAATTTGTCCAAGGGCAATTCTGATTTTGCTGCAAAATCACCTCCAAAACTATGATTTCTAATTTGAAACATGAGTTTATGCTTTTTAAATCATTTATTGACAGCTCTGTCTTGAAAGACCACGTTCTACACCATGGTGAGGTCTCCAGGGTCTTTGCACATGTTGGCAACGTCTGCTGTGGCTGCCCAGCCCAATTCTCGAGTGACATTCTTTGCCGCAATGGGAACAGATAATGGAGGCCATTGGGGTTAGCCCTTCTCTCTGCAGGCCCTCCTCCCTGCAGCACACATGTTCCTGCCTACATCCGTCCTCCTAATGCCTTCCTGGACAATCTCACGCCATGTGGAGCGATCCTCTGCCTCAGCCCCCCAGTTGTGTTGATGCCACAAGCCTTCATATCGCGCTTGCAGACATCTTTGAAGCAGTGAGCAGGCCGTTCTTTTTAAGTATATACTTAAAAAGGTTGTGCCTTTTAAATATATCAACATATATTGCATTCACTAGTTCCCACTATACTTCTAGCTGATGTTTCCTCAAAGAACTCTAATAAATGAAAGACACAATTTCCTCTTTCTAAAGCCATGCTGCCTCTGATCTGCTAACATCTTCTTAATAATTGATTTTAACATTTTTCCAATAATAGACTTTGCTAACTGACCTATAATTGCCTGTTTTATTTTATCTCCTCACCTTTCTAGTAAAGTGTATCACATCCACTGTATCTCTTACCCTTCAATGGCACTTGAGATCTTAGGATTTCAGAAAATTACAATCAATGCATCCAAGCTGCCACTTCTTAAGATACAAGGATGCAAACCTTCAGAGTATTTAGCCTCATTTTTTTGCTTAATACAAATTCTCTCAAGATGCTGATAGTCTTTAATCCCTCTCATCCATTTTCTGGATCAATGTTTCTTTTGTGATATCTTCTATTCTAAAAGCGGGTATACAATGATTGTTTAGTTCCTTTGGTGGTTCCTTATTCCCCATAGCTATTTTTCCAATATCAAACTCTAAGGGGGCAATAACCGCTTACATGCTTCCATTTTTATATATTTAAAGAAACTGCTTTTTTCTTTGATTTCTCATTAGCTTAACCACTGTTTCTTTCCCTTGATTATTTTATTAATCCATCTTTGTTTGATTCTTTGCCATTTCTTTGACATATACTTGGATAGGAAAAGTTTAGAGGGCTATGAGCCAAATGAAAACAGATGGGTATTAGCCCAATATACCAACTTGGTTGGCATGGACAAGGTTGACAAAAGGGCCTGCTTCTGTGCTGCATAGCTCTTCGATTCTATCCCAATCTTCAGGCCTGTCATTAACCTTTGCCACATTATATGTTTAATGATGAAACAAAACTTCCATGGTCGGTCATGATGGTTGGTCCATTCCCCTGCCCCACCTTACAATACACTGGGTAATGCTTTTGCTATAACTATGTCATTAAGTGTATACCATTTCTTGTTTAATATCTCATTGCTAATATATTTCTTCAATCCACTTTGGCCAACTCTGTTCTGATTTATTTATAATTGTCCCCACTTAAATTGAACGGATTGAAGGCCGATAAATCCCCAGGGCCAGATAGTCTGCATCCCAGAGTACTCAAGGAGGTAGCCACAGAAATAGTGGATGCATTAGTGATAATTTTTCAAAATTCCTTAGATTCTGGAGTAGTTCCTGAGGATTGGAGGGTAGCTAATGTAACCCCACTTTTTAAAAAAGGAGGGAGAGAGAAAGCGGGGAATTACAGACCAGTTAGTCTAACATCGGTAGTGGGGAAACTGCTAGAGTCAGTTATTAAAGATGGGATAGCAGCGCATTTGGAAAGTGGTGAAATCATTGGACAAAGTCAGCATGGATTTACGAAAGGTAAATCATGTCTGACAAATCTGATAGAATTTTTCGAGGATGTAACTAGTAGAGTGGATAAGGGAGAACCAGTGGATGTGTTATATCTAGACTTTCAGAAGGCTTTCGACAAGGTCCCGCATAAGAGATTAGCATACAAACTTAAAGCACACGGTATTGGGGGTTCAGTATTGATGTGGATAGAGAACTGGCTAGCAGACAGGAGGCAAAGGGTAGGAGTAAACGGGTCCTTTTCAGAATGGCAGGCAGTGACTAGTGGGGTGCCGCAAGGCTCAGTGCTGGGACCCCAGCTATTTACAATATATATTAATGATTTGGACGAGGGAATTCAATGCAACATCTCCAAATTTGCAGATGATACCAAGCTGGGGGGTATAGTTAGGTGTGAGGAGGATGCTTGGAGGCTGCAGGGTGATTTGGATAGGCTGAGTGAATGGGCAGATGCATGGCAGATGCAGTACAATGTGGATAAATGTGAGGTTATCCACTTTGGTGGCAAAAACATGAGGGTAGACTATTATCTGAATGGTGGCAGATTAGGTAAGGGGGAGATGCAACGAGACCTGGGTGTCATGGTACACCAGTCATTGAAAGTAGGCATGCAGGTGCAGCAGGCAGTGAAGAAAGCAAATGGTATGTTAGCATTCATAGCGAAAGGATTTGAGTATAGGAGCAGGGAGGTTCTACTGCAGTTGTACAGGGTTTTGGTGAGGCCACACCTGGAGTACTGCGTACAGTTTTGGTCTCCAAATCTGAGGAAAGACATCCTTGCCATAGAGGGGGTACAGAGAAGATTCACCAGACTGATTCCTGGGATGTCAGGACTTTCATATGAGGAAAGATTGGATAGACTCGGTTTGTACTCGATGGAATTTAGAAGATTGAGGGGGGATCTTATAGAAACCTACAAAATTCTTAAGGGGTTGGACAAGCTAGATGCTGGAAGATTGTTCCCGATGTTGGGGGTGTCCAGAACAAGGGGTCACAGTCTAAGGATAAGGGGGAATTCCTTTAGGACCGAAATGAGGAAAACATTCTTTACACAGAGAGTGGTGAGTCTCTGGAATTCTCTGCCACAGAAGGTAGTTGAGGCCAGTTCATTGGCTATATTTAAGAGGGCGTTAGATGTGGCACTTGTGGCTAAAGGGATCAGGGGGTATGGAGAGAAGGCAGGTACGGGATACTGAGTTGGATGATCAGCCATGATCACATTGAATGGCGGTGCAGGCTCGAAGGGCCGAATGGCCTACTCCTGCACCTATTTTCTATGTTTCTATGTTTCTATGTTTAATATAGCTATTTTGGTCCAAGTTCCTCGCTCTCAAGCTGAATGCTAAACTCTATTATGCCTTGATCACTAGTTCCTGGCAGATTCTTCTACTCTGGGATCATTATATCTCTTACACATTACCAGATCGGAAACAGTTTTTTGCCCGGCTGGGTTCAATAAAATCTTGTTCTGGGAAATTATCCCAAATACACAGTATGAATTCATTTCCATTACTATAATTTGATTAATTAAGGTTTATTTAAATAGGGACAGATACAAAAACATAGTTTTGATTGAAACAGTCATCTGATGTATGCATCATAGTGTTTTTAGCCAAAGCTAATTCGCAACACTTGTCCCTAGTAGGGCTTTTGGTTAAAAATGATAATAGATTAACATTATTAAAAATAGGAAATGGAAATGAGATAAAAAATGGAAAAGAGTAAAGACATACAGAGAGAGTACAGTGTAAAAACTAAATATGAGAACAAGATTGTTGTTGAATTAGCCACAATGTTGTGTTTCTTTTGAATGTGACATATGAAGGGATACATTTCAAGTGGTCTGGCAGTGAGTTCCATAATTTTGTCCCTTTTACTGAAAAGGCAGTTTGAGCAAAATATGTTCTGCAGAAGGGGATACTACAATTGTCTTTTGACGCTGCTCGGGTGGTGGATCTGGTACCACTTTGCAGTCTTGTTATGCACAGCAGCTTTTGTTTTGCACAGCAGCTGGGGAGCAGTGCTATTTAGGCACCCGAAGACCAATTTAACTAAATGTAAGGAAATAAAGTTAGCAAAACTTAGGATCTTATATTTGCTTAGAATTTGACAGTGATGATACCTTATTCTTTTTTTGTCCGGGACTTTCAAGGCTCGGTTATAGAGACACTCTATGGCCTTGGTTCTTCTTGGTTCTTGGTTACTTGGTCCTCCAAAATATTCCAACTGGAATTTAAACTGGAGGTGGTGAAGGGAGGGGTTTAGCCAGAGAGGGTTAGTGGGAAGAAAGTGACACTTTAAATTTAGTTGCATCTGGCTGGACAACCGTGACTTAATTAATGACTGGTGAGCCTGGTACCATGAGGTTAAGCCATAAGATATATGTGAATCATAGAATTCATGAAAAGAAAAGCACAGTTAAAAGTCAAACAGTTTCTTATAATCATAAAACAACCCAAGTTTGCCTTAATGGTTTTACACATTTCCAATTTAATTAACCCTATCTATAAGATTAAAGCCACCCCATGACTTTACACACTTCCAACACTTCTTGATTTGTACTCAATTCTTCATTTTGGGGTTATAAACTTCTTATATCATTGTCCTCTTTTCTCGATTTTTTTTTTTACTTCCACCGAAATGAACCCTTTATCTTTTAAACCAGCATTGTCTTTCAGACCTGTACATATTTTATTGCTTAAAGACTGAGCCACTATTTTTAATTTTCTACCCGTCCTTATAAGACACATATCTTTGAATATTGAGCACCCAGCTTTTATTTATTTTTTGATCAGGGAAAACAAGGTAAGGCACACCAAAGTTACAGGATACCAGGTATGTTGAGGAACAGAGAAATCTTCTATTGCTGAGCACAGCTCCCATAAGACAGTAGAATATATAGATTAGCTACTTATGGGAGAGTGTTCTTGCCTTTATTAGTTAAGTTATACCATTCAAGAGCAGGAGGCCTATGCAAGAATTGTATGAAATACAGGTTAATTCACAGCTACAATATCATTATTGTACTCTAAAAATAAGGACAAAAAAGGATTGTCATTTTTAAAAACATTTTTACCACCTCCTCTGGGCCTGAATTTATGCCTGGGGGTGACACAATGACGCAGCGAAAGAGTTGCTGACTGACCACGTGGATTTTCTCCAGTTGCTCCCATTTCCTCCCATAGTCCAAATATGTACAGGTTGATACATTAATTGGCTTTGGGAAAATTTGTAAATTGTAAATTAGCAAATGCATTAAAGGTTACAAGTTGAAGGCAGCAGAATGGGGTTGAAGGGGAAAGATAGATGAGCCATGATGGAATGGCAGAGACGACTCTATGGGCCAAATGGCCTAATTCTGCTTCTATGACTTAACAACTTATAAACTCTATTTCTTTCGCTTTGCAGAATTAGGCCATTTGGCCCATAGAGTCGTCTCTGCCATTCAATCATGGCTCATCTATCATTCCCCTTCAACCCCATTCTGCTGCCTTCAACTTGTAACCTTTAATGCTACCTATGGTACTTGATTTTACTTCGGAGTCACGTGAGTGACTACGTGAAGACCCCGCCAGCACGCATGCGCGACATATCGTCGAACACATTGCGGAAGCGACAGTCGGGAGGAGGGTCGCTCCTCCAGCGTAAGTTTAAAAACTTACGGAAGGTAAGTCTTACCTGTAGTGGTGAGCATGGCGACTCGGTATTTTTCTTGTCTACAGGAAGAAAAGCTTTCATGGAGTCGCGAAAATCAAAAAGAGCAGCGGCAAAATCTGCTGCTTTGGGCAGCAGCCAGCAGCATGCCGCTACTCCTGAGCTGCAGGTGTTACCGGCAGCTCCCGACTTTTCGCCGATGAGGACCACAGGTACGCCGCGGTCCGGCAGCAGAACCACCCGGAAGTCGGACGGGGCCGTAGACTCAGCTGGGTCCGGACCCGAAGACACCCCGTTCGCTGATAGCGACGGCGGGCGTCTTTCCCGCATGGAGCGGATGATGGAGCAGTTGCTCCAGCGTGACCTGCTTTTGCAGGGTCAGAGTCACAGTGGGCCTCTGCGCAGGCCCACGGCAGAATCCTACCATGGACTGCCAAATGTCTCACCCTCTTCGCAGGGGAGCATTAGGGGTCAGAACTGGGCTGACCCTGAAGAAGGGGATTTGGCTGAACAACCAGCAGTGTCAGGGGTGCAGGAAGAGTTACTGGATATGGTGAATAAACATGCTGTTCCTACACAGAAAGGACTGCCTATTCACCAGAAGCTGGCAGCCAGCATTAATTACATGGCTACCAACCAGCTTCAGGAGCAAGCCATTAATGCAACAGCTGAGAAGTATCTTGCTCCTGAGAATTGTAACTCTTTGAATGTTCCTGCGGTGAATAACCCTATATGGGGGAACATGAACCCTACCATCAGAGGGCAAGAAATCAAGCTTCAGAGGATTCTGAAACTTTTGGCCGCCGGGATTACAGCAGTGGCCAGAACTGCTGTTGGGGTGGAGTTACCAGAAGAACTGCACGATGCTCTGGCTTTGCTGTGTAACACACAGTTCGAAATAAATAACTATCGGAAGAGCATCATCAAACCTGCGCTTAATCCAAAATTTGCGGGGTTATGCAGGTCAAGTAACTTGCAACCACCCAATCTGCTGTTTGGGGATAACCTCCCAAAACAGGTGAAAGACCTGGATGAGGAGGCCAAGGCTCTAGGCCTGATTAAGGTACCTGGTGCCTCCAAACCCCACTATCAGCAGCGGCAGCACCCCTACACACCCACCGGACAGCGATATTACAACAGACCGTCCGGTGGTGAAAGCTCGAAGGCCGGCCCACCTGCACAGCGGTCTTTTTTAGGCCATGGCCCAGCCCGGCCTTCTTGGAAAATGCGCCATCCCTACAACACAGCAACACAGCAACAAAAGAAGCAAGGGCAAAGACCGCAACACCGGCAGTAACCATGGAGGTAGGTGGGTCTGATTCCCTCAGGAACATTGCATGTCTAAATTCATCTAATTTGGGGGGACGGTTGCACTTGTTTCATGAAGTATGGCGCACCTTTACCTCTGATCCTTACATACTCGGAAGTATTCAGGGTTATAAAATTGAGTTTATTCTCGAACTCCCTACCCCAGTTCAGCATTCGCCTAGCCGAAAGTTTATACTTTCACAGAAAGAAAAAACGGCAGGCCATGCTGAACTATCTAGACTAATTAACAAAGGGGTAATTGAGAAGACTATCAGAGAATCTCAGGAGTTCGTATCGAATATATTTACCAAAAATAAAAAAGATGGCGGGTGCCGCATCATCATAGACCTGACCGAACTAAATACTTCCGTTCAGTATGTTCATTTCAAAATGGACACTTTTATCAAGGCTAGACAGCTAATATCTGAAAGGTACTACATGGCTTGCATTGACCTTAAGGATGCATACTATTCAGTACCTATACATAAGGATCATAGGAAATACCTGAAATTTATCTGGATGGGACAATTATGGCAATATAAAGCCTTACCCAATGGGTTATCATCAGCACCCAGGCTGTTTACCAAAATATTGAAACCAGCTTTAGCCTATTTAAGGAAACAAAACCATATTGTCATGGCCTACCTTGATGATATCCTCCTTGTCGGGGAGAATTTGGAAATGGCTACATTGGCAGTTCAAGCCACAAAACATCTTTTTCAAAAGCTAGGATTTATCATACATCCAGATAAATCGAAATTGGAACCCTCCACTACCATGGATTATTTGGGGTTCACCATTGACTCGGTGCAAATGTCTATCACCTTACCACCTAACAAGGTGGTGGACTTGATAGAAGCTTGCAGGAGCCTCACTGGCATCAGGGATCCATCTATTCGGCAAGTAGCCAGAGTGATTGGGAAAATAGTGGCTGCATTTCCCGCAGCACAATTTGGGCCACTCCATTATCAAAACCTTCAAAGAGCAAAAATTATAGCTCTCAAAAATCATGCAGGCCATTTTGACAGGCCTATGCAACTACCAGAAAAGGCAAAATCTGAATTAAATTGGTGGATAGAACATGCACAGCTTTGTTCTAACCCCATCACTATCATGAATCCCTCAGTTATCTTACAAACTGATGCCAGTGCCAAAGGTTGGGGAGCAACTAATACCACCACAAGTTGTGGAGGCAGATGGAGTGCACAAGAGCTAACCCTATTCAAAACATTAGGGATTAATTATTCAGAAATGCTGGGAGCATTTCATGGTCTAAGAGCATACTGCTCAGATATGCACCAGTTGCATGTCAGGTTACAAATTGACAACACCACAGTGGTGGCTTATATTAATCATATGGGTGGAATAAAGTCGATATCATGTGATGAATTGGCTAATAATATCTGGCACTGGTGTCTGCAAAGAGAAATTTGGATCTCAGCCACTTACCTTCCAGGTAAGCTAAACACAGTGGCAGACACCAGATCACGAAAATTCAACGACAACATAGAATGGATGTTGGATCGGAAAGTGTTTACGGATATTATAGAACGTTATGGGACACCAGATATCGACCTTTTTGCATCCAGACTTAATCACCAACTTCCAACATATGTTGCTTGGGAACCAGACCCAGGGGCAGTAGCGATGGACGCTTTCTCGTTACATTGGGGGGATTTGTTCTGCTATGCATTTCCCCCCTTCTGCCTCATCAGTCAGGTCTTGCAAAAAATAAGACAAGACTCCGCATCGGGTATTTTGGTTGTGCCCGACTGGCCTACCCAACCATGGTTCCCAGCAGTACAGAAGATGGCCACAGAACCTTGCATCCGGGTCAACAAACGACCTAGTTTATTGATACATCCCGTTACAGGGGAAAGCCATCCATGTCATGACCGCATGGACCTGTTAATTTGCAGATTCTGAAATGGCCACTTCTGGGATTCGGACTCACCGACAGAACAATAAATACCATCTCAGCGTCGTGCAGGGAGTCCACCAGGAAACAGTACCTGACCTATATCAGAAAGTGGGAAGTGTTCTGCACTACAATGAACACTACCTATGAAACGGCCACTATCACGGAAGTTCTGGAATTCCTGGCTACCCTTCACCACGATGAAGTATTAAGCTACAGTGCCATCAACTGTGCAAGGAGTGCTCTATCGAATTATCTGGGCAAAGGGAGTGATCATCTGGCTATTGGATCACACCC
Source organism: Raja brachyura (assembly GCA_963514005.1). The sequence continues at coordinate 65,696,931 of OY740784.1, forward strand.
ATTAGTGTCTAAGCTAATGAGGGGAATATTTAATTCCAATCCCCCCAGGCCCAGATACAACCATACGTGGGATATTAGCATAGTCTTGACTATGTTACGAGGATGGACACCCAATACGGGGCTCACCTTGGACAAGCTCACCTATAAAATGGTAATGATTATGGCACTTGTCACAGCACAATGGGTCCAGTCCCTACACAAGTTAAGTATGGACGCCATGACAATCTCCAATGGCAAAATAACTTTTCTTATCCAGGGGCTGTTAAAACAAGACCGACCCGGGTCGTCTGGACAAACATTAGAGTTTCAAGCTTATCCTGCAGATACTCGACTCTGCATCGTTACTCTGATATTACAATATATCACAGTCACTAAGACTCTAAGGGGCATGGAGAAAGCTTTGCTTATAAGCCATAAACGGCCCCATCACAAAGTCACGGTGCAAACCATATCAAGATGGTTAAGGGTGGCGTTAGATGCAGCGGGGGTGGACACTAATGTCTTCAAATCTCACTCCACCAGGGCTGCATCTACTTCGGCGGCTAGGATGATGAAAGTACCCATGGACCACATCCTGGCCACAGCGGGTTGGAGCAATGAGAAGACATTCCAACGCTTCTATAACAAACCCGTGGCCTCTCCTGACACTTTTGCAGGAAAAATTTTGAGTACTGCTAAATAATTACCCTATATGGGATATATTTTGTTTTGGTATGAATAAATACCTATTTTGTTTTTCAGCCAGTGTCATGTCTGAAATACGTTCATCCTCTAATCCCAGCGTGGCAGTGTGTGAGCATGGACTCATTTCCAGGGCATGAAATCACAGAGCTTTGAAATCTTCACGTAGTCACTCACGTGACTCCGAAGTAAAATAGTAAGATTAAATGAGAACTTACCAGTTTGAAGTTTGATCTTTATTTTATGAGGAGTTACGATGAGGGATTACGTGCCCTCCGCTCCCAAAACCCTCTATTATAAAGTTCAACTGGTATGGAAGTTCTCTCTTATCTTACTATGTTAGTCTACGTTGCTATCTGTGATTTCACACCACTGCTTTGAAGAATGTCGCGCATGCGTGCTGGCGGGGTCTTCACGTAATCCCTCATCGTAACTCCTCATAAAATAAAGATCAAACTTCAAACTGGTAAGTTCTCATTTAATCTTACTATTTTGGCTGGTTTGTATTTATGTAATGTATTTTCTTATTTGTTTAGTTAAAACTAATTAAATTAGTTAAAACAAAGCGTTTCGCATTCACATGACAATAATAAACCTAAACCTAAGGTGAAAGAGTCCTGGCCCATAAGATTGGAGGCCAGGGGACTTCAAGTTGGCAAACTGCATCCAAAGAAAAATTGGGAAGGCGACCAGTAGTGGTCAGAACTGTAAAAAATAATTCAGCTGCACCCTAACTAGTATACAATTCTACTATATGTTTCCTGCCCTTATATACCATGTCTCGATGAACAAAGCTAAGAGTATGCCTCCTTTACCATCTTACTGAACCGTCATGTAAATCTTTGTAACACGGACCCACCATCTCTTTGTTCCTCCAAAACAGCTCAGCAACCTCTTATCTACTATATCTCATTAAATTACCTCACCCCTCTATGTACAGTGTTCACCACATTGCAGCAAGCCCACGTCGCAGTGTAAGCTTATAGCGTAGGAGGCTGCAAACATGCTATGTGGAGAAACTGGTTAGGCTGGGACCGAGTTCATTGAAAAAACAATCAGGGCCGAATTGACTAAGGTGTACAGAATTAGACAGAATTAGACAGAGTCTTACACAGGAAGAACAGGAACAGGAATGATTAAATTCCCTTGGGAGAGGATAATAATCAGAGCGCATAACTTTAAAGTATAATGATCAGAGAAAACGTTTTAAAGTTCCAATGATTTTACGAGCCAAAATGACATTATCTTCCCCCTACCGTTGATATATTTTTAAATTAACATTTCATTACTATTTTTGAGGTATTTCGTAATCAATTGCATGAGTGTTTTTAATGCATATCTTTATTATTCAAAAAAGGGTATATGCACCCATCTAAATACAACATTGTTCTGGTAAATAACATGAGGGGATACTGCAGCAATTCACTGATTAAGGGGAAAAAAACGCCTAGAAACGATGCTTCCAGGAAAGTGGCAGACGACATCTCCTTTGCAGATGTGTTGAATGGATAAAGAAAAGAGGTGCATTCAACAATTAAACATTCTTTTTTTATTAATGGACTAACTAGAGCTAATATTTCAAATCATTTTTGACACCGCCTTAAAAAAGATTTAGTTCTATTAATCCCAAAAGCCGGAGCATGTTATCGGGGCTATCAAGGTTTAAAGCACAATAGCTGGTTGACATATGAATTTCAATCTCAACAGAATTTCCAACATTGGCTAGGTTTAAACCAATCTGCATATCAAGAAGCTGGAGGCATAGATGGAATATTAAATTTATAAACCTACTGCACCAAAAGTGGCTAGATCATTTAATAACTCCTTTTTGTTGCAGTGTTTGACTTCATGCTGCCTTCCACATTTCACAAAAGGAGACTATTTGGCCATCCAAGTACATGGCAACTGATACAACAATCCCATACTCTGACTGATTTTGGGTCGAGACCCATCTTCAGACTGAAGACCTGAAACATCGCCTGTTCATTCCCTCCACCGATGCTGCACTTTGTGTTTTGTTCGGGAACTGAATATATGTAAATATCATAGAAACATAGAAAATAAGTGCAGAAAGAGGCCATTCGACCCTTCGAGCCAGCACCGCCATTCATTGTGATCATGGCTGATCGTCCCCTATCAATAATCCGTGCCTGCCTTCTTCCCATATCCCTTGACTCCACTAGGCCCTAGAGCTCTATCTAACTCGCTCTTAAATCCATCCAGTGACTTGGCCTTCACTGCCCTCTGTGGCAGGGGATTTCATAAATTCACAACTCTCTGGGTGAAAAGTTTTTTCTCACCTCAGTCTTAAATGACCTCCCCTAAAGACTGGGGCCCCCTGGTTCTGGACTCGCACAACATTGGGAACATATTTCCTGCTCTAGCATTATCCTGGAAGACTGATAATCCTTGAGCATTTGAAAGAGGTTGAGAACTAAAGACAATGAAATTACATTTGGAAACAAATCTATGAATCATAAAATGTGGAAACAAGGAAGTGAAAATGCTGGTTTGCAAAAGAAGGCACAGAGTGCTGGGATAGGCAGCATCTCTGGAGAACATGGATAGGGATCAGTCAGAAGAAAAGTCCTGACCCGATATATCTCCCATCCATGTTCTCCGGAGATGCTGCCTGGCCCAGTGAGCTACCTCAGCTCTCTGTGTCTTCTCCGAAGACACTACCAGAGTGGAAGTAAATGTGGAATAGCAGATAAGTCGTAATGGGCAAATGGGACTACCTGCTTGTTGAAATATGGGCCACAGCACTGTAGAATTACTGGGGATTAGGTAGGATGGAGCAGCTAACCAGGAGAGCGGAAAGAGTGTAGCAATGATATAAAGACATGAACAATGGTTTCCATGGGAGTTGAACTGAGGTTGATGCCAAGTGAGATTTGTAGACAAGCAAATGGATAGCTCCACAGAATAATAGATGAAATACATGGGGAGGGAGGAGGGAAGATCCAAATCGCCTGCTCTTTATCTCAGTCTCCCAGGTCTAGCCCTAACTGACAAACATTAATGTTAAACTATCCAAAGACATTTCTAAGTAGTTTCTTGACAGGAATTAGTCCAGGAAGACTTCATGCTGACATTCAGTAACTGCTTCGTGGCTTTGATCAGAAACTCAGAGATTGTAAATTGCAGTGTGATTAGAGAAGATTCAGAGAGGCTAATTGCACCACAGGGAGCTCGCCAAAGAATGGATTAGCATAAACAACATGTAGAAAACAGTTCACACAAAGTTTAAGATTAGTTCCATGAGCTGCAGGTTAATTTACCAGCTAATCTTCAGAACCATCATAAGATTCACTATAAACCAATAACTGATTAACTGAAGGTTGTATGAGATACACAATTCCACTCTTGCTTCCCACTAATCCAACAGTTATCACTTGATCTGAATGTTGAATCCCACCAAGGGTAAAGGGAACATTCAGTCCTGTGCCCGCCCAATACATTTGTCAGTTACTGCTGTTAGTTTAGTGAGATCATTTTCACTAATAGTTCCATTTGTCAGTCACACTAAACAGAACAAGAACTGAAATGCCATAATCTTTCACACAGACTGTGACAGCAATAGATTGATGGCATGACACAGAGAAATACATAGCTTTTTATTGGTGAAAAAACAACTTACACTTACAGCATGTTTAACATTTGTACCTGCAGCAGCTCAGTTAAAGACAAATGTTTGTGGTTAATTTTCAGCATCCATTTGAAGGTCGGAGCTAAAGTTCAAGATATACTTTTAAAAATGATGGCTGAGTTGTGGAAAAGACAGACAAAGTCATGTAATGGAGATCATTTTACAAGTAGCATCAGTCTGAAGAAGGGTCTCGACCCGAAATGTTGCCTATTCCTTCTCTCCCTAGATACTGCTTCACCCGCTGAGTTCCACCAACATTTTTGGCTACCTTTTCCAGCATCTGCAGTACTTTCTTAAGAAATTTACCATAATCAGTCGGGCATTTTAATTTCTCGAGCAAAACACAAGCTTAAATGACAAATTATTTGTATGGAGACACAAGATGCTGCAGATGCTGAAATCCTGATCAAAATACAAACTACTGGAGGAACTCAGCAGGTCAAGAAGCATCTGTGGAGGGAATGGCTAGGTGATTTTGTTCCGTTTGGAACATTTCTTCAGGCATAGGAGTTGCGGCAAGAAAGCTGGAAAAGAAAGGTGGGAGCAAAACACAGTCTGGAAAGTGATAGGTGGATAATGGTGGGGGGGGGGGAGTAGAGAGCTGATTGGCAGATAGGTGGAGGAATGGAGGAAGTGACAACGGTTAGAGGTGAAAAGGAGACAAAAGGGTGTCAGATAAGGAGAGGAGGTGTGAAAAGTAAAACCAAAGGGATTAATGTGGGGGAAGCGACAGGGGGTGTGTAAAGAGGGGGGGGGGGGTTATAGAGAAAAGGGGACGGTTTTTAGAGATGGATACAAAGATGGGTGTACGGAGCAGAGTGGCCAGGCAGAGGTGGGGAAGCAGAGATTTTTTAAATGTATGACAACAATTTTTAAAAATATATATAATTTTTAAAAGAACAATTTCTACATTGTTGAAGATAGACACAAAATAATGGCATAACTCATCGCGTCAGAGAGCATCTCTGGAGAAAAGGAATAGCTGTTGTTTTGGGACGGAACCTTTCTTCAGACTTCAGTCACCTATGTCACCTAAATTTTACATTTTCCTTTTCTCCAGCGATGCTACTTGACCCGCTGAGTTATTCCTGCATTTTGTGTCCATCTTTGGTATAAACCAGTATCTGCAGTTCTTTCCAACACAACTTCTACATTGTCGTTTTGCAGCTACTGTTGCGAACCAATTGTCGTCCGTCCTCAGCCAACTGCCATCATTCCTCAATGAGGACCCAGGAGGCACTCAGGGCTGGAGACCCACTGAAGAATTTGGGGTCAACTGCTTAGTAATCTCTCAGTCTGGCTGAATGAGAAGCAACCACAATATTTGCCTTGATGCAGCAGTTGAAGCAGGTTGCATGGATTGTCCTTCAGGGTGGGGCAAACTAACTCGCCGAAACCTCCAAGGACATACCCCCCATGATCCCAAGCGTCTGCCAATCATTAACCATTGACCCAGGCTGGGCAGCTGTCATCTATTCAAAAGACTATAAAACCAATTCAGCTGATAAAGAGTTCCTGTAATTATCTACAAAGCAGTGATCAAACTGAAAGATTTAATCGGAAGTGATGGAATCCCAGCGATAATCACAATTTAAAACACTGCAAATTTTTAACTGGCTTGTGAATGTTAGTTTGCAGAGTGGCACGGTGCTGTAGAGGTAAAGTTGCTGCCGAACAGTGCCACAGATCTGAGTTTGATCCTGTCGATGGATGCTCTCTGTACGGAGTTTTACGTTCTCCCCGAGACTGTGTGGGGTTTCCCCAGGTGCTTCGGTTTCCTCCCAAACTCCAAAGATGTACAGGTGTTGTGAGTTAATTGGCTTTGGTAAAAATTATAAATTGTTGCTAGTGTGTAGGATAGTGCTACTCAATGGGGATCGCTGGTCAGCGCAGACTCGGTGGGCCAAAGAGCCTGTTTCCACACTGTATCTCTAAACTAAACTAACCCCTGAGGTAGGCTGAGGTACAGAGGAAGGAACTGGGATCCTCTGCCTTTCCAAAGCCTTTCATGTGATAAGTTAAGGTTAGATGTTGAGACAGTGATTCTGAAGCAGTTGTAGCTAACTGTAAAATGGGATTACGTTAATAAAATACATCCCACCCTACTAACTTCTTCCACCCACTCCACAAAACTGCCTTGCACCCTACCATCCAAAAATGCTTCCTTCACTCCATTCAATATCATTTAAAGGATCTTTTAAGGCTTTAGAGATTCTAATCCATGCTAATAGACAATAGACAATAGGTGCAGGAGTAGGCCAATTGGCCCTTCGAGCCAGCACCACCATTCAATGTGATCATGGCTGATCATCTCCAATCAGTACCCTGTTCCTGCCTTCTCCCCATATCCCTTGACTTCGCTATTTTTAAGAGCCCTATCCAGCTCTCTCTTGAAAGCATCCAGATAACCTGCCTCCACTGCCCTATGAGGCAAAGAATTCCACAGACTATTCCACATATTATCTTTAAGACATTAACCCATTTTTGTTATAATGTTACAATCACACGTAGACACTGAATCCAAGAGAATGTTAATCATTTATCAAAAATGATAATGTTAATCAAAAATGATAATCATTTACATGGAAATATTTCTTCCAAACTCTCCTCCTTGCTAATTATGCTATAAACAATAATTCTGATTGTTTCTTTCTAATTTTATGTTTACACTTCCTTTCAACCACAACGCAAAGTGAAAATAATACTTTACTTCGAGCCCTCTAAAAATGTTGAAAAGCTTTAACTATGTGTATATCACTCATTTGCCTCCACTAGAAAACAAAGTCGTAGCTTTTCAATACTATTATGATAATATACTTTCTTCTTTAATCCAATATTTCTTCTCCTTAAAAGGTTGTCAAAATGTAACAATACAGTATCTGTGGCTTAAAATATATTGTAGCAAATGTATGTCTCCTTAGAGAAACAAGCAAATGCAAATGTTGGTTTACCAAGGAAAGACACAAAATGCTGGAGTAATGCCCCTGTCCCACTTAGGTGATTTTTTAGGCGAGTATATACGACTAGGCTGTCGCCACATGGTCGCCGGAGTGGCATCGTGGTCGTTAGTCTCCGCAATCGCCCAAAGAATCATAGCATTTTTCTGATCGCCACTGGATTTTGAAATGTTCAAAACTTTTCAGCGTAGCTTGACTTCTCCTGACGTAGGTGCTGTCGTAGGTTGACGCCAGGATGACGTAGGTTGTCGCCAAGATGATGTAGGTTGTTACCGGTGCTGACTTTGGTGAATTCCATTTGTGACTACCTATGTCAACCGATGACAGGTACCAGCGACTGTATTGTCTTATTTTGTCATAGCTTGTCGCGGATGGATATAGGTTGTCGTAGGTGTGGTTGTATGTGGACTTATGGGTCGCCGATTGTCGGTAGCTTGCCGTAGCTTTATATCGACTAGGTGGTAGATTGTTGTAGACATTGTCGTAGGGGGATTCAATAGGACAGGCCCATAAGTTAGCAGGTTCGACAGCATCTGTGAACTGCATGGTAAAGGGGCTGTCCCACTGTGGCGACCTAATTGGTGAGTTTAGAAGACCTCCTTCAACCTCCTTTGACTATGTTGAAGACTAGCTTCGACTAGCTTCGGGAAAATTGGACACCGAATAGTGGAGAGTGAAGACAACCTCCTTCGACCTCCCTTCGACTATGTTGAAGACTATCTACGACTACCTTCGATTACCTTCGACTACCCTCGATTATCTACGAATAACATGCCAACCTACTCCGACCTATTTTGACTAAACCTACGAGTAAAAAAAGTATAGATTGTTTTCCATGGCGACCTTTTTTTACTCGCGGGCATTTTTCAACATGTTGAAAAATACGCCGTGACCTAGCTGAGGCCTCGAGTATGCAGGGACTACTCTCGAGCATGAAGGAGAGTTACAAAGACCTCCTAGGACGTCGTGTTGACCATGCTGCGAGTATGAGTCGCCGCATAAGTCGCCGCAGTGGGACAGCCCCTTAAAGGTGATGTTTTGGGTTGGGACCCTTCTTCACCCCCCCTGTTGGAAGAAGGGTCCCAACACAAAACACACCTATCCATGTTCTCCAGAGATACTGCCTGACTCACTGACTTACTCCAGCACTTGTGTCTTTCATCTGTCTCCTTGTTCTGTATTCAGTGCTCTATAGAAAATTATTATTTCCTTCTTTGCATGTTAAAAGATTTATGAATCAGTACAACTGTTAAAAGATTTATGAATCAGTACATTACAAATAAGGAGAGGCTTTTCCTTGTTGAGAATGGGAACAGTGTACAATAAAAAATAGGATCATTGCAAATTGTCTCACAAATACAAAGTTCAATCAGAATCAGGGAGTAATATCAGTATGTTCTGCCTTTGGAAATTTCATGTGGTTATTCATTGTGCAACATACCAAATTAGTAGGAAGTGATTTTAATGCAAATGGTACATGGATCATTACGAGCAATATCCTGTCTGATCCTTTTTTTTATTATGATGAGAATTTAAATGTGGAGGTTTGAACAGTTTTAATAACATTACAAAGTAACGCTTCACTTTTAATTTATGAAGTTATTTTAAAAAATCCCTCAATTCAATTATACAGCAACTCATTGTTCTCATCTTTGTATGATATGATCTATTTATTTGTCTGTTTTTTAAACTGAATTTTTTGTTGGTGTTTATTGTGGGTTTTACAGAATAATATGTTTAATATTTGTGTGCTGCTGCAAGCAAGAATGATTTTGTTTCGGAACATATGACAATAAAACTCAATGTGTAGGAAGTCTGATGGTCTCGACCTGAAACGTCGCCTAGTCCTTTTCCTTTTCTCCAGAGATGCTGTCTGACCCGCTCCAACTTTTTGTGTCTATCTTCGACAATAAAACACTCTTGACTTTAAAAGGCTTTCTGTCAGGTTCTTGCACAGTGTACAACATGGTGGCATAGTAGGGTTCATTCTTGTGCTGTTAGCTCACCGTGGTTTTGCCCTAGCGATGGTGGTTGTCAATGTTGCAAGTGATTATGAAATGAATTAATATAATTTTGAAATTGGGGGACAAACCTATCCTGACCCAAACATTGCAGAATACATGGAAGCACACATTGAAATGGCATTGTTCGCGCCATTTTCTTCAGGATGCTGAAAGAGTGATTTTCTTTACTCTGTACAAAGTTAGGTGCATAAGAGTCATCAGCCATTGCACTTCTGACTGTAAAAGAAGCATGAGCAGCAGCTATATAGCTGTGCAAACTTTAGGCTCAGTCCTTTGCATGAGACCATTTGGGGGCAAAATTTAAAGGTGATGTGCAAGACCATTTTTTTTACACAGAGAGTGGTGAGTTCCTGTGACACGCTGCCAGTGTTCTTGTGCTGTATTTATATACTTTAGAATTGTGCAAAGCCAGTCTTGAAGACCTAACATTCGGGGATGGATTTAAAGGTGAGGAGATTTAGTTGCACAGCACAGATTCTTTATAGACTGTGATTGGTTTGAAATAAATAAATAATGTGTCTTGTGTAATTGCCCCCTCTCTGACTGAACCCTGCATATATGATGTTCCAATGTATACAAACTATTGGGTACACACTGGGTGACAATGCAATCCTTCTTTTATTGCTGCAAAGTACATGGTTGAATATTCGCTGAGGAAACTGAATACACTGTGAGAATAGGGATGGATGGGCAGGTGAATTTCTGCTCGATTGTGGGCTGAACCTCTCTCGGTGCCCCCAACTGAAGTCAGATAAGAAATCATCACAGAGGGCAGGTATTTCCACATGCCTGAAAATATTACCCAAGTTCTTTATTGGGGCAGAGGGCTAAAACTGTATTGACACTTTTATTGATGCTATTAACAGGCAACTGAACCATCCTACTGCAACTAGAGAGCAGAACTGAACTACTATCTACCTCATTGAAAATCCTTGCACGTAATGTCCATAAACAAGTAGTGGCAGAGTCCGAGACAAATACCTCTTGGCTCCCGATCTTGTTGCAGTACAGGCATAGAGTACATGGATAGAAACAAACACATTACATCAGGGGGAAAAAAATCCACCTCCATCATGTTCCAACAGCCTTGTTTGTGCATAATCGATGTGTTGACAAACAGTAGCAATCCATCACAGAATGGTGACGGCATAAAAAAATAACCTAATGGCCCAACAGTTGGACTGCAATGGTTTGAAGTAAAAGAAAAATCCAGCTTGTTCATTAATTGCTCTCCTAAAATGTCTCACATTTTTATTCCCCTTTCAAATGCTTATGTAGTTCCCTTTTGACTGCTGCAATCAACATTGTGACTGTGTATTTCAGAACCTAACCAATTACTTTCCCAACTGTTTTCCTCATATAACTTGTGATTATTTGAAAATGCATACCTCCAGATTCAGGGACAGTTTCTTCTCAGCTGTAAATAAACACAAAATACTGGAGTAACTCAGCAGGTCAGGCAGGATCTCTGGAGAAAAGGAAAAGGTGACACTTCGAGTCGGAACCCTTCATCAGACCCGACCCAAAACATCGTCGTTCCTTTTCTCCAGAGATGCTGCCTGACCCGCTGTGTTACTCCAACATTTTGTGTCTATCTACAGTATGAACCCGCATCTGTAGTTCTTTCCTACACATTCTTCCAAGCAGTTGTCAGGCAACTGAACCATCCTATCAACGACTAGAGGCCGGTCCTGAATTACCACCTCCCTTATCGGAGACCTTCGGACTATCTTTAATCGGACTTTACTTGCACTATACCTTATTTTCTTTATCCTGTATTCGTGCACTGTGAACATGTAATCATGTACAGTCTTTCCACTGACTGGATAGCACGCAACAAAAAGCTTTTCACAGTATCTCGACAATCATGACAGTAAACTATGATAAACTAAAATTAAATAAACAAAATAAACACCTTTACTGCTGCTCAATTCTTCGTGACCCATCTGATAATTGGAATAATTGTTCTCCATCTACCACAAATATATATTTCATCATTGTAATACTTATATCAAATCATCTTGCACCCTCCTGCATTCTAAACAGAAAGATTACAGTACACTAGTCTTCCCACGGAGCTAAAGTCCCTCAATTTGGATACATGTTAGTAGATCTATTCTGCTCTCTTTCTTCATGTTTCCTTAAATGCAGTACCTAGAATTCGACCCGATACTCCAGCAGTAGCTGATTCCGTGTTACATAAGTTCCGTGCTCTTGTATTCTACTCCTCTATAGAATTCTGTGATGCTTAACTGATCTTATTATGTTGGCTTGCAGCAGAACTAGGCAATATACAAGAATAGCGCAACCATTCTTGGGCAGCATGGTGGCACAGGTGTAGAGTTGCTGCCTTACATCGCCAGAGACCCGGGTTTAATCCTGAATATGGGTGCTGTCTGTACGGAGTTTGCATGTTCACGCTGTGACTGCATGGGTTTTCTCCATGTGCTCTGGTTTCCTCTTGCATTCCAAAGACGCACAGGTTTGTAGTTTAATTAGCTTAGGTAAAAAAATTATAAATTATCCCCAGTGTATCGGACAGTGCTAGTGTATGGGGTGATTGTTGGTCAGCGTGGGCCCACTGTATCGCTAAAGTAAAGTCCAAAGAACCAAATTAGTGTCAAGGAAACCACAGGACCAGAGTTACTTACTTGCTCATCAAAGGTAGGCTATAATAAAAATGACTTTTTCCAAATACTCATAGATAATAATAAAGAATAATGGGCCTGCATTGCCACTAATGCATGCACTGTTCACCTAGCTCTGCAACTCTCTCACACAGACATTCTCAATAAAACCTGCTTCAAGCTGATCAGACGTCAGCCCCTTTCTAATTATAAATAGCAAACCTTGCACAGCCAATTGCTTCAACAGTCAATTAAGCTCCAGGCTTATCAGCTGTCCAGAGAGCTTGAATATTTGTGAATTTTTCTGACATTTACAAATGCTCACAGAAAATCAAAAACCATTAAAAATTCAACAGAACTTTAATATTTAAAATCATGTAATATATAGAGAGTAGAGTAAAAGAAAATAACTAGAAGTTGTTTAAAGACGAGTAAGTGGCCTTGCTTAACTTGTACAATGTCTAACCCAAAGCAGGAGCAGTAGATTTCCCTATTCAAGTGCTGGGCGATTCATGGATGTATAATCTAAATCCAATGTCGCGAAGCAATTGGCAAACTGCAGCGATTATCTGTGTAGTAGTTTGCCACTCATGTATTTGTACAGATGTCCCACATTCTAACACAGTTATCAAGCTAATAGTCAGCAATCCCAGGGAAAACTAACAGCTTTTTAATGGATGCCACAGTGGTTCAGCTGTTAGAGCTGCTGCCTCACGGTTCTTGAGAGCTGGATTTGATCCTAATCTCAGGTACTATCTACATGGAGTTTTCACATTCTCCCTGTGACCGCATGGGTTTCCTCCGGGAGCTCAAGTTTCCTCTCTCATCCCAAAGGCATGCGGACTTGTAGGTTAATTGGCCTCTATAAATCACCCCGAGTGTGCAGGGAGTGGATGAGAAAATAGGATAACATAGTACTAGTGTGAACGGGTGATCGAAGATCAGTGTGCTCTCAATGGTTTTCATGCCGTATCTTCCAACAATACCAAGCTATTGTACGAAATAAATCTGTTATTTAAAACTTGAATATTCAGTTGATATGTTTAAATGGTTATAAAATTAATCTTTATCTTTGCAAGAACTGCTGATGATAGGTCAACATGACCCATTATCTCAGTTACTATATTCACAGATGCAGCCTGACCTATACAATGTTTTGTTTTTATTACATTGAGCAGGAACAAGAATAGTTTTCTACCACTGAAATCTGAAGTTTAGTGATGGCCTAATGTAGCTGTTTTTTGTACCAGACTGGTTTAAACAATTTGTTGTGTGGCAAAATAAATCCAGCAGAGATAATTTAACACTATTGTTTTGCAACAATAAAATCCTGACCGATGAGGCCAGGCACAATGTTAATTCAACTAATAATATGTAATTCTACATCCAAAGGTACTGCTTTTCAAATTATAATGTACACTGTGCGTTTGACACTTAATTGCCTCTGAAATTCTCCGGTCAATACACACTGGGCAGCTGGGAATGGGCAAAAAATAAAAGCAATTATCAAAGCCACCTTCACCCTGAGAGCTAGTGAGGAATGGGTAAGTGGGTGGAACATTTAGGTCATTTAAGGGACAAATCTAATTTGATTATCTCATAGTGACTTGGCAAGTTGTGTTCAATGTGTCAGAAACACATTAACAGATTCAATTAAACAGGTAGTACTTTCTCAATTGGGAATAAGCAGGCGACCCTTGTCTTGTTGGCATTTTGTGGCACTGGTTGCTGGATCTCCTCCAGGACACATATTTCATTTCTTGGCAGCTTGTAGCTATCATCACCTTCCTTCAGTAATTCTATTCCTACTGTGGAGCGGGGAACCTTGGATGTGTTTCCTTAAAGACGACGAACGTTAGCAGATCTGTCCCCAAAGATTTGTCCACAATGTATGAAGCACCTATTCCATTTCACTTTATAAGTTTATTACCATCAGATTTATAATAAACGTTTCTCCATTTTTAAGTTTTTGATATGAACGGTGACTTCTTAGATTCTGGTCGAAAGCTCCGAAAATCCTTCACAACTTCTGTTTCACAATCTATCCTTTTTTACACCGCATATTCTGCAAATCACATTGCACCTGTTAGCCCTTTGCTGTAACATACTTGGCATTTGTAATATTAGTTAGTAAAAGTTTGTGGGAAAGAAACCAGAGCAGAGAGATGCTTTTATATCTCTTTGGGCATGAGAAGAGAGAATGATATCAAGCCACAAATTCTCAATTTATGCATTTGGTACATTACAAAAGATGTCTAGAAATGAAACACATCAAGTTTTGTTTGGATGACCATAGCAAACATCTGTCACACAACTGAATGCAGGTTCGGGCATATCGAGTTGATGACGAGACCTTATTTGTTACATGTCACTCAGTAGATACCATTAGAATAGTGCATTGGAATCAATGCAAAACGAGAGGATGCTACTGTGGCCATTCCCCTATTCAATACCATCGAGGAGGATGACTGGTCAGAGGAGAGCAGCAGTAACAGCAGCAGTGAGGTCTGGGCATCAGACCTGCCTCTGAGGCATAGTGGAGAAGGGTACAGTCAGACAGAGTCACAATGAGAGTGAGTGGAGATGCATTAGTTGGGGGGACAGTAAGGAAATTCAGTGGTTGCAAATGGATCTCCAGGATTGTGCGTTGTCTCCTTGGTGCCAGAATCCAGGATATCTCTAAATGGCTGTAGAACATTCTAAACAGGAAAGCTGAGCAGCCAGAAGGCATTGTGCACATTGGCACAAATGACACTGATTGGTAAAGGGTAAGGTCTGACGGATTGAGTTCACTTTAGTTTATTGTCACCTGCACCGAGGTACACCGATGTGCACCTGGCACACCTCAAAGGCTGCCTACCTCCCACACTGGACCCCTATCAGTTCGCCTACCGCAAGAATGGAGGATGCCATCTCCACGGCACTTCACTCCGCCCTCTCCCACCTCAACAACAGAGACCTGTGAGAATGCTGTTCATCGACTTTAGCTCAGCATTTAACACCATTATCCCCACCAAACTGATCACCAAACTCATCGACCTGGGCATCGACCCCTCCCTCTGTAACTGAATACTGGACTTTCTAACCAACAGACCTCAGTCTGTTAGGTTAGACAACCACACCTCTTCAATCCTCACCCTAAACACCGGCATTCCACAAGGCTGTGGGCTGAGCCCTCTCCTCTACTCCCTCTTCACCTATGGCTGCACACCTGTACATGGTACTAACACCATCATCAAGTATGCAGATGATACAACGGTGATTGGCCTCATCAGCGACAACGATGAGTCGACCTATAGGGAGGAGGTCCAGCTCCTAGCAGCATGGTGCGCTGACAACAACCTGGCCCTTAACACCAAGAAGACCAAGGAGCTGGACGTTCCACCCCCATCCATATTAACGGGATGGAGGTGGAACGTGTTTCCAGCTTCAGGTTTCTGGGGTCAACATCTCTGATGACCTCTCTTGGACCCACAATAACTCAACACTGATCAAAAAGGCTCACCAACATCTCTTCTTCCTGAGGAGACTAAAGAAGGTCCATCTGTCTCCTCAGATTCTGGTGAACTTCTACCGCTGCACCATCAAGAGCATCCTTACCAACTGTATCACAGTATGGTACGGCAACTGCTCTGTCTCCAACCGGAAAGCACTGCAAAGGGTGGTTAAAACTGCCCAACGCATCACCGGTTCCTCCCTGTCCTCCATTGAGTCTGTCTAGAGCAAGCGATGTCTGCGAAGGGCGCGCAACATCGTCAAGGACTGCTCTCACCCCAACCACAGATCGTTTACTCTCCCTCCATCTGGGAGCAGCTACAGATCTCTCCGTTGCCGGTCCAGCAGGTTCAGGAACAGCTTCTTCCCTGCGGCTGTTACCTTACTTAACTCTGCACCTTGGTGATTGCCAGTCACCCCCTCCCCCGGACACTCCTTCCCCCAGTGACTGATCTCCCCCCCGAAAATTGCACGACTGCTACTGTATATACATATGTATATTTTACTGTTCCATTATTCTGTGTTCACACTTCTGGGTGAGATGCTAACTGCATTTTGTTGTCTCTGTACTTGTACACTGCACAATGACAACAAAGTTTGAATCTGTACAGTGAAAAGCTTTTGTTGCATGCTACTCAGTCAGCAGAAATATATGATTACAGTTGAGCCATTTACAGTGCATATATACATGATAAGGGAGTAACATTTTGTGTAACTGGATTAAATATGGGGAGTTAGGGGAAAGGTGAATATGCTGGACTTTGGATAACAATTACCAGATTACTCCAAGTGCCACATGTGAGTGAAGGTAGGAATAGGAAGATCGGAAAGATGAATGCATGGCTGAGGAGTTGGTGCAGGGGTCAGGGATTCAGATTATTGGACGATTGGGATCTCTTCTGGGCAGAGGTGTCCTTTACATGAAGGATGTTATACACCTGAACTGGGAGGGGACCAATTTCCTGGTAGGCAGGTTTGCAAATGGCTACTAGGGTGGGTTTAAACTATGTTGGCAGGGGGCCTAGATCCAATGCATTGGGCATGTGAATATGAAGGGAACAGAGGGATATGGAGCATGTACAGAATAGTTGAAGTGGGCATCATGTTCGGCACAAACATTCTTGACTGTAAGGCCTGTCGATGTTCTGTGGCTGGAGGCACAGCTGAGGCCAAACCTGTTTCGGTTAGTTTAGTTTAGAGATACATAGCGGAAACCGGTCCTTCAGCCCACTGAGTTCGCGCCAACCAACGATTCCCATACACTAACACCATCTTACACATTAGGGACAATTTACGATCTTTACCAAAGCCAATTAACCTACAAACTGTACGTCTTTAGAGTGTGTGAGGAAAGCGGAGTACCTGGAAAAAACCCACACGGTCACAGGGAGAATGTACAAACTCCCTAGTCACGATCAAACCCAGGTCTCTGGTGCTGTAAAGCAGCAACTGTACCGTTGCGCCACTGTGCCACCCTGTTCTCATATCAAATATGTGGTGACAAGTGGGACAGCTTGCAGTTCACAGGAAGTAATTTTGTAAGCAGGCAGCCTGAGCACAAAACAACACTGCTTCACTTTCCATAGAGAAATGGAAGGACAGAGATGTCTGTGAAGAGGCATAGATTATCATTGTCAACCCCCTTCCTTCTCGCCAAGTTACATCTGACTGGAAGCCATTTCTGACAATAAAAGCATCTCTGTCAATTAAGCTGATGTTTAGGATTTCTATGTTTCTATGAAACAATACTACCCATCATTCAGATTTCCTATCTTGTGGCAGCAGGCTTCACTAGACATTGTGTTCATGGAAAGCGGGGTTCCTTATGAGTATATTTTTTTGCTTTCTCAGTGTTCCAATGTAAAGATGGCTTTTAAGCTATGTAGTGCAAAGAGTTCCTTTAGAGTCATAGAGTAATTGAGTCTTACATAATAGGCTCAGGCCCTTTAGCCCAACTTGCCCACACCGGTCATCAGGTCCCATCTACATTAGACCCACCTGCCTCTATTTAGCCCATATCCCTCGAAACCCTCAGGCACATGTACCTGAATGTTGCTACAGACCCTGCCTCAACTAGTAGGGACTCCAGCAGCTTCTTCCATATACCCATCACCCTTTGTATGAAACAGTTACCCCACAGTTCCTATTAGATCTTTGCCCCTGCACCTTAAACCTATGTTCTCTCACCCTCGATTCCCCTACTTAGGTCAAGAGAATCTGTGCCTCTAACCAATCTATTCCGCTCATGATTTTGTAAACTTCCATAAAATCACCCCTCATCCTCCTGCTCTCCAAGGAATAGAGCCCTCGCCTGCTTAATGTCTCCCTATAGGGAGGTTGCACGGCAGTCGGGTCACGACCCTTGACCCGTACTGTTGCCACGCTACGCCAACTGGAGTACCATTGTTTCCAGCGTAGCGGGCCCGTTAAAAAACGCCGAAATGTTCATTTTTTACGCTGTAAATAATTATGGAAATCGGGGTAAGCGTGAGAGGCATTTATCCTACTTCAGAATTCCAAAAGTGAGGAGAAATAATGGTAGAGAGAAGCGGCTGCTGAAGGTTCAAGTTCAAGTTCCTAGGGGGCGCCGTCCTGTATGGTATGGCTGCCCAGCCTGCAGCTGAACGTTTTTCACCCTTTTCTTTTTTTTCAGTGTGTTAAAGTGTTTTGTTTTGGAGCCTATTCTTTTTTATGTGGGGGTGAGGGGGGGGGGGGGGGGAAGGGGGAAACTGCTTTTCCTGGTCCCTACCTGGTCGGAGAGGTAGCTTTTCTCCGGGCTGCATCTTCGACCCGTCCTCACGGCCTACCAGCGGGCCTGGAGCGGCGTTTCCTGAGGGGACCGCCCAGAACCTCGGCTTCAGCAGCGGCCGAGCGCTGGAGCGCCATCGCGGGACGGAGTGGGTGATGCCTTGCCTGGGTCACCGCACTGGAACTCCGGTGAGCTGAGACCGCCGAGACGAACATCGCGGAGCCGCAGGTCTGTGGAGCAGCCAGCTGCGGGCGGCGGCGCTGAACTTTAACATCGGGAGCCAGTGGGGGAGCTCCATTCAGCGCGGCCTTGTCGGCTTCGGAAGCCGCGGACTCCAGTAGGAAGCGGCCGTTCCGGGTGTCCCAAGCCGTTGAGAGGATTCTCCCGACGCCGGTGCACCGTCACCCGGCGAGAACTGCCTGGAACATCGGGCCTCCGTGAAGGCAACTATGGAGACTTCAATATGCCTGACTATGGGTGGACATGGGTTGGGGAATGGACATTGTGCCTTCCCTCATAATGGGAACCATTGTGGGGGGATGTTTTTACGTTTAAATCTCTTTATTAGTGTTGTGTCTGTATTCTTTATTTTATGTGCTGCATGGCAAGAAGCATTTCACTACACCAATTGGTGTATGTGACAAATAAACTAACCTTGAACCTTGAACCTTGAAGTTCAAGTGAGTTTATTGTTATGTGTCCCTGATAGGACAATGAAATTCTTGCTTTGCTTCAGCACAACAGAACATAGTAGGCATTGGCTACAAAACAGATCAGTGTGTCCATATACCATTATATAAATATATACGCACATGAATAAATAAACTGATAAAGTGCAAATAACAGATAATGGGTTATTAATGTTCAGAGTTTTGTCCGAGCCAGGTTTAATAGCCTGATGGCTGTGGGGAAGTAGCTATTCCTGAACGTGGTCGTTGCAGTCTTTTGGCTCCTGTACCTTCTACCTGAAGGTAGCAGGGAGATGAGTGTGTGGCCAGGATGGTGTGGGTCTTTGATGATACTGCCAGCCTTTTTGAGGCAGCGACTGCGATAAATCCCCTCGATGGAAGGTAGGTCGGAGCCGATGATGGACTGGGCAGTGTTTACTACTTTTTGTAGTCTTTTCCTCTCCAGGGCACTCAAGTTGCCGAACCAAGCCACGATGCAACTGGTCAGCAAGCTCTCTACTGTGCACCTGTAGAAGTTAGAGAGAGTCCTCCTTGACAAACCGACTCTCCGTAATCTTCTCAGGAAGTAGAGGCGCTGATGTGCTTTCTTGATAATTGCATCAGTGTTCACGGACCAGGAAAGATCATCAGATATGTGCACACCCAGGAATTTGAAGCTCTTGACCCTTTCAACCATCGACCCGTTGATATAAACGGGACTGTGGGTTCCCATCCTACTCCTTCCAAAGTCCACAATCAATTCCTTGGTTTTGCAGGTGCTGAGGGCCAGGTTATTGTGCTGGCACCATATGGGTGCCACTGAAGGGACAACAACAGTTAAAGTGCTTGGCGAACATTGGCCGTGCAGATATCGAGATTGAAAATATTGGGAATTATAGCGTTTGCTCACTGCATTTCATCAACAGTAAGCCATTATTTGTGTTTTTTTCGTCATTCCTTTGGTATCTAAAATGTTTCAGATGTGATAAATCTGGCTGTAAAATTTTAAAATCGGCCATAGTTCTCAAGTGGGTTTTTACATATAAAAAAGCAAAATTTCTGGAGTACAGCAATGAACTGCAGGTAAGCATTTGCTATGGCTGCCAGCACAGCGGGCCTTTCTCCTGGTCCAGCATCCGCACTGGTTGCACACTCACGGACCCCAGGCCATCTATCCCCGTGGCCGGAGGTGGGGGGGGGTGAGGAGGGGGGAGGTTGAGGGGGGGTGAAGATGTCGGGGTGTTGGTGCAGCGCGGTCAGTGACTCTGGGTGAGCGGAGGGAGCAGACCGTCCCCAACTCTGCTGCAGCTGACATTGCCCAGAGCCACGGCCCCACCTCACCCGGCCCTGCTCCATCCGTCCCGCTCCAGCCGGCCCCGCTCCACCCGGCCCCGCTCCACCCAACTCCGCTTCACCCAGCCCCGCTCCACCCGGCTTTGTATGTGGGCGCTGCCGACCCACAGACCCTGACAGTGCAGCCCACAGTGGGAGATGGGGCAGGGGGGCAGAGGGCGGTCGTGGCCGGACAGCACTGGCCCCGGGGTGGAGATTGGGAGCAGTCCCGAGGCATGCGCACCTTCGGCCACTTACACCTTGGTGCTTAAGTTCAGAGCAAAGATACTAGAGCATTTGGTTCTGAGCGCTCAGTCACCCAAAGAAGTAACCCCACAATATTGCATTCAAATTTGTTTGCTTTATTTAACGAAGGATTATCAAGATGGTGCTGTCTCTCTGGACACGACAATAAATGCGGCTATTAGTTGCGGATTGTAAAAGGCACTACACCATGAGAGAACACCAGTTTAAACATGATACCTTCCCACTTTCAATGACAGCACCCATAATTATTTTGCAGCGCAAAAAATGATCATTTTGGCGGTTTTTAACGGGTAAGAAAGTACGCATTTCGTGGGTTAACAGTGTATACCGAGCTCGCCATGTCCTCCACATGGATTGAGCTGTTCCATGCGTCACGCCCTTTGACCCGATGACCTTACGTGCTACCCCCCCTATAGAAAGGGAGTGGGAGTTTAAGCTGTCAAGACATTTTATTATTTGCCAAAATATACATCTCAATAGCATAATGATAGAAAACTTACTTTTCCACACACCAGTCATACGTCTGGAGATTTTTTTAAATGATAATCTAGCTTCAGAAGCATTTTCTTTTTGCATGTAAAAACCCATTTCAGAACCATGGGCAATTAAAACATTTTACAGCTAGATTTATCATTTCTGAAACTTTTTAGATACCAAAGGAATCAAGAAAAAACACAAATAATGCCTTACTGTTGATGAAATACAGTGAGCAAACGTGATAATTCCCAATATTTTCAATCTCGATATCTGCACGGCCAATGTTCGCCAAACACTTTAGCTGTTGTTGTCCCTTCAGCTCTCGCTTCTCCCTACCATTATTTCTCCTCACTTTTGCAATTCTGAAGTAGGATAAATGTCTCTCTCGCTTACCCCTATTTCCACAATTATTTACAGTGCAAAAAATGACCTTTTCAGCGTTTTGTAACGGGTAAGAAAGTATGCGTTTTCTGTATTAACAGTACATGCCGGAAGCTGCCATGTCCTCCACATGGATTGGGCTGGTCCGTCACGCCCTTTGACCCGAATACCTTACATGCAACCCCCCTATAGTTCAGGCCCTCAAATCCTATCAACATCCTCGTAGATCTTCTCTGCACCCTTTCCAGTTTGACAACATCTCCTTTCGGTATCCTCATCAATATGCTTATCTTATATTAATGATAAGGAATGGAATTATGAGCTGACTTCTACCCCTGGAAATAGCATCTTAGTCAAATTCAATACAAAAAGGCATGTTACTTCCTAATTGTTTACAGTTCTGTGAACACTATCTGCCTCCTTTACGACTATTCCAGTATAATTTGATGTTTTAGGAACATCTAGTTTCAAAATGTAAAATAAACTATGTTTCAAAAATGGACAGCAGATATTTTCATAGGAAGGGCTTGCAATAATATAAATCTGACCTTCATTTTACCCTCCGGGTTGCCATGCTACTGCAACGTATCACAACATAAACCTAATCCACAGTTAAAGCACATCAGTCCCTGCAGCTGAAAGCCTCAACATTCTCTTTTTTCCCCATAATTTAATCTGTAACTCACCAATGCAGGTTCACATGCTGTTGATTACTTCTGAATCTAAACTTCTGTATACTGAAAAAATAAAAAGCTTGGTGGCTTTATGTTACTACTTATCCGATGGTAGTGCTTGCTTTTGTATGGGACAATGTATACATCAGCTTTCATTCAGCTTTTTCCATTTTTTCAGGAATCACAAGCAAGGCCAGTATTTACCACCCATCCCAAACTACCCTTAAAGTTGCAGTAATAAGTCTCCTTTCTTGCAATCCCTCTACTGAAGGTACTTATTGTGTCTTTGGGAGGGAATTCCAAAATAGAGAATGTGAGATGTTGATACTTGAGTGGTATACTTCCACATCAGGATGAGTTGAATGATCAGCCATGATCATATTGAATGGTGGTGCAGGCTCGAAGGGCCGAATGGCCTACTCCTGCACCTATTTTTCTATGTTTCTTTCTATGTTTCTATCTGTAACTTGCAGGGGATCCTCCAGGCAGAGATGATTTCATGGACCAGTTGCCTTTATTCTTCTAGATGGTTGAAGCATGGGAGGTGCTGTCAAAGCAGCTCAAACAAAGAGTTGCAGTGCATTCTGCAGACAGTGCATCAGTAGCCACAATGCTTCATTGATGGAAGGAATGGGGTGGCCACAAAGCCACTTCTGCTTTGTTATGGATGGATTTTGGAATATATCTGAAGCTGCAATCTAACCAGACAAGTGGTAATTGTTCTTCACTCTCCTGAATTTTGCTAATAAATAGTGACTAAATCAGCTATGAATTGTGTGCAGGGTGATGAATTATTTGGAATCATATAGTTTTAGTTTTATGTGGTTTTAGTTTAGATTTAAAGATACAGAATGGAAACAAGCCCTTTGGCCCACCAAGTCCGCACCAACCAGCGACCCCCACACATTAAGACTATCCTACACACACTAGGCACAATTTACATTTATACCAGGCCAATTAACCTACAAACCTGTGTTTAAAGAACTGTAGATGCTGGTTTAAATCCAAGGTAGACACAAAATGCTAGAGTAACTCAGCGGGGCATGCAGCATCTCTGGAGAGAAGGGATGGGTGACATTTTGGGGGTCGAGACCCTTCATCAGACTGAATGTTTGAACCTACAAACCCGTACGTCTTTGAAGTGTGGGAAGAAACCGAAGATCTCAGAGAAAACCCACACGATCATGAAAAGAAAGTATAACCTACGTACAGACAGCACTATAGTCGGGATCGAACCCGGTTCTCTGCCGCTTTAAGCACTGTAAGGCAGCAACTGTACCACTGCTCCACCGTGCCACCCGTATAGTTGTACAGAACAAAAGCAGATTCATTAACCCCTCACATTAACTTTGACGTTTTTTGCCCATCTATTCTAATCCCATTTCCCCACATTAGGACTATATCCTTCTACACCTAGCCTATTTAACTTTCTCTTCAAATGAGTGATTTAATCTGATTCCAAACCTCCTCAAAATATCCTCTAACCTAGGCACCACCATGGTGAATCTCCTCTGCACTTTCTCCAGCTCATGCTTCCTACGTGTGGTGGCCAGATATACACAAAATTATGGTGTCCCATCATTTATTATTTACCAAGCAGTTTTCACTGTATTTCATTTTAATCTCCTCATAAATAAGAATGGGAGATTAATATGAAGGAAAACAATGAACTCTGAAATGCAAATATGCAAGTATTTCATGGAAAACCATCATGTATTCCAGCATCATGTAATGGTGTAACAACTGAAGCAGTTAGTGCACATGATTAAAAAAAAGGAAAACATCCATTGTCTTATAGACAATAGACAATAGGTGCAAGAGTAGGCCATTCGGCCCTTTGAGTCAGCACCGCCATTCAATGGGATCATGGCTGATCATCCACAATCAGTACCCAGTTGCTGCCTTCTCCCCATATCCCCCAACTCTACTATCTTTAAGAGCCTTATCTAGCTCTCTCTTGAAAGTATCCAGAGAACCGGCCTCCTCCGCCCTCTGAGGCAGAGAATTCCACAGACTCACAACTCGCTGTGAGAAAAAGTGTTTGCTTGTCTCCGTTCTAAATGGCTTACCCCTTATTCTTAAACTGTGGCCACTGGTTCTGGACTCCCCCAACATCAGGAACATGTTTCCTGCCTCTTGCGTGTCCAAACCCTTAACAATCCCTTATATATTTCAATAAGATTACCTCTCATCCTTCTAAAATCCAGAGTGTACAAGCCCAGCCGCTCCATTCTCTCAGCATATGACGGTCCCACCATCCCGGGAATTAACCTTGTAAACCTACGCAGCACTCCCTCAATAGCAAGAATGTCCTTCCTCAAATTTGGGGAAGGACATTCTTGGACATGTGCATGATCACAAGACATGAAGCTGAGTGGACAGAAATAAAATCATAAGATCATAAGTGATCAGGGCAGAATTAGGCCATTCACCCCATCAAGTCTACTCTGCTATTCAATCATGGCTGATCTATGTCTCCCTCCTAACCCCATTCTCCAGCCTTCTCCCCTTAACCTCAACACCCATACTAATCAAGAATCTATCTATCCTGCCTTAAATATATCCACTGACTTGGCCTCCACAGCCTTCTGTGGCATATACAATACACTGTATATATATATATAAACATAGAGTGGCACAACACCAGAGACCCGGGTTTGATCCTGACTATGGATGCTGTCTTTACGGAGTTTGTATGTTCTGCCTGTTTTCACGTGGGTTTTCTCCGGGAGCTCCGGTTTCCTCCCACACTCAAAAGACGTACAGGTTTGCAGGCTATTTGGCTTGGTAAAATTGAAAATTGTCCTTAGTGCGTGTAGGATGCCGGGATTGTGTTAGTATGCGGGGATCTCTGTTCGCCGCGTACTCAGTGGGCCAAACGACCTGTTTCAATATGAAGAGAAAGGGATTAGTTAAAACAAATGTAGGTCCCTTGCAGTCAGAAACCGGTGAGTTGATCATGGGGAACAAGGATATGGCGGACCAATTGAATAACTACTTTGGTTCCGTCTTCACTAAGGAAGACATAAATAATCTGCCAGAAATAGCAGGGGACCGCGGGTCAAAGGAGGAATTGAGTGAAATCCAGGTTAGTCGGGAAGTGGTGTTGGGTAAATTGAATGGATTAAAGGCCGATAAATCCCCAGGGCCAGATAGGCTGCATCCCAGAGTACTTAAGAAAGTAGCTCCGGAAATAGTGGATGCATTAGTGATAATCTTTCAAAACTCTTTAGATTCTGGAGTAGTTCCTGAGGATTGGCGGGTAGCAAACGTAACCCCTCTTTTTAAGAAGGGAGGGAGAGAGAAAACGGGGAATTACAGACCAGTTAGTCTAACATCGGTACTGGGGAAACTGCTAGAGTCAGTTATTAAAGATGGGATAGCAGCACATTTGGAAAATGGTGAAATAATTGGACAAAGTCAGCATGGATTTACGAAAGGTAAATCATGTCTGACGAATCTTGTGGAATTTTTTGAGTATGTAACTAGTAGCGTGGATAGGGGAGAACCAGTGGATGTGGTGTATCTGGACTTCCAGAAGGCTTTCACATAAGAGATTAGTATACAAACTTAAAGCATACGGCATTGGGGGTTCAGTATTGATGTGGATAGGGAACTGGCTGGCAAACAGGAAGCAAAGAGTAGGAGTAAACAAGTTCTTTTCACAATGGCAGGCAGTGACTAGTGGGGTACCGCAAGGCTCAGTGCTGGGATCCCAGCTATTTACAATATACTTTAATGATCTGGATGAGGGAATTCATCCAGCATGGATGGCAATATCTCCAAATTTGCGGATGACACTAAGCTGGGGGGCAGTGTTAGCTGTGAGGAGGATGCTAGGAGACTACAAGGTGACTTGGATTGGCTGGGTGAGTGGGCAAATGTTTGGCAGATGCAGTATAATGTGGATAAATGTGAGATTATCCACTTTGGTGGCAAAAATAGGAAAGCAGACTATTATCTAAATGGTGGCCGATTTGGAAAACGGGAGATGCAGCACGACCTGGGTATCATGGTACACCAGTCATTGAAAGTAGGCATGCAGGTGCAGCAGGCAGTGAAGAAAGCGAATGGTATGTTAGCTTTCATAGCAAAAGATTTGCATATAGGAGCATGGAAGTTCTACTTCAGTCGTATAGGGTCTTGGTGAGACCACACCTGGAGTAATGTGTACAGTTCCGGTCTCCAAATCTGAGGAAGGACATTATTGCCATAGAGGGAGTGCAGAGAAGGTTCACCAGACTGATTCCTGGGATTTCAGGACTGTCTTATGAAGAAAGACTGGATAGACTCGGTTTATACTCTCTAGAATTTAGGAGAATGAGAGGGGATCTTATAGAAACTTACAAAATTCTTAAGGGGTTGGACAGGCTAGATGCAGTAAGATTGTTCCCGATGTTGGGGAGGTCCAGGACAAGGGGTCACAGCTTAACGATAAGGGGGAAATCCTTTAGGACCAAGATGAGAAGGACTTTTTTCACACAGAGAGTGATGAGTCTCTGGAACTCTCTGCCACAGAGGGTAGTTGAGGCCAGTTCATTGGCTATATTTAAGAGGGAGTTAGATGTGGTCCTTGTGGCTAAGGGGATCAGAGGGTATGGAGAGAAGGCAGGTACGGGATACTGAGCTGGATGATCAGCCATGATCATATTGAATGGTGGTGCAGGCTCGAAGGGCCGAATGGCCTACTCCTGCACCTAATTTCTATGTTTCTATGTTTCAATGCTGCATGTTGAAACTAAACTAAACAATTTTAACCTTGCTTCTTGGTTTATCTGTGTTGGAAATCACATCTGCCGAGTTGGAACTTGCACTTGTTAACTCAGCCTTCCATCCAGCGACCAAACTAATTTTGAAGTCTGTTGCGAAAGCTGACGAAAGGAGGTGACAAGGCAACAGGACAGGTAGGATGAACAAAGAGCAACCTGTGACTTCTGTAGTTTCAAAGTGCACTGCAGCATGTTTGCAGCAGCATAATTCCAGCTAGAAACAGTCCCAAAAATACAGAAAGCAAAGACAAAAATGTTGCTGGTTCACAGGGCAAGACCTGCGATAGCTCCCACTGCAATAATTCAACAATAATGTCTGATACAGCTTCAAGGCAATAACAGTGCTGCCATCAATGTAGGATATAGGACATTTCAGATGAATCTTTCAAGATAAGCAAAGGTAAACAGTCTACCTGACTTATTGCCAGGTCCAAAAGCATTGTGTTAAAGCTTACAATCCAACCCAGTATCAGCCTCAGAAATGGTAGAATGAATGCACAGCATCGGCTGTCAATTTATTATTAATTAGAAAATGCTAGAGTAACTTAGCTGGTCAGGCTGCATCTCCGGAGGACATGGATAGGCAATGTTTCAGGTCGGGACCATTCTTCAGTCTCAAAAGCATAACCTGCTGAGTTACTGCAGCACTTTGTGTGCTATGCAAGATTCCAGAATCTAACTTGTGCCTCTGTATACATTATTATATCCTTGGAAACAATGAAGACCATAGTGTAGATACCCAGTTTTACCTTTCATTTCACCTTTCAAATATGGTCACATCAGAAATGCAGATGTCAACTGAAAAGTTAAACAAATTCTATTGAAAAATATAGTGCAGTTAAATTTAAAAAACTCTTTTAATTCACAACACTTTTTGGGAGGAATTTAGTTACAATTGGGAAATGACTTTATGGATATATAAAATGTCATTCAAAATGCCCAATAACTATTGAATGTACTTTCATCCACAAAAAAAAATCAACATATCATAGGGAGGCTCAGTTTAACCAGAGCAATTCATTAAAGAAATATTTTCAATTATGAACTAAACTATGTTGAACATGATGTCTTAATTAACAACCTGTAAAACAGACTATTTTACATGTTTGACATTTAAGGGATGATCTAATCTCAAATTCTGAAAGGTGTTGTGATTCCACGAGGAAGCAATTGACTACTTGAAAGGTTTAACATCAACTTAGAAGCTTTCTGGGTGACATTAAATTTACATGTGTTCCTTGTGGTCATATATAAAAAAATAATTAGCTGTCAATTCCTGGTGGTGGTAACTTGATTGTATTTATGTATGGTAAATTTGATCTGTTGGTTAGCATGTAAAACAAGCATGTACCAATATGGTTAAAGATGGAAAAGGAAGATTGTTTACCTTTTAATGTGGGTTCGATTCTTTTTGCGCCAATGGAAGTACAAAAAAAAATTTATAGGGACAACCCTATAATTCATAGTAATAGACGCATTTGGAAACAAATAGTTAAGACTTTACATTTAGATAATTTGTCACTTAACCTACCAATTATGAATAACCCTTTATTTAAACCCTCTATATTAGATAGGGGGTTTAGACATTGGGATGATTTAGGAATTAAAAGGATAGAACACCTTTACAGAAAAGGAAAATTTCTTTCATTTCAGGAGTTACAAGATATCTATGGATTGCCATCACATAATTTGTTTAGGTATTTACAAATTAGAGATTATATTAAGTCAAACACACAAGATTATAAAAATAAAGAACCAGGATTATTAGATGAACTGTTTAACAAGCACCCAAATACAGAAAAATTAATAGCTTATATATACAATATTATTTTGGATAGGGAGAATCCAACAACAGAAATATATCGACAAGCATGGGAAAATGAAATAGGTTTATCTATAACGAAAGAAACTTGGGAAGAAAGTTTACAATGTATACATCGTTGTTCGTTAAATGCTAGACATACATTGATACAATTTAAAGTATTATATAGATTACATTATTCGAAAACCAAATTAAATAGAATTTTTCCTAACATTTCTTCTATTTGTGATGTGTCAGAATTTAGAAGCCAATTTAACACATAGTTTTGTAACGTGTTCAAAACTTAATTATTATTGGATAGAAATCTTTAGAGTTGTCTCTGAAGTTCTTAGAGTTAAACTGGATCCAGATCCAAAGTTAATAATATTAGGAATTCCGGACTCAAAATTGGTATTAACAGTAAATCAAAGAAATTTCTTTGATTACTGTTTGATAATAGGGAAAAAAATAATATTTGAAATTTTGGAAGGGAACATTATCCCCCACAATTAAAATGTGGACAGCAGAGATGTCGGAGACGTTGCATTTGGAAAGAATTAGATTTGTCCTAATGGACAAATATGAAATCTTTGAACAGATATGGTCTCCATATATACAATATTTGAGGGGGTAGCTGTTCTTGGCATCACAACTCAATGGGTACCCGATAGGATTTGATGAAAATAATTCATTTTCAAACTGGGATTTGTATACATGTCTCTATTGATATTATCATTTGTAATAGTTTTATTTACAATATATTTTGTTGTTTCTCTTTTATATATATATAATACTTTTTACTCTTTTAAAAAATATATATATATTAAATAGATATATATTAATTGTTTTATTTCTCCTTTCTTCTTTTTTTTATATATAATCAAAATCATTATTTAATCACAACCTTTATTGATTTAAAACCTATTCATTTTTCTTTTTCTCTCTATTTCTAAAAAACAGAAGATAATAATAATCAATGTGATATTTGTATAAATACCGAATTAAGTTGGTATTTGTAAATTTGTTTTAGCATTGTGAAATGCTTACTTCTAATAAAAATATTATTTTAAAAAAAGCATGTAAAACAAGCCTTTTCGCTATACTTTGATTCATGTGACAATAATAGACCTAAACCTGAATCTAATAAATGTTGTGATGGAAACATGAGTAAGCCATTCGAGCCCTTCGAGCAGCCCCGCTTTGAAACAAAGTTATAAAGAAAGGGATAACTGAATTTGAGTCACAAAGGACTGCAGAATCTCAAATCGTGACTTTACAGCAAACTGCTGGAGGAAATTACAGTGCCCTTCATAATGTTTGGAACAAAGACCCATCATTTATTTATTTGCCTCTGTTTTCCACAATTTGAGATATGTAATAGAAAACATCACATGTGATTAAAGTGCACATTGTCAGATTTTATTAAAGGGTATTTTTATACATTACTAGACCAAGTGGGACCCGTTGGGTCCCGTCCCTGCAACGCGTGGTTGCAGGGGGAGGGGGCGGCCTGCGGTGTCACACACACACTAGCCAACCCCCCCCCCCCCCTCCCCACACACACACACACTAACCACCCCCATTGATATTATATTAATATTATTCATTCACTCCTTTTACCCCATCCCCTGCCCTATCCACTCACGTATAGCCCCCAACTCGCAGACGCTGCTAGAGACTTCATGAGCAGAAATACACAGGCTACACTACAAGATGCAAACCACTGGTTAGTTGCAAAAATATGATGGCCAGCTTACAGTTTGCCAAGAAGTACTTAAAAGAGCAACCACAGTTCTGGAAAAAGGTTTTGTGAACAGATGAGATGAAGATTGACTTATATCAGAGTGATGGCAAGAGCAAAGTATGGAGGAGAGAAGGAACTGGCCAAGATCCAAAGCATATCACCTCATCTGTGAAACACAGTGGTGTGGGTGTTATGGCCTGGGCATGTATGGCTACTGAAGGTACTGGCTCACTTATCTTCATAGATGATACAACTGCTGATGGTAGTAACATAATAATTCTGAAATGTATAGACATCCTATCTGCTCAAGTTCAAACAAATACCTCAAAACTCATTGGCTGGCGCTTCATTCTACAGCAAGACAATAATCTTGGCAGCGATTGGTCCAGACCCCCGCATCCATCACATCACTAGTGGATGGAAACAGGGGGGTGGGGGTCATTTTCCCACACAGGCCATAGGTGACTGGGCACTCTGAACCCGAGCACCAAGCTGTAGGTGGCTGAAGGAGCGCATCCCTCGGGACAGCCCCCACTCTCCCACGGCCACGGCAGCCCTCCGGCTCGTCTCCCGTGTGCAGCTGCACTGTGCCGGGCTGTGTGTCGTTTGGATGATGGCGACGGTTGACTGATTGCTGCCGGTAGTCGGACCTCCAGATCGTCCGTTGTCTGGATTAATGCACCGGATCGGCTGCTGAGCCAGGGTCGCCCCCGAAACACCTCCAGCAATGAGCTGGATATTCCCGCCGTCAAAGAGCACAGCGGCTGCGGTCACCTGGTGCCTCTGACCAACTTGCAGCGGCAACGCCAGTGGCACATCGAGTCGGAGAAGAGTTTGCACAGTGGGTGAGTGCGGCGCTCCGCTGCTGGGCGGCATCGCTCCCTTCTATTCCCCCCTCCCCCGGGCCGCATCACCACCACCACCCCCGCTATTCCCCCCCTCCCCTGGTGGAATCGACCCCGCTATCCTGCCCTCCACCCCTGGGCGACATCGCCATCGCCACCGCCGCTATCCATCACCCCAATTAATTAACCAGGTTCATGAACGTAAGAACTATTTATACATGTAACATTCTTGTTTTTATATCAATAACTCTTTTTTAAGTTTTAATGCCGACCCCGTCCAGTGGGAAGGGCTTACGGCAGCTGGTTTCATAGTGGCTTCATTGTTGGTAGGTGATGATCTTTCATCTCTGCTCCACCTGGCGCTGCCGACACACAGCCCGTCACAGTGTGGGCGCATGGGGGAGACAAGGCGGAGGGCAGCCGTGGCCGTGGGCGAGTGGGGGCTGTCCCGAGGGATGGACTCCTTCGGCTGATTACAACTTGGTGCTCGGGTTCAGAGTGCCCAGTCACCTATGGCTTGTGTGGGAAAATCACCCCCACCCTCCCGTCTCCATTGGCCAATGATGTGATGAACGCAGGGGTCTGGACCAATCGCTGACAATCCCCGCCCCCCCGGCGAAGTCATGTCTGTTATTTGAATTTCACATTGTGAAGGTATTATGAGTTTTCTCAGTCCAGTTTTACAGTGTTAAATCGATAACCATTTTGTATGTGTCCATTACTCACAGATATAAAATTACACAATGCAGCTGGAGCATAACAGCAGACAAAGTCTTTAGTCTTTTCATAAAAATCTATATCAAAAAGTGACTCACAGTCCATCTCTGAGCTCTTGTGTATCATTAGGTGTCCCCAGAGCTTGCAAACTCTTCTCTAAGGAAGTCACTGCAACAGAAAGGTGAGGATTAATGAGAAGAAGAGGTTGGAACACCAGTCTGCTTAAAGGTCAGCTACTTCCATGATAACATAGCCTTTAAGTTTTTGCATGATCTTGGAAAGATTTATTAATGTAATATATTTGAGGACGAGAGAGTTCACATTTCTGTTTTCACTGGTCTTAAATTGATGTTCAGGGACTATTTACCTCAAAATGACCCACAGGATATAGCAGGTAAGCTATTGGGTTATTATATAGAAGACTGTACACAGTGTAAGCAAATACAATGAGATATAACATCCAATTCTGACTTTTTCCTATTTTCCTATTTTCCTAAAATTTCCTATTTTCTCTATTAAGAAATTGTAAAAGTATTCCATTCCAATGAAATCTCTATTTTTCCACATTTATATCTGCAAACCCAGAAAATATATTTGTTTAACTAATTTAACGAGCAAATAATTGAAATTAATAATCTGATTCCAGACCACAATACATCCCAAGTACTTTCCTGAACCAAAAGCTCAGAATATCAATGATTTTTGAAAAGATCATTTCAGTGAAGTGAAACTCTACATTCATACTACTTAGACCACCTTTGGCACTTTGTCTTATATTCACAAGACTATGGTCCAGGCGTTGGAAGCGGGATAAGGCTTCTTAGGTGGGATTGGTCTTTTTTATAAAAAAGAACACAAAGTGCTGGAGTAATTCAGCGGGTTAAGCAGTATCTCTGGAGAACACAATAGGTGACGCCTTGTGTCCGGATCTTTCTTCAGATATCTATCCTATCAATGTACTCCAGACATGTTGAATGACCTGCTGAGTTACTCCAGCACTTTGTGTCTTGTGTAAACCCTCATCTGCAGTTTCTTGTTTTTTCATTGGCCTTACTTTTTCCTGTGCCAATATAGACATGATGGGCTTAGCAGTCTCCGTTTGCTTGGGTGACAGGCAACACTAATGGCAGCACAACTGCTATTATCCTGAAAGAGAGCAGCAAGTTCATGCTGCATTTAACCATTGGCAATCTCTGGTAATTGTATCCCGAGGCATTCTAGTAATCAGTCGTGGCACATAATGCCTAAAAGCAGTCATAGCTCACATGGCAACAAAGCGGGTCTGCATAACAGATATCCGAGCTTCCAGATACTGGATGTCCTTTGCTTGCATACAGTCACTGTTTATTAGGTGCTACATGGTGCTTGGACCTTTAAGTGTTGAAATAGAATAGTACGGGCGACACAGTGGTGCAGCGGTAGAGTTGCTGTCTTACAGAGTCAGAGACCTGAGTTCAATCCTACGGGTGCCGTCTCTTTGGAGTTTGTACTCCGAGTACCGTCCACATTCCAAACACGTACTCGTTTGTATATTAATTTGGCATCGTTAAAAGTGGTAAATTGTCCCAAGTGTGTACACTACAGCTGGTGTATGGGAATCGCTGATCGGCATGAACTCTGAGAGTCGAAGGGCCTGTTTCTGCGCAGTTTCTCTAAAACAAAAACTAAAAAATTAAAATTGGCCACTACTGCCACACTGGAAAAATGAGATTCAGCCTCTATGTCCTGACTTTGCCGCTGCATACAGACTTGCTTGCAAATTTGTCAAGCAATCCTCTGTTTACAACTAACAACCTTTCCCTGTAGACTCCCCCTCTAAAATACATTTACATGTCTTCTGCCGTAGAAACTGGTGTCAATCTCAGTTTTGTCGATACTGCCATCAGCAAAATATTTATCTCGCTCTTATGGCAGGACCTCTGAGCCTGGTGACCTTTGGATACTGCTCCCATCACACAACTAAATTTGACCTCATGCACAGTGTCAATCATAGTGGTATTGTTCAATATATTCAAACATCAAGTAAAAACACTCACAATTCAGCATTTAATGAATGTGGAGCCCTGTGTAAGTAGCTATTTTTATTTGTACTCTCCTTCACCAAGTTACAATATAAGACTCACTCCCAACCTGTCACCAGCCACCACCATTCCAACCATGTACCTCAACAACTGACTGGCATTGGGTCCTAATGCAACTATTGATATAAAAGTATGGAAGGTGGATATAAAATTTTACTTCGGAGTCACGTGACTGATTCCGTGAAGAAGGCCCGCCAGGCTGCATGCGCACCAGCACGTCAGCCGCATTGGCGCAAGCACCAGTCTGGCAGGCACAGCTCCTGCCGGTGGTAAGTTAAACTTAAAAGGTAAGTTTGTTTTTTTACTTACCAAGGGTTTTTAGGCAGGAGCGTCTTTTTACAGAGGTTTTTCCTGCCAGTTTCGCAGCCTGACAAGTTGCCAGTTATGGATTGTGGGGAAATTCCAGTCCGATCGCAAATGCGGATAAACCGGCAACATTGATCGGGTTACGAGATAAGGAGCCGCTAACAGTGCAGTTAGCAGCTCCCCAACCTGCAGGGATGCCGTAAAAACGGCAAGAAATTTAACCAGAGTCGCTGACAGGGGGGTCAGCCGCACCCATGCCTGCAGGGATGCCGTTGAAATGGAAAGGAAGCAACGCTGAAGTCACTGTCAGTGGGGTCAGTGGCTCACAGACGTTGGTCTCCAGTCAAGAAATTACTGGGACTCATTCAGCCCTATTTGGACTCAGGTGAGTCGGGCTATAAAGGGTTTCTCTTTATAATAAAAAGTATGTATTTTATAGTGTGTTTTCTTCAAGTAAAAACTAAAGACAAAATAAAAACTTATTGTTATATAGTCTGCAATGTTACATTTGTTTAAGCACAGGTTGCTATGAATTGTTTTTACCCTTCACAGGTAAAGCTATACATTAAATGGTGATTTAGTGAGCTTACACAGCAATAGCGCAGGCCTATGGGACAGGCTGCACCAGCAGCGCCTGACAGGGCTGCTTCATATATAAAATTACCGGCCTACGGGAGAGCCATGCCAGCAGCACCTGATACAGGGCGGTTTCATTTGTGACATTACCGGCCTATGGGAGAGCCGTGCCAGCAGCGCCTGACAGGGTTACTTCATGTGTGAAGTGCCAGCCTAGGGAGAGCCGTGCCAGCAGCGCCTGATGCAGGGCTGTTTCATGTCAAAAAGCGCCAGCCTTTATGAAAAGCGGCGCCAGCAACGCCTGGGACAGGGTTGCTCAAATTCACACATATCTGCTCGCCCACGGAGTCGGGAGATGATTATCCACCGGGGCTAGAGAGCAAGGCCCACGGAGTCGGGGGATGAATTCCTCACCGGGGCTGGATAGTGCGTTTAAACAACTATCCTAAATACAGCAACTGTTGTATACCGTGCTACAAAGGTCTCCCTCTCGGAGGCACAGACCATGATGGGTCAGTATCCTGCTGACACTGAGTCTCAGGGTATGGCCGTGGGGCATACCCAAAGGGATGAAGGGCATGTGTCAGAGGTACCTTTCCTGACAATAAAGTTGCCATCCCAGTAGAATATTCTATTGGGTTAAGGCCAATGGGTTTGTATCAGTATTTGTATCCTGCGGCCTGCGGTAGCGCCTGTTAGGGTTGCCTCCGAATCACCCTCCCTGAGGAGGGAAGAGCAAAAGGTCAAGATGACTCTGGGCTCTAAAAATATCAATAGAACATACTCAAACACAAATGTGCCGGCAGTGAACAACCGCTGAATCAGTTATTCAGGTAGGTCTATTCTACAGGGGAAGAAGCCTGGTAGACAAATTAATTCGGCACAGCCAGAGCCCAAGTAAGTTTGGATTATGGCCAGGGTTTGGAAATTGGGCAAAAGTTCTCATGCCACCCATGCAATAAGGCAGGATTGGCATGTTATTATGAAGAATGGAGAGTATCGGGCATATGAACTTTCCGAATGTAAAAACGTATTCCTGGCTATAACAGATTCATAAGGTAAGAGATACATGTTATACAAATCCCATTACAAAGGTTATTAAAGACAATATAACTGTACTATAACAGTAAAGCTTTGCAGTATGGGCTAAACTGTTTGTTGATCATTGGGATTTACCTTTAATTATTATTAGCCTTGTCTCCGCCTTGTGCCAAGAGATTGGGGTTATAGTAATCTGTTACAAAACTGAGTTATTTTCATTGAGAGTAATTGGCAATATAGCAGCTGTGTTGCAGCTGAGCATATCAAGGAACTGATATTGTGTAAGTAGCAATTAGATTGTTGCTAACAACCTTGTGCTATTGTCAGCTGAGGCTACTTCAGCCACAATGATGAAGTAATAGTATTCAGCATTGCTGAACATGACAATCTCATTGAACTTGAAACTCGCGACAGTAGTGTGGTCGGTTGAATTCAGTTATTATGAACTGATGTTTAGAACTCTAAGATGAGAAGTTCTAAATACCATCACCTGCTCAAAGGTAGTGGAGATTGCATGTTACCAATTCTTCAGTTGTTGTTATCAACTAAATATATACACTAAATGCACCCATGAGTAAGGGGTTTTGAGCGAATGTACATATTCTACATGCTCAAATTCAAGTTGCTACTACATATGTTAGTCACATGATAATCAAGGGAAAAATATCCTGTAATTAATCTCCTTGCCACTGATGATAACACAGAATAAGTGTTGGATCTTGAAGTATGATGAAAGCATGGTTCAATACTTCATCGAATATTCATAATGTTAATGCATGTTTTTCACTCATTGTTAAAAATTTGTGGCACAGCAGTGCGGAGAAATACTTTCTCGCTTCAATAGGAGGAATGGTCTTTATGTCTTCCTCATTTTTTGCCTCATTAGCCGGGTCTTAAAACAGTCAGCAAGACCTCGCTTGGGTTCGTGCTGTCGGACTGGCCAAGCGTCCATGTCGCCTGCTTCATCAGGCATTGTAGCACAACGGTATACGGTTATGCCAAAAAACAAGAACTTGCTGTTTCAAACTGTGGTTCAGGAGACCGGCTTTTGCACAGTAAAACAATTATTGACCTACACATTTTGAATGAATTGACTTTTTCCTCAGGTTGTCGCATCAAGCCATGAAGGTGCTCACTGCAGTGTGCAGGGATAGCACCCAAAAAAGCAGTACATTCCTATTGAGGGGATCAGAAGTGTTTTGCTAAATGTTAATATTACATTTAATACGGTACAGATTACTGACATTTCCAGCTCATTTTAAATGGTATTGACAATAATTCAGTTATAGAGACACTACTGCAACATAAGGGAACTACGCTCTCGGGTCCAACCCGGATATCGAGTTGTTAAAAGATCTTGACACAAGTTCTCCCACTACAAAATTATGCAGTTGGTTATTGAAAATGTGTGAACATTACTTCATCAAGTGGTTCCAGCTACATCCTTAGTTATGACACTTATATCAGCACAACGACGGCAAACAATGCATACGTTGTGGCTAGATAGAATGGAATTGGCTGCAGGTGCCATTACATTTACATTCTGGTCTACACAACCAGAGTAGACTAGGGGTAGCATGATTGAAGATCATTTGAATACCCCACCATCTCATTTCTATGTTATCTAGGCCACCGGAATCCTAAGAACTATGGAATCAGCATTGTTTATTAGTTAACAAACAATACACAAAGGAAGGCCAGTTCAGACTTTTTTCATGGTGGCTGCAGCAGGTTCTGGGTTATACAGATATTAACACTGACGATTGTATATCTCATTCCACCAGGTGAGTATCAACGTCAGCATATTATTTAGATAGTGTGTTTACATCTCATTCCACTAGGGCAGCAGCTACGTCGGCGGCCAAGGCGAGGGACGTGCCCTTCGACCATGTTTTGGCAGCCGCCGGATGCGCAAATGAGCTGATGTTTCAGAATTGTTATCATCGACCGATTGTTAATCCAGGACTGTTTGCCTATGCCATTTTAAGTACCTAAATTTAAGGGGTACTGTTGTTTATTTACATTGTTAAATAAACCCTATTTCTACATTGAATGCAATGTTACTACTAATGCATTTATTTCTCTTTCGAGTTAATCAATGCAGTGGGATGCCGAGATTTCTAATCTGCGGCATGAAATCACAAAGCTTTGAACTCTTCACAGAATCACTCACGTGACTCCGAAGTAAAATAGTAAGATTAAATGAGAACTTGCCAGTTTAAAGTTTGATCTTGATTTTATGAGGAGTTACGTTGGTGATTTTGTGCCCGCCACGCCCAACCCTCTCTCATAAAGGATGATATGGTAGTTCTCGAGTCACTGATCTTACTATGTACTTCGGTGTTATTTATTTGTGATTTCTTACCGCTGCCTTGAGGTTTGGTGCGCATGCGGCCTGGCAGGCCTTCTTCACGTAATCACCAACGTAACTCCTCATAAAATCAAGATCAAACTTCAAACTGGTAAGTTCTCATTTAATCTTACTATTATGAGATGCCGAGATAAGGTAGACAATCAGAACCTTTCCCCAAAGAAGGAAAAATCAATTACTAGAGGGCATAGCTTTAAAGTGATTTGGGTAACGTTTAAAGGAGATGTGCAGGGCATGTGTTTTTTTTTTTACAGGGTGCGGTGAGTACCTGTAACTGCGCTACCGAGGTAGTGGTTGAGACAGATATGATAGCTGCATTTAAGATGATATTTGCTAGGCATACGGATATGCCTACCCATGTCATGGAAGGGAGTGATATGGATTATATGCAGGTAGACAATAGACAATAGACAATAGATAAGAGATGGTGTTAAAGAAGGAACTGCAGATGCTGGAGAATCGAGGGTACACAAAAGGCTGGAGAAACTCAGCGGGTGCAGCAGCATCTAAGGGGCGAAGGAGATAGACGACGTTTCGGGTCGAGACCCTTCTTCAGACCGGTAAGAGATGGTCTTGGCATCATATTCAGCACAGGCCTTGGGGGTTGTAGGGTCTATTCTTGAGCTGCACTGTTCTCTGTTCTTGGTAAACACATTGTCAATATCTGAACTGGTACCTGGGCATGCTAATGCAACTACATTCATTTTCACTCCCTTCTTGCTGTCCTACCATTAACTGTACAGGTTGCTTATTATTGGTTAATGAAAGGAGAACAACACAAGATGACCATTGCGGTGAACAAAGAGGGGAAAATGGAGTAGTCGACGGATATGTCTTAAGAAGCATGTAAATACAAAGTGATGGTCGGACGGGAGGAAGTGCAACCTCAGAGGATTATGTACGAGCATACTCCATGTAATATCTCCTAATGATGGTGATTAGGCTGGGAGAAGAGGTATACATGTGAGATACCAATGCTGCTGTACCAGAACCCCATTTCTACCAACTCTCCTCAGAGCTAAATATGCTATTGAGTGTGCTCCATATTAGTTTAGTTTATTATTGTCACGTGTACCGAGGTATAACTAAAAACTTTTGTTTACGTGCTATCCAGTCAAAGAAGACTATACATGAATGTAATCAAGTCATCCATAGTGCACAGATAAAGGATAAAGGGTTTAGTGTACAGCATTTAGTGTAGAGATAGAACATTGACAGTACAGATACCTTAGCTTTCATGGTTGAACAGCTACCAGTGTGCATAAATTGTAAGCGATGGGCAGGAAGGTTTGCAACAGGGCCGTTTCCGTGAAGCTATGATGAAGCATGTTGATGTTAGGCAGTTGATGTGGTGGACAGAGGACACTGGTGGATGAGCAATGCAGTGCGAAGAAATAAAGTGTGTGATCTGCCACATAGTGTTTAAAAATACATTGGTCAATGAACATTGTGTGGAATGAAGCCTCACGGCTTGGCCATTTTTT
This sequence comes from Raja brachyura, assembly GCA_963514005.1. The sequence goes on from OY740784.1 coordinate 65,736,647, forward strand.
ACCTCTACCAGGTCACTTAGATGAGGTATTTTAGATAATTATCTTTGTTGATAGGAAAGATTCTGAAGAAGGGTCTCGACCCAAAATGTTGCCTATTTCCTTTGCTCCATAGATGCTGCCTCATCCGCTGAGTTTCTCCAGCATTTTTGTCTACTGAGGAAAGATTGGGAAAGTCTGTTTCCTCAGGTGAGAGTCCAAATCAAAGGGAATCAAGCAACATTAGAACGAGGAAGTTAAGAGTAACGTGAGCAAGCATTTTCTTACTCAGAGGTTGTGAAAATCTGGAATTCTAACACTATTGATGTCTGAACTGGAAATATTGAAACAGATGCCGATAACAAATTGAATGGCAGGGGTTTTAAGCTTTACATTTTCAACATGGGTGAATATAGTTTTTTTTTGTTTATTTTTGTTAGACGTAAGTACAATAGTGTGGTACTTGAGTACCTAATACATACATACATATTTCCATTCTTGTACAACTTCATACTTTTGATTTAATAATAAAAGAACAGTGGAAGGAAAAAGAAATAAAGAGTGTTGGAATAGATAGACAAGCGAGTAGAAACAGATAGCAAAAGAAATAAAGGACATAGAAGAGAAGCTGAAAAGATTGAAATAGAAGGAGAAAGTAAAGAAAAGAGAGATTAGGAGAGATCTACCTGTTTCATATTTTTGCCTATCCGTCACCCAGTTCTAAACCATTTAATTTCTGAGGTTATGTTATGTTGCACCCTATGCTTGCAAAAAGTTGATAAAAGGAGACCAAGTCTTTGAGAATTGGTCTACTTTGCCTAGTAGGAGAAATCTCATTTCTTCAAGATGAAGCGTTTCAGACATATTTGAAATCCACATTTTGAATATTGGTGTGATTGCGTTTTTCCAAAATTTGAGTATAAGTTTTTTTGCTGTTATTAGACCGTAATTAAGAAAAAGCTTCTTGGAATATAGTTAGTTTACTTCCCTCTTCCATTGATCCAAAGATAATCAGTTCTGTATTGGGGTTCAATTTTGTGTTAAATAGTTTTGTAAAAACTTTGACAAAGGAATGTGCTATAGTGGCATTTTGAGTAAGACATTTGTCACAGATGGGGGAAACAATTGGGAATATTTTATTCAGTCTAGCTTTAGAATAATATAATCTATGTAAAATTTTAAATTGAATTAGGTTATGTCTTACATTAATTGAACATTTATTTACATATAATAATTTTTTTCCCATCTATCGTTAGGAATTTTTATCAATAACTCTTGTTCCCAGTCCCTTCTGATTGTCTCTGTCATTGGCGTTTCTATATTTAAAATTATATTATGTAAGTAAGATATTAAATTGCTTGATTCTGCCTTTCTATTCATTCCTTCCTCCAATAAATCTGGGGTTAGGGTTTGATATCCTTGTATATATTTCTTCAAATAATCTTGAATTTGAAGATATTTGAAATATTGATTATTTTTCAAATTATATTTTTGTTGTAATTGTTGGAATGATAAAAGTTGTCCCATATCATACACATCTCCCATTGTTTTAATTCCTAATCTTTCCCAATGAATAAACGTTTTAACAATAATGGATGGTTTGAATGAAGGGTTATTAGTTATTGGAGAAAGAAGCGATAATTTTCTTAATTTTAAAGATAATTTTATTTGATTCCAAATTCGTATTATACTATGAATAATTGGATTCTTCTTATATATTATATTGTTCAGTTTCATCGGGGAAAGAAGGATCGCCCCTATATTATAAAGGGAACAATCCTCTTTCTCCATTCTTATCCAATCTACCTGTTGGGCAGAACTGTCCAACCAGTGGATTATATTTTTAATATTCACTGCCCGATAGTAATACAATAAGTTAGGGAGTGTCAGTCCCCTGATTCTTTAGATTTACACGAGTGTTTTTTCTTAATTCTATGTGATTTATAATCCCATATGAAGTTTATAATATCAGAATCTATTTTTTTAAAGAATTTTTTAGGGAAGTATATTGGTATTGATTGAAATAGGTACAGTATTTGTGGTAAGAAGATCATTTTTATCGCGTTTATTCTGCCTATTAAGGACATTGGCAGTGTTTTCCTGAATTTAATCAACCCATTTAATTTAGTTATTAAAGGCATATAGTTTGCATGGAGTAATGATTTATATTTCCTAGTAATTTGGATGCCCAAATACTTAAATTTTTCTGTTGCAATTCAAAAGGGGAATTTCAACAGATGTAACGGCTCTTGAGGTTTTATCGTCATAATTTCGCTTTTATTCCAGTTTATTCTATATCCTGAAAAAGAACCAAATTCCTCTATTAAATTTAGTATATTTGGTATGCTAATTTGTGAATTTGTAATATATAATAATATGTCGGCTGCATATAATGAAATTTTATTATTTGAGTGTTTGGTATTATATCCATGAATATTCAGATGACTTCTTATACTTTCTGCTAAAGGCTCTATCACTAGTGCAAATAGCAGAGGTGATAGTGCGCACCCCTGCCTATTGCCCCTTGCCAATTGGAATTTTGGGGATAATATATTATTAGTCAGTATTCTGGCCGTTGGCTTATCATATAATAATTTTACCCATGAGATAAAGTTATCTCCCATGTTAAATTTTTGTAATACTTTGAATAAATATTGCCATTCTACTTGATCGAAAGCTTTTTCTGCATCCAATGAGATAATTGCTAGGTCTTCTTCAGTATTATGTGAGTACATTATATTAGACAGCCATCTCAAATTGTTAAATGAGTATCTCTTTGGTATAAACCCAGTTTGATCCGGGATTATTAGTTTGCTAATATATTTACTCAATCTTCTCGCTAGTGTATTTGCCAATATTTTTTTTATCTGTATTTAGGAGTGCAATAGCTCTATATGAGCCTGGGTCTTCTAGATCTTTATCCTTTTTTGGTATAAGTGTAATAGGGGTGAATATAGTTAAGATACAGCACAACCATTGTCTGTACCAGTGTGCGGCAAGGATGGTGTGGGTCTTTGATGATGTTGGCTGCCTTTTTAAGGCAGCGACTTTGATAGATCCCTTCGATGGTGGCGAGGTCAAAGCCGGTGATGGACTGGGCAGTGGTCACACCGTTTTGATATTTTCCGCTCCTGGAAGTTCAAGTTGCCGAACCAGGCCATGATGCAATCAGTCAGTATGCTCTCTACTGTGCACATGTAGAAGTTGAGGAGGATCTTCTTTGACATGCCAAATCTCCATAATCTTCTCAGGAAGTAGAGTTGCTGATGTGCCTTCTTTATAATTGCATCAGTGTGCTGGGTCCAGGAAAGATCTTCAGAAATATGCGTGCCCAGGAATTTGAAGTTTTTGACCCTCTTCACCATGCGCGGAAATCCGGGGGGGGGGGGAGCACATCCCCCACCCCCATGTTTTGAGAGGTAGGGGACATTCCCCCCCACCAATGTTTTGTAATCCGAGTTTTGAAGTTTGGTGAAAAAATATCTGTTAAAAATCTCTGCTTTCCGCGAGACAGTGGGGATGGGACTGATGATCGAGGGCGTCGATTGGATGAGATAGACGTGTCAGCAGACACGTGGGGGGGGGGCGGAGACAAGATGATTCAGTGCAATGACTGGAGGAAGGAGGTGTCATCATAGGTGGAAGTATGGGGGTGGGAGTGATGATAGAGCGCGGTGCTTGGAGGAGGGAGACGTCCTGGTGGAACAAAGATCATAGAGCGGAGCTTGAATCAGCCCCTTCACGGGGCCTTTCATCGCCCCGCGTGGCTTAAAATCGGCCGTGGGGTCTTCCACTGCCCCGTGGTCAAATTGCTGCATCGAGGCGATCTAGTCTCCCAATGTTTATGCCCCCGCCGGGCAATGGAAGATCCTGCGGCCGATTTTAAGCCGTGCTGGACAATGAAAGGCACTGCGAATGGGCCGATTCAAGCCCCATGATTCGGGGCAGACGAAGGTGCTGTTGCTGGAGTTTGGAATCGGTCACCAACCAGGTCAGCTCCCAATGTTACCGTCCACAGGGCCCACGGCCAAAGCCTCGCGTGTGTGTGTGTGTGCGTGCGCATGCGCCTGCGGCACCAAGTAATTGTGTCCCCCCCCCCCCATGTTTTGACAGCGATTTCCGCCCCTGCTCTCCACCATTGTCCCATTGATGTAAACAGGATTGTGGGTCCTCATCATTCCCATACCAAAGTCCACAATCAGTTCCTCAGTTTTACTGATGTTGAGAGCCAGGTTGTTGTGCTGGCATTGTTTGGTCAATCTGTCGATCTAGCTTCTGTACTCTGATTCATCACCATCTGTGAATAGGATGACTTTATAAGGATTTATAAAATCAAGAGGGTCATTTATAAGGAGGAGGGGGGCGAATACCGTCTTCCTTTCAGGGCACACAGATTTAAGGTAAGAAGACAAAGATTTAAAGGGGACCGAAGGAACACGTTTCTCACACAAAGAGTGGTGGGTGTACAGACCGAGCTGCCAGAAGAAGTGGCAGAAACAGGTCTAATTGCAATATTCAAATGCCATTTGGACCGGTTCATGGATTAAACAAGTTTAGTGGAAGACACAAGGGACTGCAGATGCTGGAAGCTTGAGTAAAACACAAAGTACAGGAGGAGCCTAACAGGTCAGGCATAAGCGGGATTCAGCGGGATAAGAACCAAATACAGACAAATGGGACTAGCTCAGGAAGGCACCTTGATCGGTGGGCGTGATGGGCCAAATGCCCAGTTTCTGCACTGTTTGATACTGAAGGCTGGGTCTGCAATAAAGTGTAAGGCAGGATTTAGTAAATAATTAAAGGAATAGTAATGGACAAGGCCATAGTTGTTAATAATGGACCACATTGATCCTGCTCCACCATTCGATCGGATCATAGCTGACCTGATGGATAATATCAGCAAATTCACTTTCCTGCCGTTTACCCATAACATTTCTACCATTTACAAATTAGAAACCTCTCTATCCCAGCTTGGATATGCATGAGGACTCTTCCCTTGCCACTCTCTGTGCCTGGGAGTTCCAGAAAACTCACAACCCTGTCAGAGAAGAAACATTTCCTCAATCCAATCTTTTTCTGTCCCCATGTCCTGTGCTTCTGGACTCTCCTGTGAGAGGAAACATCCTGTCAACATTTACTCTGTCTATTCTGTCTAAGCGAGGCTTGCTTTTCACAGAGGCCCGGGAAGCCGTTGGTGAGAGAGGGTGGAGTTACCTGCGCTGTGAGACCAATATCTGCAATGTTCCATCTTCCAGAGAAAAAATCTGGTGAAGAGGTTGAAGAGGACCAGAGGAAGCAGCTGATTGGGTGCAACCCGGGGTTTACATTTTTACATTTCTGCCTTCAGGTTTATGGATTCTGGGAGTTAAGGATTCAGTATTTATTAGTAAAGTTTAAAGGATAAAGTTTTGTGTTTAATTTATATATATATATATAGTTAATACAGAGTAATTTGGGTGTAACATATGTCAGTAGAGATTGGCCCCGTGCCTTACTCAGCCTGCAACATGTGGGAGATCAGGGATATGGTCGGTGTCCCTGGTGACTACATTTGCAGGAAGTGTGTCCAGCTGCAGCTCCTGGCAGACCGCATTGAACGATTGGAACTGTGGCTGGATTCATACTGGAGCATCCACGATGCAGAGAAAGTCGTGGATAGCATGTACAGTGAGTTGGTCACACCACAGGTAAAAGGTAAGAGGACAGAAAGGGAGCGGGTGGCCAATAGCCAGCAAAGTAGCAGGCAGGTAGTGCAGGAGTCCCCTGCAGTCGTCTCCCTCCTAAACAGGTATACCATTTTGCATACTGTTGAGGGAGATGGTTCATCAGGGGAATGCAGCAGCAGCAGCCAAGTTCATGGCACCATGGGTGGCTCTGCAGCACATGATGGGGGGAAAAGGAGGGGAAGGGCAATAGTAATAGGGGATTCAATTGTCAGGGGAATAGATAGGCATTTCTGCGGCCTGTAAACGATACTCCAGGATGGTATGTTGCCTCCCTGGTGCAAAGGTCAGGGATGTCACTGAACGGCTGCAGAACATTCTGGAGGGGGAGGGTGAACAGTCAGTTGTCATGGTGCATATTGGCACCAACGATACAGGTAAAAAAAGGGATGAGGTCCTACAAGATGAATTTAGGGAGCTAGGAGATAAACTTAAAAAGGTAATAATCTCTGGATTATTACCAGTAATAATCTCTGGTAATAATCAAAGGTAATAATCTCTGGATTATTACCAGTACCACGGGCCAGTCAGAGTAGAAATAGGATGATATTGCAGATGAATATGTGGCTTGAAAAATGGTGCAAGGGGGAGGGATTCAAATTTTTAGGGCACTGGAACCATTTCTGGGTGAGGTGGGACCAGTACAAACAGGACGGTCTGCACCTGGGCTGGAATGGAACCAATCTCCTTGGGGGAGTGTTTGCTAGTGCTGTCGGGGAGGATATAAACTAATGTGGCAGGGGGATGGGTACAAGAGCAGAGAGGCAGGTGGGTGTAAAACGAGCAATAGGGAGCAAGATGAAAAGTAAAAGTGGCAGGCAGACAAAACCAGGGCAAAAATCAAAAAGGGCCACTTCTCAGCATAATTGGTTAAGGGGTCAGAACGTTTTAAAAATAAGCCTGAAGGTTTTGTGTCTCAATTATATGGATTCTCCTAAGTATCTTTGGTATCTCTAGAGGTAAGGTAAATGGAGAGAGCAAAGCCGTTACCAGCACCTAATGATTGAAAAATTGCCAGCAGTGGTTAAGATCTTAAATTTTTGTTAATGTCAAGTCCAAAAATTGCCCAATTAAAAAATCAAGTGTTGGCCTTTGAGTTTCACTGAAATAGTGTTGGCTGTTCTGGTGGGACTGAGAAAATTGAAATTGAAAGTGACCAGAAACCCAAGTTGAACAGAGGTGTTCTGTCTTTGGACATCCCATTGAAGAGCCATCAGTACCACAAGTAATGAATACAATTGATTACAATAAACAAACGCATAAAATGCTAACCCATGTGGGAGGAGTGCTCTAGATTCAGAATGGCAGGGATAAAAGGGAGTTGTAACCGGAGTGGGCATTTGTAGTGATTATTTAGAGTGAATGAAGAAAGGACTTGGAGGACCAATGCTTTCAGAGTGCTTTTATGGAAAGAGTGAGATGTGTTTGGTGGAGAAAGGAACTGCAGATGCTGGTATATACTGGTGATAGACACAAAGTGCTGAAATAACTCAGTGAGTCAGGCAACATTTCTGGAGAAAAAGCATAGGTGATATTTTGGGTCCCTACCCTTTTTCAGACCTATATGTTTTTGGTGGTGGCTGACTTGGTCGAAGATTACTTTATAGAAAGAGAAGGCTGCTGGTTTAAAATATTGACAAAGGGAATACCTTCAAGATACTGAAAGTGAACGAATGTCTGAAAATCGACCCACCTGCTGCACTCAGCAGCAGCAGAGCAAACTGATTAATCCTACTAGTGCCAGATCTGACATTGTCTAAGATTATGACTTCCTTGTTTGGTGGCATGTGTGCAGAAGTCTGAATCGGAAGCCTTGAGTCACGAAGACAGGTTGGATAAGGTAATTCTGTTTTCCCAAGGCAAAAGAGGCTACGGGGTCATATAATACATACAAAATGGAGATGCATATATGAGGTAGAGAGCCAGGTGCAGTCTAAAAACAGAGGGTATAACTTGATGGTGAGAGAGAGAAGATTTAAAGAGGATCTGACGTAAATATTTATCACAAAAGGTAATTGATATCTACAATGAGTTGCCAGAGATGGTGGTGGAGGCAGGTACAGTAACCACATTTAAGAGGCATCTTGACAGGTACTCTAATCAGCAGGGCATAGAGGAATAGGGAATTAATGCAGGCAAGTGGGGTTAGTATAGCTAGACATGATGATTGGCATAGATATAGTGGGCAGAAGGGTCTGTTTCAATGTTGTACAACTCTGAGTGAACTCTGGGTTTAAACTGGTAAATGCCAGTTGTTGTGCAGTAACAAGCAATAGCCGTGCTCTTTCACGCTCTACCTAGAAATTGCAAGTAGCTTGCGAAACATCACTTTGCCAATTCGCTAATTGTATGTTACAGGTGCAATTTTTCAAAGGTCTTTCTCAAACACGAGTGGTCCAGATGTCTTTAATTTTCCAAATTCCATCTAAACCCAAAAGCCTCTGGAAATTGAAAATTACATCTTATTTCCCACCCACCCCCATAATCACAATATGTTTGGCATCCCCAAGTCATCTCTGATGAATTTACTTCTTGTTTCTTTCATGCCTGACACCAACCTTCCATTCATGATTACTTTTGGAAAGTGAGGATTGGACATTCTGCTAGCCTCAAATCCTGAACCTGCCTTTCATAAAATCAAAACCAACATCAAACAGGCACACCAATACTTCACAGACAGAATAACTCGGTACTTCACTTTATTTGTCACTAGAGGCTGCCAGTGCATTCATACAACAGCCAACATCAGATACCATGGAGGAAATAGGTTATAAAGATTAACAAGCTCCTGCAGATAAAAAGGAAATTGCACAGTTATTAAATACTTTAAATGCAAAGCAAGTCCTTCAGTGAAAGTATAGAAAACTACAACTGATGAAGCATAATTTTGATGTATGTATCGATGGATATAGGGAGAATCAATATATTTGTTACATGTTTGTTCCAAATTAAAATAAAATAATGGTGTCATTATTTCAGACTTGGTATGCTAGTTCTTCTTTCAAAAACTGAATGGGCTGACTTAATGCCACATTTAATAGTTAGGAGATAAATAATATTCCAAGAACAGTTTCCACCTTATTTATTCACTTTTTTAATCTTTCCAAGCTGCGAGTTTAAACGTTTTGTTTTAAGCTTGTCACTCAAAGTACAATTTGCCATTGTATTTTCCTCAGATTTTAAATGGCAGTAAAAACATTCCTGATTGAATCCACCACTGCTGCACAGCACAGAGACCCGTGGAAGCAAATGAACACCTGAGGAACTTTGCAATTTATAGTGGCATCCAACCAATGTAAGCATTTCCAGTCCACAGTGATGGATCACCTCCCCCACATCACTTCATAGACTCTACTCGCACAAGTAATTACTTCCACTCCATCGCGGATACTGAGCTTTTGTCAGATATTCAAAACCATTTCTGTGGGAATAGCTCCAACAGTGGCGGATGTCCCAGAAGAAATATTATTAATTCAGCTCCGCATTTCTCACTAATATGAATGTGTATGTCCCTGAGAAAAATAAATGTCTGTACAGCCATTTTGTGACTGATTTTCAGTGAAGATGCCATCCGTTTCTGACAGCTCTCCTTTGACTGCTTCAGGAAATCTTCAAAACCAAACCTGCTTTAATTGTAATTTGACATATGGAATTTTTAATCCATTAATATAACATAAAATGTAAATTTTGAAGTCCGATGCCTGCAATAAGTATTTTAAACCAAGTTATAAACATAAAACAAATAATATTCTTGATACAATGGCATCAATAATAGATTCACTAATTAACCTACTTTTATTTTGTGAAACATTATTTATGTTATATTCAACAATAGAATTCTAGCAGTGGTGTTAAAAATAAATTGCAATCAACCTGGAAAACAGAGTAGCTAGTTAAACTTCGAGAAATATTACATGGCAGCAATATAGTAATTTGCATCAACATTCACGACTACTTTCTATTTCTGCTCCCCAACACATGGTGATAACTGTAAACAGACATTAGTTCAGTTAATGAGAGATGTTTAGCATTCATTTTAAATTGCAGCCCGTTAGATGAAAGACAAAAGCCCATTGGAGAGCAATAGACTTAAAATGGAAAGCACCATGAGAAGGTAGCTGAAAAACTGAACATAGTGCGGGGCCTGATCCGCCCACATGTCGATGTGAAGCTGCTATCAGTAGGCCTGAACACCCAGCAAACATTAACACAACTGGTATTCAGTGGAGTTTGCACATTTCGTCAAGGCCAAGTCTGTCAGCTAACGAGGCCTTTAGGTGGTCCGATTCTGTGTAGGGAGTATACGATTCTGGTAAGAATGGAGAACATCTTCTCTGCTTGGACCGGTTTCTCTCTCCTTACTAGTCACAGGAATTTATAATTATTTTGATCACCTCTTCTGGTGAGAGTCGTTATTAACAGTGTACTTTAGACACAAGGCCCTTTGTTGTGCACAGGGCACCATTTGTGCTGTTCTGCCCTGCCATGATCACTGGATTCTCATAGCCATTTGTAGAATACTGAGCCGTTGTGCCTGTCAAGCAATTTTGGAACAAATTCTGTTCCAGTGTCAGTCCTCTATTTCCCCAGTTTGGGGATGTTACACAGGAGTATTGTGTGCTATGCACCAATAGTGCAAAATAACCAGTTTCCAACATAAATATGTGTATTCTGCTCAATTGTTGCTAACCATGTTCCTCATTCATCTTCCTTTCCTCCTCATTTTCTATTCTTTCAATCACTCTTCTTCATTGAAAAACATAAGTATCTAACCAACATGACTAAACAGACCATTCTGAACTGAAAGGGTGACTGGAATTGCTGGATATCCATCATAGTGTGACAGGGCAATATCGAGGAATCAGGTAATTACCCTATATCAATCAATTTTTGTGTCCACACAGGTGAAAATGATTGAGATTATGTGTATAAATGTAACAAGTTACCCATTATTGCATGTTGGGGAACTGGAAGGAAATTACAATTTTATTGGAAGAATGCACTCTTTAATCTTACCTTGTTTCTTGAATAGACTTTATCCCGTACAACGGGCCTTTGAGTCATATACCCAGTCTCATCTCTAATTCATTGTCTGACAGAAATTTGTCAATAAATACTTTGCATTTGTAAAAGGCTGACAAAAGTTGATTGAGGATAGTAAACAGACTTATAGGTCATCACTAAATCTCCAATTGCCAGTCAATCATCTATCAAATCAATCTCAACATTAACTCGACACAACCTGAACACTATCAAAAGAAAATGAAAGGGTGCCTCACCGTTTGTGTTAATGCGAAAAATGTTGGCTGTGAGCTCCTGAAATACTTCTTGGATTTCATTAGGATCAATCTGTGATGCTGTTGAGGAATAAACAAATGCAATTTACTGCATGGTTAACACAACATATATTGGCTATAACATATGTGATATCATCTCAACAATCACTTCAAATCAATCTCCTCAGATTAATTTCCAGTTAAATGGAGATATTCTTTTTTTAAATGGGCAGCAATATAACAAAAGTGAATTGTAATATATGCTGATTAACTATGCATGCAATAACAACACCAACAGAAATCCCAGGCGATAACTTACCAAAAGCTTAATGATAATTAAAATCACTTGCAAAACTATAATTATTTATATCCATATTTTATTCGAAGAGTTTCTTTAAAATCATACATTTTTGGTCCATTGAATGCACAAGCATGACAGATGGGAGCCAAGAGATGCTGTTGTTTGAGGTAGCCATGTCGAATGCAGCATCGTAACAGTCATAAGATTAAATAGAGGGTGGTCATATATTTTCCTACATACATAGCACACCCAACAATGCAGTGCAGGGACAGGCCCTTCAGCCAATAATATCACTGCTCAAACATGATGAGAGGGGATCTTATTGAAACATATATAATTATTAAGAGTTTGGACACGCTAGATGCAGGAAACATGTTCCCAGTGTTGGAGTAGTCCAGAACCAGGGGCCACAGTTTATGAATAAGGGGTAAGCCATTAAGAACGGAGATGAGGAAACACTTTTTCACACAGAGAGTAGTGAGTCTGTGGAATTCTCTGCCTCAGAGGGCAGTGGAAGCCGGTTCTCTGGATATTTTCAAGAGAGCTAGATAGGGCTCTTTAAGATAGTGGAGTCAGGGGATATGAGGAGAAGGCAGGAATGAGGTACTGATTGTGGATGATCAGCCATGACCATATTATGACAGTGCTGGCTTGAAGGGCCGAATGGCCTACTCCTGTACCTATTGTCTATTGTCTATGATGCCAATTTAAACTAAGCTCCTCTGCCTGCATGTGTCCAATATCCCAGCATTCCCTGCATATCCATGTACCTATCCAAAAGCCACTTAAATGCTACTGGCACAGTGGCACACTCATAGAGTTGCTGCCTTTCAGCACCAGAGACCCGGGTTCAACCCTGACTACGGTTGTTGTCTGTGTGAAGTTTGTACATTCTCCTTGTGGTCGCTTGGGTTTTTCTCCGGCTGCTCCAGTTTCCTCTGACTCCAAAGACATACAGGTGTTTAGGTTAATTTGGCTTCAGTAAAATTGTACATTTTCACTGGTGCGTAACGGAGTGCTCGTGCAAGGGGATTGCTGGTCGTCACGGACTTGACGGGCCAAAGGGCCTGTTTCCGCGTTGTATCTCAACACTAAACAAAATGAAACGAAACACTTCTGGCAACATGTTCCAGGCACCTATCACTCTCTGTGCTAAAAAAAAATTGCTACACACATCTCCTTTCAACAATCTCCCACTGACTATAAAGCTACGCCCTCTAATATTTGACATTTCGACCCTTGGAAAAACGTTCTGGCTTTCTATCCTATCTATGCCTCTCATAATTGTATATACTTCTCTCATATCTCTCCACAACTGCCAATGCTCCAGACACAATGGAGAACCAATTAGATATTGTGGGGTGTGTAGGATGAAACTGCAGACACTGCTTTAGACCTAATGTAGACAAAAAAATGTTGGAGTAACTCTGTGGAGTAGGCAGCATCTCTGGAGAGAAGGAATGGGTGACCTTTCAGGCCGAGACCCTTCTTCAGACCTGATGCTTCGGTTCAAGACCCATTCCATCTCACCGGAGATGCTCCCTGTCCCACCGAGTTACTCCAGCAATTTGTGTCTATCTTAGATAATGTGAGATTTGACTACTTTCTATTGCTTTGGTCTCACACACAGAACTGGCCAGCTAGGTCTCCCATCAGCACTGAGACAGTTTCAGGTTCAAGTCAAGTCAAGAGAGTTTATTGTCATGTGTCCCAGATAGGACAATTAAATTCTTGCTTTTTGCAACACAACAGAATATTGTAAGCAAAAATACAGAACAGTTCAGTTCAATATACATATAAATAAGCAGATAAAGTGCAATAGGTTGGTGCACAAGGTCAGAGAATACATGGTTATTGTACTTATCCATGCAGAGAGAACAGGGAGTCTGTTTCATAAAAAAGGGAAAATGAAGAGCTATCCATGAGATGGCAGGGCCGTCCCCAGATATTCGTAAAACATCGGTTGAGCATGCATAGATTGTATAGAATCTATAGTTAACATTATTGGTTTGTTATAAACTAGGAAGAGCAGGAAATGGTTATATTCATGGCTTATCCAGTTATTCTCTTGAATTGTTTACCTGAGATTTACAATGCACCTCTCTCCACTGGTGATACATATTATATTTTATACATAATCATACTAATACATATACATACATATGTATGGTTTGTGGCGGCACCTGATAGCAATCCATGGTCACAACGAACCATCGGCTCTAGAGGGTGGTATCTTGGTGGGGGAGGCACAAATCACGGTGTCGGTATCTGAATTGTTATTTAAGGCCGGGCAACGCCCGTGTCAGGTGAGGAGTAGAGAGCTGTATTGCAGAAGAATAAACACGTCTAGTGCACACAACCTGTGTCCGTCTAGTTTTGGGCTGGACTCCTGCCAGTCCCCGCCAGAGGTTAATGTATGAGGAGCATTTGATAGCCCTGGGCCTGAATTCGCTGGAGTTTAGAAGGTTGAAAGAGGATCTCATTGAAACCAACCGAATAACGAAAGGCCTAGATAGAGTGGATTTGGAGCGGATGTCTCCAGTAATGGGAGAGTCTAGGTCAGAGGGCACAGCCTGAGAATAAAAGGATGTACCTTTAGAATCTGTCGAATCTGTTGGTGGTGAATCTGCCGAAATCATTGCCACAGACGGCAGGGGAGGCCAAGTCATTGGGTATTTTTAAAGTGGAGATTGATTAGAAAGGCTATGAAAGGATATGGGATGAAGGCAGAAGAAAGGGGTAGAGAGGAAAAATCGCTCAGTGATGATTAAAGGCAGAGCAGATTTAATGAGCAGAATGGCCTAATTATGTTCCAATGTCTCATGAATTTCTGAACACAATCGATAGGCACTTAAAATGGATCCGAGACCCATGGCTCGTTTCCTGTAATACTACCCACTATTCAAGTCTGTCCAGTATCCAAGCTCCAGCCTGACCCTGTACCCTTGCCCATTTTCCTACCTCCATCCAGTATCCATTTATTCTCCAGGTGTCCACAAATGTATCAATCCCTTTTCAGATCATACACCTTTGAGAGAGAGAATTTAATGGATTTTCAACCTTCCGCATGAAGAACTATTTCTGACTCTTAGGTCTCAATGGAAGGCCTCTTATCTGGGGCTGTTACTTCCAGTCCTAGACTCTCTGGACAGAAGGAGCAGTCTCTGCCGTCCTCTGAGAATTTTAAATCTTATACAGAAATCGTTTCTCATTCTTTGACATTTTCTATATTACAATAGTGCGTCAAAGGTACTTATTTGGTTGTAAAGCATTTTTGGATGGATTCCGGCCATGAAATATAAACCCAGGTCTTTATTTGTTTCTTATAAATTCCAGATTCCTCACTGGAAAGCCCTCTCATCACAGGAATCAATCTTGTGAGCATTCGTCACCACTGCTCCAAGGCAGGTAGACCTTGCCTTAAGTAAAACGACATAATATTCCAGATGAGATTTCACCAAACTCCAAAAACAAATATTGAAGCAATACTTCCTTACTCGCAGCACTTGCAATAATGATCAATACACTGGAGACACAAGAGACTGCAGATGTTGAAACCTCGAGCCAAAAAGAAACTGCTGGACAAGCATCATCTCATAGTCATAAACATGGAAATAGGCCCTTCCGACTAACTTGCCCATGCTGATCAACATGCTCCAACACACTAGTCCCACCTGCCTATATTTGGTCCATAATCCTCTAAACCTATCCTATCTATGTACCTGTCCAAATGTCTCTTCAATGTTATGACAGTACCTGCCTCAACTGCCTACTCCATTCCCATGCACCTGCCATCATTTGTATAAAAAACTTACCCCTCAGATTCCTATTAAATCTTTTCCCACTCACCATAAACCTATGCCCTCTTGTTCCCGATTCCCCTTCTCTGGTCAAAAGACTGTGCATCTAGCCAATCTATTCCTCTCTTGATTTTGTACACCTCGATAAGATCACCCCTCATCCTCCTGTGCTCCAAGGAATAAAGTACCAGCCTGCTCAACCTTTGCTCATGTTCAGATCCTCGAGTTCTGGTAACATCCTTGTAAAGCCCCTGTCACACTTAGGAAACCTGAACAAAAACCTCTGGCGATTTTACGCCCCACCCAAGGTTTCCGTGAGGTTCCCAGAGGTTCCCGGAGGTTCCAGTCACTCTCCATGAGTTACCAGGGGTTCTGGTCAATTGCCTGGAGAGCCTCGACTGAAGCGTGAGCTGCATCTGCTGACCAAAGATCCTGTAGGATCTTTGTTGCCAACCACGCACACACACACAAACACATCGCAAAGGTGGGGGCCAGGGACAGCGGAGGAGCGCTTTCTGCGCGTGAAGAGGAAAGTAAACGGCTGCCACAGAGCACGGTAAGTCCTTTAGAGAGTGCGGGAGGGAGGGAGAGAAGGGGGAAGAAGGGGAGAGAAGGATGTAGAGGAAAGGGAGAGAGAAGAAGGGGAAAGAGAAGGGGAAAGAGAAGGGGAGAGAAGGGAAGAGAAGGGAAGAGAAGGGGGCAGAAGGGGAGAGGGAAGGGGATAGAGAAGGGGAGAGAACGGGGGGGGGGAAGGAGGAGTGAAGACAGTTTAAAGAAGTTTAATAAAGTTAGCGGGCATTTTACCTTCCGGCGGATCTTCCAGGTCCTGAAAACCAAAGAAGATTTATTTGCTGAAAACTCCAATGAGCTAATCAGAATGGCCGGTCAGTGAAGGCTTCGACAGCCTGTAAGTAAATAGCGACCCCACTCCACTGGCTTCGACAAAACGGCAACCTATTTTTAGTCAAGGCCGGTTTTGTGTTTTTTTTAAATAATCGCAGGAACATAGAAGAAGCCGCGACTACGCGGAAACCACTTTCCACAATTAGGGAGAGTGACCGGAACCTCCGGGAACCTCACGGAAACCTATTGTGGGGTGCAAGTTCTCCAGCCGTTTCCGTTCAGGTTTCCTAAGTGGTAAGATCCGCCGGAAGGTAAAATGCCCGCTAACTTTATTAAACTTATTAAAACTGTCTCCACTCCTTCTCCCCCCCATCCTCCCCCCTTCTCCCTCCCCTTCTCCCTCCCCTTCTCCCTCCCCTTCTCACTCCCCTTCTCGCTCCCCTTCTCTTTCCCCTTCTCTCTCCCCTTCTCTGTCCTTCTCTCCCCTTCTCGGCTCCCTCCCACGCTCTCTAAAGGACTTACCGTGCTCTGTGGCAGCGTTTACTTTCCTCTTCATCGCACAGAAAGCGCTCCTCCGCTATCCCTGGCCCCCACCTTCGCGATGTGTGTGTGTGTGTGTGTGTGTGCGCGGTCGGCAGCAAAGATCCTATAGGATCTTTGATCAGTAGATACAGCTCACGCTTCGGTCGAGGCTTTCCAGGCAAGTGACCAGAACCTCTGGTGACTCATGGAGAGTGACCAGAACCTCCGGGAACCTCAGGGAAACCTTGGGTGAGGCACACCATCTCCAGAGGTTTCTGTTCGGGTTTCCTAAGTGGGACAGGGGCGTAAATCTTTTCTGCACAATTGCCAGCTTGACAACATCTTTCCCGTAACATGGTGACCAAAACTGAACAGTCTGAAGAAGGGTCTCGACCCGAAACGTCATCCATTCCTAATGTGGTTTGAAAATATAGTTTGGAAATGCTAAAGCTGTGTTGCCTTTTGTTTGGAAATGCTAAAGCTGTGTTGCCTTTGGTTTGGAAATGCTAAAGCTGTGTTACCTAATTAAAGTTGCCTTGCCTAATTAAAGTCGCCTTGCTTAATTAAAGTTGCCTTGCCTAATTAACGTTGCCTTGCCTAATTAACATTGCCTTGCCTAATTAACATTGCCTTGCCTTCTATATAATTAAAAGTCTAATCTTGACCACTTCCTGTTTGCATTTTATATTGATTTTAGCAAAAACGCTACCATGTATGGCTGCGATTTTTGGCCATCTTACTCAGAGTACCCCTCCGCTCATCAGGTGCCGAGGATGTTTCCCATAGATGAAAAATAAAAGAGTTATCAGTGTTTTACAAAAGTTGCGATTCTCTCTCCTGTCAATCACGCCATGAAGGCCAAGCCCCTTCTGGTGGGAGTGGGGGAGGGACTATAAAACCCAGAAGTGTGGGCATGGCTCAGTCTCTGCAAGGTGGAGGAGGGAAAGGTCACGACTTGCTGTCATCAGTGGCCTTCCACCCTGCTTGAAATGGTATGAAACTGCACTTAAATTTGGTGGCCTTGCACCCTGCTTGAAGTGGAATTTCAAGGAATAGCCTTGAGACAACTGCCAGCCCACCAGCAATGAGTGAGCCGCCAGCCCAAGAATCCATTCTGCCCACAATGTCCATACTAGCCCTCTGGAAACCAGTCCCTTCAGCCCACAACACCCATACTAGCGCTCCAGAAAGTCCCCCTCCCTCCCACATTGGCCACCAATATTGGAATTGGTGGAGAGGTGGAATATTGCACTGGGGGACCAACCCTCCCATGTGATGCTGGGACCCAACGGGTCCCCCTTAGTCTAGTCTCTAAACAAGAAATAAAACTAGTTAGGAACTCATTAACCAATCAGATTTTCACGGTGTAGGGAGGTACTGCAGATGGACACAGAATGCGGGAGTAACTCAGTGGGACAGCCAGCATCTCTGTATAGAGGAATGGGTGATGTTTCGGGTCGAGACCCTTCTTCGGACTCTCAATCCGAAAAGTCTCGACTCGAAACGTCATCCATTTCTTCTAACCAGTGATGCTGCTTGACCCACTGAGTTACTCCAGCATTTTGTGCCTATCTTCGGTGTAAACTGGCAACTGCAGTTCCTTCCTTCACAGGAACTGCAGATGCTGGTTTAAACCGAAGGTAGACATAAAAACCTGAAGTAACTCAGAGGGTCAGACAGCTACATTGGAGAAAAGAAATAGGTGACATTTTGGGTCGAGGCACTTCTTCAAACTGAGTGTCAGGGGAAAGGGAAACGAGACATATAGATGGTGATACAGAGATATGGAACAAATGAATGCAAGATATGCAAAAAAGTAATAACGATCAAGGAAACGGTCCATTGTTGGCTGTGGACTGGGTGGTAACGGGTTATACAGAAAATGAAATTCACCACCATGACAGTGAAACTAGTACAACAACTAGGGTGATGTGTTGTTCCCCTAATTTGCATTTGGCTTCAATCTGACAATGGTGGAGGGTATGGGAATGACTCTTATACAGTACATCGGCAAGACCAAACATAGACTGCGCAATAATTTGACTGAACACTTTCGCTCAGTCTGCCTACATTATCTCCTGGTTGCCAAACACTTTAACTCCCCTTCCCATACTGATCTTTTTGTCCTGGGCCTCCTCCATTGTCAGAGTGAGGCCAAATGCAAATTGGAGGAACAGCAACTCATATTTTGCTTGAACAACACAACCCAGTGGTATGAATATGATTTCTCTAACTTCACGGATATTGATTTCAGATTCAGATTCAGATTCAGATTCAATCTTATTGTCATTGCACTTTTCAGTGCAACAAAATGGTTTAGCCTGTAGTCATAACATAGAATAAATAACAAAAACACACACTCAACACAGTTTAACATCCACCACAGTGAGTCCACCAGGCACCTCCTCACTGTGATGAAAGGCAAAAAGTCCCAGTCCCAAAGTCCATGTCTCTTCCATCCTTGCTCTCCCTCTGCGCTGAGTGATCCAGGCCTCCAATGTTGTGACCCCACCGGGTGATGGTAAGTGAAGTCCCGCGGCTGAATCCGAACAGGCCGGTTCAAACTCCGCGGCCCGGGGCGGTCGAAGCTGCCGCCCCCCCAGTCCAGCGGACGAAGCTGTTGTTGCAGGAGCTCCGGAAAAACAGGTCATCAACCTGTGACCTGCAAGCTCCTGACGATGTCGTCCACCGGCCCGAGCCAAGCCACCGGAGCTCCGAAGTCGGGTCGGAAGTCGAGTCGCAACATCACCACAGCCCCGAAGTCGGCCAGCCCCACATTGGTATGTCCTGGCTGGCACTGCCTCCGGAGCCTTGAGGTCGGTCCCAGTTGGAGGCTGCCAGCCAGACGGGAGACGGAGACGGGGGATACGGCAAGAAAGGTTGCAACCCCCCCCCCGAAGGAACATGCTTCTCCCACCCCCCCCAAACATACACAACTAAAATAAACCAAAATAAACTGTAACAACGGGACAAAATAAAACAAAAAAAGATAAGACAAACTGACTGCAGGCGAGCCACAGCTGCGAGGCAGTGCTGCCACTTCCGGTACTTTCTCTAACTATGTTTCTAATCTTTCTACCTAAATAGGACACAGGAAATATGAACAAGAATAGACTATTTTGTTCTTTGAGCCTGGAAAGCAATTCAAGAATACAGCTGATTATTATTATTTCAGTGCCTTTAACCCATCCCGTATCCATACTCCTTCATTTCCTTAATATTCCTAATTCCATACATTGAACACAATACGTGGATGAATAAGTGCACCCCTGGGCAGAGGATTACAAATTGTGTTTGTTTAAGAAGGAACTGCAGATGCTGGAAAATCGAAGGTACACAAAAATGATGGAGAAACTCAGCGGGTGCAGCAGCATCTATGTAGCGAAGGAAAGAGGCACCGTTTTGGGCCGAAAGCCTTCTTCAGACTGATGCGGGGTGGGGGGAGGCAGGGAGAAGAAAGGAAAAAAGGTGTTTGTTTCCTTGTTTCAAGTCCAAATAAACTACTCCTTATTTTGAGACCATGATCCCAAATTAGAATTTTTTCTATTAGACTCCTTACTCAGGTGGAACGTTTCCCCATGATCTACTCTGTCAAACCCACTTTTAATTAATACTAGACTAAATGGGACCCATTGGCCCCATGTTCACACGGGAGGGCTGGTCCCCCAACCCAATATTGGTGGCCAGTGGGGGGGGGGGGGGTCTTTCTGGAGCGCTAGTATGGGTGTTGTGGGGTGAAGAGACTGGTTTCCAGAGGGCTAGTATGGACATTGTGGGCTGAATGGATTATTGGGCTGGCAGCACAGTCATTCAAGCCTGGCATGCTGGCAGCTCACTCACTCACGGCTGGTGGGCTGGCAGTTGACAAACGGCTATTCCTTGAAATTCCATTTCAAGCAGAGTGCAAGGCCACCAAAATTCAAGTGCTGTTCCCTACCATTTCAACCAGGGTGCAAGGCCACCAAATTCAAATGCAGTTTCATACCATTTGAAGCAGGGCGCAAGGCCACCAAATTCAAATGCAGTTTCATACCAAATCAAGCAGGGTGAAACCATCATAAAAACCACATAAAAACCACACTCACATTTCAGTAGACATTCAGTGTGTTAAGTTGGTTCACAGCTCAGACAGAGAGTCGTGACCTCTCTCTCCCCCATCTTCGAGAGACTGAGCCACGTGCACACCTCAGGGTTTTATAGTCCCTCCCACTCCCACTGGAAGGGGAAGACTGACTAAGGTGGCCAAAAATCACAGCCATAAGTGGTAGCGTTTTTTGCTAAAATCAATATACAGGGCAAATAATAAGTGGTCAAGTTTAGACTTTTAATTATATGCTTTTTCAAACCAACCACTGCCACATTTGCTTAGCATTGGAAAAACAACCACCACCACATTTGCTTAGATTTTTCAAACCAACCACCACCACGTTTGCTTAGTTTGTTCAAACCAACCACCACCACCACATTTGCTTAGCTTTTTCAAACCAACTACCACCACCACATTTGCTTAGCTTTTTTAAACCAACCAACACCACAACCACATTTGCTTTGGTTTTTCAAACCAACCACCACCACCGCCACACTTGCTTTGCTTTTTCAAACCAACCACCACCACATTTGCTTTGTATTTTCAAACCAACCACCACCACATTTGCTTTGCATTTTCAAACCAACCACCACCTTAATTAGACACGACAACTTGAATTAGGCAAGGCAACTTTTATTAGGCAAGGCAAATTTAATTAGGCAAGGCGACTTTAATTAGGCAAGGCAACTTTAATTAGGCAACACAGCTTTAATTAGGCAACACAGCTTTTGCATTTCCAAACCAAGGCACCACAGCTTTAGCAATTCCAAACCAAAGGCAACACAGCTTTAGCATTTCTAAACCCAAAGGCATCACAGCTTTAGCATTTCCAAACTAAATTTTCAAACCACATTAAGGGCACCGACAGGTCAGTAAAACCACTCACAGTTTAGTAGACACGTGTTCAGTGTTATTCACAGCTCAGACTGAGAGATGTGACCCTCTCGCTCCCCCATCTTGCAGAGACTGACTGAGGCACTCAACACTTCTGGGCTTTATAGTCCCTCCAGAAGGGGTGTGCCTTTCAGCAGAGAGAATCTCAACATTTTTTAAACACTAATAACGCTTTTATTTTTAATTGATTGGAAAAATCCCCTTGTCCTGCGCAGCGGCGGGGGATGGGACTCTGAGTAAGATGGCCAAAAATCACAGCCGTAAGTGTCAACATTTTTTCTAAAATCATTACACAGAACAACAGGAAGTGGTCAAGATCAGACTTTTAGTAATATAGATGTCTCAATGAGCTCACCTACAATTCTTCCAAACCAGAGGTCTAGCCTACCGAATCTCTCTTCATATGACATCCTACAATTCCTATCTGTGAGAGGCCAGAATTTGCTCTGAATTATTGCTATAGTTGCAATGATAGTGGGGTTATCAATGTGGAAAGATCCCAGGAATCAGTTTACAAATCCACCCGTACTATTTATTTTAAGATCAGGAGATCAAAATTGTATACAATGTTCCAGGTGTGATCTGAGCAAAGTTGCACATAATAGCAGTAAAACATGTCTTTTACTTAAAATTTACTGAAATCATCTTGTGATAAAGTGACATAAAATTTGCCTTCTGCCAGCTGCACCCACGTTACGTTTCAGTAACATATGTACGAGGGCACTCAAGATCCTTTGAACATTAATATAACTCAGACTTTCAGCACTTTTCTATTGAAGTGGATAACCTCACATATTTTATCTGCCATGTTATTGCCTTTCAACCTAGCTCATCTATATCTCCTTGAAGCCTCCTTGCATTCTGAACATGACTAACATTACCACATAGTTTGATGTTATTAGATAGATTAGATAAATTGCATCTGGTCCCTCAGCCAATCATGGATTTAAATTGTAGGCTTCCCACACGCTCATCCCTGCAGTATCCTACTGGTCATGGCTCACCAACTTGAGAAAGATCCATTTATTATTACATATTTTATCCATTTGTAAGTTACTTGGCATCTGGAAGCAAGTGGATGAGAATGTGGGACAACATAGAACTGGTGTGAATGGATGATCGAAAGTCGGTGTGGACGCATATGAGCCGAATTACCCTTTTCCATACTGTATCTCCCAACTTGGGCGGCACGGTGGCGCCGCGGTAGTGTTGTTGCCTTACGGTGCTACAGACTCGGATTCGGTCCTGACTATGCATGCTTGTCTGTAGATAGTTTGAACATTCTTCCCGTGGCCTGCATGGGTTTACTCCGGGATCTCCAGTTTCCTCCCACACTCCAAAGACGTACAGGTTTCTAAGCTAATTGGCTTGGTATAATTGTAAATTGTCCCTAGTGTGTAGGATAATGTAAGTGTGTGGAGATCGCTGGTCGGTGTGGACTCGGTGGGCCAAAGGGCCTGTTTCTGCACTGTATCTCTAACCTAAACTAGCATATTGTCCAATTCCATGTGCTCTAACCTTGTTTGTAAACCATCTGTGTGATATTATACAATACAATACAATACAATACAATACAATACAATACTGTTTATTGTCATTTGAACCTCAAATGAAGGTCAAATGAAATTTTGTTTCTGCAGTCATAACAAGAAAAGAACCAAGGCACACACCAACACAATTTACACACACATCCATCACAGTGAATCTCCTCCTCACTGTGATGGAAGGCAAGTCTTGTCTCTCCCCTGCTCTCCATTCTTCTTCCGATGTCAAAGCCCCCCGGCGGGTGCTGGCAAGTCCCGCGGCCATTTAAGCCGCACCAGGCAATGTGAGGCCCTGCTCCAGGTCTCAATGTTGGAGCCCCTGGCGGTTGCTGGCAAGTCCCGCGGCCGTTTATGCCGCGTCGGGCGATGTAAGGCCCCGCTCCGGGTCACCTTCAACCCCACAACTCGGGCGGGAGAAGTTGCCGTTGCGGGTGCTCCGAAAAGCAGTCTCCCACCAGGGACCCGCGAGCTCCCGATGTCACCGTCCACCGGGCCTGCGGCTGGAGCCTCCGAAGCCAAGGAGCCGGGTCGCAGCAGCGCGCCACCACAGCTCCCCACGCTCCGAGGCCGGCCAGCCCTATAAGGTAAGTCCGCAGGCTCAGCAACTGGAGCCCCCAGGTCGTTCCGGTTGGAAGCTGCTCCATGGTGCTAGGCCCCAACGACAACAGAGACCCGACAGGGAAAAGGTCGGGTCCCCCGTACAGGGAAGAGATTTAAAAGTTTCCCCCACCCCCCCTACACATACACAGTTGAAAACAATTAAAAAAACACTACAAACTATACATTCAACGGGACAAAAAATAAAAAAAGACAGATGGACTGCAGAAGCTGCTGCAACGTCGGTCGCGCCACCTGGAACGTGTTATTATTGAATTATTGAAAACGTTCTAAAAATCGAAATACTTTATCACATTCACAATTCCCTTATCCATACTACGAGATACACTTATCATCTGATGAATGCCGGAATCTTCCATTTGTCCTACCTATTTTTATTTTTCACATTACTCATAATTTTAAAAGCAAAAAACAGGAGACACAGTTAAGATTTAAATACCACGTTAAAATGTGAGTTCGTGATCCAGTGATTGGACAGAGCAATTTACATTTGGAAATTTGCTTTGCCCCCTTTGTTCCACACTAATTCTGGTACATTTGCATCTTCAGAGTATGAAAATGATCTACATAAATTAAAATGCACAAAGCATTCGTCAGATTTATTTGCTTTGAAACAACAATAATTTGGTTGGGATATTCCCTGTCTGAGCCAGGAGGTCACTTTTTTCACTTTTGTTTTCTTCATCATCATCATTTGGATCAAGAATTTGCAGTCAGCATGCTTCCATTTCAATTTTGTGGGTTATTGAGGTGACTCTGAGACCAGGGGGGCGGTATGGTGGCGCATCAGTAGAATTGCTAGTTTACAGCACCAATGACCCGGGTTCAATCGTGACAACGGGTGCTGTCGGTACAGAGTGCGTTCCTGGATGGCCTGGATGGGTTTTCTCCGGGTGCTCCGGTTTCCTCCCACATTCCAATTGACGTATAGTTTGTAGGTTAATTGGCTTCGGTAAAATTGTAAATTGTCCCCAGTGTATAGGATTATATCTCTACACTTCTTCAATGTCCTCTTCTTCATGTCTTATCCACCATTTCAGACGTGGCATCACCAGGAAGGGCAGCATTTATAATCAGAAACAGAATAGTACTTTATTTGCCAAGTATGTTTTGCAACATACGAGGAACTGAATTTAGACACAAAGTGCTGGAGTAACGCAGTGGGTCGGGCAGTTTCTTTTGGAGAAAAAGGTTAGGTGATATTTTGGGTTGAGACCTTTCTTCAAACATTGAATTGAATTGTTGTCTGGGTATTGATTTGTTGCAGTTCCCATTCCGCAATCTTGATTTTTTGCTTTGATTATCAAACAACCATTGCAAATGAAGAGATTTATGAATAGTATTATCTGATTTTATTGGATGACATGCAAAACAAGGCTTTTCACTATATTTCAGCAAACATGACAATAACACTACATGTTTTCTTATTGAGTATTTGCCCAATTCATTTTGAGAGTAATTATTGGAAATGCTTTTATCCTTTTTGGCAGTGCAACTCAGATCACAATAACTAATTGAATAAAACAATTCTCTTCATTTCCCCGATTGTTTTTTTAAAATCAAATAACTCAGATCTGTCACCTGGATACAAAGCCTCTTGCCAGTGGATCAGTCTCTCTTTATACATCAAATTCTTCCGCGCTTTGAACACGATTATTAAATCTCCGTTTATTTTCTCTGTTGAAGAATATAACCCCAGCCATTCTACTCTCTCTCCTTGAATACAGGTCGTCATACTAGGAAGACAAACTTGTACTTATAGTTCATCTTTCTTGCCATTCTCAGAATGTCACAATGTGCTTAAGAGCCCGTGAAGTATTTTTGAAGATAAGTCACTGTCAAAATAGAGGCATATCTTCACTCCAAGTATTATGGGTGCAATGGAGATTGAAGAAATGTCTTTGAATGCTCTATGAAATATTGGCATCTTTCCAGGAATGTGGTCAAAATGGGATATAATGCTCTGATTGAAGCATTACAATTGGTTTTAAAAGATGAGCATGATTTTCTTGTTCTTATATTTTATGCTTCCATTAATAAAGTCAAAAATCTGGACCTGCGCTTTCACTGAGAAACAATGTTCATTATTCATTCAAGGGATGTGGGCTTTGTAGATTGAGCATGCATTTAAATGTCCATCCATGGCAAGTCAGGGTACTGTGTGGCTTGGAGAGCAACCTCTGGGTCACAGTGTTCCCATGCTTTTGTTGACCTTGTCCGGTAGAAGTCATGGGTTTTGAAAGTTCTGTCTGAGAAATCTTGGTCTGTTGCTGCCATGCACCCTGTAGATGGGACAAACTACTGCTAATCTGTGAGAGTAGTGGAGTGAGTGGTTGTGGACTTGGTGCTTATCAAGTGGATTGCTATGTACTGCATGGTGTAGATCTTCCTGAGTGCTATTGAGCCTCCACTCTCCCAGGCAAATGGACAATATTCCATTACAATTCTGATGAGTCTTATAGATGATTTTAGATGGTGATAGATGGTTCCCAGCCATATAGATGGTGAGAAAGTTGCTGACATGCTTTGTAGCCTTGTTATGTAGATGATAGACACAAAAAGCTGGAGCAACTCAGCGGAACAAGCAGCATCTCTGAAGAGAAGGAATGGGTGACGTTTCAGGTTGAGACCCTTCTTCAGTATATGGCTACTCCTGTTCAGTTTCTGGACTTGACTTGCAAAGATTATTTGGCTCAAAGATTATAATATGTAACCTTCAAACTTCTCTGCCCAGCATCCATTTTTATATTGCATTAATGTAAGTTTTCTCCCCTTATTCTCCATTCCATAATGCATCAGCTCACACTTCTCACCATTTAATTCCATCTGCCTGCGTGGGTGTACATTTCAACAGTGAAGAATAACTATGGAAACAAAGAAATGTTAGGCTCGTGATTGGATTGCTGGATTTCCAACAAGCTTTTTCTGTTTAGTCTTTAAACCGTATTCAATTTATTTGCAATTTTCTCTTTTTATCTAAAATAGAACATAGAACATCACAGTGGAAGAACAGCACCAACAGTCCACCATATGTGTGCCGAACATGATGCCAAGACCAACTCTTATCTGCATGTTGGTAATCCATATCCTGCCATTCCCTGCATATCCAAAAGTTGCTTGAATGCTACTATCGTATCTGCCTCAACCACTGCCCCAGACAGTGTGTTCCAGAGTCTCGCCACTCTCTGAGAACAAATCTTGCCAGGCACACCCTTTTAAACTTTGTCTCTCTCACCTTAAAGCTATGCCTTCTAGTATATATTTTTTCCATTCTGGGGAGATGGCTCTGACAGTCTATCCTATCTACACCTCTCATTGTTTTATACACCTCTATCAGTTGGCCCCGCATTCCAGAGTCTATAGAAAAAAAAAAGATACTGTCACAGATAATTTCCATTCTCTGGTGTTCCCCCAAAGCCTGTCATATTTCTCAACTATTATTTATTTAGTTCTCCTTTGAAAAGCGCAACTGCATCTGTGTCCACCACATTCCAAATTATACATTTCAGACCATTACAACCACTAAATAAAAGGGCTTTTTATTACATCACACTGGAATTTTTGTCAATCAATTTAGACATTTGATTTCAGGTCCTTGACCCCTTTTCCACCTGGAGCCCATTGGACCCATCCAAAACCCTGTATAACTATGTCAAATCTGTCCTTACCAAGCTGCAAAAAGAACAAAGGAGTCTGAAGAAGGATCTCGACCTGAAATGTTGTCTGTCCGTCCCTCCATTGATGCTGGATTGATCTCCATGTGAACAGATATGCAAGAGCAGGCAGAACCAATAGGCCTACCAGGATAGTCCTGTTTGTGTCTCGGTTAAGCGATAGAAGCGGGATTTGGAGGATTGGAACACATTCAAGATGAAAGCTGTGAAGTGGAGGAGCTCCAGATTCCAGTAAATGCAGTCACTTGTGTTTTTGTTTCTCTTCGGACTACCAGTCTCGGGCATCTCCACTCCTGTACTTCTCACCGGCTTATTGAAGTACCCCAATTTGTAAATCAATTGATTGACAAGGACTATTTCCAGTAACTCTGCCTTCAACCTTCAGGCAGTAAGTGCTAATGCCTACTGCTGGCCAGAAGGTAACATTTTATTAATTACCATCTTGGCTATTTTGAGATTATGGCCTCAACCAGGCTCTCCCAGAAAAGTTCTTACCATTCCAATAACATCAAGGCTGTGAGTTGATCCAGAGGGAAAAGCAGGGAATTAGAAGGGGCAAGCAGCCTTGTGCCACCTATTGTCTGCCTCCTAAAGCTGTGCGCTGAGTGATTCTGGTGAAGATTTGGGGAACACGCAACAGCATCACAAATTGATATGTGGTATATGTTCTCAACCTGGGTCACCAAAGAAATTAAAAGCAAAACTAACTCCAAACAAATTGCAGATGAAATGTATCAAATGATGTGCTTCTTAAAAGCAGCAAAAAAAATTTTGTGTGGCAACACCCTCACCTCCCTGTATGACATCAGGAAGGCAGTTGCGGCACGTTGGGGTGCAACTTTGGGCTTATTTTATAATTAAATGCATTTTGATATAATTTAGCAAAGAATTATGTCAATTAGATAAACATTACAACATATGACACTCCAAATCAGCCCATTAGGAAGCTATAATTGATACTCCAGCTGCTCATTTCTGAGATTAGTTGCCAAGATACAGGTGTAGTGCATTAGGGATTCTGTTAAGTGGTCATTCACGATAAATTTGTCATCATATTTCCTAAACACCTGCTGGAAATTTTAGCACCAAGTTTCCACAAAGAATCTTTTGATGACGAATATCTGCAGAGCTGTGGAAGTAATTTGACACAAACAGAG
Organism: Raja brachyura; assembly: GCA_963514005.1. The sequence continues at coordinate 65,765,062 of OY740784.1, forward strand.
CTGATCAATTGACAGGCAATACCAACCACTTACCCTCAATTTCTACATGCTACATTATTCTGCTCCTCTGCTCTATTATGGTCACTAGAAATACCCGTGTATGCTTGACATAATCTAATCCAGCTTCACCCATGTATGTAATTTTTTTATTGACTAATTCAATTTAAAAGTGAATTGAAAGAGCTTGGGTCTTGTTAGCTTAATTAAAGTAAACACTAAATAGTTTATTTGTTTATTTGAATGCAAACTCATTATAGAACAAAAGTAAAAGTAAAATTACATTGCCTAGATAATTCATAGTTCTTTCTTATTTCTCAACTACAGTTTCCTGCATCTACAGACCCTGTTTCCTATCATTAATTTCACAAGGCATTATTGCGTATTTTACATTTCCTATTAAAATGATCAAACAATTGTGTCCTTAACTAGCTGTATAATACCACTTCCGCTAGCTTACAGCTGTTTGTTTTCAAACAATTTTATTTGATTAAGGGCCCAATAAAACAAGTGTTAAAAATAAAAATGTCAGAGGAATAAAAGGAGGTGTTCTCTGTGCATTCAAAATTATTTTCTTTCCGTTTTTATAGACATAGACTCAAGCATGGCACAGCAATCAAACTGAGAAAAAAAGGAAACTTGTCTCTGAAGCACAGAAACTTGCATTAAACATGCTTTAAAAATCATGGGAAATAAATATTGTGGGCTTTCCATAATCTTCCAATACACTTCAGGTGGATGATCATAGGAAAACTTGGAAAGATAGTTATGTATAAAAGGCAGCAGAGTGACAACAGCTCTAGCTCTCGCAGCGCGAGAGATCCAGATTCGATCCCAACCTCAGGTACTGGTTCCTCCCATATCTGAAAGACATGTGGGATTGTAGCTTAATTGATCTCTGTAAAATCGTCTCATGTGCAGAAAGTTGATGAGAAAGTGGGATAACACAGAACTAATGTGAATGGCTGATTGATGATCGGCTTGGACTCGGTGGGCCGAAAGGCCTGTTTCCATGTCGTATTGCGAAATAAACTAAATTAAACGAACTGCATACATTGACCAATAACAATTGGCAGCCCTGCTGAAGATACTCCCGCTTCATATACTTTGGAGAAGTTACTGTACACTCAATTTTAATGAAGCATTTCGGCTCCTGAAGCTTGGGCTCCATTAACCCATTTTCTTCCAAATGGGAGTAAGAATCCTCTCCATTAGTTTCCCTACCACTAACTTCAGGCTCACCAACTTTTATTTCACCAGATTCCTACTTTCACTTCTTAAACAACATTTGAAGGAAGCCAATGCCTCTGACAGCAGTCAAGCACTTTTCTCAAATATGGCCAAGATGAAAATGGCCCAATGCAAAAATCAGCCAGCCTTCCCAGCTCTGTTTATTATACAATGATTCATGTTGGCAAGAACTGTTTAACTGCTGTTGTGTGGTTACAACATTGGGCTTGGTGCAACACAGACACATATCGTCGATACCACACATAGCCAGAATTATAGATGAGGAACAATTACTGGACTGAACTACAATCTGGTGGGAAGGACAGGTTGAAAGATACACGAGGCAGAGACAGAATTGGTGGATGAGGGGATTGGGGTGGCAGGAATAAACAAAAATGTTTCTCGTTAATTATTATACAACATAATATTCTATAGAATCTGCATCTGGAAATGATATCAAAGCTTTATCTGATGTCCTATTCTTACTTTACATTGTACAATTCTGGCATGCTTATCATTAAAATATAAAAATAATATCCATTGGTGATTTCCTTAAAATCAGTCATTAACCGCCTGCAGTGACAGAAATGAGGACATATCATGAAGGTCAAATCGCCCACATCAAAAATTGTTGATCTATGAAGGGTGAAGGTTGTAAGCATTGTAGGTGGTGGGTGGATTTTGCGTTTTCTAAAATATTTCCATCGTTAGATATATTTGTCTTTATTCATGGTGTCAAAAAACAGCTACAGAATATGCCATATCATAACCTGGTTAAAACTAATTGCACTTTATCCCATCGGCTGCAGAGACCATACTAGGATTATTACAATATCCTGCCAAGAAGCATATGCAGATCCGCCTTGAAGGTTTCTATAGATGTTAACTGCTCAGCCAGAAATTGAAATGTAATAATGAGACACCCTCCAATCACCGTTACGTCAACATTGCATTCAATTGCATTCATATAGGATATGGCCAGCTGATATTACATGTCACTAATCCACCAAATGCTCTGTTTGGTCCAAAGGACTGTTCTTGTTCCTCGGCACCAATTACTTAATGCAACTGCTGATGAATTGCCCAAACTCCCTTTTGATACCACTTTGCAAACAGTTTCTAAAAGGTTCGACATTGTCAACTAATTCTCCTCTCCTTCTTGATCACTGTCTGGTTTTTGATTATTGTCTGTTTATTATGCTTATAAATAGGGTTGACCACATAAAGATTAAGATACTGGACAAGATTAAAGATTAAGGTAGAGACAAAAATCCTACTCGAGCTGTCAGGGGATTTAAATTCATGGAGTATATAAAGCTGGTATCAGTATCTATCATCATGCAATTACCAAATGGTAGTAAAAACCTATCTAGTTCACTCATATCAATACCGATTCTGGCCGATATATAACTGCAGATTTACCAATGTGGTTGACTATTAACTGTCCTCTGAAAATGGTCTTGCAAATTCAGGAATCAATCAGGAATGGATTCTGAAATTGTGCACCAGTCTGAAGAGGGGTACCATTTCCCCCCACAGATGCTGAGTTCCTCCAGCACTTTGCTTTTTACTCAAGATTTCAGCATCTGCAGACTCTTATGCCTCCACTTACATGTATCTGATTTGATTTTACTTGCAGGTTTGAATCACCCCTCCAGAAAATGTTAGAATGTTACTGGTTAGAATAGATACAATGGAAAGATGGAAGACAGGATGTAGATTGTGGTGACAATCAGCAGTCTGCTTGCAAAATAGAGAATAAGTTGAAGCACTCCAATCAGTCACTCTCGCTGTCTATAATTTGTCCATTGCATCTTAACTTTTCAATATTGCCTCCCCTTCAACTTTGCGATTTACCTCATCTACTTCCATACCCAAAATGATAGATGCCACCAAAACCATCCACTCTTCGTCATCTGTGCCCAGATCTATAATATTAGCTGATTGATTTTGACAGACACTCTGCAATCGGGGCTAATTAAAATTTAATTTCAAGTGTTTAATTGTTCTGAAGCATCTTTTTCCCAGACTTGAGGCATGAACTCATGTTAAAAAAAATATGTCACACATGGCGTAAACAGTATGGGACCCTTGACATATTGCTGTGCAGCATAAGCCTCTACTGGCCTTTGGCAGAATTTGTATGTGCTTGGAACTGTGAACTGTGGGAGATACTGTAGTTCAATTCTGATATTGCACTTACGTAAAAGGAACTTTTCATTCATTATGTCATCAAGGAAATATATTTTTCTGTTAATAGAAGATCAAAGCTGGAGCTTCATAATTCAGAATAGTATAAAGTGCTGAAGATGAAATAAATAGCAATACCCTTTCAACTTTGATTTTACTGCGACAAATATGGGGCTGTGATTACTGTAAACTATTCCTCATTAAACATTTCACAGACATTTAGAGGGCTGTCTACACCATCCAAATCATATGCCTCGCATTCGGCAGATTAGCATTTGGGATTGTGCCCACTTGGTTCAATTATTACCTATCTAGCTTAGTCTGGAAACAACCTGCAAAGACTCACCTTCCCATGTCTGCAACATGCCTCCTTATGGCCAATTTGTTATCTCTATGTAAAATAGTACTTAAACATGACTACCAGTAAAACTATTCCTAATTGGTGGGGAAAATTAAATGATACCAAAACTGCCACACAGTGTGTTCATAGGATAGTGGCTGGTACGTCAAGCAAATGGATTCTCAGAGGCAAATCTATTGCTTCTAATTTGCAATGTGTTTACCATCACCTATTTGGAATAACCTTTGAACAAAATTCTCAAATTCTACATTTACACTAGCGACAACTCACAGCGATACAACTTCATTTTCTTCATAGGCAGTGCCATAGGATAGAGGATGACTTTTTTCCAAGTCAAGTCAAGTCTATTTGTCGCATACACATACGGGATGTGCAGTGAAATGAAAAGTGGCAGTGTTCGCGGACTTTGTGCAAACAAACAACCAAACAAACAAACAACCAACAAACTACAAGCAGAATGGAACAGAATCACATGTTCTTTTACATATTAAATATTGTGGGTGGTATTGTGGTACAGTAAAGTTAGTCCCTGGTGAGTTTACAGTCCTAATGGCCTCTGGGAAGAAGCTCCTTCTCAACCTCTCCGTTCTCACTGCATGGCAACTGAGGCATTTGCCTGACCGTAGCAGCTGGAACAGTCCGTTGCAGGGGTAGAAGGGATCTCCCATGATCCTGTTTGCTCTGGAGTTGCATCTTCTGATGTATAGTTCCTACAGAGGGACGAGTGAAGTTCCCATAGTGCATTCGGCTGGATGCACTACTCTCTGCAGAGTCTTCTTGTCCTGGGCAGAGCAATTCCCAAACCAGATTGTAATATTTCCGAACAAGATGCTTTCCACAGCGGCTGAGTAGAAGCACTGGAGGATCCTTGGAGACACTCTGAATTTCCTCAATTGCCTGAGGTGGTAAAGGCGCTGCCTTGCCTTACTCACGAGTGCTGCAGCGTGTGATGTCCATGTCATATCCTCAGAGATGTGGACACCCAGGTATTTAAAACAGCTCACCTTATCCACAGTATCCCCATTTATCCTCAATGGTGTGTTCGTCCTCGGATGATGTCCCCTCCTAAAGTCCACGATCAGCTCCTTAGTTTTTGTTTGATGTTCAAGATGAGGCTGTTGTCCTGACACCAGAGTGCCAGATCAGCCACCTCCTCCCAGTAGGCCTTCTCATCGTTGTCTGAGATCAGGCCCACCACCACAGTGTCATCAGCAAACTTGATAATTGAGTCGGAGCTGAACCTAGCCACACAGTCATGTGTGTACAGGGAGTACAATAGGGGGCTGAGGATGCAACCCTGGGGGTATCCTGTGCTCACGGTGAGGGACTTCAATGTATTCCCTCCCATCTTGACTACCTGGGGCCTGGCGGTGAGAAAGTCCAGGGCCCAGGCACACAGGTAACAAAAGTGGATTTATTACTTTTATAATGGGTCCAGTGAGCTAATGACACTCTGACCCAATGTGGAGAGGATTCTTGAACTAAATGGCAATTGGGCACTTTATGACGAAGTGTGCTCCTTTCACTGGTTACACTGGGTTTCTGCACACTCCTGATACAGGGAGTCGACGACCTTAACGTCATCTTGAGCGCTAGTTTTTTAGTTGAATACTCATGGGCCAAGATTCCCAGGAGTTGGCAAGGATGTTCCATATTTTCAAAGGGGCTTTGAGAACATGGTGGAATTGACCTCTCTCTTCATCAGTGAATCTTTTACTATGTTGAAGCTCAGACTTTAATATCAGGTATGCAAGAGGCATAGGCCACCCACTGGAGGCGATTGAATGCACTTAAAGCCTCAGCAATAAGGATGCTGGCCTTGGAGGGCACTCAGACACTGGTTCATTTATCCAACCAGTGGGCAAGAGATGCAAAGAGGAGTTAATGCTCATGGCAACCTTTTCAGTGCTTTGAGGTGCCTTCAGGTAGTCTATATCTCAGAGCATACGGAATAATAAGGATCACTGCTGTCAGGTAGATCATGAATTCCCCGGTTGGTTTGAAGTAGTGATCTTTTCAACAAATGGCCAAAAGCTGTGCTAATGTTCTGAAGATGATGATGAATTTCATTTTCACCATCTGCCAACTTGATTCTGTTGCAAGGTGGTTCCTGAAATGTGGGAAGAGGTTCTATTTCACAGACTGTTTTGTCAAAAGACGTTTATCGACTATGGGAGCGAATTGGGTTGGAGGTGTTCTCAGAATAAAAGAACGTACCTTTAGAGAGGTGATTAGAATTTCTTTAGCCAGGAGGTGGTGAATCGAATTCATTGCCACAGACGAGACTGGTGACCAGGTTATTGGGTATTTTGAAAGCGGAGATTGATAGGCTCTTGATTAGTCAGGGTGTTGAAGATAACGTTGAGAAGGTAGGAGAATGGGGTTGAAAGGGAAAGATAGGTCAGCCATGATTGAATGACGGAGTAGACGCGATGGCCTAATTCTGCTCCAATTACTTTGGAAGTTATGCACTTGTACAGCAAGAGCTGGAAAGAGGATCTTTGTTTTACAGCTAATATGTGCCGTTCTCTCGTACACTGCAGTAAATGAGGAGACTCTGATTTAAAGTCATTGTTTAGAACGTGCTGCCAGGAATGGTGATGGAGGGAAAAAGAATAGTGGCATTTAAGGGGCTTTTCGATTGGCACATGTATATGTAGTGAATGGAAAAATATGGATCGTGTCCAAATAGATGAGATTAGTTTAACTTGGCATTGTCAGCATTGTCATTATGAGCTGAACAGCTTGAAGAAGTTCCAACCCAAAACGTGACCGATACATTCCCTCCACAGATTCTGCCTGACCCACCGAGATAATCCAACACTTTGTATTTTGACACTACACATAGCACTGGATCCAAACAACTTGCTCATGGGTTACTTCTTCATGGTTTTGCTCAAAGAAACCATTCTGAACACACTTTATAAACTTATTATCAAGGCTAATCTTGTCAATTTGATTTGTTCAATCTACATAATGATTAACATTTCCCTTTCTTCCAAGACCACCCGCCGTGTAGTGACTATTATACTCCTTTAACTACTGCCTACTTATCTTGACAATTTTTACTTCCACCCAAGTTAATTCTACAATTTGAGCTTTTGAGATATTCTTCAGCACTGCACTTATTCTCACATTTTATCGAGCCAGCCCACCTACTTTTTCTTTCTGCCTACCCTTCTGAAATAGAAAATACTGCGGAACATTCAGTTCCAAGTTTTGGTCACGTCCAACCATGTCTCCTCTAGTAGAGACGCTGCCTCACAGCACCAGAGACCTGGGTTTCATGCTGACATCAGCTGCTGTCTGTGTGTTGTCTGCACATTCTCTCCATGACCGCAATAATTTTCTCCACATGTTCCGGTTCCCCCCACATCCCAAATACGTGCGTATTTGTAGGTTTATTGGCCTCCGTGAATTGGGAGTAATTGGGAGTATGTAACGAGTGGATGTGAAAATCAGTTAACCAGTGATCGATGGATGTCATGAACTCAGTTGGTTGAAGGGCCTTCTTCAATGCTGCATCTTTCAATCAATCATACCCATTTATTTCTATTTGTGCTGTTAGCTCATCTGTCTTGTTGTATGCATTCAAATAAAGAGCCTTTGATATTATTTTCCTTTTATTATTATTTGATTTACTATAATTTTCCTTTACTCTTATATATCCTACCATATAGACAGCTACCATAGTGCCGGTGCCGAAAAAGTCTAAAGTCACCACCCCCATGGACTGTCTCCCCCGGCCTCGCACTTTAGTCTGTGTTGATGTTACTGGTCAAATGTTTGTTTTTACAAACATTGTTCTCTAGGGTTGCTATCCGAAATCTCAAAGTTGCAAACCAAATCTTGTTGCACTTATGTGTAATGACAATAAAAGATATTATTATTATTATCCTGGCGCACTTTGAAACCCAATGCTAAAAATCTGAAAAAAATAGCAAATGCTAAAATACTCACCAGGCTGGGTAGCAACTTTGGAGAGAGAAATAAAGTCAACATTTCAATTTAGCGACCTTTCAACAGAGCTGGGAAAGGTTAGAAGTGAAACAAGTTCCAAATGTAAAGAAAAGGGGCTGTTTGACAGGAATGGGAGGGTTCTGTGGTAGGCTGGTGAACGGAGGACACTGAATGATGTAAGTGGTGGTGTTGCTGGCTGAAAAAGGGCGGTGAAAACATGGGTGGAGGAGGTGTAAACCTATTAGAATTAGAGAGCAGTCCTGAACTATTATCTACTGCATTGGTGACTCACGGACTATCTTTGATCGGACTTGACTAGCTTTATCTTGCACTAAACGTTGCTCCCTTAACATGTGAATGTACACTGTGAATGGCTCGATTGTAATCATGTATTGTCTTTTCGCTGACTGGTTAGCAAGCAACAAGCTTTTCATTGCACCTTGGTATACGTGACAATAAACTAAAACTGAAACTAAACAGGAAATGAGATGACAAATGTAACCTGAAATACCAGAAAAGGAGAGAAAAAGAAGAAAATGATTAGCTGAAATTGTTAATTGTACTTCCTCCTCATTAGCCTGCTGCATTTGATATTCACAGTGGAGTTTCCTCCATCGGGGAAACCAAACGCAAATTGGGTAACTGTTTTGCCGAACATCTCCACTTCATCTGCAAGCATGACATGTTATTGCTCGCTTTAATTCGCCAGCTGACTCCAGTCTGACCTCTCTGGCTTTCCAAATTGTTCCAATTAAGCTCAAAGAAAACTCTTCCAGGCTCAGCACGGAATTCAACAATTTCAGATGATCAGCCATTTCCGCCTCGCAGATCACATTCCCACCAATGAATATTTTTTTTGCCTCTTTGTCTTTCAGATTTAATTTGTTTCCTCCCATCTTTCGCCAGACACATGCCTATTACTATTTACATCATGTACCACCACTGAGAGATTCATTTAATTTCCCCTGGTCTCCACTCAATTACAGACTTTCTCAGATAGACACAAAAAGAATGGGTGATGTTTTGGGTCCAGACCCTTCTTTTGAGTTGAGACCCGAAACGTTGAGACCAAAAACGTCACCCATTCCTTTTCTCCATAGATGTTGCCTGTCCTGCTGAGTTACTCCAGCTTTTTGTGTCTAAACCAGCATTTGTTCCTTCACTTTCTCAGTTGTTTTCTCCACTCCTCCTCCCTTTTCCAGTAGCACGTCTATGTATTCCCAGGTGAGGCAGAGGTTCTGCCACTCGCACCTCCCCCAGCATCATCTACTGTATCCGCTGTTCCAGGTGTGGTCGCTTGTATATCGGCGAGACCAAACACAGGTCCTCAGCAGAGGTCTTACCTTTGTCCCCCTCCGTCCCCACCTCAATGAGTTCCGCGCCCACCACGACTTGGAGCTCTTCTACCGTCGCCTCCGCCTCACAGCATTCTTCCACGGGAACAAGTCCTCGCCCCCCACTGATGATCCCTTTTCCTGTCTCCCACGTACCCCCTCCTCGTGGACCCCCCCTCATGGCCCTCCAGCTTTAGAACTCTTTATACAGAACTGCCGTCGGGACATCAACCGCCTCGACTTCTCCATTCCCGTCTCACTCCAATCTCTTCCCCTCCGAACGTACTGCCATTGACTCACTCCGCAACAACCCAGACTGGGTTATCAAACCCGCCGACAAGGGAGGTGCTGTGGTAGTCTGGCACGTCGATCTCTACAAAGCAGAGGCCACGCGCCAACTCTCGGACACCTCCTCCTACTTACCCCTGGACCATGACCCCACTGACGAGCACCAGGCCACCATCTCGAGCACCATAACTGACTTCATCAACTCCAGCTCCCTACCCCCCCGAGCCTCCAACCTCATCGTTTCCCAGCCCCGCACAGCCCGATTTTACCTTCTCCCCAAAATCCACAAACCCGACTGCCCCGGCAGACCCATTGTCTCTGCCTGTTCGTGCCCCACCGATCACATTTCCACATACCTTGACTCCATCCTATCCCCCTTTGTTAAATCCCTCCCCACCTATGTTCAAGACACCTCAGACACTCTCCGTCGGCTCCGCACATTCCGTTGTCCAGGCCCCCATCCTCTCATCTTCACCATGGACGTCCAGTCACTATACACCTGCATCCCCCACCAGGATGGTCTCAAAGCCCTCCGGTACTTCCTCGACCAGAGGAGCAACCCATACCCATCCACTGACACCCTTCTCCGCCTAGCGGAGTTGGTCCTTACCCTCAACAACTTCTCTTTTGACTCCTCCCATTTCCTCCAAACACAAGGCGTAGCTATGGGCACACGCATGGGCCCTAGCTACGCCTGCCTCTTTGTCGGGCACGACGAACAATCTTTGTTCTCGGCGTACCAGGGACCCACCCCCGACCTTTACCTCCGTTACATTGACGACTGCTTTGGTGTCACCTCCTGCACCCACGCACAACTGACTGACTTCATCCATTTCACCACCAACTTCCATTCGGCACTCAAATATACTTGGACCATTTCCGACATTTCCCTACCATTCCTTGACCTCACCATCTCTATTGCAGGTGATACACTCCTGACTGACATCCACTACAAACCAACTGACTCCCACAGCTACCTGGACTACTCTTCCTCCCACCCTGCTTCCTGTAAGGACTTCATCCCCTATTCCCAATTCCTCCGTCTACGCCGCATCTGCTCCCAGGATGACGTGCTCCACACCAGGTCATCACAAATGTCCTCGTTCTTCAGAGAACGGGGTTTCCCCTCCCCCACTATAAATGAGGCTCGCACCAGCGTCTCCTCCATACCCCGTAACACTGCCCTCTCTCCCCATTCCCCCACTCACAACAAGGGCCGAGTCCCCCTGGTCCTCACCTTTCACTCCACCAGCCAGCGCATACAACAGATAGCCCTCCGCCAGTTTCGCCACCTCCAACGTGACCCCTCCACTCGCCACATCTTCCCATCTCCCCCCCTGTCTGCCTTCCGCAAAGACCGCTCCCTCCGCAACTCCCTTGTCAATTCTTCCCTTCCCTCCCGCTCCACTCCTTCCCCGGGCACTTTCCCTTGCAACCGCAAGAGATGCTACACTTGTCCCTTCACCTCCCCCATCCACTCCTTTCAGGGACCCAAGCAGTCATTCCAAGTCCGACAGAGGTTCACCTGCACCTCCTCCAACCTCATCTACTGCATCCGTTGCTCCAGATGCCAGCTGATCTACATCGGTGAGACCAAGCGGAGGCTGGGCGATCGTTTCGCCGAACACCTCCGCTCGGTCCGCAATAACCAACCCGACCTCCCGGTGGCTCAGCACTTCAACTCCCCCTCCCATTCCGTATCCGACCTCTCGGTCCTGGGCCTCCTCCACGGCCAGAGTGAGCAACACTGCAAGTTGGAGGAACAGCACCTCATATTCCGCTTGGGGAGTCTGCATCCTCTGTGCTTAAACATTGAATTTTCTCAATTCTGTTAACCCAGACTGCCCCCACCCCTCCCCACCTCTCCCTCAGCCCTCGGGCCCTGACATTCCTTCTCCATCTCCCCCCCCCCCCCCTCCAGTCGCACTAGCTTCTCATTTTCACACCACAAACAGCTTACAATGGCCTGTTTCCCTTATCATCAATACTTTTTTGCATATTTTTCATTCATTGTTCTTTATCTCTCCACATCACTGTTTATATCTCTCGTTTCCCTAATCCCTGACCAGTCTGAAGAAGGGTCTCGACCCGAAACGTCGCCTATCTCCTTTGCCCTTTAGATGCTGCTGCACCCGCTGAGTTTCTCCAGCTTTTTGTGTAACCCTCAATGATCATTTCGCTGAACACCTCCGCTCAGTCCCCCTCAACATACACGATCTTCTGTTTGCTAAACGTTTTAACTCCTCCTCCCATTCCTATATCTTTCTGTCCTGGGCCTCCGCCACTGACAGAGTGAGGGCCAACACAAACAATTCCTCATATTTCGCTTGGGTAGCTTATAATCCTGCAGTATGAATACTGACTTTGCTTACTTCAAGTAGCCCTTGCTTTCCCTCTCTCTCCATCCCTCCCCCATCCTAGTTCTCCAACTAGTTTGACTGGCGTCCTGATTACATTTTACTTTGTATGTCATGTTGTCAGCGTTCCCTAGCTAACAATGATTTATTCTATGTTTTTCTTGTTCTTCATCCCCTTTGATCTCTCGTTTTCACACCTTACCCCTCCACATCTCTCGATTCCCTCTCATCTGACTCTCAAGCTGAAGAAGGGTTTCGAGCAAAATGGCAACCACCCATTCAACATATATGACTCAGGGACAGAGCAACATCATTTTATGGGAGTTTACAATAGATGTAATAAGGTTATGTGTCGCCTTTCCGCTGACTGGTTAGCACACAACAAAAGCATTTCACTGTACCTCAGTAAACGTAACAATAAACTAAAACTGAAACTGTAAACAGGATATGAGGTGACAAATGCAACTTGAAATACCAGTAAAGGAGAGAGAAAGAAGAAAATGGTTACCTGAAATTGTTAATTGTATTTCTTCCTTATTAGCCTGCTGTATTTGATGTTCACAGTGGTGTTTCCTTAAAGTGGATGTTTGAGAACAGTAAGCATGTAATAACCAGGGAGATACAACCTTCATACTGCAAAGCAATCAATTTAAGTGTATTGTATTGAACCAAAATGGTAGAAATCCCTCTTTAAGTGGACCCCAGACCACAAGGTTGTGAAATAAAAACAGAATATGCTGGAATTATTCAGCAGACATGACGGCAACTGTGGAGAAAGAAATATGGTCCATGTTTTAGGTTCTCCATCAGAACCACACATTGGTGAGCGTGAAATGCCACAAACCTTTCAATTCCTTCCTCCATCATGTTCTTCAAGGTGTCTCTACTATTTTGCACTTGGATCCCTGGCAAAGCTCAAATAGCAATTTTGTACCCGCGATTGAAATTTAAGTTTTTTAATAATGTTATCATCTGAGCTCTGTGCTGTTACTGGGAAACGAATGTTTCTGAATGCTCGTGAAAGGCACAGCCATTCGATCTCCATGAAAGCAGTGACAGACAGTACATTTTTGCTTAACAAGCTACCAAGGCAATTCCATGGGTTAGTCTTGTCAATAAACGATTGGAAAAGTCATGTGATGTGCTGGGTTTGGTCAAAATAGCAGAAACAGTCTTCACAGCAGACAGTGAGTGTAGTGAACGGTTCCAAGTAAGAGCAGGTAATGGAAGAAGGTAAATAATCAGGTCAGATCATTCCCTGATCAGCAAAAGATCCAGGTTGTCAGAAAGGAAAATAATGCAATTTCATGATCAGCTTAGGGAGAACCATTTAACCACCATATTTCATTTTGTGGGAAATCAAAATTTGAGCATAATATAGTGGTTTTGGCTACAAATAATTCCAGACTCTATTCTCAATCAGAAATTTGTGTTAAATGAATGCAAAACTAAACAAATGAAAATACCAAAGTTGCAAATGGTCCAAGTCCAACTGTTTTAAAAAAATGTCACTCAATTCTAAATGAAGCTGTAAATTGGAGGCTTAATAGTTCAAAGGAGCTGTGTGTTTTATTCCTACTAGTTACCTTTATTTCAACATTCCCACTATCTCTCCTGAAGCAGCAGGATCCAAGATTACATCCTTAACCTCATCTAACCAGTAATGTTCACAGGTGGTACGAATTGAAAGATTATTTAACTTTGAGCCATCATATTTGAGGATAGTATTATTCTTTGTTTGTCCCATCGCAACTGTACTTCCCTGTTCGCACAATGGTTAGCAGCAGAAACTATAACTTCTTTGATTCTGATCGATCTGAAATGTTCATTGTTTCTCACTACAAAGATGCTGCCTGACCTTCAGCTCTTTGGGATTTTGTGATGTCTAAACCAACCTGCTCCACTAGTACAAATCATTTAATGAAACATAAGCATTCTGATCCTGTACCATTCAATAAAATCATAGTCACAGAATGATACAGTGTAGAAAAAGGCCCTTTGGCCAAACTTGCCCACACCGACCAACATGTCCCAGCTACACTAGTCCCACCTGCCTGCGTTTAGCTCATATACTTTCAAACCTGTCCTATCCATGTACCTGTCAACTGTCTCATAAATGTTGGGATATTTCCAGCCTCAACTACCTCACCTGGCAGCTTGTTCCATACACCCACCACCCTTTGTGTGAAAAAGTTACCCCTCAGATTCCTGTTAAAATTTCCCCCTTCACCTTGAACCTCTGTCCTCTGGTCCTAGATTCCCCAACTCTGGGCAAGAGACTTTGTGCATCTACCCGATCTATTCCTCGCATTATTTAATATTTATCCATAAAGCTTATCACCAGCCTAAACGATTACCGTCCCGTGGCCCTCACTCCGGTAATCACGAAGTGCTTCGAGAGATTGGTCCTCCAGCACATCAAGGACTATCTCCCTCCAGACTTCGACCCCCACCAGTTCGCCTATCGCCCAAACAGGTCCACAGAAGACGCCATCACCGTAGCTCTCCACTCTGTGCTGAGCCACCTGGAGCAGGGGCTGAGCTACGTCCGGATGTTCTTTGTGGATTACAGCTCAGCTTTCAATACTATCATTCCGGACATTCTCATCGACAAACTGGTCACTCTCGGCCTCCCCACTCTCACATGTGCCTGGATAAAGGACTTCCTCACCAACCGGCCCCAGACTGTGAGACTCGGCCCCCACCTCTCCTCCACTCGCATGTTGAGTACCGGCTCCCCGCAGGGCTGTGTGCTAAGCCCCCTCCTATACTGTCTCTACACCCATGACTGTAGTCCGGCCCACAACAACAACCGAATCGTCAAGTTTGCTGACGACACTACAGTAGTCAAACTCATCTCAAGGGGAGACGAGGCAGCCTACAGAGAGGAAGTCCTGAAGTTGACAGCCTGGTGCTCAGAAAACAACCTGGCTCTGAACACCAAGAAAACCAAAGAGCTCATTGTCGACTTCAGGAGGCACAGCACCAACTTAGCCCGCTTATACATCAACGGCGAGTATGTGGAGAGGGTCCACACCTTCCGGTTTCTCGGCGTCCTCATCTCCGCTGACATCTCCTGGACAGACAACATCACAGCGGTCATCAAGAAGTCTCAGCAGCGGCTGCACTTCCTGAGGGTCCTCAGGAAGCACATCCTGGACTCCAACCTGCTGCTGACCTTCTACCGCTCGTCCATTGAAAGCCTGTTGACATACTGCATTACAGCATGGTACGGCAGCTGCACCATGGCAGACAGGGAGAGGCTTCAGAGGGTAGTTAGGGCAGCACAGATGATCATCGGCTGCCCTCTCCCCTCTCTGATGGACATTTACACCTCCCGTTGCCTCAGCAGGGCGAAGAACATTATCAAGGACAGCTCCCATCCTGCATTTGGCCTGTTCAACCTGCTACCCTCGGGGAGGCGCTATAGGTGCATCAGCGCAAGGACAAATCGACTCAAGAACAGTTTCTTTCCAAAATCCATTATCTCCCTGAACTCACACATGCAATGACTTCACAGCCTAACCCCCGGACTTTCATCTATCCACCTACTGTAATTTGTACTGTAACTGTAATTTCCAATATGTGCAATAACCCATACTGGATATAGGAATCCTACTTATCCATTCTATTTATCCATTGTCTTTTTATAGATATGTATATAGTGCCGCAGAAACTGTGCACCTTATCCCCCCCCTCCTTTTTTTAGTTTTGTTTTGCACTGAGTAGGAGCAGCTTTTAATCTCATTGTACATGTGTATAGTGACAATAAAAGGCATTCTGATTCTGATTCTGCATGAAGAACATGATTTGGATCTGTAAGTAAAGAAAGCCAACATTTTGGCAGGTTAAAGTAGCTTCAATCTAAAACAGCTCACGCCTATATTTTAATGAGCATTGCTAAGGGTTTAAATGACCATAAATTAAATATATTCAATAACTAACTATTGTAGCTGCTGCCATGGTGCTGCCCTTGTATTTTCCAAAAAGCAAAATGCTTTGGATGCTAGAAATCTAAAATTAAGCTAGAATAAGCCAAACATCACCAGGTCAGGCAATGAGGGATTCAGGAACACAGTTAATGGTTTAGGTCAGTGTTCAGCATTCAAAATATTTTTCTTCCACATTATTAGTCCAATACATTAATGTTTCCCTTGTGGAATAGTCCATTCTGGGACTGCAGAAAGGTTATCCACCTGAAATATTTACTCTGCTCTCTTCACGGATGCTACCTGACCTGCATGCATTTTCACTATACGCTGTTTTTATTATTATAGAATTGTACTGTAACACTGTGTTCAACAAAGGGCACCTCAGTGGTGCAGTTGGAAAAGCAGTTCACTCACAGCACCAGAGACCTTGGGCGCTGTCCATGCGGAGTTAGCATGTTCTCCCTATGACCACATGGGTTTCCTCCAGGTACTCCGGTTTCCGCCCACATCCCAAAAACATGTGGTCTCTGTAGATTGCCCCTACAGAGGACTTGGTGGGGCAATACTTGGTGTATCTCCAAAGTACAAAACTAACATCTTTGTCAAGATGGTTTTCCTTAATGGAGCTTCCATCATTCACCATTTGTGGATGAAAACACAAAGTAGGCCTATCACTTGACACTTTAAGGACTTGAATTTAATATCAAAGCCACATTACAGGTGCCACAGCAATTATGAAGCAAATAGGAAAATATGCAGTCAGAGACCATCTTCTATGTGGTCAGGCTTAACTGAGGCAAGGGCCCCTTTTCCTCTTAAAGGTAGCCTGGTTTTACCAAGACAGTTCTAAATTGGGCTTTAATTTTAAACTAATTTTATTGATTCAAAATTTACGGCATGGAATCAATATCTCAACACTGATAAATGTCCACAGCTGGACATTCAAGCAAAAATTGTAATTTGTACGTATCAGTGTCCCCAATATTCTGATACAAACTGGGGTAAATCTACAAATGTGGGGATGGGGGGGAAGAGGACAATTTAGTTTGACACAATAAAACAATTCAATGGTTGACGGAGGGAAAATAGAAATAGTCAACTATTGAAGTCACAAATGAGCATATGACAAGTGAAAAATGTATTAGATGAGTATATTAATGCATAGGTTATTCTAAAAGGATTCTGCAGCTAATGCCAGTACTTTTGTCTATTAAAATGTATCTGACAGTGACCATGTCAACAGGGGGATTTGATTGCCTGCTCACATCAAACTATGTTCTCAAGTCCTATCATGTTTCAGTTGGCAAGTTCAAAGCCCAATGTGAAACTGAACCATACAGATCACAAAAATGTCCCAGGTTCATTGCACAGAGTCTAATTTTAACACAGTATTGTATTTTGTCACTGAGATGCTACTTGTCCTTCAAGTACAAAAGCATTATCCCCTGTCAAAACTCGGTGACCTTCCTGGATTATACACAATGAGCATGATGCCACAAGGACAAGTCGCCCTATTGACGGCCCCATGTTGAGCAAAGTGTTTAAAATGATTTAACAAGTGCAAATAGCGTTTAAACTGATTGCGACTGGAAGCGAAGAAAGTAAAGACTGCTGTTTAATATTTATTCCTAATCAGCAGACACCAGCAGATTTTGAATTTGGCATTCAGAACCTTGGAGCTACCTGAATTTTAGCTAAACATCGATGTATGAAACTTGCATTGAGGTGGCAGGATTTGGTCAGTGGTTATATAATTGAGCCATAATGAAGTTGGAGTACTTTCAGGTTAGGCAGAGGTTCACTTGCAACTTCTCCACGTCATCTACTGTATCCGTTGTTCAAGATGTGGACTCTTTTTCATTGGCGAGACCAAACGCAGACTGGACGATCATTTTGCGGAACACCTTGCTCAGCCCACCTGAACCAACCGGATCTCTCAGTTCATCTCCCAGTTGCTGGACACTTTAATTCACTTTCCCTTTCCTACACAGACCCTTCTGTCCTAGGTCGCCTCTATTGTCAGAGTCAGGCTAAATGCAAATTGGAGGAACAGCATCCCGTATTTCGATTGAGCAGCTTACAGCCCAGTTGCATGACTATTGATTTCTCTCACTTCAGGTACAGTGCCCTCCATAATGTTTTGGACAAAGACCCATCATTTATTTATTTGCCTCTGTACTCCACAATTTGATATATGTAATAGAAAAAAATCACATGTGGTTAAAGTGTACATTGTCAAAAAAAATCAAGGGTATTTTTATACATTTTGGTTGCACCATGTTACAATTGTGTTTATGCATAGTCCCTCCATTCCAGGGCACCAAAATGTTTGGGACAACTGACATCACAGGTGTTTGTAATTGCTCAGGTGTGTTTAATTGCCTTCTTAATGCAGGTATAAGATAACTCTCAGCAACTAGTCTTTCCATCACCTTTGGAAACGTTTATTGCTGTTTATCAACATGAGGACCAAAGTTGTGCCAATGAAAGTCAAAGAAGCCAGTTTGTGATTGAGAAACAAGAATAAAGCTGTTGGAGACAGTTGTTGTGTCCCAATCATTATGGTGCCCTAAAATGGGGGAACTATGTATAAGCACTGCTGTAATTTCTGTGGTGAAACCAAAATGTATAAAAAAGGCCTTTATAAAAATCTGACAATGTGCACTTTAACCACGAGTGATTTTTTTTCTATTACAAATCTCAAATTGTGGCGTACAGAGGAAAATAAATAAATTATGGGTCTTTATACCAAACATTATGGAGGGCTCTGCAGCCCCAGCATTCCCCCCTCTCTATCCCTCCCCCATCCAGGTCGCACTAGCTTCTCATTTTCACCCTACAAACAGCTAACAATGGCCTGTTTATCAGGTTTTTTTTGCAAATCTATCATTCATTGTTCTTTATCTCTCCACATCACCATCTAAATCTCTCATTTCCCCTTATCATTAATCAGTCTGAGGAGGGTTTCGACCCGAAATGTCACCCATTCCTTCTCTCCAGAGATTCTGCCTGTCCCACTGAGTTACTCCAGCTTTTTTGTCGACTTTTATGTTTGAACTATAAGTTCTCGGTATCCTAAATAGATACTGCCCAGCAACAAAAGTTAGCAATTAACGGTGACAATCTGATTCCAGTTAAAGCAGGTACCTTTAAATCAGCAAAGTTTGGCTGAGGGTTCTCGATACAGAATGCAGTGGAAAGTTGTGTTCCACTCAACATTTTGTAATTACAGGTCCACCACCAATTTTCTGACAACTGATGGTCCGGCACTTTTTTTAATGAGGACAAAATTACAAGCACTCTAGATATCTAAACAAAGATGCCCCTGAAAATACGGCACCTCAGTCGGGCAAGATTGCCGATCTCGACCTCATTGAGACTTCCGCGGCAGGACATTCAATTGAATCTGCCTCCCGTGGCCGAGGCTCTGAAACTCCGGCTGGAGTGCACATTGGGCTGGAGCTGGCAGATCCGTTCCCATAGCCAACTTCTGAGGACGACTTTGAGTGCCGGTATCTCAGCCCCCTACCGGCCAAGTTGGAACATTCCGGTACCATTCGACTCCTCTCAGAGCCGTGAATTCTGTTGGACCAGCAAAATAGATAATCCAGCAAGGCTCTGGAACCAAGGGTGCCAGAAAATCGGTGGTGGACATCTACTTTCAATTCAGAACAGACCATTCAATCCAACTGTTCCATGCTACTGCTAATGTTCACTCAGCCGATGTCATTCATCCCAACTGTTCAGTCAAGTAGCAAATGCCACAATTGAAATATTCGCAGGGTAATCACGTTTCTCCCAAATTCTTTATTGGAATCTGCAGCACTATTGTACGGTGTTGACTTCTACTTTGGGGAGAAAGGAGTGAAGAAGATAATACATTATTGCCTTCTATCACAGTGTGCTGTGGTGGATGTTTATGTTAATTTTTATGTAGTTGAGTGTGTTGCTGCTTTTTTGGTATGACTGTATGGAAAATCAAATTTGTATGTTTTTACACACTTGGTAAATGAAATTTATTACAATTACAAAAATTAATCACAATTTTAGAACAACATAACTGCCCTAAGATGCTACCGATTCCAAATCTCAATTACATTTTTTCTCATTGAGTTTATTTTCTCCAATCAGTTCCACCTCTCGTGATAGTTAAAATCTGATAGTACGGGTATTGTATTTTATGCATAATTTGTCTGTAAATTCTCGTGATAGTTAAAATCTGATAGTACGGGTATTGTGTTTAATGTATAATTTGTCTGTAATTTATCTTTGCTTTAAGTGGTAGAATGCTGTTTGTGGGGAGTTTGCACGCTTTTGCTGTGTCCACTTGGATTTATCCTGGCACCCTGGTTTCATTCCCCATTCCAAGGATGGAATGATTGGTAAGTTAATTGGCTTCTCTAAGTTACCCCTCAGTGCAGGTAAGTGGGGAGTGGATGGGTATCTAAGAGATTAGCATACAAACTTAAAGCACACGGTATTGGGGGTTCAGTATTGATGTGGATAGAGAACTGGCTAGCAGACAGGAAGCAAAGGGTAGGAGTAAACGGGTCCTTTTCAGAATGGCAGGCAGTGACTAGTGGGGTACCGCAAGGCTCAGTGCTGGGACCCCAGCTATTTACAATATATATTAATGATTTGGACGAGGGAATTCAATGCAACATCTCCAAATTTGCAGATGACACCAAGCTGGGGGGTATAGTTAGGTGTGAGGAGGATGCTTGGAGGCTGCAGGGTGATTTGGATAGGCTGAGTGAATGGGCAGATGCATGGCAGATGCAGTATAATGTGGATAAATGTGAGGTTATCCACTTTGGTGGCAAAAACATGAGGGTAGACTATTATCTGAATGGTGGCAGATTAGGAAAAGGGGAGATGCAACGAGACCTGGGTGTCATGGTACACCAGTCATTGAAAGTAGGCATGCAGGTGCAGCAGGCAGTGAAGAAAGCAAATGGTATGTTAGCATTCATAGTGGAAGGATTTGAGTATAGGAGCAGGGAGGTTCTATTGCAGTTGTACAGGGTTTATGTGAGGCCACACCTGGAGTATTGCGTACAGTTTTGGTCTCCAAATCTGAGGAAAGACATTCTTGCCATAGAGGGGGTACAGAGAAGATTCACCAGACTGATTCCTGGGATGTCAGGACTTTCATATGAGGAAAGACTGGATAAGACTCGGCTTGTACTCGCTGGAATTTAGAAGATTGAGGGGGGATCTTATAGAAACTTACAAAATTCTTAAGGGGTTGGACAAGCTAGATGCTGGAAGATTGTTCCCAATGTTGGGGGAGTCCAGAACAAGGGGTCACAGTCGAAGGATAAGGGGGAATTCTTTTAGGACCGAGATGAGGAAAACATTCTTTACACAGAGAGTGGTGAGTCTCTGGAATCCTCTGCCACAGAAGATAGTTGAGGCCAGTTCATTGGCTATATTTAAGAAGGCGTTAGATGTGGCACTTGTGGCTAAAGGGATCAGAGGGTATGGAGAGAAGGCAGGTACGGGATACTGAGTTGGATGATCAGCCATGATCACATTGAATGGCGGTGCAGGCTCGAAGGGCCGAATGGCCTACTCCTGCACCTATTTTTCTATGTTTCTATGTTTCTATCTGACAGAAAATAAGTTAAAAGGAAATAAGGGGAGATATGTGATTGATGGGATTTCTCCAAATTCTGGCATAGGTCCGATATGTCATAGGGCCCCCTTGTCGTACAAAAATATAAAATGATGCTGAGTCACTTTAACAGGATTCAATGCAAATAATTTAAATTACATCATTGAATATAACAAATGTGTTCATTATCTACACATTTAATCGTTAGATTATAACAAATATGTTCATTATCTGCACAGTTCTAAACTGATGGTGTATAAGGTAAAGTAAAGAATCTCTGAATATACTGTATATATTTTTAATTTTTAAGACACCCTTTTAAGCCTGTGAGCAATTTTTCACAATCAAATGCTTTTAGCCAAGCTGTATATGAAATTGGGCACTGAAGTTGTGCCGATAATCATGCTGATGATCATCAAAATGATCCTTTATGAGACGATATAATACAAGTGAGTGAAATGCACTTTGTGTTCGTTATCAATACACAAGGTAAGTGCATATCTAGAAGAGGTATTGCAGTTTGAAGAAATACTTAACACCTACTCAAAAGAAAAGAATAGGTATGGTTTGCATGACAAATGCTGAGAGTTTTGCTATTGGGATTAAAAGAAAGGTACTCTATTCACATTTTTCTGAAAAGGCTAGTGAGCAGGTACCATCAAAAGACTTCTAGGATATGCAATTTGTGTGTTATGCATGGTAGAAACATCCAGTGTCATTTAAATTAAACTTTTTATATGTTCAAAATGGATTTCAGATTATAACATTATTACATTGTGCCAAGATTCACACTAGCAAATCCTTCCTCATTTGTAATTCTATAAATGTGCAATGCCATTTGCAGACCTCAAGAATATAATCTACAAATCACAGCAGGCAACTGTGCCTGATGTAACTAGATATATGGACAATCAGCAGCTATATAATTGAGAACATGTCCCATAGACATATAGACAATTACTCAGCCTGGCTCCCCAACTACAGGAAGGGAAAGAAAAATCACAGACATATCTTTGTATAAAGATGAACTGCAGATTAAGCCAGTGGGGACAAAAACACGGTATGTCTTGTTATAAAGATGTCAATGCATAAAACCTTGCTGCATGGTGATTAGAAGAAAATTATGATCGGTATTGGTTTATTATTATCACATGTACCAAGATATCGTGTTTGCGTGCGATCCAGTCAAAGAATACCACATATGAGTATAATCAAAGCAATTAAAAGGACACCAGGAAAGGCACAAAATGCCGGTGTAACTCAGTGGGACAGGCAGCATCCCTGGAGAACATGGATAGGTGACGTTTCAGGTTGAGATTTTTCTTCAGGGTCCCAACCCAAAATGTCACATACCATGCTCTCCAGGGATACTGCCTGACCTGCCGAGTTACTCCAGCATTTTGTCTTTTCTTGGTGAGCCAGCATCTGCAGTTCCTTATTTCTATAAAAGGACAGCAGGTGGTGCAAGTGACAAGTACCAGAGTGCTCAAAATAGTAGTTTAGTGTTATAGTATCCTAGTTACAGAACAAATGCAGATAAAAAGAGAGGTACAGATGAATGAAAATTCACAGCAGTGCAAGTGATGTCAAGAAGTGAAAACTACGTCCGCAGCTTGGCTGTGTGCGCTTTGTATTTATCACAAGAGCAACTTTGAAAAGACTGAGAAGGTAATACTGAAAATGTCGAAGAGTATGAAAACCTCCACACTGATGACTCCTCTATTTCCTGAGAGAATAACTGGAAGTTCTGTGACTCATGACTAACTAGAACGCAATCAACCTCACAATACCCAGCCAAGTACATAATCCGTCTGAATCAAATCAAATTGTGCACTGTAGGCCTTTGCAATTAGACCATGATTTGTACAAGACATTGAGCAACTGCAATCTTTTGTCTCATATATCATTCTTTACAGCAATCAGCTTATTACATATTTTCTATGTTAAATTATCTCTCTAATATTTGGACAGTAAAGCAAAAAGGACAAAAATCATCTTTTGTAAGATGTAAGATTTATGACAACTTTTGTGGAATTAAACAGCAATTATCAAGTAAGAATTATTGTGCAAATTATAATCAAGAACCAGAACCTTTTAACGCAGGGGTCGGCAACTTTTTCTGCCAAGGGACCAGGACATATGTCTATGAGCGGGTGGTGTGCCACATCTATCACGTGTACACATGGATCCCGCCCCGGATGGCAGGCATCAAATCATGTGTTCGCATAGATCCCGCCGCTTCAAGAACGCCATCCGGAGCACTGAGCTCAAATATCATACTCACTCGTCCCCGGCCTACTGACAACCCCGATTCCAACAGTGAAGCCCAAACACAGAAGGTGCGTGGCCGTGCCGGGGGCTTTGCGCAGGATGCGGTACAGCCAAATCACCTTCCAGGTACCGGAGGTAGAAAGAAATGCTGGAGAAACTCACTCCAATATTTTTTTCTACCTTTGATTTTTCCAGCATCTGCGGTTCTCTCTTACACATTCCAGGTACCGGAGATGACAGAAGTCTGCAGGCCGGATGATTGAGGGAAAAAAATACGCCTGCAGGCCGGATGATTTTGGGTTACGGGCCGGATTCGGCCCGGGAGCTGTAGGTTGCCGAACCCTCTTTTAAAGTCACAACATATGGTGGATTGACAATGTGTCTAAACCTATTTAAACAATGTGTATTGTGGCCTAGATCCAGTCTGACTTGAAACATTACCTATCCATGTTGCTGCCAATCAGCTGGACATTGCCGCCCCAACTATCGTTTGTGGAAAGGTTCTTCCGGACCAACACCTTTGACCACATGTCCATCGGGCAGCGGACATGTGGTTCTGCAGGCACTGCAGGGAAAGGACTCGTTGGATCCGGTGGCGTGCTCTGCAGACCCAGAGCAGACTGCCCAACTTGTTTGGCAAAATTCATCATCTCCAGAACTCACCAACAAGCACCAAGATCAGGGTTGGCTGGCGGTGAGGGGAGCCCTCCCAGTCAGATCCTTCCTGCACCATCGGAACCTCACTACCAGCGCACGCTGCCCTCGGGACGACTGCTATGGAGATGAGACGGTTGCCCACCTCTTCGCAGGGTGTGGATTTGCAAAGAGAGTCTGAGAAGTATGCAAGGGTCCCTGGCACGCTTTATCCTAAACAGTTCTGTCACAGGGGACTCTGTGATTTACGGACTGTTCCCAGGGACACATTCAGAGACTGACATCGGGTGCTGCTGGAAGGTCATCAACTCGGTGAAAGACGCTCTTTGGTCTGCCCGAGCGTTGTTCACCACCCAGCAGAGCGAGATGTCCATCAGGGAATGTTGCCGACTGGACCGCTGCAGACTGCAGGAGTACGTGCTGAGGGACGCACTGAAGCTCGGTGCAGCCAACGCCAAGGCTCGGTGGGGGATGACCACAGTCCTTCCGCTGCTGGACATGGGGGGGCACGGTGTGGTGAAGACACCCCTCAAAATAAGGGGATTATTATTTCCCTACGACAGTGGGCCACATGAGTGGCAAGGGTGGGGGGCAGATTTGTGAAATTTGAGCAATGTATATGGACTGTATTGAACAATTTGTATAGCCTCCAAAAATGTCGGATGAATTTTTTGCGCGGTTCATGTATTGTATATATTTATTACCTGAATAAAGTCTATTTTGAAATATTTTTTAAAAACCTGCGATACTTGGTCCATTTTGAACAGGTATAAATTGGGTCATCAAGGTCTCCCTAATATGAAGAGCTATACGGTATTGAAGGACAGACTACCTACTCTTATCCACTCCATTACAGAACCCACAATAAAGCAACTGCACATCTGTATTTAATAATAGGATAAATTGGTCCAAGTCCATCAGGGAAAATCAGTTCATATCATAAATAATCGGGGCGGTGTAATGGGTTAGAACGTTTACCTCATTCAAATCCACCCGAGATACATCAAAACTGCCTTCCTCCAATAGCTGCACAACTCTTACGCAAAATTAATTTTTACCACTCATTTAAGAAGCATTAGCTGCAGTAATGGGAATACACCAAAGAGATGAAATTAGCTGCTCTGTCATGAGAGAGAGATTGGGGGTGGATGAAATGGTGATAGCATTGTTTAATTTTCTTTTTGCAGGGGAATGAATTGACAGGTCCACTGACCTATCCCAAGTAAGCTGAAAGCATAGCTCAGGCAGGAACCTACAGTGGATTTTAAAGCAATAATGAAAAAATACTGGGGAACAATTACGCATCATTTTACTGGAGAACAATTACGTAGAATTTTCAAAGTTTGCCAAGGCAACGAACGGGAATTTATTCTATTCAATTTCACTTGCCCTTGGATCTAACCTACATTGCAAGCTTCCTCTTGTGCTTTCTTCTCAACAAGAGGAAGAATAAAGAGAAACATGAGTCAGTATTCAACCCTCAAGACAGTTTGGCATTCTATCAGATCAAGAGTGATCTGTGCCTCAACTTTTACTCACATCTCTTTGCTCCATATCTCTTGATGCACTTGCACAAATAAAATCAATGGATCTTAGCCCTGATTTGTCAACATGTTGCTTCAGACCAACTCCTTGATTTGAACTAGTTGAATACCAAAGAAACAAGCACCAGGGCTCGGCAGACTGGATTCATTGTCAGTTGAATTATTTTTTTTAAAACAGTCAATGTTCCGCAGAGGGATGAACAATATCTGTCCTTGTCTGAATTGCATGATCATGTTTTCCACTCAGATGAATTGCTTAGAAACTAAATTGATCTCTCTCTGTAATGATTGTATTGATATAAATCAGGGTTGGGATTCCAAATTCTGTATGATTTAACTCTTTAATTCTATGGTGTATTAAGGGTGTCGCTTTCAAGCTGAAATTGATTAAAAGCAGTTCCACATTGACCTTGAAACACAAGATGAGGTGGGTTGCGAGTTACGGTGGGCGTGGGCGGCACAGTGGCGCACCAGTAGAGTTGCTGCCTTACAGCGCAACCAGCGCCAGAGACCTGGATTCAATCCCAACTACAGGTGCTGTCTGTACGTTCTCCCCGTGATCATGTGGGTTTTCTCCGAGATCTTTGGTTTCCTCCCACACTCATAAAGAAAGCAATGCCGATAAAATTCAGAAGCAGTAATCAAAACATTCCAAGAATCAAAAGTCCGCAATGCTCTTCAAAACGACCAAAGTACAAGTATTTGCTCCCATTTGCATCCATTCTAGTACCAAATCACTCAAGATTTTAATTGCACTTTCAAATCAAGTTTTTCACTGCAGCACTGAATATCTCCTGCAAACTAGCCTACCTTAATTTGTATTCTATTACAGTTTAAAAGATGAGCTGGGTGATCATAGCAGTTGCATGCAATCACTGTGTCAGTCGTGGACCTTGAACTGCAAACGTAGGTATTGTATAAACCACATAGTCTGCAGAATGGACATTAGACTTCCTTGCAATTGGAAAAATGCTAAAGTGCCAGGTTTGGGGCAATGAGGAGAGACCTCTCAAGCTCAGATGCCTGATGAAGGCCAGGGGTCAAGTTGGCAATCAAATGATTGATCAGGGAGTGAAAGTGGGGTAGAGCAAGGACCAAATATCAATAAGAGATTGCGCGGGATGGAAAATAAATACTCCATCTGGGGAATTATTTTTTTTAACAGAAGCAAGGGTAAAGGCAGCATTGTCTACTTTTAATAATGCTTTGTGGTGCATTGATGTAGCAATGTTACAAAATTTTGAGATTTTAAAAATCAAGTCTGCAATTTATCCCATCAGATAAAGCATAAAAAGAAGTTTAATTTGACACCTAATTTACTTTCATATCTTCAGTATTAAGAAAGTTATGGCCATTTCCATACTCGGAAATGAGCATCTTGCTTCTCATTGCCTTTCAATTGACTTAACTCAAAAGCTGTGATCTGGAAAAGTTAAAAGCCCATAACATTCTTAAAAATTAAGAGAACTCAATGAAATTTTCAGTTATTATAGATTGAAGCATTCTGAAACAAATATTAAACAATCTTACTTGGATTACCTGAAATTAAAGCATATAATTAGTTAGTTATCTAATTGTAGCTAATTACAAAATTCAATGAGTAGATCTAAACATCTATCAATTTCTTAAGAAAAGATAAACTTTTTTTAAATTGCCTAAGTGTCCAAATAACATTCACACAATAATCCACAATATAACATAATTTTTAAATCTCATTTTCATGAATTTCTGGGCCAAATGGAAGGAATTTAGTGTTTTATGCCTGTAAATTAATGGCCATTTAAATCAACTAGCGAGTGGGTTTTAGTGGAATGCGGTGGATTGGAACGTTGCGGTAAGCGGTGAAGTCGGGGGGAAAAATACTGGGGGTTCATACATTTTTTTGGACCCCATTTCGCAACATAAAAATATTATTAAAGCCTCCCGAAAAATCAACTTTTAATATAAAAATAAACTATTTACCTTTTTTTCTCCCCTACGGAAAATCCTTCCGCATGTCAGTTCTCACGGCTTTTGAAGGTGATTTTTAAATTACTCTAGTTAACAAATAATTTAGAGTAATTTAAAAATACCTTCATTGATGAAATGTCGGAGCGATTTTTCTTCCGCAACAAAATCGCCCGACATTCATCGATTGTCCAGGTCTGTGGAAAACCGGCACTTTAAGCCCGCCCCCCTCTGAAAGGCGCTAAAGTCGCGCACACGGGGAGCGGCAGAAGTGCAGCGCCGCTAAAGGTAAGTTTTGCAACATACCTAATTGATGTGGTTTTAGCTCAATTGTGCATCCTTGATCTGGAATACCTGTCATAATATAAAACATAGAACAAGTCAGCATAAGTCTGTGCTGAACATGATGCCATGGCCATCTTTTATCTAACTATGCATAATCCCTATCCCTCCATTTCCTACATATCCATATGCCAATCTAAAAAACTCTTAAATGCTCCGATTGTGTCTGCCTCCACCACCAACCTTGGCCCCTTGTGTAAAAAAATAGCTACCCTGCATATCTCCTTTAAAGTTTGCCCCCTCACCTTATAGCTAAGCCCTCCTGAAATGCCGTCCCTTTAATCTATCAAGGGAACTCACCTCTACCACCTTGTCAGTGGGTCCACATCTCACCCCAAGCCAATGCCAAGGCACATCAGACATACTACACTTTGTCATCAATTGTCTTGAGACAGCAAACCCTGATGCCCTATTCTTCATCTAGAGTGACTTCAATCAAGCTAACTTCAGGGACTAGTTCCCAGACCCCATCAACATGCCTCTTGCCCCATGCAGGGTGTTAACACTCCAGACCACCACTACAGCATCATCAAGTATGCTCCAACCTCACCCTCAATTCGACCAGACTGATCATCTGCCAGAGGAGCAGTGGAAAAATTGGATGAACAGCATCTCATATTTTGCTTGAGCAGCTTGCAACCCAACGGTATGAATATTGAGCATTAGTCTGAAGATGGGTCTCGTGCCGAAACTGCCTGTCCCGCTGAATTATTCCAGCATTTTGTGTCCATCTTAGATATGAATATTGATTTCACTAACTTCAAGTCACCCTTGCATCCCCTCTCTCTCTGTCCCTCCCCTACCCTGGTTGTTGTACTTGTTTCACTGTCATCTGCTGACTTTCACTGTTTGTATCACTCATTATCACCTTCACCATAGCCAACAATGAACCATTGTGGGCTCCACCTTCTCTTGATCATCATTGCTTTTTGCATATCTTTCATTCATTTGTTCTATGTACCTTCTATATCTCTTGTTCCTCTCTCCCCTGACACTCAGTCTGAAAAAGGGTCTTGACCTGAAACACCATCCATTCCTTTTCTCCAAAGATGCTGCCTGACCCGCTGAGTTACTCCAACTTTTTGTGCCTATCTTTGACCATCTGTCAATGCTGCTACGGACCGCTTACATTCAGAGACTGAAGCACTGATGAAAAGAGTAATGCAGCAATGGCATGAGAAGGCTGAATTAGAGGGGTGGACCATGTTCATAATTACTTCATTCAGCTGGAATGAGTATATCTCAATTGTCACTGGTTTAATTGAAAAAGACATTGATGGTTGCAATCAGACAAAGTCACATAGGGTCGATTTGAGCAAGAAACCCTGGATCAACAGGGAGATTCACTCTCCATTAAAATCCAGGTCCAGGGCTTTCAAAAAGGATGACCACACTCTACAAGATGAATGATCTCTACAAGGCTATCAGAGATGCCAAGAGAGTAATCCAGAACAAGCTGGAGGTTCAAATCAATCAGCGGATGCAAGGTGGCTGTGGTATGGCTTCAAAATCATCATGCAAGCCAAATTTGCAGTGATCTCTGGTTTCAACGATGCACCTTTACCGGGTGATCTCAATGTCTTTTATGCCTATTTTGAAGAGACAAAATTCCATCAAGGCATGCCCTCCCCCATCCCCACTGTCTCTGTCCCACACATCTTGGTTTCAGAAGTCAAATTTCATTTTTCGAGGATAAACTCTCAGACAGAGTTCCTGGACAGTTCTAAATCATCTGCAACTGGCTTCAGCACTTCCTGACTGGCAAACCTCAGTCTGTTTAGAAAGTAGAAATGTGGAACTGCAGATGCTGGTTTACCACACACATTGCTGGAGTAATTCAGCAGTTCAAGCAGGATTCATGAAGTTTCATAAGCAAAGTTTCGGGTCAGGATCCTCCATCAGACAGTCTCAAGAGGGGTTCTGTCCCGAAATGTCACCTATCCATGTTCTCCAGGAATGCTGCCTGACACACTGAGTTTCTCCCGCATTTTGTGTCTTTCGTCAGTCTGTTAGAATTGGTCATGATATTTGTTCCACCTTGACCCTCAACACTGGTGCTTCTCAGGTTGTGTGTCCAGTCCCTTTCTCTACACACTGCACAGTCCATGACTGTGTGGCTAAGTTCAACGGCAACTTGATTTTAAGTTTGCCAATGGTACCACTGTTGTTAACCAGATCTATAACAATGAGACAAAGTACAGGAAATAAATATAAAATCTTGAATCATTAAAAAAAAACTTGGACAGGTACACGGATTGGAGGGATAGGCGCCAAATGCAGGCAAATTGGGACTAGCTTAGATAGGTCATTTAGGTTGGCATGAACAAGTTGAGCCAAAGGGCCTGGTTCCATGCTGTATGACTCTGACTCTTTAACCTTGTGTTATGGTGTCAGGTCAAAGCCTAGCCATTAACATCAGCAAGACAAAAGAGTTAGTTGTTGAGCTAAGGGAGAAAGTCAACATAACCCTGTTTTATTAATGAAGTTACTGTAGAGATGGCTGACAGTAATCTAATCCATTCATTCTGATGCAGTGATTAAGAAAGTGCATTGGTGTATTTACTTTGTTAATCATATGAGGAGATTCAGCACGTTCATGAGGATTCTCTCAAACTTCTATAGATGAGCTAGACGAAGTATTCTGATGCAATGCATCTCAGTCTGGTACAGCAACTGTTTCAGTCCACCACAGACTCATTACTTTCTTCTTCCATCCAGTCCATCTTCATGGTGCCTTGCATCAGAAAGGCACAGGTATCGTCAAGGATTCCTGCCATCATGGCCAATGCAGGAACTTGAAAGCCAGGACAGCCAGGCTTAAGAACAGCTTCTTCTCCACTACACCAATTACTTTGATCACAACCTCTTCCTAGAATGTTGCCACGCACACTTATTCTTAACTCCACCTCATTTGCTTATTCCTCTATTACAGTGCCCTCCATAATGTTTGGGACAAAGACCCATCATTTATTTATTTGCCTCTGTACTCCACAATATGAGATTTGTAATAGAAAAAAATTACATGTGGTTAAAGAGCACATTATCAGATTTTAATAAAGGCCATTTTTATACATTTTGGTTTCACCATATAGAATTTACAGCAGTGTTTATACATAGTCCCCCCATTTCAGGACACCATAATGCTTGGGACAATGTCATGTAACAAAAGTAGTCATGTTTAGTATTTTGTTGCATATCCTTTGCAAGCAATGGCTGCTTGAAGTTTGCGATTCATGGACATCACCAGATGCTGGGTGTCTTCTCTGGTGATACTCTGACAGGCCTGTATTGCAGCCATCTTTAGCTTATGCTTGTTTTGGGGCTAGTACCCTTCAGCTTTCTCTTCAGCATACAAAAAGGCATGCTCAATTGGGTTCAGATCGGGTGATTGACTTGGCCACTCAAGAATTGACCATTTTTAGCTTTGAAAAACTCCTTTGTTGCCTTAGCAGAATGTTTGGGATCATTGTCTTGCGGTAGAATGAACCGGCAGCCAATGAGTTTTGGGGCATTTGTTTGAACTTGATCAGATTGGATGTGTCTATACACTTCAGAATTCATTCTGCTACTACCATCAGCAGTTCTATCAGCAATGAAGATAAGTGAGCCAGTACCTTCAGCAGCCATACATACCCAGGCCATAACACTCCCACCACCGTGTTTCACAGATGAGGTGGTATGCTTTGGATTTTGGGCAGGTCCTTCTCTCCTCCATACTTTACTCTTGAGAAATCATTCTGATATAAGTTAATCTTTGTCTCGTCTGTCCACAAGATCTTTTTCCAGAACTGTGGTTGCTCTTTCAAGTACATCTTGGCAAACTGTAACCTGGCCATCCTATTTTTGTGGCTAACCAGTGGTTTGCATCTTGCATTGTATCCTCTATATTTCTGTTCATTAAGTCTTCTGTGGACAGTGGTCATTGACAAACCCACACCTGACTCCTGAAGAGTGTTTCTATCTGTCGGACAGGTGTTTAGGAATTTTTCTTTATTATCATCAGCTGTAGAGGTCTTCCTTGGCCTGTCAGTCCCTTTGCGACTAGTAAGCTCACTAATGTTCTCTTCCTTCTTAACAATGTTCCAAACAGTTAATTTTGGTAAGCCTAAGGTATGGCTGATATCTCTTTAAAAAAAATTCCTCTTAATGGGATGATTCAAGATATTCACATTCCATGAAAATAAATGAATAACTTTATCCATATCGCTTGTAAAAATCATGTGGAATGTATTGGGTTAATTTCTTGAAGCCTAACAGTTCATGATACTGGAAGAAGAAAAATCTAGGGCGGAGCCAGAAGTGACGACATTTCAGACATTTTTGTAATTCAAACATTGCACAAATTAAAAACACTAAATAGGGAACCAAGGACCCTCCCCCCCCCCCCCCCCCCCCCCCCACCGCTGTAAAGCCCCAAACTGACCAATAGACAGTCAGCAAGCTACCTAATCCCTTCCCCGAACCCATCTCCCCTAGTAACAGTGCTCGGCATAGAGATAATTATTTTTGCATAGAGATAATTATTTTTAACCACTCCTAGTCAAAACACATTCCTTATTATCTCTTTGAGAGAAAAGGAAAAAAAATACAGACATGAAGTTAACGAGCAAGAGCTACATATTATTATCCAAGGTCAGGATATGAAAAACAAGAACTGTATTCTCTTAGTTTGTCTAACAACAGGGGAACACAAAATTAACAAGGAAATTCTTAGAAGAATATATATAAAAGAAAAACAACTCGTCCAGTTAAATTCTTAATCATTACCAAACAAAATATTGTCAAAATATCTCCAGTTATAACTTAATCAGCTATCGATTGGTCCCCTTCCTCCTTGTTGCTCTCCAAAAAGCTAGAAGCATCTTGAGGATTGTTAAAAAATCAAAAACTACCGTTGAAAAGTCGAATACGCAATCTAGCTGGGTATAATAGAACTGGCCGTAGCGTTTTCTTATACAAATCAGACATTACATTATAAAAGGACTTTCTTATTTCCAAAAGCTCGTAACTATAATCAGGGACTCACCGAAACTTGCCTCCATCATATTCAACCACACCCAACTTTTTTGCTGCATGGAGAATATTCTCCTTCATTTGCCAAAAATGAAACCGAATAATCAAGTGTCTCGGTTTATTACCGGATTTCATCCCAATCCTGTGAGCGTTATCCAAAAATGGAAGGTTTTCATTGTGCTCAATGTTAAAAGTTTCCTTTATCATTTTAGAAGCATATTTTATAACGTTATCTCCTTCTTGACCTTCCGGCAAACCAACAATTCGTAAATTCAAATGACGGCTTCTGTTTTCTAGGTCCATGTTTTTAGTCTTGTATTGCTGAAGTTCTCGAGTGTTTTCAGACATTCTCCGTTCCAATTTTTCAATCTTCAAATCTCTCCCATCCCAGGGATCGCAAGATATCAATTTCATCCTTTTGTTCACGAAGTTGATCTTGTAATAAAGACAGTTTTCCTTGGGCTTCCTTCAGTTTGGTCGAAACTCCTTTCACCATTTCTTCTAAACTGCCAACTCTTGTTTTCATTTCATTTTTCACCTCATTTTTCAATTCATCGTTCATTTTTGATATTGCTTCTCTGATACTGGAGTCAGAAGCTGCAACTGTAGTTATGGCTTTCCCCTGTTCCTTCCTTGGGGAGCCTCCTTTCCTTCTTGTCTCCATCCTTCAGACAATTAAGGCGTGTAAAAGTGTTGTCAAAGTATGATACTGATAAACAAGAATAAAACTGTTAGAGACATCAGCCGACTCTCCTAGTGGCAGGATGTTGTAAGGTTGCAAATTAGTTTGCTCCCTTAACTTTTAACTTCCATTTACCACTCTTTCAATGTTACTTGTGACTATTTGACGCCAAGACATGGTCTGACTTTTCATAATTGAAAGAGTGGTAAATGGTAGTTAAAAGTTAAGGGAGCAAACTAATTTGCAACCTTACAGCATCCTGCCACTAGGAGAGTCGGCTGATGTCTCCAACAGTTTTATTCTTGTTTATCAGTATCATAATGGCTTATTTGACTTTCATTGGCACCACTGGTCATCATGTTGATAAACAGCAATAAAAGATTCCATAGGTGATGGAAAGACTGGAGGAAAGACTAGGTGCTGAGAGCTCTCATACCTGCATTAAGGAGGCAATTAAACACACCTGTGCAATTACAAACGCATCTGAAGCCATATGTCCCAAACATTATGGTGCCCTGGAATGGGGGTACAATGTATAAACACGGCTGTAATTTCTACATGGTGAAACCAAAATGTATAAAGATAGTCTTTGATAAGATCTGACAATGTGCACTTTAACCGCACGTGATTTTTTATAACCATATAACCATATAACAATTACAGTATGGAAACAGGCCTTCTCGGCCCTTACAATCCGTGCCGACCATTCATTTTCCCCTAGTTCCATCTACCTGCACTCAGACCATACCCCTCCATTCCCTTCCCGTCCATATACCTGTCCACTTTACTTTTAAATGTTAAAATCGATCCTGCCTCCACCACTTCTGCAGGAAGATCATTCAACACAGCCACGACTCTCTGAGTAAAGAAGTTCCCCCTCATGTTACCCCTAAACCTCTGTCCCTTAATTCTCATGTCATGCCCTCTTGTTTGAATCTTCCCCACCCTCAATGGGAAAAGCTTATCCACGTCAACTCTGTCTATCACTTTCATCATTTTAAAGACCTCAATCAAGTCCCCCCTTAACCTTCTGCGCTCCAAAGAATAAAGACCTAACTTGTTCAACCTTTCTCTGTAACTTAGTTGCTGGAACCCAGGCAACATTCTAGTAAATCTCCTCTGTACTCTCTCTACTTTGTTGACATCCTTCCTATAATTAGGCGACCAAAATTGTACACCAAACTCCAGAATTGGTCTCACCAATACCTTGTACAATTTTAGCATTACTTCCCTACTCCTATATTCAATGCTCCGATTTATAAAGGCCAGCACACCAAAAGCTTTCTTTGCCACCCTATCTACATGCAATTCCACCTTCAGGGAACTATGCACAGTTATTCCTAGATCCCTCTGTTCCACAGCATTCCTCAATTCACTACCATTTACCATGTACGTCCTATTTTGATTTGTCCTGCCAAGATGTAGCACCTCACACTTATCAGCATTAAACTCCATCTGCCAACTTGCAGCCCACTCTTCCAAATGTCCCAAATCTCTCCGTAGACTTTGAAAATCAACTTCATTATCCACAGCACCCCCTATCTTAGTATCATCTGCATACTTACTTATCCAATTTTCCACCCCATCATCTAGATCATTGATGTACATGACAAACAACAGTGGACCCAACACAGATCCCTGAGGCACCCCACTGGTTACCGGCTTCCAACCTGACAAACAGCCATCCACCATTACTCTCTGGCATCTTCCAATCAGCCACTGTTGAATCCATCTTGCTACTCCGCCATTAACACCCAACGATTGAACCTTCTTAACCAACCTTCCATGGGGAACCTTGTCAAAGGCCTTACTGAAATCCATGTAGACAACATCCACTGCTTTACCCTTATCAATTTCCCTAGTAACCTCTTCAAAAAATTCAAGAAGGTTTGTCAAACATGACCTTCCAGGCACAAATCCATGTTGACTGTTCTTGATCAGACCCTGTTTATCCAGATGCTATATATATTATCTCTAAGTATCCTTTCCATTAATTTGCCCACCACTGACGTCAACCTAACAGGTCTATAATTGCTAGATTTATTCTTTAAACCCTTTTTAAACAATGGAACAACATGCGCAGTATGCCAATCCTCCGTTCTATTCCCGTTTCTAATGACATTTGAAATATTTCTGTCATAGCCCCTGCTATTTCTACACTAACTCCCCTCAATGTCACAGGGAATATCCTGTCAGGACCTGGAGACTTATCCACTTTTATATTTTTCAAAAGTGTCAGTACTTCCTCCTCTTTGAATCTCATAGTTTCCATAGCTACTCTACTTTTTTTTCCCTTACCTCACAGAGTTCAATATCCTTCTCCTTGGTGAATACCGAGGAAAAGAAAATAAATCTCCCCCATCTCTTTTGGCTCTGCAGATAGCTGTCCATTCTGGCTCTCTAATGGTCCAATTTTATCCCTCATTATCCTTTTTCTATTAATATAGCTGTAGAAACCCTTTGGATTTACTTTCACCTTTCTTGCCAAAGCAACCTCATATCTTCTTTTAGCTTTTCTTATTTCTTTCTTAAGATTCTTTTTGCATTCTCTATACTCATCTAGCACCTCATTTACTCCATGCCTCCTATAATTATTGTAGATATCTCTCTTTTTTCGAAACAAGTGTCCAATTTCCCTTGAAAACCATGGCTCTTTCCGATTTTTACTATTTCCTTTCAACCGAACAGGGACATAAAGGTTCTGTACTCTTACAATTTCCCCTTTAAATGTCCTCCACTTCTCTTCTACATCCTTCCCATAAAACAAAATGTCCCAATTCACTCCTTTTAAATCATTACGCATTCCCTCAAATTTAGCCTTTCTCCAAGGTATGGAGAGAAGGCAGGTACAGGATACTGAGTTGGATGATCAGCCATGATCACATTGAATGGCGGTGCAGGCTCGAAGGGCCGAATGGCCTACTCCTGCACCTATTTTTCTATGTTTCTATGTTTCTAAAACAATATGGATTAACTTTTAACCCTGGTGTAGACACAATGAGCAAAATAATATAATTCCACAGCAAAGAATTTTATGATTGCAAGCATTCAGCAGACACGTTTCCTCGCAGTGCCAGACACTCAGATTTGATCCTTACCTCAGGGTGCTGTGTATGTCGAGTTTGCATGTTCTCCCTGTGAATGTGTGTGTTTCCTCTGGTTGCTCCGGTTTCCTCCCACATCGCAAAGACGTGTGCGATTGTCGGTTAATTGGCCATTGTAAATTTCCCCAAGTGCATAGTAAGTAGGTGTGGAAGTAGGATAACATAGCACTAGTGCGAACGGATAACCAAAAGTGTGGGTCAAAAGGCCAATTTCCATGCTGTATATCTAATCTAAACTAAAAGTTACCAGATTTTTTTATGGGACCAGCAAAAGTACCACTGTCCAACAATGATGGACCACATTCCAGTCAATTTGTGAATGGTATACCATACTCTTTGAATCCTCTCAGTACATTTCTGTAATTTGTAATTT
This sequence comes from Raja brachyura, assembly GCA_963514005.1. Next base: position 65,802,258 of record OY740784.1, read on the forward strand.
TACACGACACTGCACTTTTTCTTCAGATGTGCTCCCACTGATAATGCCTCGTCCAGGATTCTTTTTCACAGCTTGCCATTGAGTAACGTCTGTATTTTTGCAGACAGTTCATATATGCCACAAAAAGAAATGTGTTTTGCAGGAAGACAATAAGGTCAATAGCAAGAATTGACAGGCAAGCAGTCAGGATCACCTCTGTGGAATCACTTCCATTGTGGCGTCACTCAGCCAGCCATTCCGGAACTGTGATACTCTAAGATGACACATCCTCTGCATCTATTACCAGCCTGTTACCTGTTACCACACAAATGGCTCCTTGTCGGGCAGGTATTGCCAAGGGATGGCATCAATCGTTAGACATCTGTTATGTTAACATGTTGGCTGCAAATAGGCAGGAAGAGACTGAAGACGATTTTCCTCAGAAAATGTCGGCAGCAGCCCAATCAGTACTTGGTGCTTGTTCACAGATAAGAACGACTAAAGTAATTGTGTGTGCAGGAACCAAATTAATCCCTAGAGCCGCGCAGCTTTACTGGTGGCCGTGGAAAGGGACAGAGCTGAGAAATGCTGGTTGATGCAGTCAGCAAAATGCTACCGCTACTGCAGCACTTCAGTTCTGCATCTACAACGGAATTAGCAAGGACTTTAATGATCAGCTACTGCAAAACATTTTACATTCAGAAACAGCCGATGTCCTTATCCCTTCAGATCGTCCCCCAATACAGCATTCGAAAAACAGGAATCATTAATCCACTTGCAGGGTTCTGATTAAAGTTAATCACAGAAGGAGGTTTTTTTCTTAAAGAAGAAAAAAAGCAAATCTCTGTGTTCATTATAGCTGAACCGTTCCTTTGGAAACCAAGCTGAGCTGTGAGATTAAAAGTAAATTCCAAACTTATCACAAAGCTGAGGCAGTGGATGGAAATATGAAATGTAAATTCATAATTTTCTTTTAATGTGGCATTAATGGCTTTATTTTTCAAAGATTCTCAACTTCCTTCAGAAGTATTGGTTTCATTGCTGTTGCCATCTTCAACACTGTGAAACCTATTTATTCTCTGTTCTTTGTTTTTGCTGCCTCCAGTTTGGCAATAGAGTGTATAATGGAGGCCACATTATTACCACAGTACTTTTTATATGTTCTTACGATGTAGAAGAGGCAAATCAGCTCATCAACTCCTCGCCAGCTCCCAAAGCTATCCCATTCCCTCAACTATTTCCCTGCAGTCTATTCTTCTCTAACAATACCACCCAAATTCTACTGGCACTCACCCATGCCAGAGGTAGCAAACAGCGGCCAATTAATCTACCAGCATGTCTTTGGAAGTGGGAGCAAACTGGAACATCTATAGTAAACCCACATAATTGTACAGTAATCCTTTTTATCTCTCCCTTTATTACTTACTTGTCTACCAATCGTAGCTGCCTCACCCATATCCAGCTATCACATTTAATAGGAATCAGAGGGGTAACCTTTTCACACAGAGGGTGGTGGGTGTATGGAACAAGCTGCCAGAAGAGGTAGTTGAGGCTGGGACTCTCCCATCGTTTAAGAAATAGTTGGACAAGTACATGGACAAGACAGGCTTGGAAGGTTATGGACCGAACGCAGGCAAGTGGAACTACGGTAGCTGGGTCATTGTTGGCCGGTGTGGGTGAGTTGGGCCAAAGGACCTGTTTCCATACTGTATCACTCTATCACTCGCCAGCCTTTGTCCTGCCCCCACCTCTCTTTTCCAGCTTTTTGCCCCTGACTGCAATCTGTCATGAGGAAGGTCCAAATCTGAAACACCACCTGTCCTTCATAGATGCTGTTAAAGAAGGAACTGCAGATGCTGGAGAATCGAGGGTTACACAAAAAGCTGGAGAAACTCAGCGGGTGCAGCAGCATCTAAGGAGCGAAGGAGATAGAGAGGAGGTTGTGAAACTGTCTTCGTAGGGAGGAGGAGAACTTCTTCAAAGTAGGCATACCTTGAGGAGATGAAGAAGGGTCTCGACCCGAAACGTCGCCTATCTCCTTCGCTCCTTAGATGCTGCTGCACCCGCTGAGTTTCTCCAGCTTTTTGTGTAACCTTCATAGATGCTGCCTGACCCACAGAGTTCTTCCAGTACTTTGTATTTTGCTTAGACAGTGCCAGTACTTTTGTTCTGATGGGATGTCTGCCACGACAATTCTGCCAATGAATTCCAGCATATCAGCACCTCTAAAAAATGTAAAGGTCATTATCCCATTTTCACATATCTTTATTAAAGGTGTGTACCAGCACTTTTTTGTCTCCGATAAAGTCACAGTTCAGCACAGAAGGTCATCATTGAACCACGTTCACTGAAGCTGTGCAACAGCCGTGTCAACTACAAAAGCCAAAGCTGTATCAAAGTCAAAGCTTTTGCCTGCTATATGAACAGAGACAATTTTCCAGCTCAATTGCAAAGGAAACCTGATGCTTGGATAGCGCGGAAACAGTGCCTTCAGTTCACCGAGTCCGCGTTGACCAGCTATCACCCCACCCCGTCAAACCCTCGTCAGTTGTTACGAAGGTTGTCACGTGACGTCAGGGGCTTAGGGGAGTGTCCTGCTACATAAACAGATCTCACCTTGAGGTCACCCCTGTCAACAGGTAGCTGAGCTCGAGAACACCCTCGCTCAGCTACAGCAGCAATGACAATTATGTTAGCGGACCAAGCTTACATGTAACACCTGAATAAAGCAATTGTTTATTCACCACGTTTGGCGCTACACTGGTGACCTCGACTATCCAAATTGTAAGTTTGGATAGTCGACCTGATGTCTGCAGCCCAGCCCAGCTCAACGACGCTGCCGCCAACCCGGCCCTACCCTAAGGTATGCCGCAGGCCGCCTGGGTCAACGGGCGTGGTCCGGGCATTGCTTGATGGCCGCCAATCTCTCCTGCATGACCTGCCCGGAGCCGGCCACCAGAGCTGAGAGGCTGCGGCTGCAGTCGCTTCCCCTCCAGCTGCTGCTCACTAGAGCTGAGAGGCCACGGTTGCTGTCGCTTCCCCACCAGCCGTCGCTCTCCCGCCCCAGCATCACTGACGCACGCCCGGCGGCCCCGGGAGCGGGGAGTGAGCGGGCCCGCCCATTTCCCTGCCAGCCGCTGCTCATGGCCTAGCCACCCGACGCAGCAAGCTTACCTGTGGCGGCTGCCCAAAGACGTCCTTCTGCTCCTCACCGGCGCGGGGTGGAGCCTCGGCCACTCGTGAGTCGGAGGTCCCGCGACAGATTCCCCGGCAGTTTTCAGCCTCCGCCGAGGGCACGGCAGCTCAGCCAGCCTCCATCAACACCGGCGGCGGTGAGTCGAGTCCCTACCTGCAGCGGTGGGGCAAGGCCCGTCAATGCCGGCCGGCCCACTCGCATCTTGAATCGCCTTTGAAGGCTGCCTCAGCGAGCCGCCAAAATGGCCGCCACAGCCTACTGAAACAAGCTGCCGCCCCGACTACAAAAATGGCTGCCGTGGCCGATCGGAAGAGAAGCTCAACCTTCCCTGACCGCCCTCTACAGCCCCACCTGCCGTCCCTGCAGCCTGACCACCGGCAACAGTGCCACCCTCAGGTTGGCTGCCGTCACTGCAGCCTGTCCGCCGTCCACAGCGCCACCTTCCGGCCGGATGCAGTCCCTTAAGCCGGACAACCTGCAACAGCACCACATTCAGGTCGGAGGCTGTCACTGCAACCCCTAGTTTTCCAGCACAGCTTCCCATCCTGCACCATGGACACTGGACAATTTGAACATCCCAACCATTTTTCACTTGATTGCTCACTGTAGTTTGTTTTGTTTCTTTTCACTTTGTTCACACTATATCACCATGCCGGGTTTAGCAATCAGTTTATTTATTTATTTAATTATTCATTTATAGTTTTTTTCGTCTTTGTTTGCATTGTTTCCGACATGCTGGAGGCCACATTTCTCAGGACACGATACCCTAGCTTCTCGAGGAGCTGCAATGTGTCTCTTCTATCCGGCGGTTTTTGCATTGGTCTCCTCGCACCCCTCGGCATACCTCAGGACCGCCCACGCAGAGCGTCGACTGCGCCCGGGGGCCCCTCCGTCCCAACTCCCTGCCCGGGATGCCCCCGACCCAAATGCAGCAGCTGCCCTGACCATGCTTGCGCAGCTTCTTGTAGAAGGTTAGCGGATTCTATTCCTTCTCCAGTTCTGGGCGGGGTGGGTCCTGTGGCGTCAGCTGATAAAAAAGACCACTTATGGTCGAACCCTCGTCAGCAATTACAAAGGCTGTCAGGGGCTAAGCGGAGTGTCCTGCTACATAAGCATATCTCACCTTGAGATCACCCCTGTCAACAGGTAGCTGAGCTCGAGACAACACCCTCGCTCAGCTACAGCAGCAATGATAATTATGTTAATGGACCTAACTTACATGTAACACCTGAATAAAGCATCTATTTATTCACCATGTTTGGCACCGCTACATTGGTGACCTCGACTATCCAAATTGGAATTTGGTGGAACTGCAAACGTACTCTTGCAAGAATGTGATCATGTATCCTATGTTTAAACTGGCTCTAAGGTGCTGCAACGTTGCACCAATTTGCAATCCTCACATTGCCAGAAGTGCTGTGGATCAACCTCAGGGGAGTGGCGGTGGCTTAGAGGAAGTGAAATCATAATGACAATATTCAGTATTTCACCAATGCTTCGTCAACCCCATCTGGTCCTGCCATGGATTGTACACTTACATTATACATCTGCAAACTCTACCAACCTGCATTACAAGAATGGTCTACTGCAGCGGTCGGCAATCTTGTTCTACTTAGGGGCCGGGACGTATGTCTGTGAGCGTTGTGTTGAATTTCATTAAAACTTTAGTTTAATTAAGGCTGGGATATTGGACACTGCACTATAGAGCACAAAAGCACGGCAGAGAGCACAGACATGATTTACTAGAACAATGTAGGAAGGAACTACAGATGCTGGTTTACATCGAAGGTAGACGCAAATTGCCGGAGTAACTCAGCGAGACAGGCAGCATCTCCGGAGAGAAGGAATGAGTGACATTTTGAATCGAGCCCCTTCTTCGGTCTGAGGAAGGGTCTCGACCCGAAACATCACCCATTTCTTCTCTCCGGGGATGCTGCCTGCCCCGCTGAGTTACTCCAGCATTTTGTGTCTATTTCTTAGAACAGCCCTGCGACTTGGATATTTGGTTGCAATGCTGGAGAATGTCTTTTAGGAGGAGCGATGGCTGAGAGGAGATTTTGTTCAAAATCATTGTGGGCAGAGGGATTAAGGTGGAACGGGTTGCACCGGAGTTTGGTCTGTTTGATCTAATGTTTTGATTTCATTGCACAGTATTTTTCTTTTCACTGTCTTGTACAATTTATGTATAATTTATGATTTGGTAAGCATCTGAACTGAAACAGGTTATGGGAGATACAGAAACAATGGCAGTAAATCGACTGCTCTTACAGAAAGCATATGGACAGCAGACACTTCATCTCTCCCATCCCACCATCAGTCCAAACCATTTTTATAGTTCCATACAATGCCTCCACGGGGTCTATATTCCACAGAGATACAAAGAGTATGTGTGAATAGACACAAATTGCTGGAGTAACTCAGCGGGACAGGCACCGACTCTGGAGAGAAGGAATGGGTGATGTTTCAGGTCAAGACCTTCTTTAGACTGAACTGAACTCTCGTTGGTGAGATTACTTGTGATTGTCTGAAGATGGGTATCTACCCGAAGCGTCACCCATTCCTTCTATCCAGAGATGCTGCCTGTCCCGCTGAGTTACTCCAGCATTTTGTCTATCTTTGGGGTAAACCAGCATCTGCAGCTCCTCACCACACAAGAGTACTTGTGACTTGTAGCTGAATGTCTGGGTGCTTTACAAGTTGAGTCTCGTGATAAATTACTGTCCGAATACACAATCGGGTGCTCCGGGACTGTTTCTTCAGGAGACCAGTTTATTTCATGTATTTGAATATTGGATGCATATCGGCAGTACATTGCAAATGATCAATTATTAAAGTAGGCTTTCGTCAGTTAATGGCTAGTATTTCATTTTGTTTTGAGTCCATTTCGTAATAACCCTGATAATGAGACCAAACAACTAACGTCCAGTTTACAAAATAATGTGGAGATTTATACATCAACCGGTCAGAAAGAGTGGGGCATATATTCATTATTTATTAAAGTGTCTTTCGTTGAAGATAAATGAGTTGTTTGTTGCTTGCGGATTCCCTCAAGTTTTTTATGTAGATTTGTATCAAGTTACATCATTTCAGGTTTCACATTTGGAATATATTTTGGAGCTGGGCTCAGCTGGGAGTCCACGGAAGGTGGAAGAATTCTACTTACTGGGAATAAAGGCCCGAGGCAGAGCAGCGTGGACACTTCCCATCCCTCGAGCATGCATGCTGGCACTAACTCACGCCAATTCACACTTACTCACACATATCCTGACGTACGCAGATGTGATCGAATTTTATGTACAGAGAGAGAGAGAGATAGGGAGTGGGAGAGAGCGCGTGAGAGAGGGGGAGAGAGAGCGCGTGAGGGAGAGAGAGAGAGAGAGAGAGAGAGAGAGAGAGAGAGAGAGAGAGAGAGAGATTCCAGCCTCTTAACCCCAAGCACTGTGGTAGATTAACACTTACAAAAATAATCATATTGTCTTGATATTTAAAATACTAATAAATTTAATCTGCTATAAATTTTAGAGGTACAGTAATACTTAGCATTTTTTAAGCAGCAAGATCTTGTCAATTTCACCAGGTTGTTACTTTTCCATTGGTGAGTGGAATGTTAATGAAACCGGAAGTCAAGTTCTAAGCATTATAAGATGGCGGCCATTACGTACTACACCTCAGTGCATTGGATTACGCAGGAGTGGAGTATCTTGCTCCGCTCTACGATCTTTGCCCGGGTGGTACCAGAGATGACGAAAGTCTACAGGCCAGATGAATACGGAAAAAAAAACGCCTGCTGACCAGATGATTTCAGGTTATGGGCCGCATTCAGCCCGGGTGCCGTAGGTGCCAACCCCTGGTCTCCTGCAACACTCTGGGAAAAAAAGATCATTTTCCTGACCTTCAGCCATTTTGCAATGGAGGCCCAAGTCAATGATGAAATTCATCTGCAGTGTTCTGACATAGCCTTTGGATGTCTAAGGAAGGAAACGTACAAACATCAATACTTCATCTATCCTTCAATAAGGTTATGTTAGTCTGGCAGAATTGATCCTTGCCTGCAGTACACCTCCAGAGATATGGACAGCTGCAAACGGCACCCGAAGCATTGGGAGGGTTTGATTTACATTGCCTTCTTAAAAACGTCCACATTAAATGGCAGGATAAGTGAAACAATGTCAACATCATGTCCATGGCCAATATCAGCTGCATCAAGGTTTCCATTACATATTGGCTCTAATGAATAGGTTCATAAGTCCAGAACTCGACGCTGTACTTCAAGCTCCAACACACCAAGTGATTATCAGGAGAACAGTGAAATTATTTCAAGGATGTTCTCAAAGCCTCCTTACAACAAGTTAAACATCGTCACCAGCCATGATTCGAGAATTTCTGGAAGCAACACTAGGGTTGGACATTTAACTTAACATAAAATGTGATGAGATCTTAATACTGACTGAGGAAAGAAATATAATTAAAATTGAGAGTGCACAAGAATTGGAGGATTATGAGACCTAGCAGGGACGGGACAATGGAAATGAAAAGTCACAAAACCAGAAAAGGATCTGAAAGCAAGAATCTTAAATGGAGCGCGTGCACAAACAGAAGATGGAGAAGACCAGCAAACGGGGAGTCATAAGTAATGATAACTATCACAAGGCTAGATTATTAGTTCAGCAATGTCCACCACAAGGCATATATGTGACTCCTGACTCACCCCATGAGGTCAAATGCTGGCAAAAGGAACCAGTGAGTCACTCAGCTCATGGGATGGGCAATAAATGCTGCCTCTTTCAGTGATGCTGACCCTTTGAAAATGATGAATATATTTTAAAAAACAGGATGGGCAAGAGAGACGGCATTCCAAGATTTGGAATTAGTTTTTTAATTAGTCACAGTTAAATGATGGAGGCCAGCTAAGAGTGTGATCAGATAATCAATGTCAGGAAGCAATGAAGTCTCGATTGCGAACTGAGACAAAATAAGCTGATGCTCCAGGAGGTGATATGGATAGATGGTACAAAACATGGTCAAATGTGACAATACATTTACAGTCTGGTTTTGTATCACAATGCTATAAAGAAGACAGTGACACTTGCATAAAGATTTTGTGGTGGAGACCAAAGTCTTCCTGCTATTTAATTCAGTTTAATTTAGTTTAGAGGGATTAGATCAATTTAGTTTAGAGATATAGCACGGAAACACACCCTTCGGCCCACCAAGTTTGCGACCAGGGACAATTTACACATACTCCACGCCAATTAACCTACATACCTGTACTTCTTTGAAGTGTGGGAGGAAACAGCAGATCTCGGAGAAAACCCACACAGTAACAGGGAGAACGTTAAAACTCCGTACAGACAGCACCCATAATCGGGATCGAACCTGGGTCTGCGGCGCTGCAAGCGCTGTAAAGCAGCAACTCTACTGCTGCGCCACCGTGCCGCCCTTACAGTGTGGATACAGTGTGGAAACACAACCTTCAGCCCATCGAGTACGCTCCGACCAACCATCACCTGTACATTAGGAGCAATTTATAGAAGCCAATTAATAAACAAACATGCACGTCTTTAGAATGTGGAAGGAAACCAGAGCACTCGGAAAAACCCACACAGTCACAGGGTGACCGTGCAAACTCATAATCAGGATTGGACCTCAGTCTCTAGCGCTACAAGACAGCAATTCTACTGTTATGCCACTGTGCCTTTAATTGACGGCAATTCCTTCACATCCAGTCCTGAATGTCAGACAGACCACTCTGGCAATTTAGATTCTGTGAGGGTTCAGGCGGAGTGATTGTGCAACAAAACTGGTGTCTGCCACAGCTGTCAGAATCATTTCTTATTTCAACACTGACAGCATCAAAACAAAATGTTAGCTGGTACTTGACTAAACAGGGAACAGCAGAGGTATTAAAGTACAGCAGGAAGCATCAAGGGAATATTTCAAAGTCTCTGCATGCAATAAATCTGAAGTGGAAATCATGTCAATTGGAAAGATACACGTTTGAGGGTTTTTTTGGTGTATGTGCATGAACGTTGTTATTGCTTAAACCCCAGCCCAACGGTGCAGCCTGATTTCAAACGTAAATACAATGTCAAGTACAGAGTGGAGGGAAAAGGTAAAAATAGAATTAATAGTAAAACAGCAGAGAAGTTAGAAGGCATACTGAGATTTCACAGTGGGAAAGTGTGAAGGAAATCATAGTGAGTTCTCAGAATGGACAAGAAACCACAAAAGCCCAGGGGAAAAGAGAGAAAATCATATCCATGTGCCCATCTGAAAGTCTCTCAAATGCGAATAACATATCTCTCACCATCACCAGCCCTGGCAGCGTGATCCAGGCACTCACCATCCTCTGTAAAAAGAAAATCGCCCCCGCACATCTCATTTAAACTTTGCCCCATTCACTTTAAAGCTATGCTCTCTAGTATTTTATATTTCAATCCCGTGAAATAGGTTCTGACTCTACCCTATCTGTGCCTCTCATAATTTTACATACTTTGATCACGTCTTGCTCCACGCAACCTCCGACTTTCCAGAGAAAACAATCCAAGTCTGTCCAACAACTCCCTGGAGCTAACACCTTCTTATCCAGGCATAATTTTGGTAAACCTCCTCTGCACCTTTTCCAAAGCCTCCACATCCCCACACAAAAAACTGCATACAATACTCCAAATTCAACCTAACCAAAATCCTACAAAGCCACATCATAACTTTCTGACTCTTATATTCAATGCCCCAACGAATGTAAGCAGGCAAATTATATTCCTTCTTTAGTACTCTTATCTTCCGTTATTGAGTTGCCATTTTCAGGGAGTTATGGCAGTATTTGTGGAGGAAATGGATCGGTGATGATTTGGCTTGGGACTCTTCTTCAGACTCAGCAGAAGAAAAGATGGGTAAGATATGGTTACAAAAACACGAAGGTAGACAAAAATGGTGGAGAAACGGAGCAGTGGTGGGGGGGGGAGGGGGGCGGGATAAAGAAGGGAAAAGGCGGAGACAGTAGGCTGTGGGAGAGCTGGGAAGGGGAGGGGAAGGAGGGAGAAAGCAAAGACTACCAGAAATTGGAGGTCAATGTTCATACGGCTGGGGTGTAAACCTTCCAAGCAGAATATGAGGTGCTGCTCCTCCAATTTGCAGTGGGACTCACTCTGGCCATGGAGGAGGCCCAGGACAGAAAGGTCGGATTCGGAATTGGAGGGGGAGTTGAAGTGCTGAGCCACCGGGAGATCAGGTTGGCTAATGCGAACTGAGCGGACGTGTTAGGCGAAGTGATCACCAAGCCTGGGCTTGGTCTCACCGATATAGTAGCAGTTGCACCTGGAACAGTGGATGCAATAGATGAGGTTGGAGGAGGTGCAGGTACACCTCTGCCTCACCTGGTAAGACTGCTTGGGTCCTTGGATGGAATCGAGGGGGTAGGTAAAGCAACAAATGTAGCATGTCCTAAGGTTGCAAAGTAAAGTACCAGGGGAGGGGATGATTTGGATGGGAAATGACAAATTGACTAGGCAGTTACGGAGGGATTGAATTTCCTCCAAATGTAAGGCGTAGCTATGGGCACATGCATGAGTCCCAACTATGCCTGCCTCTTTGTAGGGTACGTCGAACAATCCTTGTTCGAGGCGTACCGTGGTCCTATCCCCGAACTCTTCCTCCGCTACACTGACAACTGCATTGGTGCTACCTCCTGCACCCATGCAGAACTCACTGACTTCATCCATTTCACCACTAACTTACATCCGGCACTCAAATGCACCTCGACTATTTCCGAAATCTCCCTACTGTTTCTAGACCTCACCATCTCCATCGCAGGTAACAGACTACTGACCGACATCTACTACAAACCCACAGACACCCATGGCTATCTGGACTACACTTCTTCTACCCTGCTACCTGTAAGGACTCTATCCCCTACTCCCAATTCTATACCACATCTGTACCCAGGATGAGGAGTTCCAAATCAGGGTAGCAGAGATGTCCTCATTCTTTAGGACTGCCAATTTCAGGTAGTCCTTGCTTTCTCCCTCTTTCCCCTCCCCATCCCAGCTCTCCCAGAGACTACTGTCTCTGCCTCTTCCTTTCTTTCCCCCACCCCCCACCCACATCAGTCTGAAGAAAGGTCTCAACCCGAAATGTCACCTATTCCTTTGCTCCATAGATGCTGCCTCACCCGCTGAGTTTCTCCTGCATTTTTGTCCACCTTCGATTTTTCCAGCATCTGCAGTTCTTTCTTAAACGTTACAAAAACACGAATACCTTTGATAGGATGACTCCAAATAAAGTTGGCAGGCAGCATCATCAGCGCACTGAGCATCTTTTACTGAACAATGTGATTTGGTTGTGAGGCTGTGGAAAATGCTCAATATGCTAGCCTATACAAATATAATTTACAAATCATATCCAAACTGATGGCAGGTAGGAATGGTGTGCATCCCCTTAAGGTATGTACTATGTGACCACCTAATGTCTATGCCTACTTTGTTAGTTAAGTCAGTCAGGACATAGAAACATAGGAAACATTATCACCTGATGTTCATTCCACCATTCAATGAGATGATCTGGATCTTAAATTCAATGCCCTTAATGCCTTTGTGTGGGAAATAAATGCAGATGCTGGTTTAAATTGAAGGTAGAGACAAAATGCTGGAGTAAGTCAGCGGAACAGGCAGCATCTATGGAGGGAAGGGATGGGTGGCATTTCGGGTTGACCCTTCTTCAGACTCAATGTCTTTAATGTCCGTTAATGTCTTTACCAGATCAAGAAATTGCTACTCGTGTTCTGAATCACCCAAACCATGACATAATCGCTGAATACAACTTGCATAACTGAATAACAGCTACAGCAGGAAGCAGATTCGACTGTATTATATTTTTCGGATATTTCCAAGTAAAAGTTAGACAATTAAAGTTAAAACCAAATTCTATTAATCATTGTGTAGGAATGAATTTCAAAAGATGGTTTAAACCGAAGATAGACAGAAAGTACTAGAGTAACTCAGCAGACTAGGCAGCATCTCTGGAGAAAAGGAGGGTGACATTTCGTGTTGACACCCTTCTTCAGACAGAGAGTCGGGGAGAGGGAAAGTAGAGGCAGGAAAAAGGTACAGAACAAATCAGAACTGGCACCAATGACCCAGGAAAGGTGGAGCCCACAATGGTCCATCGTTGGCTGTGGAAGAGGTGAGAAAGGGATACAAACAGTGAAATTAGCAGAACAACCAGGGTATTACTTCACACATTGAGAAAATTCCATAATATGGAAATATTGGGGAGAAGGCAGGCACAGGTTATTGATTGGGGATGATCATCCATGATCACAATGAATGGCGGTGTTGGCTCGAAGGGCCGAATGGCCTCCTCCTGCACCTATTTTCTATCTTTCTATGAAATAAACTCATACTTTGAATAGTTTGGGATTGTAGCTCCAAACTTCCCCAGATTATAAACGAGATAAATATGGAACAGCCAAAGAGTTGTCAGGTTTTATAGCATGTCAGCATGTAAAAACCTTTGCAGCAATAAAAAGATTCTCGCATGCATATGTGGATATTTCTCACCGGCATTGATTATCAAATCAAACCACTTTTATTCACGTAATAATATCATGTATACGACACAAGATTACAAAGAATAATCCATGTGAAATACTGCTGAATTGAAAGGGAAATCTAGATAAACGCCCTTACTATTTAGAGATTCTTATTGAGGGGAATCTCAGCAGGTTCTTCCAAATGAGGTTCATTTGTATGATGTTACAAGTGCAAGTTTCGACAAGGCAAAGCACACAGAATATTAAGACATCTGGAACATGATCCTTAACATCAGCAAGTGATTCATCACCGTTATCTCATAACTTTCTCACCGATTTTCATAAAGTGACAATCTATTCTTCCTTTGATCTCTATGTGCTTGGAAGAGTATGAAAATAAAATCAAAGACTTAAAAGACCTCTTTAGGGCACTGATAAAATTGCCACAGCAGAGCTGATTAATCAATTAAAATAGATGAAATGGATATCAAAGCTTATAAACAGTTTTAAAAGGCACCCTGCCCTGGGGATTGTCTGCACTGTAACAGTGGATAGGGTGTTCAGCCAATCTAGTCTCATGGCATGGGAACATTAAACAGAATTTTAATGAGCCAATTTTATTACTGGGTGCATTCTACTATAGATTCTGTTATAGATTTGATAATTCAATTTGTAACACTTCTGCAATCCTTTCATATATACCTGTGCCTAAAACCAATTAATAATTTGTGTGAGAGGCACTCGTTTTGACTGTGTTGCTTAATCTCGTTCAGGGAACCTTGTAATATCATTTACTACTGAGAAGTTCACAGCTCTTTCTCCATTCGCATGAATGGTATTCAATGGCTTCTTATTTAAAGTTTTCTAGTCGTAAATATACACGAAAGTCTGATAGCCCTGAATCTGAAAGTCATCGCTAAAGGTAGACGTAGTGAATGTTATAACTATTTCTGATGACTCTCATTTATCTATGCCAGTTTTCTAATGAACTACTAAAGGTTTTCTAGCAACCAGTGGTTCATCATCCAAAATAATTATCAAGAGCACATCAAAGGCAGTGAAGTGGATTTTCATAAAACGCAGTTGAAGCACCAGAAAACATCGTTGATATGCTGAAAATGCTCCTAATAACTGTTGTAATTCTTGGCATGCTATTCAGTTCAAAAGACTGAGAATAACAAGTACTGAAACACAGCAGGTCAGGAAGCATCTGTGGGGAAAAAACTAGTTTGCAGGTCAAAGATCTTTCATTAGAACGGACCTAAAATGTGAACTTTGTTTCCCCTGCCAAAGATGCAGGCTGACCTACTGAGCGTTTGCACCATTTTCTGTATTTATTTCGGATTTCCCCGGAATCTGCAGTTTTTTGGGGATTTTTCATTCTAGAGACTCATTGCGTATGAATGAGAACTGGAATTTGCCAACATCGAAGCTTGACAATCTGGGCATGGAGTCTCATACTTGGCATGCAGACAGAGCTTCCAGCAAATGCTGTCCATAGCCTCAAGAGTTTCCTTGTCAGCCGTATGGCAGCATTAGCCCTTTAGCACAGAATGTGTAACACGTCCGGCATTGCCAAAGATTAAATATATCAATCACCAACAGTTTTATGTGTCTGATATGAGAAAAGGACTTGAAAAGATGAACTGGCAGTTTAGTCAAACAACTTATTTTCCAGCCATTTCCCTCATGAACCACAAATCTATTTATGTACTTTATTTTCAGAACTGTAAACATTTATGGTACCTGCAGGAAGCCTTTCAGCCCAAGCTGCTTGTGTCAGCAAGTTTCAAAACTAACTTAAAACTAAGTGTGTAGGAAAGAACTGCAGATGCTGGTTTACATCAAAGACAAACACAAAATGCTGGAGTAACTCAACGGGACAGGCAGCATCTCTGCTGCGAAGGAATGGGTGATGTTTCGGGTCAAGATCCTTCTTCAGATTGAGAGTCGGGGAGAGAGAGAGAGATATAGAGATATGGAAGGGTAAGGTGTGAAAAGACAGATCAAAGGGATGATGATCAAGGAAAAGGTAGAAATATTCATCGTTAGCTATGGGGAAGAAGATAACAAGGTGTACAATCAGTAAAATGTAATCAGCAGGAGAATGAAATTAATCGGAGAACTAGGATGGTGGAGGGACAGAGAGAGAGGGAAAGCAAGGGTTACTTGAAGTTAGAGAAATCAATATTCATACCGCTGTGTTGTAAGCTGCCCAAGTGAAATATGAGGTGCTGTTCCTCCAATTTGGATTGGACCATACTCTGACAGTGGAGGAGGCACAGGACAGAAAGGTCTGTATGGGAATGGGAGAGGGAGTTCAAATGTTTAGCAACCGGGAGATCACTTAAGCCTAGGCAGACTGAGCGGAGGTCTTCAGAAGAAAACAATGTCTGTACCAAACATAATGCCAAGACCAATTCTTATCTGCCTGACCCATCGTCCACATCCTCCATTCCCTGCATATGCCGATATAAAAGCCTCTTAAATACCGCTATCACGTCTGTTTCAACCAGCTCTGGGAGCAGGTTCCAGGCACCCACCACCCTCTGTGTAAAACATCTTGCCTGCTAATCTCCTTAAAAATTTGCCCCTCTCACCTTAAAGCTAGGCCCTCTTAAAAATTGGATTTTTCTCTTTTGGGGAAAAAAGGTTCTGACTGCCTACCCTATTAATGCTTCGCATAGTTTTATATACTTTATAAATCAGAACTCCCTCCTCACAACCTCTGACGTTCTAGGGGCAATGATCCAAATCTGTCCAACAGCTACCTGTAGCTAATACCCCATAATCCATGCATCATTCTGGTAAAATCCCTTTCCACATCCTTCCTGTGATGGGGTGTACAGAACCGCATGCAATGCTCCAAAGCCAGACCAGCACAATGCTGGCAACACGCACACACAAGACCAGCACATCATCAGACTGGCACACTGTCAGTCTACACTCCCATCAGAACAGCACACCATCAGAATTTTCACCCACCAAACCAGCAAAACATCAGATACCCCATCCACCAGATCAACACAGCAGCGGTCATCCCTATCGCCAGACCAGCACCATATCAGTCACTCCCACCACCAGCTCGGCACCCCTTCAAAGACCTCCACTCACCACCCAGTCAACACCCCCCATGCAACATCTCTCGCTGCAAAACCTCTCTAATTCCTCCTGTTCCCCTTGGATGTCTCGTTTTCACACCTTACATAGAAACATAGAAAATAGGTGCAGGAGGAGGCCATTTGGCCCTTCGAGCCTGCACCGCCATTCATTGTGATCATGGCTGATCATCCACAATCAGTAACCTATGCCTGCCTTCTCCCTATATACCAATATTCCGCTAGCCCCGAGAGCTCTATCTAACTCTCTTTTACATTCATCCAGTGAATTGGCCTCGACTGTCTTCTGTGGCAG
Source organism: Raja brachyura (assembly GCA_963514005.1). The sequence goes on from OY740784.1 coordinate 65,818,376, forward strand.
AGAATTCTACAAATTCACAACTCTCTGGGTGAAAACGCTTTTTCTCATCTCAGTTTTAAATGTCCTCCCCTTTATTCTTAGACTGTGGCCCCTGGTTCTGGACTCCCTCAACATTGGCAACATATTTCCTGCATCTAGCTTGTCCAGTCCTTTTATAATTTTATACATTTCTATTAGGTCAGGTCGGGGGAATTCCCCCGCCATGGTTACCATGTAATCCCGTGCTACCTGCTCCATGTCTCCCCCACTTGGTTTACCAGGTGAGGAGGGGGTTGTGGACCCCGAGCAGGATCAAAAACAAGGCCTGTCCAAGGGCGGATGAGCTCCTAGCGCCATCCATACTTCAGTAGAAGTTGCGATCACTGTCGTACATAGCATATCAAGGCACCGTGCCCTTTGATGTTTAGAACGACGATGATGATGATCTATAAGATCCCCTCTCATCCTAAATTCCAGCGAATATAAGCACAATCTTTCCAATCTTTCCTAATATGACAGTCCCGCCATCCCGGGGATTAACCTTGTGAACCTACACTGCACTGCCTCAATAGTAAGGATGTCCTTCCTCAAATTAGGAAACCAAAACTACACGCAATACTCCAGATGTGGTCTCACCAAGGCCCTGTAAACATGCAGAAGGACCTCTTTACTCCTATACTCAAATCCTCTCATTATGAAGGCCAACATGGCATTAGCTTTCTTCACTGCCTTCTGTACCTGCATGTTTACTTACACTTCCTTACCTCAGTGTCTCTCTCTCCCCTGACTCTGTCTGAAGAAGCGTCTTGACTCAAAACGTCATTGATTCCTTCTATCCAGAATGGGATGGAATACTTTATTATCACATGTGACTAGGCACAGTGAAATAATTTGCATGTACACCCAATGTAAACAAATAGCAGCCACCTATGGCGCTGACATTGATTTTTTGGTACTGGCAGCATATGATTCTTTCAGCAATGTTGATAAATCATCGTCCGTCAGCAACTCAAACTATGGCTCACCCACACTCGCCATTATGTATTGTGCACGCAACATCAAGCAGACAGCAAAAATCCCCCAAAACACCGTGTATCGGTATCGCTTTAGTATTGTATCGATATCGGTTTTCTGGCCACTAAAAATAATTCCATGGTATAGTGGCAGCTTTAGCCAATCAGATTGCAAAGATTCTTAGACCCACTCTATAGTGTCCATTGTTCTACCCCCTCCCCAATTATCCATCGTTCTCCCCCCACCTCCCTCACGGCGGTCCCCCCCCCCCCCCCCCAAGCCGCGTATACCATTGTTCTCCCCCCACCTCCCTCACATTGGTCCCTCCACGCTGGGTCCTCCATTGTTCTTCGCCTCCCCCCTCAGTGGTGGTCCTCCAGGCACTCATCGACCATCGACCACGGGTCGACCTGCGAGGCATTGCTGCCGCCACAAAGTTTCACCATCGCAGAGGCCCCATCGTCGCGAGGCTTCCCCGCTGCTGATGCCCCAAATCACATCCTCCGTGGTGCCGTCCTGGGCCCCAGCCGCGGGCTCCATCGGCCGCTCCGCCAACCCGGACTCCGACCCGGTTCCTCGGTCCACCCCGTGAGGTCCCGGCCGGACCCCGACCCGGGCTTCCCCACAGCAATCCGAAAGGCATCATAGAAACATAGAAACATAGAAATTAGGTGCAGAAGTAGGCCATTCGGCCCTTCGAGCCTGCACCGCCATTCAATATGATCATGGCTGATCATCCAACTCAGTATCCCGTACCTGCCTTCTCTCCATACCCTCTGATCCCCTTAGCCACAAGGGCCACATCTAACTCCCTCTTAAATATAGCCAATGAACTGGCCTCAACTACCCTCTGTGGCAGAGAGTTCCAGAGACCCACCACTCTCTGTGTGAAAAAATTCCTTCTCATCTCGGTCCTAAAGGATTTCCCCCTTATCCTTAAGCTGTGACCCCTTGTCCTGGACCTCCCCAACATCGGGAACAATCTTCCTGCATCTAGCCTGTCCAACCCCTTAAGAATCTTGTAAGTTTCTATAAGATCCCCTCTCAATCTCCTAAATTCTAGAGAGTATAAACCGAGTCTATGCAGTCTTTGTTCATAAGACAGTCCTGACATCCCAGGAATCAGTCTGGTGAACCTTCGCTGCACTCCCTCTATGGCATCGAGACAGCGGAGCCTCGATAAAGGTCTCCGGTTACATTACCAATCCACAGCCCATCGCCATCTCCAGTGTGACCCCTCCACTCGCCACATCTTCCCATCTCCCCCCCCCGTCTGCCTTCCGCAAAGACTGCTCCCTCCGCAACTCCTTTGTCAATTCTTCCCTTTCCTCCCCCATCCACTCCTTTCAGGGACCCAAGCAGTCATTCCAAGTCCGACAGAGGTTCACCTGCACCTCCTCCAACCTCATCTACTGCATCCGTTTCTCCAGAAGCCAGCTGATCTACATCGGTGAGACCAAGCGGAGGCTGGGCGATCGTTTCGCCGAACACCTCCGCTCGGTCCGCAATAACCAACCCGACCTCCCGGTGGCTCAGCACTTTAACTCCCCCTCCCATTCCGTATCCGACCTCTCGGTCCTGGGCCTCCTCCACGGCCAGAGTGAGCAACACCGCAAGTTGGAGGAACAGCACCTCATATTCCGCTTGGGGAGTCTGCATCCTCTGGGCTCAAACATTGAATTTTCTCAATTCTGTTAACCCAGACTGCCCCCTCCTCCTCCCCACCTCTCTCTTTGCCCTCGGGCCCTGACATTCCTTCTCCATCTCCCCCCCCCCCACAAGCTAGTCGCACTAGCTTCTCATTTTCACACCACAAACAGCTTACAATGGCCTGTTTCCTTTATCATCAATACTTTTTTGCATATCTTTCATTCATTGTTCTTTATCTCTCCACATCACTGTCTATATCTCTCGTTTCCCTGATCCCTGACCAGTCTGAAGAAGGGTCTCGACCCGAAACGTCGCCTATCTCCTTCGCTCCTTAGATGCTGCTGCACCCGCTGAGTTTCTCCAGCTTTTTGTGTAACCATCAAGAAGCCTTCTGGCCACATGGCACCTGTCCCGCTGAGTTATTCCAGCATTTTTTGTCTGCCCCCAGTCCAATGTGGCTCTCGTCTCCCACACTTTCTTTCAAATTTGAAAATACTCAAGACCACAAATGCTGGAATCTGGAGAAAAACCATTGGGTCAAGCAGCATCTATGGAGGGAAGCTTTACTTTAAACTGGCCAGATTCATCGAAAAATAAATATTATATTGTGTAACACCTTTTGTTAAAAAACTGAATTAAAAAAAAAGCTGAATGGAGCATTAATGGGGAATAACACATGATGGTTCTGAAAATCTGTTTCTCGAAAACCACCAAAGCCTAGAACATGCCGGATTAACCCGGTTTTGCTGCAGTTAGAGAGGTGTGATGAGAAGTAGTGGGGCAAGCTAAGCATTGCGTCGCTCAAATATAAACCACACACGTGCTGGTACTTTACTCTGATTAAAATTAACTCTGATAAGGATCTTTGGTTTTGTAATTACCTGAGGAAATACTGCAGAGTCAATTTGTGATTTAGAAAGGTTGCAAAGAAAGCTGAGTCAGATCAAACCCGTGTGAGTGATCTGTGTGAGGGAGATAATGATAAGCGATAACAGATCTGGACGGAGCTTAAAGTTACTGAGGTATTCCATGGCAGAGGTGTTTTTCACCACAAGACCTAATTAAATTGTGGATTCAGATACAGACCACTTGTGGGCACTAAAATTCTGGAGCAAAATCATGGAAGTCAATCTCTTCATCCCTTACCATTTTCCAGCATTTTCTATTTTTTTAATTTCAGAATTTTAACATCCACAGTTTCTGACATATAGACATAGATTCAGTGGCCTCGCAAGTTGAGGGATAAGGCAAGACGGCGTAGAAAGAAAAATACACAAATACAGTGCATTCAGAAAGTATTCAGACCCCTTCACTTTTTCCACATTTTGTTACGTTACAGCCTTAAATTCATTTTATTATCATCAATCTACACACAATACCCCACAATAAGAAAGCGAAAGCAGGTGTTTAGAAACTTTTGCAAAGTAATTAAAAAGAAATAACTGAAATATCACATTTACATAAGTATGAAGACCCTTTACTCAGTACTTTGATGAGGCACCTTTGGCAGCGATTACAGCCTCAAGTCTTCTTGGGAATGACGCTACACGCTTGGCACACCTGTATTTGGGTAATTTTTCCCATTCTTCACTGCAGATCCTCTGAAGCTCTGTCAGGTTGGATGGGGAGTGGCGATGCACAGTTATTTTCAGGTCCCTCTAGAGATGTTCGATCAGGTTCAAGTCCGGTTCTGGTTGAGCCACTCAAGGACATTCACAGACCTGTCACGAAGCCACCCTGCGTTGTCTTGGCTGTGTGCTTAGGGTCGTTGTCCTGTTGGAAGGTGAACCTCTGCCCCAGTCTGAGATCCAGAATGCTCTGGAGCAGGTTTTCATCAAGGCTCTCTCTGTACTTTGCTCCGTTCATCTTTCCCTCGATTGTGACTAGTCTCCCAGTTCCTGCTGCTGACAAAACATCCCCACAGCATGATGCTACCACAACCATGCTTCACCGTGATGAGCGGTGCCTGGTATCCTCCAGACGAGATGCTTGACATTCAGGCTAAAGGGCCTGTTCCACTGCAGCAACCTAATTGGAGAGTTTAGAAGAGTTTGCCCTCAACTCATACTCACAGTATGGTCGACACGAGGTCCTAGGAGGTCCTCGTAACTCTCCTTCATGCGCGAGAGTAGTCCCCGCGTACTCGCGGCCTCAGCTAGGTCGCTGCGTTTTTTTTTAACATGCTGAAAAATACCCGCGAGTGAAAAAAGGTAGCCATGAAAAAAATCAATATTTTTTAGTCAAGGTAGGTCATCGTAGGTCATAATGCTATCTATCGTAGGTAGTCGAAGGCAATCGAAGGTATTCGAAGGAAGTCAGAGGTAAACCGACCGATAATGTTAAATGCCCGCTAAAATTTATTAAAAAGTTGTCTGGTTTCTTAAAAGTGTCTCCACTCCCTCTCCCCCCTTTCCCTCTCATTCTCTCCCCTTCTCTCCTCCTCTCCCCCCCCCCCCCCCCCCCCCCACGCTTTCTAAAGGACTTACTGATAATGTGCCAGCCATCTTTTACCTTCCTGTTTATCGCAGGTGTGAATTTCAGACAGCGCAGTGTGTGTGTGCGTGCGTGTGTGTGTGTGTGTGGACGGTGGATCCGGCTCGCGGTTTCATCGCTGACGGTCGATCCAGCTCGAGGTTTTTCAGGCGAGTGCCCTCGAGCTTGAAGGTCGAAGACAGTCGCTGAAAAGTTGCGTTAGTGAGACAGGCCCTTAAAGAGTTCAATCCTGGTTTCATCAAACCAGAGAATTTTGTTTCTCATGGTCTGAGAGTCCTTTAGGTGCCTTTCGGCAAACTCCAAGCAGGCTGCCATGTGCCTTTTACTGAGTAGTGGCTTCCGTCTGGCCACTCTACCATAAAGGCCTGATTGGTGGAGTGCTGCAGATATAGTTGTCCTTTTGGAAGGTTCTCCTGTAAATCCTGCCCAAAATGGATGAAAATGTAGCAGAGGATTCATGCATTGTAAGGCATTGTATTTCTGTGTATAGAAGCCACAAGCTGTTGGCTGGTGCCAGGAAGTCTAGGTCCCAGGTCAATGTTGCAGATAAGAAATGTCTTCAATTGTCAGTATTAATGAGATTCTTGCAGAGGACCTCCAAAGTAATGTAAATGCATTGGGTTAGAAGAAGCACCAGGGGAGTGGCTACTTGTTGTCAGAGTTGATGTATTTGACTGGTGGATCGAAATGTATCCAACCCTTGATAATAAAGTGGCTACAGTTATCAAGGAGTAAAGAAAATTGACCCTAGATTCGGCATCCCTATTTGGCTTGATTTGAATAATAATCCACAACATATTGAAATAAATTGATGAAAATTATATAAACAGCTGAGAATTCCATAGCAATTGAATTGTGCTTATCGACCACAAGCTGTGGATTGAAAAGGGGTAAAACAGACCCTGAAACACAAATTAGTAAAATTAAAGTCTGATAATGAATTTGGCTGAATTGAAGCATTCCCCATGGTATTTTAAATAAGAGTCACGCCTGGTATGGAAATCTGGACTGAACGCAGCTGAAATTCATATGAGAAACCTTCATTAAGAGTACATTGGAAATAAAGCATTTTCCACCGTGTAACTCCAGAGATGATGGACCACATTCTGGCGTTGATCGTAGTGTGAGAAGGATTGTATCATAGAGTAGGAGCAGTGCACAGAGAGAGGCCTTAAGGGCCTGTCCTACCAGCATCCGACTCCATGCGATGAGCGCAATCAAACTAGAAGCGGGGGCCGTGTGGAGGTCGGGTGATCCCCTGTACAGGGCCGTTCCCACCAGCATGCGCCTGCATGCGGCAAGCGCGACCAAACCGGCAGCGAGGGCCGCGCGGAGGTCGGGTGAGTAGCGCAACACGGCACAAAGTGAGGCGAACTTGGAGCGAAGTCTTAAAGTAAGTTCGCCAGGAGAGAGAGGGGCACACAGAGAGGGGCACAGAGGCACACAAACAGAGGGCCACGGAGCCACACACATAGAGGGTCACGGAGGCACCTACACATAGGTTTACGGAGGCACGATGTCGAGGCGGTGTGTAATGCGTCGAGGCGACTGCAAGCCGACAAGCCGTTGCCGCGCGGAATTTTTGAACATAGTCAGTTTTTCGGAGCCCCGCGCGATGTCGGGACGAAATCCGCACAATTCCGCACGCTCGTGGGACAGGCCCTTTATGGTGAAAGTGGATGAAGGGAATGCATGGGTACATCTCTGCCACTGTAAGAGTATCAGTGGAAGTATGGACTGCTAACTTACATTACCCCAGGTTCTGTTAGGAACTTCATACTCTACTATGGATCAAGCACAGTTTAATTAGCAACACGGATGGAGGGGATTCGCGCACACAAAAACTCGGGAAGTGAAGACACATCAAACGGGAATCATGGAGCTACGTCCACGAAACCACGGGAAGCTTGATGAGAGTCTGGGAAGATACATCAGCATCTTGTTGTTAAAATGTTTGATAGTATCTAAGTTACCAGTGTACAACTAGTTATCATAAATTCTAAAATGGAGGAATGTAAATCCTGGCTAAAATGGAACAGGAATAGAACCAAAATTTAGCAGAGGATTCATGCAGTGCAAGGCCACTTTGGTCAAGTTTGTATTTCTGTGTATAGAAGTCACAAGCTGCTGGCTGGTGCCAGGAAGTCTAGGTTCAGATCAATGTTGCAGTTAAAATATGTCTTCAATTGTCAGTATTAATGAGATTCTCCAAAGTAATGTAAATGAGGACCTCCAAAGTAATGTGAATGCATGAGTTTGATTGGATTGCTGCAAAAGAATTGGAAATAATGTAAATAATGTTGCAAGACAGTTACCCCGCTGTTTGTTGATTGGCAAGAGGAAGTCATGGCAGGATTGTTTTGAGTTCCAGTGTAAATGTTGTATTATTCAGTTAGTTAGTTTCCTTCCACAAGCTTCTCCAAGAAACAATGAATGTAATTGGTTTGGGGAACTGTCAATAATGTATTGATGTGATTAATATGTTTGATTGGACTGTAAAGAGACCAGCCCTATGTAGTTTGGCCCCTCAAGGTTCGTGGGCGTATAAAAGGTGGACCCCATTTTAGATCAATGTCAATTTTCTGGAGGAACGCTTGAGACTGCATGAGCTTTTGGAGTGTGTCTGCTTACACGAGGCTGAAGGGCTTGGCCAGGCAGAGACAAGGATCGAACCCGCGGTGGTTTAGGTATCGTTTAAGGGAATTTGCTGTTCAATCTAAAAATAAAGTTTAGTTGTTCCAGTGCTTGAGTCAGTGTTTTATTTACTGAACTAGACTAGGGGGTAAGCTTTAGAAGAGCGTATTTACACTCTCATCTCCGCATAGGAACGCTGGAGCTCTGTCAGGGTGACCATCGAGTTATTGATCACCTCCCTGACCAAGGCCCTTCTCCTCCGATTGCTCAGTTTGGCTGGGCGGCCAGCTCTATGAAGAGTTGGTTCCAAAGTTCTTCTATTTAAGAAAAACAGCTGGCCATGCTGCAGAAATTGTTTTATACCCTTCCCCAGATCTGTCACTCGACACAATCCTGTCTCAGAGGTCTACGAACAATTCCTTCATCTTCATGTGCTCTGACATGCACTGTCAACTGTGGAACCTTATATAGACAGGTGTGTGCCTATCCACATCATGTTCAATCAATTTAATTTACCACTGGTGGACTCCAATCAAGTTGTGGAAATATCTCAAGTATAATCAATGGAAACAAGATGAAACTAAGCTCAATGTTGTGTGTCATAGCAAAGGGTCTGAATACTTATGTAAATGTAATATTAATGCCCCTACGGCCTCAGAAGCCTAAGCAACTTTGGCATCTCGTACAACTCTTACCAACTTATTTCTCCAGATGCACCATAAAAAGCATCCAATCAGCATGCATCACAGGTTGGTTTGGCTTCAGCTTCACCCAAGGCCACTAAAAAGTTCAGAAAGTTGTGGATGAAGCGCAGTCCATCATGCAAACCAGCCTCCCCATGTTTCCCTCTCCTTCCCCCTCCCTTCGTCCCCATCAACTCCGTCTACACTTCACAGTGCCTCGGGAAAGCAGCCAACATAATTAAACAACATTTGCATCCCCATCAATCCAAGTTTGCAAGTTACAGGAGTAGAAGTAGGCCATTCAGCCCATCGAGTCGAATCTGCCATTCAATCATGGCTGATCTTTGCATCCAAATCCCATTTTCCTGCCTTCTCCCCATATCCCTCCACAACTGTTCTAATCAAGAATTTGTCTAACTCTGCCTTAAAAATTGCTATTGAGGGAGTGCAGCGTAGGTTCACAGGATTAATTCCCAGGATGGTGGGACCGTCATATGTTGAAAGAATGGAGCGACTGGGCTAGTATACACTGGAATTTAGAAGGATGAGTGGGAATCTTATTGAAACATATAAGACTATTAAAGGATTGGACACTGCTAGAGGCAGGAAATATGTTCCCAATGTTGGCGGAGTCCAGAACCGGGGGCCACAGTTTAAGAATAAGGGATAGGCCATTTAGAACGGAGATCAGGAAAAGCTTTTTCACTCAGAGAGTTGTGAATCTGTGGAATTCTCTGCCTCAGAAGGCAGTGGAGGCCAATTCTCTGGATGCTTTCAAGAGAGTTAGTTAGAGCTCTTAAAGATAGCGGAGTCAAGGGATATGGGGAAAAGGCAGGAACGGGGTACTGATTATGGATGATCAGCCATGATCACATTGAATGGCGGTGCTGGCTCGAAGGGCCGAATGGCCCACTCCTGCACCTATTGTCTATAAAATATCCACTGACTTGACCTCCACAGCCATCTGTGGCAATGAGTTCCACTGATTAACTACCCTCTGATAAAATAAGTTCCTCCTCACCTCCTTTCTAAAAGAACGCCCTATGGTCTTAGACTCTCCCACCGGTGGAAATATCTATTCCACATCCACTATCTATGCCTTTCATTATTCTATAAGTTTCAATGAGGTCCCCCCTCAACCTTCTAAACTCCAGCGAGTAGAGGCCAAGTGCTATCAAATGCTCATCATATGCCAACCCACTCATTCCTGGAATAATTCTTGAAAACCTCCTCTGGACTCTCTCTAGAGCCAGCACATCCTTCCTCTGATATGGGGCCCAAATGTTCTCAGAGTACTCCAAATGCAGCCTGATAGAGCCTCTGCATTATATCTTTGTTTTTGTTTTCCAATCTTCTTGATATAAATGCTCATATTGAATTTGCGTTCCTGAATATCACCAGATTCAGGGGCAACATCTTCCCTGCTGTTACTTGTGAATGGTCCTGTCATAATCTAAGTGTGCAGCCCTGATTTTTCAACCTACCTGATTGTGGCTCTTGCACTTTTTTATCTGCACTTCCTTTGTAACTGTAATGCGCTGTTGGAAATACACTCTCACACTCACACCATCTCCCAACCAACCCCCAAGCTTACCAGACCAGCACATTATTAGAGATCTCACACTTTACTAGTGTGCTTTTGATCCCTCTCACTCTTTCACCAAACGAGCAAGGCACCAAACATCTTCCTCAATCCTTCCTACCACCAGCAAGTTAGTTGTGAGGGAGGAGAGTATTAAAAGTATTAATCATTTGGTCAAAATAATCCCCTGAGTAAAGAAGGAAAAATCGTGCCTTCCCCTATACGATCTACCTTGCCAGGAAAGCATACTTGAGACAGCTTCCAGTATGAGAAACCTTGTGGACAAATATGTTCAATATTGCACAGTAATGATCAAAATGAAGCCATGCCAAAAGAACCAACCCACACGATAGAATTGATACATATATAGAGCTGGAAGAAAATATATTAGCTCCCTCAGAAGACTCACTTCGAACGAAAACACATTTTCATCCTTAAGACTTGTTGGGTATTTCCAGCCTTCACATTTTCCTTTTTTATTTCACCTTATTCCAGAAAGAATACTCTCTATATTTCAAAATATTTCAGACACTCATCTCAAGAGACATTTTGGAACCTATCTGAAATTGGTTACAGAAGATTTAACCGCTGTGTTAAGAATCAGTGCATGTCCAACGCACAACGCTCTTTGTCTTAATTACTCAACAAACCTCAACATGCCTAAAGTCATCCTCATGGGCAATGATAAATTCAAATCCTTTTAAACTACAATTTAAAGACTTGCAAGAAAAGAATTACATACAAGGAAGCTTTGATGTATTATTCAGCAAAAGATGGAGAACAATAGATTGTTTTTGACTGGACATATAGGAGCTAACAAGCAAAATTTATTGATTGATTGAAATTGACCGAATGAAAGATACAACATGGAAACAGGCCCTTTGGCCCATCGAGTCCATGTGGACCATCGATCACTTGATCACACTAGTTCTATGTTATTCCACTTTCGCATCTACTACCTGCATACTAGGGGCACTTTATAGAGGCCAATTAACCTACAAACCTGCACATGTGGGAGGAAACCAGAGCATATGTGGCATGGTGGCATAGTGGTAGCGCTACTGTCTTACAGCAGCAGAGACCCGGGTTTGATCCTGACAATGGGTGCTTGGCTGTACGGAGTTTCTACATTCTCCCCGTGACCTGTGTGGCTTTTCTCCGAAATGTTCGGTTTCCTCTCTCACTCCCAAGGTGTACAGGTTTGTAGGTTAACTGGCTTGGTATAAATATATAAATGTAAAATTGTCCCTAGTGTGCATAAGGTAGTGTTAATGTGCAGGGATCGCACGTGTGTAGTGTGTAATGTGCGATGAGCCGAAGGGCCCTTTTCCAAGCTGCATCTCTTAAGCAAAAAAAACGAACCCAAAAAGATTAAAACATTGGGAGGAAACTCACACGGTCACAGGGAGAACACAATACTCAGTACGGACAGCACCAGGGTCTCAGGCGCTGAGAGGCAGCAGTTCAACCACTGCCCCGCTGCGCCACCCAACTGGGTCCGTGATCACCAGTATTAAGGTATTCAAGTTCAATTTTATGCTACTTGATAAAACATGTGAAAATTTAATGCCCAACAGCTGAAGTTGCCAACATTACTAATGTCTCTGACAATGGCTCACTGGCAAAAACATCTGTTGCACCTCTCAAAGCTGCAGACCAACCGAGGAACTGATGACAATCTTCCTCGCATGAGTGATGTCAATTGCAGGATCAACTAAACAGACATGATATGGCAGGTAGACAAAAATGCTGGAGAAACTCAGCGGGTGAGGTAGCATCTATGGAGCGAAGGAAATAGGCGACGTTTCGGGTCGAGACCCTTCTTCAGACATAATATGGCAACTTTTTTCAGCCTGTTTGGCAAGGCAGAAATTAATCAGATGTAAAGCCATTGACCCGAAACATCATCTCTCTTCTCTTTCGCACAAATTCTGCTTGACCTGCTTCAAATTCCAACTATTGTCTGTTTTTATCTTAGATTTCCAGCAACCACGTTTTTATGCTGCTTTTTCCACAAAAAAAAATCCCTGGCCACTCAATTATTTTCAAACTTTTGAGAAATGCTTTGGCATTGGGTTAGCATCCAATCGTAGAGACCTACAGTGTGGAAACAGTCTCTTTGGCCCATGCTAGCTAGTTTTTTTTTAGTCCCATTTGCCTTAAAGGTGCTACAACACTAATAAATAGCCGTCACGCTTTCAATTGCTAAACAAAGGATCTGAACAACGAAGCCAAAAAATTAAATCCACCCCCTAACAAATGTGCATACGATGTAATGGGATAATGGTGAGATACATGATTACTAACCAAAGACCTTGGTTCATATCACCACCAAAGCAAGTGGGGAATTTAAATCCAAGTAATCAAATCATTCTCAAATGTAAATAAATGATAACTATGAAATTAAAGATTCATCTTGTTCATTGCTGAATAATGTCACACAGATTAAGATTTACTCCAAATCATCCTTTGGAATAGTTGAAATAAAAGCAGACAATTATAGAAACACTGAAAAGGTCAGGCAACATCTGAGGTAAGACAAATAGAATTAACATTTCAGGTTGAAAACTCGTTGACAGTTCTGTGCATGTGATGCAGGATTTCTGTTGTGCAGTTAATGGAAGTGGTGCCTTACAATCCCGGCAAAGCAATTTCAGTCCTGATCTTGGGTGAGTATGTGTAGAGTTTATATATTCTCCCTGTGACCATTTGGGCTGCACCAACATCTTAACGACATACAAGTTGAAGGTAGACTCTAGTGTAAAGAGAGTTGAGAGAGACGTGTTGAGATTAAAACGGGATTGAAGAAGGATCCCAGGCCAAACATCACCTATCCACCTATCCACAGATGCTGTCTGACCTCATGAGTTTCTCCACCATGTCTTGCTCCATGCAAGATTCCAGCATCTGCAGTTCCTTGTGTCACCATAAAATGGGACCCCTGTCTGATTCATGTGATGGACAACAGGGACCCCGTTTCAATGGGCCTGTTTCCGTGCATGCCTCCATCACATTCTATTGACTTTTGGATGCTGCCTGTGCTGCTGAATGCATCCAGCATTTTGGGATTTTATATCACACATTTCCAGATCTCATACTTGCTTTATTTTATTTCTATTTACATCTGGAATGACTGTTTAGTATTGGGGATAGAAATTGAGGAAACCTGTCACCAGTCCTCCTTTCTGCAAATGATCGGGTGGTCCTCAATAGGATGTATTATTCAATATATACACACAGCATGGACGAATGTATTACTCTCCATCTTTATCATCTTTCAAGCTGAGAGAATAGCTTGCATCTACCTGCCTCAGAAGGGAAGTTCCACTATTCAATACACTCTGAGAACAATACTTGGCCTTTTACTTTTAACAAGCCTTGCTTGCTGCTGAAGGCTCCTTATAAAATTATGACTCATTCAAATGGCAACAATCTGTCAAATTTATCACTTAACTAATCATAAGGGCTGGAAATATTTGAAAATTGTGCATTTGACTCAGTTGCAGGCCTGTTGCCAAGGAGACTACAACAATAAACTTTGCACCAAAATAAATTAAATAGATTTGAGCCGACTGCAGGCTTCATTTTAAGATCTGACGTATTGCATTTGATTTAGTTAGTTATCTGAGGCAAATGACAGCAAAAATAATAAATGGAAATGCACATTAGGTCAGTTAATGACCCATAATGGAGTTCTCAAACCTCACTGCTCTCCATCATCCACACTCCTTAAAACCTATCTCTGTGATCAGATCTTTATTCACCTATCCGACTGTCTCATTAGTGACATGCCCTTCAGCCCATCTGGGACATGAGCTGACCTGTTCCTGAGCTAGGCCCATTAGCCTGCATTTGGCCCATCTGCCTCTAATTTGACCCTATCCATGTACTGTTTGAATGTATTTTAAACATTGTAATTGTAACCACCTCTACATCTTCTTCTAGCAGTTTACATACCCAACACCCTATGTGAAAAAGTGGCCCCTCAGGTCTCTTTTAGATCTTTCGCCTCTCACCTTCAACCTGAGACGTCCAAATTTAAACTCCCCTACCCTGGGAATAATGACTGTGAACATCCATCTTATCTATACGCCTCATGATTATATATGCTTCCATAAGGTAATCCCTCAGTCTTATACACTTCAAAGTACCGGCTTATTCAGACTCTCTTTATAACTCAAGCCCTCCAATAACCCTCTTGTGATTCATTTTGGTACCCTTTCCAGCTTAATGACACCCTTCCTGCAACTGGGCAACCAGATCTGCACACAATACCTCAAGAGCGGTCTCACTAATGACTTGTACAGTTGTAACATGACATGCCTACTCCTGGACTCAATACCCTGACCGATTAAGGAAAGCATGTCAAAAGCCTTCATCACCACCCTGTCCATTCAGGGAACTACGTACCTGTATTTCTTGGTCTCTCTGTTCTACCACACTCTCCAGGGCCATACCATTGAATGTGTAAATGCTGCCCTGATTTAACTTACTGAAGTACACTCCCTCGTACATGTCTGAGTTAAATCACTTGGTTGTGCTCATGTGATTGCCTCATTTTGTTCACATGAAGTACCAAGAAATTGTAATAGAGTTACCTCATACAATGGAACGACACTGACAGAGGCCATTCAATGCACTATGCTCGCTCCAAAATGTTTGTAGCACTATCTAAATAATCTTGACTTCCCACACTTCAATAGATTTTTCTTTTCAAAAATTCTCACGATTCCCTTTCGAATGGTTGTACTGAATTTGTTTCCATCGCAGTGGTGTACTCCAGAACACCAACACCCATTAGTTAGATTTAAAATAATTGAACACTACCTAAACAACACAACGACAGAAATTCCATGATTTTGCATAGGTGGATTGTTGCAATTGGAACCACTGCATCCCCAGAATAATCAGTAAACACATCAGGAATTGTGAATGGTGGTGCGAGAGTTTTCTACGAGATCTTCGGTTTCCTCTCACACTCCAAAGATTGTAGGCTAATCGGCTTGGTATAAAAAAAATAAACTACTGTGTGTAGGGTAGTGTTAATGCGCGAGGATCGCTGGTCAGTGCAGACTCGGTATGCCAAAGTGCCTGGTTCTGCACTGTATTTCTGGTTTCTGGTGTATTTATGTCATTTCTAATTCTTGTTTCACATCTTCAACATCTAAAGCTTTTTTTTCATTGAACAACATAACAGCACTTCATATTTCTTCCCTCCTTAATCAAAAAATATGACATTCTGAAAAGAACAGGTGTGCTAGTTCCATTTCCCAAAATGTCTTACATTCCAAACAAAAAAATTCAACACAAATAAGGATTACTTTAATACTCAAATCATAAAGTCAAAAGGATGTGCAATATTTCAGCTATCTTTCTTGGCCCTGTGGCATTTTACAGGGACATATCTATGGATGAGTTGAAGGCTCTTACAGAGGAAACCTAAGGGTTAATTTGTGCAGTACAAGAACCCACAAACATCAATGTAATGTAATCTGTGCATTGAATGGTCAAAGTCGTACAATCAAGAATCTAGGTGCACTGTAGCACTGCTTGTAGACCTGCTGCCTCACAGCGCAAGAGACTCTGGTTTGATCCTGACCTTGGGTGTTGTCTGTGTGGAGTTTTCACATTCTCCCTGTGGAACTCCTCTGGGTTCTCCACTTTCCTCCTACATCCCAAAGACGTGTAGGTAATTTGGCCTCTGTAAAATTTCTACTAGTATGTGGAGAATGGATGAGAAAGTGGGATAATGCAAAACTAGTATGTGGGAGTGGTTGATGGTCAGAGTGGACTTAGTTGGGCGAAGGGCCTGTTTCCTTGCTGTATCGCTACACTAAGCTAAAATCTCACCACTCTTTCTTCACACAATAGACAGCTTCGTACCCATCTCTTTGTCCAAGTTTGTGAATTTTTTCAATTGGCATCAGATTTTTGCTTGAACACACTCCCATCAATTACCTTGGCTTATTCTTGCTACCTTCCAAGTGCTCTGTAAATGGAAACTGCCGCTGTGACTCAAGACCAGTAAATCTGCTTTATTTTTAAACTGTCAGTGCCTTAGAAATAAATATTGGTCACGGCTCCGGGGAGAACTCAACTTTTGTACTTCGGAATATTGCTGAGGGGCTTCGTTATGATCATCTGACAGGCACAAGGGACCTTGGTTTGAAGCTTCATCTGAAAGATGGCTCCAGTCTCTGAATGGGAATTGAACAAGCAAGCGAGCCTACCAGCACAGTAACAATGGAGAACACATTAATCCATCGTGGGAAAATTAACCTGATTATCTTAACATTTACTATTTGCTGTGCTCAAATTTTTTTTTAAACATTACCTTTTTATTTAAACATGTAAGGTTTTATTTTGTATTTTTTCCTGTAAAATTTCTCGTCTCTAATTATAGATGAGTGTGGCCTCTGTTCACGGATCCAGATAAACTTGTGTGAGTGTATTGGGATCACCTGCTTCCCTCTCTATTTATGGAGATGCCTCATCTCTGCTTGCCACAATGTGATGGATTAGGCAAGCTGAAGGTTTCCATTAGTGATAAATACAGAGGCGCACATGGATGGAAGGCAACACTGCAGCAGAAAATCCTTTCATTTATTCCACGATGAAAATGGAAGAGAGGTTACTGCTGAGGGCAGCAGACCAGAGTTGAAATATATATTCTCATCACTATGGCTTGAAAAAGTGAAAATGCAGCATGAATGTCTGCTGACTAGAGTTGGCACTTTTAATGGAAATATGGTCAGGTTATGGACAGAGTTGGAGTGACCGGCATTCTGTTCAGTTGCATCTAAATTCCCCTGAGCTATGATTTCTGAACATCTTTAGTACTTTTATAATACCCCCTGCCCTCCCCAACCATCCCAATCTCCATCCTTCTGTTGTCAAGTCTCTCCCTGCCCCTATCAACCTTCAATATTCTCTGGGTCTCCAGTTTATCACTGGTCAATGCCACCTCCCCCTCAAGCCTCCCCCCCAGTGCTGCACGACATGTGGTGATTTGTGGTTCTCATTTCTGAAGCAAGTTTGGCATCAAATCCACTTGAATACCAAAACTGTATAAACCTAAGGCATCAGCATAGCAAATCCACAAACTAATATCACCCTCTGTATCCCAAGGACAGGGCTGGAAACAATGTGTAGTTGGGCAAACAGATGGGATAAGACAGCCAGGCCTTCTCACAGTAAAGGGCCTTGGACGTCATTTGCACGTCATCTACGCGACAGGCCGGTACTGACTGACGTGCGACTGTCGCGTGAAAATCGTTTAGCAGTACGACAGTCGCGCGGCAAGTGTTCTTGAGGGCCCTGCTTCTTTTGGGAGCCATTTGCGATGTCGTTCGTACTTAGTCCAAACTCCGTGGCAAGGATTTTCCCAAAACTATGCACGCTTTATACGCGGGCAATCACGTGGTGCGGCGCTCAAATGACCTGCAAAAGGCGCACCAACGGCATACGGGCGGCGCATGGTTACGAACTTTGACGCACAGTCACGAATAATAAATTAGCATAGGCAATGTTCGTGCGTAATCATGCATCACCACGCGCTACACGTACGCCGTCAGTACGTCAGTACGTCAGAGTACGTCATCAGTACGTCAGTGTGCACAAGGGATACATCACGCAGGTGGCACGCGAGGATTTTGAGCATTCCGAAATCCTGGGGCGCCGTGCGTTACCGCACGTAACTGCATAAGCCACCATGCGCGTGTCACGATGCATTAACCAATTATTAGGATGACGCCCAAGTGGGACAGGCCCTTAAGCTGTTGTGTTGCTCACCCTGTAAGTGTTAGCAAACATTTGGTTCCATTGCTATCATGCACAATTTCACACAATCTTTATCAGATAATAGTTTGTGGCACATTCAAGAAAAGTTGTCAAGTCTATGGAGGTTGTATTGCATATTTCATTCATGTCAAGGAGCATTTTTTCCTTAACATATAATATTTTTACAACTAATGAATAAAACTATTCAAAGACATGATGGCTAATGACATTTCTTCCAATGCTCCATGGAGTTATATTTTGTTTTTCCAGAAGAGGAGCCCAAGAGAATAATTATCAGTTCCTCAAACTCCAGGAAACACCTTCACCATGCTACACCCTAGATCCTTAATGCAGCCTATATAAATGCAAGTCTAGCTTGGTTTGGGAACAGCTCCATCCAAGACCGCACAAAAAAAGCTCACCTCACTTTGCGCCGCGTTGCAACACTCACCCGACCTCCGCGCAGCCCCTGCTGCATGTTTGGTCGCACTTGCCGCATGCAGGCGCATGCTGGTGGGACGGGCCCTGTACGAGGATCACCCGACCTCCGCGCAGCCCCCGCTGCCGGTTTGGTCGCGCTCACCGCATGGAATCGCATGCTGGTGGGACAGGCCCTGAACACAACCGGAGTGCAGTCCTGAACTACTATCTACCTCTTTGATGACTCTGGGATCATCCTTGATCGGACTTTGCTGACTTTACCTTGCACTAAACTTTATTTCCTTATCATGTATCTATTCACTGTAAATGGATCGATTATGATCATGTATTGTATTTCTGCTGACTGGTTAGCACGCAACAATAGCTTTTCACTGTACTTCAGTACATGTGACAATAAACTAAACTGAAGACTAACTCTGAAACAGTAACAAAACGCTTTAAGTGATGCACTTTGTTCTATTCCACACATAAGTGTTATAGCCAATTTCATTCTTTTTAAACATACTGGCTCTTTAATCACACTTACTTTGTTGAGGAGGTTGGTGGGAAGGACGTTTTATATTGGTTATGGTGTTTGGAGCCATTTTGCCAGTGTTCAAAACTTTGCACGGCAAAGAGTAATTACTAAAAGATTACACACATCTGGCAAAGCATTAGAACAAAATATCAGTAATTAGTAAGTAAAGGCAGTCTTTCAGAGGCCAGTTCCCGCATCGAGCTTGTTTATATTCAGCACTGATTATTGCACTACACTAAAAACTGTATGCAAAGAAGTAGTTGCAGAAGCACCTGTAGACAATCAAATTATTTGTTGTGAATGACGAATGTGTTGCATGTCTTTCGATATTACAATTCCTCTAATGCGTGGCAAGATCACTTTGCAAATTATACTTTGTAAAATTACCAGAAAAGGGGAAGATTAATGAGCATGTACAGTGGTGTAATTGGATTAGGCAGGCGTTTTAATACATTTAAATTGTAAATTAGTTATAGGGAAGGATCATTACTGATGAACACAGCACCATCTGGATACATCAACTGGTCTTTATTTGACTTGAGAAAATTTATGTTGCATATTCTTGAACAGATGCCATGCTTTCTCATTGGCCTCTTCCCTCAGCTTTTTTTACAGGCAACCAAAGAGAATCTTTATCTGAGAAAATAATGCATTTGGCCTTCTTTAATCAACCATGCATCTTGTTGTAGGGTTATTCTCTCATGCATTGGATAGAACCAGAAACTGGTGAGATCCCTCTGAGAAATTGTTCAGACAATTTGTTAGAGGGCTCACCACTCTGGAGGACACATGTGTACACATTTGGAGGACACATTTAGACAATAGACAATAGGTGCAGGAATAGGCCATTCGGCCCTTCGAGCTTGCACTGCCATTCAATGTGATCATGGCTGATAATCCCCAATCCCGTTCCTGCCTTCTCCCCACATCCCCTGACTCCGCTATCTTTAAGAGCCCTATCTAGCTCTCTCTTGAAAGCATCCAGAGAACCACCCTCCACTACCCTCTGAGGCAGAGAAATCCACAGACTCACAAATCTCTGTGAGAAAGAGTGCTTCCGTGTCTCCATTCTAAATGGCTTATCCCTTATTCTTTAACTGTGGCCCCTGGTTCTGGACTAACCCAACAGCATGTCCATGACCTTAACAATCTTATATGTTTCAATAAGATCCCCTCTCATCCTTCTAAACTTTAGAGTGTACAAGCCCAGCCGCTCCATTCTCTCAGCATATGACAGTCCCACTATAACCGGGAATTAACCTTGTAAACCTCCGCTGCACTCCCTCAATAGGAAGAATGTCCTTCCTCAAATTAGGGGACCAAAACTGCACACAATACTCCAGGTGTGGTCTCACTAGGGCTCTGTACAACTGCAGAAGGACCTCTTTGCACCTATACTCCTCTTGTTATAAAGGCCAACATGCCATTCACTTTCTTCACTGCCTGATGTACCTGCATGAACAAGGATACCCAGATCCCATTGTACTTCCCCTTTTCCCAACTTGACACCATTTAGATAGTAATCTGCCTTCCTGTTTTTTTATACCAAAGTGGATAACCTCGCATTTATCCACATTAAACTTCAACTGCCATGCATCTGCCCACTCCCCCAACCTATCACCCTTCATTCTCATAGCATCCTCCTCACAGTTCACACTGCCACCCAGCTTTGTGTCATCTGCAAATTTGCTAATGTTACTTTGAATCCCTTCATCCAAATCATTGATGTATATTGTAAATAGCTGTGGTCCCAGCACCGAGACTTGCTGTTGCGGTACCTCACTAGTCACTGCCTACCATTCAGAAAGGGACCCATTAATCCCTACTCTTTGTTTCCTGTATGCCAACCAATTTTCTATTCATGTCAGCACACTACCCCCAATACCACATGCCCTAATTTTGCCCACTAATCTCTTATGTGGGACCTTATCAAATGGTTTCTGAAAGTCCAGGTACACTACATCCATTGGCTCTCCTTTGTCCATTTTCCTCGTTACATCTTCAGAAGACTAGTCAAGCTTCGTAAATCCATGCTGACTCGAACAAAACCTGTCACTGCTATCCAAATGTGCGGCTATTTCATCGTTTATAATTGACTCCAGCATCTTCACCACCACCGATGTCAGGCTAACTGGTCTATAAATCCCTGTTTTCTCTCTCCCGCCTTTCTTAAAAAGCGGGATAACGTTAGCTACCCTCCAATCCACAGGAACTGATCCTGAGTCTATACAACATTGGAAAATTATCACCAATGCAGCCACGATTTCTAGAGCCACTTCCTTAATACCCTGGGATGCAGACCATCAGGCCCTGGGGATTTATCAGCCTTCAGTCGAATCAGGCCTCCCAACACAATTTCCTGCCTAATGTGGATTTCCCTCAGTTCCTCCATCAATCCTCTGGCCACTACTATATCAGGAAGATTGATAGTGTCCTCCTTAGTGAAGATGGATCCAAAGTACCTGTTCAACTCATCTGCCATTTCCTTGTTTCCCAGAATAAATTCACCTTTTTCGGTCTTCAAGGGTCCAACTTTGGTCTTAACTATTTTTTTTCTCTTCACATACATATATAAGCTTTTACTGTCCTCCTTTATATTCTTGGCTAGCTTACCTTCATACCTCATCCTGCTCCCCATATTGTCTTTTTAGTTATCTTCTGTTGCTTTTTAAACATTACCCGATCCTCTTGCTTCTCGCTCATCTTTGCTACGTTGTACATCTCTTTTATTTTTATACTGTTCCTGACGTCCCTTGTCAACCATGGTCACCCCTTACTCCCCTTGGAATATTTATTCCTCCTAGGAATGAAAAGATCCCGTGCCTTCTGTATTATTCCTAGAAATACCTGCCATTTTTGTTCCACTGTCATCCCTGCTAGTGTATCTTTCCAGTCAATTTTTGCCAGCTCCTCCCTCATTGCCCCATAGTCCCCTTTATTCAACTGTAACACTGACACCTCCGATCTACCCTTCTCCCTCTCCAATTGTAGATTAAACCTGACCATGTTATGCTCATTACCTCCCAATGGTTCATTAACCTCAAGGTCCTTTATCAAATCCGGTTCATTACATAACACTAAATTCAGAATTGCCTTCTCCCTGGTAGGCTCCAATACAAGCTGCTCTAAGAATTCATCACAAAGGCACTAAACAAAGTCCTTTTCTTGGGGTCCAGTACCAACCTGATTTTCCCAGTCTACCTGCATGTTGAAATCTCCCATAACAACCATAGCATTACCTTTGCTACATGCCAATTTTAACTCCTGATTCAACTTGCACCCCATGTCCAGGCTACTGTTTGGGAGCCTGTAGATAAGTCCCATTAGGGTCTTTTTATCCTTACAATTCCTTAGATCTATCCATACTGACTCCACATCTCCACACGTGTAGCCCTGGCATACCTGTCTGCCAGAATGTTGGACCCCCGCAGTTAAGGTGTAATCCATCCCTTTTGTACAGGTCTCCTCTACCCCAGAAGAAATCCCAGTAATCTATAAATCTAGATCCTTGCTCCCTGCACCAGCCCCTCAGCCACACATTCAGATCCCCTATCTCCCTGTTCTTGTCCTCA
This sequence comes from Raja brachyura, assembly GCA_963514005.1. The sequence goes on from OY740784.1 coordinate 65,840,720, forward strand.
TTAGCACAAGGTACTGGAAGCAATCAAGAAATTACCACCCTAGAAGTCCTGCCTTTCAGTCTTCTTCCCAGCTCTCTGAACTCATATTGGAGAACCTCCTTCCTCTTCTTCCCATTTGAATGCCCTCATGTCTTTCTGAAGAGGTCTTGCATATTCAAGGACAATCCTTTGCATGTCTGCTGAGGGATGATGACAAAAAGGTTTTCAGGTCCCCTGGGGCAGGAAGGAGTGTGTCAGAGATCGAAGGTGGGGTAAGGGTCAATTCTGTATCTGTATATTGATGTATAATCACCATCACTGGTTGTCACTTACGTTAGGAGGGTCATGTGCAAAGTCACAATTAAAGTGGGCCTTAGAAGTAAGCTTCTTAATATCGATCGTTTCCAACTTGAAAGTCTTGATGTTGGGTGCAGTGCGAATGTCATGGTGGAGATGATTCCATTTGCGGATTATCTTTGGGTACAGTGAATACCTATAACAGTCTTTATATGTTTGGATGATGTTGTATTTGAAACACCCCGATTGCCTGGTCTTTGGTGGTCTGGATGAATTTGTAGATTGAAAACCTGAAAACCTTTTTGTCATCATCCCTCAGCACACATGCAAAGGATCGTCCTTGAATATGCAAGCCCTCTTCAGATGACTCTTGATGTTGCTTGGAATAAATCTGTGCATTTCTTTATAGATGGTTGTTAGGTGTAATTTGGTCCAACGGTCTTGAAGAGTTTCCTGTTCTAGATCAGCAAGGATTTTAGTGATACTCGACTCCCTGCTGTAATCACCAATGGTAAACCTTGCAATTGATGTGTTGGAAGGATCTGCAGATGCCAGTTTACACCGAAGATAGACAAAAATTGCTGAAGCAATTCAGCACAGCAGGCAACATCTCTGGTGGGTTGAAATGGGTGAGGTTTCGGGTCTCAAGCCAAAATGTCATCCATTCCTTCACTCCAGTGATGCTGCCTTTCCCGCCGAGTTACTCCAGCATTTTGTATCTATCTTAAGGATCAATTAATGGTTGGGATCTGGTAAGTGTCAAAGAATAGGTGATCTTTGTTTAGTGACACATGAAGGCATGCATATGAAGGTTTATGAAATGTTGCTAGTTTAAATAAGATTTTAAATGCAGTGACTATTAAATACTTCCAAACCCCCAATACGTAAATTGGGATATGCGTAAAACAGCATTATGTGATGATACTACAATATTGAGCATAATCAGTAGAAACGATGAATTTCAAATGCTGGTTTACAAAAAAAGACACAAAGTGCTGTAATAACACAGCAGGACATGTAGCATCTCTGGTGAACATGGATAGGTGACATTTTTCAACAATTAATGTTCTCCACAGATGCTGCCTGACCCGCACTTTGTGACTATTTTTGTGCATAAATAAAGTTTGAGTCACAAAGTTACGCATTGTTCCACTCAAGTACATGCAAGACACAGTGACTTAGAAGAACAGGTGTTTTGTTTTAAGTTTAGAAAACAACAAAAGAAGATGTTGCTTGGTTAATGGAAGGTCACTTTGCTATGATAATCTGTAATGTAGCAGCCACAAAAGGATTCATTTAATAAGGAAATACTTCAGCTATTGGTGGGGGAAATAAAAAGCAAAGAAAAAAACAGCAGATGCTGGAAATGCACAATAGAAACTGAAAATACTGGATATGCTCGACAGAGTCGATAGGAACTGCAGTTGCTGGAATCTTGAGCACATCACAAATTGCTGTTGAAACTCAGTGGGTCAGCAAGCATCTGTAGTTTGAAGATAGTCCCGACCTAAAACGGCATCTGTCCGATCTTGCTTTAGATATGGCTTGAACCACGAGGATAACCAGAAGAAACAAAGAACTGCAGATGCTGCTTTACAAAAAAAGATACCAAAAGCTGGAGTAATCAGCGGGTCAGGCAGCATCTATGCAGAACGCAGGAACATCAACATGAGGACTTCAGACTGCAGAAGCGACCCTACCGGAACCATTGTGTGTAGGAAAGAACTGCAGATGCTGGTTTAAATCGAAGGAAGACACAAAATGCTGGAGTAACTCAGCGGGACAGGCAGCATCTCTGGAGAGAAGAGAAGGAGCCATTCCTTTTCTCCAGAGATGCTGCCTGTCCCGCTGAGTTACTCCAGCATTTTGAGTCTACCAAAACCATCACCAAATACCCAGTAGGTCAGAGAGCATTTGCTTAGAGTGAACAGGAGTTCATATTCTAGGACTACAATCTTAAATCAGAAGTAGGAAATGTTAGAACTGAACACATTATGTGTTGTGAAGGTCTACAGAGTCTGTTTAATCTGCTGGGTAATTCCAACATTCTCCTCCATTTCAGATTTGTGTTCTGCATTACACATTTCCAACATCTACTTCCTCTCTTCTGTCTTCATTTATCTCCTGCAACCTACATATTTTGCAGACAAAACAACAGCAATATACAAATCTTCATCGACTTTTGTGGTGATCGATTCTCCAATTCAACATGTTTGAATTCCAGTTATTTAAAGGGAACCACCAGGTTTCTAGAAGTAATTCATTTGAGTGAAGGCCAGTTGAGTTCAAAACACACAACCCGAGAGAGGCAATGAGAGAGGACAGAAAGTGCTGGATGAACTCAGGGGGTCAGGCAGTATCTGTGGAGAACATGGATAGGTATCATTTTGGGTCGGGACCCTCCTGCAGACCTGACCCACTGAGTTCCTTTTTTGTAAACCAGCATCAACAGTTCCATATTTCTACAAAGAGGCAATGAGAGATTGTATGGCCATATTTTGGGTTTGTCACTCTACTTTCCATAACCTTACCCACCTTCCCAGTGCCAGTCCAAGTGCTGGAAGAAATCAGGACTTCCTACATGGAAGAAACCAATGCTGAAAGCCATTAATACACGTTCATCCAAGTTTTAATTTTGTCCCGTTCTGCATCTTTACAGGAACAACAACGCATACAGAAATTGGTCCCAGGGGGCCCTGCACAGTTCTATGTTATCCCACTCTCACATCCTGCACACAATTTACAGAAGCCAATTAACCTACAAATATGTATAGGACAGAACAGCAGGTTCTGGTTTAAATCGATGGTAGACACAAAATGCTGGAGTAACCTGACAAAGGGTATCGACCCAAAACATCACCTATTCCTTTTCTCAAGGGATGCTGCCTGTCCCGCTGAGTTAATCCAGCATTTTGTGTCTACCTTTAACCTACAAACCAGTCTGTCTTTGGAATGCGGGAGGAAACCAGAGCATCCAGAGAAAACCAATGCGAGCACAGGAAGAACATACAAACTCTGCACAGACAGCACCCAGCGTCAGGATCGAAACTGGGTCTCTGCCGCTGTGAGCCAGTAAGTCTACCGCAGTGCCAATGCGCCACAACATGTCAGTCCTTTATCAGAGGATGGAAACATATCTCACCCTGTAGCTGCAGTAGGATTTGCCCTGCATGCAAAAGGAACACAGTATGGTAGACTTGCCATTGAGTGACATTTGCACAACTTTGCAAATGTTTGGGCACCATATCTGAGGAAGAATGTGCTACTCTGGAGAGAATCCAGGGGAAGTTTACAAGAATGATTCCAGGAATGAGTGTTTTAGCATATGATGACCATTTGACAGCACTGGGCCTGTACTCACTGGAGTTTAGAAGGTCGAGGGGGAACCTTATTGAAACTCACAAAATAGTGGAAGGCATAGAGAGAGTGGTTGTGGAAAGGTAGTTTCCACTGGTGGGAGAGTTTGGTGCAGAGGTCATAGCCTCAGAATTAACAGGCTCGCTTTTAGAAAGGAGGTGAGGAGGAACTTCTTTAGTCAGAGGGTAGTTAATCTTTTTTTTATTTTTTATATCTTTATTTATGAGAGGTACCGTAAGTTACATCAGTATACAATCCTTATATTGTACCCCTTAATTTTTTTAAAGCTTTAGAAAAGAGAGAAAAGAGAGAGAAATTACAGCAAAGAAAGTAGCAGAGTGAAAAAGAGATGTAAAAGTTCAAAAGCGTGACAGAGGGAAAGGAAACCCTTGAAGAGTTAGAGACCGGAACTTAAGATAGACCCTGGAGAGGAAAAAACAAGAAAAAGGGAAAGAAAAAGAAAGAAGAAAAGTCAGTTACTTTATTATAAACATCTCGCAAAAGGAATCTACCAACTCAACAGTTTTTCTTCCCCCTTTACCAAGACCCGACACCGGTACTTTTGTGAGGTATTCTTGCACCTTATCCTTGTAGCAGATTTATAAATGCAGACCACGTCTTATAGAAACAGTCTGATTTTCCTGCTAGTCGGAGTCTCATATCTTCCAAGTGTAGTGTTTCAAACATAGTTGAAATCCACATATTAACTGTTGGTATAGGAGTATTTTTCCAGAATTTTAAGATGAGCTTTTTTCAAGTTATTAAGCCATATTCAAATAGAGTATGCGCTATATTAGCTTCTTGACATTGACATTTATCACATATAGGTGAGACGTTGGGAAAAAGTTTACTTATTTTAGTTTTTGAATAGTATAATCTGTGTAAGATTTTAAATTGTATTAAGGTGTGTCTTACATTAATTGAACATTTATGCACATTTAATAAATATTCTTCCCACCTTTCTTTGGGAATTTTTATACTTAATTCTTTTTCCCAGTCTCTCCTGATACCTTCTGTTGTTGGTATTTCTGTGTTTAGAATAATAATATATATATATATTAGGTTTGCTAATTGTGCCTTTGTATTCATTACTTCTTCCAGTAAGTCTGGAGACATATTGTGATAGTCTTGTGCATATTTTTTCAGATAATCACAGATTTGGAAATATTTAAAATACTGATTGTTTCCCAAATTGTATTTTAGTTGTATTTGATTAAATGATAATAGTTTTCCCAATTCATACACATCTCCGAAGATTTTAATTCCAGCTCTTTCCCAATGTATAAATGCTTTATCCATAGTTGAAGGTTTAAATGAGGGTTTTTTACCGATAGGAGGTGAGAGAGATAAATTTCTTAATTTTAAATTGTGTTTTATTTGTTTCCAAATTCTAATTGTACTGTGTATAATTGGATTATTGTTGTAATTTGTATTATTCATCGACGTTGGAGAGGGAAGGAATGCTCCAATATTGTAAGGAGAGCAATCCTCTTTCTCCAAAATCTTCTAATCCGGTTGCTGGGGAGAGTTATCCAGCAATTGGATCATGTTTCTGATATTTACAGACCAGTAGTAATACATAAAGTTGGGGAATGCTAATCCCCCTACTACTTTGGGTTTATTCAGATGAGCTCTTTGTATTCTGTGTGATTTATAATCCCAAATAAAATTTGTGATATCTGAGTCCAGTTTAAAAAAAAAACTTTTTGGGTAAGTATATTGGAATAGATTGGAACAGGTATAAAATTGGTGGTGGAAAAAGCATTCGTATGGCATTTAATTGGCCTATTAAGGACATCGGAAGCATTTTCCAAAATGTAATCAAGTTATATAGTTTCTTACGTAGAGGGTTATAATTTTCGTCAAACATATCTTGATATCTTCTAGTAATTTCGATGCCCAAGTATTTAAATTTTTCCGTAGCTATTTTCAAAGGAAACTGTAAAAGATGCGTAGAGTCTTTTGGTTTTATTGACATGATTTCACTTTTATTCCAATATATTCTATATCCTGAGAATGATCCGAAGTCCTCTATTAATTTTAAAATATTTTGTATAGTAATATGAGGTTTTATGATGTACAATAGTACATCGTCAGCCTATAATGATATTTTATTGTTGGAATATTTTGTTTTATATCCATGGATATTCGGATGAGTTCCAATTCTTTCCGCTAGGGGTTCAATTATGAGAGCAAATAACAATGGTGATATTGAACATCCTTGTCTATTACCCCTTGACAATTGAAATTTCGTAGATAAATTATTGTTAGTTAATATTCTGCCCATTGGCTTATTATATAGTAATTTAATCCATAGAATAAAATTATCTCCCAGTTGAAATTCTTGCAATACCCTGAGCCATATATTCCCATTTGACCTGATCTAATGCTTTCTCTGCATCCAATGATATGATTGATAGTTTTTGATCTTCCGTTTGGTGTGCATGCATATTATTGAGCAGACGTCTCAAATTATTAAATGATTATCTCTTAGGGATAAACCCAGTTTGATCCGGATGTATTAATTTACTAGCATATTTACTTAGTCTTCCAGCTACTATTTTCGCTAATATTTTTTGATCTGTGTTTAACAACGCAATAGCTCTGTATGATACAGGTTCTTCCACATCTTTATTTTTCTTAAGTATTAGTGTGATCGTGGATTCTGCTAGTGTTTCAGGTAGTATTTGTTCTTTGAAGGCATAAGTATACATTTTCTGTAGGCGAAGAGTAAATATGTCATAAAAACCTTTATAGAATTCATTACTAAATCCGTCAGGACTTGGTGTTTCTCCATTTTTTAATGAGATTATTGTTTCTTCTATTTCCTTATTTGAGATTTGTGCTCCCAATTCCTCTTGTTCCTGCCATTCTAATTGCAGAGTAGTTAATCTGTTGAACTATTTGCCATAGAGGGCTGTGGAGGCTCAGTCAGTGGATACTTTTAAGGCAGAGATAGACAAATCCTTGATTAGAACGGGTGTCAAGGATTATGGGGTGGGCAGGAAAATTGGATTAGGAGGCAGAGATCAGCCACGATTGGATGGCAGGAATAGACTAATGGCCTAATTCTACTCCTATAACTTGTGAATTTGTGAAGTGACAAAGATCTGTAAGAAGGGTGCTTACACACTATGGTAGACTTGCCATTCAGTGACACTTGCGCAGCGTAGCCAGAAGTGTCAAACATCCGAAACTGCTTGCACGAAGCTCAGCACCAAAAGCATGCAAGCAGTTTATAAGTGAGTGAGTCTCTGGCACCATCTGCTCTGCAGCCCACTAAAAAGTCAAGTCTTGTTGCCAGTGCTGAGCACTATTCTAATATGCAGGCGGCGACAAAGGCTCTCAGTTGCCCTCCAGCAGTCTCACTGCCAGAGCACAAAGTGCAAGCGTGGAGGTAACACTGCTGCCAATGCCAATGCTATTGCAGGCCCTGACAATCTGTGGACCTGCAGGAACAGCGGCCAGGACAAGGGAAATGCTGGACCAGCCCATTGATGTTGCAGCTACCTAGTTGGCTTCACCTCTGTGGGTGTATATCCTCCAAGAATATACAGCCACCTGAAAGCTGGCAGGGCAAACTGCTCAGTAGCGCCAATGTAATAGGAGCATGAAGCCGTCCCATCTGGTGAGAAAACTCGCGGAGATCGAGCACTGCCCCCGGTCAGAAATCCCTACAATGACACGCAGCTGCTTCCCTTATCTCCCAGAGGAGAGACATGGAAGCATGCAACATGTTGACGGAGTACAAACAAATCCAATGTTGAAAAGGGAAAACATTCCATTGAAAAAGTTGGAATGATAGCGAAGGATTGGATTCTACTTCATTTTAGTTCAGAGATAAAGCATGGAAATAGATACTTCGGCCACCCGAGTCACCCGTGTCCTTTATCATGTATCTATCAATACACAGTAAATGGCTCAATTGTAACCATATATTCGCTGACTAGCTAGCATGCAACAAAAGCTTTTCTCTGTACCTCGGTACACGCTACAATAAAATAAACTGTAAACTGTATCTATGACGACCTATCACATATGATCTTATGATTTTATAGATTAGAGGGATATTGGCCAAATGCAGGCAGGTGGGATTAGTGTAGATGGGAAATGTTGGCTAGTGTGGGCAAGTTGGGCCGAAGGGCCTGTTTCCACATTGTATGACTCGATGACTCCATGGCTCTATGACCCACCCATTCATAGGATTAATTAGCATTTTTACAGAAGTCACTTAATCTACATCTTATGGGTTAACAGACCTCTGTAAAATTAACCTGCAAACCTGCACGTCATTGGGATGTGGGAGGAAACCGGAGCACCCGGAGGAAACCCACATGGTCACAGGGAGAACATGCAAACAGTGCACAGACGAATGAATGAAAAAGTTTATGAATTAATGAATAAGTTTATTGGTCAAGTATTCACAAACAAGGAATTTGCCTTGGTGCTCTGCTCACAAGTGACAACATGACAGACAGTGACAATTAAGAATGACACATAAAACATTAAACGTTAATAATAAAACTTTATCGTTTAAACATGTGAATTAAATAAAATACCAGAGCAAAAGGAGGCTACAGGTTTTTGATTATTGAACAGAGCTACTACTCATGGAAAAAAGTTGTTTTCATGTCTGGCTGTGGCAGCTTTGACAGTTCAGAGTCGCTTTTCAGAGGGAAGTGATTCAAAGAGTTTGTAGCCAGGGTGAGAGGGGTCAAAGATGATCTTACCCGCTCACTTCCTGCTCCCAAGGTCAGGATCAAACCCGGGTGTCTGGCACTACCAGCTGCACCACTGTGTCCCATGATCACAAAAAAATAGCTAATCCAAGAAATACATTTGCCTTGGTGCTCTGCTCACAAGTGACAACATGACATAGTTACATAGACCATAGGTACAGGAGTAGGCCCTTCGAGCCAGCACTGCCATTCAATGTGATCATGACTGATCATCCACAATCAGTTCCCCGATCCTGCCTTCTCCCCATATCCCTTAATTCCGCTAGCCCTGAGCTCTATCCAACACTCTTTTGAATGCATCCAATGAATTGGCCTCCACTGCTTTCTGTGGCAGGGAATTCCACAAATTCACAACTGTGTGAAAAAGTTTTTCCTCAGTTCTAAATGGTTCTAAATGGTCTACCCCTTAATCTGAAACTGTGACTCCTGGTTCTGGACTCCCCCAACATCGGGAACATGTTTCCTGAATCCAGCGTGTCCAATCCCTTAATAATGTTACATGTGTCTATGAGATTCCCTCTCATCCTTCTAAATTCCAGTGAACACAAGCTCAGTTGCCCCATTCTTTCATCATATCACAGCCCCTCCATCCCGGGAAATAACCTTGTTTAACTTCTCAACTGAGTTTTTATTGTTCAACAAGCTTAAGAGGCAAGCATTGAACGACTGTGTTGCAATTGCTGTAGAAAAATTGTTTGTAGGTAAGATTACGGGTCAAATTTTACACTGTCCATCTTCTCATCATGGTAGGTCTCCCTGCTGCTTTCTTCCTTGCTTTGCCTCTACCTCCTCCCAGGCAGACGTCCCCATCCATTGACAGACGGTGAAACACGAAAATGTTTGGCCGACTCTGCAACGACACTGCAAGTCACAGGAGAAAGCAATTCCTGAAATGAGCCAATATACTTGCCAAAGAGTCTTGAAGTAACACTGCATTGAAGCAGGCTCTTTGGCTCACACTGAACAACAAGAGATAAGCAAGCAAAGTCAGCTGCAAGTTCCAAATTGACCTCTAGTGATGTCTCATCTGCATCATTGTAATATCAACTGTAATAATATAGAAGACATTTATTACGCCAGACCTCAGCCTCCTTAGAGAAACGCAGCCCAACACCTTCAATCATTTCAGATGCCTACTGTAAAATCAACTGTAAATTGTGCCAATATATTTGCATTCACGCATGATCATCTCAACTCATTTAGGGTCCTCAAATTCAAGAAAGCACCATTTTTGCAAAAGCCATCTCATCTTTTACGAAACTCTCCCTTGTCCACGAGACTGAGAGCTCTCACTTTGCACTTTCTCATATTGTGGAGAAAACCTTGTTGTTCAGACCAGAAGGTTTCCAATGCTTACCAAATAAAGCTAGAAACGTATCTGTAATTGGCAGGCTGGGGCAAAGTTGGTAAGCACTGCAGGCCTTCACAACTGAAGGGTGGTGGGAAGAGTTCCGTCCAATAGAAGCAGAGTAGAGCGTCTAACTGCAGGACTGATCAGGTCAGCAGAGAGTGCTCTAAAGTCCAAGGCAACATGGGAGTTGGATGTGGCCCCAGCAAATCTCATCATCCACAGTTTGGGCCGGTTTACCAATATAGGTGTCTGTGTAAAAGTCTAGACACAAAAAACATTGCATGAACCTTGAAAATTCCCCCAAAAATAATATACACTGGATTTTAGAGTGTAAACTTTCTATTTTTATATATTTATTGCAAATCTTTATTGCACCAGCTCCAGTGTTCCAATAACATTTTTATATCATGCTATTGGAATGACAAAAAAAAAGCTTCAAAAGGACCCGTATCTTCATTACTAGCCTGGTGTAATGGGGCAGTTGGTAGAATTTTGTCGAACTGTTGTCAAAACATTATTGTTTCATTGCATAATCCAAATACTTGAGCACAAGAAGCCACACTGAAAGTTTAATCCTGCGCACAGTTAATGCGCAATTCTTGCAGCGGAACACCTTTCTGATGAAACAACAAAGGTCCTCAGTCTGCTTTCTGTACAAGTATGAAGGACACAATTGTATTTTGAAAAGCAGGCAACTGCAACCATGCATCAGACTGCACTACAACTTTGCAGCAATCTGCTGTTTTGTCATTCGCCATTGTATATATTGGTATACTTATCATTAATGAATTAATGAATGAATACTGTTTGCTGTGTGCTTCTTGTGAAAAAGGAATTCCATTGCACCTTAGTGGACGGCACGGTGGCACAGCAGTAGAGTTGCTGCCTTACAGGACCAGAGACCCGGGTTTCTTGACTACGGGTGCTGCTCGCTATCTAGAGTTTGCATATGCTCCCTGTGACAGCTTGGATTTTCCCCGAGTGCTCCGGTTTCCTTCCACATTCTAAAGACATACAGGTTTGCTGGTCGGTGTGGACTTGGTGGGTTGAAGGGCCTGTTTCCATGCTGTATCTCTAAAGTCTAAATGTCTATATGCAGGGCTGCCAACATTGGGTGAGAGTTGGGAGTGAGAAATTGCGAGAGACCAAGCCCGAGGGAGCAGAGCGACCGGGGGGGGGTCCCCCCTCCCATTGGTACGGAACTTTTGCATTTTTCAGCTTGAAATTGTGCAATATGGTGCATATTGTAGCAAGTCTTTTAACTTACACTTGAATGCAATATATATGCTTTAAATTGGATTAGCTATGAATAAGGTTAGAGTACATTACATTCCTAATTACATTCCACAGTAGAGCCAGGCTCTGATCAATAGGTGCAGCACATGAGTGATCTTAGTGTATTCATGTATGGAAATCAAATTGTAATCAAGCACTTGGCCCATGTTGACCAACCTGGGTCTCACTGCACACCTGGTACTACTCCTGGCCCTGACTCCAGTTGCATACCTTCTCTCATTCCTGTCCCTGAGTCCAGCCTTACACCTGCCCCCCTATTCTACCCTGATCATAGCTGCTTACCTGTTTAGGTTCCCAGTGCTGAACACTCCCCTGGTCCCAGCTTTGACTGCACACCTAGTACTATTCCAGACCTTGACTCGGGATGCAAACTGGGCCTTGTTCCTAGCCCCTTTGCACTGACAATATATCTGCGCCACATATAAAGCCCCATATCTGACCCCCTGGACTTAACCTATTACTTTCGCCTACGGGTGCTTATCTAATGCAGTAATCCTTTATGGGGCACTTCACAGACCAAATTATGGATAACAAAATGTGCTACATTCATTGGCTTCCTTGTTATCTAACATGCTAGTTACTTTGCCAAATAAGTCATCAATTGGTTGAACACAATTCCCATCCATAAAAATAAACTCACTCAGCTGTATAAGTATTCTGATACAATTTCTTTCATTTTCGTAACAAACTGTCCAGGTCATTTTCACCCCCAATATTTTCAGTATTTTGTTGTCTTCCTCTCAGCTGGGACTTCTGTGGTATTCATAACACAACAATGATAAAAAGATTGTTGTTTTGATTGCACCTACCAACATGCATACACGTTAAAGTAAATTTTTATCCATTCAATATTTAGCACATTCCTCTACTTTTAAGGGTTTCCTATGGGCATTGTGGCAGTTACTTTCTTAGAACAGTACAGCATGGGAACAGTCCGTTCGGCCCACAATGACTGTACCAAAAATGTTCTCAAGATTCACAAAGCTCATCTGCCTACACGTGATCTTTCTTCCTTCATTCACTGCAATTCCATGTGTCTCGCTAAAAGCCACTTAAATCTCACTGTTGTATCTGTTTCCACCACTAATTAGATCACATGTTATCCTAAGATTTTGAAAAGCAGTGTACGAATGAATGTGTTTTCACGTTTCTCTGATTTTCCATTCTTTTGTTCTGGAATTTTCACATTACTTTTTTAGCTGTCCATTTATTCTGTTTTATCTTGTTTCAGTTATTGAACAGGTTCCTGATTCTTCCTTTAAAACAGGCAACAGGTCATTCAATTTGTTCACATCCTCACTGGAACAAATTTCAATCTTTCACAGTTTGGCTGAGAGAAAGCACAAAGCACATATTTTCAGCATTTTCAGGGCTTTTGGAGCTTTGCTTAGTCTCATTTTATCTTTTTTTTAAAAATTGTTTTGATATAAAAAGAACACTGCAGAGGTTAATTCCTTCATAGAACATACAGCAGGGTGCAATTTGTGATTTCAACCATGCAACATCCTCAGTGTCAAGCTCACTAAAACCTGCAGTAAACATCTAGCATCTTATGTACTTGTTGGAGGCAGTTGCAATTGTCAGGGGATAGCAGGTGCATGTGCTCATTTCCTTATTTGTATTAATATGAAAATGATGCATGGGGAAATTTACAACTATTCAGATTGCCTCTCATATTGCATGAGACTAAGCACAAACTCTGCTGTGAATGAGAATAAAGATAGCTCTTCACTGAAAATATCACTCTCTTTTTGGGGGGAAAGAAGACAAGCTTTGCATAGAAAAAGGATCAAAGTGGGGCGAGTGGAAAAATACTTCTAAAGGCCTGCCTTTGTTTTGTTTGTAGTAACACCGCAAATCACCCGTAATAAGCAAGTGTCCAGGTTTTTTTTAGATGCTTTGTAAATTCATAAAAATAGATTCCCTTCGTTACCTTGCAGGAACAACTGACAGGATTACAATTTTGATTCTGTCCTGTATTATGGTGCTGAACTTGTTTTCCTCTTACTTTTAATGTCAATATTAAATATGAAAGTTACTTATTACATTATTTCAGTGGGCAAAAGGAGGCAGCATAACTATACTGAGTAACACAATATAATTTTCAACAAAGCTACAATTTTGCATATCTTTTAAAATCTCATATTAAGTATTCAATTATGATTCACTGGATGCATCTTGATGGAAACACAAGATGTATTCTGTTGTTATGCTTCACTGATTAGTGTGATGCCTAGAGCTTGCCAATCGCCAAATCTTGAACCCCTCTTTCTTGCAGCATACTCCCCCATCTACAGTCTGCAGCTGGAAGATTGAATATTGGCTAATTGGAAAGATATAATGTGGCCCATGGTCATAGTCATAGAAGGTAGACACTAAAAGCTGGAGTAACTCAGCAGGACAGGCAGCATCTCTGGAGTGAAGGAATAGGTGATATTTCAGGTCGAGACCCTTCTTCAGAATCTGAAGAAAGGTCTTGACCTGAAAATCCACCCATTCCTTCACTCCAGAGATGCTGCCTGTCCCGCTGAGTTACTCCAGCTTTTAGTGTCTACCTTCGATTTAAACCAGCATCTGCAGTTCTTTCCTTGTCATAGTCATAGAGCTGTACAACATGGAAACAGCCCATTCAGCTACCTTGTCCATGCTAACCAGTTACATTTGAATAAATTTGGCCCAGAGGTCTCCAAATTCTTCCCTGTCCACATATCTGTTCAAATGTTTTTAAATTTTATAAGTGTATCTGTTTCAATACCTTCCTCCGGCAGCTTATTCCAAATATGCACTACCCTCTGATTGAAAGAGTTGCCCCTCAAGTCCTTCTTAAATCTCTCCCCTCTCACCTTTAGCCTACTGCCTGTAGTCTTGGAATCCTCTATCCTTGGACATTATCCATGCCGCTCATGATCTTGTGCATCTCAATAAGATCAGCCCTCAGCCTCTAACGCTCCAGAGAAACAAGCCCAGCCTCTCCCTGTAACTCAATTCCGCAAGCCAGAGTAACATCCCGATGAATCAAGTCTGCACTATTTTCAACGTACTGATATCCATCCTGTAATTGGGTGATCAGAGCTGCATGCATACTCCAAATGTGGTCTAACCAAGTACTTCTACTGGTTCATTATGATGTCCCAACTTTTGTTCTCAATGCCTTCCTCGTTGCACTGTCCATCTCACTCGTTACTTTTAGGGAACCATGGACCTGTTCTCCCAGATATCTCTGTTTTGCATCATTCTCCGGGCCTCCGCCATTTACTATATAAGTCATGGTCTGGTCTGACGTGCTAAAGTGCAACACCTCACACGTTTGCCATTCCTTGACCCAACTTTCCACCTGATCTAGATCTTGTTGTAAACTTAGATATCCTTCCTCACTGTCCACAGTACCACCAATTCTTGCGTAAACTGCAAATTGATTAACAAAGTTAACTACATTGTTATATACATGAACAATGTAGATGACAAACAGCAGGGGACCCAGCACCAACCCCTGGGTACATTATTGGTCACAGGCCTCTAATCAGCAAAACAGCCCTCCACAACTACCCTGTAACTCCTTCCACCATTCCAATTTTTAATGCGAATGGCCAGCCCGCCTTGGATTCCATGCGATCTCATCTTCCAGATATGGGGTTTAATTTCCATCTGCTAAAGCACAATCCAACTGGCCATCTAGCTCTGATCAGCCCCTGCCTTTCCAAAGCTACCCAAGCCTATCCTGAGATTTTATCCAAAAATATCTCTACCAGTGATATTATTGGTAGCCCACAATTGCCTGGACTCTATCGCTGGTTACTCTCTTGCTCCTGATGGATTAATCAATGTATTGGGATTCACCTCATTTAATTTGCCAAGGATACTTCATTGTCTCTTTTTGCTCTCCCAATTTCTTTTGTACACTCTACATTTCTCAAATAGACTCCTTTTGTCTCAGATGCCTTTACCTGGCAGCTGTATACTTTGAAACCTCCCAAACCCTTTGTTATCCAAGGGGCTTGAAACTTGCTATAGAAGGAAGAACAGTAGAACATTGAAACAGGCTTAACAGCCCCCAAGGCTATGCCAACCAAGATGCCAATATGAACTAATTGCCTTTGCTTGCACAATGTCTGTATCCCTCCATTCTTTTCCTGTTCACGTCTGTCTAATGTTATTTAAACATTACGAGAGTAGCTGCTTCTACCACTTGCCCTTGCAGCACGTTCCAGGTGTCCACCACACTATGAAAAAAAACTTGCCTCATAAAACTCCGTTAAACTTTCTCCTCACCTATCCCCTTTAGCATTTAACATGCCCATTTAGAAAAAAATCTACCCCATCTATGCCTCTCATAATTTTATTTACTTCTATCAGGTCGTTTTGTGTTCCAATGAAACAATCCAAATTGATATCACCTTTTCCAACACCTAATACTCCCCATTCTCCCCTGGGCTACAGGGCTAGACTACTGCCACACCTGGGCCAGTCTGACCATATGTCCCTGCTTTTAACTCCTGCATATGCCCCCCTCAGGAAAACTGCTCCTACCATCACAAAGACAATTACAACTTGGCCTGATGGTGCCTCTCAGCAGCTGCAGGACTGCTTCGACAGGACCAACTGGGATGTGTTTGAGCACCAGGATCTGGAGGTGTTCACGGACAGTGTACTATGTTACATTAAATACTGCATGGACACTATCACAGTGGACAAACGCATCCGTGTCTCCCCCAACCAGAAGCCCTGGATGACCCGCGAGGTCCAGCGGCTGTTAAAGGAGAGGAACACCGCTTTTAGGTCTGGCGATAGGGCTTTATACAGCACGGCCCGAGCTAACCTGAAGAGAGGCATCAGAGAGGCCAAATCAAACTACAGGAGGAGGATAGAGGACCACCTGGACAGTAAACACAGCAGGCAGGTGTGGCAGGGGATCCAGTATCTCACCAACTACAAGACCAACCTTGGAGCTGCTGAAGGTGATGCCTCGCTGGCAGAGGAGCTGAACTTCTTCTTTGCTTGCTTTGAAATGGAGCCACCAGAGACAGCCATATCACACCACGTGGTCCACAGTAGCCTAACCCTCAAAATAGAAGAGCATGAGGTGAGGCGCACGCTGCGGGCCATCAATCCGAGGAAGGCTGCTGGACCCGACGGCGTTTCTGGACGCGTGCTGAAGGACTGTGCAGACCAGCTGGCTGCAGTATTTACGAGGATCTTCAACCAGTTTCTGGCCCAGTCCACTGTCCCACCATAGTCCCCTTGCCAAAAAAAAAACACATTTCCAGCCTCAACGACTACCGGCCAGTCGCACTCACACCAGTGGTGATGAAGTGCTTTGAAAAACTGGTCCGGGGTCACATCACATCATTCCTGCCCCGAAGCTTTGACCCCCACCAGTTTGCGTATAGAGCGAACAGATCCACAGAGGACGCTGTAGCCACAGCTCTCCATGCTGCACTGTCCCACCTGGGGAGCTACGTGCGGATGCTCTTTGTGGACTATAGCTCTGCTTTTAACACCATCCTTCCCCACAGTTGGTGAACAAACTGGGGCACTTGGGACTTCCACACTCCACCTGCATGTGGATAAATAGCTTCCTGTCGGGTCACAGCCAGAGAGTCAGAATAGGCCATCACACATCCACGGCCCTCAGCCTCAGTATGGGCTCTCCACAGGGCTGCGTGCTGAGCCCCCTGCTTTACACCATCTACACATATGACTGCACCCCTGCCCACCACAGTAACACCATTGGCAAATTCGCGGATGACACCACGGTAGCGGGGCTCATCTCTGGGGGGGATGAGTACGCTTACAGGGATAAGGTGGAGCAGCTGACAGTGTGGTGTGGAGAGAATAACCTGCTCCTCAACATCTCAAAGACAAATGAGCTCATAATAGACCACAGGAAGAAGAAAACGGACATTACACCGCTAATCATCAGAGTGGACTGTGCGGAGAGGGTGGCGGATTTCCGCTTCCTGGGAATCCACATTGAGGAGGACCTGACGTGGAGCGTGAACACCTCTGCGCTGCTGAAAATAGTCCAGCAGAGACTGCACTTCCTGAGGGTGTTCAGGAAGAACAACATCACCAAGAGACTCCTGCTGTCCTTTTATCGGTGCTCCATAGAGAGCATCCTAACATACTGTGTATGCGTGTGGTACACCAGCTGCACATCGGCCCAGAGGAAAGCGCTGCAGAGGGCTATTGACAAAGCCCAGAAGATTGGCGGCTGCCCTCTCCTCATTTTGGAGGACCTACACAGTTCCACTGTCTCAAGAAATCCCAGACATTATAAAGGACATTTCCCACCCTAGCCACTCCCTGTTTGAACTGTTGCCTTTTTCTCTCTGCTATTCCTTCAATTTTTGTATCGTTCGATAACTTGTAAATGGGACTACCTATATTTCCGTCCAATAACAAACAATAGATGTCCCAGCACTGATCCTTATGGATGACCATTCATCACAGACCTCCAGTTAGAATAACAGTGTTTTACCAATACCCTCTGTCTTCCGTGACCAGGCTAATTTTGAATCAAACCCATTGACCCCATGTTACATACATTTCTGGAGCACCCCACTATGAGGGACCTTATCAAATGAGTTACTAAAGTCCATGTAGACAACATGCATGGCTTTACCCTTATCAATCATCTTTGTAAGCTCCTCAAAAAATTCAATCAGATTTATGAATCAGACTTTCTCTTACACAAAGTCATGCTAACTATTCCTAATTAGCCTGTGCTTTACCAATTGAGTGTAAATGCAGCCCCACATAATCTTCTCAAGTAATTTTACTACCATAGCTGTAAGGTTCACTGGTCTAATTCAGCTGAGTGCCATTCTTAAGCAAAGAAGTAAGAATGACTATTCTCCAATCTTTTGGGGCCTCTCTTATGGTAAACATGAATTCATATATTTCTGTCAAGACCCCAACAATCTCTTCCCTTGTCTCCCACAGTTTCCTGGGATAGGCTCTTAAGACTTGTTCACCTTGATGTTCAACAAGAGACCCAAAACATCCTTCTGTGTTACATCAAAGTGCCTAAAACATAACCGTACCCCTCCCTGAACACACTGTCACCCATGGTCTTCTCCTTGGTGAATACCAGCACATAAATGGACATCTAATACCACGCACACTTTCTCTGGGTCCAGGCATAAATTCCCTACTTTACCCTTGAGTGAATCCATCTTTCCCTAGCTACCCTCTCATTATTAACATATGAATAAAATGCCTTAAGATTCTCCTCAAACCGTGCCATCTCTATTGTTCATGTTCAGAGGTTATGGGCAGGAGAATGGGGTTAGAAGGGAGAGATAGATCAGCCATGATTGAATGGCGGAGTATACTTTATGAGCCAAATGGCCTAACTCTACTCGTATTCTTTCTGACCGTTGAATATGCTGAAGCTGATGGTCGAGGGCTTCAAGTTCCAAAGCGTAAATATCACCTGCATTTTATTCTGGTCCAGTTACATCGAAGCCAAGGCCAAAAAAAACACAGAAGTACTTCTCTAAACTGAATTAAACTTCCTACTTCCTCAGAAGAAACTTTTACACCTCTCCAACGATTCTTATCATCTTTTAAAAATGCACCGTGGGAAGTATCCTATTGGCAACAGTTCTGCCGAAGACCACAAGAAATAGCAGAGAGTTGTGGATCTAGTCCAGTCCATCACACATTCCAGTCTCTCCAATCACCTCCCCCATCGACTCTACCAACACTTCATGCTGTCTCAGGAAAGCAGCCAACATAATCAAACCATTTTCGCCTTGGTTCGTTTGTCTCTCCTCACCTATCGGGTATTAGAGACAAAAGTTTAAAAGTACATACCACCAGATTCAAGAACAGTTTCTTCTCAGTTGTTATCTTACTACTGAACAGTCCTCTCATAAGCTAATGCCCCTGTGCCACTTACGAAACCTGAACGGAAACCTCTGGAGACTTTGCGCCCCAACCAAGGTTTCTGTGTGGTTCCCGGAGGTTCCCTGAGGTTTTTGTCCTCCAGCAACCACCTTCAACTAGCATCGCAGCCAGCTTCGATTAAAAATTACCAATTTTTAAAACGGAAACCACTTTCGACCATTAGGGAGACTGACAAAAACCTCCAGGAACCTCGAGGAACCGCACGGTGGGGCGCAAAGTTTCCAGAGGTTTCCGTTCAGGTTTCCTAAGTGGGACAGAGGCATTAGGGTGTAGTCCTGATTTCCCACACTTTATTTTAATCTGCACTTTCTCTGTAACTGTAACTCAACCTATTATACTTGTGTAAATCTGTCCACAATCCAGCACATTGATGAAATCATAAAGAAAGTCCATCGACGACTCTACTTAGAATATGGAGATTCAGTATGTCGACAAATACTCTTTTGTACTTCTACAGGTGCACGGCAGAGAGACCATGTTAGCTGGTTATATCATGGCTTGGTTGGACAACTCAAATGCGCATGAATGAAGGAGATTACAAAAACTGGTGAACACTGCCTGGTCCATCATGGGTACTGACTTCACCACCATCAAAGGGATCTATAGGAGGCGTTGTCTCCAAAAGGCTGCCAGCATAACCAAGGACCCACACCACCCTGGCTATGTTCTCATTTCATCACTGCCATTGGGAAAAAGGTACAGGAGTCTGAAAACTGTAATGTCGACATTCAGGAGCAGCTTCTTTCCAATGACCATCAGGCTATTGAACTCCAACTAAACTCTGAAATGTGAACTGCCTTGGTTGCATCGGGCTTTGTATTATCTTTCCCACTACATAGTTTTTATACTTATTGAGCTGTTAATGTTTATTTATTATATTATCTATTAAGTAAAGGGTTTACAGACGTTATGCTGCTGCAAGTAAGAATCTCATTGTTCCATGTTAGTACATATGGCAATAAAATACTCTTGATTTTTGAGTACATTGCTTGCAGACCTGTTATGCTGCCGCAAATAAGAATTTTAATGTTCTGTTTTTGTACATAACCATATAACCATATAACAATTACAGCACGGAAACAGGCCTTCTCGGCCCTTCCAGTCCTTGCCGACATATGGCCATTAAATACTCTTTAACTCTTGATTTTACTTCGCAGTCACGTGAGTGATTCTGTGAAGAAGGCCCATGAGGCCGCATGCGCGCCAGTACGTCAGCCGCATTGGCACAAGCACACAGCTCCTGCCGGTGGTAAGTTAAACTTAAAAGGTAAGTTTGTTTTTTTACTTACCAGGGTTTTTTTGGCAGGAGCCTCTTTTTACAGAGGTTTTTCCTGCCAGTTTCGCATTACGACAAGTTGCCGGTTATAGACTGTGGGGAAATTCCAGTCCGACCGCAAATGCAGATAAACCGGCAAAATTAACCATATAACCATAGAACCATATAACAATTACAGCATGAAAACAGGCCTCCTCGGCCCTTCCAGTCCGTGCCGACCATTTATTTTCCCCTAGTCTCATCTAACTGCACTCAGACCATACCCCTCCATTCCCCTCCCGTCCATATACCTATCCACTTTACTTTTAAATGTTAAAATCGATCTTGCCTCCACCACTTCTGCTGGAAGATCATTCCACACAGCCACCACTCTCTGAGTAAAGAAGTTCCCCCTCATGTTACCCCTAAACCTCTGTCCCTTAATTCTCATGTCATGCCCTCTTGTTTGAATCTTCCCCACCCTCAATGGGAAAAGCTTATCCACGTCAACTCTGTCTATCACTTTCATCATTTTAAAGACCTCAATCAAGTCCCCCCTTAACCTTCTGCGCTCCAAAGAATAAAGACCTAACTTGTTCAACCTTTCTCTGTAACTTAGTTGCTGGAACCCAGGCAACATTCTGGTATATCTCCTCTGTACTCTCTCTATTTTGTTGACATCCTTCCTAGAATTAGGCGACCAAAATTGTACACCATACTCCAGAATTGGCCTCACCAATGCCTTGTACAATTTTAACATTACTTCCCTACTCCTATATTCAATGCTCTGATTTATATAGGCCAGCACACCAAAACCTTGCTTTACCACCTTATCTACATGCGATTCCACCTTCAGGGAACAATGCGCAGTTATTCCTAGATCCCTCTGTTCCACAGCATTCCTCAATTCCCTACCATTTACCATGTACGTCCTATTTTGATTTGTCCTGTCAAGATGTAGCACCTCACACTTATCAGCATTAAACTCCATCTGCCATCTTTCAGCCCACTCTTCCAAATGTCCCAAATCTCTCTGTAGACTTTGAAAATCTATTTCATTATCC
Source organism: Raja brachyura (assembly GCA_963514005.1). The sequence continues at coordinate 65,861,969 of OY740784.1, forward strand.
ACAGCACCACCTATCTTAGTATCATCTGCATATTTACTTATCCAATTTTCCACCCCATCATCTATCGATCGGGTTGCGAGATAAGGAGCCGCTATCAGTGCAGTTAGCGGCTCCCCAGCCTGCAGGGATGCCGTAAAAACGGCAAGAAATTTAACCAGAGTCGCTGACAGGGGGTCAGCCATTGGAACGGCTAGGAAGCAACGCTGGAGCCACTGACAGTGGGGTCAGTGGCTCACAGACGTTGGTCCCCAGTCAAGAAATTACTGGGACTCATTCAGCCTTATTTGGACTCAGGTGAGTCAGGCTATAAAGGGTTTCTCCTTATAATAAAAAGTATGTATTTTATAGTGTTTTTTCTTTAAGTAAAAGCTAAAGGTAAAGTAAAAAGTTATTGTTATATGTTCTGACAATGTTACAATTGTTTAAGCACAGGTTGCTATGAATTATTTTTACCCTTCACAGGTAAAGCTATACACTAAATGTTGATTTATTGAGCTTACACAGCAATAGTGCGGGCCTATGGGACAGGCCGCGCCAGCAGCGCCTGACAGGGCTGCTTCATATATAAAAGTGCCGGCCTACGGGAGAGCCGTGCCAGCAGCACCTGATACAGGGCTGTTTCATTTGTGACATTACCGGCCTATGGGAGAGCCGTGCCAACAGTGCCTGACAGGGCTGCTTCATGAGTGAAGGTCCGGCCTACGGGAGAGCCGTGCCAGCAGCGCCTAATGCAGGGCTGTTACATGTCAAAAAGCGCCGGCATTTATGAAAGGCGGCGCCAGCAACGCCTGGGACAGGGTTGCTCAAATTCACACATATCTGCTCGCCCACAGAGTCGGGAGATGATTCTCCACCGGGGCTAGAGAGCAAGGCCCACGGAGTCGGGGGATGAATTCCTCACCGGGGCTGGAGAGTGCATTGCAACGACTATCCTAAATACAGCAACTGTTGTATACAGTGCTACAAAGGTCTCCCTCTCAGAGGCAGAGATCAAGATGACTCCGTATCCTACTGACACTGAGTATCAGGGTATGGCTGTGGGGCATACCCAAAGGGATGAAGAGCACGTGTCAGAGGTATCTTTCCTGACAGGAAAGTTGCCGTCCCAGGAGAATATTCTATTGGGTTAAGGCCAATGCGTTTGTATCCGTATTTGTATCCTGCGTCATGCGGCAGCGCCTGTTAGGGTTGCCTCTGAGGAGGGAAGAGCAAAAGGTCAAGATGACTCCGGGTTCTAAAAATGTCAATAGAACATACTCAAGCACATATATGCCAGCAGTAAACAATGCCAACAGCGGAATGTGAGAGCAAGCCGCTGAATCGGTTATTGAGGTAGGTCTATTCTACAGGGGAAGAAGACTGGCAGACAAATTAATTCGGCCAACGACGGGCAAAAGTCATCGTTCAGAACGCACCCCAGGCGCTCATCGGCAGTAGCAGTTCACTGGAGCTGGGGGCAGCATGATAGCTTAGAAATTCCATGCACGTTCCAATCATGCTCAACTAAATGGGTCTAGCACTTCCAAAATTTGGGTAGTGCACCGTTCACAAGTTATAATATTTACATTTGTTTATACAACACACAAAGGGTAAAAATATTTGGTTGAGGCACAGCCGGAGCATTCCAAGTAAGTTTGGATTATGGCCAAGGTTTGGAAATTGGGTAAAAGTTCTCATGCAAACCACCCATGCAATAAGGCAGGATTGGCATATTATTATGAAGAATGGAGAGTATCAGGCATATGAACTTTCCGAATGTTAAAAAAAAAAGCAGTACATTCCTATTGAGGGGATCAGAAGTGTTTTGTTATATGTTAATGTTACATTTAATACGGTACAGATTACTGACATTTGCAGCTCATTTTAAATGGTAATGACAATAATTCAGTTATAGGGACACTACAGCTGCAACAAAAGGGAACTACGCTCTTGTGTTCAACCCGGATATCGAGTTGTTAAAAGATCTTGACACAAGTTCTCCCACTACAAAATTATGCAGTTGATTATTAAAAATGTGTGAACATTACTTCACCAAGGGGTTCCAGCTACATCCTTAGTTATGACACTTATATCAGCACAACAACGGAAATGTTGTGGCTAGGTAGGATGGAATTGGCTGCAGGTGCCATTACATTTACATTCTGGTCTACACAACCAGAGTAGACTACAGGTAGCATGATTGAAGATCATTTGAACACCCCACGGTCTCACTTCTATGTTATCTTGGCCACCAGAATCCTAAGAAGTATGGAATCAGCATTCTTTATTAGTTAACAAACAACTACACAAAGGAAGGTTGGTTCAGACTTTTTTCATGGTGGCTGCAGCAGGTTCTGGGTTATACAGATATTAACACTGATGATTGTATATTTCATTCCACCAGGTCAGTATCAATGTCAGCGTATTATTTAGATAGTGTGTTTACATCTCATTCCACTAGGGCAGCAGCTACGTCGGCGGCCAAGGCGAGGGACTTGCCCTTTTGGCAGCCGGAAGGGCAAATGAGCTGACGTTTCAGAATTGTTATCATCGGCCGATTGTCAATCCAGGACTGTTTGCCTGTGCCATTTTAATTACCTAAATTTAAGGGGTACTGTTGTTTGTTTACATTGTTAAATAAACCCTATTTCTACATTGAATGCAATGTTACTACTAATGCATTTATTTATCTTTCGAGTTAATAAATGCAGTGGGATGCCGAGATTTTAAATCTGCGGCATGAAATCACAAAGCTTTGAACTCTTCACGGAATCATTCACGTGACTCCGAAGTAAAATAGTAAGGTTAAACGAGAACTTACCAGTTTGAAGTTTCATCTTGATTTTATGAGGAGTTATGTTGGTGATTACGTACCCGCCACGCCCAACCCTCTCTCATAAAGGATCATATGGTAGTTCTCGAGTCACTGATCTTACTATGTACTTTAGTGTTGTTTATTTGTGATTTCATACCGCTGCTTTGAAGTTTAGTCCGCATGCGGCCTGGCGGGCCTTCTTCATGTAATCACCAACGTAACTCCTCATAAAATCAAGATCAAACTTCAAACTGGTAAGTTCTCATTTAATCTTACTAGTTTTGTGTAATAGCTTGATTTTACTCATGTACAGATAGCATACAAAACCTTTCATTAAAACAGTACAACAATAAGCTGTTTGTCTTGCCCCCCCTTAGCATTGAAAGAGCCCCCCCCCCCCCCGCTCCTCACCCACCCACATCTTTGTCTTCCACACTTATGGGAAAAGCTGTCTCTGAATTCTTACTAACTCTCTTGTAAGAATCTCCCACTTGTCAGCTGCCATTTCACCTGCTAGCATCTGCTCCCAATATAGTTTCGCTTACACAATTGGGATCAGCCTTCCCCCAATTCAGGACTATGGTGGGGGGGGAATAAAGGATTAAAGAGCAGTGACTGAATGGAAGTGTACAATAGGCTAAGAGATTACTTTTAAGGAACCAATTATAAGAACTTACCATGGCTGAGGTGTCTCCCCAAAATGCAGTGCATCCAACAAAATGCCTCACAGAGGTAGAGCACGGCAGCGCTACACTCTGAGACACTGTTCAGGTGTTCTTGGACTGGACATGGCATGGCAAAGAGAAGCTAGAGTGAGACTGTTCTTGCAGTGTCATCATATCCAAATCTTATTGCCCCACAGCATCGCGTGATTAAAAATAAAAATCTTACTAAATCCATTTACATTTTGTGTTTTCCCCACATAAATTCCACAAGAGCATTTTTATTTTTACTTTATTGTTACGTGTGCCGAGGTACAGTGAAAACCTTATTTGTTGCGTGTTATCCAGTCAGGGGAAAGACTGCACATGATTACAATCAAGATAGCAGATACAGGATAAAGAGAATAATGTTTAGTGCAAGATAAAGTCCAGAAAAGTCTGGATAAAGATAGTCCGGAATTCCATATGGGTGAGTTTCCAGGATCGCCTGTACTACTCTTGCATTCTCCCTGATTAGTGGAGAAATTCTACCTCCTCTTTTGTGTACCCCTGTAATTTCTGAAACTTCCATACTCAATTAGACCTGCCAGCCCTGCCACACTCCCTAATCTGCCGCAGTCTGCTCTATCCACTGAACTTGACTGATTTATCCTTTACATTTGTTTCCTAACTTGCTGCACTGCTGCTACTCTTCTCCCCAGTCTGCCAAATAAGTTTACCATAGTTTCACTTGAAATGTTGTGACAGTGGTTGTGTTGTGACTCCCTTGGTTGTCGCCTTGACCTCTGATCTCTATCACTAGGTAACAGGCTGGTAGAGGCCAATCCCCAGCACCATTGGGAACATAGAAACATAGAAAAATAGGTGCACGGGTAGGTCATTTGGCCCTTTGAGCCAGCACCGCCATTCGATCATGGCTGATCATCTAAAATCAGTACCCTGCTTTTTACCCATATTCCTTGATTCCTTTAGCCCAAAGAGCTAAATCCAACTCTCTCTTGAAAACAACCAGTGAATTGGCCTCCACTGCCTTCTGTGGAAGAGAATTCCACAGATTCACAACTGTGAAGACATTTTTCCTCATCTCATTCCTAAATGGCCTAACCCTTATTCTTAAGCCGTGATCCCTGGTTCTGGATTCCCCCAACTTCAGGAAAAAAATTTCCTGCATCTAGCCTGTCCAATCCTTTAAAAAATTTATGTTTCTATAAGATCCCCTCGTATCCTTCTAAATTCCAGAGAATACAAGCCCAGTCGACCCATTCTTTCATTATATGTTAGTTCCACCATCCTGGGAATTAACCCACACTGCATTATCTCAATAGCAATAATGTCCTTACTCAAATTAGGAGACCAAAATTGCACACAATACTCCAGGAGTGGTCTCACCAGGGCCCTGTACAACTGCAGTGGGACCAACTTGCTCCTAAACTCAATTCCTCTCGCAATGAAGGCCAGCATACCATTATCTTCATGACCTGCAGTTACTGCATCCTTACTTTCAGACTGATGTACAAGCACGCCTATTCTCATTGCACCTCCCCTTTTCCTAATCAGACATAATTCAGATAATAATCTGCCTTCCTGTTCTTGCCCCCAAAGTGGATAGCCTCACATTTATCCACATTATACGTCATCTACCATGCCACTCACCCAACCTATCCAAATCACCCTGCAGCGTCAAAGCACCCTCATCGCAGCTCACACTGCCGCCCAGCTTTGTATCATCCGCAAATGTGGAGACGTCACATTTAATTCCCTCGTCTAAATCGTTAATATATATTGTAAATAACTGGGGTCCCAGTTCCAAACCTTGTGGCATCCCACTAGTCACTGCTAGGTCAACCGCTCGGTCCAATTAGCTGATGGCTAATCAGGAAAGAAGTCCTAAACAGCCTGCACCTCTACTGAGGCTAAGCCTGTGTGGCCAGAGCAAGCCTGGGATGCCAGTGTCTCGTCCTGCCCACAAAAAATGACAGGGCTGCACCCGCACATTAAGGCAAAGACTGAGCTACCAGGATAATCCAGAGACCGCCAGTTTTGCCTCTTCAACCCCCAAAGCTGAGCCGCCAGGGCAAGCCTGAGACCGTCAGCACCTCCTTTTGAGGTAACGGTGAACTTCAGGGAGAACACTGGGATCGCTACGGCTCCTCCTTAGACATCAGGACTGAGCTGCAGGACAAGTCCAAGGCCGCCAGCACCACATGCGCTTTAATGGCAGGGGGCAGTGCCCCCATGAGGTCCTTATCACTATATAGAAAACATATCATGTATATTCACCCGACTGAATTGAATTGAATACTTTATTGTCATGTGTAAATTCTTTGCTTGCACACCCAAGATATGCAAATAGTCGCCAATAAAGTGCACTTACAAAGTTACAAATTCCCTCCCTCCCTCCCAAAACCCGGTGCCATTTCCCCCTTTGTTCCTTCCCTCCCACCCTCGTGCAGGCCCCCCCTCATGCCGGGTCCTCCATTGTCCATTGTTCGACCAGATTGTGACTGTCGGTCTAGTCACTGCCAAATCCGACGTCATACCAATGCCACAATGTGTGGACTCTGGCTCTGCATGTTTACTATAACTGATGTTGTGTTAATGTACACTAATTAGATGGTGGAAAGAAGAAGTCAATACTTGAATAATGTCCATTGTTCCATTTCACTCCTCCATGGACATTTTAATGTTGCTATTGATTTAACACGAATTTTGGTTCCTGTTACGATAATGTGGGTTTGTATTCACTGGAGTTTAGAAGGATGAGGGGATATCTTAGAGAAACATATAAAATTATAAAAGGACTGGACAAGCTAGATGCAGGAAAAATGTTCCCAATGTTGGGAAAGTCGAGAACCAGGGGCCACACAGTCTTAGAATAATGGGGAGGCCATTTAAGACTGAGGTGAGAAAAAACGTTTTCACCCAGAGAGTTGTGAATTTGTGGAATTCCCTGCCACAGAGGGCAGTGGAGGCAAATCACTGAATGGATTTAAGAGAGAGTTAGATAGAGCTTTAGGGGCTAGTGGAATCAAGGGATATGGGGAGAAGTAGGCACGGGTCATTGATTGGGGACGATCAGCCATGATCGCAATGAATGGCGGTGCTGGCTCGAAGGGCCGAATGGCCTCCTCCTGCCCCTATTTTCTATGTTCCTGTCACTTAATTGCCACTGATATAACATAATTGTTTATGTGTATTTATTGATTGGTTATCCGTTATCTGGTTAGCTATGAGCTATGAGGTTTCCTTCTCGAATGTGTTGGCTCTTTCCATTTGGTGTCACCATTCAGTTGCCATGTGCCAAACGCAGGCAGTTGAGACCAGTGTAGATGGAGCAGCTTAGTCAGCATCCGCATGCTCCTCAACTGTAGGAGATGACAGACAGTAGTTATCAAGCTGTCCACCTTCAAGTTTTTTTCTTCTGACGTAGGACACTATACAGTCAATCAAGTCAATGACCACTCATGACTATTTTTCCCCGTAACTTATACTCCCCACTTTGCCTACAATTCCACAACTCACCTGCAGTAAGACCACTATACAACCTATTGACCACATGCCACTGCAATTTGGGAGGAAACAGGAATACCCAATTTGTCATTAGAACATGACGTTGGATGTACAGAAAGACCTGCCAAAGCAGGTAGTTGGGGCAGATACTACAACAGCATTTGGAGAGGTACATAGCATGAAAGGTTTTGTCCATTGCAGGTAGATGAGGGTATTGTAGATGGTGCAGCAAGTTGGCCAAAGGGCCTGTTTCCATGCTGTATGAATCTATGAGAACATGCACACTGAACACAGACATCAGCAGAGGTCAGTACTGAGCAAACTTTAAGACAGCAGATCTACGAGCTATTGCCACAAAATTGGTTTATGTGCCCTCTCCTCAATGCCTTAACCTTGTACCTTGTACCTTGTACCTTCTGAAGAGTACACCAGGGACTATACTGGAATTTGGACAATTTTATACTGCACAGTTTTTTACATTTATCAAGCCAATTAATCAAGACAATTAATCTACAATGTGGAAGGAAACCGAAGATCTTGGAGAAAACCCACGCAGGGCACGGGGAGAACATACAAACTCCGTACAGTCGGTGCCCATAGTCGGGATCAAACCCAGGTCTACGGTGCTGCATTTTGCTGTAAGGCAGCAACTCTACCGCTGCGCCACCATGACTGCTGTAACATTCTCATTCTGCTGATCGGATCGCTGGATATGGCTATCCAGTGCTCATAATGCAGTACCATCTGTTATTCACTTACAGTAACATTTGACTCATGCAATAATGGGCATGCATTGCATTAAGGATGGGTCTATGTGAACAAATACTCTCTAGATACAGAGCACAGAATCAGGCCCTTCACCGCAACCAACCATTCCCTCCAAGGATGCTGCCTAATCCACCGAGTTCTACCGCTATTTTGCGTTCTGCCTAGCATTCCAGCACCGACAGTTTCTTGTGTCTCCCTCAGCCCAACTTGTCCGTGCTAAACAGGTTGCTTTCCTAAGTTACACCCATGTGCCTTCGACGGAACATCTGCTTCCACTGTGCAAAGCTTCCACTGTGCAAAGCTACTGAGATTCAAATTAATGGGAAATAAAATATTGTCTGGTGTCAAAGACCACAAGAATCAGGACCAGCAGTAGACTTCTGGGCCTTTACAGCCAAGTCTGCAATTGATCAGGATCATGCTGATGTTTAAAAACAAAAAAAGCCGGGAGCACACAGCTGATCAGGCAGCAGATATGGAAGTGGAAGTCACATTTTATTCTACAGATGCTGCCTGACCTGCTGAACAATTCCCACATGTTCTACTTATATATCAGATTTACAGCATCTGCAGTTTTTTCTCAGTTCTAACTGAGTTAACCCTTAACCTGAGGCTGAGAAGCTACTGCCACTGCCAGGCCAACGGGCCTTTCAAGCCAAGTTAATACTATATTTTTAAGAACTTTGAAACATGATAGAAACATAGAAAATAGGTGTAGGCCATTCGGCCCTTCGAGCCTGCACCGCCATTCAATATGATCATGGCTGATCATCCTACTCAGTATCCCTTACCTGCCTTCTCTCCATACCCTCTGATCGCTTTAGCCACATCTAACTCCATCTTAAATATAGCCAACGAACTGGCCTCAACTACCTTCTGTGGTAGAGAATTCCAGAGATTCACCACTCTCTGTGTGAAAAATGTTTTTCTCATCTTGGTCCTAAAAGATTTCCCCATTATCCTTAAACTGTGACCCGTTGTCGTGGACTTCCCCAACATCGGGAACAATCTTCCTGCATCTAGCCTGTCCAAACCCTTAAGGATTATGTAAGTTTCTATAAGATCGCCTCTCAATCTTCTAAATTCTAGCGAGTACAAGCCGAGTCTATCCAGTCTTTCTTCATATGAAAGTCCGGACATCCCAGGAATCAGTCTGGTGAACCTTCTCTGTACTCCCTCTATCGCAAGAATGTCTTTCCTCAGATTTGGAGAACAAATCTGTACGCAATACTCCTGGTGTGGTCTCACCAAGACCCTGTACAATTGCAGTAGCACCTCCCTACTCCTATACTCAAATCATTTTGCTATGAATGCTAACATACTATTCGCTTTCTTCACTGCCTGCTGCACCTGCATGCCTACTTTCAATGATTGGTATACCATGACACCCAGGTCTCGTTGCATCTCCCCTTTTCCTAATTGGCCACCATTCAAATAATAGTCTACTTTCCTGTTTTTGCCACCAAAGTGGATAACCTCACATTTATCCACATCATCCTGCATCTGCCATGCATTTGCCCACTCACCCAGACTATCCAAGTCCACTTGCAGCCTCCTAGCATCCTCCTCACAGCTAACACTGCCACCAGCTTCGAGATGTTGCATTCAATTCCCTCGTCCAAATCATTAATATATATTGTAAATAGCTGGGGTCCCAGCACTGAGCCTTGCGGCACCCCACTAGTCACTGCCTGCCATCCTGAAAAGGACCTGTTCACTCCTACTCTTTGCTTCCTGTCTGCCAGCCAGTTCTCTATCCACATCAATACTGAACCACCAATACTGTGTGCTTTAAGTTTGTATACTAATCTCTTGTGTGGGACTTTGTCGAAAGCTTTCTGAAAGTCCAGATATAACACATCCACTGCTTCTCCCTTATCCACTCTACTAGTTACATTCTCAAAAAATTCAATAAGATTCGTCAGACATGATTTACCTTTCGTAAATCCATGCTGACTTTGTCCAATGATTTCATCACTTTCCAAATGAGCTGCTATCCCATCTTTAATAACTGACTCTAGTAGTTTCCCCACAGTAGTTATCAAGCTGTCCACCTTCAATTTTTTTTCTTCTGACATAGGACACCATACAGTCCATCAAGTCAATGACCACTCATGACTATTTTTTCCAGTAACTTATACTCCCCACTTTGCCTACAATTCCACCACTCACCTGCATGTTAGACTAACTGGTCTGTAATTCCCCGTTTTCTCTCTCCCTCCCTTTTTAAAAAGTGGGGTTACATTAGCTACCCTCCAATCCTCAGGAACTACTCCAGAATCTAAAGAGTTTTGAAAAATTATCACTAAGGCATCCACCATTTCTGGGGCTACTTTCTTAAGTACCCTGGGATGCAGCCTATCTGGCCCTGGGGATTGATCGGCCTTTAATCCATTCAATTTACCTAACACCACTTTCCGTCTAACCTGGATTTCACTCAGTTCCTCCATATCATTTGACCCGCAATCCCATGATATTTCCTGCAGATTATTTATGTCTTCCTTAGTGAAGACAGAACCAAAGTAGTTATTCAATTGGTCTGCCATGTCCTTGTTCCCCATGATGAATTAACTTGTTTCTGACTGCAAGGGACCTACATTTGTTTTAACTAATCTTTTTCTCTTGACATATCGATACAAACTTTTGCAGTCAGTTTTTATGTCCCCTGCCAGTTTTCTTTCATAATCCCTTTCCTAATTAAGCCCTTTGTCCTCCTCTGTTGGACTCTGAATTTCTCCCAGTCCTCTGGTAGGCTGCTTTCTCTGGCTAATTTGTACGCTTCATCTTTTGCTTTGATACTATCTCTGATTCCCCTTGTTATCCACGGATGCACTACCTTGGAGTCATGGAGTCATACCGTGTGGAAATAGACCTTTTGGCCCAACTTGCCCACCCCAACCAACTGCTTCCCCATTTACACTACTCCAACTTGCCTGCGTTTGGCCCATATCCCCCTAAACCTACCCTATCCATGTACCTGTCCAAATGTTTCTTAAACATTGCAATACTACCTGCCTCAACTACCTCCTCCAGCACCTCATTACCTAAACCCACCAACCTTTGTGTGAAAACGTTACCCCTCAGGTTCCCATTAAATCTTTCCGCTTCACCTTAACCCCATGTCCTCTGGTTCTCGATTCTCCTACTCTGGGCAAGAGACTCTGCGTCTACACAATCTACTCCCCTCATGATTTTGTACACCTGCACAAGATCACCTATCATCCTCCTGCTCGCTGACCCGCGTTTGTTAATAAGTGTATAAATACAAAATTAAAAAGCTTTCCGTCAATTAAAAAGGCAGAAGTCTAAATATTAACGGCAGTAGTTAGGAGGGCACAAAAATAACAGCAAACATCAATCTTCTCTTCACTTAAGAATTAAATAATTGTCTCACACTGCCACCAGCCTGATGCAATGGTTGCTGCATTGAGCTCAACACAAGTCATTATGCAGTTGATTTAGTTGTCACTCTTTTGCTACACTGCCAAATGCAGTCTTTGCACCAACAATACAACAATGAGAAGTGAAAGACTGCACTCAATAAACCAAAACTGGTCCCATAGTTAGGGGTATACGAGTGGATTGCATTTTAACTTTGATGGACAGCTCCAACCTATTACTTAAAATTAAAATCCCAGTCGATACCGGCTGCAAACAATTGCCTTGCACACTGCAAATTATGCCTTTAAAAAAAAACATTGTACATCGCAAGAATAAAAATGTACCGGGAGAAAGTGATGATTAAATTGTAATTTGCTAAATGCCAAACAAATACAATCCCAACACCTGTTTGGGTCTGGCAGGACTCATTAACACACAAGAATAACTTTCATAATGAGATACCATCTTTCTTATTTTCTTAGCTGGATCTGTTTACTGAACAATTTCTATGTCATCTAATTTTCCTGTAAAGCACCTTGTTAAAGAATATTGCCATTGAATCTTAAGTTTGTCACGGGTGTACTGTGCTGTTAAGAACAGCTGTTGCAGTAGCCGACGTGAGAGAGGGATAATGCTCTTTTGCTCATGGTCAAAAGTGAAGTGATATATTGGCAAAAGCAAATTAATGCAGGAGAGCAGGGATATAAAGGGGCTGTCCCATGGCGGCGACCTAATCTAAGAGTTTAGAAGAGTTTGCCCTCGACTCAAACTCGCAGCATGGACTACACATGGTCCGAGGAGGTCCTATGAGGTCACTGGAACTCTCCTTCATGCTCGAGGGAAATTCCCGCAAACACGCGGCCTCAGCGAGGGCGGGGAAACATTTTCAGCATGTTGAAAAATTTTCCGCGAGCAAAATTTGGTCGGCATGGTTCTTTTTACCTCGTAATGCAGTGGAGTGGGGTCGCTATTTAGTTACAGGCAGTCGAGGGAAACCGCAGGCAATCTCCTTCGCTGACCAGGCATTTTGATTGCCTCATTGGAGGTTTCAGGACCAGGGATAACTGACCGGTAGGTAAAATGCCCGCTAAACTTTATTAAACATTGTCTGACCTTAAAAGTGTCTCCACTCCTTCTTACCTCGCCCCCCCCCCCCCCTTCTCTCCTCTTCTCTCTCCTTCTCTCCCCCCCTCTCCGCGCTCTCTAAAGAACTTCCCGTACATTGTGCACCTGTCTTTTACCTTCCTCTTCATCGCAGGTATGAAGTTCAGACAGCGCTCCCCCGCTTTCCCTGGTCCCTTGCGATGTGTTTGTGTGTGTATATGCGGTCGGTCGGTCCAACTCGCGGTTTCAACGCAGACGGTCGATCCAGCTCGAGGTTTTTCAGGCAAGTGCCCTCGAGCTTGAAAGTCGAAGACACTCTTGTTAACTCACGGATTAGGGTGGCACAGTGGGACAGCCCCTTAAAGATCGAAAAACATTTCAGAGTTTGCAAAAAAAAATTGCAAGCATTAAAGGAAGCTTTCTCTTCAGGAAGGCTGATGGTTGTGGTATCGGTCACAACTTTGCCTGAGATGACAGAAGGCTTCTAACCGTGAAAATGATATGGAACAGGAGCACGGTCAAACTTTTGAATGATTTGCCTAACATAATCTCAAATTAATAATAATGTTTTTATGAATAATTATGTTTGTTGACAGCGGAGCTCCTTTTGAAGCAATTCTTCAAGAAATAGTTTGCATTTTACTGGGGAAATTCCACTTTATTCTAATTAAGATTTGATCTCATCTGGATGCCCAGGAGAAGACAGATGAAACAAATTCCTCATGTTGGTCTTTAACAGTGAAGACTAATCGAGGTTTTTACCTGAGGGATGTAACCATAAGCAGGTGTTACATGAAGAACAACATCAAAAAATTGCAAAGAATCTGAAGACGAGATTTCATGCCAGAGGTTCTTTGGAAGGAAAACATAGGAGTTTTTTTTTAATATGGTGGGGCGGTGCAAAGGGAATTGGAAGAAAGAGCCTGGATACAAGCCCCAGAGTTTACCAAATCCACACGGACAACTGATCACCCATTCACACTAGTTCTATGTTATCCCACATTCACATCCACCACTTACAAACAAAAGGCTATTTGCAGAGGCCATTTAACCTACAAACCCGCACATCTTTGGGATGTGGGAAGATACCAGAACACCCAGAGGAAACCCACACGGTCAAAGGGAAAATGTGCAATCTCTACACAGGCAGCACCCGAGTTCAAGATCAAACCCCGGGTAAGTGGCGCTGTGCGGCAGCAGCTCCATTAGTTGTGCCACTGTGCTATAAAGACTTAATGCGGGAATTATGCATCCATGTACAAGACTGGTTCAAGGCTCCCATATTCCTACACCTACCACAGCATCTGCACCCTGTAGCCAGGTGGTAATGTTGTGAAGGCCTCAACTATGTAGTACACAGGTCCTGCTCCTCTAATCCCTAACTGAGCATCATGTTCGGCACAGTAATAATGGGCCGAAGGGCGTGTTCCTATGCTGTACTGTTCTATGTACTATATATCTTAATAGATCCTAGTCTCAAATTATATTTGAAATTACCAATTAAAGGTACCATATATATCAGCAATATAAATAAATACTGAATTGTTCATTTTCAATAGAACTCAATGTTTTGCCTATCATTTTCTCCTCAGTGTTACCAAACAGGTTACATTCACGATGATAATTTACTCTTGTTGTTGTTCTGCATTACAAGAGTGGTTGCAAATGGATTTCATTCAACTATAACAACATTTGAAAGACATTTGGACATGTAAATGGATGGGAAATGTGTAGAGGAATATGGGTCAAAGGCCGGGCAGATGGGAGTAGTGTAGATGGGGCATCTTGGTCAGCTTGGGCAAGTTGGGCTAAAGGGGCTGTTTCCATTCTGTTTGACTCCATGACTGTCTAAGAGATTCTCAGAACGTGGCATACAGCAGCACATATACTTTGTAGGGTTAGATCCTTCTTATCTTCATTTGTTTGGAGAGATTAAATTTGTTGACCATCTCAACCACTTCTTCACCTCCATTCGTAATGTCCCGTTTACTAGCAAATCGTTTACTCACTCCTGTTATCACTTGTTTACAACGGCATGCCCGTCTTTACTGCCAGTCCAAGTGTGTAGTTTGGGATGTGTGTCTAGTTTGGTTGTTCATCACCATAATTGGTGGAACAAAATCAAGTGAGGATATTGGGCTCGGCTTCTCTCCTTGGAATGGTCCCCTCATCCTAACACTTTCAAGAGAGGAATGAACGATGAAAAATCGTCAAACAAATTCAGAATTATGTATAGGAAGAAACTGCAGATGTTGGTTTAAACCCAAGATCGACACAAAATGCTAGAGTGACTCCGCGATATCGGCAGCATCTATGGAGAGAAGGAATGGGTGATGTTTCGGGTTGAGATTGAAGTCTAAAGGAGGTTCTCGACCTGAAACGTCACCAATTCCTTCTCTCCAGAAATGCTGCCTGTCCCACAGAGTTTCTCCAGCATTTTGCGTCTGTCTTTAATTCAGTATTATTCTAGAACTTGTTAAGCACATAATCAAAATAAATCTGAACACAGGTGATAGTGAGTATATTTATTGCCTTGCCTGCAGTACTTTGTCTCCATGTGGTTACTCTTTGTGGTTTGCTATTAATCATATGGAAAATATTCTTTGTCTGGATTCACTGAAGAGAAGAGAGAAATATTGTGCTGAATGCTTTCCAAATGTTATGTGGTGACAGAGTCAACATTTTCCTTACTAACAGAAACCACTTAACACTGATTTTGGCAATACTAAAGATTAATATAGCTCCACCCACTGTCAGAAAAACTATTTGCCCCATTTGAACAATAGTTATTTTTAAAGCAAGAAGCCATTTCTTCCTACAGTTGGAAGAATTAAGGAACAAAATGTTGGTCAGGCAAAACATTTACTAGCTTCATATTGTCAAGCTCATTAAATATATTTAACATCTTTAGGTTGCGCATGTGTGTAATTTCACAGGAAGAATATAGATTCACAAGGGAAGGAGATGGTACCATCAGCATGGTATCCAGGACTGGTTAAAGCTAATATTACTGTGAATTCAATCTATGTTGGCAGTTAACATTTACCATATTTATCACATTCTGTTTTTTGAATGATACTGCACAATTATAAATGTAGAAACAAGGAAGTGCCGATGTTGGTTTACAAGAAAAGACACAAAATGCTGGAGTAATTTAACGGGTCATTATTGATTTCTGGACAACATGGATAGGTGACGTTTTTGGGTTGTGACCATTATTCATGCTGCTGATTGGCAGATGGTTTAAAAGTCATTAATAGTTATCACAGTTGCACCTCTGCAGATAATTATGAGACTACCTTTAATCACAAATTTAATTATGAGACTACCTTTAATCACAAATTTAATGCCATTATCCCACTCATCTCCAAGTGCATGGAACTCGGAGTCAGCAATCCCATTTGAAAGTAGATCCTCGACTTCCTGCCCCACAGAGCACAATCAGAGGATAGGTGTCATATCATCCTCCACGATAATTCTCAACACTGGTACTCTGCAAGGATGCATTCTTGGCCCCCTACTGTGTTCCTTATGCACTCACCACTATGCAGTCAAATACAAATCTGCCTCAATCTACAAGTTTGCAGATGACACCACTGTAGTGGGCCCGATGTCAAATAATGACGAGATGGAGTACAGAAAGGAGATAGAAAACCTTGTTATATGGTCTTAGGACAACAACCTCTCCCCCAACATCAGCAAGGCAAAGAAGATAGTGATCGACTTCAGGATGCAAAGCAGTGCAAACATCACAGTCTTCATTGATGGCACAGGTGTGGAGATGGTCAAAAGCTTCCAAGTTGCCAGGAATAAATATCATCGGCAATTTGTCCCGGACCAGCCGCATCAATAGTCAAGAAAATATGCCAATGCCTCTACTTCCTTAGAAGGCTGAGGAAGTTTGGCATGTCCCCAACAAGCCTCACCAACTTTGTAATATACACCGTAGAAAGCATTTTATAAGGATGCACCGCAGCTTCGTTTGGGAACAGCTCCATCCAAGATTGCAAGAAATTGCAGAAATTTGTGGACATTAGTTTGAAAGCATATACCGCCAGATTCAGGAATTGCTTATTCCCAGCTATTATCAGGCAACTGAAAGGTCCTCTCAGCAGCTAGAGTCCAGTCCTGACTTCCCATCTACCCCATTGGAGATCTTTGAATTTACATTTTTTGGACTTCAGTGTTATATCTTTGCACTAAATGGTGTACCCTTTATCCTTTATCTTGGCATTGGGGGTGGCATGATTGGAATCAATTATAGTTTTTTTCCTGACAGAATAGCACACAAACTAAAACTTTCATTGTATCTCGGGGCACATGAAAATAGTAAACTAAACTAAACTAAAAGGCAATTAACAAAATTCACCAACAATGAGAAATGCAGGATGGTTAGGGGGGTACATTAATAGTGAGATTAAACGAGAACTTACCAGTTCGAAGTTTGATCTTTATTTTATGAGGAGTTACGATGAGGGATTACGTGAAGAAGACCCCGCCTGGCGCTGGAACGGCATACTTCAAAGCAGCGGCATGAAAAACACAGAAACCAATAGCCGAAGTAAAATAGTAAGGCTCAAAATAGACTAGAACTACCAGATGATCATTTACATTATGAGGGTTGGGAGTGGAGGGCACGTAATCCCTCATCGTAACTCCTCATAAAATAAAGATCAAACTTCGAACTGGTAAGTTCTCGTTTAATCTCACTATTTTACTTCGGAGTCACGTGAGTGACTACGTGAAGATTTTGAAGCTCTGTGTTTTTCATGTCGTAAACTCATTTCATACGACTCTCTGTTTAGTCAAAACAGTAGTGAGTAAATAGTATTTTTAGGACATTGTTACAATTTATGTAATAAGTCCTTTAATCATAAAAAGAACAACTTTTTAATAATAACCCCTCTACCTTAGGGGAAAATTACAAAATAAATTGATAAATGTTGTCAATGGTAACATAAATCGATAATATAAATCGATAATATAAAACAAAGCAAGCATTAAAGAGAACCCATTACTGTGTGTCTAAATCCTGGCACTGTGATAACAGGTTTATTCTAGAACTTTGAAAATCTCTTCTCTAGACCACCCTGCGGCCTCTAAAATTTTATCGAGTGGCACGTCCTGTACCTTTGCCACGGACGTAGCTGCCGCCCTAGTGGAGTGAGATTTAAACATCAGTGTCTATTCTTGCTAGACACAAACCATCCAGAAATGGTTTGAACTGAACCTTTTGTATGTGGCTTTTTGTGTGTTATTAATAACGCTTTCTCAGAACCTCTGAGATTTTGGTTACCTCAATGTACTGAGTTAAATGCTTAACCACACACATTGTTTCATCAATAGGATATGCTTTAAACATTACCTTCATTCCAGTTCTTCCTGGTCTGCTTTGTTTGATCAAGTCATAAACATAAAACATAATGTTATCTGCAGTCACATGCATGCAATCCAACCGTACAACTGCAAAGCTTGTACTCTTTTTGAGCTGATACCAATGCCATTAACTTTACCACCTTGAATGTTAATTTCTGCAAAGACATTGAATTAATTGGAGTCCATTGTTTAAACAAAGTGAGAACAATGCTAACATCCCAAATTCCTGTATATATGGGCTTGGGATGATTTTATTGAAATTCCTTTCATGAGTCGGGATACTAATGGGTGCGACCCAATGAATCTCGATCTGAAATTTGTCCTAAATAGGATGACAATGCACTACGAGCACAATTAATGGCACTATACTCAAATGCTCATCAAGTGTAACCCAGCAAGGAACTGTAATACATTTGAAATGTTTGCAGTATGATAAGATATCTTTGACTGTGTACACTTCCCATTTCCTTATATGCGACTTATATTGTTTTAGTGCTATTCCTCCAAGCTGCAACTATAACATCCATGGTCCTGTCCGACAGTACAACTCTTGCAATGGTCTGGTCAGAACCTGCAGATTAACAAATACATATGTGTTGAAGAAGGGTCTCGACCCGAAACGTCGCCCATCTCCCTCACTCCCCAGATGCCGCTGCACCCGCTGAGCTTCTCCAGCTCTTTGTGTAACTAACAAATACATATGATCATGCAATGGATGAATTCCTTTTGTTACTGGTTGTGTCAACAGATTGTCGCAACTGGGAATTGTCATACATGGTTCAATAATCATATTAGCATCAATGGGACTCATGACTGCGTGGGCCAATCTGACACCACCAAAAATTGCATTCGACAGCGTCTTGCGCTTTTTATTGAGACATTGCCCAATGAGACAGAATGGGGAAAATCATAAAATAACAAATTCCCCAGTGTAGCGAGAAACATCCACCGCTACTGCCGCTGGATCATGTTCCCCAAGACCCGTATTTGGGCAATTGGTGATTCAATCTAGATGCAAACAGATCAATGTCCGGCACTCCATAGCGACTGACAATATTTTGAAATTTTGTGGATTAACATCCATTCTGTATTGTCTTCAAATATTTGTGATCTTTATCTGTCACAACATTGTCTCTCCCTGAGAGATAAATAGCTGAAAGCCAAATATTTTTTGCCACACACCATTGGCACATCTGGTTTACCAGATGATCACATGATATTGATCTAACACCACCCATGTGATTAATATATGCCACAGCTGTGGTATAATCTATTTGTACTTGGACATGCAAATCCTTTAATGAAGGGCAATAAGCTTTTAATACATAAAATGCTACCAAGAGCTCCAAATAATTAATACCATATGTTTGGAACAATAAATCCTCTTGGACAGCCCATCTGCCTCTACAGCTGGTCTCATTATCCGTACCCCCCCCCCCCCCATCCGAGAGAACTTCGTCATTTTGCAAAAACACTACTGGCTGATGAACTAAAAGTTCTAAGCAGCTTATGGAACATTCTCAATCCATCAATGTAATTCTGATAAAACTTCCTTAGGCAATTGCATTGGCCTATCAAATGGCTTGCTCGCTGAATAAGCGCTTGAGTTTTTGCCTTTTGAAGATTTTGGTAATGTAGACGACCAAACTCTACTGTCTGGAAATGCTGCTGCCAATTTACCAATAATTTTGGCAACCTCTCGGATGGAGGGATAAGGTTCGTAAATCAAGTCTTGACACACATTTGTCAAATCCAACACTTATCCATTGGTAAAGTTACCAACCTGGTAACTGAGTTAATCTCAAACCCCAGATATTCAATGGTTTGGGATTGCTGTAACTTAGATTTGTTGGATGGATCAGGAACCCAACTTCTCAAACAACTTGTAGGTACTGAGACTAATTTTCCACCTGGCTCCTGATTAGCATTGACAATTAAATGTCATCTAGATAAGCCATAACGATGTACTTTTGTGCCTAAGGCAGTGCAAATGCTGGCTTAATCCTTAAAGGCAAAGCTTGTAGTACCACAACCTGTCTCATCCATAACTTTAATTACCTATGAAATTATGGTGAATTGGGACCGAAAAATGCATCTCTTCAATTTATTGCAGCCATAACCACCTGTTGATACCTGCTGTATAGCAGTGTTGAATGTGTCCATTTAAAAAATTTTTACTGGACAATATATTTAATTGTGTGAGATCTAACATGATTGTACAACCCCATCTTCTATGGCCTGGGGAAAATATTTGATACAATTGTTATGGATCCTTTCCTGTTTCTCAATACCTCCTTCCTCACACAAATTCTCACGTCTTTGTCAATTTGAATTATTCCAAGACTATAACATGAAGAATGATCAGGTTATTGTGTCCCAATGGATCCATGCCTCTTCATTATCAACATTTGGAGTCTACCACCAATCTGAGGTTCATCCAAACATCCTTCTTAAATAGGATTAAGTTTTGTACCTCCCCAACTGTTTGACGAAATTACCTCCTTACCCAAAAATGTGGGTGTACATTCGTTATTTTATTAATATATGGTCCCTAGATAAAGGACGTATCAGATTTAAACTGATAAGAACAGATACCATGCTTAATCTTAGCCAAAAAGCCGAGAAACGATTTGCTGGCTGGAAATTCTTCCTTATCATACTCCTGCCTCGGCTCAAATCAAATCCCTTTTCCATATGACCAGCCTACTGGCCAACTAAAGGGTTTCATAAGACCAACAGTTTCTTCCCCTTCATCCATACTTAATTTGCTTAAACAGATTTTCTCCGAATCAATAACCAGGAGTTTGAACATTGCTTGTCCTGTAAATCTTTGGATGTAAAAGAGGCCGAATGGCAATCTTTTATTATATAATTTAACTCAAATAAGTTTGCAGAATAAACCTAACATATTTTGTTTCATTCTGAACTTTAGTCATTCCACAACTTCCCAGCTTGTCTTAAAAGACAGTGATGCCAATTAGTTTGAGGATTCTTTTAATCGTAATTCCTGCGCCCGCAAAATTGCTGACATTGGCGCCCAAAACCCGGATTTACCAGGTACCTTCTTAAAGGTGTTTTAGAATGCTTCATGCATTAAATTCTGTATAATTCCAATTTTAGTATATGTGCTGCCGAAGCGAGCACATGTTTAAATGCAAATCTGCTGTTTCAACCATAACAGCTTCTTGAGGCAGGTGAGAGACCATATAATTAACATTGGCCGCCAGGTTCCTTCCATGGCCTCACCGCCTCCACCAGGTATAGTAACTTTGTGCCCCTCAGACACACCTGGATTTGCATTGTGGTGGGTACTTCTGACCACAAACACCACTTTCAGGGTCTGTCACATACAGCCCTGGTACTCCTGAAACTCGTTCAAGGAGACTTCCTCCAGTCCATACCCAGGCACTGGGGTTTCAAATTCCCAATTCGAATTGGCACCATATTCACGATATGGAACCCCCTCAGGGGCTGCCTGGGAATATTCTGGGTACTTAGACCCTTGGTTGATATAATTTGGAGAATTTCCTCCATTAGATCCATACTTAGCCAATTTTAGGCTTACCTTACAGGATCTTTTAGAAACCTCAGGCCTTTCAAGCCTCTTTTACTTTTAGGCACTGGGTTTTCAAGTGTTGTTTGTGGAGCAACTAAAGGCTCCCTAACGGGTATTTCAATCGGCCACCGGTATCGGAACCGGCTCCGCAATAGTCTGCTGTCCCGACTTTTTACACCCCGGGACGCACGTTTTACCCGCGATTTTCTTTTTAAAACATTTTATTTTTATTTAAACTCCTGCTGGTTTCCTACCAGCCTACGGAGTTTTAAGAAAAACGCCCTGGAAGTAAAATAATTTTACTTACCTGCGGGCCGTTTCCTTACCGCTGTGCTGGAGCTGCGCTCTGCAGCTCTTCCTCTGCCGATAGCGTCGACGTAATGCCGTTCCAGCGCCAGGCGGGGTCTTCTTCACGTAGTCACTCACGTGACTCCGAAGTAAAATTATGAACAAATATTTGTATAAAACTGATGGGAAAGTGATTATTGTCCAACTAATGTTGGTCATCTTTTCCTTACAGCGAGTTGCCTGACTATTTTGCATGTTAATAATAATAAGCATCATTTAGATCATGGCACTTCTTAAAAAAATATTCTTCAGTATAAATGAGAACTGTTTTTTTTGTTAAGTTTTTGAATTCTTTAGGCAAGGATTGATGAACCATTTTGTCGACCTTCGATTTTTCCAGCATCTGCAGTTCTTGTAGAGGAGGGGGAGAGGCTTTTCAGAAGACAGAAAAGCCGGAAATCTCCAGGACCAATGTTTCCTCTACTCTCACGCCCTGTGCCGAAAAACTGGCACCGGTCTACACAGACATTTTCAACCAGTCCCTGCAAATCTGTACTGTCCCTGCCTACTTCCAAGTCTCCACTATTGTTCCTGTACCCAAAAAGGCAAGGATTACTGGTCTTAATGACTACAGGCCTGTCGCACTGACTGTAGTCTTGAAGACCCTTGAAAGGCTTGTGCTGGCCAAGCTGAAAACTATCACAAACCCCCTGCTGGACCCTCTGCAATTTCCATATCGAGCCAATAGATCTGTGGATGATGCAGTCAACCTGGGCCTGCACTTCATTCTCCAGCACCTAGACCGCCAGGGGATCTATGCGCGGATTTTGTTTGTCGATTTTAGCTCTGCATTCAACACCATTGTGCCAAAGCTACTACACTCCAAACTTTCCGAGTTGACTGTGCCCGAACCCCTCTGTCGGTGGATCACCAGCTTCCTGACAGACAGGAAGCAGCACATGAGGCTGTTAAAGCACATCTCGGCACATCTCGGAACCGCAAACCCTCAGCATAGAAGCACCGCAAGGCTGCATACTCTCCCCTCTCCTCTACTCTCCCTCTACACCAATGACTGCACCTCCACTGACTCCTCTTTCAAGCTTCTCAAGTTTGCGGAACACACAACCCTGATTGGACTGATCCAGGATGGGGATGAATCTGCCTACAGACAGGAAGTGACACAGTTGGCGTCCTGATGCCATTGCAACAACCTGGAGCTCAATGCTCTTAAGACAGTGGAATTGATTGTAGACTTTAGGACAGCTCCCTCTCCCCTCACCCCACTCACCATCAACAACACCACAGTCACATCTGTGGAGACTTTTAAGTTCCTGGGAACCATCATCTCCAAGGACCTTAAGTAGGGTCCATCGACTCCACAGTCAAAAAGGCACAACAGAGATTGTACTTCCTGCAGCAGCTACGGTAGCACAGTCTGCCACAGACAATGGTGGTCCAGTGTATACGGCCATCATAGAGTCTGTGCTCACCTTCTCCATCATGGTCTGGTTTGGCTCAGCCACCAAGCACGACATCCGGAGGCTGCAGCAAATCGTGCGATCAGCTGAGAAGGTTATTGGCTGCAACCTTCCCTCCATTACCGAACTGTACACTGCATGGGCCAGGAAGTGAGAGGGTAAGATCATCTCTGACCCCTCTCACCCTGGCCATAAACTCTTTGAATCACTTCCATCTGGAAGGTGACTCCGGACTATCAAAGCTGCCACAGCCAGACATACAAACAGCTTTTTTCCACGAATAGTATCTCTACTCAATAACCAAAAATCTGTAGCATCCTTTTGCTCTGGTTTTTTTATTTAATTCACATGTTTAATCAATAATGCTTTATTATTAATGTTTAATGTTTTATGTATCATTCTTAACTGTCACTGTCTGTCATGTTGTCACTTGTGGGTGGTGCACCAAGGCAAATAGTTGGCCAATAAACTTATTCATTCATTCTTAAACAAGGAAGTTATGGTCATCAGTAGTAGGGTGAGGGATGGTGGTATGGCAAAGTTGAGCCATAGTATTTCATTGAAGGCCCCAGTTTTTTTGATCAAGAAACCCAAGCCTAAAGCTCACAACCAAGGTTACAAATGATTTGGTTCTGGCTCACTCATTGGACAAAATAGCAGTTAGAATCAATGTCTAAGCAATAGATTTATGGAAGAGGCTAAAAACAATGGGTTCTCTGAGAATGTGCTGAAGCCAGCATGGAACGTTCCACTACAATCTTCCAATTCCAATCACTGCTGCCAGCTGTGCCATACTGACATAAATATTAGAACAGATTGGTTTAATAGGTTTCGAGGACAGGCACAGAGACACTGAGACAAATGGTCTAATTCTCCAGCCTAATATTCCCATTATCTCATCCAATTGTATTTTGATAGTGCACTGACATTTTTTTGCTTCATTGGATTAATGCGCTGACCAAGGTAAACATCTTCTTTGCCGTTTTTTGACCAAAACTGAAAAAAAGAGCAGAGCTTTGTTAACCCGTGGTAATAGTTTTGTTAGCTTTATCCTACTATTCTGCCAATATAACTGAGCATTCTATTATGGTCCTAAATCAAGCAGCCATACGGTATGAGTACTGTCTTTTTTTAAAGTATCTTTGCGCTAATTTAGTTCTATTCATTATATATTTATGTCCTACAGTTTTTCAATTTCTAAAGTATAGCTTAGAATTTATTAATGCTATAATTCATTTGACTAGCCTTTGCCAATTGTTTAACTATTCCATATCTTTTTGCAGTTTTAGCTGCACCATTATTCTCAGTGCTATCCATATCTTTGTACCCTCAGCAAATTTATGGCTGCTTTTCCGCTTCCAACTCATTAACATTGATCAAAAGCTGTCAGGGTATTTGTACTAATTCTTCCAACTCAGTTTGGTACTCAACCTGCCATCAGTACTTAAAAGTTCCACTATGGGCATCCTGTGTTACTCAATTCCATTTCAATGCAAAAGTCAAGCTTAAAGGGTTATGCGTACCCTTTGCACGTTTCAAAAGCCTGCTTTGGTTTTTCCACATTCCTCCCTCGTCAATGATCGTGCCCTGACGAACATTTCTGGGCATTTTGATCAGCTATGCAGGTACACAGCCATCACACATAAAACCTACCAAGACGTGCAATCAGCCAAACATATCTGCCACCTGAACACACCCAAGGATAAACCACATGAATACCAGATCTCCGTCATTCCATGTATGTCCAGCACAATCCAGACACATTTGGGCAACCATGGCAAAGCTGGTAGAGCTGCTGCCTCACAGCACAGAGACTCGGGTGCGATCCTGAACTCAGGTGCTGTCTGCATTGGGACATTTTCCCTGTGACCGTGCGGGTTCCTCCAGTTGCTCCGGTTTCCTCCTACATTCCAAAGCCATGAGGGTCTGTACATTAATTGGCTTCTCTTTAAATTGCCCTAATATGTAGGGAATGGATGAGAAAGTGGGATAACACAGAACTAGCATGAATGGGTGAACAATTGTTGATGTGCACTTGGTGGGCTGAAGGGCCTGTTTACTGAAGGGCCTGTTTCCATACTGTATCTCTAAACAAAACTAAAAACCCCAATCTTTCACCTTACCCCTCCCTGCATGCCTGACTTCAACCATCTACCGCTCTCTTGCCCCTCCCACAGCTCATCCTCACAGCCCAGCTGCTGCTCCACTGTCTCCAACTTTGCTTTGTTTAACCTCACCTGAAATGTAAACAAATGGATTGGATTGTTGGCTGGCCCTGCCTGCCCTGTGCTTGACCTGACTTGAAATGGATTGGCCTGACATGAAAATCGATTGAAATGGATTGTTGGCCATGCACTCACTGTGCTTTCCTTGACTTGACTTGACTTAACCCACTACACCCATGCTAGCACTCCAACCCCCCCCCCCCCCCCCCCCCCGCCCACTGGCCATCAATATTGGAATTTGTGGAGAAGTGGAATATTGCGTTGGGGGACCAGCCCTCCCGTGTGAACCTGGGACCCTCCAGATCCCACTTAGTCTCATATATGTATATTTGACTAAGTGGTGTGTGTATATATATGTATATACACACACATTCACTAGATTAAGCAGCATGTATAAAATATATAATTGTCCAGTTGCTCAACACTTTAACTCCCCCTACCATTCCCTCACTGACCTTTCTCTCCTAGGCCTCCTCCATTGTCAGAGTGAGGCCCTGCACAAATTGGAGGAACAGCACCTCATATTTCACTTGGGTAAGCTTGCACACCAGTGGTATGACCATTGACTTCTCTAACTTCAAGTAGCCGTTGCTTTCCCTCTCTCTCCATTCCCTCCCCTTCCCAGTTCTCCTACCAGTCTTGCAGTCTCTAACTACATTCTATCTCTGAACTGCCCACTCCCTTGACATCAGTCTGAAGAAGGATCTCGATCTGAAACATAACCCATTCCTTCTCACCAGAGATGCTGCCTGTCCCGTGGAGTTACTCCAGCATTTTGTGCCTACCTTTGATTTAAACCAGCAACTGCAGCTCTTTCCTACAACTCTAGATCTTAACCGCCATTGAACATAGCTTCCCTCCTTTCCCCAACACAACCCCAAATCCAGGTTGAACAAACTTCCTTCACATGGTGGGCAATGTCAAAGCATTTGAAGGAACCAGGGGCCACAGTTTAAGAATAAGGGGTAAGCCATTTAGAACGGATATGAGGAAACAATTTTTCACGCAGAGAGTTGTGAGTGTGGAATTCTCTGCCTCAGATGGAGGTGGAGGCCGGTTCTCCAGATACTTTCAAGAGAGAGCTATATAGGGCTCTTGAAGATAGCGATGTCAGGGGATATGGGGAGAAGGCAGGAACAGGCTACTGATTGTGGATGATCACATTGCATTGCCGTGCTGACTTGAAGGGCCTTATGGCCTACTCCTGCACCTTTTGACTATTGCCTATAGTCTATTGAAAGAGTTTTCCATGTGTCCGATCTACTAGCAATTGAATGCCTTGAACTTTGGGTATTATTATTCAAGATCAAATTCTAAAGATCTCTGAACACAATCTATGTTGTTGGCTCCATTGATATCTCTGATATTTCAGAGCCACACTGATGGAATTTACACTGTTGGAGAAGTGCCATTCTTCAGTTGAAATAACAAAATAAAGTCCCACATGCCTTCCAATATCAACTTAAAAGTCCCAAAGTAATATTTACAGAGCACGGAAGTCTTTCAAAGTCTTTATCAATATTTATCCCCCAACCAACAACTCTGAATTTAATTATCCAATTAAGTTCTCATCATTGTTTGTCAGACAGTGCTGAACATAATTGACTACTGTATTTCCTTGCATAAGAGTGTCACTACTCCTCAAAAGTATAATTGATTGTAAAGTGCTTTGGAGCATTTTAAAGTGTTACATAAATGCAGTTTCTTTCCGCTTATTTTAAGTGTGTGCAATGTGACTGCTGTGTCTAACATCTACAAAATGAGCTACAGTTATTCACCAAGATACCACTAAGGGCACCTGCACAAACTGGCAAACTCATCCGCAAAACAAGCAAAACAGGGGAACTACACTAACTACACCTATTCCCTTTCTCCAGTGATGCTGCCCGACCCGCTGAGTTACCCCAGCATTTTTACATCCATCTTTGATGTAAACCAACATCTGCAATTCCTTCCAACACTAACTGTAATCTGGATTGGAAACATATCTGTTCCAGCAACTTTGTGGGAATCAAATCCTGAAACTCCCTTCCCAACAACCTTATTCAAATATCTTCACCAAATGTGGTTCAGGATTCCAGCTCAAGACGATATTCTTATGTAGAGGTTTTTGTTTCGCATTATGCTATTGAAAATAAAGATTGTCTTCATCTGGAACTGAATAAAGACCAGGCTTCACTGGGATCCTCACCCTTGCGTCACTGGTGTGGTCCTCACCAATGGCAGACGTAAATACAGAGTTTCCTATGCACAATCTTTTGAAGCAATACAAGAGAACTGTATATATTGGGGGAATGGGAGGTACATAGATAAGGAGACGCAACGATAAGGAAGTGTAAGGTGCGAAGACAGGACAAAGTGAATGGAGATCAAGGAAAATGTAGAATAGATCATTGTTAGTTGGGAGAAGGTAACAACAAAGCAATCATAGATAAAATGTAGTCGGAGACAGTAAGACTGGTCGGAGAACTGGGAAGGTGTGGGGGGGATGGAGAGAGAGGGAAAACAAGGATTATTTGAAGTTTGAGAACTCAATGTTCTGCTGGGGTGTATGATTGTGAATGATCGTCCACGCAAAATGATTGTAAATAATTCTGTGAATAATTGTGAACATTGTGAATGAAGCTAAGTGAATAATTCTCTGCCATATGTTAAACATGGTGCATTAAAGGGCATTTTATGCATAACTGGTCAACAACCAATTTTCCTGCGATTGCGGAAATAAACCCCAAAGTGATCTTTTACAATGCTAGAACCATCCAGCTTTTGATTGATGGGTGACATTTTGAGGTGAACTCACAAAACAACAGTTGTGGTTAAATCCACTGTATCTTTTAAGGCGAAGGTAAGTAACCAATTGAAGCTAAAGGAGAAGCTGCCTGTGGGAATTGTTTTGTGATCGGTCATTAAAGACACTGTGGCACCAATAGTTCCTTGCTCTGCTGAATTAAGGTGAATCTACACTTTTGAATGTAAGCAAATCCCCAACTGAAATTCAAAACATAAAACATGTTTCCAAATTTTTCAAAAGTTGAGAAAAAAAATTATGAATGTCTTAGGATACATGATTGATAATTGAAAGAAAAAAAAACAAGCAATAAGTTGAGTGTATCTGGGCCAGGGAAGAAGTGGTTAAGTTTGAACCTTGGTGCTGCTTGCAACATTGATGGAAAGTCGCTGAGTTTCACATTAGCAGTCTCTTTGGAGAGATCAACTTACAGGCTCAACGAGTGAACAAGTGTATTAGAACATTTAATATCCCTTTTTGTAAAGGGCTGTGAAATCCAAACACATGACCTTGACTTTGAATCAGCAAGGAACGGAAATAACATGACTGCACAGAATTAAGTCACGCTGTCAGGCAAGTCGATTTGGTATAGACCAAATAAATCAATTATTTTTAAAGGTTCCAATGAAAATAAATGTATATGAATAACAGTCTGTTCAAATGTCTCCTTCTCCCCCACCTCCAAATAAATTGATTTAAGCTAAAGAATGATTCTGAGACCATTGTTTGCAATTGTAGTTTAGTTAATTTAGTTTAGAGATAAAGCACAGAAACATGCTCGTCGGTACACTGAGCCCACACCGAACAGCGATCCCCGTACACTAGCATTAGACACTAGGAACAATTTATAATCTTTACTGTAGCTAACTAATCTACAAACCTGTATGTTTTTGGAATGTGGGAGGAAACCGGAACACCCAGGGGAAACACATACAGTCAGAGGAAAAATGTACAAACTCCATACAGACAGCACCCGTAGTCAAGATCGAACCCCGATCTCTGGCGCTGTAAGGCAGCAGCTCTGTGCCACCATGCCGCCCTCGATTTGCGAGATCAACAAACTATCCATTCTTCAGGTACAAGCCGAGACCACACCATATTTCCATTTCTTCTTATAAAGGAAAAGGAGGCCACTTTGGCCCAGACGCTGCAGACTCACACAGCAATTGCAATTTCCATTCATTTTCTGTGCAATCTATTCACCTGACATTCCTATATCATCAGTCTGAAGGAGGATCTCAACCCAAAACACCACCCATTCCTTCTCTCCAGAGATGCTGCCTGTCCCGCTGAGATACTCCAGCATTTTGTTACCTTTGATTTAAAACAGCGTCTGCAGTTCTTTCCTATACATTCCTATATCACTCACCCCCACATTAGGTGCAATTTAGAGTGGCCCACTAACCTCCTACATCTATGGGATGGGATGGAAATCAGAGCCCCTGGAGGAAATCTACACAGTTCCATGGAAATTGTGCAAAATCCACAGGCCTGGTTAATGATCTTTAAACGTTCTGTTGCTCATATGATGATCAGAGTTGTTGGTTCAGTTCTCCTGTCCAAGAGGACTATGCCTTGGCATTTGCTGGGAGGACCTAGGTTTACTTTATCTTAACAAAGTCTAAGTAAACAAGGCCAGGATTGAACCTAGGTTATTCTAGCTGTGTGGCAGCAGTTCTACTGCTGTACCATTGGGCCACCATCTAGTAGATGTGGGAACGTACACAACCCAGCATGGTGGTACCCTCACTAAAGATCATTGCAACACTGGATATAAGGATTTGGAATGGGCACCCAGTCTGGTTACCAGATTACGATAGATGCTGGCTAACTTGCTGAGTACTCCCAGCAGTTTCCATTTGATTTCAGAATTTTAGAATATGCAATTTTTTAAAGATTTTGATTACCGAAACCCTCATAAGCTTAAATGTGGGTCCTTCCAACAAATGTCCAACAATAAATCGTCCACTCGGAGCAGGAGAGCTGAACAAACATGATCATCCGAGCAGGAGAACACTTAAAGACCCTTAATCAGGAATGTAAATTCTGTTAATTCTCTCCACCAATGTTGTATGACCTATTAAGTATTTCCACTATTCCGTGTTTTTACTTTGTATTATAAACAAGGAAATTAAGAGAAATTATGTAAGAATTTGTGAAACAACAATAATATATGGTGATTTATATTATTTGCAAGATGCCTCCAAGCTGAAGCTGACCATCTGGTTCTCAGCAGATTGTACTCAAATCTGGAACTGATTATTTCATCAATGAAAATACATTGAAGTACATGCTTGCCTAGGAAACGCAATATTAGATGCTGAAAGGGTTTTCAAGATGAAAATATATTCAAATCATTGCTACTTCAAAACAAAATTGAAACACTTCATACTGATTTCATCATTATAACTGAATTAAATGCACGCAGCCTTTGAACTTTTCTTGATTACTAAGAATCCTTCAAGCATAGCCAAACATTATAACCAAGATTAAAAGGGAGGAAACAAGGTGAATCATTTCTAATCTAAGGAAAATACCCAAGCTTACAGCAATTAATCGGCTCAAAAACAAGATTTTTTCATTGACATCACTGACTTTGGAATCAGTGTTCTAATCAACTTTGGGACGTCGCAAGGCCCAATGAATCTCGACTTTCAGAAATGTCAAGAGAGTGAAAATAAAAAATTGTCTGAAAAGGAAAAAATAAGATTTGCATTGAGAAGATCATCAAAAAGTCCAAAGGGTTAATTATTTTTGTGTGCATCAGTGTCGGTGGCCTGGAAGCAGAATGCCAATCCACTTGAGTGTAGGAACCATTAAGTTAAGATTCAAACATAGATATCTTACTTCAGATGCCGTTATCCAATGCATTGATTCCATTTGTGAACATTACTGACCGCAGCACTGATTTCATAGCATCTCTTACTCATCACACTATGTTTTAATTTTGCGTTACAATCATTTGTGTGACACTATATCAAAGGCTTTCTGCAAATCGATGGCTCATGACCACCTAAAAAATCTCCAAAAATCTAATTTTTAAATTGTGATTTGTCTTTCACAAATTCATGTTAACTCTGCTCAGTGTTATTATCCTCACAACTTCACATTTTGTTACATTTGATAGCTTCAAATCTGTGAGAATATATGGAATTCTGACTGATATCAACTGGTACATCCACCATCTCCATCATCACTGCCAAGCATTGAGGTCATCAGGTCCAGGGGATGTATTGCCTTTCAGACTCATTTCTTTCTCTAATGCCTTCTTTTGTAACCAATGCTAATTTATTTGTAGTCATCATTCATACCAATTTCCTTGGATTTTTTTCGGTGCCTTCGGTTAAAATATAGAGCATATATGTTTAATTTCCCCTCTATTTCCTTATTTTGTAACATAGGTTTTCCTGACTTAAACAGTAAAGATTCAATTAATCATATGTTAAATAAAATGTTACTATGTCATGTTCAACATTCCTTAAAGTCACTTAAGTGAGGATATCAACAAACCCATTTTCATGATTTAATATTTGTTCTGATATAGCCTGTTCCTTAACTGGTTCCTCATCGTATTAATTTTTCAAACCACTAGTGATATATTACATGAAACCATCCTCCATGCCATTATTGCCAAGTTGGTTGGTACAGAAAGGGAGACAAGGGTGGAGAAGGGGGGAGAAGGAGTGGAGACACTTTTAAGAAGCCAGACAACTTTTAGTAAAGTTTAGCGGGCATTTAACATTACCGGTCGGTTTATTTACCTTTTTTTTCTCAACGAGCTTTACCTTCGACAACCTTCAATTATCTTTGATTGCCTTTGATTACCTACGATACCATTACGATCTGCTATGGCCTACCTCGACTAAACCTACGAGTAAAAAAATATCCATTTTTTTTCCACGGCGACCTTTTTTAACTCGCAGGCATTTTTCAGCATGT
The DNA here is from genome assembly GCA_963514005.1 of Raja brachyura. The sequence goes on from OY740784.1 coordinate 65,893,838, forward strand.
TGAAAAAAACACCGCAATCTAGCTGAGCCCTCGAGTATGCGGGACTACTCTCGAGCATGAAGGAGAGTTACAAAGACCTCCTAGGACCTCGTGTCGACTATGCTGCGAGTATAAGTCGAGAGCAAACTCTTCTAAACTCGCGAATTAGATAGCCACAGTGGGACAGGCCCTTTAGACATTAAGCACTGCTATTTTATCCGTGGTACTGCAAATACAGGTTATCAAGCAGTAAGCTTTACAGACAGGAAGGTTGGCAGCACTAATGCTCATGGGGTCAGGGATGTCAGCTTCAGTGACTGATGGAAGTGTGGTCTGTAACTCTAGTTGTCATTTTATTCTATCTGTTTCAATGTCCCTCTTGTACTCTGGAATATAGTTTCCATGTATACACATTACTGAATTTCTACGTGGTGAAACCAAAATGTATAAAAATGGCCTTTATTAAAATCTGACAATGTGCACTGTGACCACATGTGATTTGTTCTATTACAAATCTCAAATTGTGGAGTACAGAGGCAATTAAATAAATTATGGGTCTTTGTCCAAAACATTATGGAGGGCACTGTAGGTCATTGGGGTTTTTTAAGGAAGAAGTAGATAATGTTTATACATTTTAGGGACTGGGAACCAACACAAATGAGGAGATGAGGTATGGGTCAGTCATGATAATATTAAATATTATCAAATATGACAGGCTTGAGTGACTACTGTTGTTTGCTTGCCTAAAGTTCTTCAGCGCTTCATATGGATTTGCTGTACCATGTAGATCAATTATTCAGTTCAGTGTAGAGTAGACCACCAAGATGAGGTGAAAGAGGCAGCAAGTTTGAGAACCACAGTCCCTCATTCTTCCCAAGAACTTTGCCCTTAATATGCACTAGACCATTGGGCCCATCCCCCAGTGCAATATTCTACCACTGACTCATAGCCCCCAACTGTGCTTGCGCAGCTGAGGGATTCCCTTTGTGATATCAGAGATCCCCGTTGTGATGTGAGTCAGGGCAACCCTCCCCCAACTGCCCCTTGCCATCCCTCTTCCTACCCCTATCCTCCTCCATTCCCCCTCATCCCCTAGCACTCCCTCCCCTCCTCTTCACCATCCCTCTTCTTTCCCCTCCCCACTACATCTCTCACCTCACCCTCCATCTACTTTCCTCTACCCTCAGTCACTCCCTCCCTCCCTCCAACCCCTCTCCCATCCCTACCCTCTCTCTATCTCCCTGCTCCACACTCCTCACCTTCCCTATCACCCTTCCCCACTCTCCCTCCTCACTTCCCCCACTGCCCTCCTCTCCCTCTATCCCCCCACCCACCTCCCACCTCACATCCCTCACTTTCCCCTCCCTATCCCGCTCCACTCCCTCCATCCCCTGCTTCCCCCACTCCTCACCTCCCCCCATCCCACCAATGAAAATCACAATGTTTTTTTTTAATTAACCCCCCGCCCCAGAATGAAAATCGCAATGTTTTTTTTTAGGGTTAGGGTGAGATTGAAATTCTCAATGAAAATCGCATTTTTATTTAAAATAACCTAAACACAATGTTAGCTGTTAATGAGCTGCGAATAACACTGAACACTGAATACATGTCTACTAAAGTGTGAGTGTGGTTTTACTAACCTGTGAGTGCCCTGAATGTGGTTTGAAAATTATGTTTGATAATGAAAATGTGGTTGGTTTGAAAATGTGGTTGGTTTGAAAATAGGGTTGGTTTGAGATACTCTCTCCTGTCAATCCTGTCAAAGGTGCCATGATGGCCACGCCCCTTCGGGTGGGATGGGGAGGGACTATAAAAAACCCGGAAGTGTGGGCGTGGCTCAGTCTCTGCAAGATGGGGGAGGGAGAGGTCATGACTCTCTGTCTTTGGTGGCCTTGCACCCTGCTTGAACTGGTATGAAACTGCATTTGAATTTGGTGGTCTTGCACCTTGCTTGAAATGGTATGAAACTGTTTTTGAATGTGGTGGCCTTGCACCCTGCTTGAAATGGTATGAAACTGCACTTGAATTTAGTGGCCATGCACCCTGCTTGAAACAGTATGAAACAGCACTTGAATTTGGTGGCCTTGCACCCTGCTTGAAATGGTATGCAACTACACTTGAATTTTGTGGCCTTGCACCCATTTTGAAACAATATGAAACTGCACTCCAATTTGGTGGTCTTGCACCCTACTTGAAACGGTATGAAACTGCACTTGAATTTGGTGGCCTTGCACCCTGCTTGAAGTGGTATGAAACTGCACTTGGATTTGGTGGCCTTGCACCCTGCTTGAAGTGGTATGAAACTGCACTTGAATTTGGTGGCCTTGCACCCTGCTTGAAGTGGCAGGAAACTGCATTTGAGTTTGGTGGACTTGCACCCTGTTTGAAGTGGTAGGAAACTGCACTTGAATTTGGTGGCCTTGCACCTGCTAGAAATGGAATTTCAAGGAATACCGTGAGTCAACTACCAGCTCACTAGCCGTGAGTGAATGAGCTGCCAGCACACCAGGCTTGAGTGACTGAGCTGCCAGCCCAAGAATCCATTCAGCCCACAATGTCCACACTAGCCCTCTGGAAACCAGTCCCTTCAGTCCACAACACCCATACTAGCTCTCCAGACCCCCCCACTGGCCACCAATATTGGAATTGGTGGAGAAGATGAATATTGCGTTGGGGGACCAGCCATCCCGTGTGAACATGGGACCCAACGGGTCCCACTTAGTCTAGTATAACATAAATCTGAACAAAACATTTTTCATTTACATGAAACTGTGTTTCATTCACATCAAACGACAATAGTGAATAAGGTGGGCCAAACATTGTAGCTCTATCGCGTATAGTTTTGGCGGGGTTTCGGATCTCACGCACACGCATGCATACACACAAACAAGACTTTTTGTACTATATAGATAGATTATATCTGAAACCTACCTAATTTTGATTCAAAGGATTCAACGCAAATATGGCTGCGTCCACCATTTTATGGTCAAATCTCTTTTAGAGATCAATTCACTAAATTGATAATTTCATTTCTAGTTACACAGTGTACCAGGCATCAAAACATGGCACTTTTTATCAGCAAGCAGAAATTGCTTGTCTACTCAAAACACTGGCCACGAAGGAGAAAACTCAAGACGTTCTGGCTTTGTTTTCATGTTCACATTCACCACTGCCACTTCCACTATGCCTGGCTGAACTCAAGATAATACCTCTTGCAGTGTTGGCTCTTTCCCAGCAGAACAGACCAATGCTGGAAACAAGGTTGATTTTGCATAATACTGAAAAACACATACAATAAACTCTCAGCTGCATGAGATGAACCGGAACTGGAGCCGAGTTTCAAATAGGAATTGTGCAAGAATAACTATTTTAAATATAAGAATGTAACCTGAGGCATGATCAATGATTGTAAGAAAAGCAGTGATATTCCCATGATGCAATGCTCCCTGACAAAGTCAGTGTGTCAGACGTGGGGCAAATCAGCTTTGATCTTACTTCAAGGTTTAATGGTTGGAGTATTCTGACTGCAGATGAAATGACACACCTTGCAGTATTTGTGCACAAGCACTCAACGTGTAAGAAACGTGGTCCGATTATTATCTGGAAAAGGATCTATCAAACATTCCAGGAAAATTAACAAGTAGTAAGCTTTACCTAGAGGTTGATATCCTTGTCTGGAAGACCCTCCAAATGGATTCCGTCCACTGAAGCTGCTTCCATCAACAGCACCATATGACATTTTTGCTGTTTAATCGTTTGCCTCAATGGGAAGTCTCCGTGAACAGCTGGAAAAAAGAATAGGTTAACAGACACATTAGATTCATTCAAAACATCCTTCTTAGAATCAAAGTTATTAAGAAGATGAAGGAAGCCATTCAGCCTGATTCTGTGCCCGCTCCCTGTACGACAATCTATTTTATCCATGGCCCCGCTCTTTCTTTGTGCAAATTATTTCCGCCTATATAACTGCGCTTTCACATTTTTAAGCATCAAATTTGCAGTCATCCCCAAGCCGTAATATATATCACTGAAATAAAGAACTGCAGATGCTGGTTAATACATACAAGGAGACAAAGTGCTGGAGTAGCCCAGCAGGTCAGGTAGCATCTTTGAAGAACATGGATAGGTGATATTTCGGGTCCAGCTCCTTCCCAGTTCCAACTCAACCCAGATTTCAGTTAGGGTGTGAAGAAGGGTCTCTACCGAAAACATCATAGATGCATGTTCTCCAGAGGTGCTCCCTAACCTGCTGAGTTACTCCAGCATTTTGAGTTCTTTTGTGTAAAATAGTGCTTCTCTTCTAGCTATTGTCCGTCACCTTAAATCTTGAACCATCTGCCAATGGGAGCAAGTTCCCTGCTCCAAGAATAGTCCCAGATTCTCCAATCTAACCAGATACAGTTGTCACAGAAAAGTACTAAACATTATCTAGGACCACTCTCACCCCGGTCATTCTCTCTTCTCCCCTCATGCAGATGATACAAAAGCTTGAAAGTACCAATAGACAATAGGTGCAGGAGTAGGCCATTCGGCCCTTCGAGCCAGCACCGCCATTCAATGTGATCATGGCTGATCATCCCCAATCAGTACCCCGTTTCTGCCTTCTCCCCATATCCCCTGACTCCGCTATCTTTAAGAGCCAGATTCAAGAGCAGCTTCCTCCCTGCATTTTTTGGCACAGATAGCAAAGGGCGCGTGCTTGTGCTCTACTGTGCTATGATCTATGTCTTTAACATGTACATGAGAACAAACAGTTATACATCTAAAAGTCACCACATCATGAGTGATCTTGGAGTTCTTAATGGCGATATCAGACAACAATATTTCTTCAGAGAACAACCCTTTCTCCAGTGCCAACATCATACAGCCTTTGTTATTCATAAAACATGACGGGCACTGCTGCACACCCTGAAGTATCAACAGGTTGTAAGAAGAAAGCTTGGAGGAACCAAGAAGATCAATCATACTACTTCATCCTTGAAAACCTGGTGCGGTGAGATGTGTCACTTGGCTTGGCGACCTTCCATATGATAACTAGTTCAACAACAGTGCAACCAAAGTCATCACAGAAAAGTACTTAAAAACAAATTGCATGTAACAGGATTTAAAAGAGCAAAAGACACTGCCTGAAATGACATCTATGTTTTCCTCTCCACTGATGGTATCCGATTTGCTAAGTCCATCCAATGTTTAATGATTTACCTCAGAACAGCATACATTACTTTTAAAGCCTTTGATTCACTTTAAAGCTTAGTTTTGCAAGCCTAATCCTTGATATTATAAAGAGAACTCTTATAAATGTGATATACTTGCACAAGGGATTCACATTTGACACAAGCTGTCATTTTACTTTACTTTGAAGTTTTAATCACACCTCCCAACAGTGCTAACCCATAAATACAACAAGATGATAAAAGGAACAACTTAAATGGGAAGACAAGAATTTAAAAAATCATGTCTCCACCAAGGGCCATGAAGCATGACAGAATTGTAGCCATAAGGAAGCAAAGGCACCATGAAGAGCAAAGCTAGATTTCCACTAATGGGAGAGTCTAGGACTAGAGGTCATAGCCTCAGAATTAAAGGGCGTTCTTTTAGGAAGTAGATGAAGAGATATTTCTTCAATCAGAGGGCCGTGAATCTGTGGAACTCTTTGCCGCGGAAGGCTGTGGAGGCCAAGTCAGTGTATATTTTTAAGGCAGGAATAGATAGATTATTAGTATAGGTGTGAGAGGTTATACCAGATATTCCACCAGGGACGCCGGGGCGATGGCTGCCCTGCCGGCAGTCTGCTCATTTTTTCATTATTTTTGTTATTTTTTAGTTAAAAGTTTGTTTTAATGTTCCTCGGTTTGTTTTATGTGGGAGGGAGGGGGGAGGGGGGAGGGGATCGGGGGGAACCTTTTCTCAAGTTCTTACCTTGCCGGAGATGTGATTAACATTCAGATCACATTCTCCAGGCGCTCTGCGGCCTTCCATCGACAGAGCTGGAAGCCTCCTAGGACTGACTTTGAGCCCTTTGAGCGACTTAACATCGGTGCTGTTCCCTTGCCTGGAATCGTTCCAACCGCGGCCACCGCAGACTTTACCATTAAGCTCGCAGTCGGGAGAGGCTAGTTGAGAAGCTCCAAAGTCGCGGAACGATCGACCAGCCCCAACGGGCAGCTGACATCCCCCCGATACGGGAGCTGATCGCCTCGACGCAGAGCGCCAGAACGCCGCCAGCTACGGGAGTCAAGATCGTCCCATCAACGGAGGCTCGAGGCCCATGACCAAGGAATAATTAAGGGAAGGACTTGAACTTTATTTCGCCTTCTATCACAGTGAGGAATGTGTAGGAGTCACAGTGGTGAATGTTCATGTTAAAATGTGTTTTTGAGTGATCTGTTGCTTTTAATTGTATGACTGACCTGGCCAATGAAATTCCTCATATGTTGCAAAACATACTTGGCGAATAAAGTGTGATTCTGATTTTGATTCTGATTATGGGGAGAAGGCAGGAAGATAGGGTTAGGAGGTAGATAGATCAGCCATGATTGAATTGTGGAATAGACTTGATGTGCCAAATGTCCTAATTCTATTCCTATTCCTTAAGACCTTAAAAGGAATGTGAGGTTCCAGTTGACAGATAAATGCAGTTATTGGACATTACAATGAGAATGACAGGAAGGGAGAATATGTGTTGACCAGACTGATTAGGGAATCAAAGCTACACACCACTCTACCTATTGCAATATCAGGTAGATACATTCCTTTCCGAAAAGCCTTCAGTAATTTACCAGGATTCTCAATCTATCAAGATTTGAGCAAACTTCATAGGAAGATCAATTATCCTGTTGGAAAACTAATGGGCAATTTAACCTTGTCAGAAACCCAGTATTTAGTTTTTCTTTTACTGTCAGAAAGAGACAATCGAAGGAAAATAACAGAATCTTTCTCTTCGCCCCACCCCATTAATGGAAACTGAAGATTTGGAAGTCAGGTTGTGAATATGCAGGGATTGGGTACTTTGGGAAATGCCAGTTGTCTATGAAAGTCTAGGCTTCACTGATAGTAACAATACATTGCAAGGTGCTGGAGACCCATGTGAACTGGCTGTCGCCAGTAAGTCTGGACCTCCAAAGAATCACCAAGAAGTTTCTGTCCATGTGACCCACCTGTTGCCACCAAGTCTGCATTCCTAAAGAGTTTTTTGTTATGTTTCAATACACTGACACTTGTTCCATGTTTGTGATTGGTTAGGGGAGTTTTATGTTTCTAATTTGTTTCTGTGTCTTCCCGCTAGTATTTGTGATTGGCCTATGAGGGGTTACCTTACTGAATATGTTTAAACCTTGTTTCTGTGTAATGAATAAGTGCCGTGTTTGGTTTGTAGGGATTCTCACCCGCCTGTACCTTTGCGTCGTTAGTTTTACTTTTTCGCTACTGTATAGGGGTAAATAAGGGTGATCGTTTTGTTAGGATTTGTCAGTTGCCTTTCCTTCTGTTCTGTTTACACAAAGCTGCTGAGGGCTCGAGTGAGTGGAGGCTGTATACAAATAAAGAAGGGTTTGGACGCCAGTGTTCGACTCAGTTGTTTACTACCCCAGACTAGGGAGAGAATATTAGATCCGAAATCAACAAGGTAATTTGCCCGTGTCTTCTGGAAGTGGCATTTTCCTCTCAGTTCACTTTACGAAATCAGGGAAATTACTGTAGAAACTGCAGATACTGATTAATACACAAAAGGACACAAAGTACGGGTGTAACTCAGACTGTCTAAAGAAGGATCTCGATCTGAAACAACAGCGATCCATGTTCTCCAGAGATGCTGCCGGACCTGCTGAGGTATTACAGCACTTTGTACCCTTGTATGGGAACATTAATCTTCTCAGAGAAGTGTACTTTGCAGACAATGTCATTACATGAGAAAGGGAAATAGGAATCTTGGCAAATGATTGGACAACTGTCACGGGTTTGGACATAAATTGTAGCTGGTGTAATTGTCCTTGCCAGTGTGTTTACACAGGGAAGCAACTGAGTACACGATGTAAAGTGTTTAAGAGGAACTGCAGATGCTGGAAAATCGAAGGTAGACAAAAGTGCTCTTGAAACTCAGCGGGTGCAGCAGCATCTATGGAGCGAAGGAAATAGGCAATGTTTCGGGCCGAAACCCTTCTTCAGACACGATGTAAAGTAGCATTTAACAAAAATGTTAGCCCATTTTTCGATTGTGCTCGGACTTTCCCCATTCACATTGTGCCTAAAAGCTGTGTTTTAACGAAAGAATGACCGTTTCTGGTTGAAATCAGGCTCATCACAGCTTGGACATGCATGGCTGATATTTTCCTGCATCTAATACTCTTTCAGTGGATGACATAACCATTGTGCGCCACCCCCATTTCGGTCTTACTAGCACAAATTGAAGGAACAAAATACAAATTTTAACTTTTGTTGTTGAAATGAAAAGCAAACCTTACTGCATTTATCCAAGAGGTTAAAGGGTCCTCCTTCGAGAATTGGTGAGTAGTTTTCCACATATGCCAGCCTTAGCTTTTATCTACTCCTCTACTTATTGCATCCATGTGCAACAGAGATACCTGATTAGATTACTGCAGAGTGATGAGCCCTGGCTGCACTGTGTCTTTGACCAACTTCTGCAAGGGTTTGAACTGTGCTGACAAACAATGGATGGGGATGGAGAAGGCGGTGACCAAGCACATTGAAGATTTATGCCCCCTCATCTTGTTTTCTCTCAAATCCATGGTAACATTTAATGTTGCTATACTGTGCGAGCATTAACATTCCTATGTGTCCATTTGGTAAAGATATGGCACTTGTCATCTCTGCAGGCAGCTGGTGTTAGAAACCATTTGGGCTATGTTTAGATGTAGTGATCAGCACACCAAAGAATAATGAAGGTAAACTTTCCCGATTTCCCATTTTTGGTAAGGAAGAGCCAATTAGACAGCAAGACCTGTTTAACAGCAAATGACCCCCAAGATGACGCCCAAGCTAGACAACTCTTTGTGTGCTAGTCACAGAAATGCAATCACACATTACAATCGCTCCACTCCTTTAAAACTCTACTCCAAAAGTAGCATTTCTTACTTTATTCCCTTTATCATGCATTTGTACATTGTGCATGGCTCGATTGTAGTCATGATTTGTCTTTCTGCTGACTGGTTAGCACGCAACAAGTTTTTCCATTGTACCTCCCTCAGCACACATGACAATACACCAATCAAGGCGGACCACAATATCTAAGTATTAGTGACTTTTTTAAACAATTATCCTGTCTTGATTATTCCATAATCTGCTGCTTTTTCTTTGAAGTGGACAATTCACTCGGAATATCCTGCACATTAACTGAGAAAATATTGTGTCCAATATTCAACCTAGATATTGGATATCTAGTTGATTTAGTCCCTTGGATGGATGGATGATGCATCAAGGAATTAAAATATGGATTTCCCATGCTTAAAAATCACAGGTAATGTTCAATTAATTTCACCAGGATAGCTGCATCACAATGTTCTCCAGAACAGTAAACGGAGGTGCGGTATTACCAGGTCTACCAAAACGTAATTACAGGTACTTTAAAGTTTTAAGCCCCTGTCCCATTTACGTGTCCTTGGCATACTAATTATGCGACCTCGTGGTCGCGTTGAGCCGCATCGATCCTGCGAAGGTCGCGTGCAATTTAATGCATACGCACAGCCGTCTGGAGCGTGTGACGTCATTTGAAGATGGACACAAAATGCACGAGTAACTCAGCGGGACCACCTGCATCTCTGGAGAGAAGGAATGCATGACATTTCGTGTCGAGACCCTTCTTCAGTCTGAAAGAAGGGTCTTGACCTGAAACGTCACCCATTGCTTCTCTCCAGAGATGCTGCCGGTCCCGCTAAGTTACTCCAGCATTTTGTGTCTATCTTCAATTTACTTGACCCCGCTCTGGGAGTAGAAGTGGGGGCGAATCTGGACCGCAACGAGCGGGCTGAGTTTGGCGATCGTTTGCCTCAACGTGCCCATTTGGTCGCATAATTTGCGTGCCAAGGACACGCGAGTGGGACAGGCCCTTTACTTACTGTAAATCACCACAGTAGTTGATTTTGACAAATTTGTTATCTCAAAAGTAAGAGGCTGGAATTGTTTGGATACAGAATAATGTTGCTTCAAATCTCTGGGGATGGGTCACCATTCACTGTTAAGGGGCTGTCCCACTTGGGCGACCTAATTGGCGAGTTTAGAAGAGTTTGAAAAAAATGACATGTTGAAGACCTCCTTCAACTATGTAGAAGACCTCCTTCAACTATGTTGAAGACCAACTTCGACTAGCTACGGCTAACTTTGGGAAAATTGGACACTGAATAGTGGAGAGTGAAGATGCCTCCTTCGATCTCCTTCGACCTCCCTTCGATTGTGATGAAGACTATCTATGACTACCTTCGACTACCCTCGATTACCTACGACTAACATGCCGACCTACTACGGCCTACAATGACTAAACGTTTTTACTCGTGGGCTTTTTTTTAACATATTGAAAAAAAGACGCCGCGACCTAGCTAAGGCCTCGAGTACGCAGAGACCACTCTTGAGCATGAAGGAGAGTTACGAAGACCTCCTACGACCTCGTGCCGACCATGCTGCAAGTCAGAGTCGAGGGCAGACTCGCCAGAACTTGCGGATTAGGTTGACCAAGTGAGACAGGCCCTTTAAAGGAATAGACGGCAAGCAGTGCCAACAAGGTTAGTTCTGCAGCAGTGAATTGGAATGACCTACTGTGAATCATATGGAAGATGCATATCGAGGTGAACAAAGCAACTAAAGCACAGCACTGCATTAAGCGCATGCTGTGTGCGTGGGCCTGAACAAACTGCAACTCGTATCAAATTCTGTGAAGAGGCCACGCTTCACAATAATTTGCATCGGACCCTGAACAGCAGGTCACAAGTACAACACTTACTGCGCATCCCATCGAGTAAATCTCATGGAGAAGCGAGTAGAGTGGAAAAAGCATTTTCAAGATTATTTTTAAGTGACAAATTACAGTGAAGAGCTAAATCCACTGAGATAGGAATGAAAATCTGGTGACAAAAGATAATGTTCAGGTGTCAAGTATGGAACAGCCTCGTTTTCTTCACTCCACCACTGGCAGCTCCCCATTCAGCTGCCGAGATCCTCAGCTCTGGATTTCTCTGGCAAAACCGTTCCTGTCATTTGCCTCTCATTCTCTAAGTCGCTCCTTAAAACCTCTCTGACAAAGCTTTTGATTGCCTGTCTCAATATTTCATTCTGTGGCTTAGTGTCAAATTCTGTAGGTTGATATTTGCTCCGATGAAGTGCCTTGAGACATTTGTCTTTGCATTAGGCACAATTTGACTGTAACTTGTTGAAGTGCATTCATTCCTCTACAGCTCCTCAAGCACAGCATTCTGCTGCTAACAACACAGAACAAAGCAAACAAAAACACATTATTGCCTCCTCAAAAATGTATTTATTCAAAAGATGTCAATGTTGTGTATTGATCATTCCTATTTGCCACTTAACAGAGAGGTTAAGATATTTTTCAGTCTGGAATTATATTTAGCCAGACTGAAAAAAATATTTTTTCACTAAGGAACGCTGATGAGACCAAATTCTTTTAAAAAATAATCCAATACAACAACACATTGACAGTGCAAAACCAAACCTCTTAAAAACTGCTCTCGTACTCGCTTTGAACCTCACACCTCTCAGTGTGTTATTCTAATATAAAGAAACATAAATTATTTTATTCATAAACAGGGCATTTTAGAACATGAAAAGGAAAAGGATAGTTTATGCAGTCGAATGAAAGGTTAAGGCGAATGAAAAGGATAGTTTATGCAATCAAGCACAAAAAAGCACAGGGATTCTCAGGGTGGAAGGATTCAAACGTATTGCTGATAAATACCACCTGGAGACCAACAAAATGACGATACATTGCACTTTTCTTATCAAAACTTATCAATGTTTTTGCAACAGGTAGTGGCTGTTGCAGAAGGTGGACCCTTGCGACTGACTGCATCACTTAAAGGACACATAATTTGCTGCTCTGCAGAATGGAAAATAGTCCTGTACACATGGATCCTGCAAGCATGAAACGGCTGAACCTCACAGAAAGATGGTGACAATTCCAGAACAACCTCTGCTAGGGGATTTCAGAACAGAAAAACAATTATGATATCCGTGTTAATCCGCATTACCCGCACAAGCAATCTCCTCTGATTCCCTATGCCAACTCTTTCCCTGGTATATTTTTCTTCGGAATCACGTGAGTGATTCCATGAAGAAGCCTGTCAGCCCGCATGCACGTCAATACGCTAACGCGTTGCGCAACAACTGACTATCAGGCACGCTGCTCCTGCCAGCAGTAAGTTTAAAATGGCAAGGTAAGTTTAAAACTTATTTCTAGGTTTGTTTTTGTGTTGCAGGAAGCTCCTGATAGAGTTTGCCTGCTGGATTCGGGGCGAAGTCGGTCGGGCCGCGGGAAAACCAGTTATGGACCGTGGGGATATCCCGGTCCGGACCGCGTAAGCATGGGTAGCTGCCGACAAATGACAATGAGGTCAGCGACATCCAGGAGGGGAGTGCGAGTGGGAGTTCCCCAAGAAAGAGGGTAGGCCAAGAGAAAGTTGGTCTCGCTACCCCAGTCGTTGACAATGGGGACAGCAGCTCCCAGACCACTGTGGTTCCCCCAGAAAAGGGGTAAAACTGGCAGTAAGCCAGTCTTGCTATCCCAGTCGCTGACAATTGGGTCAGCAGCTCCCAGACCGCTATGGTTCCCCCAGAAAAGGGGTCAAGCCACGAGGAAGCCGGTCAGGCCTTGGGACTCGGGCGAGTCGGGCCAGGAGGGTTCCCCTCCCTCAATGGGTAACATCTGCAGATGCCTAAACCCCACATGGAGCACCTGATGGAGAGGTTGCTCCAAAGAGATATGCTCCAAAGAAGGGAGCTTTCTGAGCCCGGGTATTATGGACAACCCGCGGCAGTGGCTCCTGTCTCAGGGCTGCACAATGTCTCCCTCTCTGAGGAGGGGAGCATTCAGGGTCAGTTTCAGTCCGACCCAGAGCAGAAATCCTGATATAGGTCCGAAGGAGGGGCCATGTCAGCGCAGGTATCCTCAGGGGCCTGCGGCAGCACCTGTTTTCAGGGCTGCCTATGAGTCTCCCTCTCTGTGGAGGGGAGTGCGAGGAAATACTCGCAAGCGAAGGGTTTACTGCTGGAAGAATTGGTTCCAGCCGTTGGCAGAAAATCCAGAAGGGGCCAGAGTTCCCCTCACGCTACAAGTGCCGACAGTGAACAGAGCAATCAGGGGTAACATTGGAGGGGGCATGATATCCAGGAAATGAAACCAGCCGCCGAATCTTCTCTTCAGGTAAGACTTATCCAACAGGTATACCTGGATGAGAAAGCAAGCTTCATCGTATCAGCGATGACACTCCCCATGCCTCATCGGCAGTAAGCAGTTCACTGAAGCTGGTGGCAGCTTGAAAGCTGGGCAGAGGTCTTTCAGGCCAAGGTGCAAGCCGGTCTCAGGAAATATGGAATTCACATACACTACCATTCCTATTCTCCAATCAAGGAGGGGAATAGAACCCACATCAGGGGCCTTTGGGCTTACCATAAGACCACCGGTAACCATGGAGGTAGGTGGGTCTGGTTCTTCCGAAACATGGAGTAAGTGGACCATTTACAAGTTGGTAATATTTACACTTGTTTTTGGACAGATGACAATGATAACATGAGATTCAGATCAGTTATGTATACTAAAATGATAACATGTGATGGGTTATTATTGCACAGTATACAAGGGTACCAAGCATGGCTTTGAATTGGGGCCAGAGTTGTCTTTCGAGGCAGGCTCAGTATTACGGCCAGGATTGCTTTCCGAGACAAGCTCAGTAATATGGCCAGAGTTGTCTTTCGACGCAGGCTCATAATTATGGCCAGAGCAGTCTTTCAAGGCAGGCCCAGTAGTATGGCCAGAGTTGTATTTCGAGGCAGGCTCAGTATTATGGCCAGGATTACCTTTTGAGACAGGCCCGGGAATCTGGCCAGAGTTGTTGTTCAAGGCAGGCACGGAATTATGGCAGGCGTGGCCTGTTCATTGTGAAAGATGGGGGACGTCGGTTCATAATTGATTTAACTCCATAGATTTTTCAGTATATGGAACTTCGTTACTGTATAACTACTGGTTTCCTTATGCTCCTGTCGCACTTAGGAAACCTCTGGAGACTTTGCGCCCCACCCAAGTTTTCCGTGCGGCTCCCGGAGGTTATTGTCCTCCGGCAACCACCTTCAACTAGCATCGCAACCAGCTTTGACTAAAAAAATGCTGATTTTTAAAACAGAAACCACTTTCGACCATTAGGAAGACTGACAAAAACCTCCGGGAACCACACGGAAACCTTGGATGGGGCGCAATTTCTCCAGAGGTTTCCGTTCAGGTTTCCTAAGTCGGACAGGGGCATTAGGATCTTTATGGCATGCATCGATCTCAAAGATGCATACTATTCAGGTCCCATTCACAGGGATCACCGGAGACATTTGAAATTGATCTGAATGATATTTCTAACACTGTGTTTTTGCTAAAATCAACTGTTTCAGCTGCAACTATATTTGAGGATTTGAGGTTCCTCAGCCATCCAGTCAAATTTTTAGTTGATACCAACTAGAGTTATTGATTATTCGGATTTACCTTTAACTATTAATTCATCTGTGACTCTGCCCTGGGGCAACAGATTGGAATCAATAGAAGCCTGTAACAACCTTGTTATCAAGCAGTCTTCTATTCATCAAGTGTAATTGGCAATATAGCACCTGTGTTTCAGCTGTGTAATTGGGCCTTTGCATTATCAGAACTTACAACGTGCAAAGTAGTAACCTCTCAAGTGCCATACAGGTCATTGTTAACAGACCTATGCTATTACCAGCTGAAGCTACCAAAGTCAGAATGGTGGTCAAACTATATTCAGCATTGCTCCAGTAGTTTTGATCAATAAATCTTCAGTTATATTACAAACAGATGCTAGTGCTCAAAGAAGGAACATTACGAATGCCATCTCTAGTAACGAAGGCAGATGGGATTTGCATGAATCACCAATTCTTCAGTTATTGGTATCAACTACCTATAGACACTAGGTGCATACTATGGGTTAAAGGGTTATTGTGGAAATATGCAAAATCTGCATGCTCAGTTCCAAGTTGATACAATGTGTTGGTGGCATATGTTAGTCACATGGGTGCAATCAAGTCAAAGTATCCTGTCATAACTTTCCCAACCTTTTTTGGCGCTGGTGTATCATCACGTAAAATCAATGACAACACAGAATGGATGTTGGATCACAAAGTATTTTATGATATTATGGCTCAATGGCACCCAATATCGATATGTTTGCATCCAGGCTCATTCACCTGTCGTAAAAACATGTGGCATCACAGTGGTGAGTGATACATTCTCGCTACACGGGGGAGGAATGTTCTTTTATGTGGTTTCTCCATTTTGTCTCATCAGCCGGGTCTTGCAATAAATTCAGCAAGATCCCGCTTCAGGGTTCTCGTACAGTCTGACTGGCCTATGCAGCCATGGTTTCCCGCAAATGTTGGGAATAATAATAGAACCTTATATGGGGTTTCTAAACATAAAACTTTGCTGGTTCAGCCTGGGACTCGGGGAACCAGCCTCTACATGATTAATCAATTCATTGCTTTACAGAACCTGAGAAGACTGCTCCTGTGGATCGGGCTGTCAGACCGATCAATTTATGTGCTCACTGCAGAGTGCAGGGATAGCACCCAAAAAAGCAGTACTTTGCCTCTTCAGGAGATGGGAAGCTTTCCGTTTAAATGTCATGTTACATATAATACGGCACAGACACTGACATCTTAGAATTAATTTTCTAATGGGTCCTTGACAATATATTAAGTTATAGTCCCATTAACTGTGCCCAACGTGCTTCTCATCATATTTGCTGCAGCGAGCGGGGCGGGTCTCACCCTCCGATTCATCTGCCTCAATCCATCCATTCCGCACATATTGTCTTCTCAACCCCCCCACCCCCCCCCCCCCCCACCCCCACCATCTACCCACCCCGCACTGATTCAAACACCCACTGACCCTATTGTGCTTCATGGTCTTCAGAGCGAACATTGATTATGTTTGATAACGGAATGTAATCAAATGTGGTTTAATTCCCAATGTTATTATTTGTTTTGACACCTTTGAACATATTACCAAAAGAACATTTGCTGCAGTTATGTCCTTTGACCATCTCTTGTCAGTTAGTGTAATGTTTAACCCGTCAGATGGGTATAGTCGGTTTTAACAGCTATTATCATAAAACGCCTTTAGAAATGTCCTTGCAACCTGCAAGGACATTTTATTATGGATAAATTATGTGGGAAGCCAGAGTGTTTCTGTGCCAATAGCAATAACGACCCATGCTATGGCCATGTCATGGTAATTTTTGGTCCTTCACAGAAAACATGCTTGCATTAATCTGTAGTGTGTATGGTTGAGCATATATGTTACCATGGTCCAGGATTTATTGACACAGGTTGATCATATGCTGAATAATCCAACCTCATTTTTGTTTGGAAGTGGAAAGAATTAATAAAAATTGCATTAATTGCAATGTGTAAAAAGAGTTGAGATATTGTATTATAATTTTGCTGCATGTCATTGTGGTATATATCGTGGCTTGATTGGTGAATATGTTTAGTTTGTGAGTTATTTGAAGCAGAAATAATATGCAAATGTAAACAGAAGTGCTAGAGAAACTCATACTCGCATCTACCGAGCGAAGGAAATAGGCAACATTTCGGGCCAAAATCCTTCTTCAGACTGACGGGTTTCGGCCAGAAATTTTGCCTATTTACTTTGCTCCATAGATGCTGCTGCACTCGCTGAGTTTCTCCAGCATTTTTGTCTACCTTCGATTTTCCAGCATCTGCAGTTCCTTCTTGAACATAATATGTGAATGCTTCATTGAGCATAATTCCGACTGGTAACTACGCACTTCGTCCGAGCACATTATCGCATGCATCATGCAAACCATCTTCAATGACCACCTGAACTGTCATTTGGCAACCTAAAAAGCTGTCACGTTTGCCCAGCTGGCAACAGGGAAAAATAGTTAAGCGAGAGCCCTGCCATGGGGAGTGGAATAAAAAAGCACAAGGGGGAAGTAAAGAGGGAAGAAAAGCTCAGAGTTGTGGTTGTTGGAAATGACAAGTGAATGAGCTCTTCTTGACTTTAGTTCATGACTGTGGCATCTCAGCTATATGATTCCAATCAATCTGAAAAAGAAGACATTCATATATATAAATACATTCAGAAAGGATGCAAATCACACTCTTAACTCAAGTGACATTGGCTAGGAATCACCCCAGCTGACAATGGAGCGTGCAGCAGGCACATCTCTTTTACCTTCACGTGAAGCAGGGATCAGTGGCACTAAGCAGTCACCTGGAAAATATCACTGCACATGCAGAAAATCAGAAGAGGGTTGGATATTTCATGAAAGGTAAATGATCATGGCAATTATTTGTTAAGGATATGGCCTTATAACTTGCAACAGAGAATTACTTCCCACTAAAGGTAAGGACCCAAATTTTGTGACAATTGCAAACGAATGATACTCATTGCCGAGCCCGAGAAAAGGCATTCACAAAGATATGGTGGATAGAAATCCCCTTTTCTGATTTTGGCTGCTGTCACACATCAATTCCAAGTAACATTTGGCATGCAGTGAAGATGAAGCCGATAGCACATCAGGTACACTGGAAACTTTGCGCAAGAGCATCAGCAAGTTAAAAAGTACAACTTTTAATTTATGGATAGGATCATACTTGTACTTGGCCAGCAGGTTTTAAACAAAACTGCACCAGACGTTTCTTGCAGGTATGCAGATGGTTCGGCACAACAGTGCAACGGTAGAGTTGCTGACTTACAGCAACCAATTCTGACCACAGGTGCTGTCTGTACGAAGTATGTACGTTCTCCCCACGACTGCATATGTTTTCCCCAGGTGCTCCCCTTTCAAGGGTTTGTAGGTTAATTGGATTAGGTGACGATTGTAAATCATCGCCAGTGTGCAGAATAATAATAGTGTACGGGGATCTCTGGTGCACCGAAGGGCCTGTTTCCACGCTGCATCTCTAAACTAAACTGCATTGAATGTGCAGGAGATAAGACACCTGTGCACTTGATCTCTCCCTCTGTGGCTTGACGGCCAGACACGATATGTCACAAATCCACGAGGAGGCCAAGCAGTCACGAAGACAACTCCACCTCATCACGTCCTTGACGATACAGTTGATAATATATACAACCACAAAATGTACATGCAACTGTGGGAGTGATGCCTGGGCTATCAAGAGTACAGTTTGAATTATTGTTCTACGAAGCACAAAATTATAATTGGAACAGAGACATGCGATCCGAATTGAAATATCAAAGTTTTTAAGAATGATAAAAACAAATATATTTCAAAATTCACTAAATGTCAAAACATTTTTTAGAGGAAATGTCAAAACCAAGCATGTAAATTTTGAGTAAATTTGAAGCTACAATTTGATGTCTGAAAAGTAATTATGACTTGAAGCAGCATTAAAATTCACATACACCTCACGCAAAGCAAAAATATTTTCCATTTCTTTATAACAACATTTGTTCACATAATCCCTAGGTTCGTGTCAGATCTCTTTCTGTGGAGGATTACCTGCAAGCACCAGCATCCAAAGCAAAGCAATCCCAGATGGATACACTGCATAATCCTGATTTAAATGAAAGCCACTAGGTGTAGGAATGTTCCTCCCAAAATGAACAACGTTGCATTTTCCCGCATTACACTCTCTTTGGCAATCATTTGCCCATTTACACGACCTACATGGTCTCTGCATCCTTCTCACAATTTGTGTGAACACGGGTTTAAGAGAGTAAGATTGATCAGCCATGATTGAATGGCAGAGTAGATGTGATGCACCAAATGGCCTAATTCTGCTCCTATACCTATGAACAATTTGCCTTCCAACAAATGGTGGTGTCATCCATGAATTTGATTGGCATCTATTCATTTCCTTCCTCCAAGTTACTAATATGTAAACAATGCTACCAAACAGCACTGATCCTTGTGGGATCCCACTGGTCACAGGTTGGTGAACCCCTTCTTTCAGTCTAAAGGAGCTGCTGGAATAAACAAACATTTGTTTCAGCCCTTTTCCTGTTGGTCAAAATACAGCTCCCCAGGCTCATCTCCTTTTCCAGAATTTGATGGATAACCCAGAGAATAACAACTTTTCAACTGCAATGTACTTTTCAAATGCCACAAGGGTTTTTGCCTCACACAGCATAAACCAGCACAGAACAGGAGCAGGCCTTTCAACCCTCAATATCTGTGCCGAACACGATCCAAATTTAATTTCCTCTTCCTGCATATTCATATCCGTCCATTCTCTGCGCATCCATGTGCTGATTTATAATCTTCTCAAATTCAACTGATGTATCTACTTCCATCACCCCCCTTTGCAACACATTCCAGGCCTGATTACTACGGCAAATATTTGCCCTGCACGTCCTTTGAATTTACCTCTACTCACCTTAAAGCTCTGCACTATAGTCTTTGGCATTTCCACCCTGGAATCCCATAGTTCTGCTCTCGCTTCCCCTCCTCTCAGACAGAAAATGTTTTCGCCACCCCCTACGTCATCTTTCATCATTTCCGTCACCTCCAAAGTGAACCCATAACCAGTCACATTTTCCCACCCCCACCCCTTTCCGCCTTCCACCTCCTTGGTTCGCTGTTCCCTTCCCACTCAAATCATCCCTTCCTCAAGTACTTTTCCCTGCAACTGCAGGAGATGGATCACCTGCCCACTATACCTCTTCCCTCACATCCATCCAGGGAGCCCAACAATCCTTCCAAATGAGTCAGATGTTCAGACACCACCTCCTGCAACCTCATCTGTTACATCCAGTGTTCCCGATGTGGTCTCCTGTACATTGGTGAGGCTAAGCGTAGACTCCACGACCATTTTGCCAAACACTTGCCATGGGCTGAGGAAAGTCCTGGTTGCTCACCATTTTAACTCCCCTTTCCACTTCAATACTGACTTTTCTGTGCTGGGCCTCCTCCATTGCCAGAGTGAGGCTGCACACAATCTGAAGGAACAGCACCTCATATTTCACTTGGGCAGCTTACAACCTAACGATATGAACCTCTTCCCCTGAGCCCTGGCTGAACTTGTAGCTCTCCTTCCCCTGCCTTTCTCAACACCTGACATTAAACATTTTAGGCAAAGTGATTGAGAAATTTATTTTGATTCAATTCCAAAATCGATTTGACTTGATTGCAAAATCAGTGGAGGTGAATAATGGATTCTGTGATCAGGAATTTGACAATATGATCGTCCAGTGTAGAATACTATTTACCTACATTCCTAAACAATTTCTAAGTTGTCAATCTTCTAGCTACACAATTCACAACTCTCCGACGCTTTTGTCTCACGTTGTGTGTGTTCATCCCTGGCCTTTGTCCAACCATCCACCCATCAAAAGCCCCATTCAATGTGTTTAACTAGGACGGCTATGCTTTGCCATGCTCCACCACTCTTCTAGGTTCCAAAGACATGCAGGTTTGTAGGTTAATTGTCATCCGTGAATTGTCCCTCATGCGTAAAATAGAACTAGTGTACTGGTGATTGCTGGTCGGCATGGACCCGGTGGACTGAAGGGCGTGTTTCCATGCTGTTTCTCTAAACGAAACTAAATAGTATTATCTGGCAGCAGACATTCGCTTTCTAATATTTCTACTGACCCAATGCAGGTCAGCAATGGGGCAGCATCTTTTTTAAAGAGAAGTGACAGTAATGACCAAACAAGTAATTGAAACACACATATTAAAAATTAACTGAGGCAATAAACAGTAATCTAGGCATCCAATATATAATCTGACGCATCATGTGCTGGGAAGGTTATGTGTGTCTGCAAATTCTAATCAACACAACTTAACTGAAGTTCAACCTTAATCAATCCAGCTATTGCTGCACAATTGGTGCTGTCAAAACAATTGTCATACATTGCTCTGGGAATATTAACATGGAGTGTACCTTATTATTACTGGCCTTAGAATGGTACTCAAATTAAGAAGTGTTGTATATCAATCATCAGATTTTGAGAGAAATGATTTTCTTACTGAATAACGATTTTCAGGAAAATGTCCAATGTTAAGCGTTGAGAAATTCAACGCAATTGGCAAAGTGATTGAGAAAATTCAATTTGACGATTGCAAAATCAGTGGAGGTGAATAATGGATTCTGTGTTCAGGAATTTGACAATATGAGCATTTGCTTCACTTGGCACCACTCATCCAGTGTTGCAGAATACTATTAGTTCTTAATGATATCAGTATTATATTATGTATTAGATATCTCTTTGTTTTTATTGAACAAAGGTATGACATAAATGTAAGAAATCCTCCAAGCACAAAACCCTTTGAATGCACCACTTTATTCTCTCTCCACAAAACAAAGGAGGCGGATTTGATCCTCATCTCCGTTTCCAGAAATGTCTTAGAACTTGGAAATTCATTGGAGTGCTTCATGCATTAAATTCATATCTCAACATTTGTGACACCACATCATTAAATAAAAACACTGATATCAATCCATTATCACAATGTTCAAAAGCAATGAGATGAAACAGATGTAAAGCCAAACACATTCTGCAACTTGTTATCCAGAAGCAAGCAAATAATAGCAACTTATTCTAGAATTGAAAAATAGAATGTTTTCCGTTTTTGATAATTATGGATAAATACTACTTTAAGATTTGGGATATTAATTCATATCCCTCTTGTCAGAGCTATGACCATAGACAGGGCTCGAAATTAACAGTTGCCCGGGTGCCATTGGCTACCGAAAGTCCCGCCAGGCAATCTCAAAGCCTTGTCATTTTGCCCGGCCTGGCCCCCTTCTCTATCTCTCTCTCTCTATCACTCTCCATCTCTGCCCGTCATCCGAGTCCGGGCCACCGAGTCTCCGCTCTCCGGCCACTCCTCATCCACTGGCACGGCCGGCCGCCTTGCACATCCTCCCCCTGCACATGCGCACAACCACGGCCAGCACATCGTCCAGAGCCCCGTCTGTAAAGGGGGGCAAATTCCACCCGCCAATGGACTGCAGAAGTCCCAATGAGGTAGAGACCCGGCCTAGGGTCTCTACCTCATTTTTTTGGGGACTTCCGGGTGGGAATGTTAAGGCCACTCTCATAATTTTGTCCGGATTAAAGAAGGTGCCGGAAAATTTGTGGTGGCCCGGTATGATCAGCGACTGCCAAGTGTAACTCATGTGGATCATGAGCTAGGTAACTATGGTAATATGTTGAATCAATTGCATTGTTCATTGTATGAGATCAGCAATATGGATCCTGCATTCAGATGGAGCTGGCTCTGACATTCATTTATATCCATGATCTGCAACTTTATATACTTTATAAATGAGTACATGCTCAAGATTATCCATTGTGTCTTGGTTCTAACATTCAAGCAATATGTTGCAGCAGTCCATTTATTCAAAATGTCCAATGTATGAAACTGATTTACTAAAATCGTTGGTGAAAATACTGCAATGGTAGGCTTTTGCATTGTGATCGTTTTAACTCGTGGTCGTATCGTGGGTTTAATATTGGTCAGGATTAATTAACTAGTTTTGTCTTTGGCTAAATTCAACGCTTTATAAAGCACTAGCTATTAACCTGTAGGGAGGAACTGCAGATGCTGGTTTAAACCGAAGCTAGACACAAAAAGCTGGAGTAACTCAGCGGGACAGGCAGTATTTCGGAAGAGAGGAATGGGTGACGTTTTAGGTCAGGCCCGCTCCTCAGACCAGTCTTAGTAAGGGTCTCGGCCCAAAACGCCACCCTCTGGATAATAACCTGTTATTCTGGTATTATCCCAACATTCTGTGATGGGAATAAATCTCTAGCTTGGAGCCCAGCTCTCCACCGTTCTTTAATCAGGGTAGATTTTAATTGATGGGTGTAACCATCGTTATTTTGGACTCTGTAGACCAGTATCAGCTACATTTTGGACTCTGTAGTCCAGTATCAGCTGTTGTGGAATTAAAAAAATAAATAATTAAACCGAGAAAATAATGGAAGAATAAGGATTTAGTGCATGGCAACAGTGGATTATAATTACCACAGAAAACTACTTCTTGCACTTTTCTCAGTAGAGGTTATTTACTTATCCAATCCCTGACTTTTATCCTTGTCTACAGGTCTCGACCCGAAACGTCACCTATTCCTTCGCTCCATTGATGCTGCCTCACCCTCTGAGTTTCTCCAACATTTTCGCCACCTCCAATGGGATCCCACCACTGGCCACATCTTCCCATCTCCTCCCCTTTCAGCTTTCCACAGAGACTGCTTGCTCCGTAACTCCCTGGTCAATTTGTCCCTTCACACCCAAACCAGCCTCTCACATGGCACTTTACCTTGCAACTGCAGGAAATGCTACACTTGTCGCTTTACCTCCCCCCTTGACTCCATCGAAGGAGCCAAGCAGTCTTTCCAGGTGTGGCAGAGATTCTCCTGTACCTCTTCTAACCTCATCTATTGCATCCACTGCTCTAGGTGTCAGCTGCTCTACATCGGTGAGACCAAGTGTAGGCTTGACGATCGCTTTGCCCAACACCTCCGCTCGGTTCGCAATAACCAATCTGATCTCCCTTTCGCTCAGCACTTCAACTCTCCCTCCGAATCCAAATCCAACCTTTCTGTCCTGGGTCTCTTCCATGACCACAGTGAGGGCCACCGTTAATTGGAGCACCTCATATTTTGCTTGGGTAGTTTACACCCCAGTGGTATGAACATTGACTTCTCCAATTTCAGGTAGTCCCTGCTTTCTCCTTCTTTCCCCTCTGCTTCCCAGCTTTCCCACAGCCCACTGTCTCCCCCTCTTCCTTTCTTTTCCCGCCCCCTCCCCCCCGCCCCTCACATCAATCTGAAGAAGGGTCTCGACCCATGCCAACCACCAATCACCCGTACACTAGTTCTATCCCACACATTAGCGACGTAAGTCAAGAGTCAAGAATGTGTTATTCTCTCACGTCCCAGTTAGAACAATGAAATCCTTACTTGCAGCAACACAACAGAATATGTAAACATAGTACTCTGTAAACAATGTTATAAATGAGAAAATAAAACAGTGTATATTTATATATGAATATATAACTATATAAACATTTATATATGTGTGTGCGTGTGTGTGTATATGATATACACAAACACACACACAATTTTCCTCCTGGGGTTAATAAAGTTCTATTGTATAGTATCGTGTGTGTAGGAAGGAACTGCAGATGCTGGTTTAATCTGATTGATAGACACAAAAAGTTGGAGCAACTCAACAGGTTAGACAGAATCTCTGGACAAAAGGAAAATATTACGTTTTATGTTGGGTCTGAAAAAGGTTCCTGCACACCTTTGGAATGTGGAAGGAAATAAGAGCACCCAGAGAAAACCCATGCAATCAAAGGGAAAATAAGCAAACTCCAGACAGACAACACCCTTATTCAGGATCAATTCCGGGTCTCTGGCACTTTTAGGCAGCAACTTTATGACCAATGTACTGCCCCATAGTCTTGAACTGAATTAAAGCATACAGTAGCTGTAAAGGGGGACACAACGTCACTTATGCCCCTGTCCCACTTAGGAAACCTGAACGGAAACCTCTGGAGGCTTTGTGCCTCACCCAAGGTTTCCATGCGATTCCCGGAGGTTCCCGGAGGTTTTTGTCAGTTTCGACCATTAGGGAGACTGACAAAAACCTTCAGGAACCTCCAGGGACCGCACTGAAACCTTGGGTGGGGCACAAAGTCTCCAGAGGTTTCCGTTCGGGTTTCCTAAGTGGGACAGGGGCATTAGAGATTTAAGACTGAAAATGGATAGTTTCTTTTTTTTAGTAACCAAAGTTATCAACGTATAATTTTTTGTGTGTTAGAAATTAAAATATAGTGGCACAGCTGGTAAACGTGCTGCCTCACACGCCAGAGATCTGTGTTCGCTCCTGTCCTCGGGCACTGTCTGTGTTGAATTTGCACATTCTCCCTGCAAGCGTCTGGGTTTCCTCCTTAATCCCAAAGACGCATTGGCTTTGTAGGTTAACTTGTCTCTGCAAAATTGCCCCTAAGGTGCAGGGAGCGGGTGAGGAAAGTGGGATAACAGAACTTGTGTGAATGGGTGATAGACAATAAAGCTGGAGAAAAATCAGCGTGTGAGGAACCATCTATGGAGTGAAGGAATAGGCGATGTTTTGGGTCGCGACCCTTCTTCAGACTGATGTCAGGGGGTGGGAAAAAGAAAGGAAGAGGCGGAGACAGTAGGCTGTGGGAGTGCTGGGAATGGGAGGGGAAGGAGGGAGAAAGCAAGGACTATCTGAAATTGGTGAAGCCAATGTTCATACCGCTGGGGTGTAAACTACCCAAGTAAAATACGAGGTGCTGTTCCTCCAATTTGCGGTGGGCTTCACTCTGGCCATGGAGGAGGCCCAGGACAGAAAGGTCGGATTTGGAATGGGAGGGGGAGTTGAAGTGCTGAGCCACCGGGAGATCAGGTTGGTTAATGCGAACTGAGTGGAGGTGTTGTGCGAAGCGATCGCCAAGCCTGCGCTTGGTCTCACCGAGGTTGATCATACACTGAATTATCCAATCACATTTTTGTTTGGAAGTGGAAAGAAATAATAGAAATCGGATTCATTGCAACGTGTAAAAAGAGTTGAGATACCGTGTTGTAATTTTGCTGTATGTCATTGTGGTATATATCATGTCTTGATTGGTGATTATGTTTAGTTTGTGACTTTATTCGAAGCAGAAATAATATGTGAATGCTTCATTGAGCATAATTCCGACTGGTAACTACGCACTTCGTCCGAGCACATTATCGCATGCATCATGCAAGCCATCTTAAATGACCACCTAAACTGTCATTTGACGACCTAAAAAGATGCTTGGTTGTCCGGCTGGCATCAGAGAAAAAAAGTTAAGTGAGGGCCCTGATAGACCTCGAAATTTAAAGCTCAAAGCTTTATAACCAAGGCCCATCCCATCCTGGACTTCAGCATTACACTAATGTTAATGCACCTAATCACACAACCTGAGAATAGTTGAGGACATAGTTACAGGACTGGACTACAGACTGAGTCAAAGAAACAACTAGACTGTTGACACAATTCAACAAAGCAACCAATGTACAACAGAATACATAAATCTGAACCAAGAGTAAACTGTTTGGCCAATAGTCTTGAGACTTCAGAGATACAGCATAAAAGCATGCCCGTCGGCCCAACGAGTCCACGCCAGCAAACGATCACCGACACGCCAACACTATCCTACGCACTCAAGAAAATTTACAATTTTACCAAAGTCAATTAACCTAACCGGTACATCTTTGGAGTTTGGGAGGAAATTAGGAGCATCCAGAGAAATCTTACGCAGTCACAGGGAAAACATATAAACTCTGAACAGACAGCACCCGTAGTCTGGATGGAACCAAGATCCCTGGCATTGTAAGGCAGCAGCTCTACAATTATGCCATTGTACCACCCGATATAATATTAAAAATAATGCAAGTACTCCAGTCCAATGGATTGCCAGCAAAGATATTATCCAAAGACAAAAGATGGCAATTAGCCTCAACATTTGACTCTGCTCTGACAGTTTCAGAGTCTGGCCCTGGAACTTGCTGAGACCAAGGTCCATCAATGTATGAGAGCTAGGTTTAATTTCAAATGAATTTCCAGCACTTTTCAGAGTGGTAAAACAAAGTCACAGCAAAATTTCTGCGTGAAGAATGAAGATGATATTAGAAAGCTCAACAAAGCTACTAACTGCTGGGGATGGTTTGTAACTTTGAATGACCTGGACAGTGAGAGGTGGAATAGAAAGATCTTTGGATTACATTTAGATTTATTATTATCATGTGTACCAAAGTATTGTTCGAAGCTTTGTTTTGCATGCTATTCAAACTGATCAGATAAACTATACATAAATATAATCGTCAAATTCAAGTACAATAGATAGAACATAGGGGAAGATAAAGAACACAGTATATACTTCTCAGCATGGTAGAGCATCAGTTCTATAGACAAAGTCCAATGGAGTAGTGGTGAATCAGACAGTACCCTAGCCTAAGGAAGGACCATTCTGAAGCTTGATAACAGAGGGGAAGCAGCTGTTCCAGAGTCTGGTGGAGATGACTTTCAAGCTTCAGTACCTTCTGCCGGATGTGAGCGGGGAAAAGAAGGAATGACCGGGTCTGAAGAAGGGTCTCGACCCGAAACGTCGCCTATCTCCTTCGCTCCTTAGATGCTGCTGCACCCGCTGAGTTTCTCCAGCTTTTTGTGTAACCCAGGGTCAAATCTTTAAAGTGTGCTGTCTGCTTTTCTGAGGCAGGGTGAAGGGTAGAATGGAGTTAATGGGGGAGAGTTTGGTCGGTGTGATGGACTATAGTGTTACAGTTGAATAAAGGAGACTATGGAGCCATGAGGGAGGAACTGGCCAACATTGACTGGAAACATATCCTAGCAGGGATGACAGTGGAACAACAATAGCAGGTATTTCTAGGAATAATACAGAAGGTGCAGGATCAGTTCATTCCAAAAAGGAAGAAAGATTCCAAGAGGAGTAAGGGGTGACAGTGGCTGACAAGGGAAGTCAGGGACAATATAAAAATAAAAGAGAAGAAGTATAACATAGCAAAGAAAAGCGGGAAGCCAGAGGATTTGGTGACTTTTAAGGAGCAACAGAAGATAACTAAAAAGGCAATATGGAGAGAAAAGATGAGGTACGAGGGTAAGCTAGCCAAGAATATAAAGGAGGATAGTAAAAGCTTCTTTAGGTATGTGAAGAGGAAAAACATTAGTTAAGACCAAAGTTGGACCCTTGAGCACTGAAAATGGTGAATTTATTAAGGGGAACAAAACAATGGCAGACGAGTTGAACAGATACTTTGCATCTGCCTTCACTAAGGAAGACACAAACAATCACCCTGATGTACTAGTGGTCAGAGGATCTAGGGTGACGGGAGAACTGAAGGAAATCCACATTAGGCAGTAAATGGTGTTGGATAGACTGATGGGACTGAAGGCTGATAAATCCCCAGGGCCTGATGGTCTGCATCCCAGTGTACTTAAGGAAGTGGCTCGAGAAATCATGGACGCATTGGTGATCATTTTCTAGTGTTCTATAGATTCAGGATCAGTTCCTGTGGATTGGAGGGTAGCTAATGTTATCCCACTTTTTAAGAAAGGCGGGAGAGAGAAAACACGGGATTATAGACCAGTTAGCCTGACATCGGTGGTGGGGAAGATGCTGGAGTTAATTCTAGAAAATGAAATAGCGGCACATTTGGATAGCAGTAACAGGATCGGTCCGAGTCAGCATGGATTTACAAAGGGAAAATTATGCTTGACTAATCTTCTGGAATTCTTTGAGGATGTAACTAGGAAAATGGACAAGGGAGAGCCAGTGGATGTAGTGCACCTGGACTTTTGATAAGGTCCCACAAAGGAGATTAGTGGAGAACATTTAAACCCAATGGTATTGGGGGTATGGTATTGACATGGATACAAAATTGGTTGGCAGACAGGAAATAAAGTGTAGGGATTAACGGGTCCCTTTCAGAATGGCAGGCAGTGACTAGTGGAGTACCGCAAGGCAGGGTGCTGGAACCGCAGCTGTTTACAATATACATTCATGATTTCGATGAAGGGATTAACAGTAACATTAGCAAATTTGCAGATGATACAAAGCTGGGTGGCAGTGGGAACTTTGAGGAGGATGCTATGAGAATGCAGGGTGACTTGGACAGGTTGGGGGAGTGGGCAGATGCATGGCAGGTGCAGTTTAATGTGGATAAATGTACGGTTATCCACTTTGGAGGCAAAAACAAGGAAGGCAGATTATTATTTGAATGGTGTCAAGTTGGGAAAAGGGTGAGTACAACGGGATCTGGGGGTCCTTGTTCATCAGTCACTGAAAGGTAGCATGCATATACAGCAGGCCTTGAAGAAAGCGAATGGCATGTTGGCCTTCATAACAAGATGAGTTGAGTGTAAGAGCAAAGAGGTCTTTCTGGCGTTGTACAGGGCCCTAGTGAGACCATACCTAGATTATTGTGTGCAGTTTTGGTCTCCAAATTTGAGGAAGGACATTCTTGCTATTGAGGGAGTGCAGCATAGGTTCACAAGTTTAATTCCCGGGATGGCGGGACTGTCATATGGAGCGGTTGGGCATGTATATTCTTGAATTTAGAAGGATGAGAGGGGATCTTATTGAAACATATAAGATTATTAAGGGTTTGGATACGGTAGGCGCAGGAAACATGTTCCCGATGTTGGGGGTGTCCAGAACCAGGGGCCACAGTTTACGAATAAGGGGTGAGCAATTTAGAACGGAGATTAAGGAAAACCTTTTCACACAGAGGGTTGTGAATCTGTGGAATTCTCTGCCTCAAAAGGCAGTGAAGGCCAATTCTCTGTATGCTTTCAAGAGAGAGTTGGATAGAGCTCTTAAATATAGCAGTCAGGGGATATGGGGAAAAGGAAGGAACAGGGTACTGATTGTGGATGATCAACCATGATCACTATTGTAGATTGATGTTGCATGTTAACCA
This sequence comes from Raja brachyura, assembly GCA_963514005.1. Next base: position 65,923,494 of record OY740784.1, read on the forward strand.
ATCACACACCAGCCAGCATCTCTAACTCCACCCCACTGTAATACTTATACTAATACTATTTCTCAGCACCGACAGTTTGAGCAGTCAGGATGTGTTGACAACTAACCATCCTTCGTGCTGTTACGTTTTAGTGCTGATTAAAGATGTGTTTGAATCATATACTGAGTCTGGAAGTCATTTACAAGTATGAAAGGCGATGCTGGCTCGAAGGGCCGAATGGCCTACTCCGGCATCTATTGTCTATATTGTCTATTGACTGGGCTACATAGAAACATAGAAAATGGGTGCAGTAGGCCATTCGGCCCTTCGAGCCAGCATCGCCATTCAACATGATCACGGCTGATCATGCAGAATCAGTACCTCATTCCTGCTTTCTCCTATATCCCTTGATTCCGTTAGCCCTAAGAGCGCTCTCCAACTCTCCCTTGAATGCATGCACTGAATTGGCCTCCACTGCCTTCGGTGGCAAAAAATTCCAGAGATTCACAACGCTTTGTATGAAAACGTTTTTCCACATCTCAGATCTAAATTGTCTACCCTTCATTATTAAACTGTGATCCCTGGTTCTGGACTATATAAATGATTATATCCATTTATATAGTTTCCTCTAGAAGTTTACTCAACATCCGTTGACTATCTTGTGAGTGAAAAGACTGTCCCGGAGTTTCCTATTAAATCTCTCTTACCATAAGCCAATGATCTCAAGTACCAGATTCCTTCACCCTGAGAAAAAGGCAGTGAGTGTTCACTTTACCTGTGCCCCTCATGATGTTGTACATCTCATTAAGATCATCCCTCTGCTTTGTACGCTGCATAGAAAAAGGTCTCAGCCTATCCAGCCTCCCTCGAACTCAAGTCCACAGTGCAGGTAACATCTTGCTGAACCTTTTCTGAATCTGACCCTTTCTAATAAAATACTCTGGTAGGCCAATTACAACTGCACACAGTACTCCAAGTATGGACTCACTAACAACTTGCACAGTTGTATTATGTCATCCCAGCCTTTGTACTCAATACCTTCCCAATAAAGACCAATGTGCCAAACACTATCTCAATCACACTGTCTATCTTATTCCCTTTCTGTTTCTAAGTTCTATTCATGGAGTCTCAGTGGATTATCCCACAGGAATAACCTGTCTAAGCAAAGTAGTTATGTCCTCCCTGATCAAAAAGGCTCCATCCTCTCTTACCTGCATCTCAATCACACCTGGAGTACCTTTACCCTGGACCATTGAGCTGCCAATGCTTCTATTTTACTTCGGAGTCACGTGAGTGACTACGTGAAGAAGCCCCGCCTGGCGCTTGATCGGCATTACGACGGCGCTGTCGGTAGGGAAAGAGCTGCAGAGCGCAGCTCCACATATCGGTAAGATAATGGCCCACAGGTAAGTGAAATTATTTTACTTCCAGGGCGTTTTCAAAACTCCGTAGGCTGGTGGGTAAACCAGGAGGAGTAAAACTAAAATGGAGAAAGTTTAAAAAAAATCGCGGGTAAAACGTGCGTCCCGGGGTGGAGAAGAGTCGGGACAGCAGATTATTGCGGAGCCGGTTCCGATACCGGTGGCCATTGAAATACCCATTAGTGAGCCTTTGGTTGCTCCACAAACAGAAACTTTGGCGAAAAACCCAGTGCCTAAAAAAAGTAAAAGAAAAGCTGAAAGGCCTGAGTTTTCTGATGAATCCGATTCGGAAGGTCCTCCAGAAAGGAAAGCCTTATTGCTCAGAATGGATCAAATGGAGAAAATGCTCCAAACTATAATCAACCAAGGGTCTAAGAACCCAGAATATTCCCAGGCAGCCCCTGAGGGGGTTCCATATCATGAATATGGTGCCATTTTGAATTGGGAATTTGAAACTCCAGTGCCCGGGATTGGGCTGGAGGAAGTCTCCTTTGAACAAGTTTCAGGAGTACCAGGGCTGTATGAGACTGACCCTGAAAGTCGTGATTGCGGTCAGGAGTACCTACCACAATACAAATATGTTGATCCAGGTGTGCCTGATGTGGCACAAAGTTTTGCTATACCTGGAGGAGGCGGTGAGGCCATGGAAGAAAACCTGGCGGCCAATATTAATTATATGGTCTCTCACCCACTTCAAGAAGCTGTTATGGTTGAGACAGCAGATTTGTATAAAACACCTATTAATTGTACCTCACTGAAAGTACCTACGGTGAATTCGGCTATTTGAGCGCCAATGTCATCAATTATGCGGCGCAGGAAATACGATTTCAAAGAATCCTCAAACTAATTTCGGCTGGCATCACTGCCTTTGGAAGACAAGTGGAAGGTTGTGGAATGACCAAAGTTCAGAAGCAAATGTTGGCATTATTCTGCAACTCATTTTTTGAGATAAATTGTATGAGGAAGATTGCCGTTCGGCCTATTTTACATCCAAGATTTGCAGGGTTGTGCAGATCAAGCAATGCTCAAGCTCCTGGTTATTTGTTCGGAGAAAATCTGTCTAAACAAATTAAAGAAATTGATGAAGAGGCAAAAACTATTGGCCTTATGAAACCCTTCAATTTTGGCCAGAGAAGGGCCAGTCAAATGAAAAGTGGATTTGATTTTGGAGCTGGAACAAGCCGAGGCAGGAGTATGGTAAGGAAGAATTACCAACCAGCACAGCCGAATGTGCACCCATTTGTTGGGAGAAGGAGATCACTACGTCCAGTTGGAGAGGTACAAAAACTTTATCCTATTAAAGAAGAATTTTTGGATGAACCTCAGATTGGTGGTAGACTCCAAATGTTTTATAATGAATGGGACAGTATTACATCTGATCGTGTTATATTAGATACTGTTTTAGGATCTAACATTGATTTTGTAGAAGGTATGGATCCACTGGGACAGAATAAGCCTAATCATACTTTGATGTTTTCTGTACTTGAAAAAAATTCAAATTGATAAAGAGGTTAAGAATTTGTGTAGAAAAGGAGTTATCGAGAAAACAGGAGAGGATCCACAACAATTTGTGTCAAATATTTTCCCCAGACCAAAGAAAGATGGGGGCTGTAGAATCATTTTAGATCTCACACAATTGAATACATTTGTCCAGTATAAACATTTTAAAATGGACACCTTCAACACTGCAATGCAGCTGGTATCAACAGGTTGTTATATGGCTACAAGGATGCATATTATTCAGTTCCAATTCATCATCACTTTTGCAGGTATTTAAAGTTTAAGTGGATGGGACAGCTGTGGCAATACAAAGCATTACCTAATGGATTAAGCTCAGCACCTAGACTGTTCACTAAATTGTTGAAGCCAGCACTTGCATTGCTAAGGGCACAAAAACACATCGTTATGGCTTATCTACATGACATTTTAATTGTCAATGCTAATCAGGAGTCAGCTGAAAAATCAGTCTCAGCAACTACAAGTCTGTTTGAAAGGCTGGGGTTCCTGATTCATCCAACAAAATCTAAGTCACAGCCGTCCCAAACCATTGAATATCTGGGGTTTGTGATTAATTCAGTTACCATGTTAGTAACTTTAACAATAGATAATGTTATTGATTTGACAAATGTGTGTCAGAGTCTGATTAACAAACCTTATCCCTCCATCCGAGAAGTTGCTAAGGTTATTGGGAAGTTAGTAGCAGCATCCCCAGCAGTAGAATTTGGTCCACTGCATTACCAAAATCTTCAAAGGGCAAAATCTCAAGCGCTTATACAGTGAGCAGGCCATTTTGATAGGCCTATGCAATTGCCAAAGGAAGCCTTATTAGAATTGCATTGGTGGATTGAGAATGTTCCACAAGCTGTTAATCTTGTTGTTAAACTGGCTGCTAAACATTTTAGTTCAGCAGCCAGTAGTGTTTTTGCAAACTGATGCAAGTTCTCTCGGATGGGGGGCTACGGATAATGAGACCAGCTGTGGGGGCAGATGGACTGTCCAAGAGGATTTATTGCTCCAAACATATGGTATAAATTATTTGGAGTAACTGGGAGCATTTTATGGATTGAAAGCTTATTGTTCTACTATGAAGGATTTGCATGTCCAAATACAAATAGACAATACCACAGCTGCGGCATATATCAATCAAATGGGTGGAGTAAGATCAATATCATGTGATCATCTGGTAAACCAGATGTGGCATTGGTGTATTGGTAAAAATATTTGGCTTTCAGCTATTTATCTCCGAGGGAGAGACAATGTTGTGGCAGACAAAAGATCACGAATATTTAAAGACATTACAGAATGGATGTTAAATCCACAAATTTTCAAAAATATAGTCAGTCGGTATGGAGTGCTGGACATTGATCTGTTTGCATCTAGATTGAATCACCAATTGCCCAAATACGTGTCTTGGGAACACGATCCAGGGGCAGTAGCGGTGGATGCTTTCTCGCTACACTGGGGGAATACATTCTTTTATGCTTTTCCCCCATTCTGTCTGATTGGGCAATGTCTCAAGAAAACAGCGCAAGACGCTGCCAAAGGCATTTGGTGGTGCCAAATTGGCCTACGCAGTCATGGTTCCCATTCATGCTAAAAATGATTATTGAACCATGTATGACGATTCCTAGTTGCGACAATTTGTTGACACAACCAGTAACAAAAGAAGTTCATCCATTGCATGATCATTTGAATTTGTTAATCTGCAGGTTCTGACCAGACCATTGCAAGGGTTTGAACTGTCGGACAGGACCATGGATGTTATAGGTGCAGCTTGGCGGAATAGCACTAAAAAACAATATATGTCGCATATAAGGAAATGGGAAGCCTTTTGTAGACAGTCAAAGATATCTTATCATACTGCAAACATTTCAAATGTATTGCAGTTCCTTGCTGGGTTACATTTTGATGAGCATTTGAGTTATAGTGCCATTAATTGTGCTCGTAGTGCTTTGTCGTCCTACTTAGGACAAATTTCTGATCGAGATTCAGTTGGGTCTCACCCATTAGTATCCCGATTCATGAAAGAAATTTTTAATAAAAATCCCCCCAAGCCCAGATATACAGAAATTTGGGATGTTAGCATTGCTCTCACTTTGCTTAAGCAATGGACTCCAATTACTTCAATGTCTTTGCAGAAGTTAACATTCAAGGTAGTAATGTTAATGGCATTAGTATCCGCTCAAAGAGTATGAACTTTGCAATTGTTACGGTTAGATTGCATGCATGTGGCTGCAGATAACATTTGTGTTTTATGTTTATGATCTGATCAAACAAAGCAGACCGGGGAGAGCTGGAGCTAAGGTAATGTTTAAAGCATATCCTATCGATGAAACATTGTGTGTAGTTAAGCATTTAACTCAATACATTGAAGTAACCAAAAATCTCAGAGGTTCTGAGACAGCGTTATTGATAATGCACAAAAAATCCCATACAAAAGTTTCAGTTCAAACCATTTCTAGATGGTTAAAACAGGTTTTGGATCTAGCAGGATTAGACACTGATGTGTTTAAATCTCACTCCACTAGGGCGGCAGCTACGTTCGCGGCGAAGGTACAGGACGTACCACTCGATCAAATTTTAGAGGCCGCAGGGTGGTGTAGAGAAGAAACTTTTTCAAAGTTCTACGATAAACCTGTTGTCATGGTGCCAGGATTTGGACATGCAGTGTTGGGTTCTCTTTAAATGCTTGCTTTGTTTTATATTATCGATTTATATTATCGATTTATGTTATCATTGATATCATTATCATTTTTTTTTTGTAAAATTTTCCCCTACGATAGAGGGGTTATTATTAAAAAAATGCTCTTTTTATGATTAAAAGACTTATTACATAAATTGTAGCAATGTTTTAAAATACTATTTACTCACTACTGTATTGACTAAACAGAGTGTCGTATGGAATGAATCTACGACATAAAAAACACAGAGCTTTAAAATCTTCACGTAGTCACTCACGTGACTCTGAAGTAAAATAGTAAGATTAAACGAGAACTGTTCGAAGTTTGATCTTTATTTTATGAGGAGTTACGATGAGGGATTACGTGCCCTCCGCTCCCAACCCTCATAATATAAATGATCATCTGGTAGTTCTAGTCTATGTTGGGCCTTACTATCTTACTCCGGCTATTGGTTCTGTGTTTTTCATGCCGCTGCTTTGAAGTATGCCGATCAAGCACCAGGCGGGACTTCTTCACATAATCCCTCATTGTAACTCCTCATAAAATAAAGATCAAACTTCAAACAGGTAAGTTCTCGTTTAATCTTACTATTCTTTCAGCCATATTTCTGTATTGGCTATAAAATCCCTGTCCTGAGCCTATCCACACCCTTAGATCATTCACCTCACCTGTTAAGCCTCTAATGCAGTTTATTTCAACCGTGTACAAACACGTGTGCAGGATTGCTTTCAATTTGCTATTTACCCGTAAAAAACAACGTGTTCTCAAGGAATGACACAAATGCAGAAGTAATTCAGCGGGTCAGGCAGCATCACTGGAGAATATGGATACGTGATGTTTCGATCAAGACCCTTCTTTAAAGTGTCACCAAATCATGTCCTTCAGTGATGCTGCCTGACCCGCTGAGTTACTCCAGCACTTTGTATCTTTCTTTGCTAAACCAGCATCTGCAGTTCCTTGTTTCTACAAAGATGCTATGATGTAGCAAATTTAGACAATTGAGCAAAGGATGTTTCCCTGTGGACAGATAATGATGTCCTGGAGATGCAATAATTAACGGTTAACTATCAAAATCTTTGACAGGAATGACTCCGGCCAGTACATTTCTTCCATCAAGCCTATTGATCCTTAGCTTTGATGGAAATCAAGAGTAATGAAGCTGCTTGAAAACTATCTTGACATGTCTCCCACCTCTTCTCACACAGACTGTCTACTTATCACAACACCATTATTGACGTGGTGAGGTCACAGTTTAACAACTGCTGCTTTTAAATCAGTGAGATGGCAGACAGGCTGATTTGTTCTTTTTTCGGTGGAGAAGAGGAAAAAAGTAAGATGTAGAAACAAGGAGCTGCAGATGCTGGTTTACAAAAAAAGATAAACAAAGTGCTGGAATAACTCAACGGGTCAGGCGGCAACTCTGGAGTACATGGATAGGTAACATTTAGGGTCTGGGTCGTTCTTCAGATGGATAGCAAAGTAAGATGTCCTTCACATCCCTTTCTGGATCCCACAAATAAATGTTCACCCACTGGGGTATTGTTGAAACACAAGAAACAACAACAGAAAGTTTACGACATACAATTCCCAGAAATAGCAATGTAAAAATGACAAGATTATTTGTTTCATTAATTTTGGAGATGAAATAGACATGAGACCATCAAGGCAATCCACATGCTCTTCATGATGATAATATGACATATGCCTGTGAGCACTGTAAGGCCGGGCATATCAAGTCAAATTTCAGATAAGTGTCTGTAAGAAGAACAACATAAATTACAGTTGCATCTAGCATCCTGACCAAAAGGCTAAATTACCTCTTTGTGACCAACAGGCTAAATGGCCTCTTTCGATGTTATAATAAGCAAGTAAGAAATTCAATTCCAAGTACAGCAGGATGGTAGAGAATGACAAATTATGATAGAGTCTCAAGGAACTGTGGGTGCTGGTTTAACTGCACTGGGCAGAAGTCCAGGATTTGGCCAATTTGTCTACTACTGGCAAGGCAAAGAGGTTGAAATCTGCTAACCTTCCCTAAATGGTGGGAACTGGCTCTGCTGAAACGATGGTGTTGAGAAGCAAGAATATGGTACCTAGTCTAGTTTCTAAGTGTGCAGCATCAAAGGTATACCATGGGATTTAACATCCAAGAAGGACAACAATTAATCAATTGACTCAGATACTCAAATAATCAGGATGGAGACAGGAAAGAGACCGAGGATTGACAAAAAAAGCTGGAGTAACTCAGGACAGACAGCATCTCTGGAGAGAAGGAATGGGTGACGTTTCGGGTTCAAACTCTTCAGAGAAACCGAGTGTCATTATTTGATGATCTGACGAATGTACCAAAGTTCTGAGATGAATGTCCGGTCATGGCTTTTCTGCCCTTCCATCACTCATTCTCATTATTCAGCTATCACCATGTTTATCTGCACAGTGTACCAACTGGAAACATCTACCCTGTTCTCATATGAGAACAAGCTAAATCTTTTTTTTTCAATTAAAAACCATGCTTAAGGCATTCACACTCAGAGAGACAGGAATGGATTATGTATTCCAGACAAAATAGCCAATTAATTTAAATCAGATCAGTAACACCAAATAATCTAAACCACATCCAAACTTCAGATTTAGCCCTTTAAGGAGAAGCCATGATCATTTTTAAGAACTCTTTTTGAGTAAACCTCTTTGAAATTTGGTGCAAAGTAAAGACACGTTAAAAAAAAGATGGCCAAATTATCTTCCAAATCTCCCAAATTTAATATTCAGTAGGAAAAGATAGATGTTTATTATAGTTTTTTTTTAATCAGTGTTGAACTTTTACCTTGAACAAAGAGGAAGGATACACTGTAAATGGGACGTTAAGCTGGTCTCCCCCTGTCCATGAAATTTCATGGTCATGACAGGCAAAACATAATTGTGCCCCTCCCATAACTGCACTGGCAATCAATTCAAATTAAAAAAAAAACAACTGTTGATGCTACAAAAATCTGCAAAAAAGCAGAAGTGCTGGAAGCCTTCAGCAAGTTTGGCTGCAAAAAAATAAAGTTGACCTCTTGGGTCTGGGACCCTTTGTCGGAGCTTGAAAGAGCGAAACGATGTTTGTTTTAGGTAAGAAGAAAGGTTGCAGAACTCAATATTGAATTTTGGAACTTTGAATTTTGGAGGAATGTGTGTAACAGAAGGGAATATCTTTGAGAAGGTGAGTTCCGGTGACCTAATATGCCAGTCAAGGAGCAATTAAGATAGGATTATGCTTCTTTGACTGTATAATATATTCCTAATGTTGAGGCTATAGAGCATACCAGAATGTACAAAAAGATTAAAAATATAAACTAAACCAAAATGATGGCAATCAGTAAAAGTCAGTTCTGATACAAACAGAAGGAAAGAGCAAGTAATCTAAAGTTGTAAAATTCAATATTGGGTTCTGCAGGCTGCAACATGTCCAGACTGAGGGCGAGGTGTTGTTCCTCAAGTTTGCATTGGGCAATCACCCAACCTGTGTCTGATTTCTCCAGTGAAGAGGTCACTTTCTGAGCACTGCAAGCATTAGGCTACATTGGAAGAAGTGCACAACAATAGGTGGGGAGGAAAGATTCCAAGGATGGTCACGGTGGCGCAGCGGTACAGTTGCTGCCTTACTGTGAATGCAGCACCGGAGACCCGTGTTCGATCCTGACGACGGGTGCCATCTGTACGGAGTTTGTATGTTCTCCCCGTGATCTGCTTGGGTTTTCTCCAAGATCTTTGGTTTCCTCCCACACTCCAAAGACGTACAGGTTTGTAGGTTAATTGGCTTGGTAAATGTAAAAATTGTCCCTAGTGGATGTTGGATAGTGTTAATGTGTGAGGATCACTGGTCAGCGCAGACCTAGTGGGCCATAGGGCCAGTTTCCGCGCTGTATGTCTAAAATAAACTTTTTAAAAATCCATCACAAGACACCCATACCCTTCCCTTTCAGCATTTCTAAGGGATCACTGCTCTTTAGTCCCACACATAATTCCCCATCTTATAACTTTTTTGTTTTGCACTTCTCCCACTCCCACTACCATGATGCTAAACAGTCTTTCCAGGTGAAGTGGTGATTAAACTGGTCTCATCGTATCAGAGATAACTCCATTGTCTAATTCATCACCTTCCTGTACTTTCCCTACCACCTAAAACAAACTTTTGTTCTCTCTTAAAACTGAGGAAATATTATACAATAGAATTGTTCAAAAGATAACTTCATTTAGAGTATAGGTTATTTATGGGTTTCTTCTCAAGACATGAGCATCATGTGTCCTTCTTTATGACACATCTTTGAGCTTGGGTGTGTCATAAAGGGGATTTATGGTTGTCTATATTGGGTCGTGGGCACCAAGCTAGATAATAGTCTGTGATCTGGTTTATGCTGTTTAAATGTATATATGTTGAGATAAGAGATATGGCATAGGTGATGGTTGTGTGACCTTTGTACAAGGGTGGTTTCTTATGTTTATAGAAAACTGAGAAAGTAACTCTGTTTTGATAATCTTCCATTTGCTGTGTGGAATGCTATAAGTGAGGAGGCCTTACATTCCTTTCGTCCAGAGATAGAAGGGGAGGTTGTAATTCAGAATGAAACTACACCCAAGCTTGGGAAGAAGCGCTTATAATTAATCAAGTGTGACAATTAGTGGCCTTTGTGTGGTTGGGGATTGTAGAAATAACTCAAGTCCTTACCACTTTGTATGAATGGGGCAAAACTCATATTTAATCCATAAGTAACTGTATTTTAACTATGAAGTTGGGAAATTATTTGTGAAGTGTATTGTGTTTTAATTAGGATTGTATTAGACTTTGTTTAAATCTGAAGTTTTAGAAATAACTTTCTTTTCCAAAAGTGAAAATATGTTTTTTGTGTATGTATTGTGTGATTGCTGTATGATGTGTATTTTATATTCTGAGAGGTGGTCTCTGAGAATTAGTTATATTCCTGTGGTTTTACTTCATTGAAATAAAATGATTTTGAGCAAAGAGGTTAAAGAAAACCCCAGAGGGAAAAAGAGGTTGTAAAGAGTCCGTAAAGGGGAAAATCATGTGACTATACGTGTTGTCAATTACTGGAAAGGACTTGGTTGATTGGTTAATGCAAATAAGCTAAATGTATGGTAAACCATAATGATTGGTTAATAGTTTGCCACTCCTTTTGTACCATAATTGTCTTATACCTATATAATGTGGTACGTTTGTATCAAAGCAGTAGTTCTTTCGACCTGCCCCAGAGTTTTTAGCTCTAGTTGGAAGGTTTCAAGAATTATCCAGTGCTGTCAGAATAAATAATTGCTTTTAGCAGCAATGGTTTGAATCAAGTTTTCTTGAATTGGACTGACAAAAGAACTCAGTTTAACAAAACAAAAGATGCTAAGTCCTGGAGCAACTCAGCAGGTCAGGCAGCATCTCTGGGGAATATGTATAGGTGATGTTTTGGGTTGGCACCCTTCTTTAGACTCTCTCTTTCCTATTTCTGAGTCTAAAGAAAGGTCCAGACCCAAAACGTCACCTATCTATGTTCCCCAGAGATGCCGCCCGAGTTGCTCCAGTACTTTGCGTCTTGTATTTTAAGCAGGAAGACAAGTTTGTCTAACAAAGTGTCCTCAAAAGAGAGGAGTATTTGCTTCAAATGCAGCCACACAGAGCCGGGCAGGCAAACTTCCTAAATATAAATAGCTGAAACTATTATAAAATAGTTCAACGACCACTGGGAGGTTTTATCTATCGTCTGCCTTATGTTTAAATCAAGCACTAGAGAAAGACAGCATAAAAACACAGACAGGGTGCCCAAACCTCTGAATAATAGCTATCAACCTGACAACAAATACCCTAGGAAAAAATAGTGCCATTAATCATACTGTCAAACCTCCAAGTTGCCTGGCATAATACACCATGTTCAGCTTCACTGAAACACAGTTTTTTCTTCCTAAACTGTCCCATGAGCACACATTCAACATCTCAAACAGAGTTGATTCTTATGTGCAGGCATTTCTCATGATGTCAATTTACATTCTCTATGAGGCTCAACTCTTGGGAAGAAGAACCCCTGTCAATGCCACGTAACAATTCTTGGCTGGTCTATTCAATGGAGAGGGTGTAAGGAGTAGGGGGTTTACATGCAACTCACCCTTCAAACCTCGGCATTTAAAATGTACGACTCTGACCTCAAAAACACTGGCCAATTTTTGTTAGCATCGTGGTTTATTGTTAACACAACTTTCACGAAGTTTACAAAGTGAAACTCTGGTGACTGAAGTTTTCTCAAAAATAACAGCTCTTTGATGGTACATCAAATATATTTCTATCAACCTAAAGTGCAACTTAAAGACCTCATTCCTGCAGTCATCTTTCAGCAAAAATAGTGTCATGACCAGATACTTGTCTCAGTTCTTAAAATTCTCACCTTTCTCCGCTAAATCGATGACTGCATCGGTGCTGCCTCGTGCACCCATGCAGAAATCATTGATTTCATTAAGTGTTAAAGAAGGAACTGCAGATGTTGGAGAATCGAGGGTTACACAAAAAGCTGGAGAAACTCAGCGGGTGCAGCAGCATCTAAGGAGCGAAGGAGATAGGCGACGTTTCGGGTCGAGACCCTTCTTCAGACTCATTTCATTGATTTCATTAACTTCACCACCAACTTCCACCCTGCCGTGAAATTCAGCTGGAATATCTCTGACACCTCTCTCCACTTTCTTGATCTCTCTGTCTCCATCACAGGAGACAGCCTATTGACTGATGTCTATCTACTACAAACCTACTGACTCCCAGTTATCCAGACTTCTGTTCCTCCCACCCTGCCTACTCTTAATTCTTCCATCTCCATTACAGCTGTGTACAAGATGAGACTTTCCATTCTGGGACATCCGATATGTCCGCTTTCTTTAGTTTTATGACTGTTTGACTTTTGTAGCCTGCTTGCAGAATTAAATTCCTTTCAAGACTGCCAAATTTCAGAAGGAAAGTAAAATTTGCACGAAGTACTGTATCTGTGTTTTGGAGAATGAGAACATACTTCGATCCCCATTTTAATCTGGTAGGTAGCAAGATTGTTTGTCACAAAGTCACTGACACGGAAAAAATGAAGTTATTTTAACGTACAAATTTGTAGTAATGGTAAATGCAAGGCAACAGATGGAAGTGCAGGTTATTTGCTCCACTGTATCAGGTCGTTATCTTGCATTAAGTGAATATGAGAAAACACATTGTTATTGTCAGAGGCTTTAGACTGTTATGACAGTGTGTGATACAATTTTCACTGGTGATCCTGATTTGCAAAGAATATCAGTAAAATTAAAGTATCTGACCATAATTGCAAACTAAATTGAATTGTTTTAGCTTGAATAACCGACCATCAAACCTACGACAGAGCAGTGTGATGCAGAGAGCTGTCCATAGTAAATCAATAAAATTCTTGCCTTGCAATAGTTCATTTCAGTTTGACAGATTGAAGAAGGCTAGGGAGCATGTGTTGAATCTATGAAAAACCAGGAAGAGGAAATGTGTTAAGCATTGTTCTTCTTTCCCAGAATAACATTTTGCCTTTGAAAGAATTCATAAGGAAGCTGGAACTTGGTTAGAGGTTTGTGCCTTTGCAGTTGCATTGGCTTATCATTGATGTAGGACTGGCTTGATTGTCTGAGGAGAGAAACATTTTAAACATGATCAATCCTACAGTTTTGCCTCTCCCAGAAAATTACATTTCAACTTGGGGTAAGAAGGGAGGAGTGAGGGCCAGGGATGAGTAGTTAAGATCTGTTATATTCCTCTCAGTATTAAGTCAAGGCTTGACTATTTTAATTTGGCTAAGTTTTCCTGCCTGTTATTTGACTATTTTCTGCACAAATACTCACCCATTGAACACTGAACAGGATAGCCCTGAGCAGTCCTTGGGAATAATGGGAAGCATCTAACATATGTTTTCCTAAAAAGCATTCTCTGAATTAATTCTGGTTCAAATCTTACAATGTTATCTTTCTTGGGAGAAGTGGATCTTGCACCAAACCTTTGCAACATCATATTTTAAAAAAATTAAGAACGCATAAATCTCTGCACCAATGTGACAAGCTTTACTATGGAGATATATGCAAAAGCAAAACTCATCATAAGTTACAAACGCAACCCAAAATTTTCCAGCTGTATTAAAAAGTAAAATTAAGCCATGGTTTCACTCCACCAAAAAACCCATCAAGACTATACGTTGGCCACCAAACCGACACACACTGACACTCTGGTGACTGAAGTGCACTCTGTGTTGAGGGACTGATTCATCCTTTCCTTGATAGTGCTGTGCATTCTACTGCATTTCCTGGTGTCTCACATTAAACTTTGAACAGATATATGGATAGGATAGGTTTGGAGGACTATTGGACGTCCCTCATAGCAATTTGGTTAGCATGAACAAGGTGGGCTGTAGGGCACTTGCTGTATGACTCTGACTCTATATGCACTGGATATGAACCAGAAAAATTACATTCTGAAGGGCCTGTCCCACTAGGGCGTCATTTGCGCGTCACCGCACGCATCATCTGGGTAAATTATGTTGTGACGTGTAAATGATCTCGCGCAAATGACGCCCAAGTGGGACAGGCCCTTTACTTGCAGTAATTTTACAGCACATTAAATGCAACAATAAATAAATTTGCAGTTATTTGAAGTAAACTAGACCACAACAGTGAAAAACACAAGTTTTAGTTCAGTTTATTGTCACATGTGTGAAAAGAACTTACAGCAACCATAATAAAGCAAAATCTACAGTGGTTCAATAGGTTTGAGGTGATTGAGGCAAGGTTGTGGTTAGGATTGTGCAATGTGACTCAAGTCCGTCATAGTGGAAAGCAGCTGGTCTTGAACCTGGGAGATAATGATTCTAAGCTCCAGTGCCTTCTTCCCGATAGTAACAGTGAAATGAGAGCATGGTCATGGTAGTGAGGAGCTTTGAGAATATTAGTTGCCTTCTTGAGGCAACGCTTCCTGGAGAATCCTTTGATGGTGGGGAGGTATGTACCCATGATGGACTGGGCAATGTCCACCAGGTTCTGCAGCCTCCTTTGTTCTTACGCATTTGACTTACCGAACCAGGCCATGGTGCAACGAGTCAGTACGCACCACCATACATCTGCACAAGTTCAACACAGTTTTCGGCAACATGCCAAATCTCCTCATACTTTTGAAGAAATAGAGGCAGCTGTGAGCTTTCTTTGCAATTGCATCAATCAGGTACGTCCAGAAACTTTAAGCTATTTACTCTTTCCACCACCGTCCTTCCAATGGAGACAAGTGCATGTCCCTCTGCTTTCCCCTCATGAAATCAACAATCAGCTCACTGGTCTTGTTGAGAGAAAGATTATTGTTGTGGCAACACTCAACTAGATTATTGATCTACCTTCTGTATTCTGACTGGTCATCTTGGCAATCAACTCAAATGTCATTCTGCTGCACATGGTTGTTGTCTGACATTCGGGTTTTGTTCTTGTTTACTGCAATAACGAAACTCTTCAAGAAAAAAAAGCACAGAACTATTGCAGTAAACAAAATAGGTTACAAGTGTTGCACACAGCGGTTAAATTGAAATGTATGAAGGGTATTACAACATATAATATACATTGCACGTTTTTTGTTGACTTAAATGAAACAGGTTCTTCTTCTTGCGTATGGCGTGTACAGCCTAAAGTTGGAGGACAGCTTGTTCTATTTGATCTTATTTGATTGTGCACGCCAGGTTGATTGCATTCATTGAAACAGGGCGGACCACGTGAAGGTTGCAATCTCCCACCCCATGAAACAGGTTCAGTTGGTTTAAAAGAGAATAAAAAAATTGATTATCTTATTTCAACAAGCAAGTATGATTGCAAATATTAACAATTAAAACATCGATAAAAACTATTGAAAGCTCATCCATATCTTAGTTATCTCATAATTGACAACTCCAGTGTTCATCTGGTCAGACTCCTATCTTCCAAAACAAAACTAAATTCTTCCTAATCGCTGCTGCCCAAACTTGAGTTCATCCATCATCTGTATTTATAAACATTCATTAGTTCCCTGCTAAGCAACAATTTCATTTCAAAATTCTCATCCTCTATGAATCTCACTATGGCCCCCTGTCATCCTTTATTGGTGACCTTTCGCCCTCTGGCCTATTTGTGCTCTTCCATATATTTCAGTCTCTGAGAATCAAAATCTTGATGTATATATTCTTCAGCATTGGGAGCACAATATTGCTTGTGGAGTGGGTCCCCTTCTTCCATCTCTGCCAGTGATGCCATTCCACATGCACCTGAAAGCATGCACGTTGAATGACCATGTACATTGATGGAGCAGGGGTGCCATGCCAAGCTGTTAACAGCAAATTTCTCCCAGTCATGAATGTTAATACCTCTGTGATCACGGACAATCCTGAATATATCTTTTTACTGTTTCCAATGTCTGCTCTTCTGAGCAGTCGCCAATGGAAATTCAAAAACCATCGTGAAGATGCAGCATTAGCGATGGGAGGTTATATCTGGTGGGCATCTGTATTGTTTATTGATATTGGCTTATTATTGTCACATATACCAAAGTACAATGAAAAACGTTTTGGGTGCATGGTATCTAATTAAATTAGATCATACAATATAAGAGTACAATCAAGCCATACACACGTACAACAGGGAGTCAAAGAGGAAAATGCCAGAGAGCAGGATATAGCCCTCAGCATTGTAGTGTTACCGTTCCAGAGAAAATGTCAAATGTCTGCAATAAGGTAGGTTGGAAGATCAGGCCTACGCCTACCTTATGGGAGGATTGTTTACGTCTAACAGAGGAGTAGAAGTGGTTCCGAAGTCTAGTACTACACGCTTCCAAGCTTTTGTATCTGCTGTCCGACACAAAAGGGGAGAAGGGGGAGTGATTTGGGTGAAAAAGTCCTTGATTATGTTTGTTGCTTTCCCAAGGCTTCGAAAGTTTAGATCGGGTAGATGTCTAATCTACGTGATGGACTGGGCTATATCCACAAGCTGTGATGCTTGTGGATAGAATACTTTCTCTGGTGCATCTGCAGAAGTTGGAAAGAATCACTGGAGGCTAGCCGGGGCACCTTCGTCTCCAGAAGTTGAGGATTGGTTTGCTTTTTTGGTTGTTGCTTCAATGTCGATGGTCCAGGACAAATTGTTGACGATACTTTCGCCACGAACTTGCAGCTCCTGACCATCTCTCGACACCAGCACCATTGTTGCTGATTGTGGCCTGTACACTGACACATTTCTGGTAATCAATACTATCTCCTTTTAACGATTTTATATGCTCCACCACTAACACCCATAGATTGAGCAACCTGGAACTCAAGATTTTAAATGTAATTCTCATACTTTTGCACATCACCACTTCTATTCTTCTTCTTTCTCTTTTCAGGAAAAAAGCTTGTGAAAACCCATTCTGGAAGCAAACTTCATGCCACATACCTCCAGAGGACATAGATTAAAGGTGGGAGTAACTCAGCGGGACAGGCAGCATCTCTGGAGAGAGACAATGGGTGACGTTTCAGGTTGAGACCCTTCTTCAGACTGGTGGGGGGTGGACAGTGGGGAAGATTAAGTTGGAGCCTGAGGGGTAACTTTTTTTAACACAAAGCGTGGTGGACATATTGGGCATTTGATGGCACTGCTGCCCTGCACATGCGCACTGGAACGGCAACTGGTCGGCGCCGGGCACTTTCTCCCTCCCTTTGCATTGTGGGAGTTCTGGCCGCCATTGCTGTCCGGTTGCCGCCTCGCCGCGACCGCTGAAACCTAATGCAGAATCACTCCTTGGAGCTAAAGTAACTCTTGCTTCTTGGTTTCCTGGTTCTCCAAAAATATTCCAAATGGAATTTAAACTGGAGTGGACCCCCCACCACCACTCCAAACTCTGAAAAATAACACTTTATCTGATTATTTATGTTGGGGGGAGGGACTCAAATAGAGAAAGCCAGTAGACAGGGTCTGAGGCAGGAGGCAGAGAAGGGAAGCACTCAGACCCAACATGTAGGGGGGGAAGAAGAAAAAATAAATAAACAGAGAATAAGAGGTGGTGGGTTTCCAGGGCAAAAATCAAAAGGGACCACTTGTCAACATAATTGTATAAGGAGTAAGAGTTTTGTAAAAACAAGCCTGAAGGCTTTGTGTCTCAATGCAAGGAGCATTCGTAATAAGGTGGACGATAGCTATTGTCATTAATGTTGAATGTGCAGATAGCTATTAATGACTATGCTACAGTTGGGATCACGAATACATGGTTCCAGGGGGACCAAGGCTGGGAACTGAACATCCAGGGATATTCAATATTCAGGAGGAATAGACAGAAAGGAAAGGGAGGTGGGGTAGCGTTGCTGGTGAGAGAGGAGATTAATGCAATAGAAAGGAAGGACATTAGCTTGGAGGGAGTGGAATCAATATGGGTAGAGCTGCGAAACTCTAAAGGGCAGAAAACGCTAGTGGGAGTTGTGTACAGGCCACCTAACATGGGGATGGCATCAAACAGGAAATTAGAAATGCGTGCAACAAGGGTAAAACAGTTATAATGGGTGACTTCAATCTACATATAGATTGGGTGAATCAAATGGGCAGGGGTGCTGAGGAAGAGGATTTCTTGGAATGTATGCGGGATAGTTTTCTAAACCAACATGTGGAGGAACCAACGAGAGAGCAGGCTATTCTAGAATGGGTATTGAGTAATGAGGAAGGGTTAGTTAGCAGTCTGGTTGTTCGGGGCCCCTTGGGCAAGAGTGACCATAATATGGTTGAGTTCTTCATTAGGATGGAGAGTGACATAATTAAGTCAGAAACAAAGGTTCTGAACTTAAACAAAGTTAACTTTGAAGGAATGTGAAGTGAATTGGCCAAGATAGACTGGCAAGTGATTCTTAAAGGGTTGACAGTGGATGTGCAATGGAAGGTATTTAAAGACTGCATGAATCAACTACAACAATTGTTCATCCCAGTTTGGCAAAAGAATAAATCAGGGCAGGTAGTGCATCCATGGATAACAAGGGAAATCAGGGATTGTATAAAAACAAAAGATGAAGCATACAAATCAGCCAGAAAAAGCAGCCTACCAGAGGACTGGGAGAATTTCAGAGTTCAGCAGAGGAGGACTTAATTAGGAAAGGGAAAACAGATTATGAAAGAAAACAAGCAGGGAACATAAAAACTGACTGCAAAAGGTTTTATAGATATGTGAAGAGAAAGAGATTAGTTAAAACAAATGTAGGTCCCTTGCAGTCAGAAACAGGTGAATTGATCATGGGGAACAAGGACATGGCAGACCAATTGAATAACTACTTTGGTTCTGTCTTCACTAAGGAAGACATAAATAATCTGCCGGAAATAGCAGGGGACCGGCGGTCAAATAAGGTGGAAGAACTGAGTGAAATCCAGGTTAGCCGAGACGTGGTGTTGGGTGAATTGTATGGATTGTTTGCTCTGCTTTTGAACTGCTCTTGTTTAAATAAGTGTCACACTGCAAAGTTGATCAAAACAATTAAAGCCGGGAGTCACCATGAATTTTTAAGACATTTTACTACATACTTCACTTTATCTCCTAGTATTGCAACTTATACTGTACTGCCTAAAAGTAACTAATTTCTACTCTCCTGTGCCCGGGGCCAGAGACCTCTAAATCAAGGATGCAAAAGATGAAGAAAGCTGGTTGGTTTCTACATACCCTTGAAAAATCTGTACAGACTCCTCTTCAAAAGTTACTGGAAGGCATCCTTCTATGTCCTCTGAATTGCTGGCTTTGAAGTTTAGTTAAGGGATAAAGTTCACATGGATAAGTCATAAGAAGGGTGGAGTATCATGCTTTCTAAATCAATTCCATGTGAAAATATTTGTCGAATTCTGCAGAATTGCTCAACCACACACCTGTTATCTCAAAAATTGCCTGTTCTATTCTACCCCTGAACAAGCTCTCATCTTCCTCCTTGCATCAAAATTAAATTCCAATCTTCTCAGTGGAACACTAAAATATATGGCTGCTCCTTGCATAATTCAACAGCCTACACCAGCTGCGAAAAATACCAATGCTCCACAAAGGAGTGCAACATTATACAGCTGCAATGTTGCTTCACAATAACCAACATTGATAGATGGAGGAATAATAAAACATAGAAAATCAAAAATAAAATCCAGGAGTTAAATTTTTAAAAACTGATGAGCTCCTCGCACATCTGCGGAGGCATTTTAAATTGCTGCACAGTGTAATAGTAGGCAGCAGGTAAATTGTCAACAAAATCTTTGGAAATCTGCTCAGTTGTGAAATTTATGATTGCTCAGATTAGAATGCAGAAAAATCTGACAAGGGGGATCCAGAGAATTATGAGCAGTTATTTTGTTAAAATAATTGTCAACAAATTCTCACCGTTGATCAGGTTATATTCACAGTCCATCATGCAGCTAGATTGCCCATTTCCTTCTTCTTTCCATTGCAACCAGTCCAGAGCCCGAACCACACTGGCATGCAGTAACCAGCTGATTGCAAGATAACATGGAAGCAACCATTTGAGCCCTTTTCAGCAGGCAAGAAAGAAATTCATGGCAAAGAAATAGAATTAATCTATTAGGATGCAATTCCATAAGAATGTGGCTGATCTTGTCACTCAAATCCATTCTGCTGCCTTATATCACAATTTGTAGAAAGAAGCAATTGCAGATGTTGGTTTACACCGAAGATAGACACAAAAAAATATGGAGTAACTCAGCGGGATAGGCTGCATCTCTGGAGAAGGGTCTCGGACCGAAACATCACCCATTCTGTCTCTCCAGGGATGCCGCCTGTCTCGCTGAGTTTCTCCAGCATTTTGTGTCTATCTTCATCACAATTTGTAGTATTGTCTTCCAGAAACATGGTGGAGTACTTGCCCCCAATCAACAACAATGGTGCTGGTGTAGAGATGGTTGGAAACTTCAAGTTCCTTGGCGTAAATATCACCAACAATTTGTCAGTACATTTGACTAACATTTGACTTGTTTGTGTCTTTGTGCCAGTTAGTGGATTTTCCAGCCAGTGGAAGGAAAGTCTCAGCTCACCTCACTACATTAATAGACAAGAGACGAGAGACAATAGGTGCAGGAGTAGGCAATTTGGCCCTTCGAGCCAGCACCGCCATTCAATGTGATCATGGCTGATCATCCCCAATCAGTACCCCGTTCCTGCCTTCTCCCCATATCCCCTGACTCTGCTATTTTTAAGAGCCCTATCTAGCTCTCTCTTGAAAGCACCCAGAGAACCTGCCTCCACCGCCCTCTGAGCCAGAGAATTCCACAGACTTCAACACACATTCAACACACATTCGTAATCCTAACTTATCCCCCAGCTGTCTCTGCATCTCTATGTTTCTTCACCAACTATAAATTTGGCATGAGCTTGAAGTATAGTGAAAAGATCCACATATAATAGCTCACATCATGCAAGCTACTTGAAGATTCCACGTCTACTGCAGAATATTAAAAACTGCCTGCTCATATAAAGAAAGTACATCTTTCACAAGTTCATCTGTAGCAGGGGAAGAAAACAACAGATTGAAATCAAAAGTATTTGAAGTGATACCTGCTGTATAGAAACAATGAGAGTATGCATAATCACATTTCCACCCAACAATATTGGCCTATCAAATAATCATAATCCCAATTTACTTTGCAGAGATGTTTAAAATACACAAATTACAACTTTCATTTTCTGGATAAAAAGTTTCAAATATGAAACACAAATCACGATCTAATGCCCAGTAAGCACCAGTCAAAGGCTTACAGCATTAAAACAGTCTTTTCGGCCCAACTCGGCTTTGCCACCCAAGGTGCCCATCAAAGCTCATCCTATTTGCCCAGGTTTGGCACCATTGATGTATGTGTAATTGGATTCAAGTCTGGATTCTTGAAGTGGGTTATCAGAACTGAACAAATGCCTTGTTCAGACTCATCAACATATTGGACAACTGCAACATAATTTCTATGCTCAATGCTCAGGACCAACCAGTTCAGTGGTGTAACACAGCAGCACAAAACATGCACAATATAAGTTGTGCAATTCTTTCTATCCCCCAAATCAATTCCTCATTTTGGTTACTTAACCAAAAGATATGTATAGGAATATGGATTCAGGTCTGCCATAACAGCATTAGGGGAGTAATCAAAGGTTGTGGGAAGAAAGTAGGGAAATGGGGGTTGAGAGGAAAAAAATAGATCAGCAATTATCGAATGATGGAGTAGACTCAACGGGTCATATGGCCTAATTGCTATATCTTACGATCTTATCTTGGACAGTATCCAAACCAGACTTGAACCCAATCGTCTTATTTGCTGTAGTACAATTAAAATGTCCATGGAATTAAACTGTCTTTTCATTAAATTAAATAAATAAAATCCATTTCCTCTCTTACTTCCATGTCTCGTGATGTGAAGCATTGAGTTGTTTATCACATGATGAATTTACAGCATAAGCAAAATGAGCACAAGGACTCCAGTTAAGAACCTACATGCCATCTGTCAAGCTTTGTACAACCCTGGCACCCAATTCAAGGAGAAAACTGGATATTTACAATTCAAACACAAAAATCAAGAACAAAATGAACATTGTGATGTCTTTTTACAAGCACAATATACCTTTTGTAATATATTACATAATTATATTGAAAAACATGTAATTTGGGGGTTTCCCATTAGCGCTAACTTTTAACTTAACCCATGGCTGGTTCGACAGCAAGACCTATGCAATAAGAGCACGTTTCTGAGATAATAAGCTATTGTCACATTTTTGACATGGGTAACCCTTACAATTTTGTAATCAAGATAAGGCAGTCTTGAAAGATGTGATTAATGCAGATGAGAAGACACATGAGGAATGAAGTAATATAATTTTACATGACTGCAATCAGCTCAAGGCACAATATGGAAAAGTCATTAAAAAAGGTTACATGTTCTCGTTGCAAAGAGTTCAGCTTTGTACAAACTGACGATCAATAGGCCACTTTTCTCTAAACTTTCACATTTCTTAAAAAATATTTATTCTTTGAAACGTCATTTGTTATTTTGTTCTGTGTAACTGATTTGTGCAATGCAATTTTTTGCCCGAATTTTCTCCAAAACAACAGTTCTCACAAAAAATATTTCTGCTTTTATGTATTTGCCTATATGCATTTTCCAGTTAGTGACCATGAGGTGAATCATTTCAGGACATTACTTTGAATTAGAATGATTTTAAGGTTAATGCTGATATCTGACAACAGAGATTTTAATTTGAATAACGTTATGTACACGCTCTCTGAACTGGCCATTTACTATGAGCAATTTGGCATCATGAACGGCCGCATTCCAGTTAATCAAATCATATTGACCTCAAATCTGAAAACTCCAAAATGAACAATGTATTATTTTTGCTATTTTGCCTGAGACCAAACTGACAACAGTGCATCCGTACAGACTGAAAGTGATCAACTTAGTGAGCTAATGGCTTTGCGACTCGATGTGGTGATATCACATATCTGAAGAGCACATGAAAACAAAAGCAAGGAAACAGAACGCAATGAACAACGGCTGGAAATTGGAAATCAAAAAATCTCCACATGCTGGAAAATGGAAATAAAAACAGAGGATGCTGGAAACACTCAGCCTGTCAGGTCGCATTTTGTGTACATACACTGCCAATGTTCTCAATTTATTACTGTCATCAGAAAATCAGAAGTGGATAATAGCAGTATCAGCCAGTGATAAGACCAAGGAAACAAATTACTCTAAAAGGCAACATCAATATAGACCTCCAAGCGAGAACAGAATCACAGTTCAAAGAAATGGGAGATCTGCTGTGGCAAGAGAGTGAGAGAGCACAAAAAGGCAATAAAGCAAAGATAAAAACACAAACTGCTTTAGTCTTTTGTGTTTTGCTCAAGATTCCAGCATCTGCAATTTCTTATATCAACAAAGCAGAAACTACAGATATGTATTGCGGGAGTTCTCCCCCTCCCTGCAACTTAAAACCCACTCAGCTTCTCACTTATCCTTCGTTTCACTGAGTTCACGCCAACCATCGATCACCCGTTCACACTAGTTCCATATTATTCTACTTCCGCAAGTTTTTTGTGGCTGATGTGCCTCTGAGTCACTTAGTTACCTCGATATATTGACTTAGGTGCATAACTACACATAGCCTTTGGTCAACGGAGTATGCTTTAAAGGTTACTTTGGTTCCAGCCATACCTGCCCTGCTTTGTTTGATTAAATCACATACATAAAACGTCATATTATCTACAGAACAATACATACGATCCAGCCGTAGCTTTTGCAATGTCTGAACGCGTTGCGCTGAAACTAGCCCCATGAGCATAACCAATTTAAGTGTTAACTTCTGAAAAGATAGTGAAGTGATTGGAGCCCATTGCCGAAGCAGTGTGAGACCTATGATCACATCCCAGAGTTCTCTATATCTAGGCTTAGGAGGGTTTTTGTTAAAGATACCTCTCATGTATCGGGACACTAGCGGATGAGACCTAATAGATTGTTGTCCCGAAAATTGCCCTAAATAGGGGGACAAAGCACTCCGAGTACTATTAATGGCTCTATAGCTCAATTGTTCATCAAAATGCTATGTAGCAAGGAACTCCAATACATCCGATAAGATATATCTGACTGTAAACAAAACATCTCCCATTTCTTAATATGAGACACATATTGATTTTTAGTGCTATCTCTCCCGGCCGCAGTAATCACATCCACAGTCCTACATGACAGTCCAAGTCCTTGGAACGGTCTGATCAGAATCTGCAGATTGACAGATTAATACGATCATGTAAAGGATGACTTTCTCCTGTTACCGGATGAACCAACAAATTGCTGTATTTGGGGACAGTCATGAATGGCTGTGTCATCATTCTCAGGACCAATGGGAACCATGGCTGTGTAGGCCAGTCAGGAACCACCAGAACTCTGAGGCAGAGTCCTGCTCTATTTTGGTGAGACATTGCCTGATGAGGCAGAATGGGGGAAAAGCGTAAAAGAATGTACGTCCCCAATGTAATGAGAATGCATCTACCGTTACTGCTCCTGGATCTGGTTCCCATGAAACATTTTTAGGTAACTGGTGATTTAGCCTGGATGCAAACAGATATATGTCTGGCAAACCATAACGGCTGACAATCATTTTGAAAGCGTTTGGATTTAGCATCCATTCTATGTTGTCATAAAATTTGCGTGACATGGTGTCTGCCACCACATTATCTCTACCTGGTAGGTAGATAGCTGAGACCCAGATATTTCTGGGATTGCACCAGTCCCAAATGAGGTTAGCCAGATTATCACATGATACTGACCTAAGTCCTCCCATGTGATTGATATAAGCAACAGCCATGGTATTGTCCATCTGGAGCTGAACATGTAAATCATTCATTGTTGAACAATATGCTTTTAGCCCATAGAATTCACCCAGCAATTCTAAGTAATTTATACCATGCCTCTGCAGGATTAATTCCTCTTGCACACTCCATCTACCACCACAGCTACACTTGGTATCCGTGGCTCCCCATCCCGAAGCACTGACATCTGTTTGTAAAATAACTGAAGGTTGTTGAGTCAAAATGGTTTTGGTACTTTGTGAGACATTAATTATCCACCATTGCAATTCGGCAATGGTTTTGGCTGGCAACTGCATTGGTCTGTCAAAATGACCTGCATGTTCTTTAAGTGCTCGTTCTTACTTTATGATAATGCAGACTCTGATAGTGCAGAGGTCCAAACTGCACTGCAGGGAAAGCCGCCACTAATTTACCAATAACACTGGCTATTTGCCAGATGGAGGGTTGTTGTTCCTCTACCAGACTGCTACAGGCCTCCATGATTTCAACAGCCTTGTCACTGACATATCAATTGAATCAATGGCGAACCCCAAATAGTCAATTATTCGGAATGGTATTAGCTTGGATTTTGTTGGATGGATGAGGAAACCTAACCTCTGAAACAGTTGTTTGGTCGCTGAAACTGACTCTTCAGCTGCTTCCCGAGTGTTGCTTACAATTAAAATATCATCCAAATAAGCCATCACAATGTGATTCTGGGCACGGAGTAGCGCCAGAACTGGTTTCAATAATTTTGTAAATAACCGAGGAGCTGAGTTTAACCCGTTGGGTAGCATCTGAAGCCCGTCTGAAGGGAAAAGGCTTGCGAGGCGGTATTCTGGCCGAGGTCTTAATGAAGCCGATGGTTTTAGCCTCTTCCTCGAGGTCTTTAACCTGCTTCGCCAGGTCTTCACCAAATAAAAAATTGGGCGCCTGGCTATTGGAGGACTTACATAGAGCCGCAAAGCATGAATTAAGTGTCGGCTTGATGCCGATCTTCCGGATGCAGTTTAACTCAAAATAAGCATTGCACAGCAATGCCAACATATCCTGCTGTGGTCCTGGCATCGGCGCTCCTTGGATCATTCGCCCAAATGCTGTGATCCCTGCCCCCACCAATTTGAGGACTCTCTGGAATCGGAGCTCTTGCCCCCTCATAAATGTGCTCATTTGTGCCCAGATGGCCAAGTTCATGGTGGGCACCTTGAGCAACGCACAGTTAACAGGTGTTTGGTAACGAAGTGATGTTTCCTCCATAATAGAGTCCTGGAGCTGGTGAGAGGCCATATAATTTATGTTGCTGGTCAGATTATCCTTCATGGCTTCACCAGTCCCCTCCGGTATGGCAACATTTCTGGCCACATCCGGGACACCTGGAGCATGGCTCATGTGCTTTGGTGTATGCACAAGAGCAGTGACACCAACTTCAGGGTCAGATTCCTCCTGCCCTGGCTCTCTCGAGCCTTGCTCTAGGGAGGTATCACCCAGCCCTAAACAAGGTGCTGGTGATGGGAATTCCCACTGGAACTCGTAGGCATGCCGGTAGTCCTCCTCGCCATACGGGCCTCTGCCTGAGGTTGTTCCAGAAAGCTGTTGGGGAATCCTAGGGGTATGCGACCCCGACTGGAACACTTCATGGTTCAACATTCTTTCAATCATTTCCTCCATCGTATCAAGATATCCCCAATCCTTCTCGTTTCAAGGAGGGGAGTCTTCTTGGTCAGACTCATCTGAATCAACAGGCCTGACTGATTTTCTTTTTGCCTTCCTCCAGACTGGAGTGGCCACAGCGCCCTGAGACACCGGAGTTGATGGAGTCAACTGAGCTGCCGGCGGTTCTACAGTCGGCGTCCTCGGAACTGGCGTTACCGCAGCCGGTATTTCCCTGGCTGACCTACGCTCACTAACCGCGGTCCCGCGAGTAAGTATTTTACTGGGAACGGCAGCACTCTTTTTTGCTATTCTCTCCATTTTGAGACTACTCCCGCTGGCTCCGGAAACCAGCCTTACGGAGTTTAAGTAGCCGCAGAAAGTTGTTTAAATTACTTACCTGTCGGTTTGTTATTTACCGCTGGTGGAGCTGCGCTCTCCAGCCCGTCGGTACGCCATACATCGGACATAATGGCGCGTATGTGCCTGGCAGGACTTCTTCACGTAGTCACTCACATGACTCTGATGTAAAATTAGTGTGGACTCAAGAAACAAAATCACACTGGCAGCACAAGAGACATGGAGCGGAAACAGGCCCCAACTCCTCCACTCTCGAAGAAAGTGTATCCCAGAAGTCAATTCTTCTTAATAGATTTTCTTCGAAATCTCCTAAACGTTGCCTGAAACCTTTGCCCTTTGGTTATAAATAACTCTTATAAATTTCTCACTATCTACCTTAGCTTTATCCCATATTATTTTGTGGGCCCCTTCATCCTTGTCACACCAAGGAAATCAAACTCAACCTACCCAATCTCTTCCATAGCCAAAATGATCCATCGCACTCTCTCCATTGCAATCACATCCTTCCAGCAATGTCACAGATTTTGAATCACATCAAAAGTCGAGATCCAAGGACTTTGTCAAAGTTCTTATTGAAATCTTTGTAGACAATGTAGATTGATGATGCATGTTAACCAATCACACACAAGCTAGCATCCACCCCTCTGTAACATTATACTAACACTTGCTTCCGGCACTGCCCCAGTTCGAGCAGCTAGGATGTACCGACAACCAGCCATCCTTTATGCTGTTAAAGTCTCAATGCTGATTAAAGATAAACTGACGCATTTCAATTTTTCCCTTCTTGACTGTGGCAATCATGGTTGAAATTCAGTCGGTGGGGTCGCTGACTGCTTCAATTACGCCTGTGGAGACCAAGTCCTTCAGCTCAGTATGAACCCTGTCAGTCATGGCAAATGACAGTCGGTGTGGGGATCAGACGACGGGTGTCACATTGGGGTCAGTAATAATCTTTTAGGTCACAGGCAGCTTGCCTAGCTTGTTATCGAAAAGATCAGGGAAATCTTTCAGCGAGTTCATCGAAATATGCAGCTTGTGGACCGTTTTATCAAAGGAGATCAGTCCCAGTTCCTGAAAGGCACGATTGCCTAGCAGAGTCACAGAATTAAAGTTCAAAATGTAGAAAGTCAAATTCCTTGTAGTTTTTTCCAGTACACATTTCAAGTTGGTTTTAGCTAGAGGAACGAGTACCTCCCCTATGTAAGCATGTAGAGTGGAGCTGTCCTTGATCAGTGGCTCGTTAATTCTTATCTTGTTGAAGAGGTTGATTAACATGTAATTGACCTTTGCACCAGTGTCCAATTTCGCGCCAAAGCCGACATTGTTTACAGATACCGTCATTCTAGGATCAGAATTCTTAGCAGCAGCATGCTGTAACGAGTAAACAGCCTGGTCTCCAATTGGAGGCGTGGGTTCGAATCCCACTTCTGACACCATGTAAACAAGCACCAGATACAGTATGTGATTCAAGTTCATCTTTAATCAGCACTGAGACTTTAACAGCATAAAGGATGGTTGGTTATCAGTACATCCTAGCTACTCGAACTGGAGCAGTGCCGGAAGCAAGTGTTAGTATAAGTGTTACAGTGGGGTGGAGTTAGTGATGCTAGCTTGTGTGTGATTGGTTAACATGCATCATCAATCTACAGATGACATCTATCTTCTACAAAGACATTTTCCTCAATTGTCCTACTCTCATTGATATACATAGTAAGCTTCTTTAACAAAGTTAGTTTAGTTTAGAGATACAGCACGGAAATAGGCCCTTCGACCCACCGAGTCCGCGCCGAGAAGCAACCGCCGCACTTTAACACTATCCTGCACACACCAGGGACAACTTACATTTATACAATGCCAATTAACCTACAAACCTATACGTCTTTGGAGTATGGGAGAAAACTGAAGAGCTTAGCGAAAACCTGCGCGGTCACAGGGAGAATGTACAAACTTCGCACAGACAGCACCGGTAATCAGGATCGAACACCAAAAAAGCTGTAAAGCAGCAACTCCACCGCTGTGTCACCATGTTGCCCATGATGACTAGCTTTGATTAATCCCAGTCTCGTCAAATTCAGATTAATCCTGTCACTCAGTTTTTTTATAATCGTTTCCAAAATACTAAAAAGTTCAATTTACCAGCCTAAAATTGCCTGCCTCATCCTTGCAGCCCTTCTTGAAATAAATGAATAGATTTGTTGCCCTTCAATCACCTGACACTTATGAGGTTAAAGATTTGAAAATTACTATCAGAGCCACAGCATTCCCCTTTCCTGCCTCCCTTATCCACCTCGGGTACATCTCATCAAATACATTTATCCAACTTTGAACTTACTCAGATTTCTAATACGTTCTCCTTCTCAATGGTAATTTGTTTTAGTCTTCCAACCCCCACTGCTCCCTGAATCTTCTTTAAAATAAACACGGATGAGAAGTATTTATTTTAAGACATAGAGTCACAGAAAGTCACGGAGTGATTCAGTGTGGAAACTGGCCTTTCGGCCCAAGTTGCCCACACCGGCCAACATGTCCCAGCTACACTAATCCCACCTGGCCACATTTGGTCCATAATCCCTCCAAACCTGTCATATTCATGTACCTGTCCAGGTTTCTTAAACATTGGGGTAGTCCCTGACTCAACTACCTCCTCTGGCAGTTTTTCCATACACCCACCACCCTTTGTGTGAAAGTTCTTATTGAGGTGCACAAAATCATGAGAAGAAATAAATCAGGTACAGAGTCTCTTGCCCAGAATAAGGGAATCAAGAATCAGAGGACATAGGTTTAAGGTGAATGGGGAAAGATTTAATAGGAACCTGAAAGGCAACTTCACTCCTGTTCTCCAGCTCCTCACATTGATTACCATTTTAACCTCTACAATTTTACTGATTAACTTCTAGTGCTGAATATACTTCCAAAAATGCTTTGTATTTTCCTTAATCTTGACGATCAATGCGACTTCATGCCCCTTACGTCTTCCAGACTCCTGCTTTCAGTTATTCCGATCTGCCAGAAGCAAATGTTTTTTTAATTCAACTTGAGTATAGAAGTAGGGAGGTCATATTGCAGTTATATAAGACATAGGTGAGGCTGCATTTTGGGAATTGTGTCCAGCTCTGGGCACCATATTATAGGAAAGATGTTGTCAAGCTGGAAAGGCAGCAGAGAAGATTTACAAGGATGTTGCTAGGACACGAGGAGCTGAGCTAGAGGGAGAGGTTGAGCAGGCTAGGATTCTATTCCATTGGAGTGCTGGAGGATGAGGGTGATCTTATAGAGGTGTACAAAATCATGCGAAGATATAGATCAGGTACAGAGTCTCTTGCCCAGAGTAAATGAAATCGGGAATCAGAGGACAGGTTTAAGGTAAGTGGGAGAAAGATTTAATAGGAACCTGAGAGGCAACCTTTTGACACAAAGGTGGTGGGTGTATGGAACGTGCTGCCAGAGGAGGTATTTGAGCCAGGTACTATCGCAATGTTTAATTGTAATTGTAATTAATTTTATTAGCCAAGTATGAAAACAAAACAAGTATGTAAATCATACGAGGAATTTAATTCCTATACAGTCATACCAAAAATGCAACAAAACACGCAACCGTAAAAAAATGTAACATAAACATCCATCACAGCGGCTCCTCCACATTCCTCCCTGTGTCGGAAAGAAATATAAAATCTTATCCTCTTTCCTCCTTTTTTCTCCCGCGGTCGGGGGAGTCGAACCATCCACAGTCGGAGCGATTAAAGCTCCCGCAACCGGCAAATCGAAGCTCCCACATCGGGGCAATCGAAGCTTCCGCAATCAGGGCAGTCAAAGCACCTGCGGCTTGGAGACCCCGAAGCTGGTCCCCAACCAGGGACCGTGAGCTCCACGATGTTAATGTCCACAGGCTCCCGCGGTTGGATCTTCCAAAGTCGATCCCTGAAAGGGGAACACAAGCTCCACGATGTTAAATCCGCAGGCTCCCGTGGTTGCAGCTGCAACGGTCAATCCCAGCAAGAGACCGCCAGCTCCACGATGTTAGTTTAAGAAACATTTAGACGGGTACATAGATAGGACAGGTTTAGAGGGAAATGATAGGTAGAACGAGAGTAAATGAGCAAGTTGGGCTGAAAGGCCTGATTCCGCACTGCATGACTATAACTCTTGCTATTCAGCATAACTCATGTCATGCTATTCAGGATTGTTTGAATATGGGGGTCTTACCTTTCAACATTGCAGGAACACATAGGCTCCAAATTCTCCTTGTTTTGTTTCTGGATGACTCCAAATGCAGACTTATTTAGGTTTATTATAATCATGTGAACTGGGGTACAGTGAAAACTTTTATTTTGCACAGTATCCAATCAAATCAAATAGTACTAAAAAAATACAATCAAGCCAAATGTAGGTACAGTTTGTGTGTAAAATAGTACTAAAAAAAATACAATCAAGCCAAACGTAGGTACAGTAGTGGGTGCAGTAAAGCAAGGGGAAAGATACAGAGTGCATAATATAGTTCTTGGCATTGTAACACACCAGTTCCAGAGACTTATTTGCAAGTAGCTGTTCCCAGTAGTTTGCCAGCTGCTGTATTATCATATCAAAAACAGCCTCACCCAAATTCACAACATTAATTTCCTTTCTGTCCTTGCCAATCTCCACAGCTACCTTAAAACATGGATTTGCAGTCACTATCTCCAAATTGCTCCCCACTAATACTGCTGTACCTGTTCCAATAATATTCTCAATGATTAGTTTCAGCACTGCCCATCTCTGGTGAGATTAACTATGTACTGGTTCAAATCGCTCTCTCAGACACAATTTAAAAGACACCAAAGTTAATTTTCAGCACTGAATTCCCCTGCTACTATATAACACTATTACTTTTGCATCTCTTCTTTTGATCGGCTTCTTTCTATTTTTAGGCTCCACCCATATTTGAGTTAAGTAGGTGAAGCAGAAAATACCTCAAAGCACACCTGCATTCCAAGCATCTGAAAGTAAATAGCAGCAGGGATCAGGATTGTACCTGGTCCACAGCAGCTCTTTCTAACATTTCTAACATTTACCAGATTGATTACTCAGAAGGGGGGGGGGGAATGCTCTGTGAGGAACGGTTCAGCAGGCTCGGCCCACACTCGCAAGGTGTTCAAAGATAAAAGGTGGTCGTACTGAAACATAATTTGTTGTGGGCGTGTTGATTGGGTGCTGGAAAGATGCATCCCCTGGCTGGGATATCCAAGACAAAATCTCCACACTCTAACTAAGAGGTCAGTAACTCAATGTGGAGATGAAAATACATTTCTACACTCAAAAGGCTGTGAAATTTTGGAAAGAAAATCAACCAGCAATCAACTTTTAATATGTAGTTTATTACTGTCACACTGTTAATAATGGCCAAATAAATGTGTTCACAAAATGGAGAATCTGTGCATTTGCAAGGCCTGCTTGTCCTCTTTCTGTGAAAGCTGCAGGACGAGAGGTGGCTCCAGAGAGTCTGGACCCTGGTTGGAAGTAGTGGCCAGATGTCCTCTTTATTGTAAGTTTGTGTGAGGGTTTTGCAGAAAGAGTTAAGAAGGATTGGAAGTGCATGATTAGGATTGGTTATAGAGGGGGGGATGTATAAAGGTATTGTTAATTACGTTGCTGAGTGTTTGTGCTTAAATCTGATGATTGGTTAAAGTGTGAAGCCCTGTTCAAATTGTTTATACAACCTGGGGGAAATGTTTCTTTACTTATTGAACTGTCTCCCAACTAGAATCTTCTGTGGAAACAATGTAATGGGGTATTTTGTGATTGGGTTAGGGAGCTGTCAATAAATGTATGATATGATATTTACCTGTGATTGGCTTGTAGGGGTTACACCCCCCCTAACCCCACCCCCCTCCCCCCCCCCCCCCAAATATAGTTTTGCACCACGGGTCCGATATGGTATAAAAGAAGGGACACCAAATGGATCGAAGTTAATCTTCTGGCGGTGCACTTGGGACCGTGTGACCTGCTGTAGGTGGCTACTTGTACGAGGCTGAAGGGCTTGGACGAGTAGAGCCAAGGACCGGACACACGGTTGGTTAGGTATCATATAGATAGTTTGTTTGTGAGTGAGAATAAAGAATTAGTTGATCCAGTGCTTGAGTCAGTGTTTTACAGAACTAGACTACGAGATAAGCTGTAGAGAGCATAATTACAGCGCGTACCGTGGCATAGTGAAAAGCTTTGTGTTGCTTGATACATGCCCAGCGAAAAGACTATACATGGTTACAATCAAGCCGTCCGCAGTGTGCAGATACAGGGTAAAGGGTAAAACAGCTGGTGACATTTCCAAATCTTGCATCAGGAATAGTGGCAGGCATGAAAAATTCCACATCTCTTAGATCCAGGGAAAACAGAAAACAGAGATTAGCACCATACGAAGAGAACAAACGGACTTCAACAGAATGTTCAAAACATTTCAGGAGAAAGAAGAACAAAAAGCTGTGGTGAGCATCAGGAACAAAATGTCCTTGTAATCAAGTCAAGAGACAAGAGTCTATTGAAGATTAAGTTAATCGCTTCTTCAAAAACCTGTTGTATCTAAATACTAGTGAAATGCAAAATTCAGGAAAGATTGCATCAATAAAGCTAAGCAGAACTGGACGTTGAACCAATGAACACCAAATATTGATGTGTAACCATGCTACCTTTTCCCTCCCTCCACATAACTCACTTGCAGGAAAATGTTTGAAGAATATTGACATTTTTCCAGATTTTAAAAAAAATTATCCCAGTCTGTTCAAAATTAGATACATTTGAGATATTTGTTCATCAGAAATGGGAGAACTCCGATAGTCATGTGGGAGTGATGCATAAAGAATTGTTTATTATGTTTTTACTATAAAGATATACCAGATTGATTCTTGGGATGGAGGGCAAGAAGAGCTGTAAGGCAAGGAGAAACGTACACAATCCTTTGAAAACTTCACAGCAGATGCAGAGATGGAGGTTTTCCATGGATGTGGTGTCTAAAACCAGGAGCTAAAGTCTCTAAATAAAAGGTTGGCCACTATGAATGGCGCTATAAAGCAATTCCTCCATCCGAAGGCTTGTGACATTTTGGAATTGCTCTCCAAGAGATCTGTGAGGGGTTCAGTTACTGAGTACATTCACAAAACATAGAAGAGTACAGCACAGGCTTGAGCCCTTCAGTCCTCAATGTTTGTGCCGAACATGACTCCAAGTTAATATTCTCAGCCTGTAAGTAATCCTTAACGCTCCATATCCATGTGCATATTTAAAAGCCTATTAAACACCACTACCTTATCTGTGTCCACTACCCATTCTGGCAGTGTGTTCCCTGCACCCACCACTCACTATAAGAAACTTGCTCTGTACATCTCCTTTAAACTACCCTCCTCTAACCTTGAAGTTCTGCTCTCTGGGCTTTGCCATTTCCCCCCTAGAAAAAAGATTCAATACCTCTCATAATGTTAGAGACCTATCAGGTATTCCCTCAACCTATGAGAGACAATAGAAAGGGTAGTTAGTCAGAACCTAGGGTGAAACTGTCAATGCCCAGAAAGCATACTTTAAGGAGAGAGGGGGAAGGTTTAAAGGCCCTCAATCATCAGGTGCACTTTATCACTAATCTTAGCACTTTTTTTCTCTTAACCCCCCCCCCCCCCCCACCATTTTAATACTGGAACAATTTGAAATGGTCAATTAGCCCTTTAACCTATATGTCTCTGGCATGTAAAAGGCAACCGAAGCAAAGGAGGAAATCCAAGTGATGAGAGGGAGATTGTGCAAAATCCACACAGATAATATCAAAGGTAAATATTGAATAAGGTGTCTGGGAAGCTGTGCATGAGTCAGAAATTCTTCCGAGGTCAGATACCAATGCAAAATGTACCAGGCTTGGAGCTCAATAAAACTGAGCTGTGGGATCAGTACACTTCATATCTGGACCCTAAGCTTTACACCAGCCATTCAGTTGAATGGGGTCATCTGTTTGGACTGAAAAGGTCAGAGCACAAAAATATATTGTTTAATACATATTAACATTTGGATTAATTTTAGTTAAATGTATAAAATTAAATTACATTATTTAATTTTATTTCACCTGTTTCACAACACAAGCTCTGGAACTTGAAGGTTGAGGGAGACTTTATGATAGAGGTGTAGACAATTATGAGAGACAAAGATAGGGTAAACAATCAGAACCTTTTCCCCAGGGTTGAAATATCCACCACTAGAGGGCATAGCTATAAGGTGAGGGTGGAAAGTTTAATGGAGATGTTGGAGGAATGATCAAACTCACACATAGTGATTAGAATCCAGCGCTGTAGTAAAGAATCGATTTCAACAGCAACAAGCGTTTGAGTCAAGTTTTCAAGTTTTAGATTAACAAAATAACTCAGTTTAACATCTATAGGTGCCGCCATCGGCATTGACCAAGTAGGAACATGGCTCGGAGGCAGTTCCAGAAATTATGCCGATGTGGTCGTGACCTTTGTCGGTTTGTAGACGTACCACTTGCCCCTCGGCTAGCGGTGGAAGCGGTCTGCTGGTTTTGTCATACCACCCTTTCTGAATGACACGCGTTTGTTGTAGTCTGGACTGGACCTCTGATGGTGAGACCACCTGCGGAACTACTGCCTGATTCACTACAGGCACTGTGGATCGGGTCTACCTTGACATCAGGTTAAACAGGTCCAGCTACACATCTGATATTGCTCTGTGGGATTGTTCCATTAATTGTTTGCCACTCCTGACGGCACATTCAGCCAGCCCATTCAACTGATATTCAGGGCTGCTGGTGATGTGACCAAAACCCCAGCGTGCAGCAAAGTCTTTGAAGTACTGGCTGGTAAATTGACTGCCATTATCAGATAGTAGTTGACATGGAGCTCCATGGTCTGAGAAATGGCTATCCAGCTTTTGAACTATTCCGTGAGAAGTGGGGCTACTAAGAAGATCAATGTCAAACCAACCAGAATAAGGGTCGACAATCAGGTACTGATTGCCATGCCAGTCAAATATGTCCGTTGCAACTGTAGACCAGGGAAGGCAGGAACTGGGTGTGAGAGAAGTGGTTGCTTTTGTTGATGTGGTGCCAAACTGTTTCACACTGCACAGGATTCCACTTTCTCGTAAATGTAATCAGTCATGCCAGGCCAGTAAAACATGTTTTTTGCTCGGATGACAGTTGCTTCGGCGCCTGAGTGTCCCGCATGGACAGCGTCAAAGTATTTGCTGTGTAGAGAGGCAGGAACTGCAGCCATGCGGCCTTTAATGATAATGCCATCTTGTAGTATTAGTTCATCACGGACAGCAAAGAAGGACCAAACTGGAAGTCGTAGATTGGATTGCTTGTCAGGCCAGCCGCGCTTAATGACGGAGGAAAGGGAATGTAGGATATCGTCAGCAGCAGTGTGGGTAACCAGGTCCTCCCAGCAGGACGAGGGAATAAAGGAAACAGTCATTACCATAAAACCTTCATCTGGTGAGGGTGGTCCCTCGCAGGTCTTTTGAAGAGCACGTGAGAGGATGTCAGCCAGGTGCATGTCCTTGCCACATTTGTAGGTCAGAATAATGTCATACTTTTGAAGCTGTAGCAACATCTGTTGAAGGCATCCTGGTGAGGCGTGTATTGGTTTGTTCAAGATGGTGATCAGGGGTTGGTGGACAGTTTTAATCGTGACCATATACCCAAAGATAAAGTCATTATACTTCTTGCATTCAAAAACCACCACCAGCTCCTTTTCAATTTGGGCGTAGCGTTGTTCCGTGTCTGCCATGGTGCACGAAGCATAGGCAACAGGCCTGTTGACGTTACCATCATCCTGGAGGCAAGCTGCCCCTAAACCGTATTGTGAGGTGTCACAAGCCAGTGTGACCGGTAATTTAGAGTTAAAGTAGGTGAGAGTGGGGGACCAAGACAGCTGCTGTTTAAGAGTGGCAGACGCCCTCTGCTGTTGCTCATGCCAGGACCAAACAGTGTCTTTATGGGTCAGCTGGCGCAGTGGGGCCAATATTTCACAGATGTTAGGAATACATTTCCCCAAGTAGTTTACCATGCCAAGGAATCTCTGAATTTGCACTTTAGAGGGTTTAGCTTGAGGTTGATTTATTTTGCACGATCCAGAAACTTTTTAAAATTTGTGTCATGTTCTTGAATAGTTTTTCCAGCAACAAGGATGTCATCAACTACGATGGAGCATGTGTAGCCTGCAAACAATTGTTCCATAGCACAATACTTCACTAGCAGAACTTATGCCGAATGGCATATGAAGAAATTTGTACCGTCCAAAGGGTGTGCTGAAGGTAGTTAACTTGGAGGAGTATCACACTTCTGACACCATGTTGGAGGAATGATCAAACTCACACACAGTGATTAGAATCCATAGTCTTTTATTAGTAACTCTGCAGAGGAAACACAAGATGCTTTTGACTCAGCATGCTTACTACCAGTCTACCAGAGAGAGAGCTCTCTAATAAGCCTGTGGGCGGAGCCACAGTATGAGTCAGATGTACGGGCCAAGTTTTTTTTTACACAAAGAGTGGTAGGGGCTTAGATCACATTGCCAGAGGTAGTGGTGGAGATACGATAGTGGTGTTTAAGAGTCTTTTAGATAAACACATGGAAGTGCAAGGAATGGAGGGATATGTATTATGTGCAGGCAGATGAGACCAGTTTAACTAGGCATCATGATTGGTACAAACATTGTGGAGCGAAGGGCACGTTCCTGTGCTGTACTGTTCTTTGCTGTCGTAGGCCTCTGGGAAGAACTGCCGGTACAGCCTATTGAGGCTGTATCGCCCCACTAGAGCACTGCTACAGAGGACAGCAGTAGTACCATAGAGCTGGATTCATCTTGCAGGACTGCACAAGATTAGTGCTGGACTGACCAGGATCATGGCTGAGAAAGAAAATGGTGCCTCTTGCATATCAACTCTGTGGGCTGTTCTGTACTAACCGGGATATGGGGATAGTCTTGCTGAGCTGTATGCAAAAAAAGTGTATTTCACGGTGACAAAATAAACCAAATAAACCAAATCTCCCCATAATTCCAAAACAAGTATTGAATAAAGTCAAATTGTACCAAGCAGCCCTGATGCAGAATCAACAAAAAGTGTTTGGTCAAAATTCACAACTGATGAAAATCAACCTGGAACTGATCAGAAAAGCAATATATCATTTCTTGTACAAAATGTACGATCCCATTTTCAATCTCCATGCTGAAATCAATACACACAATCCAATTCTTAGGCATATTTCCCTTAACTGAATCAATTTAGGTCTTGAATTTAGCAGCAGCCAAAAAGACTGGATACTTGTTCATTCATTATTCAGGACCATGGTGTCTCTGGAAAGGCAAGTGCATGGTGCCCATTCATAATATCTCAGTCTCATCTGGGTTTTTTCTGGCTTTTGTTAGCAGACCAAAACCCAATATGCCTCATTTGAATTTGGAAATGAATCACAGTTGTATAAGAAGGAACTGCAGATGCTGGAAAATCGAAGGCAGACAAAAATGCTGGAGAAACTCAGCGGGTGAGGCAGCATCTATGGAGCAAAGGAAATAGGCAACGTTTCAGGCCAAAACCCTTTTTCAGACGGTTTCACCCACTGCCTCACCCACTGAGTTTCTCCAGCATTCTCCAGCATTTTTGTCTACCTTTGCAATTACTGGTTATGCCATCATGGAAAGATATTGTTGCATAGATTTAAGAAAAACTCTACAACTCCAATTCCTAATTTATTTCAAGCCTAAATTCACATGAGAGTAGAGCAAGTCCAAAATAGCATAGAAACAGGGAGCTTGCAGTGAAATGTACTGAAGATATTCTTCTGATTATCTGGAGCCATGGCTGCTGCGAGAACTCCATTCTGTTGAAATCAATGTTTCAACCTTCCAACTTTAGCTTACACATTCAGACCAGGAGGATTGAAAGTTACTTGATTTAGGTGTGTAAAAGAAGGTTGTGGAAGTAGTTGGTGGTCTAGTGAGTCTAATGTGAAAGCAAGAAGAGTTAATTTCTGAAGCAAAGACAACAATTGTATTTTTATTTTCCTGGGGGCAGAACTACAAAACAATTTCTGGCTGATGTAGATTCACCAAACACTTTAAAACAAAAAGAGAATTCACAAAGGTAAAAATATTGTGCCGGATTGTCTGAGCTATACGAAGTTTGTGCCCACCAGCACTAACTCAATCCAAAAGGTCAACTGAGCATTCTCAAAGGCCTTTCAAAATCAGTTACATTTAAAAACTATGAAGACAATTAAAATAATGATTTAAAAATCAATTTGAATAGTAAAAACAATTAAAGTGTCTTAAAATACTAAACACTAATTAAAAATGTTAAGAAAAGAAATGATGTACCTTCATTTCCCCTCTATGGTTTGCAACCCCATTCAAATGACTGGAGTTGTTCCTCTTACATCAACCAGCACTAACCCCCTTTCTTCAGTTTGGGTTCATTGCTGGGTTCAGTTCCAGAGCCTGATGGCCCAGCATCTGATCGTCAGCTCATCTCCGACTTCACATTTCAGCGTGCAGACATGGATGACTGGACAACCATGCAGCTGACCAGCAGCACTCCTCGCAGAATTGTTCGCCAAGTGTAAATCTGTCCCAGGCCATTGACTGCATCACTCTTTCCACCAATGCTACCTGATCAGCTCATTACTTGTAATATTTTCTGGCTTATTCCAAGTGAAAGCTTGTCTAACTGCTGGGCGAGTTCTTATCAATAGGAAGGTTGGTGGAGTAGTCTAATTAGTCTAATTCGAGCAACTTCCTTAGCCCAAGAAGAAATATTCCAGATTTTCCTTGAATTGGGTTTCACAAATATTTACAAATCACAAAAACTGCTGGAGTAACCTAGTGGGGCAGGCAGCATCCCATGGACAGGTGATATTTTGGGTCGGGACCTTCTTCAGATTCACCTCAGCACCATGCTCTTGTACGAAACGTAATCTGGCTTTTGCATCTCTTCCAAAAGAAGACATGATGGCTCGTGTTTGTAAGGTATTAGAACTCATTGTGATAAAGGAACATGGAGCAAATCAGTCATATCCTTTATCCTCACATAGCATGTTCATATCACTTTATATTTAATTATGGCATAGGAGATCATTCAGAACATCAAATTAATGCTGTTATTGAGAGCATTTCCATCAATTCTATTCCCTTGCTTATTTTGCTGTAACCTGCTCCCTCACATATGGGCATCAACTCTCCCTCGATTCTTCTGCCATCCACCTACAATGAGGGCAATTTACAATAACCATTTAATCTACTGGCACATCTTTGAGATGTGGGAGGCTGCTAACATGGTCACGGGAAGAAAAGTCCACGTGGGACATGCAAACTCCGCATAGGTGTTCATGGCTGGCAATTCTTCATGAACTATTACGACTCAAATCCAGTTATCAAATCAAAATTGGCTTATAATTAACATTACAGCTCTTAGCTTATAAAATCAATTCAAATATGATTGGTTCATGAATTTACAATGCTGACATAGAGGAGGCTGCAATAATTAGCCCCAATATTTTGTGAGCGTGTAATGAGGTGTGTGGTAAGAGAAGAAAGATCCTCACCTTCCAGTACACAGAAGAACTCTTAAGGGCCTGTTCCACATGGCAATCTTGTCGGCGACTGCTGGCATCACTGACCGACGTATCAGGTCACCGAAAAATTTGCGGCATGATGACGTATGATGCGTGGTGTTTTATCAAGTGTCGCAACATTTATTTTGTCGCCGCTGGATTTTAAAATGTTCAAAATCTTTTGGCGACACTGATATGACGCTGGAAGTCACTGAAAAAATCGCAAAGTGGGACAGGCCCTTTAATAATCCGTGTCCACAGGCTGAGTCACCTACCGCAAAGGAACAAGGTTAATAGTTCAATGACTGTCAATTTAATTGCTGCCCTCAAATGACTGCCATCTGTATTTCTTGCATTAGACTCTTGCTTGGAAAAATTCCATTGATCAAATCTTTATGGAGAAAGACACAATTTAAGGAATATGACGGTCATTATCTGAGCCGTATACTGACTGCACGGTGCCCACACTATAATTGGTAGTTTTCTGTTAATAAACAGAGGTGATAGTGATAGTTCTAAGACCTGTGAAGTAGTGTTGGAACAGGAGCCAAGAACTGAACCTTTAAATGAACAGGAAGGCATAATTAGAGCACACCAAGCTAAAAGATCATCAGGGGAAGAATCTACCTCACTAAAATGTTTGTACTGATTTTTTTTTAATGTGCTGAAACAAAAGCATCCAACTCCATTCTTTCACATCACAGCTTTTGACCTTGTTAACAGAATGAGTTTGGTTCAAATTACAAGAACAGGTTCTACTTTTGTAAATTGCCTTCATCCATTCATTTCAGATACAGGAATCAATTCGATTTTAACAGTCGGCCCATGCATCATCATATTTAGTGGAGGCCAACTGGTTCAAATTCAAAGATAACTGAGACACAAGAGACTGCAGCTGCTGTAATCAGGAGCAAACGACGAATTGCTGCAAAAACTCAGCGAGGCATGCAGCATCAGTGGAGGCATCAGTCCTGATGGAGGGTATCAACTTAAAATATCAACTATTCTTTTGCCTCCTCAGATGCTGCTTGACCTGTTGAGTTCCTCCAGCAGTTTGTTTGTTTGACAAAGATAATTGAACTGCAGTCCCGCTATTTAACAAGGCATTCATATTTTTCTGGTTTCTTCTTCCAAAGCAATGTATGGAAAAGGGCATCATCTTTAATTCTTCCTCGATCCTCAAAAGATATTGGGATGAAGGGTTCAAAATATGAGAATCTAACGAATCCCTCCAATTTGTCACAAGGAACTCCAGAAGCTGGTGTACACCGAAAATAGACACAAAATGCTGGAGTAACTCAACAGGACAGGCAGCATCTTTGGACCGAACGAATGGGTGATATATCGGGTCCAGATATGTCTGAAGAAGTGTCTCGACCCAAAATGTCACCCATTACTTCAAATCAGTGATGCTGCCTATCACGCTGAGTTACTCCAGCATTTCGTGTCTATCCTCAAATCCCGGCAATTGTAGGTTATGCCTCAAAAGTGACCAAAAACACAAAGTGCTGGAGGAACTCAGCAGGCCAGGCATTCTGTGGAGGGAAATGACAGGGAATGTGTTAGGTCTGAGTCTTTCTTCAGACGGCTTATTTTATCCAAAAGCAAAATGCTACAATTGCTGACAAATCTGAAAATAAAATGTTGGAAATGTTCTCGGGGGGGGTTGAGGTATCACCTGTGGAGATAAAGATAGAGTAAATGTTACGTGTCACTGATCTTTCATCAGAACATTTGGTGGCATGTACAGTGCAGCTGGTAGAGCGGCTGCATCGCAGCACAAGAGACCCAGGTTCGATCCTGTCCTTGGGTGTTGTCTGTGCAGAGTTTGCATGTTATCCCTGTGACCGCATGGATTGCAGGAGAGGAAGAGATTGCAGAAAGTTGTGACCACTGCCCAGTCAATCATCGGCTCTGACCTCCCCACCATCGAAGGGATCTATCGCAGTCGCAGTCTCAAAAAGGCTGCCAACAACATCAAAGACCCACACCATCCTGGCCACACACTCATCTCTCCGTTGCCATTGGGAAGAAGGTACAGGATCTTGAAATCTGAACAATAACAGCCTATTGCACTTTATCTGTTTATTTATTGTGTATATATATGGTCTATGGTATATAGACACACTGAACTTTTATCTCCAGTTCTGTATTATGTTTACATATTCTGTTGTGTTGTAGCAAGCAAGAATTTCATTGTCCTATCTGGGACACAATACAATAAAACTCTCTTGACTGCTTCTGGGTGCTCTATTTCCTCCCATATCCCAAAGACATGCAGTTCTGTAGGTTAATTGGCCTCTGTAAATTGTCCCCAGTATGCAGGGAATGGATGAGAGAGTGGGATATCATACAAATCGAGCAAATTATTGATCAATGGTTGGTATGGACTCAATGAGCCAAAGGGCTTGTTTCCATGCTGTATCGTTCACAAATTCAGTAATTATTCAACACATTATTATCTAAGGTAGTTTTCCCTGAGGATACTGTTTTTATAATCGTAAAACAGTTTTCTTTTTCCTGCTTGGAATTCAATCATTGTAGTTTTAATGATGAAAGCTTTTACATAATACAGTAGATTGGCCCAGAAATAATGAAAGAAAGTCTATCTCCATCCAAGTCATAATCCAGTATGGCAAGGAGGCAGAAAGAGGGGTGAGAGAGAACTGCCACAGTGAATACTGCAGATAATGGATGGCACGAGTGATATTTGAGTATATTTACCATCAATTCAGCGGATCAAGCAAGCCAAATGCTTAACTTTCTGATTAGTCATGCACCTTCGTAAGGCGATCCCCATCTTCCATTTTATAGTTGAGAAATACCCTAATTTTAAATATTAAAGAGATAATATATTACAGTTAATGATAACTGATCCAACTATAGCTACGCAGCTACTTCCGCGAAACCAATGACCCAATAGCGGAGCAAGATAGGTCACTCCTTCTAAAGGCAATGGGCTGATGTGTAGTACGCAACGGAATGGAACGTGGGTTTTTTTTTCATCCATTTCCGTAAACCGACTCGACGCGACTCGCAGTGTAATCAACGTTGCGGGGAAATAGTTTGTGTTAATAAATTAAAATTCTGAAAATGAGGAGAAGATTTTTACCAAATAACTTTTATTTTTACAAGGATGTTTCCGTAACCGGCTTCTGTCTCCGTACTATGGATCTTTGGTGCATAGGCGGAAGCCGGTTACGGAAATGGGGCCGAAAATTACCCATGAATCTGCCCATGACCGTACTACGTCTTTTTCGTCGAGTGATCTATCTAGCTTGCTATAGGATCTTTGGTAGAAACTAGCTGATAATTCATGACTGCTTGGCTGCACTGAGCATTCTTTAGGTTTTTTCTTCTTCGGCTATGCCTCAGGTGCGAGGATTACTCGATATTCAAACCAGTTCTGTAGCTTTGAAGTTGATGGGGTCAATGCAAGATTCAGACTGTCCTAGAGATAAAACAATGGGTGCTTGACCAGGCATGAGGATAGTCAGGTGGCAAACTCCTTCTGCTGTTTCTTTTGAGTTTCAATGTGCTCTTGATCCATGGTAGACAAAAGAGCTGGAGAAACTCAGCGGGTGTGGCAGCATCTATGGAGTGAAGGTAAATAGGCAACGTTTTGGGCCGAAACCCTTCTTCAGACTGATGCAGGGTGGGTGGGAGGGGAGCGGCGGGAAGAAGAAAGGAAGAGGAGGAGCCAGAGGGCCAAGGGATTGCTGGGAAGGGGAGGAGACAGCAAGGGCTACCGGAAATTGGAGAAGTCAATGTTCAAGCCGCTGGGTCGCAGACTGCCCAAGCGGAATATGAGGGGCTGCTCCTCCCATTCCCTGATCCATGGAATCCATGTTTCCATGCACATTTCAAATGCTCCTTCCCCATTCGAAGCTGTCCTGGCTGGAGTTGCCAGAAATTGGTGGGAATGTTACATTGATTTTGCATGGAAGTTTTGAGAACATATTTAAATCGCTTCCTCTGTCCTACTGGTAAGCTCTGGCCATGATCTAGATACGAGTGGAATGTCTGAGGTCAGCATTAAGGGGGGATAAACATATAAGCTCCTAGAGTTCAATTAGAGCTTTGCCACTGGGATTGTGGGCCTGGAAAAGAACTCTTATCCAGTCA
This sequence comes from Raja brachyura, assembly GCA_963514005.1. The sequence continues at coordinate 65,968,141 of OY740784.1, forward strand.
GTGGATTTGAGGATTTTGTAGACAACTGTGGTGGCACTTTTCACTGTCCAAGCTCAGAAGTGTAAAGGGGTGGAAGATTGCAACCTTCAAGTGGTCCGCCCTGTTTCGATTAATGCAATCAACTCGACGTGCACAAATGGAAGATCAAATAGAACAAGTTGTCCAACAACTTTAGGCCGTGCACACCACACAAAAGAAGAAGAAGTGTAAAATAAGACAGGGATCACTGCGGTACAGGAGATTGATGGAGTTGGCATTGAAATCTTTAGTGAGGTCCAAATAAGAGTATATACAATGGTTGCTGATGATGTGTCCAATATAGCTCTGCAAAAATGCTGAATCCACATATGGTTTGGCAAGTAGCTCTTAAGCCACAAGGTTGAGAACCACTGATGGTTGAGAAGAACCATGATAACCCCTTTCTCCAACCTAGGAGGGAAGCCCCTAGGTTGTTATTACAAGTAGACTTGTCTTCTTTTATGAATATAACCATAATTCCTCTGCCTCTGAGGTCCACTGGAATGCTCTGTTCTTCCCAGATATGGAAACAAGGAGGAGATTTAACTTTGATAGGTGTAGTGCCCGTTTCCAAAACGTGTTGTTTTTCAATTGACATTGCTTTTTCAACGGCAGTCAGTAGTGGTGGCAACAATGGACTCAATACTGATTGGTTGATGGGGTATTCACATCAAGGTTAAGGCCTTTTGAGTAATCTTTGTGGCAGACCCTGAATGCTCTTTTGTTGTTGATAGTTTACCTCCATTTTGGAATTGTTTGATTCTCATGGATAGTCTGAACAGCATCAAACCAGAATGTCACTCACTCCACTATCTTTGCCCAAGTACTGAGATGCTGAGCCCTCACATTGCCAACATGCAAAACATCGCAGATGGGAAATATCAGACTTCACCCCACAACCTCAGCTCCACCCATCCCAAAGTGTCTGATGGAAACGTGCTTCTGTAAGTATTATTCCGAAGGCGTTCTGACATGATCCGATCTATGCCAAGTTATCCTGCTGAATTGAGAGTGGTAATAGAATCAATAAAAACCCCTTGGCAGGGCTTCTGAGCAGGACACAATGTGCATCCAGTGAATAACAGTGGAAACTAACCAATGCAATATCCATGTTCTCATGAGAGGTATTTGAGTTGAGTATTGCCAAATAATAGGAGGCAGCATCATGTTTCTGAAAAAGACCAATTGTACCAGTGGAGTTTCAATGCTCCAGACTGTTCGGGAACAGACAATACTTCCAGAAATTATAGTTTTTGAAGAACATTAGAAGCAAGAACATTTTAACTTTTCAAACTCACACAAACATCTGCCATCCATGAAGCTGTCAGCCTCTAAACCAGGCAACAGCCACAGTGGATAATAAAAACTGCTCGCCACTTCCAATCTCAGAGTTACAGATGTGCAATTTGTGTTTTCGGAGCAAGTTGCCAGAATATCGACAAGGTAACAAAATTACTTTTGCTACTCTATGAAGATGCACTTATTGCAATAAAAGTGTGTCTTGTTCTTCATGTAATTTGGACTGAAAAGGGCACTCTGTTGTCGTTACATTCTGCTCATAATTCCGAGCGATCAAAAGCCCTTGGGCAACTATTTCATAAAACAAACCCATCTCTGCATCATTCAATGGGATATTCACTTGAATTGCTACAAACCAATAGGTCACTTAAGAGAATACAAATGCTCTTTCATTCTGGTATAATATAGCTCCTGTCCACTGAGATCATGTCATTTCTTCTGCATAAATGCACAAATTATTTTATAACTCAAATATTGTCATATCTCATTTCTGATAATCATAATATTTTTTTTTAAGTTGGACTGAATGAATGAAAAGACAAAAGTGAGTGGGTGGCACAGGCAAAAATAAAGGTAAAACACTTTCTGGGGGGAAATTAAATGACGCAAGCAATCAATTATCATTCCATATTGCACTCGCATTTACACAATGATATTTAAGTGTTGGATTACATTTATTTTAAGAGCAGGTCAACAATGTTTGGACTGTGTCACAACTGAATCAAGGAGAATTAAAAATTGAAAAGTTCAAGAAAAAAAATCCATATCTCGATGCTGCCTCACCTCCTGAGTTTCTCCAGCATTTTTATCTACCTTCGATTTTTCCAGCATCTGCAGTTCCTTCTTAAACATAGTGGCATTTAAGACGCTTTTGGATAGCAGGACTGCCAACTCTCACTCATTGAGCGTGAGACTCACGCATTTCACCAAATTCTCACGCTCTCACGCTGATCACAAATTTCTGACGCTCTGTCGTGAGAAATTCTGTGATCAACAAGAATTTCAAAACTCATATCAACTGCATGGGCCGCGGGTGTTGGAGAGTCAGGGCTGAGGGAGGGATGGAAGTAGAAGCGGTGGCAGGGACAGATGCGGACAGGGAGCCGTGGCTGGTGAGTATGCCGGGCAGTGCTGGCTCAAAGGGTCGAATGGCCTACTTTTGCACCTATTGTCTATTGTCTAAAACACTCTTGACTGACTCTCTTGACTCTTGAAAACAATACTCCATCCAATGTGATCAGTTTTGAGTGTGGAAACAAGACTCTTTATCATAACTAAATTATTCCCCTTTTCAAGATGGAGGGAGGAATTCAGGAAAATAATAAACATTGTGGAAGTGTCAAAACTGCTGTCTCACAGCGTTGGGAGACCTGGATTCCATCCTGACCTCGGATGCTGTCTGCATGGAATTTGCACGTTAGCTGATGTAACCACCTGGGTTTCCTCCACGTGCTCTGGTTTTTTCCCCCATCTCCCAAAGACATGTGGGTTTGTAGTTAAGTGGCCCAAATGTGTTGCCAGTTGATGCGAATTTGGGATATCAGAGAACTAGTGTTAACGTGTGATCAATGTTCAACATCGATTATGTGGGCCAAAGGGCCTATTTCCATGCTCTAAACTAAACTGTGTGGTACTAAATAAGTTGCGAGCTCCAAGCCGACAATACTTGCCAATGCCTTAGTTTTAATTTTTCAAAACTGTTAAGATTCAAGGAAGGTTTCATTCGTCTTGGAAAAAAAAGAATCACCAATGCAACTTCTTTATTCAAAAAGGAAGAACAAAAACATGATCCCACAATTAGCTTAACATCTATTACGGAAAAATGCATGATGCTGGTATAAAATACATTACAGCAACAAAATTCAAGAGACTCAACACCAAATGCTACTAAGCTTGCTGGTGATACTATGATCGGTTGGGAAATACGAAGCTTCAATGGAAAGTGGAATAGGTTTGAATGTAAAATACTTGGGAAATTGATTTAATATGGGAAATGTGTAAATGTTTAATGTGTAAATGTATCATTTGCCATGGAAAATAAAAGAGCTGTAATGCATTAGCTAAATTTCTTAAGATACAGTATAGAAACAAGCCCTTTGGCCCACTCTGTCTACACTAACTATTGATTGTATGCTGCCCAAGCAAAATATGAGGTGCTGTTCCTCCAATTTGTGCTTGACCTTACTCTGACAAAAGAGGAGGCTAGAGGAGGAGCAATATGAAAATAACTCTCTAATATGCCCTCTTTCTCCGTTCCTCCCCCACAATATACTAGTTTACTCGACGTCCTGTGAGTTTCATTGTCTGTATGATTTGTTATCACCTAGACCACAGGCAACAATGGACCGTTTACTTGATCATCGTTACTTTTTTTCATATCTTTCATTCACTTGTTCTATGTCTCATTATATCACCATATATAATCTTTTGTTCCCCTTTTGCCGTACTCTCAGTCTGAAGAAGGGTCTCATCCCGAAACATGACCCATCCCTTTTCTACAGAGATGCTGCCTGACCCACTGAGTTGCTCCAGTCTGTCTTCAGTTTAAACCAGCATCTGCAGTCCTTTCCTAGAGACAAGGTCTGTATGGGAAGGGAAGTTAAGTGTTTAATTGAATTGGACACTCCAATGTTGTTTAAAGGAGTCATGAGAATGTCATCCCAAATTGAGTGAACAATCCAAATCGTAAATTGGCACCAATTGGTAATCCAAATGGTAACATCTTGCATTCCAAATCAACATTGTTCCTTCAATAAACAACATTGTAAGAGATTATTTTGTAATTTATCTTACTGATGAATATGATTAACAGCTGTATTTACTTATTACAATGACTACATCCTCAAGCACTTCAGTGAAAATGAAGCAATTGCAATTGCCATTAACATGAGAGGTAATATCTAATTCAAGCTTGTGTCCTTAATTTCAATGTTGTCAGAAACTAACAACGGTGTAATAGTATCAAGAGACATTGATATTCATGGAGTGTAGCAGTTGCATTAGTTTGCATGGCTACAGCATTTTTTCCTTGAAGTCACAGTAACATTAAAAGTCACATATCACAGATCTCAGGTACACAGTTAAAGAGAGTACAATTTTATTGCAGATGTCACCTTTCTTTTGTGCTTGCAAGAGTGGTAGCATTAAAACAAATTGAAATGAATAGGATAGCTAAACAATGTAAAAAATTAAACAAAAGTCAACGTCTACATCACACAGCAGAACAGCATAGAAATCCTTTGCCTTGATCAAAATGTAACATTTAGTTATCTTTATTTGCAATGCAGCATTGAAATGATAAATAAATCAAAATGCATTAGATGATCCTTTCTGCTTTCCCTTAAGAGTTGCCATTATTACTTGTCAAGATCAATTCAACAGGTCATCAGCTACATGGACACATTCGGAATGGGCATAGAACAAAAATGTACTGGATGGGCTGGAGTGCCACTGTGTTGTGGTTCGTTTTAGGTCTTTCAGGTCTTAGACAAAACACCATTAATTAGGTCTTCCCAATTTCAAGGTATATTACACAGACTTTTCATTTTCACTAATAGTGCTTGTTGCAATAAAGACAATCATGTCAATCATAAAGACCATAGCTATTCCCTCTTCAGCCTCTGGGGCCAGTCAATATTGTTTTAATTCATGGCAAGGCAGCTCTCTTTTTTAGTCAGTTTATGTTCAGGGGCTGAATACACTCATCCCACATGATTATTATGCTTTGCCCATAGTTCGTAGGGTACTTGGACCAGAGCCACAGTTGTCAAATCCTCAGTAGGCAGCTGCTTCTTTTCATAGTGTCCCATTCCTTTCTGACCCATGTGATCTTTCCTTCTGTGTCATTGGCAAATTTAAAACATGAATTGTTTGTTTTTCCTTCAGTCATTTTATCAGTTTTGCTATTCTTTCGCTGTTGCTGGAGGTTGCTACGATTAAGTGTGACTCAGAGATGTCTCCCATCTCCCTGTAGGAGTACTGGAGCCCCTTCCTCTTCACGGGATCTTAGTGTCATAGCGCCTGTTGTTAGTGACTGGTGGCCAGGCAAGGGGGAAGTATTCTACACTATTTCCAATTTTGATTCTCTCCCCGAATTCGTTCCTCATCCCCCCTCTCTGTAAACAGGGACGCTATGCCAGACAAGGGGTCCCCGGGGATATTATGCTTTGGTTTTTACATACCAATTGTTTAATATTATGTTGGACAACCATATTCTCTCTTTTAAAAAAATCTATTCATTATGTAATCTTTACATTTTCCTGGATCCAAATAACACATATGCTGTACCGAAGTCCCACATCACTCTTACATGCATAACACATATGGTGTACTGAAGCTCCCACATGTACCGGAACTCCCACATTACTCTTATCCCAATCCTATCCTATTACTGGCACAAAATCAGTTTAATACCTCAGACAGCCAACTTCGTCTGAGTCAAGGATCCCAAAAATTGTCTTACCTTGCGTTGTCTGTTCTGAAAGATCTTGGCAGGGAACCAGATCACTTCGGACGAAGGACCACAGTGTTACTGGGCGTAATCAGGAAGTTATCAGGAGTTCAGACTCAAGGGGTCCGATAGTGCACTGTCTACTCCCTTCGAGATCCCGGCCAAACTGTAGCCTCTTACTCAGTCTTCAGAGATAGGTTCCAGCAAGATCCTGCTCAACTACGCCAATGTTGTGGTTCGTTTTACTTCTAACAGATGAAAACGCAATAAAATTAATAATCAAGTAGTAAAATCTTTATTTTGCCAAGAGAGTGTGGTAGTAACTCTTACAGTATATAGATACAGACTATACAGAGCAACTCTATCCCCACATAAAGTTTAATCAGATATATTTATACTCCAATAATCAGCGATTCAGCAATATCTCACAGAGCATTGTACAGCCTCTGGCCTCGTAAGATTGACAGGTTCTTCCGAGGAAGCTATTTTTTGCAAATCAAGCACTCTTGTTATTTGACCTTGTTGATCTATTGTTTAACTACATTTCAACCTGTAGAACAGAGGAAAAGAACTGTTGTCTGAACATTCCTCTAATTGTTTATATTATAGAGCAAAAACATCAAGTGTTATAGTGCTAGTGTAATGGGAGAAAGGTGAAAAGCCTTTCTGCTTCTAATTCTACAGCTGAATCCATTTTGTAATAGTTTAAATATTTTAAACTTCCTCAACTGGACATGAAAATACGGACTTAGTTTCCCTTCAAAAAACACCAATCTCTAACAGTTCCACTCTGCATTCTGCCGTCATCTTTCCTTCAGGTGGAGCAGCACTGAGATTTTAATCATAGATCTTATTCTAGCTAAGGAAGGGCCCGGACCCAAAATGTCATTTATTCATGTTTTCCAGAGATGCTGACCTGCACAATTACTCCAACACTTTGTCTCCTTTCTCGTTCTATAATCAAAACTGTCCAAAACTGGAAAGGACAGGGCACGACCCATTTGGTTTAGGCTGACTTTCCTTCAAACACTGACGATGATTTACTATTTTTCAAACAGGATCGCATATAATTTGATATGGTAAACAACTTTCCACCACAATCCTGCTTCAATCAGCGCCTCTAGTTCCTTTGAAGATGGGATTCGGAATTTCAATGAATACTCTTTTGAACTTCCATGGTAGAGAGCATATTGGTTAGTTCCATCGCAGCCTGGTTTGGCAACTTGAACACCCAGGGAAGAAGGTGATTACAAAAACTGACGGACACTCCCTGGTTCATCACGGGTACTGCACCATCAAAGGGATCTATAAAAGGCACTGCATCAAAAAGGCAACCAGCATCATCAAGGACCCACACCACCCTGTTCCTGTACATTTGTTAATTAAGCATTCTTAATGTGACTCTTGACTCTTCCATGGATAAACGAGTTCTGAATCCAAACTACCAAAGCACCATGGTTCCCAAGACTTATAACCCTCTTAATCAGCCTACTATAAAGGACTATCAAATGCCTTACTAAAATCCATGTTGATACCATCCACTCTTCTACCTTTAATCACCTTTGTCAACTCATCAAAAAAAAATCAAGCTAGTAAGACAGGACTTGTTGTGACTGAAGCCAAGCTAACTACCCTTAATAACCTCTTTCTCTTCCAAATGTGAGCAAATCCTATCTCAAAGATAGTCTCCAATGTTGGAGCTTAATTTCATTTAATACTGGTTCCAAAGCAAGACACCATTCAGGTGATAACATTTCACCACTAACTTCTATCCAGCAATCAAATACACCCGGACAATTTCCGACATCTCACTGTTTAAGAAGGAACTGCAGATGCTAGATAATCGAAGGTAGATAAAAATGCTGGAGAAACTCAGTGGGTGAGGCAGCATCTATGAAGCAAAGGAAATAGGCAACGTTTCGGGCCAACATCTCACTACCATTTCTAGACCTCACTATCTCATAGAAACATAGAAAATAGGTGCAGGAGTAGGCCATTCGACCCTTCGAGCCTGCACCACCATTCAATGTGATCATGGCTGATCATCCAACTCAGTATCCCGTACCTGCCTTCTCTCCATACCCCTTGATCCCTTTAGCCACAAGTGCCACATCTAACGCCCTCTTAAATATAGCCAATGAATTGGCCTCAACTACCTTCTGTGGCAGAGAATTCCAGAGACTCACCACTCTCTGTGTAAAGAATGTTTTCCTCATTTCGGTCCTAAAGGAATTCCCCCTTATCCTTAGACTGTGACCCCTTGTTCTAGACTCCCCCAACATCGGGAACAATCTTCCAGCATCTAGCTTGTCCAACCCCTTAAGAATTTTGTAAGTTTCTATAAGATCCCCCCTCAATCTTCTAAATTCCAGCGAGTACAAGCCGAGTCTATCCAATCTTTCCTCATATGAAAGTCCTGACATCCCAGGAATCAGTCTGGTGAATCTTCTCTGTACCCCCTCTATGGCAAGGATGTCTTTCCTCAGATTTGGAGACCAAAACTGTACCCAATACTCCAGGTGTGGCTCACCAAAACCCTGTACAACTGCAGTAGAACCTCCCTGCTCCTATACTCAAATCCTTTCGCTATGAATGCTAACATACCATTTGCTTTCTTCACTGCCTGCTGCACCTGCATGCCTACTTTCAATGACTGGTGTACCATGACACCCAGGTCTCGTTGCATCTCCCCCTTTCCTAATCTGCCACCATTCAGATAATAGTCTACCCTCATGTTTTTGCCACCAAAGTGGATAACCTCACATTTATCCACATTATACTGCATCTGCCATGCATCTGCCCATTCACTCAGCCTATCCAAATCACCCTGCAGCCTCCAAGCATCCTCCTCACACCTAACTATACCCCCCAGCTTGGTATCATCTGCAAATTTGGAGATGTTGCATTGAATTCCCTCGTCCAAATCATTAATATATATTGTAAATAGCTGGGGTCCCAGCACTGAGCCTTGCGGCACCCCACTAGTCACTGCCTGCCATTCTGAAAAGGACCCGTTTACTCCTACCCTTTGCCTCCTGTCTGCTAGCCAGTTCTCTATCCACATCAATACTGAACCCCCAATACCGTGTGCTTTAAGTTTGTATGCTAATCTCTTATGCGGGACCTTGTCGAAAGCCTTCTGAAAGTCTAGATATAACACATCCACTGGTTCTCCCTTATCCACTCTACTAGTTACATCCTCAAAAAATTCTATCAGATTTGTCAGACATGATTTACCTTTCGTAAATCCATGCTGACTTTGTCCAATGATTTCACCACTTTCCGAATGCGCTGCTATCCCATCTTTAATAACTGACTCTAGCAGTTTCCCCACTACCGATGTTAGACTAACTGGTCTGTAATTCCCCGCTTTCTCTCTCCCTCCTTTTTTAAAAAGTGGGGTTACATTAGCTACCCTCCAATCCTCAGGAACTACTCCAGAATCTAAGGAATTTTGAAAAATTATCACTAATGCATCCACTATTTCTGTGGCTACCTCCTTGAGTACTCTGGGATGCAGACTATCTGGCCCTGGGGATTTATCGGCCTTCAATCCGTTCAATTTACCCAACACCACCTCCCGGCTAACCTGGATTTCACTCAGTTCCTCCATCTTATTTGACCCCCGTTCCACTGCTATTTCCGGCAGATTATTTATGTCTTCCTTATTGAAGACAGAACCAAAGTAGTTATTCAATTGGTCTGCCATGGCCTTGTTCCCCATGATCAATTCACCTGTTTCTGACTGCAAGGGACCAACATTTGTTTTAACTAGTCTCTTTCTCTTCACATATCTATAAAAACCTTTGCAGTCAGTTTTTATGTTCCCTGCCAGTTTCCTTTCATAATCTATTTTCCCTTTCCTAATTAAGCCCTTTGTCCTCCTCTGCTGCATTCTGAATTTCTCCCAGTCCTCCGGTAGGCTGCTTTTTCTGGCAAATTTGTATGCCTCATCTTTTGTTTTTATCCTATCCCTGATTTCCCTTGTTATCCATGGATGCACCACCTTCCCCGATTTATTCTTTTGCCAAACTGGTATGAACAACTTTTGTACTTCATCCATGCAGTCTTTTAATACCTTCCATTGCACATCCACTGTCAACCCTTTAAGAATCACCTGCCAGTCTATCTTGGCCAATTCACATCTCATACCTTCAAAGTTACCTTTGTTCAAGTTCAGAACCCTTGTTTCTGACTTAATTTTGTCACTCTCCATCCTAATGAAGAACTCAACCATATTATGGTCACTCTTGCCCAAGGGGCCACGCACAACAAGACTGCTAACTAACCCTTCCTCATTACTCAATACCCAGTCTAGAATAGCCTGCTCTCTCGTTGGTTCCTCCACATGTTGGTTGAGAAAACTATCCCGCATACATTCCAGGAAATCCTCTTCCTCAGCACCCCTGCCAATTTGATTCACCCAATCTACATGCAGATTGAAGTCACCCATTATAACCGTGTTACCCTTGTTGCACGCATTTCTAATTTCCTGTTTGATGCCATCCCCAACTCCAATACTACTGTTAGGTGGCCTGTACACAGCTCCCACTAGCGTTTTCTGCCCCTTAGAGTTTCGCAGCTCTACCCATATCGATTCCACATCCTCCACGCTAATGTCCTTCCTTTCTATTGCATTAATCTCCTCTCTCACCAGCAACGCTACCCCACCTCCTTTTCCTTTTCGTCTATCCCTCCTGAATATTGAATATCCCTGGATGTTCAGCTCCCAGCCTTGGTCATCCTGGAGCCATGTCTCCGTGATCCCAACTATAGCATAGTCATTAATCGCTATCTGCACCTTCAACTCATCCACCTTATTACGAATGCTCCTCGCATTGAGACACAAAGCCTTCAGGCTTGTTTTTACAACACTCTTACTCCTTATACAATTATGTTGACAAGTGGCCCCTTTCACATCGATCCCTATTACACTTGGCCATACTCTCCTATCCCTTTGTGAGCTTTCTTTCCCGTTAATTCTGGGGTCATTAACCATCCCTTTACTCTCTTTCCCTTTAACTTCGTTCTCGATTATCCCATTTGACCCCCCACCCCCCTTATTCAGTTTAAAACCATCCGTGTAGCAGTGGCAAACCTGCCGGCCAGAATGCTGGTCCCCCACCTATTAAGATGCAATCCGTCCCTTTTGTACAGATCCCCCTTACTCCAAAACAGATCCCAGTGATCTAAGAATCTAAATCCCTGCCCCCTGCACCAGTTCCTCAGCCACACATTCAGGTCCCGTATCTCCCTGTTCCTGCTCTCGCCAGCACGAGGAACTGGAAGCAAACCGGAGATAACAACCCTGGAAGTCCTGCTTTTCAGCATTTTTCCAAGCTCTCTGAAGTCCCGCTGCAAAATATTCATCCCCTTCTTTCCAACATCATTTGTGCCAACATGCACGACCACTTCCGGCTGTTCACCTTCGCCCTTGAGGATTGTCTGCACTCTGTCCGTAACATCCTGGATCCTGGCACCAGGAAGGCAGCACACCATCCTGGAATCCCGTCTGTTGCCGCAAAAACCCCTGTCCGTACCTCTCGCAATGGAGTCTCCAACTACAATGGCGTTGCCCGACTTTGGCCTCTTTGGTTTTGGCTCATCAGCCCTCAAAGGTGGCAGACTACTGACCGACATCTACTATAAACCCACTGACTCCCATGGCTATCTGGACTACACTTCTTCCCACTCTGCTTCCTGTAAGGACTCCACCCCCTAGTCCCCATTCCTCTGTCTACACCGCATCTGCACCCAGGATGAGGTGTTCCAAACCAGGGCATCGGATATGTCCTCATTCTTTAGGGAATGGAGGTTCCCCTCTTCTACTATAGATGAGGCTCCCACCAGGGTCTCTTCTATACCCCGTAACCCAGCTCTCACTCCCTATCTCCCCACTCGTAACAAGTAACCCCTTGTCCTAACCTTTCATCCTACCAGCCGTCACACAAAACAAATAATCCTCTGACATTTTCGCCACTTCCCACCACTGGCCACTTCTTGCCATCTCCTCCCCTTTCGGCTTTCCGCAGAGACCGGTCCCTCCGTAACTCCATGGTCAATTCATACCTTCCCACCCAAACCACCCCCTCTCCTAGCACTTTCCCTTGCAACCGCAGGAAATGCTACACTTGTCGCTTTACCTTCCCCCTTGACTCCATTCAAGGACCCAAGCAGTCTTTCCAGGTCTGGCAGAGGTTCACCTGCACCTCCTCCAACCTCATCTATTGCATCCGCTGCTCTAGATGTCAGCAGCTCTACATCGGTGAGACCAAGTGTAGGCTTGGCGATAGCTTCGCCCAACACCTCCGCTTGGTTCGCAATAGCCAACCTGATCTCCCGGTGGCTCAGCACTTCAACTCCTCCTCCCATTCCGAATCTGACCTCTCTGTCCTAGGCCTCCTCCATGGCCAGAGTGAGGCCCACCGTAAATTGGAGGAGCAGCACCTCATATTTTGCTTGGGTAGTTTACACCCCAGCGGTATGAATATTGACTTCTCCAATTTTAGGTAGTCCCTGCTTCCTCCTTCTTTCCCCTCCCCTTCCCAGTCTCCCATAGCCCACTGTCTCTGCCTCTTCCTTTCTTCTTCATGCCCCCCCAACCTCCACATCAGTCTGAAGAAGGGTCTCGACCCAAAACGTCACCTATTCCTTTCGCTCCATAGATGCTGCCTCACCCGTTGAGAATCTTCAGCATTTTTGTCTACCATTTTCTCAGCAATCAGTATTAAAATTCAAAGGGCAGTTCCATAAATAAATAAGTGTCCACAGAGCACATGCTACTGCCGACAATTGAATGAAGGTTGCTCAAGATATATGGTTTTCAAACTATGACCACGAGACATTCTCCTATCAAGTCCAAGACAATGGGCTGTTAATTTGCCAACATCAAAACAAGCAATAAACACCTACAGACAAATGATTTTGCATCACTGTGGCTGAGATCAAGGAAGCTCCACACTAGACATATTTTGTCACTGAGTACACCAAAAGCACATATTGTCAGAAGTCTATTTGCTCTAGCGAAAATTAGGATAAAAAAAAGTCAAAAGAGTTTATTGTCATGTGTCCCTGACAGGACAATGAAATTCTTTCTTTGCTTCAGCACAACAGCACATAGTAGGCATTAACTGCAAAACAGATCAGTGTGTCCATATTCCATTATATACGTAAATACACACATGAATGAATAAATTGATAAAGTGCAAATAACAGATAAAGGGGTATTAATGTTCAGTGTTTTGTCTGAGCCAAGTTTAACAGCCTGATAGTCTGAAGAAGGGTTTCGACCCGAAACGTCGCCTATCTCCTTCGCTCCTTAGATGCTGCTGCACCCGCTAAGTTTCTCCAGCCTTTTGTGTACCCTGGATTCTCCAGCATCTGCAGTTCCTTCTTTAACACTTAATAGCCTGATGGCTGTGGGAAAGTTGCTATTCCTGAACCTGGTCGTTGCAGTTCTCAGGCTCCTGTACCTTCTGCCTGTGGCCAGGATGGTGTGGGTCCTTGGTGGTGCTGCCAACCTTTTTGAGGCAGCGACTGCGATAGATCCCCTCCAAAGAAGGGAGGTCAGAGCCGATGATGGACTGGGCAGTGTTTACTACTTTTTGTAGTCTTTTCCTCTCCACGGCACTCAAGTTGCCGAACCAAGTCCAGGCGCTTTTCAAGGGTTCACTCCTCTGAAGGATTTCCTGACGTCAGCCTCTGTGACTGAGACTGAAATACCATCACAGCGAATGGGGCTCGGGAAGGCACATCATTCTCCCTATCAAAGTGTGCGTAAAACGCAGTGAGCTCGTCAGGGAGTGATGTTTCGCCGACATTCGAGCTGCCTCCTGGTTTTGCTTTGTAGGAGGTGATTGCATTCAGGCCCCGCCACAGCTGATGAACATCTGTCTCATCCTCCAGCTTGGAGCAGATGTCCCTTTTGGCCTTTTTGATGGCCTTACCAAGGTCATATCTGGACTTCTTGTAGACCACTGTATCATCAGACATGAATGCCCGGTATCTGGTCTTCAGAAGAGTGCGGATCTCAAAGTTCGTCCAAGGTTTCTGATTGGGAAACACTCGGAAGGTTTTGGTGGGGGTGCAGTCCTCCACACATTTCTTAATGAAGTCGGTAACGACTGTGGCATATTCGTTCAAGTCCATTGCCGAGTCCTTGAACATTGCCCAGTCTACAGAATCCAAACAGTCCTGTAGTTGTTCCTCTACCTGCAGAAACAATGGAGGCTTCCCCTTTGTTTCCATGTACTGAGTTTACTGTACCTGCTGTTTATGCAGACCTCCGCTGGAACGGGGATTCCTTCACAGACGGCAGCTCCAGCTCCATAATGAACAGAGGTTCCCTCAAAGTCGTTGTTCCCGGAAGATCCAGCCCGTCGGCTCTGGAGGTCATCCCGGGGTCTCCACGTACAGGAACTGCGTTCCTCAGTCGGGTCAGGTGATTCCCGGCCAGCGTGGGAAGTTTTAAAGTCCGGGGCCCCTGCAGCTGCGGGAGATCGCGAAATTGCGAGAGCTTTGAGGCGCTCAAGTAGCTTGTCTGCAACGGCAGTTTTCTGCCGTTTTCCTGATCCAGGTAAGTTGTTGGAAGTTGTAGTTGAGTCTATTAAGTTCCGGAGCTCCGCAAACGTCGCCGCAGGCAGGCGCCATCTTGCATCTGGATATTTGTTTACCCAGAATCTTGGGTGTCCGAGTTCTCTGTTCTGAAACATTTAGACCATCCATCTGATTTATTTTGTCCCAGCAAAGGTGTTTTAACATTCAGTGGTGTCTTCGCAGTTACAGTTTGCTCCCACATGTAATTGTAAAATAACTATTTTTCAGACTCAAAATGTTGAAATGTCATTGCAGTCACTGAAATTGTATTGATTCACCCATTGTTATCTTTGTTCTTAAGAGTATACAATCTTGAAGTACTCTGAATTTGTTGAGAGTCCACTGAGAAATTCTTGATGAGAATTCATGCTTATAATCAGGGGTAAAAACCTTTGCATCTATCAGCTTTCATGACAGTCACAAGATATGGCACCACCTCAACCCAACCAACCCATCAATATTCTAGTGTGCTGTGGGATCAAATGAAATGGTAGGTTTGGCTTTCTTACAATTTTCCATGTTGATTCCAATCTAGGAAAGCATCCAATTCTTTGCATAGAACTTTAGCAGAGTGTATGGTTTGATAGCAGACAAACAAAATCCAAACAGCAATCAAGGGTACAATTTCAATTTTGTCTCTTTGGATTGCAAGGTGACTTCAGACAGAACATTCGTCTCTTATCAGAAAAATATAATCGCATCTTTTGAGTTATAGTTTTCCAACAAATATACAGGTCACACTCTGCAAATGAACTATGTCAACCAAGATGTGTAGGAAGGAACTGCAGATGCTGGTTTATACCGCAGATAGACACAAAATGCTGGAGTAACTCTGCCCTCTGGAGAAAAGGAAAAGGTGACATTTTTGGGTTGGAACCCTTCTTCAGACTCCAGTCTGAAAAGAGGTTCCAAGCCAAAACATCATCTAGATCCTTTCTCCAGGGATGCTACTTGACCTGCCGAGTTACTCTGGATTTTGTGTCCATCAACCAAGGTTTTGATGCACCGATCTTGAAAATTAATCTTTCTAGTTCAGCAGAGTTAATTGCACAGCTTGGAACTGTATTTTTCATTTCCATGAAACAGAAGCATTCTCCCCTCTTTCCCCAACATCTCCCACTCACTGCAATGCAAAAGGCACTTGCTGAGTTCTTCCAACATATTCCTGCTTTGTCTTGGATTTTTGCTCCAATTACATTGCCACTTTTTATTCTAAATACATTTAGTTCAATTGTGTTGCAGACTAAAAATAATTCCAACTGCAGACTTGTTTTATTCTACGAAGTTTCAATCTGCTCGTAGATCTGTCCTGCCCTATTGTTTAATTCCTTGCCTACATCAGAGGTGTACTATTATGAACTCATGGTGCAGTTTGATTTCTCGTCTTTATTTTCTATCATTAAAGTAATTCAAAATTCATTAATGGGAGCTATTCTGTATGAAAATTTATATTCATGGTGAAACAAATAACCTCAACATTAATAGGCCATAAGGACATGTATAATGGCGTCCATTATCATTGAGTATCTGAAAATGGTGATGGTTGCCTAATCTTAACAAATATAAGTGATATTCCGTGTTCTTTTGTCACAAGGTATCATTCACTTGGGGCAGATATTTTTTCAGCCATCCAAAATGGACCATTGGTGCTCACTCGGTCTTAAGGGGTTGGACAAGCTAGATGCTGGAAGATTGTTCCCGATGTTGGGGGAGTCCAGAACAAGGGGTCACAGTCTAAGGATAAGGGGGAATTCCTTTAGGACCGAAATGAGGAAAACATTCTTTACACAGAGAGTGGTGAGTCTCTGGAATTCTCTGCCACAGAAGGTAGTTGAGGCCAGTTCATTGGCTATATTTAAGAGGGCGTTAGATGTGGCACTTGTGGCTAAAGGGATCAGGGGGTATGGAGAGAAGGCAGGTACGGGATACTGAGTTGGATGATCAGCCATGATCACATTGAATGGCGGTGCAGGCTCGAAGGGCCGAATGGCCTACTCCTGCACCTATTTTCTATGTTTCTATGTTTCTATGTTGTTTAAAGATAAATGCAATAAAATTTCATTATTCTGGAAAAAAAATGGAACATTTTTTTTACACTAGTGATCTGGTATCAATTGTTTGTATAAAATATTCAGTGCCCAGGTGATTGATTAAGTCCTAAACGCACATTATTGATCCAAAAACAACATGCTGCAAATAATTTCTTCTGCACATACAATAATGGTTTGGAAAAACAAAACAAAACTGTCATATAAAAATGAACAACTGCAATTAAAACTATGAAAGTCACTTAACAAGAGTTATATTTGCATGAAATATGTCCTTTCTTGATTCCCAGTACTAGTTTCCAGCAGCATATGTTCTAATCCATAAAATCCTGACATTCAACTAACATGCAATATGTGTGGATTTAAATAATTACATAGAAAATACGTGCAAAAGGAGGCCATTTGACCATTCGAGCCAGCACCAGCATTCATTGTGATCATGGCTGATCATCCACAATCAGCTAACCCGTCCCTACCTTTTCCCCGTATCCCTTGATTGTGCTTGCCCCTAGAGCTCTATCTAACTCTCTTTGAAATTCATCCAGTAAATTGACCTCTCCTGCCATCTGTAGCAGAGAATTCCACAAATTCTAAATTCAAAAAAACGTTTTTTCTCATCTCAGTTTTAAATGGCCTCCCCTTTATTCTTAGACTGTGGCCCCTGGTTCTACCCCAACATTAACCATATAACATATAACAACCATATAACAATTACAGCACGGAAACAGGCCTTCTTAGCCTTTCAGTCTGTGCCGACCATTTATTTTCCCCTAGTCCCATCTACCTGCACTCAGACCATACCCTCCATTCCCTCCACTTCCACATACACATCCACTTTACTTTTAAATGTTAAAATCGATCCTGCCTCCACCACTTCTGCTGGAAGCTCATTCCACACAGCCACCACTCTCTGAGTAAAGAAGTTCCCCCTCATGTTACCCCTAAACTTCTGTCCCATAATTCTCATGTCATGCCCTCTTGTTTGAATCTTCCCTACCCTCAATGGGAAAAGCTTATCCACATCAACTCTGTCTATCCTTTTCATCATTTTAAAGACCTCAATGAAGTCCCCCCTTAACCTTCTGCACTCCAAAGAATAAAGACCTAACTTGTTCAACCTTTCTCTGTAACTTAGTTGCTGGAACCCAGGCAACATTCTAGTAAATCTTCTCTGTACTCTCTCTATTTTGTTGACATCCTTCCTATAATTAGGCGACCAAAATTGTACACCATACTCCAGAATTGGTCTCACCAATGCCTTGTACAATTTTAACATTACTTCCCTACTCCTATATTCAATGCTCTGATTTTTGAAGGCCAGCACACCAAAATCTTTCTTCACCACCCTATCTACATGCAATTCCACCTTCAGGGAACTATGCACAGTTATTCCTAGATCCCTCTGTTCCACAGCATTCCTCAATTCCCTACCATTTACCATGTACGTCCTATTTTGATTTGTCCTGCCAAGAGGTAACACTTCACACTTATCAGCATTAACCTCCATCTGCCATCTTTCAGCCAACTTTTCCAAATGGCCCAAATCTACTTCATTACCCACAACACCACCTATTTTGGTATCATTTGCATACTTACTTATCCAATTTTCCACCCCATCATCCAGATCATTGATGTACATGACAAACAACAGTGGACCCAACACAGATCCCTGAGGCACCCCACTGGTCACCGGCTTCCAACCTGACAAACAGCCATCCACCATTACTCTCTGACATCTCCCATTCAGCCACTGTTGAATCCATCTTGCTACTCCGCCATTGACACCCAAAGATTGAACCTTCTTAACCAACCTTCCATGGGGAACCTTGTCAAAGGCCTTACTGAAATCCATATAGACAACATCCACTGCTTTACCCTCATCAATTTCCCTAGTAACCTCTTCAAAAAATTCAAGGTTTGTCAAACATGACCTTCCAGGCACAAATCCATGTTGACTGTTCCTGATCAGACCCTGTTTATCCAGATACTTATATATATTATCTCTAAGTATCCTTTCCATTAATTTGCCCACCACTGACGTCAAACTAACAGGTCTATAATCGCTAGGCTTATTCTTTGAACCCTTTTTAAACAATGGAACAACATGCGCAGTATGCCAATCCCCGTACACCAGCATTATCCACACGCAATGGACAATTTACAATGTTTTGTTACCAAAGCCAATTAACCTACACACCTGTACATCTTTAGAGTGTTGGAGGAAACTGGAGCTCCTGGAGAAAACCTGCACAATCACGAGGAGAATGTACAAACTCCATAGTTCAATATCCTTCTCCTTGGTGAATACCGAAGAAAAGAAATTGTTCAATATCTTCCCCTCTCTAATGGTCCAATTGTATCCCTTGTTATCCTTTTGCTATTAATATAGCTGTAAAAACCCTTTGGATTTACTTTCACCTTTCTTGCCGAAGCAACCTCATATCTTCTTTTAGCCTTTCTAATTTCTTTCTTAAGATTCTTTTTACATTCTTTATACTCCTCTAGCACCTCATTTACTCCATGCCTCCTATAATTATTGTAGATATCTCTCTTTTTTCGAAACAAGTGTCCAATTTCCATTGGAAACCATGGCTCTTTACAATTTTTACTACTTCATTTCAACCGAACAGGGACACAAAGATTCTGTACTCTTAAAATTTCCCCTTTAAATGTCCTCCATTTCTCTTCCACATCCTTCCCATAAAACAAAATGTCCCAGTTCATTCCTTTTAAATCCTTATGCATTCCCTCAAAGTTAGCCTTTCTCCAATCAAAAATCTCAAGCCTAGGTCCAGTTCTGACTCTCTCCATAATTATATTGAAACTAATGGTATTGTGATCACTGGTCCCGAAGTGCTCACCAACGCATACCTCCGTCACCTGACCTGCCTCATTTCCTAACAGGAGGTCCAGCACTGCCCCTTCTCTGGTTGATACCTCTCTGTATTGCTGCAAAAAACTATCCTGCACACATTTAACAAACTCCAAACCATCCAGCCCATTTACAGAATGTGTTTCCCAGTCTATTTTTGGAAAATTGAAATCTCCCACAATCACTACCTTGTGCTTACTACTAATATCTGCTATCTCCTCACATATTTGCTCTTCCAATTCTCGCTCCCCATTTGGTGGTCTATAATACACCCCTAAAAGTGTTGCTACACCGTTCCCACTTCGCAGTTCCACCCAAATAGCCTCCCTAGACGAGCACTCTAATCTAACCTGCCAAAGCACTGCTGCAATATCTTCTCTGACAAGCAATGCAACACCTCCACCTTTGGGAACATTTTTCCTGCATCTGGCTTGTCCAGTCCTTTCATAATTTTACACGTTTCTATAAGATCCCCTCTCATCCGTCTAAATTCCAGTGAAAGCCCAGCCTTTCCAATCTTTCCACATATGACAGTCCCGCCATCCCGGGGATTAACCAAGTGAACCTACGCTGCACTGCCTCAATGGCAGGGATGTCCTTTCTCAAATTCGGAGACCAAAACAGCACACAATACTCCAGATGTGGTCTCACCAAGGCCCCGTGCAACTACAGAAGGACCTCTTTACTCCTATATTCAAATCCTCTCGTTATGAAGGCCAACATGTCATTAGCTTTCTTCACTGCCAGCTGTACCTGCATGCTTACTTTCAGTGACTGGTGTACAAGGACACCCAAGTCTCGTTGACTTCCTTTTTTCCTAATATAACACCATTGAGATAATAATCTGCCTCCTTGTTCTTGCCTCAAAAGCGGATAACTTCACATTTATCTACATTACACTGCATCTGCCATGCATTTGCCCACTCACTCAACCTGCCCAAGTCACCCTGCAACCTCCTAGCATCCTCTTCGCAGTTCACACTGCCACACAGCTTTGTTTCATCTGCAAATTTGCTAGTGTTACTTCTAATCCCATCATCTAAATCATTAATATATATTGTAAATAGTTGCGGCCCCAGCACCGAGCCTTGCGGCACTCCACTCGCCACTGTTGCCATTCTGACAGGGACCTGTTTATTCCTCATCTTTGTTTCCTGCCTGCCAATCAATTCTCTATCCATGCCAATGGCTTAAGGGCATGTCCCACCAGCATGCGATTGCATGTGTCTAGCGCGACCAAATGTGGTCGCTTGAGGTGTATGGCCTCGCGGGGCGGTCCCACTTTGATCAGCGGAGGCGTATGGAGTTGTGCAGGGCTGGTCCCGACATTGCGCGGGCTCCAAAAAACTGACACTGTTCAAAAATCCCGCGATCCAACGGCCTGTCGGCCCGCAGGCGCATTAGGGCGTACGCAGCGTCTCGACGGGCGTACGCACCGTCTTGACGTTGTACGCAGCATCTTGACGTCGTACGCAGCTTCTTGATGACGTATGCCTAGCGCGTGGCATTGCGCGATGACGTCACCGCCCGGCGTGCCGTTGCGTGATGACATCACCGCCCGACGCCGTGAGACATCCAAATTCAGTCGACCCGCCTCCTGCCCAGCTGATTGGTGAGTATGATGTCTGGACCAGCCACGCACAACTCCAGACGCCTCCGCAGTTCGAATTGGGCCGTACGCCTCAAGCGACCACATTTGGTCGCGCTAGACGCATGCAATCGCATACAGGTGGGACAGTCCCTTTACCCCCAATACCATGTGCTTAATTTTGTCCACTAATCTCCTGTGTGGGACCTTATGAAAGGCTTTCTGAAAGTCCATATACACTACATTTTACTTGTCACAGTCTCAAAAAATTCCATAAGATTAGTCAAGCAGGATTTCCCCTTCATAAATCCAAGCTGTCTTGGACCAATCCTTTTACTGCTACCCAAATGTGCCGTTATAACTTATTTAATAATTGACTCCAGCAATAAGTGATACCACCAATCTCAGGCGAACTGGTCTATAATTCCCCATTTTCTCTCAGTACCACACAAGGACAACTGTTTGAACAACTGCCTAGTTTGGGAGAGACAGAGGGGCCGGGTGCAGGGTTGGAGAAGAATTGGGTTGAAAACAAGCAATTTCAATAATAATATAACAAATATTATTGGGTGATATTTTGATCGACCCTTCTTTGAGTGCAGGTGGGGGGGAGGTTGGGGGTAAGAAAGCCATAAGAGTGGCAGGTAACAGGTGAACGCAGGCGAGGAGGGTTTTTGATAGGCATATGGTTGGACAAAGGCTAGAGATGAAAAAAAATGTGTGAGACAGAAGGATTGAATAGTTGTGAATTGTGAAGCCAGAGGAAGGAATGGAGGTGGAGGGAGATAGGAGGGGAGAAATAAGTGCAATTAGCTATTTGGCTAATTCCTTTTAAGAAGCATTTATAATGTTAAGCACAAATATGATAAATGATATCATATGTGCACACAGTCCACTTTTAAAAATGTGAGTTCTAATTTACTGATACCCTTTCATTCTCCCAATCCATTTTAATTATTTTTCAGCTTACTACATAACTACATAGGTTCTAAGAGTAAACCTAGCAATTATAGATCGGTTAGTTTGACTTCAGTGGTGGGCAAATTAATGGAAAAGATACTTAGAGATAATATATATAAGCATCTGGATAAGCAGGGTCTAATTAGGAACAGTCAACATGGATTTATGCCTGGAAGGTCATGTTTGACTAATCTTCTTGAATTTTTTGAAGAGGTTACTAGGGAAATTGATGAGGGTAAAGCAGTGGATGTTGTCTATATGGACTTTAGTAAGGCCTTTCACAAGATTCCTCATGGAAGGTTGGTTAAGAAGGTTTAACTGTTGGGTATAAATGCAGGAATAGCAAGATGGATTCAACAGTGGCTGAATGGGAGAAGCCAGAGGGTAATGATGGATGCCTGTTTGTCGGGTTGGAGGCAGGTGACTAGTGGGGTGCCTCAGGGATCTGTGTTGGGTCCTTTGTTGTTTATCATGTACATCAATGATCTGGATGAAGGGGTGGTAAATTGGATTAGTAAGTATGCAGATGATACCAAGATAGGGGGTGTTGTGGATAATGAAGAGGATTTCCAAAGTCTACAGCGTGATTTAGGCCAGTTGGAAAAATGGGCTGAAAGATGGCAGATCGAGTTTAATGCTGATAAATGTGAGGTGCTACACCTTGGCAGGACAAAATAGGACGTACATGGTAAACGGTAGGGAATTGAAGAATACAGTTGAACAGAGGGATCTGGGAATAATCGTGCATAGTTCCTTGAAGGTGGAATCTCATATAGATAGGGTGGTAAAGAAAGCTTTTGGTATGCTAGCGTTTATAAATCAGAGCATTGAGTATAGAAGCTGGGATGTAATGTTAAAATTGTACAAGGCATTGGTGAGACCAAATCTGGAGTATGGTGTACAATTTTGGTCGCCCAATTATAGGAAGGATGTCAACAAAATAGAGAGGGTACAGAGGAGATTTACTAGAATGTTGCCTGGGTTTCAACAGCTAAGTTACGGAGATAGGTTGAATAAGTTAGGTCTTTATTCTCTGGAGCGCAGAAGGTTAAGGGGGGACTTGATAGAGGTCTTTAAAATGATGAGAGGGATAGACAGAGTTGATGTGGACAAGCTTTTCCCTTTGAGAATAGGGAAAATTCAAACAAGAGGACATGACTTTAGAATTAAGGGACAGAAGTTTAGGGGTAACATGAGGGGGAACTTCTTTACTCAGAGAGTGGTAGCAGTGTGGATTGAGCTTCCAATGGAAGTGGTAGTGGCAGGTTCGTTGGTATAATTTAAAAATAAATTGGATAGGCATATGGATGAGAAGGGTATGGAGGGTTATGGTATGAGTGCAGGCAGGTGGGACTAAGGGAAAAAAGTTGTTCGGTACGGACTTGAAGTGCCGAGATGGCCTGTTTCCGTGCTGTAATTGTTATATGTTTATATTATATGGTTATCCTTCCCTGAAGGGCATCAGTGAACTAGATGTTTTTTTTTCATATAATGACAATCCAGTAGTTCCACAGTGATGTTTACTGACATTAGCTTTTTATTTGATCTGGATATTTCCCCAGATCACCCAGTTCAATCCTTTAGACTCCTACCTCATTTTGTAGCGGCAATTTAGGAGTCAGAAACAATGATTTCAACTTGTAAATATTGAACTCAATACTTCATTAAATCTTGTGGGAGTATGTTTCCTTTCTAATCAAAAGGTCACTAACGTGTGCCCGTTTCTTAGTCAATGAACCCTACAATCATATACAATTACCTAAATAATTGTACCAACGCTCCCGAGGATTAGAAATAACATTAAACTATCTGAAGGTAACTGCCAATTCCTTGCTGTAAGCGTTGGACTTAGCACAAATACAACCTCAACTATTTGAAAACACAGTTTCAAAAATTAAGTTCATTTGCTTTATGTTAAGTACAGTTTTAGAAATTACTAAACCAAGTGCAGACCCGTTGGGTCTGTTCCCCCACCGTGTGGCTGCGGGGAGGGGGGGCAACATGTGGCGTAACACACACTAACAACCGCCCCCCCCCGCACACACACTAACTACCCCCTTGATATATTAATAATTTGCTCCTTTTACCCCATAACGGCCCTATCTACTGACGCGTAGCCCCCAACTGGCAGGCGCTTCTAGAGAGAGGGGGGTGGGGGGGAGAGAGTGAGGGCAGAAAGAGAAGGGGTGGAAACAGAGAGGGGGCAAGAGACAGAGGAAGAGGGGGGTGGAGGGGTGGAGAGGGAGGGTGGGAAGGGAGGGGGAGAGGTGGGGGGGAAGGGATGAGGAGAGGTGGTGGAATGGGGAGGGTTTTGAGAACGGGGGGGGTGGGGGGTTTGTAGTGGGCGGGTCAGCGGGCTTGGGAGTCCAGCTGTGGGCTTCTGACTCTCCGGAGCGCGCAGGGGATGGGAGGGGTGTGCAGGTGGGTGCGGCTTTGCGAGCTGCGCCAGCTGTGAGTTCAACGGAACTTATGTGGAGAAATTCAGAGCGTGAGGAGTTGCTGCCTCACGATCTGTGGGCCTGGATTGGTCGGCATGTGGCCATTGTTTCGTTAGTAGCTGGTAAGAGCCGTTTGGATCGTAAAAATTGAGTTGTGTTTGAGCTTTGTGATCAATTTCCCTCAAAATCTGGGTAAATAATTGACCAAGGAGTGGATGTGCGAATGTAAAAGTAAAATCGCTAACGAAACGGGTAAAATGTCGGCGTTTTTGCATGTGGTTTGCGCGGAGTAACAAATCAAATACAAAACGCCGTACACCCACACACACACAGAATTTTAAAAGTATATAGATTTTCCCAGCCTTAATAATAAATGATTCAATTTCAATGTCTCACCCTCGGCAGGAATGTGGAATCATAAAATCAGAGTATAGAAGCAGGCCTTATGACCGCTGAGTCCATGCTGACTATCAACCACCATTTATACTAACCCATCTATACGTAACTAAAGCTCTGATCTTGTGCTCTTTGCAGGGATTTTCTATTTGCACAAAAACGGTATGCAATAGCATTACGCCAGGTTACTCACCGTTCTCCTGTGCTGCGAGTGCAACAGGTTTTGTTCCAATCGGTGATATATTGTAAGTTATCGAGGTTTAAAAATCTTAAAAACCGCACGTGCGCAGATTCCTAAAGTCAGCACGACGCAGATTGGTCTCTTCTCCTGTCAGTTAATGCCACGGCAGGGATGGCGATGCCCCTTCCTGCCCCATCAGTGGCGGCGTGTCCCGCCTCTCTCAGAAACTCCTCCCTCCCCTCCTCACAGTAACTTGTCTATCGTCTCCCCCACCCCCGGCGGCGGCCGCGGGGGGAGGTTCAGTGGAGGCCCAGGTCCCGTCTCTCTCTCCCTCATCACTCACCCCTCTCCCCCGCCTGCACTCTGTGGCAATGGTGGTCCCGTCTGCCTGTCCCCCCGGCTCTGTCTCCTCCGCCGCCGCCGTTGTGGTAACTCACCCTCACAGCCTACTTGGAGATCTTCTCCACCAGCTCATCGAAACTCGTGGCGCCACCTTGACGAACACCGACTCCATTTTCCCCCCACTCCTGTGGCCCGGCGGCGCCAGCAAGCAGGCAGGTAGGTAGGTGGGTGGGCAGGGCAGAGCCGGGTCGAGCGGCAGCAGCAGGCAGTCGGGCAAGGCAGGGACAGGCCTGATGGCAGCAGCGGGTGGTCGAACAGGACAGGGATGGGCCGAGCGGCGGCTGAGCTGGGCAGAGGGAAGGAGGGAGAGTTGGGTTGCAGGGTGGCCGAGCAGTTTTCGCCGAGTTTGAGTAACTCACACAAACGCGATGCAAACTGGTCCAATCACCAAGTGAACACAGCTAACAATGAATGACCTGTGGAGGAAGGAACTGCAGATGCTGCCTTTTATGGAGGAAGGGAGGGAATGACTGAGGGTAGGGGAAAGGAGCGGGAGGGAGAGGTGAGGGAAGGATTGGGGAGGAGAGGGGAAAGAAGAGGGAGAGTGAAGAGGAGGGGGAGGGAGTGCTGGGGCATATGGAGAAATGAGCCGCCCGCCTGCGCAGTTGGGGGCTATGCGTGAATGGTGCAATATTGCCTTGGAGGACGGGTTGCATTGGGGGAACGGTTGACTGGTGGAATATTGCATTTGGGAATAGGTTGCGTTGGGGGATCAGGCTTCCCGTGTGATAGGGATCCAATGGGTGCCACTTAGTCTAGGTTTTTTTTTAATTACCCTCATCTCTTTGTTTCTAAGATTCAAGATTCAAGATTCAAGATTTTACCACTCAAACTACAGGCAACCTACAGTGGGCAAATAACTTGCCAACTGCATGTCTTCAGAAAACAGAACAACCAGAAGAAACCCCATAGTTACAGGAAAAAATTACAAACTCCAAAGAGAATTCTGTTGGAAATGTACTGATACAACCCTTGTTTGGCCTATTCTTACCAGTTGTGCCACTGTACTGCATTGTGAATTTATGAAATGTTAACCAATTATTTATCAGGTGAAAGCATTAGAACCACGTAGAGAAGAAGTTATATACCATTTCTATACTTAATGGTGTTAAATCGTCTTCAAGCCACAAAATTGACCACCACATGTTTAGCTCGAGTTTCAATTGACCACAACATGTTTAGAAAAAGTTAGCCTCTGGGCAAATTCATGTTGTGTGTTCATCAAGAGTGACCACCTGGAGGAATAACAGTCCCCAAGGATTTCCATAAACTCCAAGGAGTAGAATTTAGTGACAAATATTTTAGAGTACTTCGAGAGTGAACCATGTTGTCCCTTTGTTCAAGAAGGGAAGTAGAGATAATCCAGCAAAGTATAGGCCAATGGGGCCCTCCCCACCATTCACATCAGTGGTGAGGAGAGAAGATTCTTCAGGGTACAATTTATTTGTATTTGGAAGACAATTGGAAAATTAGGCACAGTCAGCATGGCTTTGACGACAACAGATCATGTTTCACCAACTTGAATGAGTTTTGTTGAAGTGGTGATAAGGTGATTCAAGACTATAGGGCAATGGATATAATCTACAAGGACTTTAGTTATGCATTTGACAAAATCCCTCATGGTAGGTTGATCCAGAAGATGAAGACGCATAGGATCCACAGTGACTGGCTAGTTTGGATTCAGAACTGGCTTATGCATGGAAGACAGAGGATAGTGGTGGAAGAGCATTAATCTGGCAGGACATTATTCTGCTGACCTATCTGTGCTGGGGTCTCTGATATTTATGATATACTAGACAAAGGGGGACCCTGTTGGGTCTCGTCCCCTCAATGCGCGGGGGGAGAGAGAGGCAGGGGAAAGAGGGGGGAGAGGGGGGGAGAAAGAGGGATGCCGGGGAAGGAAGGGAAGGTTGGGGAGAGAAAGGCGGGGGGGGGAGGAGGGGGGAGAGAGAGAAGGGGAGGGAGCGAGAAGAGGGGGGAGAGAGAGGAGGGGAGGGAGGGGAGGGAGGGGAGGGGAGGGAGAGAGGAGGGAGGGGAGAAAGGAGGGACGGGAGTGAGGAGGGAGGGGAGGGAGGAAGGGAGGAGAGAGGAAGGGGGGAGAGAGAGGAGAGGGAGAGAGAGGAGGAGAGAGAGGAGGGGGAGAGAAAGGGGGTAGAAAGGGCGAAGAGAGGGGGAGGAAGGGGGAGGGGGAAGGGGAGGGGGAGGGGGCAGGTGGGAGGTGTGGGGGGTGTAAGAGAGGTTCGGGGGGTGGTGGTGAAAGAAATATGCTGGGGGGGAGAGAGGCCAGGGGGGGAGAAAGAGGCCGGGGGTGAGGGGGGGGGGGGAGAGCCCAGGAGGGAAGAGAGAGAGAGAGAGAGAGAGAGCGAGATAGAAAGAGAGAGGGATCTCTAGTACTGGGCCCGACTTGCTTGTTCTTTACTCACAGCGTGTGCCGCAGTCTGAAAAGTGAGCGGGCCGTGAAAAGCGAGCAGGGAGTGGAGGAAGGGAGCGGGGAGCAAGCAGCGGTGCGCACGTTAACCAAATTACTGCGTGTTCAGCTGCTTCAATCCAGAGCCCGGGGAGGAGGGCGGCTGCACTGCGGGCGAGGACAGCCGGCGGAGTGCGAGTCGACTGCGAGCAGGCGATGACTAAATGACTGCGAGTCAGAGGGATGGGGGGGGGGTAATGGGGTAACTCGCAATGCGTGGAAAACAATGCACAGCAGGCTGAGCGTGGAAAACAGTGCACCTCAAGCCCCGTGAACAGACCCATTGTGATGTCATCAGCTCATTTATTTTCTAAGTTATTTGAAATATGTACACATTTTCATTAATAACTCAAGAAATAAAGCTTGTTCATTCGGAGCAGATGTGATTACACACACACATCCAAGATCAGACTTTTAATAATTGAAAGATTTAAATGACTCAGACATAAATATAGATTGGTGCGGACAACGTCACAATTGCTGGAGTTGTGGACAGTGACGAAGGATGTCAAAAGAATGCAGCAGGATATAGATCTTTCCCCTCAGCACCTTCTGACGGAAAAAGGGAAGGAAAAAGCAATTATAATTTCACCCTACTCATTTGCAGATAAAGGGATAAAGGTTTTTCCAAATCCACAAGATTTGTGGAGGGAACATTATACGGGAAATCTGCTGACACGACACAGTTGTCAGCCAGTAGAATCCAGATTTCTTTGTCATAAATGCATTAAACCAATGCAGCAAGAAGGCTCCTGTACACATCCTGCTAAATGGAATAGATCCAGAATATTGTGCAGTTCAAATTATGCCTTTTGTGCTGCAGCCAATTCAGTTGTCAAAATGATTTGAGGCAGCAAGGTGTATGGAAATAGGCTGAAAAAACAAATTCTGCCTGCTGAAGAGATAATAGCAGGAAACTTAATCCACTGCATTTCCATTTCTACATGGCATTTAGCATACAGTAATTGGGACAGTGATAGTTCAATTAATCCAACATGATTCCTGCAAAACCTAATTTGAATGAGACAATGGGTAACGATTTACTATTTCATAGTGCGTGATTTCATTTTAAACATTATTTTCCTGAATGAGAAAGAGGTTAAAGACGTCCAAAAGCTGTCTAAAAAAGGTTGCTGAACCAAAACCTCACCTCTTCATGCTCTCCAGAGATGCTGCCTGACCCACTGAGCTACTCCAGCACTTTGTGTCTTATTTTTTTGTAAACCAGCAATATGCAGTTCCTTATATCCAAAAACATATATGTCTTGATTATCAAACAGGCCATTAAATAGCATTGCTCTATTTCTCTTACAAATTATGTGCAGCAGTAGTACAGTGCATTGACTCAACTGCCAGTCTTCTGCCAGGGACACCTACAAAAAGTCTGCATTGTGCTTCAGCTAAAACAAATGATTCAAAGACTATCATACACTGTCAGCATCAGAATATTCTGCATGTTAATCAAAAAGACAAAATCCGTTATTTCTTCCTCACACCCGAGCTGCAGCATACATTTCAAGAAAATGCTATTCATTTATCACCATTTGACTTTTGGTCAAAAGGTAATAGCAAATATATTTACAACCAATTTTGTCCCCTTTTCAATTAGATCTTCTCAGTTATCTTTTCAGACAGTCCGGTTCTCCTTGTGATTAATTGTACAAGGGTTCAATCCAGACCACGGTCTGTGCGGAGTTTGTACATTCTCCCTGTGACCACATGGATTTTCTCCGGGTGCCCCAGTTTCCTCCCACACTGCAAAGACATACAGGTTTGTTGGCTAATTGGCTTTAGTAAAATTGTACATTGTCTCTAGTGTGTAGGATAGTGCTAGTGTACGGGGTGATTGCTGGTCAGCATGGACTCGGTGGGTCGACTGGCCTGTTTCCGCGCTGTATGTCTAAAGTCTAAAGTAAAGTCGTAAAGTCAGCCATGGTTCAGTTAGCATGTCTGCTCTTGTGGACAGAAGCTTGGAAGTTTAGATCCTATTCCTGAAGCTGTCATCCAAGACTTTGGTTAGGAATGCTGTGCAAGAAACCCATGAATTGAGCAATAAACTGAGTGGAAGGAAAATATATCTCTCAATTAACATACTTAAAAGAGATCATTTGGCCAGTGTCATTTGCTTTTGCAAAGAATTTGTGACGTGCAAATTGGCTGCTGCATTCCCCAAATTACAGTAGTAATTACAGGTCAAAAGTACACTTAGTTAGCTGAAAAGTACTTTGGGGAACCACAATGGTGCAATACGGATATAAACCTTCCATTCCTCAACCTCCACTGACAACAGTAATCACCAGCACCGCCTGTTGGGATGTATGACTATTTTTGCATTGCAAATGCAAAACGTTCAGTGCCGTACTCTCTCCAACGAAGATCACACGGTCATTCAGTGTGGAAACAGGCCCTCTGGCCCAAACTGCCCACACCGGCAAACAAGTCCCATCTACACTACCACCTGCCTGCATTGGCCCATAACCCTCTAAACCTGTCCTATCCAAGTGCCTTTCAAAATGTTTCTTAAATGTTGTGATACTACCTGCTTCAAGTACCTCTTCTGGCAGCTATTTGCCATACATCCACCCCCTTCGTGCAAGCAAGTTACCCCTCGGGTTCCAATTAAATATTTCCTCCTTCACCTTGAACCTATGTCCTCTGATACTCAATTTTCCTACTCTGAGCAAGAGACTCTGCGTTTACCCAATCTATTCCACTCATGATTTTGTACCCCTCTACAAGATCACCATTCCTCCTCCTGCGCTCTAAGGAATGGAGTCTTAGCCTGCTCAACCTGTCCCTATGGCTCAGGCACACGGGTCCTGGCAATATCTTCATAATGAAGTCTGTCAAGACCCAGGAGAATGCAAATATCCCTTCGATCTCGTGAAACTTTATTAAATATCCTTTTAGTTATCTGCATGGGTAGCATACATATTGCTCCCCTATCTAACCAAGCTGTGAATGTCATAAAAGTTTTAACATATCATACGACTTATTCCAATACATTCACATTGACTCTCTTATCAACTGGTGAAAGACTGTTCAGCCTTATCTACAAGTTTCAAATAACTGCACAATAAACGTTACACTGGCATGAACACATGAACAAGAGTAAACCCTTGCACCTAAACCACTATTAATTTGGATTATTGTCTGTGGTTACGTTGATTTTAGCTCCACCTTCCCTTGATGTATCAGTGATCTTTATATGTTTTCCATATAAAAACCCACCCATTATCTTCGAAAATTTGGAAAATTATGCCCACAATTACTGTGTTATTCTCAATTGTTTATTTTAATACTCAGGTGAAAGGATTAGGTCCTTAACATCTGCTCTCCTAATTTCCATCATCTCCTTCACTCCCATTTTTCATTCAGTGGTAATTTTACGAATGAACAATACTTGTGGCAATACTTAATTAATTAAAAGTCGTCATGTGACAACCGGTCTACAACAATATTAACAGAATGTTGCAGAGAGGTGCTCTGAGGTTTATTAATCCCCGTAGGGAAATTGATCTGCCAACGGTCATAAAAACACAAAAGACATGAAACATGAAATTAAAGTGACAAGTGGAAAGGATTGGGGATGTGCAAAGATTGGGGAGCGGAGTGGGGGAGTCAGTCTCAGTCTACCCCATGATAGAAGGGGGAGGAGATGTATAGTTTGATAGCCACCGGAAAGAAGGATCTCCTGTAGCATACTGCCCTGCATCTTGGTGGAACCAGTCTGTTGCTGAAGGGATTCCTCAGATTGACCAGTCATGGAGGGGTTGTGCTGCATCTTCCCACATGCTCCGCAGTTTGAGGAGCATCCTCCCCTCCATGACCACCTCCCTTTAATCCAACTCCAACCCCAGGACGGAGCCAGCCTTCCTGATGAGTTTGTTCATTTTATTGGCGTCCGCGGCCTTTGCCCTGCTGCCTCAGCAAACGGCAGCGAGGAAGATGGCACTGGCTACCACCGATTGGTCGGACATCTGCAGCATCTTACTGCAGACATTGAAGGAGCGGAGCGATCTCAAAAAGTACAGCCAGTTCTGTCTCTTCTCACACAGGGTCTCAGCGTTCCTAGACCAGTCCAGTTTACTGTCCAGGTACACTCCAAGGTATTCGTACTCTCTGGTAAACTGCACATCCACACTATTGATGGAGACAGGGTACAGGGGTGTTTGTCTCCTCCTAAAATCCACCACTCCTTATTCTTGTCGCTGTTGTGCTGCAGGTGATTCAGCCAACACCACTCAACAAAGTCGTTGACTCCACCTCTGTATTCAGCTTACCTCCCCTCACTGTTGCAGCCCACAATTGCAGTCATCTGAAAACATCTGCAGGTGGCAGGAGTCCAAGTTATAACTGAAGTCCGAGGTGTAGATGGTAAACAGGAAGGGAGAGAGGACGGTCCTCTCAGGGTCCCCTGTGTTGCTCACTACCATGTCCAAGGCACAGTTTTGTCGCCTGATATATTGGTACCTTAGAAACATGGTAGCTCACATCAATATGTGTGGAAGTTAATAATGATTTAAAGATACAAAATGGGTTCCGCTGAAACTAAGACAGGCTTTCACCGTCTTCTATTAAATTGCAAAGCTAACAAAAAAGCACTAACCCTTGCTTTCAGTATATTAACAAGGTCAGCAGACTGGCACAGCTTCATGAATGTCTCCTCTATAACATAAACATAGGAGAGAATTCAAACTAACCCTTGTTCTATAAGTTTATAATGTGCATCATAAGTAGATAAAACCAAAATACTTGTTCTGCAGAAATATAGCCTTCTCATATCATCATATATAGCTAACCCTTCCTCTGGCAGAAGAACCTGTCAATCTTAAGAAGATGTCAATCTTAAAAAGCTGTCAATCTTAAGAAGCAAGAGGCTGCACTATGATCTGTAAGAAGGTATTGCTGAATCATTGGTTATTCGAGTATATATATGTAATTAGATCATTGCCCCTTTGTGTGGGACTTCTCTGTATAGTCTGTTATCAGCATTCTGTAAAGAGCTTTTACCACACCCACCTGTCGAAATAAAGATTTTACTGCTTACACTGATTTTACTTGCGTTTTTGACTGTTTAAGAATATTTGGTCCACGACATTTAACCTAATCCCATTTTATTCTCCCCAAATATCCATTAATGTCATCCTAGTTCTACCACTAATGGCAATTGATCACAACCAATTAATGTAATAAAATCGACACATGTCTGGGACGTGGGAGAAATTCTGAAGGAAATACTGATGCTTGCCCCATTCCCTTTAAGCTCACTGAGGTCTTATTTCCCTAGCTCCCGTTTAACTCAATTGATTTTCTGGAACATTTATTATCATAATCCAATGTAACTTCTAATAAAAATAAGAGAATTAAAAGTGTTAGGATATTCATAGGCATAGCACCCTGAGAAACCTGCCAGTCTGGGACCAAAGTTCTAAGCACATCAGATTTTTGACATGTATTGTAGCGGAGACACTGTAAAACAATGTCAATGCCACGCAATCAAAAACATGGAAAATTGCAAGTTCAGGATACAAAAGGTACAGCGGCTATAGTTATTCTAAAAACTGGTCATGGCATTGAATCTCTATGCATTTTCAGATTTCACATAGATTTGTGCGCAGAACTGTGGTTGAACACATCCACCCTGTTTGCATGTTTAATAATTTAGGTCTATTTTATGAAAAATCTAAATTATTAAACATGCAAACATACAGCATAGTCACATCTATGGAACTTTCTCAGAAAAAAGTAAATGTGTGTTGACAAATGCAGCATGTTAGTACAAACGCAGTGTACATTGAATCTAGGAAAAATAACTATTGCGAGAAACTATTCCAATTGCCATGCAGACATTCAACTCAAGGTTTAAAGCTGCAAAATATTTTAATTGCCACAAGCAAGGAAACAAAGCATCGTGTGCAAGTCTAGACAGAATCAAAGTAAAGGTAACCATGCAATGGCCCAATGCAAGGGAAATAACCGCAATGGAAACTGCAGAAGAGAGGTTTACATAACATTGAGACGGATGAACAGAAGGAACACCGGCTGACACTATTTACTGGTAGCGATAAAAATAAAAAAATAAGAACATTGATTGTGAATAGTAACAGAACTGCAGATTATTTTTGTCATAGGAAGGGACATTTTTTTTAAATCAGACATTGTCTCAGTGGTGAGAACCTCTTCAAAATTGACATTGTAATCTGGCAAGTCTCTGAAAACCTTCGTACAAATGGAACGCGTGGTTCTTTATAATGGCAAGGAGTCAAAGCTCAAAACTATACTGGTGATTACATCAACCAAACTGATCTTGCCAAGAGAAAAAACTGCAAGTGTTGAGAATGAATTGACAAACTAGCTGCAAATATACACATGAACAGGAAGACATGTTTACAGTCCTGCATGAAGATCAAAGGGCATAAATCTTGTACACAGCTATTCCCCAACTCACATAAGGATAACTCTCTGTGAATCCTTATTCAAATCAATTTTTGTGCAAGCCCTGCACAAAATAATTCAGAGAATTTTAACTGTCCATTCCACAGTGCACGGCCTTCTGGGAAAGCAACGTCGCCACTGCCAACTTCTGTCTCGCTATTGGGGCACTTTCTGCGGCATGCAGCCTTCTGGGTAAAACCACGGCCATTGTCGGCTTACAGAGGCCTCAATAATGTTTGGGACAAAGATAGCAGAGTCAGGGGATATAGGGACAAGGCAGGAACGGGGTACTGATTGAGGATGATCAGCCATGATCACATTGAATGGCAGTGCTGGCTCGATGGACCGAATGGCCTTCTCCTGCACCTATTGTCTATTGTCTATAAAGACCCATCATTTATTTATTTACCTCTGTCCTCCACAGTTTGAGATTTGTAATAGAAAAAATCACATGTGGTTAAAGTGCACATTGTTAGATTTTATTAAAGGGTATTTTTATACATTTTGGTTTCACCATGTCAAAATTACAGCTGTGTCATACATGGTCCCCCCCCATTTCAGGGCACCATAATGTTTGAGACACATGGCTTCACAGATGTTTGTAATTGCTCCGGTATGTTTAAATGCCTCCTTAATGTAGGTATAAGAGAGTTTTCAGCACCAAGCCTTTCTTCCAGTCTTTTCATCACCTTTGGAAACTTTTATTGCTGTTTATCAACATGAGGACCAAAGTTGTGCCAATGAAAGTCAAAGAAGCAATTATGAGACTGAGAAACAAGAATAAATGTTAGAGACATCAGCCAACCCTCAAGCTTACCAAAATCAACTGTTTGGAACATCATTAAGAAGAAAGAGAGCATTGTTGAGCTTACTATTCGCAAAGGGATTGACAGGCCAAGGAAGGCCTCCACAGCTGATGACAGAAGAATTATCCCTATAATAAAGAAAACCCCCCAAAGACTTGTCCGACAAATCAGAAACACTCTTCAGGAGTCAGGTGTGGATTTGTCAATGACCACAGTCCGCAGAATACTTCATAAACAGAGACGACGCTGCAAGATGCAAACCACTGGTTAGTCGCAAAAATAGTATGGCCAGGTTACAGTTTGCCAAGAAGTACTTAAAAGAGCAACCAAAGTTCTGTAAAAAGGTCTTGTGAGCAGATGAGATGAAGATTAACTTCTATCAGAGTGATGGCAAGAGCAAAGTATAGAGGAGAGAAGGAACTGCCCAAGATCCAAAGCATACCACCTCATCTGTGAAACACGATGGTGGGGGTGTTATGGCCTGGGCATGTATGCTGAAGGTACTGGCTCACTTATCTTCATTGATGATACAACTGCTGATGGTAGTAGCATAATAAATTCTGAAGTGTATAGACACATCCTATCTGATCAAGTTCAAACAAATGCCTCAAAACTCATTGATCGGCGGTTCATTCTACAGCAAGACAATGATCCCAAACATACTGCTAAAGCAACAAAGGATATTTTCAAAACTAAAAAATGGTAAATTCTTGAGTGGCCAAGAATCACCCGATCTGAACCCAATTGTGTATGCCTTTCATTTGCTGAAGGGAAATTGCTGAGTACTAGCCCCCAAAACAAGCATAAGCTAAAGATGGCTGAAATACAGGCCAGGCAGGGCAACACCAGAGAAGATATCCAGCAACTGGTGATGTCCATGACTCACAGACTTCAAGCAGTCATTGCATGCAAAGGATATGCAACAAAATACTAAACATGACTACCTTCATTTACATGACATTGCTGTTTCCCAAACATTATGGTGTTCTGAAATGGGGGGGGGGGGGGGGGGAGGGGGGAGGAGCTATGTATAAACACTGCTGTAATTTCTACTTGGTGAAACCAAAATGTATAACAATCTGCTAATGTGCACTTTACCCACATGTGATTTGTTATATTGCAAATCTCAAATTGTGGAGTACAGAGGGCAAATAAATTAATGATCGATGTTTGTCCCAAACATTATGGAGGGCACTGTATGTTCCGTCTCGCGATTACGGCACTTGCTGCGGCTTGCAGCCTTCTGTGTACGCATGTTCCAATGTAAATTTGAGTGATTGCAGGGTGCTATGGAAATTACAAACAGCCTTGATTACACCAGGAATTGTCCACAGAATTATTTACATAAGTGGGTAAGTCGGGTAAAGTCCGTAGATAGTTAGCATCAGTAGATACATCTATTGTAAACCTCAACCCTATGCTTTATGCACTGAAAACAGAGATGGAAAAGGTGTGCTGCACACATGGGTGGTAATGCAGTATGACACGAAGTGAGTGGGTGATACCCATCATACTGATCCTCAAGTCAGATCAAACCATTGCCTCTGTGAAGTTTTCAAAGGCATGTTTAGTATAGCAGATGACAAGCAATGCTCTCTGCCTCCGTCCCAAGATTTGTTTGCTGAGATAGCGAGCTGAGTTTTTATGAAATAATACTTTTCACATAGCTTTGCTCAAATTTAATGGAGTTGAGAAAAAAACAGTATTTCTAGACAATACCCTCATGGAATTGCATAAACACCAGTGTGTGGTGAAATATTCGCAGAAATGCTGCACCAACCATGTTGCTGGTGATCCAGCACTCTCATGCATTCATTGTAGTATTCTAATTGCAGCAATCAAAGTGGGGAGAGGGGAAGAGTGGCAGGTGGGGAAGATGGGGTGGAGGAAGATCACATGCTCACGGAAGTGTTTAGAAGATTACTCCAGCATAACGTCAAACTCGGGGCGGTACAACGCCAAAAATCGGGGTTCAATCCTGGGTCGCTGATATCGATCATGGGTGCTGTCTGCACGGAATTTGTACGTTTCCCCTTTGACTGCGTGAGTTTTGTCCAGGGTGCTCCGGTTTACTCCAACTTTGCAAAAGCGTGCATTTTTGTAAGTTAAATGACTTCTGTAAAGTGCCCCTGGTGTGTAGGATGCAACACAGAGATAACATAAAACTAGTGTACTGGCGATTGCTGGTCGGCACAGACTCGGTAAAGGACCTGCTTCTGTGCTGTATAACCAAAGGCTAGACATGAGATAATCTAAACTTAAAACAAATGTGCAATCATCAATGGACAACTAAATTATACACATCTATTTTTTTGAAGAGGTTACTAGGGAAATTGACGAGGGTAAAGCAGTGGATGTTGTCTATATGGACTTTAGTAAGGCCTTTGACAAGGTTCCTCATGGAAGGTTGTTTAAGAAGGTTCAACTGTTGGGTATAAATGCAGGAATAGCAAGATGGATTCAACAGTGGCTGAATGGGAGAAGCCAGAGGGTAATGGTGGATGGCTGCTTGTCGGGTTGGAGGCAGGTGACTAGTGGGGTGCCTCAGGGATCTGTGTTGGGTCCTTTGTTGTTTGTCATGTACATAAATGACCTGGATGAAGGGGTGGTAAATTGGATTAGTAAGTATGCAGATGATACCAAGATAGGGGGCGTTGTGGATATTGAAGAGGATTTCCAAAGTCTACAGAGTGATTTAGGCCAGTTGGAAAAATGGGCTGAAAGATGACAGATGGAGTTTAATGCTGATAAATGTGAGGTGCTACAAATCAAAATAGGACGTACATGGCGATTGGTAGGGAATTGAAGAATACAGTTGAACAGAGGGATCTGGGAATAACCGTGCATAGTCCCTTGAAGGTGGAATCTCATATAGATAGGGTGATAAAGAAAGCTTTTGGTATGCTAGCCTTTATAAATCAGAGCATTGAGTATAGAAGCTGGGATGTAATGTTAAAATTATACAAGGCATTGGTGAGACCAAATCTGGAGTATGGTGTACAATTTTGGTCGCCCAATTATAGGAAGGATGTCAACAAAATAGAGAGGGTACAGAGGAGATTTACTAGAATGTTGCCTGGGTTTCAACAGCTAAGTTACAGAGATAGGTTGAATAAGTTAGGTCTTTATTCTCTGGAGCGCAGAAGGTTAAGGGGGGATTTGATAGAGGTCTTTAAAATGATGAGAGGGATAGACAGACTTGATGTGGACAAGCTTTTCCTTTTGAGAATAGGGAAGATTCAAACAAGAGGACATGACTTTAGAATTAAGGGACAGAAGTTTAGGGGTAACATGAGGGGGAACGTCTTTACTCAGAGAGTGGTAGCGGTGTGGATTGAGCTTCCAGTGGAAGTGGTGGCGGCAGGTTCGTTGGTATCATTTAAAAATAAATTGGATAGGCATACGGATGAGAAGGGTATGGAGGGTTATGGTATGAGTGCAGGCAGGTGGGACTAAGGGAAAAAAGTTGTTCGGCACGGACTTGAAGTGCCGAGATGGCCTGTTTCCATGCTGTAATTGTTATATGGTTATATGGTTATATCTATAAATAGATCAAAGATACACACAACATTCTGTTGTAACTCCGCAGGTCAGGCATCATCTCTGAAGAAAATGGATAGGTGACGTTTTGGATCGGGAACATTCTTCAAACTGATTGTAGGAGGATTTTAACTCCCCTTCCCATATAGACCTTTCTGTCCTGGGCCTCCTCCATTGAGTGAGATCACACCCAAAATGGAGGAACAGCACCTTATATTTTGCTTGGGTAGCTGACAACCCAGAAGTATGAATGTTGAATTCTCTAATTTTAGGTAATTTCTACAAACACTCCCCTCCCCCGTCCTCCTGCTTCGGTGTGGTGGCGCCTTGCGGCAGCGGCTTGACTACAGTCCATCCATTTTTTTTTTGTCCCATAGATGTATGTTTTTGGTTTTATTTTTTAAGATAGGTATATGTGGGAGGGTGGAGGGGAGGGGGGGGGGGGGTGGGGGTAACTTTTTCATCTCTTCCCTGTACGGAGACCCGACCTTTTCCCTGTCGGGTCTCCGTTGTCGTTGTGCCTAACATTGTGGAGCCAGCAGCCTCCAACCGGAACCAACCCGAGAGCTCCAGTCGCGGAGCCTGCGGTCTCACCATCACGGAGCTGGCCGACTTCAGAGCAAGGAGAGCTGTGGTGGCGTGTGACTGCGACCCGACCGGAGCTTCGGAGGTCCGGTTGCAGGCCCTGTGAATGGTAAGATCGGGAGCTCACGGGTCCCTGGTGGGAGGCCGCTTTTTGGAGCTCCCGCAACGGCAACTTTTCCCACCCAAATCGAGGGGTTTAAATCGACCCGGAGCAGGGCCTTACATCGCCCGGCGCGGCCTTCACGGCCGTGGGGCATACCATCGCCCGCCGGAGGCTTTAACATCGGGAGCCCCGGTCGCCTTGATGCAGCAGTTTGACTGCTAGACCAAGGGATAGGAATAAAGAACAGGGAAGAGACAAGATCTTTGCCTTCCATCACAGTGAGGAGGTGTTTGGAGATTCACTGTGATGGATGTTTATGTAACTAGTGTTAATTGTGTATCTTGTTTTTTTTTAAATGTTATGACTGCAGGAACGAAATTTCGTTCGAACCATGTTTGTTTGAATGACAATAAATGGCATTCTATTCTATTTTATTCTACAATTGGCCGATCAAAGAGCCGTCCTGCATGAGGTCATGTGTTGCCGGCCCTGATTTGCGCTGGTATTTTCCTGCTTCCAGTATCCCCCTCCCCCCACACAATCAGCCTCAAGCAGAGTCCTGACCCAAAACTTCACCTATCCATTTCTCCAGAGATGCTTCCCGACCTGCTGAGTTTCTGCAGCATTTTATGTCTATCTCTGGTATGAACCAGCATCTGCAGTTCCTTTGTGCTGTTGGTAGGTCAAGATGGGTTACAGCCAATAAAGAAAATACTCTTTATTGGTGCATGAAAGAATGAACTCAACAGAAAACAGAGAATACATTTCTACGCTAAAAGATGGTATATAAATGATATCTCTGTCAGAGCAGTGGGAAGAGCTGAAACTACACAAAAGGCACAGATTGAAGATCACTGGGAAACAAAAAGGAGTTTGCAAAGGAAAATACAGTAAACACACTGCCTGAAAGAGGTGGAAACAAATCAGATATCATTTTTGAAAGGGATATGTACAAAGAGAAAGAAAACTGAGAGAGATTAAGGTGATTTTCAAACACCAGGTGCAAACATTAAGGCCCAAATTGTGACGCGTGTCATATAATTCTCAGATTCTGTCTATCTCTATTAGGCTCGAAAAATCTAAGTATGCTCAAACAACTTACAATGTAATACATAGTTTAAATATATAATTTAGAAACACTGCAGGGTAACAATAATAACTCTTCCAGCTATGAGAGTTTCATGTTCACAGATCACCACCAAATAATCCCACACACCAGAGTTAGTGCGTATATGTGATCACATGGATCGCACCCTGGTCTTGATGGGAGAGCAGCTTTTAAGAAGAATTCAGTTTTGATTGACATCTTTCGAATAGTTCTGATGTATAACTGCTCAGTGTTCACCCACCTGGGGATAAGTAGAGATGGAGTAAAAACCTGCAATATTATCAATTACACTTTGCACTATTCAACCCGAGGTCAGTTCTGCACTTCTAGGTTTTGCTTTTGTCTTTTAGCTGGTCTCCCTTTTCACCTCTTCCCCTCAGGCTATCAAGTTCCAGTGCAGTTCTGCAGCGGCAGGCTGCTAATGGTGACTCAGAAATGATCGCCAGGAGGTGGGCTCAAGTGATCTGAGTCTACCTGACTGCCAATTTCTGTTCAGAGCACGTTGCTCACCAAGATAATACACCTTATCCACCCACAGAAGTAGAGCACTGGCATCAATAGTGCACAGCCCAAAGGATTTGCAAAAGACAAACTTTTCCAACGCCAACTCTTCT
This sequence comes from Raja brachyura, assembly GCA_963514005.1. The sequence goes on from OY740784.1 coordinate 66,009,049, forward strand.
GAAAGTAAGCAGGGAACCAAAGAAAACCTGCAACTAATTCCTGGAGGGGGAGGGAGAGGAGGCAAGGTCGTGACTGCTGAAGAAAACTTTTACTGTCATCAAAAACAACGAAGTACATTGTGAACTGAAATGATTTATGGCTTCTTTCAACAACAAAGTACATTGAGACACCTTCATGCTTAAGGAATGCCTTGAAAGAACATTTGCTTAACATGAATGAAGTTTGTACTAAAATGTATCAGCCATGTTACGTGCACTTGTGTAGGGTTCTGTGTTACATTTCCATTGTATTAACTCTAATGCTACAAAAAAGCCAGTGGTAATAATAATGCGGATGACCAGCCATGATCACAATGAATGGTGGTGCTGGCTCAAAGGGCCAAATGGCCTCCTCCTGCACCTGTTTACTAAACAGAAAATGGTGGAAATAGTCAGGAGCTCCTGCTGCAAGTGTGGGAAGTGGAACTGAGTTAATGTTTCAGTTCGAAGATCCTTTGTCAGAACTGAGAAGGAGAGAAAAAAAGCTAGTCAAGCTGCAGGGAGGAGGGGAAGGAAGTAATGTATCTGAAACTGGATGATGGGTCCATGAGTGAGTGGAAGCAGTAGGAAAGTGAGGACGTAAACAAACGAACATAGACAAAAGAATGGAGTTGGAACATGGAACAATACAACACAAGCATTGGCCCTTCGGTCCACAATGTCTGTGCTGAACGTGATGCCAAGACCAGCTCTTACCCGTCTGCACATAATCTATATCCCTCCATTTGCTGCACATCCATGTACCCATCCAGAAGTCTCCTAGATGCCACTATCATGTCTGCCTCTACCACCACATCCAGTAACATATTCCACCACCCGCTGTGTTGTCCAAGTCTGCTCAACGTCCTCCTGTAGCTCATACTCCCTGTTGCATCGAGGAAGATGCCAGGTTCGGCAATGACCACACCGACACTGTCAGTAGGGTGAACTCACGTGATATGTTTTATTTACATTTCTGGCTGTTTAGGCCTTCTTCCCGGCAGCCCAGTCTTGACCACAAGGTGACGCTGGTGGTCTCGGGATAGTCACATTGGCTAACTTCCGCGAACCTTCACTGGGGAACACAGCTAGCAGGGTGGCATTCCACCCTTCCTCCTGCTTCTTCTCTAACCTTCTCCCTTCTGGCTGGAATGCCTGGGTTTTATAAGGAGAAGGCTAACAAGGTTCAGGTGTGCCAATCCAATGTCACAACAAAAACTTTTCACTGTTCCTTGGTGTACGTGACAATAAACTAAACCGGTGTCAGCGATTTGGACTCAGTTGTTACCAATGATGCTAAGATTGGCCTCTCCTGGCCTGTCAGCCAGTGATAGGAATCAGCGGTATCTGAGGGAGGGGGCGCTGGCACATCACAATCCAGGCATCATTCTGGTAAATCTTTTCCGCACCATTTCCAAACCCTCCACATCCTCCCTGGAACAGGGCCACCAGAACTGCATACAATAGTCCAGATGCAGCCAAACCAAAGACCTACAGAGCTGCACCATAACTTCCTGACTTTTATACTCAATGTCCTGACTAATAAAGGCAAACATACATTAACAACAAAGTTTATTCCAAAGAAAGACACAAATTACTGAAATAATTCAACATCAGGCAGCATCTCTGGAGAACATCTGGTGACGTCTTGGGTCAGGACCCTCCTTCAGACTGGCTTATGGGTGGGTAGTGGGATGGGAAAGAAAGCTGAAAAGAATATTCATGACCTTGCCTCCTCTACTTCCTCCTCCAAGAATTAGTTGCAGGTTTTCTTTTATAGCTCTCTTTCCAGTCCCACTATGCTATCAGTCTGGCCAGAAACTTCACCTAGCTATTTTCACCAGATATGCTGCTTGTCCTGCAGAGATACTTAACATTTTGTGTCCTTCCAATGCATGCATACCATATGCATTCTTTACCATTGTATTTACTGTGTTGCCACTGTCAGGGCATTATGGACAGGCAGAGTTAGCTCAGGGTCGCTCTAGCAAGTTGACATCATTTGCAATTTTAGATCGCACCTTCTTAAGCAAATTCCCGATCTCATCCTTGAGATTAGCAAGGAAGATTCTGTTTGTGGCAAGTTCTCACCAATAAGAGTGTTAGGATTGAATGGGGAAAAATAAATCAAATCAGAGGGGATATTTACCTGCTTGGTCTAATACAGTTTCAGAAGAGGATCATATAACCATATAACAATTACAGCATGGAAGCAGGTCTTCTCGGCCCTTCCAGTCCGTGCCGACCATTTATTTTCCCCTAGTCCCATCTACCTGCACTCAGACCATACCCCTCCATTCCCTTCCCATCCATATACATATCCACTCTACTTTTAAATCGATCCTGCCTCCACCACATCTGCAGGAAGATCATTCCACACAGCCACACTCTCTGAGTAAAGAAGTTCCCCCTCATATTACCCCAAAACCTCTGTCCCTTAATTCTCATGTCATGCCCTCTTGTTTGAATCTTTCCTACCCTCAATGGGAAAAGCTTATCCACGTCAACTCTGTCTATCCCTTTCATCATTTTAAAGGCCTCAATCAAGTCCCCACTTAACCTTCTGCTCTCCAAAGAATAAAGACCTAACGTTCAACCTTTCTCTGTAACTTAGTTGCTGGAACCCAGGCAACATTCTAGTAAATCTCCTCTGTACTCTCTCTATTTTGTTGACATCCTTCCTATAATTAGGCAACCAAAATTGTACACCATACTCCAGAATTGGTCTTACCAATGCCTTGTGCAATTTTAACATTACTTCATTACTCCTATATTCAATGCTCTGATTTATAAAGGCCAGCACACCAAAAGCTTTCTTTACCACCCTATCTACATGCAATTCCACCTTCAGGGAACTATGCACAGTTATTCCTAGATCCCTCTGTTCCACAGCATTTCTCAATTCCCTACCATTTACCATGTACGTCCTATTTTGATTTGTCCTGCCAAGATGTAGCACCTCACACTTATCAGCATTAAACTCCATCTGCCATCTTTCAGCCCACTCTTCCAAATGGCCCAAATCTCTCTGTAGACTTTGAAAATCTACTTGATTATCCACAGCACCCCCTATCTTAGTATCATCTGCATACTTACTTATCCAATTTTCCACCCCATCATCTAGATCATTGATGTACATGACAAACAACAGTGGACCCAACACAGATCCCTGAGGCACCCCACTGGTCACCGGATTCCAACCTGACAAACAGCCATCCACCATTACTCTCTGGCATCTCCCATTCAGCCACTGTTGAATCCATCTTGCTACTCCGCCATTAACACCCAAAGATTGAACCTTCTTAACCAATCTTCCATGGGGAACCTTGTCAAAAGCCTTACTGAAATCAGATGGACAACATCAATTATTGATGCTTTACCCTCATCAATTTCCCTAGTAACCTCTTCAAAAAATTCAAGAAGGTTTGTCAAACATGACCTTCCAGGCACAAATCCATGTTGACTGTTCTTGATCAGACCCTGTTTATCCAGGTGCTTATATATATTATCTCTAAGTATCCTTTCCATTATTCTTTGAACCCTTTTTAAACAATGGAACAATATGCGCAGTACGCCAATCCTCCGGCACTATTCCCGTTTCTAATGACATCTAAAATATTTCTGTCATAGCTCCTGCTATTTCTACACTAACTTCCCTCAATGCCTTAGGGAATATCCTGTCAGGACCTGGAGACTTATCCACTTTTATATTTTTCAAAGGTGTCAGTACTTTCTCCTCTTTGAATCTCATAGTTTCCATAGCTACTCTACGTTTTTTCCCTTACCTCACGGAGTTTAATATCCTTCTCCTTGGTGAATACCAAAGAAAATAAATTGTTCAATATCTCAGCAATGTTTAATCTGAACACACGTGCTTCCTATTATACTGAATAGTTTAATTTAGTTTAGTTTAGAGATACAGCGTGGAAACAGGCCTTTCACCCACTGAGTCCGCTCAGATCAACCAGCAATCCCCGTACACCAGCATTATCCACACGCAATGGACAATTTACAATGTTTTGTTACCAAAGCCAATTAACCTACACACCTGTACGTCTTTAGAGTGTTGGAGGAAACTGGAGCTCCTGGAGAAAACCTGCACAATCACGAGGAGAATGTACAAACTCCATACAGACAGCACCCATAGTCAAGATCAAGCCCAGTCTCTGGAACTATAATGGGCCTGTTCCAATTAGACGATTTTTCAGGCGACTGCCGGCGACTGTCAAGTCGTAGCAGTTCACTGAAAAAGCGGCGACTGGAACGGCGACAGAGTGGAACACACACACCCGAACACATACACACACGCGCACACACATCGCTTCCCTCACCAGCCAGTTATGCAGGCGGGGGACAGGGCAAGCGGGGGGACTGCTGTCTGAATGAAATTCACACGGTGCAAAGCCGATGTGATACAGACACACACCACAATGAACAGGAAGGTAGGCGCTGTAATTAAGACAGTGAAAGCACAGTGTACGGGAAGAAGGGGGGAGAAGGGGTTGACGGGGTGGGGAGAAGGAGTGGAGACAACTTTTAAGAAGCCAGAGATACACGGTTGTGAATCTCGGTGGACCTTAACATTACCGGTCGGTTATCCTTGGTGCTGAAAACGACTGTTTACGTCTTTTTTTCCCAATGAGCCAATGAAATTCACCAGTCAACACAAGCGACAACCTATGTCTTCCTGACAACCCACTACTGCTGCACCTACGTCACGAGAATTCTCGCTACTCTCCATGGCGTTAAAATTCTGGTCGCCTCTAATTTTTCAACATTTAGCGGCGACCAGAATGAAGCTGCGATTAGTTACGACAATGCGGGAACTACTCACCACCATGTAGGCGACACCATGGCAACCTCCAGCGAACATGTGGCGACCTCATAGTCTCCTGTAGCCGCTTAAAAAGTTGCATAAGTGGGACAGGTCCATAAGGCAGCAACTCTACCAATGCTCTACCGTGCCGCACCAGTGCCTCACCACCCCAAATACTTCAAGAATTTTTATTTTGGTTTAAATTTGACAATTCCAATTTCTGCATTTGAATATGCTGGGATAAGGTATCTGTCCATCTTCTTGAAATGGGACTGTGCATAGCACAAAATGGTTTAGAAAACATGTCCATTGGAGGCTAAAGATTTTTTTTTTAATAAGCTTGACGTGCAGTGGCCTGGCCCTTGTGTTCCTCACCCTGCAACCCAAGAACCATGAAACTGGATTTAATAAATCTAATGATTTCTGACTAGTTCTCTTATTGCCATAAAGACAGAAATAGTTCAGCAATGTCCTTCAGGGAAGGAAACCTTCCGCCCACACTTTGCTGACATGAGCCTGCAAACTCATAATGTGGTTGACACAAAATAATGGAAAAAAAACATACACAATTCCATTTACAGCTGAACATCCTGAACATTTCAATTTGGAGGTGCAGTCAACTACAAGGAGACGCTGAATCCAATTTGCATATTGCTTATGAACTAGCAGTGAGATGACAAACAGACACTGAAATGTTTGCTAGGGTACAAATAAACCTCTGAAGAAGGGTCCCGACCCAAAACGTCGCCCATCCACATTCTCCAGAGATGGTGACTGACCTGCTGAGTTACTCCAGAATACCTCCATATTATGGCACAGTTTCCTTCCAGCTGATATCAGACAACTGAACCAACCTCTAACCAGTTAGAGTGCAGTCCTGACCTCCCATCTACCTCTTTGGAGACCTCTGAACTATCTTTAACCAAACTTTATCGACTTCAATATTATATCTTGCACTAAATATTGTACCTACTCCTGGTCTTGGTACAGGCTGCTACAGGAGAGCATGTGTTCAATATGTAGCAGCATCTGACTTGCAGCACATATCATAATTCTGTATTCAAGTCCAGAAACAGACTCTAACTTCTACAGGTGCACAGTAGAGAGCTTGCTGATCAGTTGCATCATCGCTTGGTTTGGCAACTTGAGCGCCCTGGAGAGGAAAAGGCTATAAAAAGTAGTAAACACTGCCCAGTCCATCATCGGCTCTGAACTCCCTTCCATCGAGGGGATCTATCGAAGTTGCTGCCTCAAAAAGACTGGCAGCATCATCAAGGACCCACACCATCCTGGCCATACACTCATCTCCCTGCTACCTTCAGGTACATGGTACAGAGCCTAAGGACTGCAATGACCAGGTTCAGGAATAGCTACTTCCCCACAGCCATCCCGCTATTAAACTTGGCTTAGTCAAAACTCTGAACATTAATGCCCCTTTATCTGTTATTTGCACTTTATCAATTTATTTATTCATATGTGTATTTACGTATATAATGGTATATGGACACACTGCTCTGTTTTGTAGTCAATGCCTACTATGTTCTGTTGTTCTAAGCTAAGAAAGAATGTTATTGTCCTGTCAGGGACACATGACAATAAACTCTTTTGACTCTTTGACTAGGGACTTGAGCACAGACTGCAGATGACAGAAATTCCTTTGGAGAATTTGATCCATTTTATATAACTCACTGTTGAGTTCTTCAGCAAGACCATCACTGAGGAAAATGCTACATTGGTGTTTTGGGTGGCTGAGAAGCAAAGTTTTGAACCTCAAAATAAATCCCCTATGATGATACTGAGAATAAATGCAATGAAAGGGCTGGCATTCAGACACAAAGAGCAAGTTTTATATTCAATTTGCATTTAATTGGCTATCCCAACCAGAGAGTTATTGTGGGACCCTGTATTTGGGAAAGGGCAAATCAGGCATGCGGAAGGAGGCATGGGAAAATGCTGAGATGTCGCAATTCGATAAGGAATTCAAGCTGATTAACATACCCCCCCCCCCCCCCCCCCCCAGCATCTTCATATTTACACTGGATGAACATTCTTACATTTTTTGATACCACAAATAATGTTTATAAATAATTGGGAACAGCAGTTAGAGTTGTCTGTGAAGGAAAGGGAGCAAGTGTAATCCAAACATTCACAACAGTCAAGTTGTCAATATCTTGCCCAATGGGCAATGTGCCTATAACTGTAACAGATTTATATTCTTGACACCATTCATTAGTGAACGAGAGTATACAAACTATATCACAATCAGGCTACTGCAACCCACTGGCATCCTTCTTAAAAGACATACCCTACAATAAACCAAGAGCATAATTATATAGTTGCAGTTGGTAATCACCAAATCAATGGTGTCCATAATTTTTTTCGAAGACTCATAATTGGAGGTGGTTGTCAATGCATTGATGCGATGAACACTCACAAATGTCACCTTTCTCACCTCTGCTTAAATGGCAGACTACGCATACATTAATATAAACTTTATCTGTGTACAACCTTAATAAAAAATGAGGCAAGGAATAAAATGAAACAGTGTGAAATACTGTTATTCATATATATTGAAGCAAACCATAATACCACTCCAATAACTGAGTTCCTGCATAATCCTTGAAACCTCTGGTCTTCGAACTCTGGATCACTCAGTACACTGTCTTGCTGTGACACAGTTTAAAAATAAACTCAGCAGGCATGGAGACAAGTGAACAAACAAAGCAAGACATATTAATGGACATTCCTAGGAGACTGCAAGGAAGCATAAAATTGCAGGAAGAGATAGGTTAAAGGAGTGGGCAGATGTGACATATTCAGTTTCAGAAAAATCAGTGTGAAATATATTTTGGACAAACAAAACTTGGCTATGTCCAAGGGGTTGACTCAAGAAGGGCAAGGATGGAAATTACGTGAAAGAACCAGATAATTACCTGTTGTTGTAAGATATTAGGAATTTTGAGAAACGATAGAAAATCAGAATTTAAAAAAATATAATTGAAAATCTTCATCCCAATATAGTTTAGTTTAGTGTCGTGTGGACCTAGGTACAATAAAAAGCTTTTGTTGCATGCTAACCAGTCAGTAGAAATACAATACATGAATGCACCAAGCCACCCACAGTATACAGATGCATGACAAGAGGAATAACGTTTAATGCAAGATCAAGTACAGTAAAGTCTGATTAAAGATAATCCAATGGCCTTCAATGCGTTAGATAGTAACTCATGACCACTCTCTAGTTGTTGATAGGATGGTTCAGTTGCCAGATAACAGCTGGGATAGTCAATTAGCATTGGCAATGATCTGCTTTCACTATTTCTGTGTGTTTTGAGTTGGCTAATGAGGCCACAGGATGGGAAGGAGCTGCTTGATGAGACATGCAGATGGTAGAAACAAGGAACATCAGATGCTGGTTTATTTAAAAAAAACAACATAAAATGCTGTAGTAACAGACAGTCTGAAGAAGGGTCCCGGTCCGAAACATCAACTTTGTGCCATTTTCCTTGGGATCTTTCAGAATATTTCCTCTCTCCATGTGAACATTTCCTCTCTCCATCAGGAGCTTTTATTCTCTCCATCTGGTAATCTCTTGCCATGAGGGCAGGCAGCATGTGCATTATGACTCAGTGGTGCCAGGGCAGAGCAGAATGTGCATTATGACCCAGTGGTGGAAGGCAAGTTAACAATATGGCATGCCCAATAAAGCTAATAGACAATAAGCAATAGGTGCAGGAGTGGGCCATTCGGCCCTCGAGCCAGCACTGCCATTCACTGCAATCATGGCTGATCACCCACAATCAGTACACTGTTCCTGCCTTCTCCCCATATCCCCTGACATTGCTATCTAACTCTCTCTTGAAAGCATCCAGAGAATTGGCCTTCACTGCCTTTTGAAGCAGAGAATTCGACAAATTCACAACCCTCTGTGTGAAAAAGTTTTTCCTCATCTCCATTCTAAATTCTGTGGACTCCACCAACATCAGGAATATGGTTCTTGCCTCTAGCGTGTCCAAATTCTTAATAATCTTATATGTTTCAATAAAATCACCTCTCATCTTTCTAAATTCCAGAGTATACAAGCCCAGCCGCTCCATTCTATCAACATATGACAGTCCCACCATCCCGGGAATTAACCTGAGTATAACCTGGGCCTCAGTGTTGGCTTGGCAGATGACAAGGATATTGTAGCAAATTGATTTAGAGATTGGACTTTGTACGATCAGCACTGACAGGTGGGACTGGTGTGGGTCGGACATGTTGATCATTGGGGGCAAGTTGGGTTGAAGGGCCTATTTCCACGCGACATGACATTATGACTCTCTGAGCACAAAAGATGCATTCTTTTGTATGCTCCATTAATGGGTTTAGAGGTATCTTGGAGCCGCACACAAAACAGACATATCCCCATTCACGCCCCAGTCAACTTCATTCTGCAGCTTAATGATTGAAGTGCGTGTGCCCTTGCTTCTAGAGTGTAGAAGCATGGGTTAATCAGTTCCCTTTCATTTTATAGATTAGCTCCACACCAGTAGGGAACGTTGGAGGTAAGGCGCAGCCTTGCAATGACACCGAGGAAAACCGTGGGGTGATAATGCACACTTGCTTGCGACACAGTCGTAAATCACAGTACAGACATTTCAGTCAACATCAACACCCACCTGCATTAAGCCCATATTATTCTCCCTGCATTCCCATCAGCCCCCCCCCCCCCAAGCTAGACCATTATCTATGCATTCGTTGACAATTAGGCTCCCAACTCGCATGTCTTTGGGATGTGGAAAGTAAATCAGAGGACGCAGGGGAAACTCTTGTAGACATGGGTAAACTATGCGATGCAGATCAACACAGCTGTACCAGCTACACCGCTGAATTGCCCAATCTGAACGGACACAATTCGGATCGAGCAGTTCCATATCGACTAGTTAAGATATGCTTACAGGTCATCAGAAATACTTACAAGATTAAATTGAATTTCTAAATACAGCCAGATTTGAGCAGGATGCTCCACAGTTCCTCTCAAATGACAGAATCAAAGCCATTTCTAAGATAGCAATGCATAGTCGTTGATGCCAGTACCTACACTTGGGAGTTGTTGAGCAGTGAAAATCCTTTCCATTATCCTTATAGATCGACTGAATCCATATGGTTTTAAGGGAATGGTTCTTCGGCCACAGGGAGGAGGCTCGTGGTAATTTTTTTTCTACAGGGAACTCTCTCTCTTTTTGCAACAGGGAGCCCTCTCTCTTTATCGCTGTCCAATTTGATTCCTTTCTTCAAGATGGATCTTAATAAAGGCATCTCTGAGGTGCTTATATTTTCCTAGATCTGGAATGTGAGCTTGGGGATTTGTGACTGAGCTTCTTCACCATCAAATTTTGGTACTTCAGAAGGGATATTGCTCGCTCACAAAACTTGGTCAGTTGGCACATTGTCTTATCAGCTCAACTAGTCAGCTATGGAAGTAAGGCTGGACTATATATAGCTTGCTGTGGAATGCAATCCAGTGTGTTCACATCAACAGCAGCATTATAGTTGAAGCGTTCATTGCAGTATTCCTTCCAGTGGATGCAAACTGCCCCTCTGCCTTTTCAATAGGTTAAGCAGCTTCCTCGGTGCTTTTCTCTCCACAGATGCTGCCTGAACTGCTGTGCATTTCCAACGTTTTGTTTTATTTTAGATTTCCAGCATCTACATTATTTGGCCTTCAAATTATAAAGGGCTGCAAAGCTCAATGTTTGCTTTTGTATTAAAAAGAGCTGCAAAGATCATAAATACCAATTATTTTATCCATTTAAAGCTTCTATTTATAGTCAAATCTATGCAAAGAAAAATTTTCATTGTCCTGTCAGGGACACATGACAATAAACTCTTTTGACTCTTTGACTCTTGACTCAGTGTTGTGCAGCACAGAAATGAGCTCTTCGGCCTACAGTGTCCATGACAACCTTTTGCTCATTTAAATTAATCCCGTTTGCTCACATTAGACCTGTATACTATGCTTTGTCTAATGAAATGGCCATCTAAATGTCTCTTAAATATAGTGATTGTTTAGTTTAGCTTAGTTTATTATTGTCGAATGTACTAAGGTATAGTGGGATCTGATTCTATCACTTCCTCTGATGTTGAGTTTCTGGCATCAACCACTCACTATGGAAAAATATGTCTACATGTCTCCTTTGAAACGTGCTAAAAAACAAAACTTTTTATGCAGCCCTGAAGCCGAAAGATGAGTGAAAGGAGCAACTAAATCATTAGAAACTAAATTGTGACCGAGAAATGTACAAGAAGCACTTGAATTTATTTCACTATCTTATTTTCCTATTCAAAGGAAATTGTAAGAACTAGCGACTCTGCCAATATTCTAATTATTAATTATTTCAGCATTATTTACTTTATATCAGAGAAAGATTTTTTTTATAACAATAGGGATTTCTGGAAAAGTAGATTTCTGGGGTTAAGTTAAATTCGGGTGGTACAGTGGTAAAGCGGTAGAATTACTGCCTTACAACGCCAGAGACCCAAGTTTGATGGGTGCTGTCTGTACAGAGTTAGTATGCCATGACTAGAAAGAACTCTCAATAAGAATGAGTGAAAGGGCATGAGAATACCGAAACTCAGTTCCATTTAATCACTGCATGCGACTGAAGTTGACAAACATCAATTTCTCGCATGCTGTTTGAATAATCAACTTTACTGTCAAAAGGAGTATTTGACTCTATGCACTAATATAACATTTAACTTGTAGCCTTCAGACTCTACCACTGTGGCAGGCCATGCTTACTTGGTATCACTTTTGCCTCTGGGACCAAGAGTCAGTCAGATTTGGTTCATGTGAACTGCATGAAACAGCTTGATATTCCCTATAGAGGAATGAGAGCACATTCCACTGATGGAGGGTTACACAAAAAGCTGGAGAAACTGATGGAGGTGCTGTTGTTTGACAGCAAAATCAGCTAAATCAATGCAATCAATGCAAATGTTCCTGCATGACAGCTAGTATTGGTGGCAGTAGTGGGTGGCACAGTGACACAGCGGTAGAGTTGCTGCTGCCTGACAGCGCAAAAGACCCGGGTTCGATCTTGACCTCGGGTGCTGTCTGTACGGTGTTTGTATGTTCTTCCTGTGACTGTATGGGATTCCTCCGGGTGTTTCCAGTTTCCTTCCACATTCCAAAGATGTGTGAAAAGATCGGTAGAACAGGCGGAGGATGATGACTGACTTTAGTGGAGTGTCACAACGGCTGGGAAGGCAGATGAAGGGTGCAGCAGAAAAGGTCCCCCGGTCATCTTGGACTCCATGCCACTGGATCCTGACCCAGATCTGTCAAGACCGTGCGGTCGCTGTCTGTGGACTAGTCTTCCCACGTTAAACAAAGTCACGCACAGGCCTCCTCCCAAAAGAGGACAATCATACTCATTTCAAGTGACCGCCAATGAAGATGATGATGGGTGATCGTTGGTCGGTGGCCGAAAGGCCCATTTTCTTGCTGCATCTCTGATCTCTAAAGTAAACAATTGTAATATTTTTTGGTACTTCCCTATTACGACTCAAAGCAGGTCAGTAGAATGTACCTTGATAAAATAAATGATCAGATTATCTGTTTTTTTAAGTTTGTTCGAGGCATAACATTTCCTTATGTCTCGGGCATCTTTTAGGTAAAAACTGAATATTCTGGAAATGCTAAGTAGGTTCGGAAGTAAAGAAATAAAGATAACATTTCAGGTTGACAGTGCTTCATCAGAAGTAGAATAGTACGAAAATTAGTGAGTTTTAAGCTACTAACAGGGAAAGGATGGGGAGAAGGAAGGGAATGTCTGGGATAGACTCTGGATCAAGATTGTACAATTGAAATAAATGCTATTGGCGTTGTCAAAGAGCATGCAACAAATCATCATCATATCATCACATATCATATCATATATACTTATTAAAAGTCTGATCTTGTATATGTGTGAGTATATGTGGTTGTCTTTACATCTTCGCAAAAACACTATGTGGTAACAAATACATTTTAAAATATTGCGATTTACATTTTTCTCCTCGAGGCCGAGATCACCTTCACTGAAGATTTTATGCTTTATTTCTTGACTTATTCTCAACTCATTACTGATTAAAAGTCGTAAAAAGTCAAAAGACTGAAATTAAAACGACCAGCTTCAATTGATGATGTCACAATGGCTCTGCTGGCAGTGATCAGCCTCACTGAAGATTTCAACCTATATCTGAAATGTTATTCGCGATTACAGCTTTAAAAATGTCAACTTTCACGAGGTTTTTACATATTCTGATTCACATTTCCCCCTCGAGGCAGAGATCGCCTTCACTGAACATTTTATCCTTTATGTCTTGATTTATTGCTGATTAAAGTTTTAAAAAATCATGAGACTTTGAATTTAAAACGACCAGCTTTTCCAGAAAGTAAAACTTCTACGCATGCCTGGAACCCCCGCGCATGCGTGGACTTTATTAAGTCATTATAGAAAAACGTACAGCTGTACAATGTATATATCTGTCCAAGTGAGAAAAGGACACTTTTTCTAAAGTAAAATTTCCTTTCCTTCTCATTATCTTATTTACATAAATTTAGTTAACATACTTGCAACCCACACAGACATAACACTTGATAAGAACTAAACCAATGGGTCGCATAGTCTCCTAAATACTTAGGCGGTCTCACAGCTCGACCTGAGTGAGTTCTCACAGTTTATGTCAAAGTCCTTCTTTTTGTCAGTTCGCTCAGTAGCTGTTTGCTTTTCAGTAGACGCTGGCTGCTGTTTCAAAGCCTGTGTCGCCTTAGTTATGGTCAGTGTTCACCCTGGTCTTTGAAGGTCTGGCCGAGCTTCAGCCGTTGACGTGCAACTAGCTCGTCTGGTGGATTTTCGCAGGTCTTGCGGAGATGTACGCGATTGCGACGGTATATGCCAGATGGGCTCTGAACCACATATGAACGCTCGTCAAGCTGGCGAGGAACGATGGCTTTCTTTCCTTGTACAAGGGGTTGCATTCGCACTGTGTCGCCTTATGAAGTGCGGAAAGGTATTTAGCTGACTCATTGTAATTGTCAGCTTGCTGCTGAATGCACACGCGTTCATGCGTGCATGCTCGTACACAACTCTGGGTTCAAGTAGTCTCGCTGTCGTCGGCAGAAGTGTACGCGTGCAACGATTCATGAGGCGCTGAGCGGGACTTGTGCTCAGCCCTTGCGAAGGCATACATTGATGATCCAACATCGCTATGTAGGGGCCCGGACTGCTGCACAGGTGCTCAAAATCCAATTCCTTCACGAACTGGTGAAATGCGACCGATGTGTACTGCGGCCCATAATCGCTCACCACTTGTGTCGGGCTGCCGTATGTCGAGAAATTAGCTTTCAACTTGCAAATCACGGTTGGACTTTCTTTCCCATCCCATGTAAAGAGATCTGTGCCGACTTTCTCCCATAGCCTTGTCAGTAGCCCATGACTCATGAGTGTCTCTTTTTGCTGGCTCACCTCATAGATGTGGCACACATAACATGTACCAATATACTGCTTGATGTCACTACTCAGGCCAGGCCAGAATAGGCATTCGCATGTTCATCGCAGGCAGCCTTTGATGCCCAGATGTGAAGAGCGTATCCTTTCTTTCATGTTTCTTCTTCAGATTATCGGTATGATCACGCGCTCGTCCTTGAAGATCAAACCATCTGGACACATTTCAGCATCTGTTGTGTGTCTTCTTTCGCTGTTTCATCGCAAATTTGCTCGAGATGCTCATCCCGAATGGGCAAGTGTGATACCATGTTTACCTCCTCGAATGTTTGCTCTTTGCTCGGAGTACCACTAACTGCACGTGACAGGTTATCCGCAAGGTACATGACAGTAGCTGATGTCTAAATCATAGCTTTGCAGGTGGAGTAGCATACTTTGAAGACTCTTTGGCGCTTTCACCAGCGGCTTCTTTGCTATCATCTCCAGCGGCTTGTGATATCTGATCACGCTGGTCAAACAACCATATGTATACTGATGGAAACGCTCCATTGCAAATACCACGGCGAGCATCTTCTCAATCGAGGCATGTCGCGATTCGGGGTCAGTTATTGCTTCGCTCACATATGCAATGGGACGTCCCTTTTGGAGCAAGGCTGCCCCCAGTCCCTTGTTGCTCGCGTCACACTGAATCGTCAGCTCCTCCTTGCGATTGCATTATGCTAAGATAGGTGCTTCAGATACTATCTGTCTGATCTTGGATATCGCTTTGTCCTGCTCAGCAGACCATTCCCATGCTATGTCTGGTCTCGTCAGCTGTCTGATGGGTTCAAGGGTATGGGTTCAGGCTGGGTAGAAAATGGCTCAGGTAGTTGATAAATCCAGCTAGCCTCTGCACACCCTATACATCTGAGGGTGCTGGCATATTGACGACATCTGCTACCTTTTTGGGGTTGGGTTGCAGTCCTGTGCCAGAGTATCTCAGTTGCTCTGAAGACAGACTTGTCCTTGTTAAGTTTGATGTGTTGCTGTACACAATGCTGATGAAACTGCTGGTGCTTCGAGTCATGGTCGATCACCGTGTCTTCCATCGCCTCTCCCTGACCATAGACGAGGATGACATCTGCAATGCAGATCACTCCAGGTAGCCCTTCGAGCACTTGATGTAATCTTCGCTGGAAGATTTCAGATAATACACTTAAATCGAATGGCAATCGGCGCTACCGGTAACACCCGAAAGGTGTATTGAACGTTGTCAAATTGCACGATCTGTCGTCAAGTTTCACCTGCTAGAAAGCTGAGCTCATGTCTAGCTTACTGAAGATCTTCGCTAGGTCAAGATCTGGCAAGATATCCTCAATAACTGGGAGTGGATAGTGTTCTCGCTTCAGTGCTTTGTTTAACGGTTGTGGATCGATGCACACCCAGAGATCGCCATTCTTTTTTGGCGTGATCACGAGCTGGCTGACCCAACTCGTCGGCTCGTGAACTGGTGCGATCACGTGACGCTCTCTTTCTGTCTTCACATTCTGCTTTATCACATGAGGTAAACGTAATGGCGGTAAGACTGTGGGTTGCACTTCCTCGTCAATCTGCAGATGTGCTTCACCAGGCAGCTCTCCTAGTTTACCGTCGAACATCTCTGTATAGCGTTCTTCAGCCTTACCCACTATCTCCCGTGGAGGCTACAGGTGGGAAACGGGTGCGTCCAACGGGTCTGCACTTGTTCTGGTACTTATTAAAAGTCTGATCTTGTACGTGTGTATATGTGTGTGTATATATGGTTGTCTTTACATCTTTGCAAAAACACAACACCGCAACAATAATATTTTTACATATTCTGATTCACATATTTCCCCTCTAGGCCGAGATCACCTTATCTGAACATTTTATGCTTTATTTCTCGACATTACTTATTAAAAGGACGAAGTTTAAAAACATCAAAAGGCTTTAAATTTAAAACGATCAGCTTTCACTGATAACTTCACAATGGCTCGCCAACAGTGATCAGCTGATTCCATCCTATATTTCATGATTAAAGCTTTAAAAATGCCAACTTTCACAAGATTTTTACTGTTAAAATCATTCCTGCCAGCTTCCAACACACTTCAACCCAATGCTGTGTCACAGGAACACTCTGAACTTTTCACCTCAGAGGAGGGGGAGGGCGACACGCAGGGAAAGTGCATTTGGGGGCTATGAGTTGGGAATGGGTGCATTGGGGGAGCAGACCCAATGGGTCTAAACTTGGTCTAGTAACTTATAAATTTGAAAGGGATGTGCTTCACCTTGACAGTGTCACGATCTACGAATCCTGGAACTCTCTACCCGACAGCACTATAGAACTATCTTCAGCAGATGGACTGCAGCAGTTCAAGGCGGAAACTCATCACCACCTTCTCAAGGGGAATTAGGGATTGACAATATTACTTTCAGACCCAATCCCAGAAAATAGACCAACAGAATAAATTGAAACTACTTCCAAGACAGCGTCATTTAAACAAACCCCTAATACATCACAGGTCCTTGTTAGGTGGAACATTCTTATATTCCCATAGCAAAAGGAATCCTCACTAAATAACTGAAAAACATAGATCAAAATACTGCCAATTGCATAAATTTAACAGAAGACTACACAGGAAGACATATGCATCCTCTGGAAAAGGTAGAACTCAGATCTTTAATTCGTCCATGAAACCAAAACAATTTGCATACACTGAAATGCACAAACAATTATATAGCTTTTTAAATTTTCTTTTATCCAAGCAATTTCTCTCCATTGGTTCCTGCTTATTATCTGGAAAAGAGTGGGACAGAAATTAATTCTCGATCAGTTGAACAAAACACACAAATACATACGGTAGGGATTTGCATTGTGTTCTCTCTCTGAGGGTCTTGATGTCTGCTGCAGGATTAATAGGACAGATGCAAAATGCAATCTCTTTTTTTTTAACTGTGTTAGAAGTCTTGCCATTGGGAAGGATTGAACAGTACAATGCTCGCACAAGTTTCATGGAGCAGTAATCAGGTTTGTTATCTTCAAAGGGCTGCCTCTTTATCAAAGGAAAAAAATGCTCATTTCCGAAGAACAGGTAGGGCAAACAATGAGAAAGAGTAGATGAGCAGTTTGGAGCCACAAATGCAACAATTAAGAATGCTTTTTTAACATGTTAAATTGCCCAAGCTTGCTTAAAAGGACTTGATCCATTTGCGAAAATGATCAGTCACAGAGCAGTCTCCCACCTTTCGCAGCCTGCCTCCTAAATAGATATCGTTTATTTGCAAATTCAGAGCTACCCTCTATCAGGTTTGCAACTATGTATTGCCTCCGTCACGAAAGATCATCAAACTGATAAGTGGGCGGCACAGTGGCAGAGTGTTAAGAGTTGCTGCTTTACAGAGCCAGAAACCTAGACTTGATCCTGACTACAGGTGCTGTCTGTACAGAGTTTGTACATTCGTCCTGTGACCTGCGTGGGTTTACTCTGGGTGCTCCATTTCCTCCAAAGACGTACAGGTTTGGAAGTTAATTTGCTTGGTATCGTTGTAAATTGTCCCTCGTGTGTATAGGATAGTGTTAGTGAGCAGGGATCACTGGTCTGCAGATCTTGGTGGGTCAAAGGGCCTGTTTCTGTGCTGTATCTGTAAACTAAACTAAACTTTTCCTCACCTCTATCTACTTCTGGTTGTGCCTCAGCCTATCCAATGCCTTTGCCATCTTGATATTCTCCTCCATGGAATACATAGCCTCCTGCTAACAGCAAAATCTCAACAAAGCATGAATAAGAGAATGCAACCTTACATGGGCAACAGCTTAGACATGCAAGGAACTGCAGATGTTGGAATCTTCAGCAAAGCATATAGTTCTGGAAGAACTGAGCAGGTCAGTCTGCATCAGTGGAGGGAATGGTCAGATGACGCTTCGGGTCCTGACCCTTCCTCAGACTGATGCTCCCTGACCCTGTTTTTCTAGCACTTTGTGTTATGAACAACACCTTACTGTGAGAAGAGGAACAGAACAGTGCAAACGTGACTTACAAAGAGTTAAAAAGCAACCATACCAGAACAGAAGACTGGATGGTGATTTCAACTGGAAAATGTCACACAGAAGGGTAGTTAATAGTCCGTTAAGTTCTCTGACAATGCAGGAAGATATTGATAATTGGAAGGATTCTCTAGTATTTGATTCCAGAATTATGAATCAGCAACTGTTCTGAGAAGCCATCTGTGTTAATTAAAGTGTGAAATACAGATTAAAACTAGACCTACATTAGATGCAGAAGCAAAGTTGCAAAATAATTTTCTTGGAGACTCATTTTCAGTAGGTGTTGCCTGGCTTTCATGGCAACCAGTATTGGTCAACAGTACATCTGGCATCTGGTGATAATATAATAAACAAAACAATGGGCCTATTCTGAAATAACTCCAATGGCATTCAAGGCCTCAACAATGGGCAGAAGGGCAAACTGTTACTAAGGTAAAGAGAGATCGATAGGGTGGGAAAGAGGCAGATGGTATGCTTAGCTTTATTGATCAGGGCATTGAGGGTAAGAGTCAGGAAGTCATGCTGCAGCTTTAAAGGACCTTGTTTTGGCCACATTTTGAGTATTGCCTACAGTTCTGGTAGCTCCAGTACAGGAAGGATTTGGAGGCTTTGGAGAGGGTGCGAAAGTCAGAAGACAATTCTAAGCCTGCTCACTAGATGCAGAATCATGGCCAACTGACAGCATCCCATTTCTTCACGTATTCCCAGCTACCTTAATTTCCTTGGTGTTGAAAAAATGTTTCAATAGCTGCCTTGAATATACTTCTCAAGCATCCACAGCCCCAGTAGTAGAGTGATAAAGAATCATCTCTCTCGAGCATCTCTCGATCTAGTGAATCATATGCATCATTTAAAACGTAGACTAAAATGCTGGAGAAACTAAGCGGGTGAGGCAGCATCTATGGAGCGAAGGAAATAGGCGACGTTTCGGATCGAGACCCTTCTTCAGACTGATGTGGGGGTGGCGGGAAGACGAAAGGAAGAGGCGGAGACAGTGGGCTGTGGGTGAGCTGGGAAGGGGAGGGGAAAGAAGGAGAAAGCAGGGTCTACCTAAACTACCCATGCAAAATATGAGGTGCTGCTCCTCCAATTTACAGTGGGCCTCACTCTGGCCATGGAGGAGGCCCAGGACAAAAAGGTCGGATTCGGAATGGGAGGGGAGTTGAAGTGCTGAGCCACCGGGAGATCAGGGTGGTTATTGCGAACCGAGCAGAGATGTTGGGCAAAGCGATCGCCAAGCCTACGCTTGGTCTCACCAATGTAGAGCAGCTGACACCAAGAGCAGCAGATGCAATAGATGAGGTTGGAGAAGGTGCAGGTGAACCTCTGCCAGACATGGAAAGACTGCTTGGGTCCTTGAATGGAGTCAAGAGGAGAGGTAAAGCAACAAGTGTAGCATTTCCTGTGGTTGCAAGGGAAAGTGCCAGGGTGGTTTGGGTGGGAAGGGACAAATTAACCAGGGGGTTATGGATGGAGTGGTCTCTGCGGAAAGCCGAAAGGGGAGATGGGAAGATGTGGCCAGTGGTGGGATCCCGTTGGAGGTGGCAAAAATGTCGGAGGATTGTTTGTTATATGTGACGGCTGGTAGGGTGGAAGGTGAGGACAAGGGGAACTCGGCCCTTGCTATGAGTGGGGGGGGTGGATGGAGCAGATTCATGGGGTATAGAAGAGACCCTGGTGAGAGCCTCATCTGTAGTAGAAGAGGGGAACCCATGTTCCCTAAAGAAAGAGGATATCTCCGATGCCCTGGTTTGGCACACCTCATCCTGGGTGGAGATGTGGCGTAGACGGAGGAATTGGGAGTAGGGGATGGAGTCCTTACTGGAAGCAGGGTGGGGGGAAGTGTAGTCCAGATAGCCATGGGAGTCAGTGGGTTTATAGTATATTCCTTCTTAAACATGCATCATTTAAAAGGTCAGTAAAATGTTTGCTTGGTATGAGAACAGAATGGTACGAATATCTAAAGGGCATGGTTTCCATAAAGCACGAAAAACTTTAATCATCTTTATTAATTCTGTGTTTAGTCAATCCCAGCAAGGCGCTTACTGCCCTAATTGCTTTCAGCAGTTATGCAGTAACCTGAAATATCCTTGAATCATAACATTTAATAGTTTATGCCCTTTCAAATAAAAATCTGCTTTTTAATTTTTTCAAGACAGTTAATTCCAAACTTTTGTAAGAACAGTCATCTACCACTTCTTTGCCCAAATTCTGCCACTGTAGCCACTTCAAATGACACTTTCGTCATCAAATGTTGTGCTCCTCTTTGTTTCATTCCATGCTTTCGATGCAATGCGTAACTCTGGAAGAAGTATATGATGATAATTTATCTATAGTTTAAAGTTCTAGTTCTGCAACAGTTGTTTCTAAATGTGTTGCATTTCTCTGTTGAAATAACCAATGCATTTCTGGAGGGTTACACAAAAAGCTGGAGAAACTCAGCGGGTGTAGCAGCATCTTCAGACTGAAGAAGGGTCTCGACCCGAAACGTCGCCTATCTCCTTCGCTCCTTAGATGCTGCTACACCCGCTGAGTTTCTCCAGCTTTTTGTGTAACCCTCGATTCTCCAGCATCTGCAGTTCCTTCTTTAACAATGCATTTCTGGATCTACTTTCATGTCAGTGCATCTTTGAATACATAAACTTTGTAGTCCATAATCTTTGCTTCACCCCTGTGATGTTGAACAAATAGCTTTCAGGCAGGCACATGACCAAACATGTTAGCAGTGAATAACGTTATCATACATGAGTTACCTAATTGCAAGCAGGAAATTCCATAACTTAACTTAATAACCAATGCATTTGCACAATATGACCAAAACAGTTAGATATTGCTTTAGTCTACAAAACTGTTCCACGGTATTAGGTGAAAATGTTATGAGACAAAACTGATATAGAAGTTTCAGTTAGGATGAATGAAGCAATGGATATCAAATGTCAGACTTAAGTGTGAGGGAAATTTCAAAATTTGGGACCAGTGTAACTGAGGCTGCAAATGCTGTGATACAAATGAGGGGATTTTTATATATAGAAAACAGAGAACATAGAAAACTACAGCACAGAAACAGGCCCTTCAGCCCACAATGTCTACGCCAAAAATAATGCCAAGATAAACAGTCCATATCTGTAACTGACCTATAACCCACTATATCCTTTGACTGCCATCCTCAATGCATCTTCACTAATTTTGTTGACACCTGCAAACTTACTAGCCAACCCGTCTACAAGTTGTTTGCACAGATCCATGTAGAACACTGGCCACAGATCTGCAGCCAGAATAACACCCTCCCACCTGTACCCTCTATCTTCTATGGAAAAGCCAGTTCTGAATCAAACGTACTGAGTCATTATGATCCCATGCATCTTAATCTTCTGGATTAGTCTACCACGAGGAACCTTGTCAAATGCTCAAATGCAGACATTTTCCAGGTGCACTGCATCAGACACCACCTCTTCTTATGCTGCCAGACAACTGGATTCTGGAGTGGTTTTCTTCTGTTGTTGTACCATGTAGCAGGAAAACATGAAAATAACAGGAAGACGACTACTGGTATTATATGGAGACACAAGGAAGTGCAGATGCTGGTTTACAAAATAAAATACAAAGTGCTGGTGTAACTCAGTGGGTTAGGCAGCATTGTCTGCTGTATCTTGAATGTCAACGATACTCGTGAAAAATCCCTAAAAAAATTATAAGACCTTTTTTCATGATGAAATACATTACCTGCTGGCCCAATGGGAGATTACAATGCTGAGAGAAGGACAAAGAAGTTAGTGGGTTTTTTTACATGTCACACTGGAATTCATGACCCAAGTGGTCATAAAAATTGTAAGAAGGTACTGCAGATGCTGGTTTTAACCGAAGATAGACACAAAAACTTTGAGTAACTCAGCAGTACAGGCAGAATCTCTGGAGAGAAGGAAAGGGTGACTTTTTCGGTTGAGACTGAGAGTCAGGGGAGAGGGAGACACAGAGATAAGGCATGAAAACAAGACATAAAAAGAGATCCAAAATCCCTTCTCGCCAGAGATGCTGCCTGTCCGCTGAATTACTCCAGCTTTTTGTGTCTATCTTTGGCCATAATAATTGATGCATCTAGAGGTTTTGTATAGTTTTTAACATAGAAATATCCAACGTATTTCACAGGTGAATTCAGAACACATCCAAAGCCAAGCATTGTGAGATGGAGACACAATAAAGCGGTACCAGGGCAGGCAAAAAATAATTTTGTCAGAAAGATTTGTTTAATTGAATTACTTATAATGGAAGAGAGAAATGGAGAGGTTCGGGGACGGAATTCCAGGTCTCCTGACTGAAAATGTTACATCCGTATCTGCGGATCCAGTTTAAGAGTTATAAAATGGCTGACCGTCTTTCAGCACTTTTATTACATCAATAGAAGTGCTCAAGTATGTGCATCAATAAAAATGTACCATATAGTATTCTTCCATTGGTGTTGTTTTCACGCTCTTCGAAAAAGCAATTGCACATCACATAGTAGGCAGAAATAAATATATTTGATCACATACCATAGTCTCAATTGTCAGACAGAAATCCCCTTCAAGGTTCAAGATCATCAATGACAGATAAACTTAACTGGATAGTTATGGACTAATAAAATGTTCCTCATCACCTACTCAATCATTCCACCTAAAAGCACAGGGATATGCGACACTGCTGCAAATCACCCAAACAAGTAAAAAACACATGAATTGATCAGCTCCAATTTTTTCCAAATATATCCAATATCTTCAATACTTACATGAAAATGCAACTTTTATGCCACTACCATCGTGTTTCTTCGCAAACAAACATTTTTTCCACAGATACACTCACTTAAATACCATTTGGTTCAGATTGCTAAGTTATGTTGCTGGAAACCTGCTTCAATGGTTCAGTGGTACTTTATTTTAATCATCAAAGTGGCTTCTGATGCCACTCCACTGAAATCAGCCTGAGGACAAATTAAGCTGATGTGGCCAGAATTACAAGTTCCACATAAACAACCCGCAGAGGGA
The DNA here is from genome assembly GCA_963514005.1 of Raja brachyura. The sequence goes on from OY740784.1 coordinate 66,032,416, forward strand.
AGTGGCAAGAGTCAAGAGTGTTTCATTGGCATATGTCTCGACAACAAAATAATATAATGCTTACTAGCAGCTGCATTGCAGGCCTGTAAATGCAAAATACACTAATAATATGTAATAAAGAAAAAAAAGTAATAACCACAAAATCATGAGGGGAATTGATAGGGTAAATGCACAGTCTTTTACCCAGGTAGAATCAGAAGACAAAGGGTTAGGGTCAGAGAAGCAACATTTATTGGAAACATGAGGAGCAGATTTTTTCACTCAGGTAGGTGGAATGAGCTGTAACAGGAGGTAGTTGAGGTGGTACAGTAACATTTAAATGACTTTGGGCAAGTATATGGAGAGGAAAGGTTTAGAGGGATATGGAACAAATGTAAGCAAATGGGATTAGCGTGGATGGGATATGTTGGTCGGCATTGACGGTTTAAGTCAAAGGGCCTATTTCCATGCTGTATGATCTATGACAATGCTAGTGCAAAAAATCTATAGCCATTGTGCAACCAAAAAGAGTCCATAAAAGTTCATAGTTGAGGTTAATGTTGTGTAATGATCAAGACCCTGAAGGTGGTTGGTAAGAAGGTATTCTTGAACCCGGTGGTTATGATTTTTAGACTCAGCAATGCAATGCAGCAAGATGCAGACCGAACAAAAGTTGCTTTGGTTTCCTCCCACATCCTAAAGATACGTGGGTTGGTAGGTTAATTGGACACAGCAAATTGGCCCCAGTGTGTGGGTGAGTGGTAGAAACTGGTGGGCATTTGTAGAAAAGGTGTGAAGAACGCAAAAATGTGATTAATGCGGGATTAGTGTAAACAGGTGGGTGATTTGTTCATGCTGACTGGTTCTCTCTGGTATCTCTCCCTGACTCACCTGATCAGGTGCACTGTGGGGTGGTGGTGATTTTCCTCATCGAATATCTGCTCTCTACAAGCCATGGCTCCCAACTTTTGAAAAGTGGTCATGTTTTCAAAGCTATTGCCAATAACCTTGACTAAGGGACGGAGTCACTATACAAAAGGGGTCAGCTGGTGGTGGACGTTTGTTTTATAAATGTTGACTACAAAATCTGACATCTCATATATTTCTGTAAATTGGTCAATAGCAACTTAAAGCTCAGCCTCCAAATCTATGTGCAAGCACATACATTGTTTTCATTCTGCAGCTGGACTGCTGCGGCTGGGGCAACTGTGGTTCTGGATTCCAGGTGATATAGGTATTGAGTCATAGACATATAGCAAAGAAACAGGCCCTTCAGCCAGACCAACATACTTAATTTATCTTTTATTAAAACAACAAAATTGATCACCTCGTATTTCAGTGTTTGAATATTTTACCTGCTTATTCTGTCAGTTAGTTTATATATTCTGAGTTCATCTCCATCAAGTTTTAGAACTTCAACAAATATACCATCTGCTTCAATGGCCTGGTTTATTAATTGCCATGCAAGGTCCTTCCCTTTGGGGTAGCAGATGTTGACCTGGGAGAGGAATGCACTCACTGATAAGGTGGTGTTACAAACTCAAACATGCTCTCCACAGGATACTAGATATATATTCAAAACCAGTGCAGTGTTTTGGATAACTCTGAAAAGGGATTTGTGTTGCAAAGTTTGAAGTTAGCAGGGACAGGGACTAGAATAGTGTGGATGAGCAATGTTGTTAAAGAAATTCCCTATATTAAATGGTTTGCGGAAGGTTCAACTGATGTTACGGAGGCAAAAACGATAGAAAAACTGATTGCCCCAGATTGCCCACAGTTGCCCCAGCCGCAGAAGATCAGCTTAACGCTGACAAAGTCATTCAAAACAGCAGTCTGGTTTTACACCATAAGCCTGTTAACATTTCTAGATAGCTTAACAAAATACAACAATGATAAGTTCCAATTTCTCTACAGCAAAATAATACAAGTCTGTGGGAAATAATTTTCAAGATACTTTCTAGCCATTTGGAATGGTTTACTTACATACCTAAGAATATTTTTCAGCAAGATATTTTTCTATTATTTTTCAACGAATTACCATATAAGTGACCTACTGGCATCTCAAAAATAATTAATGTGCTGAAAACATGAGTAGTAGGTACTCAGAGATAAGATAAAATATATTGAATCAATAAGCTATTTTCCAACCTCTAAAAGAAAACATGTTTTTGAAGTTCAATGCATCCTATGGTGGAAGGACAACAAGCAGGGCAAAAATCTAAGCGTTTGATATGCTTACTTAAATTTGAGGCCATGGCAGATTTGAGATTTGAGATTTCAATTCCTATTTATATCCTGAATTTTAGCGTATGGAAATGTTAAACTGGTCTCTTAGCTGGGTATGTTAGGTAATGTAACTTCAACAATAAAATGAGTAACAAATGCAAATCGCAATCTAGTCAAAGTAGGGCAACGGCAAGTTTCAAAATCAAAAACAATAGTCGATTTTGCCTTTTCATGATGGAAACAAAGATCTTCAACATTAGATCTAAATAGGCAAAGATGATTGCCTGCCAGCTTAAAGATGTTGCTAATTGGGGAATAGCCTGTTCTAAACTTTGATATTCTGTCGAATTGTTCCCCTAAGGCTGCAAAGATGCCTGGTTGAGATATGTAATTAATAAATCTTCTGTGACACCCTCAGTAATTTTCTGGCAATTTGCCCCACAACTCACAAATATTAAAAATATTTCTGAGCATTGTTTGCAGCGATGAGCAGTAAGTCAGGTCCAATAACATCATCCAGCTTGTTTCATGCTTCCGTCTCCACTTTGGAAGCAGTTGGATCTTCATCCGTGGTGGTCTTGGTAATCGCAATAACAACCAAAGCATCCTTTGTGATCATCATGTGACTTTTGAAGTGTGTGTCGCAACTAATGATGACAAGAGATAGGGAAAAGTGGTTCTGAGAACTCTCTATTATTTTCAATGGCTGCATGTAGTTCCACTTGCTTTCAATAAAGCGAACGTCACAGACACAATTTGTAAATAGCAACAGGTCGGCAATTCTGGCACAGGATCAGCAGAGAGACATTTCTTCAAATATCATAACAGTATTGCACAGTCGTGGTGCAGATAACCGTCTTTTTTAAATGTAGGTAACGAGGTAAAATACTTCTTCTGATGCAACCCATCCCTTCCTCACAATGAATCTGTACATCGTCCTTAAATGAGCTGCTCAGAGTTACATTCCTTTCGAAATGGAATAAATCTAATCAAGTAAAAAATCATAGACAATTCTATAATCCATAACTAGCTAGGTTTTTTTTCCTACTAAAAAATCTAGAGTTAAGTTTGAGTTGGGCTAGGCCAGAAATCAAAGATTGTAAAGGTATAGTCCTTGCATAATGGACGGTTAGTCAGGCATGGAAGCGAAGGGTTGGGCTGAGGGTCAGCTTTACTCAAGTTGTGGAGATATGGTATTAATATTCAATAGAGGAAGGATAATTTCTAGTGTGATGGAGAGTGGGAAGATGGGAAAATAGGCTGAATTGAGTGAACCAGACATGGAAAGGGGTGTGACACAAAATGCTGGAGTAACCCAGCGGGGCAGGCAGCATCTCTGGATAGAAGGAATGGGTGACATTTCGGATTGAGACCATTCTTCCGAAAACTTTCTAACCACAGATGCAGCCTGTCCCGCTCAGTTAATCCAGCATTTTGGGTCTATCTTTGGTGTAAACCGGCATCTGGAGTTACTTCCAACACATGGAAATGAATGTCATGAGATTGGTGAATGGGGTTCATGGGGTTGCAAATCAGTCAAAGGTCACAGGCTCAGAGCAGGGCTCGAAATTAACGGTTGCCTGTTTGCCAATGGCCCCGCCGTTTTAGTCCCGCCGGGTAACCTAAAAGCCGTGTAATTTTGCCCGGCGTGGCCCCCCTCTCTATCTCTCTCTGTGTCACTCTCCGTCTCCGCCCGCCATCCGTGTCCGGGCAGCTGAGTCTCCGCTCTCTGGCTGCTCCTCATCCTTGCACATGTGCACTGCCACGGACAGCATATCATCGGCCGCCCTGCACATGTGCACTGTCACGAACACTGGTAGGCGCCGAGCACCTTCTCCCTCCCTTTGAAATTGTGGGAGATCTGGCCGCCATTGCTGTCCAGTCGTCACCTCGCCGCGAGCGCTGAAACCCAACGCAGAATCACTTCCTGGAGCTGGAATAACTCCCTGGAGTAATTCTTGTTTCTTGGATTCCTGGTACACCAAAAATATTTCAAATGGAATTTAAACTGGAGGTGGTGGAGGGTGGGCGTAAGCAAAAAGGGGTTCTTGGGGGAAAAAACAGCTATCTTAAATTTAGTTGCGTCTGGTTGGGTAACTATGGTAGGGTGAAGACTATTCATTGCTTTAATTGAGGGGGAGAACTCCATGGAGCAGCCAGCATCTCTGGATAGAAGATATTGGGGATGTTTCGGGTAGAGACCCTTCTTTAGAGTCATCTGGTTTTCGTGTTATTAGTTTAATTTAAAGATACAGCGCGGAAACAGGCCCTTCGGCCCACCGATTCCACGCCGACCACCGATCACCCGTACACTAGTTCTATCCCACACATTAGCGACGTAAATCAAGTGTTTATTCTCTCATGTCCCAGTTAGAACAATGAAATCCTTACTTGCAGCAGCACAACAGAATATGTAAACCTAGTACTCTGTAAACTATGTTATAAACGAGCAAACAAAACAGTGTATATTTATATATGAATATATAACTATATAAATGTGAGTGTGTTTATGTGTGTATAATATATATAGACTCACACACACACACAGTTTCCCTCCTGGGATTAATAAAGTTCTATCGTATAGTATCGTGTATGTAGGAAGGAAATGCAGATGCTGGTTTAAACCGAAGATAGACAAAAAAAGCTGGAGTAACATTAGCATTTCATTTTATTTAATGTAATTTCATTTTATTTCATTTCATTTCATATCATTTCAGTTGCAGTAAAACAGTAGCGGGTATTGGAGCCGGCATTTAGCACAGCTGTTATCTCCAAACCCGCTCTAAAGAGCGGTAATAGCGGGAGCCGGCTTTAGAGCAGCCGTTATCTGCCGACCCGTTCTAAAAGCGGTAACCGCGGTCCTCGCGCATTCCACTCCATTACCGCAGTTTAACAATATATATTTAGCAACTCTGGCTGGCTCTGCGAGTCAGACTTACAGAGTTTAAAAAACACTCGCAGGAAAGGCAGAATATAGCTGCGGGTTACTACTTACCTGCTGGTGGAGCTGCGCTCTCCAGCCGGTCGGTGCGACATGCGTCGACGTAATGACGTGCATGCACCTGGCGGGGCTTCTTCATGTAGTCACTCACGTGACTCCGAAGTAAAATCAGGGGGTGAGGCAGCATCTATGGAGCAAAGGGATAGGCGACGTTTCGGGTCGAGACCCTTCTTCAGACTGATGTCAGGGAGGGGTGGGAAAAAGAAAGAAAGAGGCGGAGACAGTAGGCTGTGGAAGAGCTGGGAATGGGAGGGGAAGGAGGGAGAAAGCAAGGACTACCTGAAATTGGAGAAGCCAATGTTCATACTGCTGAGGTGTAAACTACTCAAGCGAAATATGAGGTGCTGTTCCTCCAATTTGCGGTGGGCCTCACTCTGGCCATGGAGGAGGCCCTGGACAGAAAGGTTGGATTCGGAATGGGAGGGGGAGTTGAAGTGCTGAGCCACCGGGAGATCGGGTTGGTTATTGCAAACTAAGTGGAGGTGTTGTGCGAAGCGATCGCCAAGCTTGCACTTGGTCTCACCAAGGTTGATCATAGGCTGAATAATCCAACCACATTTTTGTTTGGAAGTTTAAAGGAATATTAGAAATTGCAATCATTGCAACGTGTAAAAAGAGTTGAGATACTGTATTGTAATTGTGCTGCATGTCATTGTTGTATATATCATGTCTTGATTGGTGAATATGTTTAGTTTGTGACTTTATTTGAAGCAGAAATCATATGTGAATGCTTCATTGAGCATAATTCCAGCTGGTAACTACGCACTTCGTTCGAGCACATTATCACATGCGTCATGCAAGCCGTCTTAAATGATCACCTAAACTGTCATTTGGCAACCTAAAAGGCTGCCTAGTTTGCCCGGCTAGCAACAGACCAAAAAAGTTAAGTGAGAGTCCTGCTTAGAGGGTGAGGAGTAAAGAAGACATTTGAGGGATGTAGATTATCTGAGTGGGGACACTGGAAGGACTTTCTTTGTACCAGACTATAGGACATATTCTGCAGTTTCAAAATGATTAGCATAGAAGCAGCCCTGCAAGTGGGGTTAAGGCTTGCTCCGACATGTGACCTATAATGTTTAAGGACCACGGACAATTGTATTAACATCTGAGAAGGTGTGTGCAGGTCTGCATTGCGCACATTGTGCATTACTCTATGTTCCCTGGCTTCTTTGTGCACTAAAACATGAAATATACGGAAAACCAGCTATTATAATATAAAATTGCAGACTTACAACTCACACTAACTCCCTGATTTTTACTTTGTATGATGCAGTTTTAATGATAAATAAATATATTTTGAATAAAACTAAAACAATTTTCTCTGACAATATTTTATTTTATGCAAGCGTTCTTGAATTCCTTACTCTGTCCATTCCTTCCCATTGCCAGCTCCATCTCTCAATATGTGCTTCTTGATAACATTCATCACTTTGGCTGGCACAACCCGGGGCTATTAGTATTGTTGCCATAAAGCTGCAGCAATCCTGGTTCGATTCAGTGCTGTCTGGGTGGAGCTTGCTTGTTCTCCCTCTTATTGTGCAGTTTTCCTTCGGGTACTCCAATGTCCACCCTCAGAATAAGGATCTGTCGATATGTTGGAGAAACAAGAGACTGCAGATGTTGGAATCTTGATCAACTTCTTGATCAAAAAACAAAGCTCAGCAGGTCAGGTAGCATCTGTGGAGGGAAATGGACAGACGAAGTTTCAGGTTGGGCCCCTTCTTCAGACTTCAGTGCTAGTATGTATAAATGGTAGGTTTAAAATGTAGGTGGGTGGTGGGAGAATCAGAGGAGAATTAATGAGCATGCGAGACAGAATAGATTGCAGGGAAATGAAAGGGGGAAATGGGACTGATGGGATTCTCTGACAGGCAGCACACCCAATAGGCTGAGCAACCTCCTTCAACATCACAAGTACATATGAATGGAATGTGAGAAAATTCCTCTAGCTTCTCTATTATCCCAATTTATAGCATTCTACAAATTTCACCAGATTTGCCATGCCCCTTCATTTAGTATCATCAACATATTTTGAAATCATTATTCTTACATCCACGACAATATAATTGATTAAAATGGAAAATGAAGCCAGAATGACAAGCCACACATCATGCAATTCTCAACAAGACACATTAATCTTGACTTCTAATATTTAATAATTTCTCTACTCTTGTGGCTAACATTTTAATGCAATGCCTCTTCAATTTCAATAGTACACTTGGATGTTAAGAGTACAGGAAAATTAAGCACTGGTAAAGGCCGAGTATAGTGTACTTTGACCTTCAGCCACATTCAACTGCTATCATTATAAATATCAGCACTCAACAGTGTATTCAATTCCCATCTTCACACATATAGCATTCATCTCTCTTATGACTATTATTGATTTTTAGTTTAGTTTCGAGATGCAGCGCAGAAACAGGCCCTTCGGTCCACTGAGTCTTCACCGACCAGCGATCCCTACACATTAACACTATTCTAAACACATGGGACAATTTACATTTTTATCAAGCCAATTAACCTGCAAACTTACACGTCTTTGGAGATATGCTGTCATCCATCCTATACATGAGAATGTACAAAGCATGATTAGTAACTTTGAAGATGACACACTAAAATAGGTGGAATCATATGGTTAACAAGAATTACAGCAGGATCTTGATCAGCTAGTTATGTGGGTTGAGGAATACCTAATGGAGTTTAATGCAGATAAGTGTGAGGTGTTGCATTTTGGGAAATCAAATCAGGCCATGTTCTTCACGGTGAATGGTCGTCCCTGGGAGTGTTGAGAAGCAGAGGGATCTAGGAGAACAAATACATAATTCCCTGAATCAGGCACCACGGGGAGATCAGGTGGAGTTTGGCATGTTGGGTTTCATTATTCTGGGAATTGATGTCCAGGCTGGTTACAGTTGTACAAGACATTGGTGAGGCCACACTTGGGGTATTGTGCCCAGGTTTGGTCATCCTGCTGCAGAAAATATCTTTAGGCTGGAAAGAGTGCAGAGAAGATTTACGAGGATGTTGCCAGGACTCAGCACCTGAGCTTTAATGAGAGATTGGGCACACTCGGAGTTTATTTTATGGAGCGCAAGAGGCTGAGAAGTTGTTTTATTGTGGTGCATAAAATCGTGAGACAACAGACAATAGACAACAGTCAATAGACAATAGGTGCAGGAGTAGGCCATTCACTGGGATCATGGCTGATCATCCACAATCAGTACCCCGTTCCTGCCTTCTCCCCATAACCCTTGACCCCTCTATCTTTAAGAGCTCTATCTAACTCTCTCTTGAACGCATCCAGAGAAACGGCCTCCACTGCCTTCTGAAGCAGAGAATTCCACAGATTCACAACACACTGGGTGAAAGTTTTTCCTCATCTCCGTTCTAAATGGCCTACTCCTTATTCGTAAACTGTGGCCCCTAGTTCTGCACTCCCCAACATCGGGAACATGTTTCCTGGCTCCACAGTGTCCAATCCCTTAATAATTGTATATGTTTCAATAAGATCCCCTTCATCCTTCTAAATTCCAGTGAATACAAGCCCGGTCACTCCATTCTTTCAACATCTGACAGTCCCGCCATCCCGGTAATTAGCCTTGTGAACCTACGATGCACTCCCTCAATAGCAAGAATGTTTTTCCTCAAATTTGTAGAACAAAACTGCACACAATATTCCAGGTGTGGTCTCACCAGGGACCTGTACAACTGCAGAAGGACCTCTTTGCTCCTGCACTCAACTCGTCTTGTTATGAAGGCCAACATGCCATTAGCTTTCTTCACTGCCTGCTGTACCTGCATGCTTACTTTCAGTGACTGATGTACAAGAACAATAGACAATAGGCAATAGGTGCAGGAGTAGGCCATTGGCCCTTCAAGCCAGCACCCCCATTCACTGTGATCATGGCTGATCATCCACAATCAGTACCTCGTTTCTGCCTTCTCTCCATACCCATTGACTCCGCTATCTTTAAGAACTCTATCTAACTCTTTCTGGAAAATGAGGAAATATTATATAATAGAACTGCTTGGATAGTGACTTTTATATAAGCTAGGTAATTTCCAAAAGAAAACCTTAAGGTTTTCAGAAACATATATCTCCTAACGAAATAAAGTACAATGAAACACACACACAGGGAAAGATGATCAAGACATAGAAACCTGAATCTGAACCTACAGAGCTTAGTTTATTGCTTTGATATAAGCAATTTCGCCGCATAATTGTTGACGACCTTCTGGAGAACTGTGACATACTATGCATGCAAGTGACATTTTTACCGAAGCAAGACATGAACAAACTCAATTCTCTCAATGACAACTTTCATGGGGCTGGGGAGTCTACAACTGACCTTGGCATGGGAATAGTCAGCGGTAGGATATCAGGGGGTGTGGCTATTCTATGGAACAAGAGGCTTAACTCATCAATAAATGTGGTTCGGCTTGAAGCTGACTGGTGTAGTGCCATACACTTTGCTCACAATGACAAGGAATTTGTTATCCTAAATGTGTATACACCCTATAAATGCCATCAGAATGAGGATGAATATATAAATAGGCTTGCTTTCATCAATTCCTATATTCAAAACAATAATTATTCCAGTGTATATGTCATTGGGGACATGAATGCAGATATCTCAGACAGGAACTCATTATTTGTCAATCATTTGGCTTAGTTCTGTCAAGATAATCTACGTTACTAAAAGTCTGATCTTGACCACTTCCTGTTGTTCTGTATATTGATTTTAGAAAAAAAGCTGCCACTTACGGCTGTGATTTTTGGCCATCTTACTCAGAGTTCCCCTCCGCTGCGCAGGACAAGAGGATTTTTCTCATAGATTAAAAAAATAAAAGACTTATTAGTGTTTAAAAAATGTTGAGATTCTCTCTCCTGAAGGCCACGCCCCTTCTGGAGGGACTATAAAACCAGGAGATGCTGAGTGCCTCAGTCAGTCTCTGCAAGATAGGGGAGTGAGAGGGTCATGTCTCTCAGTCAGGCTGTGAATAACACTGAACACATGTCTACTAAACTGTGAGTGGTTTTACTGACCTGTCAGTACCCTTAATATGGTTTGCAAATATAGTTTGGAAATTCTAAAGCTGTGTTGCCTTTGGTTTGGAAATGCTAAAGCTGTGTTGCCTTTGGTTTGGAAATGCTAAAGCTGTGTTGCCTTTGGTTTGGAAATGCCAAAGCTGTGTTGCCTTTGGTTTGGAAATGCTAAAGCTGTTTTGCCAAATTAAAGTTACCTTGCCTAATTAAAGTTATGATGCCTTCAAAATAATTAAAAGTCTAATCTTGACCACTTCCTATTTGTGCTTTATATTGACTTTAGAAAAAACGCTACCACGTACAGCTGTGATTTTTGGCCATCTTACTCAGAGTCCCCATCTGCACATCAGGTGCTGAGGATTTTTTTCCATTGATGAAAAAGAAAAGTTATTAGTGTTTTAAAAATGTTGAGATTCTCTCTCCTGTCAATCATGCCATGAAGTCCACGCCCCTTCTGGTGGGAGGGTCTATAAAATCCAGAAGTGGGTGTGGCTCAGTCTCTGCATGATGGAGGAAGGAGAGGTCACGACTTGCTGTCATTAGTGGCCTTGCACCTTGCTTGAAATGGTATGAAACTGCACTTGAATTTGGTGGCCTTGCATGCTGCTTCAAGTGGTAAGAAGCTGCACTTGAATTTGGTGGCCTTGCACTCTGCTTGAAATGGAATTTCAAGGAATAGCCGTGAGTGAACTGCCAGTCCACCAGCCGTGAGTGAGCTGCCAGCCCAAGAATCCATTTGGCCCACAATGTCCATACTAGCCCTCTGGAAACCAGTCCCTTCAGCCCACAACACCCATACTAGTGCTCCAGAAAGCCCCCACTGGCCACCAATATTGGAATTGGTGGAGAGGTGGAATATTGCGTTGGGGGACCAGCCCTCCCAACAGGTCCCACTTGGTCTAGTAATTTCATATAGCCAGGCAAAGTGCTTTAACCTACAGACAGTTATACTTGCATTAGTGAGGCCTGGCACACTGTGTCATAGCTGGACCATTGTCTGATGCACATGCCTCATTGGGGTGTATGAGCATTCTCTATGAGGCAGCACTGGCTGATCATATATCTGTTTCTATGTCAATAAATGTTGAAAGTCTAGCTGTGGTATCCAGATATGGAAATAGTGTTAACACTGAAGGACTGGACTGGACAACCCTCACAAAGGTAGACATCTTAGCCTATTCTGCTCATACAGATAAATCCTGAAGCAATATTCATCTTAAGATACAATTATGTGTAGTAATGTTAATTATAAGGATGTGAAGCATAGGAGAAATATCTGCTCCATGTATAATGATATAGTAAGCACCTTCTATGTAGGCAGTAAGCATAAAAATAAGACATTTAACATCAGGCCTGGCTTAAATAAGTATGCAGCTGAGTATCATGCTGAAGCCTGTGAAACCACTAAATCATGGGCTATGGCAGATAGACCCAGACAAGGGCCTGTGCTTGAGTACAAGAAGCTCACTAATGCAAGATATAAGTATGCTGTTCCCTTAATCTGTAAAAATGAGCAAGCCATGAAGGCTGATTCCATGGCTACGATGCTGCAAAGTAACATTGCTACTGATTTTTGGAAAGAAGTGAGAGTTCTTAACAACTGCAAAACATCTCTTTCATGCACTGTGGATGGAATCTCCAGAACGGCCAATATCACAGAGTTATGGCGACAACATTATAGTACTCTGTTCAACTGTGTCCAAAGTGATTTGTATCAGGTGGACAATATTGAGAGCAATGATTCAATGGTGATTATGTCACATGAGGTGTATCAAGCTATGAACAAGCTGTCTGACAACAAAGCAAGTGGCTTAGATCGTATTTCTGCTGAACATCTTAAATATGTCAGTATGAGAATAGCTCCTCTCCTTGCTAATTGTTTTGCTGGCTTTATGATTCATGGCTTGTTACCAGACTCAATGCTGCCTGTTCTGTTAGTGCCAGTCAATAAGCTGGTAAAGTAGGCAGCCTAAATAATAACAAGCCCATAGCTTTAGCCAGCATACTGTCAAAAGTCCTAGAAATAATTCTGCTGGACAGATTAAATGAGTTTGTTAACTCCACAGATAACCAGTTTGGTTTTAAAGCTAAACCAGGCACTGACTAGTGTATATATGCCTTAAAGGAAATTTTAAACCAATATTGAGGTGAAAACTCATCAATTTGTATGTGCTTTCAGGGCTCTCGCTTAACTTTGTTTCCCTGTTGCCAGCCGGGCAACCTCGGCAGCTTTTTAGGTTGCCAAATGACAGTTTAGGTGGTCATTTAAGATGGCTTGCATGACACGTGGGATAATGTGCTCGGACGAAGTGTGTAGTTACCAGTCGGAATTAATGAAGCATTCACATATTATTTCTGCTTCAAATAGAGTCACAAACTAAACATATTCACCAATCAAGACATGATATATACCACAATGACATGCAGCAATGACATGCATTTTTACACGTTGCAATGAATGCAATTTATATTATCTCTTTGCACTTCCAAAAAAAATATGGTTATTCAGAGTATGATCAACTGCGGTGAGACCAAGCGCAGGCTTGGCGATCGCTTCGCACAACACCTCCGCTCAGTTCGCAATAACCAACCTGATCTCCCGATGGCTCAGCACTTCAACTCCCCCTCCCATTCCGAATCTGACCTTTCTGTCCTGGGCCTCCTCCATGGCCAGAATGAGGCCCACCGCAAATTGGAGGAACAGCACCTCATATTTTGCTTGGGAGGTTTACACCCCAGCGGTATGAACATTGGCTTCTCCAATTTCAGGTAGTCCTTGCTTTCTCCCTCCTTCCTCTCCCATTCCCAGCTCCCCCACAGCTTACTGTCTCCGCCTCTTCCTTTCTTTTTCCCGCCCCCCCACCCCTCACGACATCAGTCTGAAGAAGGGTCTCGACCCGAAACGTCGCCTATTTCCTTCGCTCCGTAGATGCTGCCTCACGCGCTGAGCTTCTCCAGCATTTTTGTCTACCCATTCACACAAGTTGTGTTATCCCACTTTCCTCACCCACTCCCTGCACATTAGGGGCAATTTTACAGACAAGTTACCCTACAAAGCCAATGTGTCTTTGGGATGTGGGAGGAAACCCACATGCTTGCAGGGAGAATGTGCAAATTCAACACAGACAGTGCCCGAGAACAGGATCGAACACAAATCTCTGGCGTCTGCGGCAGCAAGTCCACCAGCTGTGCCACTATATTTTATTTTCCATAACACCAAAAATTATACGTTGATAACTTTGGTTACTTTAAAAAAAAGAAACTTTCCATTTTCAGTCTTAAACCTCTAAGTGACGCTATGTCCCCCTTTACAGCTACTGTATGTTTTAATTCAGTTCAAGGCTATTGGGGCAGTACATTGGCCATAAATTTGCTGCCTAAAATTGCCCGAGACTCGGAATTGATCCTGAATATGGGTGTATGGAGTTTTGTTTTCTCGTTTATAACATTTTTTACAGAGTACTATGTTTACATATTCTGTTGTGCTGCTGCAAATAAGGATTTCATTGTTCTAACTGGGACGTGAAAGAATAAAACACTCTTGACTTGCGTCGCTGATGTGTGGGATAGAACTAGAGTATGGGTGATCGGTGGTTGGCGTGGACTCGGTGGGCCGAAGAGCTTGTTTCCACGCTGTATCTTTAAATTAAACTAAAAACAATAGAAACCTAGAAAAAATATATAAAAATAGGTGCAAGAGTAGGCCATTCGGCCCTTCGAGCCTGCACTGCCATTTAATGGGATCATGGCTGATCATCCAACTCGGTATCCCGTACCTGCCTTCTCTCTATACCCCCTGATCCCTTTAGCCACAAGTGCCACATCTAACGCCCTCTTAAATATAGCCAATGAACTGGCCTCAATTCTGTGGCAGAGAATTCTAGAGACTCACCACTCTCTGTGTAAAGAATGTTTTCCTCATCTCAGTCCTAAAGGAATTCCCCCTTATCCTTAGACTGTGACCCCTTGTTCTGGACTCCCCCAACATCGGGAACAATCTTCCAGCATCTGGCTTGTCCAACCCCTTAAGAATTTTGTAAGTTTCTATAAGATCCCCCCTCAATCTTCTAAATTCCAACGAGTACAAGCCGAGTCTATCCACTCTTTCCTCATATGAAAGTCCTGACATCCCAGGAATCAGTCTGGTGAATCTTCTCTGTACCACCTCCATGGCAAGAATGTCTTTCCTCAGATTTGGAGACCAAAACTGTACGCAATACTCCAGGTGTGGCCTCACCAAAACCCTGTACAACTGCAGTAGAACCTCCCTGCTCCTATACTCAAATCCTTTTGCTATGAATGCTAACATACCATTTCCTTTCTTCACTGCCTGCTGCACCTGCATGCCTACTTGCAATGACTGGTGTACCATGACATCCAGGTCTCGTTGCATCTCCGCTTTTCCTAATCTGCCACCATTCAGATAATAGTCTACCCTCATGTTTTTGCCACCAAAGTGGATAACCTCACATTTATCCACATTATACTGCATCTCCCATGCATCTGCCCATTCACTCAGCCAACCCAAATCGCCCTGCAGCCTCCAAGCATTCTCCTCACACCTAACTATACCCCCCAGCTTGGTGTCATCTGCAAATTTGGAGATGTTGTATTGAATTCCCTCGTCCAAATCATTAATATTGTAAATAGCTGGGGTCCGAGCACTGAGCTTTGCGGTAGCCCACTAGTCACTGCCTGCCATTCTGAAAAGGACCCTTTTACTCCTACCCTTTGCTTCCTGTCTGCTAGCCAGTTCTCTATCCACATCAATACTGAACCCCCAATACCGTGTGCTTTAAGTTTGTATGCTAATCTCTTATGCGGGACCTTGTCGAAAGCCTTCTGAAAGTCAAGATATAACACATCCACTGGTTCTCCCTTATCCACTCTACTTGTTACATCCTCGAAAAATTCTATCAGATTTGTCAGACATGGTTTACCTTTCATAAATCCATGCTGACTTTGTCCACTGATTTCACCACTTTCCAAATGCGCTGCTATCCCATCTTTAATAACTGACTCTAGCAGTTTCCCCACTACCGATGTTAGACTAACTGGTCTGTAATTCCCCGCTTTCTCTCTCCCTCCTTTTTTAAAAAGTGGGATTACATTAGCTACCCTCCAATCCTCAGGAACTACTCCAAAATTTTTTAAGGGATTTTGAAAAATTATCACTAATGCATCCACTATTTCTGTGGCTACCTCCTTGAGTTCTCTTTGATACAGACTATCTGGCTCTGGGGATTTATCAGCCTTCAATCCGTTTAATTTACCCAACACCACCTCCCGGCTAACCTGGATTTCACTCAGTTCCTCCATCTTATTTGACCCCCGTTCCACTGCTATTTCCGGCAGATTATTTATGTCTTCCTTAGTGAAGACAGAACCAAAGTAGTTATTCAATTGGTCTGCCATGTCCTTGTTCCCCATGATCAATTCACCTGTTTCTAACTGCAAGGGACCAACATTTGTTTTAACTAGTCTCTTTCTCTTCACATATCTATAAAAACTTTTGCAGTCAGTTTTTATGTTCCCTGCCAGTTTCCTTTCATAATCTATTTTCCCTTTCCTAACTAAGCCCTTTGTCCTCCTCTGCTAGATTCTGAATTTCTCCCAGTCCTCCAGTAAGCTGCTTTTTTTGGCCAATTTGTGTGCCTCATCTTTTGTTTTATACTATCCCTGATTTCCCTTGCTATCCATGGACCCACCACCTTCCCTGATTTATTCTTTTGCCAAATTGGTATGAACAATTTTTGTACTTCATCCATGCAGTCTTTAAATACCTTCCATTGCACATCCACTGTCAACCCTTTAAGAATCACCTGCAAGTCTATCTTGGCCAATTCACATCTCATACCTTCAAAGTTACCTTTGTTCAAATTCAGAACCCTTGTTTCTGACTTAATTTTGTCACTCTCCATCCTAATGAAGAACTCAACCATATTATGGTCACTCTTGCCCAAGGGGCCACGCACAAGAAGACTGCTAACTAACCCTTCCTCATTACTTAATACCCAGTCTAGAATAGCCTGCTCTCTCGTTGGTTCCTCCACATGTTGGTTTAGAAAACTATCCCGCATACATTCCAAGAAATCCTCTTCCTCAGCACCCCTGCCAATTTGATTCACCCAATCTACATGCAGATTGAAGTCACCCATTATAACCGTGTTACCCTTGTTGCACGCATTTCTAATTTCCTGTTTGATGCCATCCCCAACTCCAATACTACTGTTAGGTGGTCTGTACACAACTCCCACTAGCGTTTTATGCCCCTTAGAGTTTCGCAGCTCTACCCATATCGATTCCACATCCTCCACATTAATGTCCTTCCTTTCTATTGCATAATCTCCTCTCTCACCAGCAACGCTACCCCACCTCCTTTTCCTTTTTGTCTATCCCTCCTGAATACTGAATATCCCTGGATGTTCAGCTCCCAGCCTTGGTCACCCTGGAGCCATGTCTCCGTGATCCCAACTATAGCATAGTCATTAATCCCTATCTGCACCTTCAACTCATCCACCTTATTACGAATGCTCCTCACATTGAGACACAAAGCCTTCAGGCTTGTTTTTACAACACTCTTACTCCTTATACAATTATGTTGACAAGTGGCCCCTTTCACATCGATACCTATTATACTTGGCCATACTCTCCTATCCCTTTGTAAGCTTTCTTTCCCATTAATTCTGGGGTCATTAACCATCCCTTTACTCTCTTTCCCTTTAACTCCGTCCTCGACTATCCCATATAACATCTCACCCCCCCTTATTAACATCTCACCCCCCGTGTTTAAAATCATCAATGTAGCAGTGGCAAACCTGCTGGCCAGAATGCTGGTCCCCCACCTGTTAAGGTGCAATCCGTCCCTTTTGTACAGATCCCCCTTACTCCAAAACAGATCCCAGTGATCCAAGAATCTAAATCCCTGCCCCGTGCACCAGTTCCTCAGCCACACATTCAGGTCCCGTATCTCCCTATTCCTGCTCTCGCCAGCACAAGGAACTGGAAGCAAACTGGAGATAACAATCCTGGAAGTCCTGCTTTTCAGCATTTTTCCGAGCTCTCTGAAGTCCCGCTGCAGAATATTCATCCCCTTCTTTCCAACATAATTTGTGCCAACATGCACGACAACTTGGCTGTTCACCTTCACCCTTGAGGATTGTCTGCACTCTGTCCGTGACTTCCTGGATCCTGGCACCAGGAATGCAGCACACCATCGTCGAATCCCGACTGTTGCCGCAGAAACCCCTGTACATAGCTCTCACAATGGAGTCTCCAAGTACAATGGCGTTGCCCGACTTTGGCCTCTTTGGTTTTGGCTCAACAGCCCTTTTTGTTTTGCAAGCCAGTCCGCCGCTCAGTGCGATACCGTCTTCTGTCCCGGCAGCTTCCACGTGGGTGAACCTATTCACAAGAGGTACAACACCCGGGGACCTTTGCATTCCATGTTTCCCTCCCTTTCTCACCGTCACCCACCTTCTCTCTTCTAGTGCCTTGGGTGTAACAATCTTACTGTAGGACTTGTCGAGGAATGACTAATTTTCTCGGATAAACCTGAGGTCATCCACTTGTTTCTCCAGTTCCCCAACACGGTCCTTCAGGAGCTGTACTTGGATGCACTTCTCACATTTGTAGCAGCCAGAGGTACCTGCAGTGTCCTTGAGCTCCCACATACTGCAAGCATAACACTGCATCAGCTTGCTTGACATCTCCTTCTTTTGCCTCGGTCTCTCCCTATCCAGTGTTTTGCGCAGCCTCCTCTCCGAAGACTCTCGAGCCAAAGACTCACACTTTACTCACAGGGCACTTCCCTCACCGCCGCTCCCCAAGAGCTGCCTTGCTTATATTGACTGTTAAATTGCCTAATTTGCAAACCAAATTCCTCAGTTTTCAACTGTTTTCCCCCTCTGACTCACTGAGAACTCTCCTCCCACTCGGGCTAGAGCCAATCAGTGCTTTCTCCTGCTTCTCTTTGTTGCTGTTGCTTCAAAATCCACGGGAACACTGATAAAACCAGAGGAAATGTAAAGAAGGGTTTCTACCCGAAATGTCACCCAACAGGAGATAAAAGTTCAGTGTGTCTATATACTATATGCCATATATATACACAATAAATAAACATAAAATGCAATAGGCTGTTATTTTTCCAGAGTTTGGAGTTTGGTGGTGGTGGGTCCACCAGTTTAAATTCCATTTTTTGTATATTTTTGGACGACCAGGAAACCAAGAAGCAAGAATTACTCCAGGGAGTTACTCCAGCTCCAGGGAGTGATTCTGCGTTGTTTTTCAGCGGTCATGGTGAGGCAGCGACCGGACAGCAATGGCGGCCAGAACTCACACAATGCAAAGGGAGGGAGAAAGTGGCCGACGCCGACCAGTTGCCGTGGCAGTGCGCATGTGCAGGGCCACACATGCGCACAAACATGGCCAATGATGTGCTCGGCGGCCGGCCGTGCCGAATGGAGACCTGAGAGCCGAGCGGAGACCTGAGAGCCGAGCGGAGAGCCAAACGCCGAGCAGAGAGCCGAGAGCTAGCGCTGAGCCGAGAGCTAGCACCGAGAGCCAAGCAGAGAGCCGAGAGCTAGCACCGAGAGCCGAGCGGAGAGCTAGCGCCGAGCGGAGAGCCGAGACCCGGACACGGATGGCAGGCGGGTGTCCCGGTTGCTTGCCAGGCCGGGCAAAATGGCATGGCTTTTAGGTTGCCCGGTGGGACTGTAAGTTGCCATTGGCACCCGGGCAACCGCTGATTTCGAGCCCTGGCTTTATTGACGCTTCCAAAGCTTTTGATTGTGTTAATCATAGAAAGTTGTTTGTTAAATTGAGACAGAGGGGAATTCCTAAATACATTGTGAGAATTCTGGGTTACTGGTATGCCCACCAGACTATGCAAGTAAAATGGGGCAATGGGTTGTCAGCCCCATTTGGGGTTAGCAATGGTGTCAGACAATGGAAATTATGTCTACAGTTCTTTTTACTCTCCATATTGATGATCTATCCAAGCAATTGAAAGCCTGTAATACTGGTTGCATGATTGGAAATAGTTTAGTGAACCATATTATGTGTGCGGATGTTCTTGTGGTCTTTAGTCCATCTAGCACTGGTCTCCAGCAGCTGTTCTGTGTATGGTGTGGAACATGATATTAAATATAATGCTGGTAAGAGTGTTGTTACGATCTGCAGAACGAAAGAGGATAAATGTCTAAAATGTCCTGATTTTAAATTGTCTGATAATAATCCGTGTCTGTAATAAGGTAAAATATCTTGGACATTTTATTACAGAACAAAGGACAGATGATGAGGATATTTATAGGCAACGCCAATTGATGTATGCACAAGCAAACATTCTCTTACGCAAGTTTAGTGCGTGTACAGATGGAGTGAAGCTTTCTCTGTTCAGAGCCTATTGTACACCACTTTATACTGCATACCTGTGGTCAAACTACAGAAAAGCAAGCTTGCAGAGACTTAAAGTGGCTTATAATGATGCCATGAGAATATTACTTAAGAGACCTAGATGGTATAGTGCATGTGAATTTTTTGTGACTGCAGGAGTCAATGCTTTACAAAATGTCTTAAGAAATCTTATGTGTAAATTTATTTGCCGGGTTAATTACTCTGAAAATGAAATCAACTTGGCCTTATGAAACATAATGTTTAGCACAAGACGCTCCCAATCCCAGCTGTGGAGACCTTGGGGAAAGTTGTCTCGTTGTAGGGCATTGATTTTGTTTTATCCTTGATCTTAAACCATGTATTGTGTTTTTGTATGTAATTAATTGTGATTTTGTAAGTAATTTACTGTGCTTTTGCTCCATTTTTGATTCGCATCTGGTTCACAGAAATATCCTGAATTCAGATTTTAAAACGATGCAGTGACCTAATGTTGACTGCATTTACAGAATCAAATTACTATTGGAATTTCTTCTATAAAAGACCTGGCTGCAATTGGCACACTTAATGCCCGGTCTCACGGTGCAAGTCCACCCACGAGTGACCCCAAGTGAAAGAAAAAAAACAGATTCATGCACGAGATTCAAAGTTTATGTTCAAATGTTTAACCGAGTTCCCACGGGTATGTCATTTCTGCGATGTTCCAAGGTGTTCTCCCGCGTTACCAAGTTCCTTTCCCGTTACTCTTGAGCCAACCGTGAATGAAGGTAAGTGTGTGAGGGTGTGAGAAGTCCATGCCAGGTGGCAGCCGGCCGGCCGCAGCTGCTGTTCGTGCACATCAGATTGTTGGGAGACGGAGCTCAGGGTTCGCCTCCTGGGCTGCATCGGTCTGGGGTGACAAGGCTCTTGGGTTAGGCTGGGATCATTCCCTGCGGGATTATCTTAGTGCGAGAGACATGTGTAGGAGAGGTGTACTGACTGTGTGGGCAGACACTTTGGTAGTGATTGCCCACCAGTCTCAAAAGCCACTGTGTCTCCCTGTCCCTGGGTTAGCAGGGGGCAATCAAACAGCACAATACCCCCTCCCCCTCAACACAAAGGGCAACGATCCCAAGGCTTTAGGGTCAGAAACAGCGGGCAGGCGACAATCACCCGCCATAACGCGAGAGAGATCATGCGCTATTGTAAGTCTCCTTTGCACGTCGGTGTTTCTGTCTTTCTCCATCTCATTGCTGACCCTGTCTGTCGCCACCCCCACACCCACCCCTCTGCTTCCCAGCCATGTGTATGATCCCTTCCCTCCCCAGCTCGCTGACCATTGCACCGGGCGCGGGGGCTTCGTACCGTCTTCACGTCGGCGACGATCCCAAGGCTTTAGACGGAGGCTGGGGTAACAAGGGTACACAAAAGGCTGGAGAAACTCAGCGGGTGCAGCAGCATCTAAGGAGCGAAGGAGATAGGCAACGTTTCGGGCCGAAACTCGGGCCAGCTAACATCTCTGGAGAATGTGGATAGGTGACGTTTCGGATAAGGGCTCGTCTTCTGAAGAAGAATCTCGACCCGAAAAGTCACCTATTCCTTCTCTAAAGGGTAGCTGCCTGACCCGCCAAATTACTCCAGCATTTTGTGTTGGGCATCAAACAAACCCTCATCCTGTACTGACTAATCTATTTATTTTAAATGCCAAGCAACATATTTCCTACTGCTTCCCCTAATTCCCATTCCTCGAGAAAGGATTGAAGCATGAACTTATCACAAAAGGTCACAAAATGTTGGAATAACTCTATGGTCAGGCAGCATCTCTGGAGAAAATGGATAGTTGACGTTTCGGGTCAGGACTCTTCTTCAGGGCCTTTTGTTTAGTTTAGATACAGTGTGGAAACAGGTCCATCGGCCCACCGAGCCCATGCTGACCACAATCACCTGGACACTAGTTCCATCCTACACACTGCGGGGCAATTTACAGACCAGAATTAACATACAAACCTGCACGTCTTTGGAATGTGGGAGGAAATTGGAGCACCCGGAAAAAATCTACGTCGTCACTGGGAGAACATGCAAACTCCGTATGGACAGCACCAGTCGTCAGGATTGAACTCGGGTCTCTGGCGCTGTGAGGCAGCAACTCTACTGCTGCGCCGCCAATGTGACATTCCAAGTTTTAGAATGAAGTTAGCTGCTTACAAATCCCATTCTCTGCCCAGCGTGGAGAATCATGAATTGCCAAGACACAAGGCACTGTAGATGTTGGTTCCTTTTTTAAAAATCACGAATTCAAAGTTATCTATCCATCAAGAATAATGTAGTGTGATTCGTTGAATTTCTCCATACTCAACTTAAAATTGTCCATAATCTAGAACTTAAAGTTTTTTTTAAGCATTTAGTGAAACACTACCCACCCCCCCCCCCCCCCCCTCCCCAACCCCCACCTTTCTCTCCCAAGTCCAGTCCCGTCCCGACCCCCTGGGAAACAGAAGGGAGCGACAATCAACTGCCACGGATACAAATAATGTCATACATAAGAAAGGGCGGATGCTGGTTGACAAAAAGTGAACACATGGGGCTGGAGAAATTTGGAAAAGTCATATTGTCACCCATTCCTTCTCTCCAAAGATGCTGCCTGCCCGCTGAGTTAAAGAGTTCCCACGGTAGACTCACGAATCACTAAGGTAAGTGCACGGGCCACTACGTTATTACAACAAGTTTAAATGTTTCAATTTTTAACTTGAACAGTACATTTGACTCGTGGAAAATATCAAACATGTTTGATTTTTTTTCACGAGTTAACAAGTTTCACGGGTACCTGCCGTTAGCGCCACGAGTCGCAAAGTTGCTCGCGCGAGTTCCGACGTTCCCGCTACGTTGATTGTACGCAATTACCGTGAGTGAAAACTCGGGGTACCTCGTGGGACAACTCGCACAGTGAGACAGGCCTTTTAGTCTCCCAATCTGATCATAATGCAGCCTAATGTGTTCAAATAAGTTTCAGGTTTCAGTTCCCGAGGCCACACCCAGAGCGCACCATGACAGACTTTCACAGCTCACGGCTGCCTTAGGTCTTTGGTATTGTTTTAAATGTCTCCATTGGTCAGAAACTGGTCCAGTGGACATAAAATCTTTAATCAAAATTAGCTAAATATTTTAACAACTTAAGATACCTTGAAATGATAGCAGATAACGTAATTTATTTTAATTAAACCACAAAGGGCTGGAGTAAGTCAGCGAGTCATCAGTATCTGTGGAGGAAATGGATGTGGCATTTTGAGTCCGGTCGGGACCTGTCTTCATACTAATTAATTTAATTATGTTTCCAGCATTTGCAGTTCCTTGTGTCTCCACTTTAATGTGCATAATTACTTAAAACAGTTTTTTTCCCTTAGTGAGTCATAGACATTCATGGATAAGGCCGAGGGGCCAAATGTACTCTGGTCTGGTTCATCAATGGGGTTAAAGGGTTCAGATGCACCAGCGTCTCACCTCTAATCCTCTCAGACCTTGTCATTTGTAAAGAATGGACAGTTAGAACATGGACTACAGATTGTCAGTATTCTTCACGGAACTGCCAGCTGCTAGTAAACTTCGTCAAGGCAAAACATCCTTGCTAGTCTTGGTTCTTATATCTATTCACACTATTCCAAATCTTGGGATAGCCGAGGCATCACCTAGTTGGAGAATATTTCCAGCCCTTTGTATTCTAGTCCTTGAGATATCAAGTCCAGTATTCCTGAAGTCTGAAGAAGGGTCTCGACCCGAAACGTCGCCTATCTCCTTCGCTCCTTAGATGCTGCTGCACCCGCTGAGTTTCTCCAGCTTTTTGTGTAACCCTCGATTCCCCAGCATCTGCAGTTCCTTCTTTAACACATTCCTGAAAACCTGTTGGTTATTTTCTCCACTTAGTAAAACTATTTCAACAATATATGACCATGGACTCTTCAAAATCTCCATGGACTTCTCCTTTTCGCTTTTCAGCCTTCTAAACTTCACAATTCACTTTTGTTCTTTGGTCCAACACAAGTTACCTTTCATTTGCCCAGATCAAATCCCAGATCATTGACTACTTCTCCCTACATAATAAAGTCGGTTTTCTTTGCATGGTTATAGATATTATGTTCCAAGAAACTGTCCCAAAAATCCCCACAAAAACTTCCGAACATAACAGATACTATTTGCTTCCTTCATTCTTTGAAAATTGACTTCCTTTCGTAAATCTAACATTTTGCTTTTGCGACATTTTTCTATTGACCTTTCTATTTATGTACATTGCTATGCATTGCTATTGTCATTATTCACAAATACAATTCCACAAGAGTATTGCATTCTTTGCTGTTCAGTATATATAACCAAATTGTTTCTACTGTTTCTTCACCTTCTGATTATAAAAGTTGTGAGATCATGTTGCAGTTTTATAAGATGTTGACGAGGCTGCATTTAGAATATTGCATTCAGTTCTGGGCACCATGTTACAGAAAAGATGTTGTCCAGTTAGAAAGGGTAAAGATAAGATTTACAAGGATTTTGCCAGGACTCGAGGGTATGAGCTGTAGGGAGAGGTTGAGTAGACTGGGACTCTATTCCTTGGAGAGCAGGAGGATGAGGGGTGATCTTATAGAAGTGCATAAAATTATGAGAGGAATAGATCGTGTAGACATACATGTCTCTTGCCCAGCATAGGGGAATTGACAACTAGGGGACATGGGTTTAAGGTGAAGAGGAAAAGATTTAATTGGAATCAGAGGGGTCTTTTTTTTTCACACAAAGGGTGCTGTGTGTTAGAAACAAGCTGACAGAGGAGGTAGGGTTACACAAAAAGCTGGAGAAACTCAGCGGGTGCAGCAGCATCTAAGGAGTGAAGGAGATAGGCGACGTTTCGGGTCGAGACCCTTCTTCAGACAGAGGAGGTAGTTGTGGCAGGTACTATTGCAATGTTTATAAACAATTCTGCAAGTACATAGATAGGACAGGTTTAGAGTGATATGGACAAATGCAGACAGGTGGGACTAGTGTAGGTGGGACACGTTGATTGGTGTGGGCAGGTTGGGCCGAAGGGCCTGTTTCCACGCTGTATGACTCTATGACCCCTCCTAATATATTCTTCTTCAACTCGTGTAATAGTTGGTAACATACTATGAAATTACCAGTAATGGTACAAATGGCAATAAAAATAAAAATAAACTAATTCAGAGGCTTCCAGGATCACAAATGATCAGACATA
Source organism: Raja brachyura (assembly GCA_963514005.1). The sequence continues at coordinate 66,057,271 of OY740784.1, forward strand.
TGAAAATTCATCTTATGCAAATTCGCTCATACATTTTAAACAATTTTCTGAGCAAGTAATAATAAAACATGTTTCATGGTATTCAGTTATTATGACAGAATCTGATATATATTCCATTAGTTTGATTATGGGTAGTGTTAGGGTGATTCCTGAATGGAATTAAAGAATTATAGTAAGTGGATGTAAAGCAATGTTACTATACTATACATGATACTATAAAAAAAATGATATTTCTAACAGATAATTTGTCTTAAGGATAGCTCTCAGGTACATAACACTTACATAACCTGTGGACTCTCTGTATCTGCTTTGCAATTTGTTTGATCAGCACTGCAGGAATAGTAAGGATATAGTCAGCTAGGCCAAAGATCAATGATGAAGGGCATGGTTTATAAACAAACATACTAATTGGATGAACAGCACCTCATATTTTACTTGTTTAAGAAACAATTAGGCAAGTACACCCCAGCAGTATGAACATTGACTTCTCTAACTTTGTAGCCCTTGCTTTCCTCTCTCTCCATCCCCTCCCAGTTCTCCCACCAGTCTTACTGTCTACGACTACATTCTATCTCGACTCTTCTTTTCTCCACCTGAAACATCACCCATTCCTTCTTTCCAGTGATACTGCTTGTCCCACTGAGTTACTCCAGCTTTATGTGTCCATATTCGGTTTAAACCAGCATCTGCAATTCCTTCCTACAAAATTACAGTTAATAATATAGGTGGTTAAAACTATTTACGGGCCTTGATTCTGAAACTTTGGCAAAGTAACATCAAAACGGATGTTTCATGCCTTCATTTTGCACTTTTAGTGAGGGGAGTCAGATGATTTCACTAAGGATTTGGTCTAATTTATTAAGGACCCACCTCTTGCATGAGAATTTTTCCAATTATGTTTTTGTGCAGTCATCTTTCTTTTAGAATGTTGTGCAATTTACATATAATTTGGTTTTAGTGTGTTTGAGTCTATAGTACATTGACCCTGTCGCAAGCAATAGTTTTAATTGTGCCTTTGTCTTGCTGTACTCAAGCATGTGTCAATAAACGTGAACTTGAGGACCAAGGGCATGAACAACCCTATCACACTTCATGACTGGGTTTCAGATAAAATCCAATCACAAAGCACACAGTATTTCTCATCCAATATATTTTAATGTACGTTGAGGTATTTGGGGGAGTAACCAAATCATTTGTTTGCCCTAGTACAAAATTAAGGAAATCTCACTGACATGGTAAGGGGCTTTGGTGGTATACTTGAAGCTTTGTTCTCTGTATCCAAGGAAAGGTTTGTTTGCAGCATGGACATGCAGAGGAATTGAATTATTTAGTTCTCAACCCTTGTGTGTGTGTTTTGTTTTCTTTTGACCATACAATCATTAACAATCTCATCAGACGCCAATAGTTCCACTCTTTCAATTGCCTCTGCTTCAATTATCTTGCCCTCATATTGCACTTGCCCACTTGCACATGATAACACATTATGAGATGACTCTGCTTCATATGCATTGCAGAAATTTAAGGTACAACCTGAAATATATAACTTAAAAAGTAACTTAAGTCAATTAAGTATTTTCTGCATCTTCTCCTCACAACAATTAGACGAGCTAACCGACTTCTTAAGTGCAATTTGAAAATTCTAAATGGACAATAAGTGACTTGGGATATGTGTGCAATCAGCATTTTTCCATTATGTTGATAGCAAATCTCACAGACATTATTTTCTGTGTCATATTGCTTTAGAGGTAATGGAGTGGTATGCAATGTACTAAACTGAAGCTTTCTCCCTTAAGACCACAAAGCATAATTGATTGGAAAACATGTTAACTTCAGCAGAAAGGTGGACATTTATCACCAAATTTAGTAGCCCACCTTCAAATGATCAGTTATCCTCCTTGCTTTACAGAGGGACTGTGGGGACCAAGTCCATAACTCCATGAAAGTGGCAGTACTAGTAGATAGAAAGGTAGAGAAGGCATATGGTGTGCTTGCCGTCACTGGTCAGGGCCTAGAGCATACAAGTCCAAAACTCATGATGTAGTATTATAGAAATTTGGTTCAGCTACATTTGGAGTATTGCATGTTTGGAGTATTGCATGCAGTTCTGGTCAGACCATTCATTACAGGAAGGATGTGAAGACTATGGAAAGGATACAGAGGACATTTACCAGAATGTAGCCTGGATTAGGGAGTATTAGCTACAGGGAGAGGTTGAACAGACTTGGGTTGTTTTAATGTGAAACAAGAGGTTGCAGGGAGACCTGATAGAAGTACATACAATTATGAGAAGCATAGATCAAACTTTTCCCAGAATTAAAATATCAAAGACTTCAGGGCATAACTTTAATGTGAGAGGGGCAAAGTTGAAAGATGGGCTAGTTTTATTTTTCACACAGATAGTGGCGAGTGCCTAAAATGCACTGCACGGCTGGTGGTGGAGAAAGTTCTGATCGTGGCATTTGAGATTTTTGGATAGGCACATGGATGCAAGACAGAGGAAGATGGATTATGTGCAGCCAGGTAAGAGTTGGTTTCGGCGTCATGTTCGGCACAGATATTGTGAGCCAAAGGGCCTGTTCCTGTGCTTTTCTAAGTTCTATGATTTTGTTCTAAAGTGACTTGCAAACAAGGTAAAATGCATTATTTTTATTTTAGAATCCAAGTTGAGTTTTGCATTACTTTTATGGATGCATTTAAAAACAAAAGTGAAAATACACATATCCAAAAGTAATTGAAACAAATGAATTCTGCTTAAATTAAAAGAGTTTTCGGTTAAAATTGAGAACTGATCACAAGATTTGATAAATGGTAGTCATTCACAATAATTAAATCTTGACTGGATCATAGGACTATCACATGTGGGATCTGACAAGCCAGTGTTGAAAGTTTTAGAATTCCTTATTCAGGATCATTGTACGCTGTCACTGTCATGTGAAGTAAATTGGAAACAAAAATCCTTGAAGTGTTAACCAACTCGTCACGATCACTTAAAAAAAAAAGGGATTGAACAGATTCAATATTCTGTAAACGTTACCAGAAACTAAAACCAATGCTTAGTTTCAGTTATTTAACCTCTCAACTGCGATAACCCGTCACCAAACTCAGTTCACATCAATCATTTCCAGTCCACTGTTATTAAAAACATGCTCCAAAGCATTTCCAATCTAGCAGGAATATTGTTGTTAATAACAACTTTATGTATAAAGTATCGCTGCAGATCAGTTTGCGTTTCAGTTTGCGTTCCCCACCCCTTTACCCACAGAAAGCTCACCTGGGACAATCCAAACTATAATGGCTGAAACCTGAGCCTATTAATAATAGGCATCAGATTGCATGATCTGATTCCCCCCCCAAGATAGACAAAGGTTTAAAAAAATATGCTATATATATATGATTTAAATCAAGGGACTTATTACTTCCACAACAACCCTAGACAATGCAATTGTACAATATATATTTACAAACATATCACAGACACATTTCTGCTTTATCAAATGTATAATATAAAACAATTGCCTACCCCTGCAGTGACTGGATGGTGCATGTACGCAGAAACAACCAGCTGCAAACCCCAGTCGCGTCACGTGCTCAGGCACCATGAACGACGTGACGCGGCGCCTATTGGGAATTGTAGTACAAAGGTTGCAGACGGGCAGTATAATCGAAACGGAGGATGCGCATCATGCGAACTACCATCCCCAACATGCAGAGCGCAGCCAGCAATTGAATTGCTCGGCATGTATTCGGTGGGTGGTGAGATGCAAGGAAATGACTATATTGTTTGTGCCTCATTGCATATGTGCATGATTTGCCTTAAGAAATCAGAAGTATGCTTCAGCTTTTGTACATTTTTAGGCGGATTCCACCGTGTGTATTCTTGACAATTGAGAGATTATTCCAGTAAATCTTGTTTCCGGACAAGTGACGTCGCTAAATGACGTTAAGTAAGCATGTTCACTGAACATTGTGCAGCGTGACAAACTGCATTCATTGATTCATGGAGCCTTCAGCCATGATTTGCAAGATCTAGGAGTAAACAAGCATGCAACTGCTGGTTTTAAATGGCAGACATTCCTCCCTCTTGTTAAAAAACTGCAACATGAAAATTTAAAAAAAAATACAAATGCACCAAACGTTGGAAATGCACAAGAAGTGAAAAGGAAACTGCAGAAAGAAAACGGTTGCCTTTTCAGGTTAAAAATTATTAACAACGGGGAAATAAACATAGAAAATAAGTGTAGGAGTAGGCCATTTGGCCTTTCGAGCAAGCATCACCATTCAATGTGATCATGGCTGATCACCCCCAATCAGTACCTCGTTCCTGCCTTCTCCCGATATCCATTGATTCCGCTAGCCCGAAGAACTCTATCTAACTCTATTTTGAATGGACCTCCACTGCCTTCTGAGGCCCAGGATTCCACAAATTCACAACTCTGGGTGAAAAAGTTTGTCCTCATCTCAGTTCAAATTGGCCTACCCTTATTCTTAAACTGGGGCCCCTGGTTCTGGACTCCAAACATTGGGAACATGTTTCCTGCATCTAGCTTGTCCAATCCCTTAATAATTTTATATGTTTCTATAAGATTCCCTCTCATCCTTCTAAATTCCAGTGAATACAAGCCCAGTCGTTCCACTCTTCCTTCATATGACTGTCCCGCCATCCCGGGAATTAACCTTATGAACCTACGCTGCACTCCCTCAATGGCAAGAATGTGCTTACATAGAAACATAGAGAATAGGCGCAGGAGGACGCCATTCGGCCCTTTGAGCTAGCACTGTCATTCATTGTGATCACTCTGCCTGCCTTCTCCCCATATCCCTTGATTCCCCTAACCCTTAGAGCTCTATCTAACACTCTTTTAAATCCATCCAGTGATTTGGCCTCCACTGCCATTTGTGGCAGGGAATTCCACAAATTCACAACTCTCTGGGTGAAAAAGTTTTTTCTCACCTCAGTCTTAAATGGCCTCCCCTTTATTCTACGACTGTGGCTCCTGGTTCTGGACTCGCGGAACATTGGGAACATTTTTCCTGCATCTAGCTTGTCCAGTCCTTTTAGAATTTGATATGTTTCTATAAGATCCACCCTCATCCTTCTAAACTCCAGTGAATACAAGCCTAGCCTTTTCAATCTTTCCTCATATGACAGTCCCACCATCCCAGGGATCAATCTTGTGAACCTACGCTGCACTGCCTCAATCACAAGGATGTCCTTCCTCAAATTAGGGGACCAAAACTGTACACAATACTCCAGATGTGGTCTTACCAGCGCCCCATACAACTGCAGAAGAACCTCTTTACTTGTATACTGAAATCCTCTTGTTATGAAGGCCAACATTCCATTAGCTTTATTCACCGCCTGCACACCAACTTTCAGTGACCGGTGACTTGTTCAGTGACAGAGGCCCAGGAGCCGTTGGTGAGGGAGGAACGACTGAAATCTGTAACGTTCTAAATCCGTAACATTCTATTCAATTAACTGGGCTTGAGGAAGCTGCTGATTGGTGGATTTCAGGAAGCCGCTGATTGGTGGACTTGAGTACGCAGCTGATTGGCAGTCAGATTCCAGCAGTTTGTAGTGTACTGTACTTTGTATTGTATTTTGTGTTGTATCTAGGGTAAGGGAAGTATGAGTGCCAGGGCAGCTTACTGTTCTGGATGTCAGATGTGGGAGGTCTTGGAGTCAGGTAGCCCTCCAGATGTCCACATCTGCGCCAGATGTGTCGAGATGGGGCTCCTAAAGGAGTGTGTTAGGAACCTGGAGCAGCAGCTTGATGACCTCCGTCTGGTCAGGGAGAGTGTGGAGGTCATAGAGAGGAGTTACAGGGAGGTAGGCTCTCCAAAACCACAGGAGGCAGACACGTCGGTCACGGTTAGGAGAGGCAAGGGGCAGAGGCGGGCACTAGAGAGTACACCAGTGGCTGTACATCTTCGAAATAAGTACTCCTGTTTGAGTGCTGTTTGGGGGACAGACTACCTGGGGGTAGCAACAGCGACCTGGCCTGCGGTACAGACACCGCCCTGTTGCTCATAAGGGTAAGGAAAAGAAGAGGAGGCCATTAGTAATAGGGGACACTATAGTTAGGGGGTCAGATTGGCGATTCTGTGGATGCAGTCCGGAGACCGGATAGTAGTTTGCCTCCCTGGTGCCAGGGTCCGGGATGTGTCTGAACGTGTCCAAGATATCATGAAAAGGGAGGGAGAGGAGCCTGAGGTCGTGGTACATATTGGTACCAATGACATAGGTAATAAAAGAGAAGAGTTCCTGAAAGGAGAAGTTAGGGAGTTAGGAAGAGAGTTAAGGAAAAGAACCGCAAACATAACAACCTCAGGATTACTTCCTGTGCCACGCAACATGAGAGTTGGAATGGAGCAAGATGGAGGATAAATGCCTGGCTGAAGGACTGGTGCAGAGAGCAGGGATTCAAGTATCTGGATCAATGGAACCTCTTTTGGGGAAAGAGTGACCTGTATAAAAAGGACGGGTTGCACTTGAACCTGAGGGGGACCAGTATCCTGGCAGGGAAATTTGCAAAGGCTACCGGGGGGGACTTTAAACTAGAACGGTTGGAGACAGGGACTCAAATAGAGAAAGCTAGTAGACAGGGTCTGAGCCAGGAAGCAGAGAAGGAAAGCACTCAGACCCAACATGTAGGGGGGGAAGAAGAAAAAAATAATAAACAGAGAATAAGATGTGGTGGGTTTCCAGGGCAAAAATCAACAGGGACCACTTGTCAACATAATTGTATAAGGTGTAAGAGTGTTGTAAAAACAAGCCTGAAGGCTTTGTGGCTCAATGCAAGGAGCATTCGTAATAAGGTGGACGAGTTGAATGTGCAGATAGCTATTAATGACTATGCTGGGATCTGAACATCCAGGGATATTCAATATTGAGGAGGGATAGACAGAAAGGAAAGGGAGGTGGGGTAGCGTTGCTTGTGAGAGAGGAGATTCATGCAATAGAAAGGAAGGACATTAGCTTGGAGGATGTGGAATCGATATGGGTAGAGCTGCGAAACTCTAAGGGGCAGAAAACGCTAGTGGGAGTTGTGTACAGGCCACCTAACAGTAGTAGTGGAGTTGGGGATGGCATCAAACAGGAAATTAGAAATGCGTGCAACGAGGGTAAAACAGTTATAATGGGTGACTTCAATCTACATATAGATTTGGTGAATCAAATGGGCAGGGGTGCTGAGGAAGAGGATTTCTTGGAATGTATGCGGGATAGTTTTCTAAACCAACATGTAGAGGAACCAACGAGAGAGCAGGCTATTCTAGACTGGGTATTGAGTAATGAGGAAGGATTAGTTAATAGTCTTGTTGTGCAGGGCCCTTTGGACAAGAGTGACCAAAATATGGTTGAGTTCTTCATTTGGATGGAGAGTGACATAATTAAGTCAGAAACAAAGGTTCTGAACTTAACAAAGGTAACTTTGAAGGTATGAGGAGTGAATTGGCCCAGATAGACTGGCAAGTGATTCTTAAAGGGTTGACAGTGGATGTGCAATGGAAGGTATTTAAAGACTGCATGGATGAACTACAACAATTGTTCATCCCTGTTTGACAAAAGAATAAATCATGGCAGGTAGTGCATCCATGGATAACAAGGGAAATCAGGGATAGTATAAAAACAAAAGATGAAGCATACAAATTAGCCAGAAAAAGCAGCCTATCAGAGGACTGGGAGAAATTCAGTTCAGAGGACAAAGAGCTTAATTAGGAAAGGGAAACTAGATAATGAAAGAAAACTGGCAGGGAACATAAAAACTGACTGCAAAATTTTTTTATAGACATGTGAAGAGAAAGAGATTAGTTGAAACAAATGTAGGTCCCTTGCAGTCAGAAACAGGTGAATTGATCATGGGAAACAAGGACATGGCGGACCAATTGAATAACTACTTTGGTCTGTCTTCACTAAGGAAGACATAAATAATCTGCCGGAAATAGCTGCGGACCAGTGGTCAAATAAGGTGGAAGAACTGAGTGAAATCCAGGTTAGCGAGAAGTGGTGTTGGGTAAATTGAATGGATTGAAGACCGATAAATCCCCAGGGCCAGATAGTCTGCATCCCAGAGTACTCAAGGAAGAAGCCACAGAAATAGTGGATGCATTAGTGATAATTTTTCAAAACTCCTTAGATTCTGGAGTAGTTCCTGAGGATTGGAGGGTAGCTAATGTAACCCCACTTTTTAAAAAAGGAGGGAGAGAGAAAACGGGGAATTACAGACCAGTTAGTCTAACATCGGTAGTGGGGAAACTGCTAGAGTCAGTTATTAAAGATGGGATAGCAGTACATTTGGAAAGTGGTGAAATCATTAGACAAAGTCAGCATGGATTTACAAAAGGTAAATCATGTCTGACGAATCTTATAGAATTTTTCGAGGATATATCTAGCAGAGTTGATATGGGAGAACCAGTGGATGTGTTATATCTTGACTTTCAGAAGGCTTTCGACAAGGTCCCACATAAAAGATTAGTATACAAACTTAAAGCACATGGTATTGGGGATTCAGTATTGATGTGGATAGAGAACTGGCTGGCAGACAGGAAGCAAAGGGTAGGAGTAAACGGGTCCTTTTCAAAATGGCAGGCAGTGACTACTGGGGTACCGCAAGGCTCAGTGCTGGGACCCCAGCTATTTACAATATATATTAATATTTTGGACAAGGGAATTCAATGTAACATCTCAAAGTTTGCTGATGACACTAAGCGGGGTGGGGGAGGGGGGGGTAGTGTTAGGTGTGAGGAGGTTGCTAGGAGGCTGCAAGGTGACTTGGATAGGCTGGGCGAGTGGGCAAATGCATGACAGATGCAGTAAAATGTGGATAAATGTGAGGTTATCCACTTTGGTGGCAAAAACAGGAGGGTAGACTATTATCTTAATGGTGGCAAATTAGGAAAAGGGGAGATGCAACGAGACCTGAGTGTCATGGTACATCAATCATTGAAAGTAGGCATGTAGGTGCAGCAGGCAGTGAAGAAAGCAAATTGTATGTTAGCATTCATAGCGAAAGGATTTGAGTATAGGAGCAGGGAGGTTATACTGCAGTTGTACAGGGTTTTGGTGAGACCACACCTGGAATATTGCGTACAGTTTTGTTCTCCAAATCTGAGAAAAGACATTCTTGCTATAGAGGGGGTACAGAGACGGTTCACCAGACTGATTCCTGGGATGTCAGGACTTTCACATGAGGAAAGACTGGATAGACTTGGTTTGTACTTGCTAGAATTTAAAAGACTGAGGGGGATCTTATAGAAACTTACAAAATTCTTAAGGGGTTGGATAAGCTAGATGCAGGAAGATTGTTCCCGATGTTGGGGAGGTCCAGAACAAGGGGTCACAGTTAAAGGATAAGGGGGAATACTTTAGGACCGAGATGAGTAAAACATTTTTCACACAGAGAGTGGTGAGTCTCTGGAATTATCTGCCACGGAAGGTAGTTGAGGCCAGTTCATTGGCTATATTTAAGAGGGAGTCAGATGTGGCCCTTGTGGCTAAAGGGATCAGGGGGTATGGAGATAAGGCAGGTACAGGATACTGAGTTGGATGATCAGCCATGATCATATTGAATGGCGGTGCAGGCTCGAAGGGCCGAATGGCCTACTCCTGCACCTATTTTCTGTGTTTCTATGTGTACAAGGATACCTAATTCTCACTATACCTCCCCATTACCTAACCCCATTGAGATAATCTGCCCCCTTGTTTTTGCTACCAAAGTGGATAACCTCACATTTATCTATATTATACTGCATCTGCCACGCATCTGCCCACTCACTCAACCTGTCCATGTCACCCTGCAGTCACCTAACATCCTCCTCACAGTTCACACTGCTACCCAGCTTTGTTTCATCCACAACTTGCTAGTGTTGCTCCTTATTCCCTCTTCCAAATCATCAATATATATGGTAAACAATTGCGGCCCTAACACCAAGCCTTGCGGCACTTCACTCGCCACTGCCTGCCATTCTGAAAAGGACCCGTTCACTCCTACTCTTTGCTTCCTGTCTGCCAACCAATTTTCTTTCCATGTCAATACCCCCAATAACATGTGCTCTAATTTTAGTCACTAGTTTCCCATGCAGCACCTTATCAAAGCCTTTCTGAATGTCTAGATACACTACATCCACTGGCTCCCCTTCATCCATCTTACTTGTCACATCCTCAAAAAATTCCAGAAGATTAGTCAAGCATGATTTCCCTTTCATAAATCCATGCTGACTTGACTAATCCTGTTACTGCTATCCAAATGCCCCGTTATTACCTCTTTAATAATTGACTCCAGCATCTTTCCCATTACCAAAGTCAGGCTAACTGGTCTGTAATTCCCCGTTTTCTCTCTCGCTCCTTTCTTGAAAAGTGGGATAACATTAGCTATCCTCCAATCCACATGAATTGATCCTGAATCTATTGAACATTGGAAAATGATCACCAATGTGTCCACTATTTCCAGAGCCACCTCCCTGAAGACCCTGGGATGCAGACCATCAGGCCCAGGGGATTTATCATCCTTCAATCCCATTAGCCTACCCAATACTATTTCTCGCCTAATGAAAATTTCTTTCAGTTCCTCTACCCCCTTAGATCTTCTGTCCTCCAGTACTTCTGGGAGATTGTTTGTGTCTACCTTAGTGAAGACAGATCCGAAGTACCTGTTCAACTCTTTTTTGCCATTTCCTTGTTCCCCATAATAATTTCACCCATCAAAGGACCCACATTTGACGTTGCTATTCTTTTTCCCTTAACATATCTAAAGAAGCTTTTACAGTCCTTTACATTCCTGGCCAGCTTCCCCTCGTATTTCATCTTTCAGCCCGTATTGCCCGTTTTGCTTCCTTCTGTGGAACTTTTGTTTCCTTCTGTTTGAGGTTCTCAGCCTGTTGTACCTGCATGTTTATTTTCAGTAACTGATGTACAAGGACACCCAGGTCTCGTTGCACTTCCCCTTTTCCTAATTTGACACCATTCAGATAATAATCTGCCTTCTTGTACTTGCCACCAAAGTGGATAACCTCACATATTTCCACATTATACTGCATCTGCCATGCATCTGTCCACTCACCCAACCTATCAAAGCTCATCAGCTCACACTGCCACCCAGCTTTACTAATGTTACTTTTAATTCTTTCATCTAAATCATTTATAAATATTGTAAATTGCTGCAGTTCCAGCACCGAGCCTTATGATACCCCACGAGTCACTGCCTGCCATTCTGAAAGGGACCTGTTAATTCTTTGTGTTTGTTTCCTGTCTGCCGACCAATTTTCTATCCATGTCAATATCCTACCCCAACACCATGTGCTCCAACTTTGCCCAGTAATCTCCTGTGTGCAACCTCATCAAAGGCTTTCTGAAAGTCCAGATATACTACATCCACTGGCTCTCCCCTGTCAATTTTACACCCTAAAAGAATTCCAGAAGATCAGTCAAGTAAATTTTCCCCTGCATAAATGCATGCTGACTTGGACCGATCCTGTTACTGCTATCCAAATATGCTGCTATAATTCCCTGTTTTCTCTTTCCCTCCTTTCTTAAAAAGTGGGATAACATTAGCTACCCTCCAATCCCCAGGAACTGATCCAGAATCTATAGAACATTGGAAAATGATCAACAATGCGTCTATGATTTCTAGAGCCACCTCCTTGAGTACCCTGGGATGCAGACCATCAGGCACTGAGGATTTATCAGCCTTCAGTCCCATCAGTCTACCCAACACCATTTCCTGACTAACGTATATTTCCTTCAGTTCCGCTGTCACCCTAGATCCTCTGTCTCCTAGTAATTCTGGGTGATTATTTGTGTCTTCCTTAGTGAAGACAGAACCAAAGTACCTGTTTAACTCGTCAGCCATTTCCTTGTTCCCCAAAAAGAAAATAAGTCAGTTAACTAACCACAAGAAGGTGAGAGAGTGATGGATGGATTAAAGGAAATAACTCTGAAAATATTAGGCCAAGAATGAGATGGAGATGAGGTAATTTGGTTAATGAATGTTAGTTCAGGAGAGAGAATAGATTCATTTGTTTTTTTAAACTGTGAAATGGATGTACTTAGAAGGAGTACAGACAAATTAATAGAAACGTTGTGTCACACATTCAGACATCCAAAATCCATTTGTAATTCTTTGCATTGACAATTAAGTATGATTATTGCTATAAAATAAAAAAGTATTGTATCTTACACAACAGCCATGTACACATATCCCTAAACATCCATGTGTTAACAATCAATTCATCAATTTTAAAGACTGTGCTTGAGGAACAAATATCTTGGTGAATACTGGCGATAACTCCTCCTCCTTCAAAATAGTGGTGAAGTTCTTCCAAATTAAAGAATAAATAGGAGCTTACTTTAACATCTCATCTGAAAGAGGAAACCCTCAGTACTACAGTGTCAATTTAGATTTTTCTTGCAAGCAGATGACTCGGGGGTAGCTGAAGATAAACGTTTGGAATGTTCCATTTGATTTTCTCAAATAAGCGACGCTTGTTTCAACATAGCCACAAAGGGAAGTTCAAACACCAACTAGACCTGGAATGTGAGAAAATACTGTTGACTAAAGTTCTAACTTGATGTTTGATAATTTCATTACTTTTGCCATTTTTTAAAGTATTAAATAAAATATTTTGAAAGTGTAAGTATGGACTGAGGCAAACAAGTCTTACATTTATTTTCTAGGCAAACTGAATTAGGAGATCTCAAGTGATATAACACTGTGCCCTCAACTAGTTGCTGAGGATGTGACGTTTACTGTATGTCATGTTGTTACTTGTGGGCGGAGCACCAAGGCAAATTCCTTGTATGTGAATACTTGACCAATAAACGTACTTACTTACTTACTTTACTGGATTCCTATTCCTGTAGTTTATCTCATGATCACAATGCTGGCTCGAATGGCCGAATGGCCTCCTCCTACACCTATTTTCTATGATGCTTTCTGCAAACAACTGCATGACCTCAACAACCCTGAAGATCAACAATATCTTTGGAAAACCATTCGCTTCAAGTTTTCCGAGCATCAAGCACCAGGCGAATTTGGATGTAGGTAACAATTCAATTATCCACAGAGGGTTAAAATTCTGAAATTCCTTTATGACCACCGTCATTGGAAAAATAGCATACAAAGACTGGAGTGGGTAGATATGAGATAGGGCACCAGGTTGTGGCCTCATTGCTGCTAATATGCTAGCTTCAAGCACAGTTCTGGGTTGAGAGCACAGAAGTGCTGAATTTATCTCTCAATTGGCAAAAATACCATTGGATGGATGTGCTGCAGGCTGCTTAGCAATCTGCCGCTGAAACTTCCAGTGACTTCGTAAAGAACAGTTTATGTTGGCCCATTGAGCTGAGTACATGATTTATTTGGATTTATTTTAATTTTAGCTGAACTACTGTTCTTCTGCAAAGTCCTGATATTCACACTGTGAAATATCGGATGCACTAAAAAAATGGCATAGATGTGAGTGCTAAAGAAAATGAGAGACATTTTTTGAAACTGGTGAATATTCTAATGAGAAGACATGGTTCGATGAAGCAAGGCTTGGGTTGTCTTGAGGGGGAGCCTGCAGATATTAAGTGGAACATGTTGTATCATGCAGAGAATATCAGAATATGAAGCATCTGTTGAAGGAACCTCAAGCTGTTGTCTCAGACTCTGGAAAATTCACATCAGGAAGCCTGGAATCAACTGATTCATGAGTTTTGCAGAAGGTCTTCGTCAAAAAAAATTGTAGTGAAAAGGATTACTTTTTAGGTGAGTTCTAATAGAACTTCTAATTCCTTGTTTTTGACTTTGGTAATGAGAATAAGCAGTCCAAGTTGTGCTATCATGTGGTAAATGTGGGGCAAAGAAAGGATTTTCCAAATGCAAACAATGAGCAGACTGTTTTTGTGTGCTAATAGTGGAGGAGAACAGACATGAAACACAACCAAATCCCAGTATTAATCAAAACCTAAACCTATTCATGCATTTCTACCCACAGTTTTATTGTCCCTTTACAACAACCATGATTTATTCTTAAATACAGCAAATTAAAACAAATTGTATACATTGTCTTTAATTAATTCATTTATTTATTTAGAGTATATTTAGAGATGTTATTAATTTTGTTTTTGCCATAACCATACCCATTCCTACTTTATCCCAGTCTGAATCATTCTGGAAGTCATCAACAATACAAATAAGTGAACAATACGTTTCAGGTCTTCGTTCTCCATAGATGCTGCCTGACCTGCTAAGTATTTACAGAATGGTCTGTTTTTGTTTCTGATTGCTCTATAGTCTTTTGTTTTTCAATCATCTGAAAAAATGGACAGGGATGTATTAAAGGAAATAGTTTAAAACTAATTTAAATGTCATTCAAGTAAGTTTCTTAATATTGTAAATTATTTTGTGTTGTGCCAATGAATGTTTACAATAATTTCTGTTGCATTAATGCAATGGTGTTGGCAGTGAGAACTGAACAAATAAATACGTCAATTCCTCTTGTATTTACAGAATAAATATGCTCCTGTTTTCTCAGCGATAGAACAAGGAATTTAATTAAGTGAGGAACTATTTAAAACACAGAATCTTCTGTTTTCACCTAATTCATCTCATGATGTACTAGACTTTAAACATAACTTTCTTTTTTTTTTCCTGAAGCTAGACATTTGGATTAACTTACCTTGTTTTAAACAGATTTGCAGACTTTGCATGTTTATTTCCAATATTTTCTGAAACATTTCAAATTGTTTTCAGAACTTGTTTTTTTCCCAAATTCTGCTCTAATCAGTGGTTTGGACGTTGAAATCCTTTGTGTCAGCTACTCAGAAATACTAATTATTTGCTTCCTTTCTTAAACAGAATACTGTAAGCAAAGACCATAACAACATAAGAAGCAGAGAGGAGTATTAATAGTGATTATTATTGAGGATTAATGTAAGTTCCATTAGCTTTTGAAATTATAAACTGACCTGTTTCTCTTTGCCACCTCCAACTACTGAAATGTCAATGGTAGTCATCAAATCAAAATCAAGCTTTATGGGCTAAAATTAGCTCTGTAAACATTTTAAAACTCAGTTTTCAGTTTATTTGTAGTAATTCACAATTATTTTATTGATTCTTAACCTGTGGGCAATAATGGAAAGACTGCAGAAGTCTGAAACGTCACCCATTCCTTCTCTCCAGAGATGTTGCCTATCCCACTGAGTTACTCCAGCTTCTTGTGTCTATCTTCAGTTTAAACCAGTTTATGTAGTTCCTTCCTACACATTGGAAAGACTGCATTTATTATGCATCCTCGGCTCATCTGATAGTTTGGGGATGGATTCAATTATTGAATCACTGAAGTATTTTCAATGTTTACCTACATTCTGTTGATAGGTAGAGAATTATAAATAAACTGTACTCTGTTCCTGGACTCCTAAGTTAATCCAGCAGGAAAGGCTGATCTTTCTGACATTTCCATCAAAAGTGAATATCCCATTCATTTGCTGAGGATTCCCAAGCTAGTATAAAAGTTATTCATAAAACATAAAGTGTTGGAATGACTCAGTCAGTCAGGCACCATATATGGAGGCACCATGGATGGGCGCCATTTTGGTTCAAGATCCTTCTTCTGACTAGTTGCAGACAAACTCAGTTGCATGCTTTCATTGTTGTTCTGTGTGTTTTGATGGGAGGCAAGGATAAACCCAGCTATTACTCCAGTCAGAAGTTCCTGCTGTGTTCCACTTCAGAACCTTAGAATTGGGCTGCTGAGGGTTACTCACTACTGGGACTTCACCATGTTATGTTGCCAGACTCCCAGCAGAGGAAATAATTGAGATCAATTTTCCAGATCTAACTCGGGCAGTGTAGGTGAGTGCACAGGGGCTGCAGGCAACGATCCCAGGCCCTGATAAGGCAGATTAATTTATTTTTGACTAATCAGAGTGCCTTCAAGGTGTCTGGACCTGCTGGTGATCTCACGGCTTTGCTCTTCAATCACTTCCAAAGGTTGCTTGAAACTTATTGCTGTTTAGAAAGAATCTGTGGCTTGCTCTCCTGTAATTCATGCCCCATTCTCATCCCTCATTCTGCTTTTTTTTCTGTCCAAGTATATCCAAGTCTGTCCAAGTATATCTAATCTGAATGATTGACTAATCTTCTGGAATTTTTTGAGGATGTAACTAGGAAAATGGACAAGGGAGAGCCAGTGGATGCAGTGTACCTGGACATTCAGAAAGCCTTCGATAATGTCCCACATAGGAGATTGGTGGGCAAAATTAAAGCACGTAGTATTGAGGGTTGGGTACTGACATGGATAGAAAATTGATTGATAGACAGGAAACAAAGAGTAGGAATTAATGGGTCCCTTTCAAAATGCAGGCAATGATGAATGGGGTACCGCAAGGCTCGGTGCTGGGACCGCAGCTATTTACAATATATATTAATGATTTAGATCAGGGGTCGGCAACCTTGTTCCGCATAGGGGCCAGACCGCATGTCTGTGAGCAGATGGCAGACCACATCTATCACTTGTTCACATAGATCCCGCCCCGGATGGCAGGCATCAAATCACGTGTTCACATGGATCCCGCCCCTTCGAGGACGCCACCCAGACGCACTGGCCCCTAGTTACGGGTGCTCATGAATACAGCATACCTATGGTCCATTGCCTTGGCTCTGTCCTGAACGTGGTGGCTCAAACTCACACTCACACGTCCCCGGCCTATTGACAACCCCGATCCCGACAGTGAAGCTCAGTCACAGAAGGTGCGCGGCCGCACCGGCGGCTTTGCGCAGGATGCGGTACAGTCAGAGCTCAGCGATCGGCCCCACTTGGGCGCTCGGCCCCGCTCGGGTACTCGTCCCCACTCAGGCGCTCGGCGGCTCCGCAATTGCGGCCGCCATCACAAGCCTCCTTGTGTCACCGTACCTGGATGTCTCGGGCTCGGGAGGTACCGGTGATGAAGGAAGTCTGTGGGCCAGATGACTATGGAAAAAAGGTACACCTCCGGGCCAGATGATTTTGTGTTACGGGTCGCATTCGGTACGGTTGCCGACCCCTGATTTAGATCAACGGATTATAAGTAACATTAACAAATTTGCAGATGACACAAAGCAGGATGGCAGTGTGAACTGTGAGGAGGATGCTATGAGGCTGACTTGGACAGGTTGAGTGAGTGGGCGGATGCATGGCAGATGCAGTTTAACCTTGATAAATGTGAGGTTATCCACTTTGGTGGCAAAAACAGGATGATAGATTATTATCTGAATGGTGTCAAGTTAGGAAAAGGGGAAGTACAATGAGATCTGGGAATCCCTGTTCATCAGTCACTGAAAGTAAGCATGCAGGTACAGCAGGCAGTGAAGAAAGCTGCTGACATGTTAGCCTTCATAACAAGAGGAGTTGAGTATATGAGCAAAGAGGTCCTTCTGCAGTTGTACAAGGCCCTAGTGAGACCACACCAGGAGTATTGTGTGGAGTTTTGGTCTCCAAATTTGAGGAAGGACATTCTTGCTATTTAGGGAGTGCAGCGTAAGTTGACGAGGTTAATTCCCGGGATGGTGGGAATGTCATATGCTGAGAGAATGCAGCGACTGGGCTTGTATACACTGGAATTTAGGATGAGAGGGGACCTTATTGAAACATATAAGATTATTAAGGGATTGGACATGCTAAAGGCAGGGAACATTCCCGATGTTGGAGGAGTCCAGAACCAGGGACCACAGTTTAAGAATAAGGGGTAGGCCATTTAGAACGGAGGTGAGGAAAATCTTTTTCACCCAGAGAGTTGTGAATATGTGGGATTCAGTACCTCCGAAGGCAATGAAGGCCAATCCTCTGGATGCTTTCAAGAGAGAGTTAGATAGAGCTCTTTTTATCTTTAGTGCATCTAAATATATGATTTAATGTTTCTTGCAAGCACGTGCCGTCAAGGTAGGCAAGGTAGGCACTGCCTTGAGGTGGCTTGGGTGGCTTTGAGTGGCCGCCGGGCCGGACAGCGGAACCGGCCATCAACGCAGCGTCCTCTGCCGGCCCCCGCTCACCTCTAGCAGCTCTCTGTCGAAAAATCTTGCTCCTGCAGCTCGCTGGCCTCACTCATGTCAGCCGCTTCCCGCAAATACTTAAATTCCGACAGCGCGATTGAGGTTACTCGGCTGTGGGAATTTAAGGATTTGTGGGATGCGGCTGACATGAGCGAAGTCAGCAAGCGACGGTGAGAGGTGTTCAGACGGAGAGAACTGCCAAAGGTGAGCGGGCCGGCAGAAGGCGCTGAAGTGGCAGCCAGTTCTGCTGTCGGGTCCCGGTGGCTGTTTGCAGCTACCCGAGCTGCTTCTATCCCCGGCTACAATGCGGTGGCTCCGCGAACAGAGTGCCGCAGCTGCAGTGAGTGAGTTACTGACATTATCCCTGACCCCCTCCTTCACAACACTCCTGCCCTCCCCGCAACTTTACCCCTGGTACAGACTCTCCACATGCTGTGAAAGGAACTCTCCCCCCAATTAGTCCCTTGAACAAGTGTTGTCATTCAATAAGTGTTAAAGAAGGAACTGTAGATGCTGGAGAATCGAGGGTTACACAAAAAGCTGGAGAAACTTCTCTCCCTATATCTCCCCCACCCAAGTCGCACTAGCTTCTCATTTTCACACTACAAACAGCGTACAATGGCCCGTTTCCTTTATCATCAATACTTTTTTACATATCTTTCATTCATTGTTCTTTATCTCTCCACATCACCGTCTATATCTCTCGTTTCCCTGATCCCTGACCAGTCTGAAGAAGGGTCTCGACCCAAAATGTCGCCTATCTCCTTCGCTCCTTAGATGCTGCTGCACCCGCTGAGTTTCTCCAGCTTTTTGTGTAATCCTTGTCATTCAATAAGATGACAACTGATTCAACTTTTCCCTGTGTTCCCATTTTTCCCACCATCTCTCCACCTGCCATCACCCTTCACCCCCCCACCCATTCAGTAATTCAGAATAAAGGAGACTTGGATGCCTTGGGCAAATTGAATTGTTACTGTCTTTATTTTTATTTTTTATTTTTACGGAGAGAACAATCTGCGCATGCGCGGTTTAAGTTTTTTTTTTTAAAGCCGACTGACTGCCTACCCTGAGTAATTACTCAAGGCACGTACCTGGTTTCTTGGTATGTTTTATGTGTGGGGTGGTGGGATGGAATAGGGGGAAACCGTTTTCAGTCACTTAACTTGACAGAGATGCGACTTTTCTCCTTGTTGCATCTTCGTTCCCCCCCCCCCGCTGCCTAACAGCCTTTACAAACTGGAGACCGGCCCAGAGCTTCAGCAGGAGGGACGACGCGGATTTACAATCGCAGAGCCTGAGATCCTTTGCCAAGAGTCGCCAGTATTGGAGCACTGACCGCGGGCTGCCTGCTGTTCTGAGCTTCTTGCCGTTGGCGCGGCACAGACTTACCATCGCCAGGGCCGGCTTTGGGAGGTGCGGGGCCAATTGGGAATAATTTTGGTCAGCCCCAGGTTCCCAGCCAAGGTCTGTAGAATCATGGAAATATAAATAATGTCTACTATAGACTTTATATCTCTATGGTAGAATGGAAAGTTAGTTAAATGTGTGAGTGGCTGCGAGTTAATGGACCAAACAGATCTAAGTTACGTTTTAATATAAAATTGCATACATGTAAGCCTACAAGTAACAAACAAAGTGTGCAGTTCACCTCTGAAAAATATATAATTACAATACCGTTTGTTTTGTGACTGTGAAATGAAATTTAACTAGATCCTGGAAAAACCAATAACCATTGGTGAAAAAGCAGTCCAGGCAATAAATTTGGGGCTTCAGCCCCATCTTACCCTTTTTTGCTTTGATTACTGCAGACATTTCTGAGTGGAAGACTTGCTATAAAACCACGGATTTTACGATTTAACCACTTGGTTTCCCTCCCAAGTTGACTCTCTCCAACTTTCTCCACGAGAGCCCGCTTAAACCAAATATAAAATATTTTACATTTGGCCGCTTTTCTCCAGAAGCTGGTAAATCCAAATCCAGACATAGTGGTGTTTTCCACATATAGACGTGATGTCTGTACTCAAAACATAATTGCAACATAATATGTTGCTCAGTTTCAACTGTCAGATGCCCTCCCATCCTCCCATACTGTGAAATGATTTATTAAAAATATATATTTTTTTTTTCAGAAAAGAAAAATCTGAATTTAAGTGCATTGTTGGAAACAAATTATCTTTTGGGGATTTCTATTAACATTCATAAATTATAAATTAGTCGTACTACTAAGGGACAGAAGTTTAGGGGTAACATGAGGGGGAACTTCTTTACTCAGAGAGTGGTGGCTGTGTGGAATGATCTTCCTGCAGAAGTGGTGGAGGCAGGATCGATTTTAACATTTAAAAGTAAAGTGGATAGGTATATGGACGGGAAGGGAATGGAGGGGTATGGTCTTCGTGCAGGTAGATGGGACTAGGGGAAAATAAATGGTCGGCACAGACTGGAAGGGCTGAGAAGGCCGTTTTCCGTGCTGTAATTGTTATTATTGCCTTTTATTATAAGAAAGTTATCTTTCTTGCTTTTTTCACTGCAATGTGTTTTAGAATTTTGTCTAAGTTTAAACTCCTGCTAATTTCAGATTCAATGGACATAATTGCCAAACTGTTCAATAAACTCATTCTGGATTATTTTTCCTAAATAATTATCATGTATTTCCTTATTCTGGATTTTTCACAGATAATCTTGCATTACTGGATCAAAGTTTCCTAGCAACTCAATAACACCAAGGAAATTTCCATTATGTGGTGTTCCGATATGTAGGTATGTTACAAAAATTACCTTGAGCAGCGCTGCAGTTCTGCCGGTCCCCGTGTGCGTGACTTTGGCGCCTTTCAGAGGGGGCGGGTTTAAAGTACTGTTTTTCTACAGATTGGGCAAATCAATCCATGTCGGGCGATTTCGTTGCTGAAGAAAAATCGCTCTGACATTTCATTCATGAAGGTGTTTTTAAATTACGCTAGATTATTTATTAACTAGATTAATTTAAAAATCATCTTCTAAAGCCTTGAGCGCCGACAATGGGAAGGATTTTACGTAGGAGAGAAAATAAAGTCCACAGTTTATTTTTACATTAAAACTTGGTTTTTAGGAAGGCTTTAATCACATTTTCATGTTGCGAAGTGGGGACCAAAAAAAATGTATGAACCAGCAGTGTTTTTCATGCTGACTTCACTGCAAACCGCAACGTTCTAATGCACCGCATTCCACTAAAACCCACTCGCAAGTTGATTTAAATTGCCATTAATTTACAGGAATTAAACACTAAATTCCTTCCATTTGGCCTTTCAATTCATGAAAATGAGATTTAAAAATCATGTTATATTGTGAATTATTGTGTGAATGTTATTTGGACACTTAGGCAATTTAAAAAAAGTTTATCTTTTCTTAACAAATGGAGAGATGTTTAGATCTAGTAATTGACTTTTTTAATTAGCTACAATGAGGTAACTAACTAATTATATGCTTTAATTTCAGGTTATCCAAGTAAGATTGTTTCATATTTGTTTCAGAATGCTATCTATAATAACTGAAAATTTCATTCAGTTCTGATGGGATAAATTGCAGACTTGATCTTTTAAATCTCAAAATTTTGTAACATTGCTACTATGTGTTCCTCAGAGCCCTGGAATGGCAAGTTTCTTTCTGCCAGGAACTGTACAGTGGCTACCAGTTGCTCAAAAACTTGATGCCAGCGTTTTGCTTCTTGTCTTTAGTTTTTCTACCACTTCATCAATAGTTTTTTCAGCAGATAATCTTTGCTGCTGTTCACAGCAACTGATCAGAGCTTGCAAACAGTCACGGAATTCGCTGTCAAAACATGGGGGGCGACCGGGGGACACAATTTTATGACGGCCATTTGCGCACACTCACACACGAGGCTTCGGAGTCTTCAGCCGCGGGCCCTGTGGACAGTAATTAGTGACGGGTAAGTGGGACAGGGCATTTAATTTCCCATCAAGTCTTCTGCTCCCACTATTTGAGGTGCAGGTGCTTTGTGGTAAAAACATTGAAGCTATTTCCTTAGGTGGATTTCCTTCTGAAATGTAGCAAACTGTATTGATCGTGATTGACTCCAGGTGGCTATTTTATTTCACGAGTTAAAACATAATGGCAAGTATTATAAATGGCACATATTTTTAAAAAAAGCTAACAAACCAATGAAGGAATCATCATTGTTGGTATAATTTTCAGTAGCACTCATCACCTGTTTGTCCTAGGATTTAGTTGTGAACAGGTGTGTTGTTTTGTGTATCTCTGAAAGAAATTACCTGTTAATAACTGATTATGAACAATCAAGAACAGCTTTCATAAAGCGTGAATTGCTACATTATTATATGCATACTGGCTTCCGGTGGCGCCATGGAGTACTGAAAGGCACAGCAATTAGCTCCGCTCCCGAAAAATGCGTGAATTCACTTAAAAGGACGTTTTGGATGATGGGACCGATTTAAAAATACTTACTGGAGCTGCTTGACGTCGCGCTGGTGACGTCATCAGAAATCACCACGAAATAATGGAGGATAAAGGTATTTTTAAATGAAAAAAGGGATTCCTCCCAAAAGTCCTCAAAGACCCATCACAAGAATCCTTTTCAAAGAATTGGCTGAAACGCAGCAAGCATCAGAAAGTTCAGAAGAATTAGCCTGAAATGGCTGCAAAGGAGAAAGAAATGGAAGAAATGAAGCAGTTGGTAAGAGAGTCATTGAAGAAAGACTATGCTGTTATGCTACATGACGAGATTTCTGCATTGAATAAAAGCATGACTAATAACATGAAGCGTCGGAATCAGGAAATCATTGATACAATCAGTAATTTAAGTAAACGCAGTGATAATGTTGAAGAGGATTTAACTGCAAAAATTAAACGGGTGGAAAAAGACTGCAATGAGAAGTTTGACTCTATTCTCCATACTACCACAGCATATAACACTGCTATGAAAGGTATGGAAACAACGTTGAAAGAAATGTCTGAAGATATGAAATAAATGAGAAAAGATCAGGAGCGTGTCTTGGGGCAACTGGCCAAAATGACTGATAAATGCCTTGATTTGGAAGCACATTCAAGACGGCACAATTTAAGAATAGTTGGAGTGACGGAGGGAAAGGACCCTCGGGAGTTCGCTGCCAACCTACTTAATCAAGTATTCAACCTGCCTGTCAAATCGAAAATAGATGTGGCACATCAGGTGCGAAGAGCTCAATCAAGGCTAGGAGCCCCTCCAAGACAGATCATAGTAAAATTACATGAAATTTCTGCTTTGGAAGATATTATGAAACAATTTCCGTACGGAATGAATCTGATGTTTGAAGAGGATAATCTTAGATTTTTCAGAGATTATCCCGCTGAAGTTGCTAAAAAACAGGTCTTTTTTACGAAGACAAGACAGATCCTGAAAGGAATTCAAAATGTAAGATATGACATAATGTACCCTGCAAAAATGAGGATCACTTACAAGGATATGGAACGTGCTTTTATTGACCCTGAAGGAGCATACAAACATGCTCAAGAAATCATAAAAGAGATAAATGGATAAGTAAAGTACCACGACTATCAGGACACTTTTTTTACAGGTATTGGCAGAGGTGAAGCTGAGAAAATATGACTTTCTAATGATTAAGATGGCGGAACTTTACACGAGGCGATGTCTAGACAACTTATCTGGAATGCTAACTCAAGGACATACTTTTTTCCTCTTCGAACGAAAGACTGGAAAATAAGGGGAGTGGCGGAATGGAAAAATCAATAGAAATGGACTTGAAAATAACATTTTACGACTTAAGTCTTTTATAATTTTAATCCTATATTAACATATAAGATATCGAATTAACTTAGTAATAGCAATCTAATCTAATGCAAATTGGTATAAAGGTATAATGACTAACTCCTCCGGGGAGGGGGAGGGGGAGGGGAAGGGGGAGGTTTATTTCAAATCGTTAATGAATGGCCAGATTTAGGACAATGAGCTAAATATAATGAAATATATTAATAACATACTAATAAACTAAATCCATATAATAAATTAGGTCCCAGTAATGCATGAGCAGAGGGGGGAGATTCAGATACTTGGCAGACAGCCATGAGTCTGATTATGGCTAACCCCTTCCAACCAGCAGCTTACTATAAGAGACCGGGATCTGAATATGAAATAAATGTAAAAACTGTAAGTATATAGTAAATTCTTAAGGATAAGTTTAAAGGGGATATACCAACAGGACCTAGTAGCCGTGAATGCCCACCCAACACCTAGAGTCCTGAGGTATCTTGTTGCACCATATGACGTACAGGTATCCAGAACGGAAAGCCCGCTGGCCCAGATGGTTTAAATAGTGAATTTTATTAAAAAATTCATGATTTGATCTCGCCACGCCTACAGACATTATATACTCAAGCATTCATGCAACAGAAACTTCCAGAAACTTTAAATGAATCAACAATAATACTAATACCAAAAACGGATAAGGACCTTGAAGACCCAGGTTCATATAGAGCAATTGCTCCCTTAAACACCAATCAGAAAATATTAACCAAAATTTTAGCACATAGATTAAGCTTAGTGATTCATAAATTAATACACCCCTATCAAACTGGCTTTATTCCAAAACATTATTCATGTTATAATCTGAGACGATTATTTAACATTATATACTCAATCGAATAGCTAATGTAGATTTTGCAGTCATTTCGCTTGATGCTGAGAAAGCATTCGATCAAGTTAAATGGCCCTATTTATTTTCGGTGAAGGAAAATTTTCAATTAGGTGAGAAGTTTTCAAGTCAAGTCAAGTTTATTCGTCACATACACATACGGGATGTGCAGTGAAATTAAAAGTGGCAGTGCCTGTGGACTTTGTGCAAAAAACAAACAAACAACCAACAAACTACAAACAGAATCACATGTTCTTTTTCATATTAAATATTGTGGGCGGTATTGTGGTACAGTAAGTTAGTAGAGTAGAGTTGGTGAGATAGGAGTTTACAGTCTGAATGGCCTCTGGAAAGAAACTCCTTCTCATCCGCTCCGTTCTCACAGCATGGCAACGTAGGCGTTTGCCTGACCGTAAGAGCTGGAACAGTCTGTTGCAGGGGTGGAAGGGGTCTCCCATTATCTTATTAGCTCAGGAGTTGCACCTCCTGATGTATAGTTCCTGCAGAGGGGCAAGAGAAGTTCCCATGGTGCATTCGGCTGAACGCACTACTCTCTGCAGAGCCTTCTTGCCCTGGGCAGATCAATTCCCAAACCAGATTGTAATGTTTCCGGACAAGATGCTTTCCACAGCTGCAGAGTAGAAGCACTGGAGGATCCTCGGAGACACTCTGAATTTCCTCAATTGCCTGAGGTGGTAAAGGTGCTGCCTTGCCTTACTCACAAGTGCTGCAGCATGCGATGTCCATATATCCTCAGAGATGTGGACTCCCAGTTATTTAAAGTAGCTCACCCTATCCACAGTATCCCCATTTATCCTCAATGGTGTGTACGGCCTCGGATGATGTGCCCTCCTAAAGTCCACGATCAGCTCCTTCGTTTTTTTGATGTACAAGAGGAGGCTGTTGTCCAGACACCAGAGTGCCAGATCAACCACCTCCTCCTGGTAGGCCTTCTCATCATTGTCTGAGATCAGGCCCACAACCACGGTATCATCAGCAAACTTGATTATCGAGTTGGAGCTGAACCTAGCCACACAGTCATGTGTGTACAGGGAGTACAATAGGGGGCTGAGGACGCAACCCTGGGGGGATCCTGTGCTCAGGGTGAGGGACTTTGATGTATACCCTCCCATCTTGACTACTTGGGACCTGGCGGTGAGAAAATCCAGGACCCAGGCACACAGGGGGGTGATGAGCCCGAAATCCAGTAACTTCGTGGCCAGTCTGGTGGGGACTATCGTGTTGAAGGCTGAACTGAAGTCTATGAACAGCATCCTCACGTAGCCCCCCCTTCTGGCTGTCAAGATGTGAGAGAGCAGTGTGCAAAACCTGGGAGACGGCATCGTCCGTGGATCTGTTCGCATGGTATGCAAATTGTAGTGGGTCCATGTTGCGAAGGAGGAAGGCGCAGATGTGTTTCTTCACCAGCCTCTCAAAGCATTTCATGACTACCGAGGTGAGGGCCACCGGACGGTAGTATTCAGACAGGCTGCGGAGGCATTCTTTGGTACAGGTACAATGGTGGATTTTTTGAAGCAGGCAGGGACTACGAACTTGTCCAAGGAGAGGTTGAATATTGTAGTGAGCACCGGAGCTAGCTGCGTAGCACAGGACTTAAGTACTCGCCCCGAGATGCCTTTGGGGCCTGCAGCTTTCCTCGTGTTCACCCGTATCAGAGCCCTCCTCACATCGTACTCGAACAGCGAGAATGTGTGCTCATTCCTCCCATCAGCTTCGTTAGCCAGCCTGCTGGTGGTATTGTCGATAGTCGGCAGACCTGGGGTGTTGTTGCCCATCTCGAACTGAGCGTAAAAAGAGTTCAGGTCATCAGCTAGGGAGGTGCCGGCACTTGCGGATGAGGGTGGGGTGCTACGGTAGTTGGCTATAGTCCATAGCCCCTGCCACAGGCGTCTGGTGTCCTGCTGCTCCATCTGTGACTCCATCTTGTCCCTGTACCTCCTTTTTGCGTCCTTCACCGCCCTTTGCAGTTGGTAGGACAATACCTTGTAGATGTCCATGTTTCCTGATGCCAGACCAGAGTTGTAGGCAGCGGTACGAGCATTCAAGGCAACACGAACGGACCTGTCTACCCAGGGTTTTTCATTAGGAAAGATGCTAACCCTTACCGTGGGGACGATGTTGTCGGTTATTGTTGCAATGAAGTCCGTGACTGCTTCCGCGAACTCACTGACGTTGCTGGAACTTGCTTGGAACATATTCCAGTCGACATCGCTCAGTGCATCTTGCAGCATGGCCTCTGACTGGTCGGACCACCGCTTTACGTCTATCGTCTCTATCGCTTCCCGAACTATCCTCTGTTTATACTCCAACAGCAGGAAAATGGCAGTGTGGTCAGATTTTCCTAGGGGAGGGAGTGAAATGGCCTTGTAGCCCTTCTGGAACGGTGTATAACAGTGGTCCAATGTCCTTTCCCCCCTGGTGGCACACGTGATGTGTTGGTAGAAGTTCGGCATGACCTTCTTGAGATTTGATTTATTAAAATCTCCAGCCACCACCGTAGCCGCATCTGGGTTCTTGTTTTGGTGTCGACATAGCACATCATGTAGGGCCGATAGTGCCACGTCGGTGTCCGCATGTGGTGAAATGTAGACGGCTGTGACGATCACTGAGCCGAACTCCCGGGGAAGGTAGAATGGGCGGCATGAGATCGTCAGATGCTCCAGGTCCGGCGAGCAGGAACGGGAAAGCATCTTGATATTTCCAGGGTTGCACCAGTTATTATTGGTCATGAAGCAGACTCCTCCACCCTTGGATTTCCCAGATGCTTCTGTTCTGTCAGCACGATGGACAGTGAAGGACTCGGTTGGACAGATTACCTCATCTGGAATCAGTGACATCAGCCATGTTTCAGTCAGGCAGAGGATATTGCAGTCCCTTATGTCCCGCTGGAATCTGAAACAGCCAGAATAATGACAAATCAAATGTTATTTAAAAAAAATTGATTTATCTAAAGGTTGCAGACAAGGATGCCCGCTATTCCCTTTACCATTCGCCCTTGCTATTGAACCACTAGCAGAAAGAGTTCGAGCACATCCAGAAATATATGGGTATAACACTAAAAATACTGTTAATAAAATTTCTCTATATGCAGATGATGTATTACTATATATTACAAATCCAGAAATTAGCATCCCTAACCTGTTAAATCTTATAACTCAATTTGGTTTATTCTCGGGATACAGAATCAATTGGAATAAAAGTGAGATTATGCCAATAATGGAACCTAATTTATATATATTGCAACAATCACCTTTTAAAATAGTGAATGAAAAATTTAAATACTTCGGAATTTATGTGACCAAGAAATATACTTCTTTATTTAAATCAAATTTCGTACCTTTACTTAATAAATTGCATAAGAATATTCAATATTGGAAAACACTTCTCATTTCAATGCTCGGTAAAATGAATGCTATTAAAATGATTTTCCTTCCTCAACTTCTATACCTCAATCAATTCTGATATATCTCCCTAAAAATTTATTTTAAAAAGTCGACTCTATTGTAACAAGTTTTATTTGGGATTATAAGAATCACAGAATAAGTAAAAAACACTTATGTAAACCCAAGACGAATGGAGGATTAGTCTTACCAAATTTCTTATTTTATTTCTGAGCAGTCCATGTCAAAAACTTAAATTTCTGGTTGGAAGTTATGGATGAACAACCAGACTGGTTAAAGATCGAAAAGGAGGATTGTCCATTGACCCGATTCTGTTAACTCCTACAAAATTGAATTTAAAAATCTATAGTGAAAATCCAATAATACATAGTGGTATTTGAATTTGGAAATAAATAAAAAATACATTAAAATTGGATAATTTATCACTTTCACTCCCGATTGCAAATAACCCTTCATTTAAGCCTTCAGTATTGGATAAAGGTTTTGCACAATGGAAAAATTATGGAATTAAAAAGATGGGACATCTTTATAGAAAAGGTGTGTTTCTCACTTTTCAGGAGGTACAACAGAATTATGGATTACATTCAAATATTATTTTTAGGTATTACAACTGAAAGATTATGTTAAATCACATACACAAGAATATAGAACTAGAGAGCCAGAGATTCTAGATGAATGTTTGAATAAACACCCCAATACAGTCAAATTAATATCTTACATTTGTAATATTCTTTTAGATAGTGAGAATCCGTCAACGGAATTACATAGACAAGCATGGGAAAATGAATTAGTTCGACCCATAACGAATGATATTTGGGCTGAAAGTCTACAACATATACATCAATGTTCGTTAAATGCCAGACATTCTTTAATACAATTACATAGATTGCATTATTCTAAAACAAAATAAAATAGAATTTTTCCTAATATTTCTCCTATCTGCGATAAATATCAATATTCTGAGGCTAATTTAACCCATACCTTTGTAAGTTGCATAAAAAATTAAAACATTTTGGGTGGATATTTTTAAAATTATTTCCGTAGTGGTTAATACTCAACTGGAGCCTGGTCCTAAATTAATAATATTGGGCATATCTGAACAATACCTAAAACTTACAATAAACCAAATAAATTTCCTTGATTATAGTATAATAACTGGGAACAAATTTATATTAAAATTTTGGAAAAACCCTGCATCCCCCACAATCAAAATGTGGATTATGGAGATGTCGGAGACCTTAAATCTGGAAAAAATTAGATTTGTCTTAATTGGCAAACCAGAATTATTTACTAGAATATGGTCTCCCTTCATAGATTATTTGAAGGGGTAGAATGGGCCGATGCTGATACCTGACGGAAGCTTGAACCCAGGACTAGATGAATAGTTATGTTTTCTTACCTATGGACCTATGTCCTAAGTTGTATTATGGATAGTTTATTCTATTTTTCTAATTTTCTTTTCTTTTTCTTTATTTTTTCCATCTATTAAAAAAAATAATAATAAATGTTCATTTCAGTTGCATGCTGGGTATTCATCCTCCTGGGAACGCGAGATAAAATGCCAGCCAGATACATGTGCTTACCTGTTTGTAAATAAGAGTGATGTCATACTTCTGGAACTGCAGCATCATTCTTTGCAGCCTCACTGGAGTAGTATCTATAGGCTTGTTTAAAATGGTGACCAAAGGCTGGTGGTCAGTCTCTATGGTTACAGCCAAAGATGCAAAGATCACCGCCAGCAATTTCTTCTTGATCTGAGCATACCTTGTCTCAGTGTCCATCATCGTTCTAGAAGCGTAGGCGACAGGCTTACCATCCTGCAGACAGGCAGCGCTGAGGCCATACTGGGATGCATCGCAGGTCAAAGTGACAGGCTGATTGACATTGAAATAAACCAGGGTAGAAGGGCATGACATCTGGTGTTTGAGTGTGTCAAATGCACATTGTTGTTGTTCTTGCCACGTCCAGGCAGTGTCTTTGTGAGTAAGCTCGCTGAAGTTGGGGGTGAACTTCCCGAGGTAATTAACCATGCCCAGAAATCTCTGCAGGCTGGCAACATCTGTTGGTGGGGACATCTTGCTGCAGTCTTGGAAGGGTTTGCTTTGAGACCGTCACTTGTGAAAACATGCCCCATGTAGCTCACCTGGTTAACACGAAACTGACACTTGTGGGGATTAAGTTTCAAGTTCACTTCCCTGGCATGCTAGTGAATTAGCATCGTGCTGTTCCATGTCTTTGCCGTGAACAATAATGTTGTTTACAATTATAGCACAAGGGAATCTATCAAAGAGTTGCTCCATAGAATGCTGAAACACTTCACTGGCCGAACTGATACCGAAGGACATCCGCAAGAATCTGGAGGGTCAAAAGCAGTGCTGAGGAAGGTAAGCTGGGATGAAGCATTATCCCGGGGGATTTGCCAGAAGGAGCTTTTGGCGTCTAACACAGAGAACACTGCTGCCTTACCCATGTGGGCAGCTACTTCCTCCACAGAACACATGGGGTGATGGGGCCTTTTGAGTGTGTTGTTTAGGTCCTTCGGATTAATACATATACGAATCACCTGTTTATTCTTCTTTGTAGCAGCCACCGTGGAAGACACCCAATCGGTGGGTTCTGAAACAGACGTGAGAACTCCCAATGTCACCATTCTGTCCAGTCTGCTTTGACCCGGTCCCGCATGGCAATGAGCAGGACGAACCATGGGTCACACCTCTGGGTCTATAGTCATAGAGTAAGTTACTGGTAGCTTGCCCACTCCTCAGAGAAAAGATCCTGCAAATCCATAAGAATACGTTGTGTAGAATCAGGAATTGGAATTAGTTGCCGATGACCCTGGTGGCGTGCTATTGGCAGAGGATGGATGCGATTGTTTAAACAATGGACATGTGACAGCAGACCATGAGCGGTCCTGGGATCTGTCTCTATACCTGAGAAAGAACCGCCAGTGGGGCCAATGCTGATGGTAAAATCTCCCGTGAGGCCCATGGAGAAGTCCCCTATTTAGATTGGTATGTGAATAGGAAAGATTTAGAGGGACTTGGTCAAGCACAGGATAGGACCAGCCCAGTTTTTAAAAAACCCAGGACATTTCAGCAAGGACGAGTTGGGCAAAAGGGCCTATTTTCACGCTGCATGATTCAAATGGGCCTGTCCCACTTATGTGATTTTTATCGGCGACTTGCCGACACCCGTCATAGTCACAGCAGGTCTCCGAAAGTGTTCGACATGTTGAAAATCCTGCGGCGACCAGAATAAGGTATGGCTCTTTGGGCGACTACACATGACCACACAGGCTTCACCCTGCGACATGTCGCCAGGGTGTCGCCTGTATGGTCGTGATTAGTCTCCTCAGTCATCCAAAGAGTCGTAGCATCTTTCTGGTCGCCACTGAATTTTCAACATGATGAACATTTTTGGCGACCTATGGCGGGTGCCGGCAGTCGCCGAAAAAATTGCGTAAGTGGGACAGGCCCATAAAATTAAGGTTGCAACGCAGCTGTATTTGCCACCACCTCATTAAAATTGAATCTCTTGTAACCCCATTGGTTAGGACTGTGGCTTTCATTAGGTATGTTACAAAACTTACCTTGAGCAGCGCTGCAGTTCTGCCGCTCCCCATGTGCGTGACTTTGGCGCCTTTAAGAGGGGGGCGGGCTTACAGTGCCGTTTTTTCCACAGGCAGGAAAAATCGATCAATGCCGGGCGATTTCGTTGCAGAAGAAAAATCGTTCCGACATTTCATGAATGAAGGTATTTTTAAATTACTCTAAATTATTTATTAACTAGAGTAATTTAAAAATCACCTTCAAAAGCCGTGAGCGTCGACATCCGGAAGGATTTTGTGTAGGGGAGAAAAAAAGGTAACAGTTTATTTTTATATTAAAAGTTGGTTTTTCGGGAGGCTTTAATAACATTTTCATGTTGCGAAATGGGGTCCAAAAAAATGTATGAACAAACAGTATTTTTCCTCCCAACTTCACCGCTAACCGCAACGTTCCAATCCACCGCATTCCACTAAAACCCACTCGCTAGTTGATTTAAATGGCCATTAATTTACAGGAATCAAACACTAACTTCCTTCCATTTGGCCCAGAAATTCATGAAAATGAGATTTAAAAATTATGTTATATTGTGGATTATTGTGTGAATGTTATTTGGACACTTAGGCAATTTAAAAAAAGTTTATCTTTTCTTAAGAAATGGATAGATGTTTAGATCTACTCATTGAATTTTGTAATTAGCTACAATTAGATAACTAACTAATTATATGCTTTAATTTCAGGTCATCCAAGTAAGATTGATTCATATTTGTTTCAGAATGCTTCAATCTATAATAACTGAAAATTTCATTGAGTTCCTCTTATTTTTTAAGAAAGTTATGGGCTTTTAACTGTTCCAGATCACAGCTTTTGAGTTAAGTCAATTGAAAGGCAATGGGGAACAAGATGCTAATATCCGAGTATGAAAATGGCCATGACTTTCTTAATACTGAAGATATGAAAGTGAATTAGGTGTCAAATTAAACTTCTTTTTATGCTTTATCTGATGGGATAAATTGCAGACTTGTTTTTTAAAATCTCAAAATTTTGTAACATTGCTACTTTCATGTCATCAAAAAGCAAACATAAAATTATTGCAAATTTCTGTGCATCTGAAGAAGAACTACCTTCTTTTAACATTGTATTTGCTGGGTCCCTTCCATTGGTATCCTTCAGGTCTCCATTGACCAGAAATTCAACTAGATTACACACATTAACACCCTGGCTGGAAGAGCAATTCAGAGTCTGGGTATCCTTTGGCAGACCTCATGACACTCTGAGTGAGCCCTTTGTACAATCTGCAAATCTCATAACAGATATGTAGATATAATATTATTCACTTGCCTGGATGAAACTCAATGCTAATAAGGACATAGCAACCTGCTTGATTGGTATCCTGTCAATCACCTCAAACATTGACTTCCTTCACCATTTTTCAGAATACTTTCAGTATGCACCATATTGAAAATGCATGGCATTTACTTGTCCAGAGTACTCGGGAAGCATGTCCCAAAACCATGACCTCCATTATAAAGGAGGATAAAGGCAGCAGGTGCAAGGGAACACCATCAATTATCCTTTCTCCTACAAAACATACACCATCCTGGTTTGAAAATATCACTGGCATTTCTTTGGTGCTGGGTCAAAATCCTGAAACATTCCACCCAACAGTATTGTAGTGCATCTTTACCAGAAAGATTACATCAATTCAGGAAGGCAGCTCAACACAATATTCTCGAGGGATAGGCAGGGATGCCTACATCCTGTAAATGAAAAAAGAAAACGGATAAGTTTACTGCATATTTGTTTCATTTCTATATTGCGCATCTTTGGTTATAACAGGAAACCTATTATTTTCTTTACAATGTGAATTGTTTTGATTGTGTACTTGTGTGTGTTGTGTTTCTTAATAATTTATAAACACAACATGAGGTTTTAATTATATAGGTTTTAACTGCCATCAATCATATTTTTCAAATGATTGTAAATTTCTCTAAGTCTCATAGATGCCTGTATTCATTCATTCATCTATGTCACAAGTATTTATTGTTTATTCTTTATTGCCTCCGGAAATGAATAGTTCACCAGGCTGTTTAAGAGGTTTGGAATCACATATCATCAAACTCTAAATCCTGAAATCCCACACAACTACACTGCAGGAGTTCCTTCACCCATATAACCATATAACAATTACAGCACAGAAACAGGCCTTCTCGGCCCTTCCAGTCCGTGCCGACCATTTATTTTCCCCTAGTCCCATCTACCTGCACTCAGACCATACCCCTCCATTCCCTTCCCATCCATATACCTGTCCACTTTACTTTTAAATGTTAAAATCGATCCTGCCTCCACCACTTCTGCAGGAGGATCATTCCACACAACCACCACTCTCTGAGTAAAGAAGTTCCCCCTCATGTTGCCCCTAAACTTCTGTCCCTTAATTCTCATGTCATGCCCTCTTGTTTGAATCTTTCCTACCCTCAATGGGAAAAGCTTATCCACGTCAACTCTGTCTGTCCCTTTCATCATTTTAAAGACCTCAATCAAGTCCCCCCTTAACCTTCTGTGCTCCAAAGAATAAAGACCTAACTTGTTAAACCTTTCTCTGTAACTTAGTTGCTGGAACCCAGGCAACATTCTAGTAAATCTCCTCTGTACTCTCTCTATTTTGTTGACATCCTTCCTATAATTATGCGACCAACATTGTACACCATACTCCAGAATTGGTCTTAGCAATGCCTTGTACAATTTTAACATTACTTCCCTACTCCTATATTCAATGCTCTGATTTATAAAGGCCAGCACACCAAAAGCTTTCTTTACCACCCTATCTACATGCGATTCCAACTTCAGGGAACTATGCACAGTTATTCCTAGATCCCTCTGTTCCACAACATTCCTCAATTCCCTACCATTTGCCATGTACGTCCTATTTTGATTTGTCCTGCCAAGATGTAGCACCTCACACTTATCAGCATTAAACTCCATCTGCCATCTTTCAGCCCACTCTTCCAAATGGCCCAAATCTCTCTGCAGACTTTGAACATCTACTTCATTATCCACGGCACCACCTATCTTAGTATCATCTGCATACTTACTTATCCAATTTTCCACCCCATCATCTAGATCATTGATGTAGATGACAAACAACAGTGGACCCAACACAGATCCCTGAGGCACCCCACTGGTCACCGGCTTCCAACCTGACAAACAGCCATCCACCATTACTCTCTGGCATCTCCCATTCAGCCACTGTTTAATCCATCTTGCTACTCCGCCATTAACACCCAAAGATTGAACCTTCTTAACCAACC
The DNA here is from genome assembly GCA_963514005.1 of Raja brachyura. The sequence continues at coordinate 66,092,201 of OY740784.1, forward strand.
TTCCATGGGGAACCTTGTCAAAGGCCTTACTGAAATCCATATAGACAACATCCACTGCTTTACCCTTATCAATTTCCCTAGTAACCTCTTCAAAAAATTCAGGAAGGTTTGTCAAACATGACCTTCCAGGCACAAATCCATGTTGACTGTTCTTGATCAGACCCTGTTTATCCAGAAGCTTATATATATTATCTCTAAGTATCCTTTCCATTAATTTGCCCACCACTGACGTCAAACTAACAGGTCTATAATTGCTAGGTTTATTCTTTGAACCCTTTTTAAACAATGGAACAACATGCGCAGTATGCCAATCCTCCGGCACTATTCCCGTTTCTAATGACATCTGAAATATTTCTGTCATAGCCCCTGCTATTTCTACACTAACTTCCCTCAATGTCTTAGGGAATATCCTGTCTGGACCTGGAGACTTATCCACTTTTATATTTTTCAAAAGTGTCAGTACTTCCTCCTCTTTGAATCTCATAGTTTCCATAGCTACTCTACTTTTTTCCCTTACCTCACAGAGTTCAATATCCTTCTCCTTGGTGAATACCGAAGAAAATAAATTGTTCAATATCTCCCCCATCTCTTTTGGCTCTGCAGATAGCTGTCCATTCTGGCTCTCTAATGGTCCAATTTTATCCCTCGTTATCCTTTTGCTATTAATATAGCTGTAGAAACCCTTTGGATTTACTTTCACCTTTCTTGCCAAAGCAACCTCATATCTTTTAGCTTTTCTTATTTCTTTCTTAAGATTCTTTTTACATTCCTTATACTCATCTAGCACCTCATTTACTCCATGCCTCCTATAATTATTGTAGATATCTCTCTTTTTTCGAACCAAGTGTCCAATTTCCTTTGAAAACCATGGCTCTTTCCGATTTTTACTATTTCCTTTCAACCGAACAGGAACATAAAGATTCTGTACTCTTACAATTTCCCCTTTAAATGTCCTCCATTTCTCTTCTACATCCCATAAAACAAAATGTTCCAATTCACTCCTGTTAAATCATTACGCATTCCCTCAAAGTTAGCCTTTCTCCAATCAAAAATCTCAACTCTAGGTCCAGTTCTGACTCTCTCCATAATTATATTGAAACTAATGGTATTGTGCTCACTGGTCCCGAAGTGCTCACCAACGCATACCTCCGTCACCTGACCTGCCTCATTTCCTAACAGGAGGTCCAGCACTGCCCCTTCTCTGGTCGATACCTCTATGTATTGCTGCAAAAAACTATCCTGCGCACATTTAACAAACTCCAAACCATCCAGCCCATTTACAGAATGTGTTTCCCAGTCTATTTTTGGAAAATTGAAATCTCCCACAATCACTACCTTGTGCTTACTACTAATATCTGCTATCTCCTTACATATTAGCTCTTCCAATTCTCGCTCCCCATTTGGCGGTCTATAATACACCCCTAAAAGTGTTGCTACACCGTTCCCACTTCTCAGTTCCACCCAAATAGCCTCCCTAGAGGAGCCCTCTAATCTATCCTGCCAAAGCACTGCTGTAATATCTTCTCTGACAAGCAATGCAACACCTCCACCTCTGGTCCCTCCAATTCTATCACACCTGAAGCAACGAAATCCTGGAATATTTAGTTTCCAATCACAACCCTCCCGCAACCATGTTTCACTGATTGCCACAACATCATATTTCCAGGTGTCAATCCAGGCTCTAAGTTCATCCACCTTTCTTACAATGCTCCTAGCATTAAAATATACACATTTTAGAAACCCACCATCCCTTATTCTCTGTTGATTCTCTTTTTCCTCTTTCTCGCCTACATTTTGGGTCCGAGTGCTTTCCTTCTCTGCCTTTTGCCCCTCACCCCGTCCCCTAGCCCCCTCTACCCGAGTCCCTCCGCCCAGCCTTACTAGTTTAAAGTCTCCTTTGCAAATCTCCCCGCCAGGATATTGGTTCCCCTCAGGTTCAAGTGCAACCCGTCCTTTTTATACAGATGATGCCTTCCCCAAAAGAGGTCCCAGTGATCAAGAAACTTGAATCCCTGCCCACTGCACCAGTCCCTCAGCCACGCATTTATCCTCCACCTCATTCCATTTCTACTCTCACTGTCACGTGGCACAGGCAGTAATCCTGAAATTGTCACTCTTTTGGTCCTTCTCCTTAACTTTCCCCCCCAACTCCCTAAATTCTTCTTTCAGGACCTCTTCTCTTTTTCTGCCTATGTCATTGGTACCTATGTGTACCACAACATCAGGCTCCTCTCCCTCCCTTTTCAGAATCTTTTCGACACGTTCCGACACATCCAAGACCCTCGCACCAGGGAGGCAAACGACCATCCGGGTCTCCCGACTGCGTCCATAGAATCGCCAATCTGACTCCCTAGCTATGGAGTCCCCTATTACAATTGCCCTCCTCTTTATGCTACCCTTCTGAGCATCATGGCCGTTCTCTGTGCCAGAGGTCCGGCCGCTGTTGCTGCCCCCAGGAAGGCTGTACGCTCCAATCGAACTCAAACATGAGTACCTATTTTCCTGGTGTACAGCCACCGGGGTACTCTCCAGTCCCTGCCTCTGCCCCTTGCCCTTCCTAACAGTGACCCACTTGTCTGCCCCCCATGGTCCGGGAGTGACCACCTCCCTGTAACTCCTCTCTATGACCGCCTCACTCTCCCTGACCAGACGGAGGTCCTCGAGCTGTTGCTCCAGGTTCCTAATACTGTCCTTTAGGAGCCCCATCTCGACGCACCTGGCGCAGATGTGGACGTCTGGTGGGTTATCAGCTTCCCTGACCTCCCACATCTGACATCCGCAACAGTACACTGCCCTGGCCTTCATACTCGCCCCTTACACAGGATACAATCTCAACACAAAATACACAACAAACAGCTAGAATCTGACAGCCAATCAGCTGCTTACCCTAGTCCCCTTCCCACCAATCAGTGACTTCCTAAAAAAAAACCCCCAAAAAATCCACTTCTCCGAATGGAATGTTATGGATTTTTGTAAACAAGCCACACGCTGGATTTTTATCCTTACCGGTCGGGTGCCGCTCCTCCCCCTCCTTCGCTTCCAACGGCTCCTGTGGGCCTCTGAAAAAACAAGCCCCGCGCTGAATTTTAAACCTTACCGGTGGGGTGTTGCTCCTCCCCCTCCTTCTCTTCCAACAGCTCCTGTGGGCCTCTCAGTTCTTCGGTTCAGTTCACCCGAAGAACTGCTGTGGTTCAAGAAAGAAGCTTAATATAATTTCCTCAAGGGCACTTAGAAATGGACATTATAGGCTGGACTTAACAATGAACTACAGATCCTGAGAAAGAAAATAAAAGCAGTAAAAATCATAAGATAAGAACAGAGTTAGGGCATTCAGTCTATTGAGTCTGCACTGTCATTCGACTAATGTCTGATCAATCTATTTTTCAACCCCATTCTTCTGCCTTCTCCCTATAACCTCTGTCACCTTACTAATTAAGAATAGTAAGATTAAATGAGAACATACCAGTTTGAAGTTTGATCTTGATTTTATGAGGAGTTACGTTGGTGATTACGTGAAGAAGGCCCACCAGGCCGCATGCGCAGCAAACTTCAAAGCAGCGGGTATGAAATCACAAATAAACAACACCGAAGTAAACAGTAAGATCAGTGACTCGAGAACTACCAGATGATCTTTTATGAGAGGGGATTGGGCGTGGTGGGCACATAATCACCAACGTAACTCCTCATAAAATCAAGATCAAACTTCAAACTGGTAAGTTCTCATTTAATCTTACTATTTTACTTCGGAGTCACGTGAGTGATTCCGTGAAGAGTTCAAAGCTTTGTGATTTCATGCCGCAGATTACAATCTCGGCATCCCACTGCATTTGATTGACTCAAAAGAGAAATAAATGCATTAGTAATAACATTGTATTCAATGTAATGATAGGGTTTATTTAACAATGTAAACAAACAACAGTACCCCTAAAATTTAGGTACTTAAGATGCCATTGGCAAACAGCCCTGGATTGACAATTGGCTGATGATAAATTCTGAAATATCAGCTCATTTGCCCATCCGACGGCCGATAAAATTTGGCCGAAGGACACATCCCTTCCTTTTGGCCGCCAACATAGCTGCTGCCCTAGTATAATGAGATGTAAACGCACTATCTAAATGATATACTGACGTTGATGCTGACCTGGTGGAATGAGACATACAATCGTCAATGTTAATACATGTTGCAGCCACCTTGAAATAGTCTGAATCGACCTTCTCTTGTGTAATTGTTTATTAACAATTAACAATACACAGTGCGGAATCCACACTTCTAAGGATTCTGGTGGCCTTGATAACATAATAATGAGACCGTGGGGTATTCAAAATGATCTTCCAAATCATGCCAGCCCTGGTCTGCTCTGCTAGTGTAGACCAGAATGTAAAATGTAATGGCATGAACAGCCAATTCCATCCTGTCCAGCCACAGCGTTTGCAATGTTTTGCCGTGGTTGTGCTGATATTAGAGTCATGACTAAGGATGTAGCTGGAACCCCTTGGTGAAGTATTGTTTAGACATTTACAATAACCAACTGTATAATGTTGTGATGTGAGTACTTGTATCAAGATCTTTTTAACAACTTGATATCCGGGTTGGACCCGACAATGTAGTTCCCTTATGTGACAGCTGGAATTTCTCTATAACTGAACTATTGTCAATATCACTTAAAATGAACTGGAAATGTCAGTAATTTGTATCGTATCAAATGTATCATTAATATTTAACAAACATTTCTGATCCCCTCAATAGAGATGTACTGTTTTTTTGGATACTATCCATGCATACTGCAGTGAACACCCTCATGGCTAAATGTGACAACTTGAGGCAAAAGTCAATCCATTGAAAATGTGTAAGTCAATGATCGTTTTACTGTGCAAAGACCAGTCTCCTGAACCACGGTTTAAAACAGTAAGTTCTTGCTTTTTGGCATAACTGTACCGTTGTGCCATAATGCCTGATGAAGCAGGCAACATGGACGCTTGGCCAGTCCGATAGTACGAATCCAAACGAGGTCTTGCTGACTGTTTTAAGACCCAGCTAATGAGGAAGACATAAAGTCCATTCCTCCTATTGAAGCGAGAATGTGTTTCTCCACACTGTTGTGTCACATATTTTTGCAAACAGTGAAACGTGCATAAACATGATGAACATTTGATGAAGTATTGAATCATGCTTTCATCATACTTTGAGATCCAACACTTATTCTGTGTTATCATCAATCTAAACTGGACGATACACCAGTGGCAAGGAGATTAATTACAGGATATTCTTCCTAATTACCATGAGACTAACATATGTCACCATTGTAGAGTAGCAACTTCAATTTGTGCATGAAGAATATGTATATTCACTCAAAACCTTACTCAACGGTGCATTTAGTGTATATATTTAGTTGATACTAACAACCGAAGAATTAGTAACTCATGCAATCTCCACTAACTTTGAGTAGGTGATGGTATTTGGAACTTCTCATCTTAGAGTTCTAAACATCAGTTCATAATAACTGAATTCAACCAACCACACTACTGTAGCGAGTTTCAAGTTTAAGTTCAATGAGTTATGGTCATGTTCAGCAATTCTGAATACTGTTACTTCATCATTGTGGCTGAAGTAGCCTCAGCTGACAATAGAACAAGGTTGTTAGCAACGATCTAATTGCTACTTACACAATATCAGTTCCTTGATTTGCTCAGCTGCAACACAGCTGCTATATTGCCAATTACTCTTAATGAAAATAACTCAGTTTTGTAACAGATTGCTACAACCCCAATCACTTGCCACAAGGTGGAGACAAGGCTAATAATGATTTTACTTCGGAGTCACGTGAGTGACTACGTGAAGACCCCGCCAGCACGCATGCGCGACATATCGTCGTACGCATGCGGAAGCGGCAGTCGGGAGGAGCGGGGCTCCTCCAGCGTGAGTTTAAAAAGCTCACGCCAGGTAAGTCTCACCGAAGGAGTGAGTTGACCATTATGGAAGGGAGAAAATCTAAGAGAGCGGCAGCCAAATCAGCGGCTAAGGACAGCAGCCAACGGAGAACCGCCTCTCCAGAGCTACAGGTTCTACCTGCAGCTCCCGACTTTTCGGACGTTGAGACCGTTGGTACGCCACGGTCGGGGAAAACTACCCAGAAGTCGGCCGGGGCCGACTCAGCGGAGTCCGGTCCCGAGGGCACCCCGCTCGCTGGCAGCGACGGAGGTCGCCTTGACCGCATTGAGCGGATGATGGAGCAGCTGCTCCAACGTGACCTGCTAAAGCAGGGGCAGGATCACAGTGGGACCCCTAGTAGGCCCACGGCAAGTTCCCTTAGAGGACTGCAAATGTATCCCCTTCTATACAGGGGAGCATTGAGGGTCAGAACTGGGCTGACCCAGAAGAAGGGGAGTTGGCTGAAGCGCCTGCAGCGTCAGGGGTGTGTGAAGATTATATGGATGTGGTGAGCAAACATGCCATGCCCAACCAGAAGGGCCTACCCATCCACCCCAAGCTGGCTGCCAGCATTGATTATATGGCCACTAACCAACTTCAGGAACAGGCCATCAATGCCACAGCAGACAAATATATGGCGCCAGAAAACTGCAAGTCATTAAATGTACCCGCGGTGAACAACCCGATATGGGGAAACATGAGCCCCTCGAGTAGAGGGCAGGAGATGAAACTTCAGAAGATCCTGAAGCTCCTAACCGCAGGGATTACTGCAGTAGCCAGAACAGCAGTGGGAGTGGATATGCCGGAAGAACTACAAGATGCTTTGGCCTTACTGTGCAACACACAGCATGAAATAAATAATTTCAGGAAAAGCATTATAAAGCCGGCGCTGAACCCCAAGTTCGCGAGGTTGTGTAAGCCTGGGAAGACGCAGCCTCCAAGCCTGCTATTCGGGGAAGATCTCCCCAAACAGGTTAAAGATCTTGACGAGGAGGCTAAGGCTTTGGGCCTTATTAAAGTACCTGGGTACACTAAGCCTCATCACCCACACAGAACGCACCCCTACGCACCCACCGGGCAGAGTTACCCTAACAGGTCTGCCGGTGGTGAAAGCTCGAAGGCCGGCATACCTGCTCAGCGGTCTTTTTTAGGCCAAGGCCCAGGCCGGCCTCCTTGGAAGATGCGCCACTCCCAGAACACCTACAACCAGCCGAGGAAGCAAGGCCAGAAACCACCACACCGGCAGTAACCATGGAGGTAGGTGGGTCTGGGATCCCCAGGAACACTACTGGCCCAAATTCACTTTGCATAGGGGGCAGGTTGCACATGTTCCTCGAGAATTGGCTCACTTTTACCTCTGATCCTTATATACTCAGGAGTATTCAGGGCAACAAAATTGAATTTATTCACGAACTCCCTACCCCGGTACAGCATGCACCTAGTCGGAAATTCGTCCTTTCTCATAGAGATAAGGCAGCAGGGCATGCTGAACTACAGAGGTTGATAGAAAAAGGGGTAATTGAGAAGGCCATTAAAGAACCTCAGGAGTTCGTGTCTAATATATTCACTAAAAACAAAAAAGATGGCGGTTGCCGCATCATCATAGATTTGACCGACCTGAATACTTCTGTCCAGTATATTCATTTTAAAATGGACACCTTCGACATTGCTATACAGCTTATAGCCAATGGGTACTACATGGCATGCGCTGACCTCAAAGATGCATACTATTCAGTACCCATACACAAGGATCATAGGAAATACTTAAAATTTATCTGGATGGGACAATTATTGCAATATAAAGCTTTGCCTAATGGGTTATCGTCAGCACCCAGATTGTTTACCAAGATATTGAAACCAGCTTTGGCCTATTTAAGGAAACAGAATCATACTGTTATGGCCTATCTTGATGACATCCTCATAGTGGGGGAGAATTTGGAAATGGCTACCTTGGCAGTCACAGCCACGAAACATCTTTTTCAGAAACTGGGGTTTACGATACATCCAGATAAATCAATATTGGAACCCTCTACCACCATGAAATATTTGGGGTTCATTATTGACTCAGTGCAAATGTCTGTCACGTTACCACCAAGCAAGGTGGAAGACCTGATAGAGGCTTGCAGGAGCCTCATTGGCATTAAGGTCCCATCCATTCGGCAGGTGGCCAGGGTGATTGGGAAGATAGTAGCTGCATTTCCTGCAGCACAATATGGGCCCTTACATTACCAAAACTTACAAAGAGCCAAAATTACAGCGCTCAAAAATCATGCTGGCCATTTTGATAGGCCCATGAAAATTCCAGAAAAGGCAAAAGCCGAATTATATTGGTGGATGGGTAATGCCCAAAATTGTTCCAAACCCATTACTATCACCAATCCCTCGATCACCTTACAAACGGATGCCAGTGCCAAAGGGTGGGGAGCTACTAACACTACCTCTAGCTGTGGAGGTAGATGGAGTGCACCAGAGTTAACCCTATTTAAAAACTTAGGGATTAACTATTCAGAAATGCTGGCAGCATTTCACGGCCTTAAGGCATACTGCACTAACATGCACAAAGTTCATGTTAGAATACAGATTGACAACACCACGGTGGTAGCCTATATTAACCACATGGGCGGTGTAAAGTCGATATCGTGTGATGAATTGGCCAACAATATCTGGCACTGGTGTCTGCAAAGAGAAATTTGGATCTCCGCAACTTACCTTCCAGGTAAACTAAACACAGTGGCAGACACCAGGTCACGGAAATTCAACGACAACATAGAATGGATGTTGGATCGGAATGTGTTCGCAGATATTGTAGAACGTTATGGGACACCAGATATCGACCTTTTCGCGTCCAGGCTAAATCACCAACTACCAACGTATGTTGCTTGGGAGCCAGACCCGGGGACAGTAGCGATGGATGCTTTCTCGCTACACTGGGGGGATTTATTTTGCTACGCTTTCCCCCCTTTCTGCCTCATCAGTCGGGTCTTGCAAAAAATCAAGCAAGACTCCGCATCGGGTATCTTGGTAGTGCCCGACTGGCCTACTCAACCATGGTTCCCTCTGGTACAGAAGATGGCCACAGAACCCTGTATCAGGGTGAATAAAAGACCTAGCCTGCTTGTTCATCCTGTTACAGGAGAATGTCATCCATGTCATGACCGCATGGATTTGTTAATTTGCAGATTTTAAAACGGCCACTTCATGGATTCGGACTCTCCAACAGGACCATTGATACCATCACGGCAGCCTGCAGAGAGTCCACAAGGAAGCAGTACCTGACCTACATCAGGAAATGGGAAGGATTCTGCGTGACTACCAAAACAACATACGAAACCGCCACCATCACGGAAGTGCTGGAGTTTCTGGCTACCCTTCATTACGATAAGGGTCTAAGCTACAGCGCCATTAACTGTGCCAGGAGTGCCCTATCGTCTTACTTGGGCAAGGGGAGTGACCAATTGGGAATTGGGTCACATCCCCTAGTATCCAAATTTATGAGGGGAATATTTAATTCCAATCCCCCCAGGCCCAGATATAGCCATACCTGGGACATCAGCACGGTATTGACGATGCTGAGAGGATGGACACCGAACACGGGACTCCCTTTGGCCAAATTAACCTACAAAATGGTCATGATAATGGCACTGATCACGGTGCAACGGGTCCAGTCCCTGCACAAACTCAGTCTGGATGCCATGGCAATTACCAGTGGGAAAATCACATTCCAGGTGCAGGGACTATTGAAGCAAGATCGACCCGGAGTGTCTGGACATACTTTGGAGTTCCTGGCTTACCCAGCGGACACCCGTCTTTGTATCGTTACATTGATTCTGCGATACATTTCAGTCACTAAAGATCTAAGGGGCACGGAAACAGCTTTGCTTGTCAGTCACAAGAAGCCTCATCACAGGGTCACGGTGCAAACCATTTCCAGATGGTTAAGGGTGGTACTGGATGCGGCGGGGGTGGATACTAATGTGTATAAATCTCACTCCACCAGGGCAGCATCCACCTCGGCGGCTAGAAGGATGGAGGTACCACTGGATCACATCCTGGCCACAGCGGGTTGGAACAATGAGAAAACCTTCCACCGCTTTTACAACAAACCCGTGACCTCCCCTGACAATTATGCAGGGAGGATTTTAAGTACTGCCAGATAAATAACCCTTATGGGACACAATATTGTGTTTGGTATGAATAAATACCTGTTTTGTTTTTCAGCCAGTGTCTTGTCTGAATCACGTCCATCCTCTTTTCCCAGCTTTAGCGGTGTGTGAGCATGGAGCTTCCAGGGCATGAAATCACAGAGCTTTGAAATCTTCACGTAGTCACTCACGTGACTCCGAAGTAAAATAGTAAGATTAAACGAGAACTTACCAGTTTGAAGTTTGATCTTTATTTTATGAGGTGTTACGATGAGGGATTACGTGCCCTCCGCTCCCAACCCTCTATTATAAAGATCACCTGGTATGAAAGTTCTCTTTTTTCTCTTACTATGTCAGTCATTGTGACTGTTTGTTCTGTGATTTCACACCACTGCTTTGAAGAATGTCGCGCATGCGTGCTGGCGGGGTCTTCACGTAATCCCTCATCGTAACACCTCATAAAATAAAGATCAAACTTCAAACTGGTAAGTTCTCGTTTAATCTTACTATTAAAGGCAAATCCCAATGATCAACAAACAGTTTATCCTATACTGCAAAGCTTTACTGTTATAGTACAGTTATATTGTCTTTGATAACCTTTGTAATGGGATTTGTATAACATATATCTCTTACCTTATGAATCTGTTGAAGTCAGGAATAAGTTTTTACATCCGGAAAGTTCATATGCCCGACACTCTCCATTCTTCATAATAACAAGCCAATCCTGCCATATTGCATGGGTGGTTTGCATGAGAACTTCTGCCCAATTTCCAAACCCTGGCCATAATCCAATTTACATGGAATGCTCCGGCTGTGCCTCAACCAAATATTTTTACCCTTTGTGTGTTGTACAAACAAATGTAAATATTACAACTTGTGAACGGTGCACTACCCAAATTTTGGAAGTGCTAGACCCATTTAGTTGAGCATGATTGGAAGGTGCATGGAATTTCTGAGCTTCTGAACTGGAATTCCCCAGCTCCAGTGAACGGCTACTACCAATGTGCACCTGGGGTGCGTTCTGAACGATGACTTTTGCCCATTGTTGGCCGAATTAATTCATCTGCCAGGCTTCTTACCCTGTAGAATAGACCTACCTGAATAACCGATTCAGCGGCTGGCTCTCACATCCCCCTGTTGGCGTTGTTCACTGCCGGCACATATGTGCTTGAGTCTGTTCTATTGACATCTTTACAGCCCGGAGTCATCTTGACCTTTTGCTCTTCTCTCCTCAGAGAGGGTGATTCGTAGGCAACTCCAACAGACGCTGCCGCAGGCCGTAGGATACAAATACTGATACAAACCCATTGGCCTTAACCCAATAGAATATTTAACTGGGATGGCAACTTTATTGTCAGGAAAGGTACCTCTGACATGTGCCCTTCATCCCTTTGTGTATGCCCCACGGCCATACCCTGAGACTCAGTCTTAGCAGGATACTGACCCATCTTGGTCTCTGCCTCCAAGAGGGAGACCTTTGCAGCACTGTATACAACAGTTGCTGTATTTAGGATAGTCGTTTCAATGCACTATCCAGCCGCGGTGAGGAATTCATCACCCAACTCCATGGGCCTTGCTCTCTAGCCCCGGTGGAGAATCATTTCCCGACACCGTGGGCGAGCAGATATGTGTGAATTTGAGCAACTCTGTCCGAGGCGTTGCTGGCGCCGCCTTTCATATAGGCTGGTGCTTTTTGACATGAACAGCCCTGCATCAGGCGCTGTTGGCACGGCTCTCGAAAAGGACCCGTTTACTCCTACCCTTTGCCTCCTGTCTGCTAGCCAGTTCTCTATCCACATCAATACTGAACCCCCAGTACCGTTTGCTTTAAGTTTGTATGCTAATCTCTTATGCGGGACGTTGTCGAAAGCCTTCTGAAAGTCTAGATATAACACATCCACTGGTTCTCCCTTATCCACTCTACTAGTTACATCCTCGAAAAATTCTATCAGATTTGTCAGACATGATTTACCTTTCGTAAATCCATGCTGACTTTGTCCAATGATTTCACCACTTTCCAAATGCGCTGCTATCCCATCTTTAATAACTGACTCTAGCAGTTTCCCCACTACCGATGTTAGACTAACTGGTCTGTAATTCCCCGCTTTCTCTCTCCCTCCTTTTTTAAAAAGTGGGATTACATTAGCTACCCTCCAATCCTCAGGAACTACTCCAGAATCTAAGGAATTTTGAAAAATTATCACTAATGCATCCACTATTTCTGTGGCTACCTCCTTGAGTACTCTGGGATGCAGACTATCTGGCCCTGGGGATTTATCGGCCTTTAATCCGTTCAATTTACCCAACACCACCTCCAGGCTAACCTGGATTTCACTCAGTTCCTCCATCTTATTTGACCCCCGTTCCACTGCTATTTCCGGCAGATTATTTATGTCTTCCTTAGTGAAGACAGAACCAAAGTAGTTATTCAATTGGTCTGCCATGTCCTTGTTCCCCATGATCAATTCACCTGTTTCTGACTGCAAGGGACCAACATTTGTTTTAATTAGTCTCTTTCACTTCAAATATATATATTAAAACTTTTGCAGTCAGTTTTTATGTTCCCTGCCAGTTTCCTTTCATAATCTATTTTCCCTTTCCTAATTAAGCCCTTTGTCCTCCTCTGCTGGATTTTGAATTTCTCCCAGTCCTCCGGTAGGCTGCTTTTTCTGGCAAATTTGTATGCTTCATCTTTTGTTTTTATACTATCCCTGATTTCCCTTGTTATCCATGGATGCACCACCTTCCCCGATTTATTCTTTTGCCAAACTGGTATGAACAATTTTTGTACTGCAGTCTTTAAATACCTTCCATTGCACATCCACTGTCAACCCTTTAAGAATCACCTGCCAGTCTATATTGGCCAATTCACATCTCATACCTTCAAAGTTACCTTTGTTCAAGTTCAGAACCCTTGTTTCTGACTTAATTTTGTCACTCTCCATCCTAATGAAGAACTCAACCATATTATGGTCACTCTTGCCCAAGGGGCCACGCACAACAAGACTGCTAACTAACCCTTCCTCATTACTCAATACCCAGTCTAGAATAGCCTGCTCTCTCGTTGGTTCCTCCACATGTTGGTTGAGAAAACTATCCCGCATACATTCCAAGAAATCCTCTTCCTCAGCACCCCTGCCAATTTGATTCACCCAATCTACATGCAGATTGAAGTCACCCATTATAACCGTGTTACCCTTGTTGCACGCATTTCTAATTTCCTGTTTGATGCCATCCCCAACTCCAATACTACTGTTAGGTGGCCTAAGCGTTTTCTGCCCCTTAGAGTTTCGCAGCTCTACCCATATCGATTCCACATCCTCCACGCTAATGTCCTTCCTTTCTATTGCATTAATCTCCTCTCTCACCAGCAACGCTACCCCACCTCCTTTTCCTTTTCGTCTATCCCTCCTGAATATTGAATATCCCTGGATGTTCAGCTCCCAGCCTTGGTCACCCTGGAGCCATGTCTCCGTGATCCCAACTATAGCATAGTCATTAATCGCTATCTGCACCTTCAACTCATCCAGTTAATTCTGGGATCATTAACCATCACTTTACTCTCTTTCCTTTTAACTCCGTTCTCTTTCCATTTAACTCTGTTAAAGGAGAAGGTTCACCAGACTGATTCCTGGGATGTCAGGACTTTCATATGAAGAAAGACTGGATAGATTTGGCTTGTAGTCGCTAGAATTTAGAAGATTGAGGGGGGATCTTATAGAAACGTACAAAATTCTTAAAGGGTTGGACAGGCTAGATGCAGGAAGATTGTTCCTGATGCTGGGAAAGTCCAGAACAAGGGATCTCAGTTTAAGGATAAAGGGGAAGTCTTTTAGGACCGAGATGAGTAAAAAAATTTACACACAGACAGTGGTGAATCTGTGGAATCCTCTGCCACAGAAGATAGTTGAGGTCAGTTCATTGGCTATATTTAAGAGGGAGTTAGATGTGGCCCTTGTGGCTAAAGGGATCAGGGGATATGGTGAGAAGGCAGGTACAGGATACTGAGTTGGATGATCAGCCATGATCATATTGAATGGCGGTGCAGGCTCGAAGGGCCGAATGGCCTACTAATTTCTTTATATTGATGTCTCTGTAAGGACTCTACAAAGACACTCTGATCGTTCAATGAACACTGTGCAAAAACAATAGTTGAATCCACTTTTCTGGTCACATTGCAGCAATGAAACACGCAGAAGAAATTAATTGACTCTTAGTACGAGTCAAAAATTCAGAAACAATGTTTATATGTGCAATTGCCTTATTCCAGGAATTAAACAACATACCACAATTTAAAACCTAAACTGCTTTGTGGTCACAATGAAAATCCAGTTTCACAATGCATTAGTGTAATTATTTTCAATTTAATTAAAATCTATACTTTATTAATTAAACATATTGCTCATCATTCACCTATGATTTTGACTCGGTTTTTCTTGCTCCACTAGTGCAGCACAGCCTGCTGGAAGCCATTCATAATACATACCAGACCAAGTGAGACCCATTGGGTTCCAGCTTCACATGGGACGGCTGTTCCCCCAACCCAATTTTCCACCTCTCCACCAATTCCAATATACACACACACGTTCACACAGACTCACACGCATACACACACATACACACACCCTCCACCACACACACACACACACACACACAGACTCACACACACACAGACTCACACACACATACACTCGCACACACATGCACTCACACATACACTCACACACACATGCTCACACACACTCACACACATACACTCACAAACACAAACACTCTCACACACACAGACTCACACACTCACACTGACTCACACACAGACTCACACACTCACACACACACAAACACTCACACACATGCACTCACACAAACACACATACACTCACACACATACTCACACACACTCACACACATACACTCACAAACACACACACACACACAGACTCACACACTCACACTGACTCACACACAGACTGACACACTCACACACACACAAACACTCACACACACATACACTCACAGACACACATACACTCACACACACACACACAGACACTCACACACACACAGACGCACACACACTCACACACACACATAGACGCACACACACACACAGACGCACACACACTCATACACTCACATGCGCACACACACACACACACACACACACACACTCACACACACTGACTCACACACCATTTATATGACAGTAACTTTCTTGAATCTACTCACACGGCCACTCCACTGTGGGGTTTCCGCAGTCAGCAGCACTTCTGCAATCAGCGTGACCTCTGCATTTACCAGAAATTACGCAATCAGCGCGACCTCTGCATTCACCAGAAATGACGCAATCAGCGCGACCTGTCTACTAAGCGGAAGTCACGAAATGAGCGGAACTTTTGGACTGAACACAGTCGGACCTAATAAAGCATTTAGTCCTTCCAAACACAGTCGAACCAAACCCCACGCAGACAACACCCGGGATCAGGATCGGGCTCTGGTGCTACAAGGCAGCAACTCTTCCAGCTGCAGCACTGTGCACCTGGCACTTGATGCATTTACTTGGTGTTATTTTTACTTGATGCAATGTATATACATACATATAAGTCATGCTTAACTTCTGACCTCACACTCCAATATACTGCGACCATAGGGAAAAAATGCCATAGATGGAGTTCCCATAGCTTGGAGATTTTGAAACAGTCACACAAGCTTTTGAAAGAGACATATGAATGAAAGCAATGGAATGCCTACCACAGATGAAAAATAGGAAAAAGATGAATTTTATTTTCCATTATTCCTTTATTTCATTTTCCATTATCAAGTGTATTTCTAGCAATTTGATTTACAATGTCTGTTTTACCTGGTGATTAAAAACTTCAAAAATGCAAGCAGTCATTATCACAGTGGAGAGCCACGGATTTTAATTGAATGAAGTTCAACATTGATTTAATATGAATTCATGCATTTTTATAACATATACATTTTATGTTGCTTTCTAAGTGTAGCACAATGAACACAAAGTACTTTGAAGAATACAATATGGATCTACTTGTTGATTACAGTATTGAGCGTTAGTCAAAATAACTTTCAGATCAACATTGATCTTCAATATATTTCCATATTATTCTGAATTCTAGGTGCATAATCTTAAATTTAATTTGAATTAAATTGAATTGAATTTGAATTGAGTGCTTCGAGAGGCTGGTCAGGGACCATATAACTTCCAGACTCCCCTCCACACTTGACCCATACCAGTTTGCTTACAGGCCAAACCGCTCCACAGAGGACGCTATATCCTCCGTACTCCATCTGAGCCTGTAATATCTAGAGGAGAAGAACACTTACGTGCGAATGCTGTTCGTGGATTTTAGTTCAGCATTCAACACAATCATCCCTCAGCACCTGATAAGCAAACTGGGTCCATTGGGCCTCAGCACCCCCATGTGTAACTGGCTACTGGACTTCCTCACTGACAGACCCCACTCAGTGAGGGTTGGAAACAACACCTCTAACATCATCTCTCTGAGCACCGGCTCCCCTCAGGGCTGTGTCCTGAGTCCACTGCGGTTTACCCTGATGACCCACGACTGTTGTGCCAGGTTTAGTACAAACCACATCATGAAGTACGCAGATGACACAACAGTGGTGGGCCTCATCCGGGACGACAATGAGCTGGCTTACAGGGAGGAGGTGAAACAACTGGTGGACTGGTGCAATACGAACAACCTGATCCTGAATGTGGAAAAAACAAAGGAGGTCATCGTTGACTTTATGAAAAACCGTCACAGTCCCACACCACTTCACATCAATGACAGCAATGTGGAGTTGGTCAGTAGCACTGTGTTCCTGGGGGTGCAGATCACTAACAGTCTGACCTGGTCAAATAACATCACATCAATAGTTAAGAGAGCGCAACAGCGGTTGCACTTTCTGCGCCGGATGAGAAGAGCTCACCTCCCCCATCCCGTCCTCACCACTTTCTACAGGGACACCATAGAGTGTATTTTGACCAGCTGTATCTCTGTCTGGTATGGGGACTGTAGAGCCTCCGACTGGAAGAGTGGTGAGGACGGCTGAAAAAATCATCGGGACCTCTCCCCTCAATCGGGGACATTGCGATCAAACGTTGCATGTCTAAGGCCAGCATGTCTAAGGACCCCACACATCTGCATCACGGATTGTTCACTCTGCTGCCCTCGGGCAAAAGATATCATAGCATAAGGAGCAGAATATCAAGGTACTGCAACAGCTTCTTCCCACGAGCCATCAGACTCCTGAATGCCATGTAATGTAATCGGCTGCCACCATTGTCTATTTTATCCTTTTATCCATTTTATCCTTCTGTTTACTATCGTGTTGCACGGGAGCCAAATGCAACAGAATTTCCTTTGGAATTGCATATATCGATGTATTTCTAAATGATAATAAAGTTTGTTTGATTTGACTTTGTTTGATTGAATAGTCAATCATAATTAACAATAATCAAACACATTAATTGCTTTGAAACTGTTTCACACAGGAACATTTTGTTTATGCTGTATAAAATGTAAAACTTTTTAAAAATATATGAGCAACATTTTGGAATTAACAACCTTAGGATAGGATGGGATGTGATATGTGACCTAAATAAGAACTCTGTATGCAAATCAAAAACGTTTTATGAACAAAATGAGAAGCAATTATATGATGGCGCTTATTGAGTTGTGACGCAAGTCAGTTGGGACTAAATATTATACACAGCAATGGATATAAATGTAGGATTATAGATATGGGAGATATGGGAGAAGATGAGGAACATTATGGTATATTAAGGATGAAATTATTTTCATGATAAAAGAATATGAATTGAATTGAATTGAATGTTTTATTGTCACATTGTGACAAGGCACAGTGAAATTCTTAGCTATGCAAATAGTTGCCATGTAAAGGGCGCTGACGAAGTTACAAAGTATTCCGCGCCAGTCCTCCTTTCGTCACACCCCATCCCCCTCCCCACCCTCACGTCAGGTCCACCTTTGTTCTTCGCCCCCCCATCCCCACGCCAGATCTCGTGTCCCCCCCCCCCACTCTCGGCATTCCCCCTTCACCAGGTCCTCCTTGTTTCCGGTGACGCAACCTTCGGCTCCATTCAACGCAGTCTCCAGCTGTGGACTCTGTTCAACGCAGGATATATTGCGCAGGATAAGTAAAGAGTAAATACGTAACAAACAAATTAATCTGTTTCTGGTTGTATTGATCAGATGGCATTTTTGACCAGGATGATGAGTGGATCAGGATGGCAGCACAAAATCTGGCCTTTTACCTTTTCGAGTTTATGCTTGTTCTTCCCTGAAGAAATCCCATTGTAATCCTTTTTCCAGTTGCCTTGTACATTTCAGGTCTGCTCTGCCCATAAAATATACATTGTGGTCTGCTTAAGAAATATCCCCTTACCTGCCTAATAAAGATACATTGAAACTATTTTTTATTGAATTACCAACAAGAGACATGCTGTTAAATTTCCTATTATCCCAAGTACCAGTCCGAGTTACATGTCTCTCTTTTAAATGAGAGAAGACAGATTTTGACATTTCAAGAGTATTCCTTACAACAGTGATGAAGGTTAAAACATTTAGGACGTGATATCTGCTTGTAATTGATCTGCTGTAAATTTGCAGCAGATTTTTAGTTTCTGCCATAATTGTATTTCTCTTTCATTCTTCTCTCCTTTTCATTGTGGTTTCACAGCTATGTTGTCTTTCTACACTGTGCACTTGCCATGGCTTTAATCCCCCTTCTCTCATGGGCACTCAAAACCCCAATCAGCGCAAACTGGAGATTATTCCAAGTTTTTCACAAATTTTCTTCTTGTACCCTGTTCCCCTGATTATCAAAACACAAGATTTTTTAATATGTTTACTAACTGATCATCAGACTTTCTTTGAATAATGAAATTGCTTCACTTATTCCTTTGAGAAGTTCCATTTTGGTGTTTCCAATGCACACTGTGCCTTACAGACAAACCAGAGTTACAGGGTCTTACAGCATAGAAACTGACTCTCCGGCCCAATTTGCCAATGCCGACCAAGATGCCCTATCTGCACTCGTCCCAGCCGCCTCATGATCTTATCTCTGAGATCACCACTCAATCTCCCACATAAATCTGAATCCGCCTTAAGCCTGTGCCACAAGTTAATTCTGCCAAAAAAAGCCACATTTAATTAAAATATCACCCCAATACGTCAGAGCGCCATGCGTTTCCCTGTTTGCTCTGGTAGTCAATCAGATATCTTTCTTTGCAGCTGCATATTTTTTTCAATCCACACTCGTGAATTTTTGCTGCAAACTACTTGCAATATGTCTTTTCAAACACCCACTCAGAATTTATGTGCACTATTATCTGCAGCACTTCTTTTGATCTGGGCAATCAGTAATTTTTTAAAAGAAGCTCTTATTGAATTTGTTAAACATGACTTATCATTTGAAAGTTCATGAGAGCTCCCTGATTTTTTTCAAATAGACTGATATCTTTAACATCAAACTGAACCAGACAGATAGGCTGCAGTTTAATGTCTGTTCTGGTCTATGGTGTCTCATATTGTGGCCAATTTCAGCTTACATTGAATCGATGAACTTACAATCACTTTTTTCTCCTTTCACTCCAGCCTCCTGCTCCACTCAACAAGCTGAGAAAAGACAAGGTAGAAAAAAATGCTGGAGAAACTCAGCGGGTGCGGCAGCATCTATGGAAATAGGCCTAAAAGCTTCTTGTCCAAGGACAAGCATACCTAGAAAGAAGATTCTTGTTTTACGTGGGGAAAATTCGATCCCATATAAGGAAAATAGAAGATAAGTATTGGTAGCAGGAATAAGCTATTTAACTTCTTCAATCTATTCCACCATTCAGTAAAATATGGCTTTTTTTTTTACCTCAGCTCCACTTTCCTGTATTATCCCATATCCTTGAGTCACTTAATATTATCTGATCGTGATAAAGGATTTAGCAGGCTCTCAAATATATTTTGGAGTGCTGTTAATAGATAAAGAAAACCCTATTAAAAAATCAACATGAACAAACATGGTCTCCATTCACTGACTATATGAAGGGGTAGCTGAGCTCAGCATTGTAACTCAATAAATACCCGGTGGTAGGATTAGATGAAAAGATCTATTCTGAGATTTGTATACACGTCTCTATAGATTTGTTATGTGAAATTGTTCCATTCATTGATGTATACTTCAATTTTTTAAAAATATAATAATTGTTTGCTTGTATTATTTTTTATTGTTATTATATTTATTGTTTTTTTTGGTTTTTTTATTTTATTTTATTTTTTTAATATAATCATAATCAATATTATTTAATCACAATCTTCATTGATTATACACCTATTCTTTCACCTCTTTACTTTCTAAAAAAAATAGAAGCTTATATAAATCATTCTGTAATATTTGTATAGCTTTTGAAACAAGTTAAATGTGTATTTGAAAAACTGTTATATCATTGCCAATGTCCATTGCTTCTAATAAAAATATTGAAAAAAAAACAACATGGATGAAGATGTGTTACAGTTCTCCCTCCTTATAAATGGTAGTAATGATTGAAATATAATAATTAGAAAAAATATAAAAGCAACTTAAACCACACCCTGTTCTTATGAAATCATGCTCCAATTATGGTACCTTGTGATCTCAGCAGAAAAAGATATAATAAATGGAACAAAGTGTTGGGGTAACTCGTGCAGTCAGGCAGCATCTCTGGAGAACTTGGATGAGGGGCGTTTCAGGTCCTAACGTGAAATGTCGCCAATCCATTGAGTTACTCTAGCACTTTGTGTCTTTCTTTTTGTGAACCAGCATCTGTAGTTCCCTGTGTCAGCACAGGAAATAATGTCTGTTTTAATATTTAATTATACAGATTTGGAGCAATGTTCCACAGGTGCTGTGCCCAAACGCCAAAAATGGCCTACAGGGGATGTTGGTCATATCTTTTGTCCTTAAATCTGTATGTCATTTCAGAATTAACTGTAGCTTTCACATAGATTCATAAGTGAAATGATTGGACATTGATCCTAAAAATGACAGGATAGCATCAGCCTTTCATCTAACTCAATCCTCCCAACCTATAATCTTATTCCTAATAAGATGTTCACTTGGCTCATTTTAAATGAATTGACTGATTTGCATTCAGTGCTTTTGATCAGGCACACAGAGCGGAAAAGAAAATAACGTACTGGAAATGTGAGTTAATTAGCACTTATCTACAGTAAGTAGATTGAAATATTCAAGAATGCGAAAGTTTGGAAAAGGTTCAGCAGAAAACCCCCCTAAATTTTGCTAATAACAGAAAAATGGTTGAAATATTGTACAGTACTGTATTTATTAATGGGACCCATAGATGCTTATAGGAGGGATAAGGTAAATTGTGTGCTTCACCCTTTAATGAGAGTGAAGTTCAATGCAATATAGACAATAGGCAAGAGACAATAGGTGCAGGAGTAGGCCATTTGGCCCTTTGAGCCAGCACCGCCATTCAATGTGATCATGGCTGATCATCCCCAATCAGTACCCCATTCCTGCCTTCTCCCCATATCCCCTGACTCTGCTATTTTTAAGAGCCCTATCTAGCTCTCTCTTTAAGGCATCCAGAGAACCTGCCTCCACCGCCCTCTGAGGCAGAGAATTCCACAGACTCGCCACTCTCGAGTCACACACTCGTGAGAAAAAGTGTTTCCTCGTCTCCGTTCTAAATGGCTTACTCCTTATTCTTAAACTTTGGCCCCTGGTTTTGGACTCCCCGAACATCGGGAACATGTTTCCTGCCTCTAGTGTGTCCAAGTCCTTAATAATCTTATATGTTTCAATAAAGATACTATTTGAGGAATGCAGCTATTTTTCTATGTTGAAGGAACTTATCTAAATGGCGAGGAAATTCTAAGGGATACAATTCAAATGTCATAATCCTATCATCCACGATAGAAGATCTGTGGTTATTGTAAGGCAATAATCCCGATCCCTAGATACCCCTGTCAGACAGTGTCCCAGGTCTAAACATATTCAACTCCTTCATCTATGTCTTTCATTTCACTGGAAGTCAGAAGTTCAATTAGCAAGCAGCAATAACTATCATGCTGCAAAGGCTTTAGACAATTTGCAACAATTTGACTATCTCCAAGATGTTAAATTCTAACCTCACAGGCTTGAAGGGGAATGGCAGTTACAATGTTCGATAACCCATTATTAACATCCTGCAGGTTACCAATGACCAGAAACACAACTAACCAGCCACATAAATGCCTTCAGGTCAGTGGCTGGCTATCCCGTGTCAATGAGTCACATCCTTACACTTCAAAGCCTTTCTATCAAGGTACATATCTGATGACATATTCTCTACTTGTCTGATGGACAGCAGTTCCAATAACACTCAAGCTTGACACCATCCACGACAAAGGAGCCTGTTGATAGGTGCCCAATTGACCACCCTAATCATTTCTTCCCAATTAGTGTACAGCGGCAGGTGCTATAGCCACTTGCTCATTGAGAATCTCACAGAATCTACCAACTACCATCTACCAACTGAGAATACACCTCACCTAAGGTTTTCCAAAAATGTATTTATTCACATACTAATTTATTACGATGCAGAAGGAGGCCATTTGGCCCTTGGTTACATGCCGACATCCACAAGACCAATGACATTTTAATCAGGGCCTCCAATTACTCCCACACACAATGCCCATCAATTCAATTCAATATTTATTCCATGTCATTTGAACCTCAGTGAGGATCAAACAAAACTCTGTTTCTACAGCCATACAAACAAAACAATTCCTACAAGACACACAAACAATTCAATTCACACAAACATCCATCATAGTGAATCTCCTCCTCACTGTGATGGAATGCAAAGTATTTTCTCTCCTCAGCCCAATTTTTCTCCCGATGTTGAAGCCCCAGGCGGGCGATGGTAAGTCCCATGGCCATTCAAGTCCGCGCCGGGCAATGTACGGCCCTGTTCCAGGTCCAAATGTCACAAAATTGGAGCCCCTGGCGGGCGCTGGAATGTCCCACGGCCATTAAGGCCGTGCCGGTCGATGTACGGCCCCGCTCTGGGTCTTTCCAACCCTGGATCATGGGCTGGAGAAGTTGCATTGTGGGAGCTCCGAAAAGCGGTCTCCCACCCGGACCTGCGAGCTCCCGAGGTCACAGTCCACTGGCCTGCAGCTGGAGCCTCCAAGCTTTACCTTGCAACTGTTTTTGACACAAATGGTCAGTTGACCTTTAACCCAATTAATCTACCAGCTATTCATTGGGATATGGGGGGCGTTTTTGAGCACATGAGGATATCCATGTAGTCGGCAAGAGAACATGAAAGCTCCACACAGGCAGCATCCAGAATCAGGTCCTTGGAACTGTGAAGCAGCAACACAAACTGCAGCACCACCATTTTTTTGAAAGGGACTGCCGTAGTTTGCACAAATTTTCAGGAGTGCCAAAACAAATGATATAAAGAATTCAGTATGGTGATGAGATGAAAGTGCTTCACAGAATACTTAGGACAGTAATAATGGACCCTCTGCAGTTTGCAAATCGGGCCAATAGATCTGTGGATGACGTAGTCAACCTGGGCCTGTACTTCATCCTCCAGCATCTTGACCGCCAGGGCTACGACAGGCTAAACGTTCCGAGTTAACTGTGTCTGAACCCCTCTGTCGTTCGATCACCAGCTTCCTGACAGACAGGAAGCAGCATGTCAAGCTTGGAAAGCACATCGCGGACCCGCAAACCCTCAGAATAGGAGCACCGCAAGGCTGCGTACTCTCCCATCTCCTCTACTTTCCCACTACACCAACAACTACACCTCCACAGACACCTCTGTCAAGCTTCTCAAGTTTGCAGACAATACAACCCTGATTGGACTGATCCAGGATGGGGATGAATCTGCCTACAGACAGTAAGTGACACAGTTGGCGTCCTTGTGCCATCGCAACAACCTGGAGGTCAATGCTCTTAAGACAGTGGAAATGATAGTAGACTTCAGGAGAGCTCCCCCTCCCCTCACCCCACTCACCATCAACAACACCACAGTCACATCTGTGAAGTCTTTTAAGTTCTTGGGAACCATCATCTCCAAGGACCTTAAATG
This sequence comes from Raja brachyura, assembly GCA_963514005.1. The sequence goes on from OY740784.1 coordinate 66,116,397, forward strand.
GGGGGGCTACCAACGACTCCACAGTCAAAAAGGCATAACAGAGGATGTACTTCCTGCGGCAGCTGAGGAAGCACAATCTGCCACAGGCAATGATGGTTCAATTCTATACGGCCATTGTAGAGTCTGTCCTCACCTTCTCCATCATGGTCTGGTTTGGCTCAGCCACCAAGCACGACATCCGGAAGCTGCAGTGAATCCCTTGCAAAGGGGGGTACCATCCTGTATGGCTATGGCTGCCCAGCCTGCAGCTGTCCATTTTTTTCACCTATTTTTTTTAATTTTTAGTGAGTTAAAGTGTTTTGTGTTGGTGGTTTTGAGTCTTTTTTATGTGGGGGATGGGGAGGGGGCGCTATCGAGGAGTGGGCGATGCCTTGCTGGAGCTCCGGTGTGCTAGGACCGCTGATTGGAACATCGCGGAGCTGTGGGACTGTGGAGTGGCCAGCTGCGGGATGCAGCACTGACCATAAACATCACGGAGCCTGGGATCTCTTGCAGAGATTGCCAGTGGTGGAGCTCCATCCAGTGTGGCCTTTTGGCTTCGGAATCCGCAGTCTCTGGTAAGGATCCGGTCGTTCCAGGTATCCAAGGCTGCTGAGAGGGTTCTCCCGACTCTGGAGCACCATCACCCAGCGCGAAGGGCCTGGAACATTGGCCCCCGTAGCGGCGACTGCGGAGGCCTCAATAGGCCCGACTATGGGTGAACATGGGGATGGGGACTAGACTTTGTGCCTTCCCTCACAGTGGGAACCATTGTGGGGGATGTTTTTATGTTTAAATTTCATTATTATTGTCATGTTTGTATTTTAATGTGCTGCAATGGCAATTTGAATTTCACTACACCAATTGGTGTATGTGACAATAAATGAACCTTTAAACTTTTGAAGCAAGCGGGTAAGATCATCTCTGACCCCTCTCACCCTGGCCACAAACTCTTTGAATCACTTCCATCTTTGAAGGCGACTCCGGACTGTCAAAGCTGCCACAGCCAGACATAAAAACAGCTTTTTTCCTCCACGAGTAGTAGCTCTATTCAATAACCAAAAATCTGTAGCCTCCTTTTGCTTTGGTATTTTATTTGATTCACATGTTTAATCAATAATGTTTTATTATTAATGTTTAATTTTTATGTGTCATTCCTAACTGTCAATGTATGTTGTTGTTACTTGTGGGCTGAGAAACAAGGCAAATTCCTTGGCATCTACGCTATGAATACAGTTGCCGCAGCCATCTGCGCTGCAATCTCGTCCATGGTGCGCATGGGATAGTGAGGTTGTTTAATGGCTGTGTTTAAGTCCTTAGGATCGATACAAATGTGTATTTCATCTTTATTCTTCTTTGTTGCCACGACCATGGTGGAAACCCAATCTGAGGGCTCAGCGATGGGAGCAATCACATCTAGAGACACCATTCTGTTGAGTTCACTTTGAACATGGTCCCGCATAGCATGGTGAATTTTATGAGCTGGATGACCAACTGGAATTACCGCAGGGTTAATGGTAATTGTGTACCTAACAGGCAACCTGCACAGCTTGTCATCAAACAAAGTTTTGTATTGTGTCAGAATTTTTTGGCTAAAGTCACAGGTTGTAGTCAGTTGACAAACAGAAGGGCTGAAATCAGCAGTCTCTGGAGTAAGCTCAGCATCTCGCAATAACTTGTCGCATAATTTATCTTTGTGGATTCCATAGACCAAACGGTCATGGACTAGGCTATCACAGGTATCCCTGAAATCGCATCGATTGGCAATGTGCTTCAATGCACTGACATACATCTCCACAGGTTCTCCCTGTCTGTGGCTTCGGGAAAAAAACAAATGCCTCTCCATGACCAAGTTAGTACGTAACTCACATAACTCTTGGAATTTGCGTAGTAGGCAGTCAGGGTCTCGGATAGACTCTGCAGGAGCGATCTGGACACCAGCCGGGTCAAATCTAGCCAGTTCATAATGAAATCTTCTGGCATGTCGATCAGCTTCTGTGCCTGTCAGATTAAGAAGAATTGATGTTCAAACACTGGGAGCAGCAGAAGGGCGAGTCGCTTCAATGTAAATTGAGAAATCCTCTTCAAATACATGCCACCGTTCTGCGAGGTCCTCGTCAAACACCAGGATCTGTGGTTTTCTGAGAGCAGAAGCCATAGTAATATATACCGTAGAAAACAACAAACTAAAATAAAAGCAATCTAATTAAGCAAGGAGTGAGTCCATCCACTTCTGACACCATGTTGAGCTTCTGCTGTCGGAATTACTTAAGCCACACACCGTGATTAAGACCCAAAGACTTTATTAACGTTACACCATAGGTAACTTCATCTTAGCACGTTACTCTAGAAGTGGGGAGAAAGGGTAGGGAGGCTTTCTGTTAAACCAGTGGGCGTAGCTACAAAGTATGACTCATAACATGAGTCACTGATCCATACGCTGTAACTACTGGTACATCACTGTGCCACACCAATTTTACCTGGGTATATTTAAAAATGGATAAAGATTCAATGCAGAAGGGTCTGAAGAAGTTGCCTATTCCTACACCCAATAGATGCAGCCTCACCCGCTGAGTTTCTCCAGTTTTATTGTCTACCTAAGATTCACTGCAATGTTGCTCAGCATTATTTACAAGGTTTCTTGCAAGTCTTATTATATTTCTATGCTATCCATTTTAGCTTTGAAATGTTTTTCCTTCTTTGTTTCTGATAATCTACATGGAACTGATGTACTTAAGGGATGTAACTTTCAACAGTTTATATTTTTCACCTTGTTTAACTTTCATATACAATGACAACGTCCCAGTAACATGTCACAACTGGAAGCTCACGTTGAAAAACACATGAAGGATGGGCATATTAGCAGATATCTTGAAGTTAAATGCTTTTTCAATCCATTTCTCAATCCAAGAATGGGGAACTCTATTGTTATGGGTGCAAATATAATTTTGTACTCATACCACCTCACTTACAAATGCAGAATATTCTTTATAGAAATTACAAGTTATAGCACACATTGTCTGTAGTTTTAATAAACACACAATGTAAGCTACAGATGTGCCCTTACATTGTGATTTAGAGATAAAGCTCTGAGAACACAATGTAACTTGTTGGCAGTGGTTCAATGAATAAAATTCCATACCATGTGATTGAAGCAAATAATGAATCTGTTTTGTAAAGCAAATCGCCATGCACCCAAGGGCAGCACAGTGACTCAGCTTAGCGCAGCTGTTTCACAGCACCAAAAACGCAGATTCAATCCTCATTTGTGATCCAAGATCCAAGATGGCGTCGCGTGCACAACGCGAGGCTCTGCGTCTCCGTAGTTTTAGCGAGATAGTTTTTTTTTTCCTATTTATACTTACCTTAGTTTTCGCCCGGAGCACTCGAGCGAAGACTCTGTACGGCCGTCAGGAGCTACTGGAGCTCGGACGTCTCTACGAACCGAGCACCAGAAGCCACAACTTTAAACTGCCGCCGGAGATCATCAGGTCACCGTGGTCTAGCGGACCCGCTCTCCCAACAGGTAGTGTCCGGAGGCGGCGCAGGGACCGCAAACAGCGACGGGGGAAACGCGGAGGCCACCGGGCTAGGCTGAGATCAGACCCGCACCAGCCAGCTCTGCCCAGCATCTTCCTCGCGAACGTCCGGTCCCTGGTGAGTAAAACCGACGAACTTCGGCTGCGCATCACCACACACAGACGGATTGCCGACTGCAACGCCATGGTCTTCACCGAGACATGGCTCACCGACAACATTCCCGACAATGCCGTCGAGCTGGAGGGGCGCATTGTCTTCAGGGCCGACAGATCTGCGGGGGAATCCGGTAAGACCAAGGGCGGAGGACTGTGCATCTATGTGAACAACTCATGGTGCACAGACGCTGTCAGGATTGGTAGCCACTGCTCTGCTGACCTAGAATACCTGATGTTAAAGTGCAGGCCCTTCTATCTGCCCAGGGAATTCACATCGACTGTCATCACTGCAGTCTATGTACCCCCGGACGCTAATGCCAGGCTTGCAATGGAAGAGCTGCAAGCTGCTATCAGCAAACAACTAACTGCCCACCCAGAGGGGGCTTTTATTGTTGCTGGCGATTTTAACCACTCCAACCTAAAAACTGTGCTCCCCAGATTCCACCAACATGTCTCCTGCCCAACCAGAGGTAACAATATTTTGGACCTAGTTTATACTAATATAACTGAAGCATACAAAGCCCTTCCCCTCCCCCACCTGGGACAGTCTGATCACCTCTCTTTGTTCCTGCTCCCCAAATACACACCTCTGATCAGACGTGTGAAACCTACCGCGAGGACAGTGAAGGTCTGGCCTGAGGGGGCTGTCTCTGTCTTACAGGAACAGTTTCAGCAAACAGACTGGAGTCTGTTTGCCACCCAGGCCACCTTTAACTCCCAAGTGGACATAAATTCATACACCTCAACTGTTCTGGACTACATAAGATTCTGCACTGATAACGTCACCACCCATAAAGTGATAAAGACCTTCCCTAATCAGAAGCCGTGGATGAGCAGGGAGGTCAGACTCCTGCTGAAGGCTCGAGACGCCGCTTTTAAATCTGGCGACGCTGAGGGATACAGCTCATCCAGGGCCAATCTGAAAAAGGGAATTAGGAATGCTAAACTCAATCACAAACAGCGGATTGAGGAGCATTTCCGAAACAACTCCGACCCCAGGCGCATGTGGCAAGGAATTAAGTCCATTGCCAACTACCATAAAGTCAACACCCCCCCCCCCGGACAACGCCTCCCTTCCTAATGAGCTAAACCACTTCTATGCTCGCTTTGACCGGGACAACAAAACTCCCGCCATCAAAGTTGCTCCACCCCCGAATGAACAACCCCTCAGTCTCTCCACCTCTGCTGTACAAGACGCACTGAGCAAGGTGAATGAGCACAAAGCTGCCGGCCCCGATGGCATCCCCGGGCGGGTGCTCAGGGCATGTGCCGGACAACTATCCCTGGTCCTCACTGACATTTTCAATCTGTCACTGGCCCAGGGTGTCGTCCCCACTTGCCTCAAGACATCTACCATTGTGCCAGTGCCCAAACAATCAGCGACAGGGAGTCTCAACGACTACCGGCCAGTGGCACTCACCCCTGTCATCGCTAAGTGCTTTGAGCGGCTGATCCTGGCTCACCTCAAAGCCAGCCTCCCCCCCACACTGGACTCCCACCAATTTGCCTACCGGTCAAACAGGTCTACAGAGGACGCCATATCGACGGCCCTACACTCTGCCCTGACCCACCTGGACAGCAACAACACCTACATCAGGCTGCTGTTTATTGACTTCAGCTCTGCCTTTAACACTGTCATACCCGCTAGCTTGATCACCAAACTCAGCGGTCTTGGCATCTCCACCTCCCTCTGCAATTGGACACTGGATTTCCTCACTAACAGACCACAGTCTGTTAGGGTCAACAACCTCACCTCCTCCACTATAACACTGAACACCGGCGTGCCACAGGGCTGTGTGCTCAGCCCTCTCCTCTACTCCCTCTTCACGCATGACTGCATCCCCAAGTATGGCTCCAACGCCATCATAAAATTTGCCGATGACACCACGGTGGTAGGACTGATCAGTGATAATGACGAATCAGCCTACAGGGAGGAGGTCCAGCACCTGACTACCTGGTGTGCCAACAATAACCTCGTCCTCAACTCCCAGAAGACGAAGGAAATAATTGTTGACTTTCGGAAGAACAGAGGGGGCAGACACACCCCCATCCATATAAACGGGACTGAGGTGGAGCGGGTCTCCAACTACAAATTCCTCGGGGTACACATCTCGGAGGATCTGTCCTGGTCCCTCAACACCTCAAAGCTAATCAAAAAGGCACAGCAGCGCCTTTACTTTCTGAGGAGGCTCAAAAAAGCCCACCTGTCCCCCCAGATCCTGACGAACTTCTACCGCTGCACCATCGAAAGCATCCTGACCACCTGCTTTACGGTATGGTACAGCAGTTGCACCGTGGCAGACAGGAAGGCACTACAACGGGTGGTGAAAACCGCCCAGTACATCATCGGTGCCCCGCTCCCTGCCTTGGATGCCCTCCACCGAAAACGGTGCCTGAAGCGGGCCGGGAAGATCATCAAGGACCCCTCACACCCTAATCATGGACTGTTTGCCCTCCTCCCATCAGGGAGGCGGTACAGGAGCCTCAGGTCCCGCACCAGTAGGACGAAGAACAGCTTCTTCAACTACACCATCCGACTGCTGAACTCGGAGCCCAGCTGATAGACTTGTCTGTACCCTGTATTTATTTATTTTCCATATTGCTACCACTGCACTCTGTATTTATTTTTCTATATCGCTATCACTAAGAACAACGCTAAACTGCATTTCGTTGTACCTATACTTGTATTTGTGCAATGACATTAAACTTGAATTGAATTGAATTGAATTGAATCCTGACTACAGGTGCTGTCTGTGTGGAGTTTCCACATTCATCACTGTGAATGTGTGGATTTCCTCTGGGTGCTCCATGTTTTTACCAAATCCTTAAGATGTGCCAATTTGTAGATTCATTGCCATCTTTAAAATTGCCCTATGTAGGGAGTGGATGTGAAGGTGGGAAAAAATATAGAACATGTGAACAGATGATTGATAGTCAGCATGGACTTGGTGAGGTAAAGGGCCTGTTTCCATGCTATACTCTAAATGAAACTTGTACTATGCATGTGATAGATGGCTGTGATGACTATAATACTCCAGCCCATGCTGAATTGGGAAGGTGACAATCTTGTGGAGATGTTCAGTAAAATATGCAAAAATGTGAGCCAATAGTGTTCTTCAGTTTTCTGAAAGCTACAAGTGACAGAGAAGGGCAGCTATATCCGTCTGTGGGCAGATGAGCACAGAATCAGACATTGAAATAAGTGTCAGATGGTACAAATCTCAATAAGATCTCCAAGAATTATGCAATGACTTTAAGACAAAATCAAATCACGGAAGCACAGATATGAGCACCAAAGCTTAAGATGGGAACTAGGTAAGCTTGTTCACAATTTCCACAAGTTTAGAGGAAAACAGTAGCATTAGTAAAATGCCATTTCAAAAAAATGGATTAAAGGGAGGTGGACCCTTGCGGGGGGATGTTTGTATGTTTATTGTTAAATACTCTAGTGTTGAGTATTATTTTTATTCATGTGCTGCATTGGCTTGTCAAATTTCACTACACCAATTGGTGTATGTGATAATAAATGTCCTTTGTCCTTTGTCCTTTGTCCTTTCTTCAGTATTTAGCATACCTAACCTTGTACTCACTGGAGTCTAGAAGATTCAGGGGGGGACCCCATTGAAACTTACCGAATAGTTAAGTTTTAGTAGAGTGAATGTGGAAAGGATGTTTCCACCTGTGGGTGGGTCTAGAACTAGAGGTCATAGCCTCAGAATTAAGGGACGGTCCTTTCTGAAGGAGATGAGGAGAAATCTATTTAGCCAGAGGGTGGCGAATCTGTGGAATTCTTTGCCACAGAAGGCTGTGGAGGCCGTGAATGGATATTTTTAAGGCAGAGATTCTTGATTAGTACAGGTGTCAGTGGTAATGGGGAGAAATGGCAGGGGAATGGGGTTAGGAGGGAAAGATAGATCAGCCATGATTGAATGGTGGAGTGGACCTGATGGGTTAAGTGGCCTAATTCTGCTCCTAACATTTATGATTTTAACCTTACAGAAAGCTGTGATTGGGAAAAAGGAGCACAAGGGCTACAGATGCAGTCAGAGAACTGCAAGACAGCGACAGTCTCCAGATCATTACTGGAAAAAGAAATATTGATACAATGACATAACACGAACAAATGACTGGAAGCAGGCACGGAATTCGCTAGGAAAATATGGAGGGGACATATGGGAACACTAGGAAAATATGGAGGGGGGACACAATTTCTTGGCGGCCGTGCGTGCATGCGCACACTCACACACACACGCGAGCCGTCGGATGCTCAATCCAGGGCTAAATGCAACTCAACTCTGCCTGTCTTGCCGGGTTAACCTGCAGCACCTGGCCTGATGGGACACCAGTGTTGCTTCTCCGCGCTGGCTGTAAACCTGGGCCATATTTCCCGCAAGTTCAGGCAGGGCTTTAGGTTAACCTGGCAGGACAGGCAGAGTTGAACTAGATTTAGCGCTGCTTCTCTGCGCTGGCTGTTGGCCTGGGGGCACAGCTACCGTCTGACTCCTAACGTCTCTGGCCACTCCCGGGGGGGCACTCGAGTGGGGACGGGGATGGTGCATTGGCGGTTCAGCAGCGATTGCGGCACCGGAGACCGGGATCGATCCTGGCTGCGGATGAGGCGCAGGTCTATGTCCTGGGCTGCTAAGAATGTTTTGGCACGTCCCCCTCCTCAAATCACTGCGCTCTATCCTCAGACCCACCCCCCCTACTTGCGCCTCTGACCAACACCTCCCTCCTCCAATGATCATGCTGAATCGTCATGTCCCGCCCCCATTGCCTGCTGGCCGACATCTCTCTCATCCAATCGGCGCCCTCGATCAGCAGTCCTTCCCCCACTATCTCGTGGAAAGCGGAGATTTCACCGGGTTTTAAAATGCTGGTTTACAAAAAAAGAGATGCAAGGTGCTGGAGAAACTCCATGCCATAAGGAAGCATTTCTGAATAACATGAATAGATGATGTTTTGGGTCAGGATGCGCAGAAACATAGAAATATAGACAAATAGGTGCAGGAGTAGGCCATTCGGCCCTTTGAGCCAACATCGTTATCCAATATGATCATGGCTGATCATATAAAATCAGTAAACCGTTCCTGCTTTTTCTCCCATAGCCCTTGATTACTTTAGACTAAAGAGCTAAATCTAACTCTCTCTTGAAAACATACAGTGAATTGGCCTCCGTTGCCTTCTGAGGCAAAGAATTCCACAGTCACAACTGAGTAAAAATGCTTTTCCACATCCCAGTCCGAAATTGGCCTTAATCTTAATGTCTTATTCTTAAACTGTGACCCCCTGGTTCTAGACTCCCCCAACATCGGGAGCATTTTTCTTCTGGGAAACTCAGGATACATAGATGACAGAGATACAAGATGCAGCTCTGTAAGAATCTGATTTGGCTGCATTTGGAGTATTGCGTGCAGTTCTGGTTGACCCGTTACAGGAAGGATGTAGAGGCTTTGGTGGAGGGTGCAGAGGAAGTTTACCAGAATGCTGCCTGGATTAGATGATTTCAGCTACAAGGAGAGGTTGGATAAACTTAGATTGTTGTCTCTGGAACATCAGCGGTAAGGGGAGACTTGATAGAAGCGTATCAAATTATGAGAAGTATAAATAGCGTAGGCAGTCAGAACCATTTTCCCTGAGTGGAAATGTCAAACAACGGAGGGCATAGCTATAAGGTGAATGAACAAAGTTTAATGGAGATGTATGCGGCAGGTTCTTTACGCAGATGGTGGTGGAGCCTTGAATGCATTGCCTGGGGTGGTAGTAGAGGCAGATGCAATAGTGATGTTTCAGAGACTTTTAAATAGGCAGATGTGAGTTTAGGGAATTTAGGAATTTGGCTCATGTACTGGTAGATGAGATCCATTTAACTTGCCATTATGTTCAGCACAAACATTATGGGCCAAAGGGCCTGTTCCTGTGCTGTACTGCTCTATGTTTTTTGCTCCATCATGGATGCTCCTCTGCATGCCATGACTGAATGTAGAAGTTCCTTGGGAAATCAAACCCACTTGTCTATTTTTAATGACTGAATGAATAAGTTTATTGGCCAAGTATATTCACATACAAGGAATTTGCCTTGGTGCTCCATCTGTGACAACATGACATACAGTGACAGTTAGGAATGACGCATAAAACATTAAACATTAATAATAAAACATTAATGATTAAACATGTGAATTAAATAAAATACTAGAGCAAAAGGAGGCTACAGATTTTTAGTTATTGAGTAGAGCTACCGCTCGTGGAAAAAAAAGCTGTTTTTATGTCTGGCTATGGCAGTCCAGAGTCACCTTCCAGAGGGAAGTGATTTAAAGAGTTTGTGGCCAGAGTGAGAGGGGTCAGAAATAATCTTAGCCCGTCGCTTGATCAGAGACACGCTGAAAAACAAACCCCTCAACCATCAACTCAAACACAAAGTTGACGTTTGAAATTAGAGTGGAAAGTAACATCACACCATTCAGATTAAACCAAAAAATTCTCTATCAGAGTATGATCATAGATGGGTGCCCAAAGAAAAATGGCTCAAACGAAAGAGATAAAATTCCATAAACTGCAAACCAGAGGGACTCAGAGTGAAATAAGTTAAACTGCATGCTTGCTAAAGGGCCTGTCCCACTTACATGTCCTTGGCACACAAATTACGCGACCTCGTCATCGCGTTGAGGTATATGGGCATTGTATGGCCGCGCGGGGCTGGTCGCACTTAGAAGTGCGGAGGGGTACGTAGTTGTGCGTGACATCGCGCAGGGCTCCGAAATATTTGTAGTGAACAAAATCTTTGCGCGCCAACGGCCTGTCGCGGAACTGACGGCCAAAGTGGGACAGACCCTGGCGCGACTCAACGTCTCACATTCAACAGCAGCTGAAGCAGGCAAACGATCGCCGAACTCGGCCTGGGGCTCACGACCGTTGCAGTCCGGATCCGCCCCCACTTCTACTCCCAGAGCGGGGCCAAGAAAATTGAAGATAGACACAAAATGCTGGAGTAACTCAGCAGGACCGGCAGCATCTCTGGAGAGAAGCAATGGGTGATGTTTCGGGTCAAGATCCTTCTTTTCAGACTGAAGAAGAGTCCTGACACAAAACGTCACCCATTCCTTCGCTCCAGAGATGCTGCCGGTCCCGCTGAGTTACTCCAGCTTTGTGTCCATTTTCAAATGACGTCACGCCCTCCAGACGGCTGTGCGTACGCATGTAATCACGCCCGACCTTCGCAGGACCATCGCGACCATGAGGTCGCGTAATTTGAGTGCCAAGGACACGTAAGTGGGACAGGCCCTTAATGCAGAAACAGAAGGGCCTGCTATTCTCCTTTGTAAACCTTTGAGGAACTGGAGGTGATCTCAGTAAACCACGAGGGAGAGCACATGGGCAGACCAAATACAAGCATATGTAATATGTTTTAATGAAAATGTTGAATGCTTTGAGGTTTGTAAATATCATATCACTATTTACTCCCAAGAAATGGGTAAAAAGCCAAAGTTGCTAAAACTGTCGCAGGATGCACATCATTGTGACAAGACAGAAGCCTTGAAGAGTTGAATAAAGAAGGAGACCTTAAAGAAGCCCAGGAAGTTACATTATGATGTGCAAAACACAGTGTTGGGGGACCTTAGGATTCCAGCATCTGCAGTTCCTTGTTTCTCCAGCAGTATGATGTGTTTGGTCAATGAAAGATCAAGTGGCTAGATCCAAAATTATCACACCCTGCAAAAATGCAAAGAAGGTACATGGATGCAGAACTGGTACAGGGCGATACCAGCTGGCCCTGCGATCACCTGTGTATTTGACTGGATTTGTCAAAGGTGTAGAGAGAAGTGTTGTCATGCAGAGTTCAAAAAATAACACAAAGGAGGGATGTTTACTGCAAAGAAATGCATTTAAGCTGATTTATTCACAACAGACCCAAGAATAGTATTTAATACCTGACAACTATTCCTGTAGATTCCTATTCATCAAAGGGAATGAAAGATATGAGATTCATAATGATCACTGGAACTATTCAAGTCAATTCAATTTAAATAATGAGAGATTCCCTGGTCAATGGGAAAAGGACAATTATCTGACAATGGTACCCAATTCACCTTCAGAGAATATCAAGGGTTGCTGAGCAATCCAGATTCAAACATATGACCTCATCCCCACCCAGTCTGTAAGGAGATGAAAATTCATGGCCAAACGGATAAGGTACTATTAATCAGATAAGGCAAGGGGACAAAGGAAGACACAAAGCTATGCTGCTATCATTTCTGGCTATACTTCCCAAGACTGATATGTAATTTCCAGCCGAGTTACTGAATGGCACAAAGCACAAAACAACTTGGCCAGGTAAAATATATCCTCCCCAAGATCTTGACAAAGTAAAACATTGACTAGGTTATGTATAAAGGAGGAAAAAACAGTGCAACTGAATCATTACCCAAGTTCTTCAAAGTAGTAAGAAGTTCATGGCCAATAAGAGTGAATTCATTTTCGGATCCCATGGGCTTTCATCTGCACCACAAACCTCAGGAACTGGTTACCACACACCACGACTCCCCTTCAACAAACTCAGACAATTCAGATTTTCTCTACATCCTCAAACAAATGGCACTGATACGTCACCCTTACTCATATTTTTGCAATTTTCATATAACCATCAATATAAGAGACATAAACAGATTCCACAGTTCACTACTGGAATAGTTATCGCTGAGTCCATGATTTGGGGCTTGATAAAATCAATAAAAAATTTAGTATGAATATTAATCTTCCTCCTTGTCACTTCCAATAAAGCTTGTGAATCACAAGTTGTACATAGTATAACATTCACCATTCAATTTTCTACCATCCCCCACCATTCCCCACAATTTCATCATTATGATTTGATCTCTTCAGATATCAGAGTAGTACAACTTGGTTAGACAGTGGTGGGACAAAAAGATGGTGCCATTGTTAAAAATAAACCATAATATAATGGCACAAAGTTATTTATGCAACTTGCAATTTGGCAGTGCAATCTGTATGTGGAAAGCTACAAGACGTAAACAGACCGAGAGTCAGGTTAGGGAGCAAGCTCTGCTATAGAGGGAACTCAAGAAGACTTCAAGGAGACAGACAAAAGAAGACTGATAGGATAGCAACTTGGAAAATGTGAGTGCCTTGGCAAGCCTGCCAGGAAAGTCTGATGGAAATTTAGTGATGAATGATGAGAGTAACTGACAACTGTGCACCTCTTTGTGTGTGATGGGGGAAATAAGTTGAACGAAGAGTGAAAAATGTAAACGTTTGGATGATTCAGAGTGGCGCTTTCTGAACTTTGATGAATGTTTGGAATTAACAAGATAAGTTTTTAGATGCGCGTTGATTAACAAATGTTGAAGCGAATTATTGAGAAAAATAATTGAATCTGGAAGGCTGGCTTGGAAGAGAATGGTATGAAAGTAATGAAAAATATGCATTAATCTTCGCTGGACATGTGAGATCATTGAATTTTCCTTTAACCTTTTTCTAAACTAACATCATCAGGTATTTACTGACGAAACAGGGCATCCCATTTCTACCGGCAGCAAGACTTTGATGATATTCAATCAGAAGCAGAAACAGGACATTTGTGGTTTGAGTGGCCTTAGGATTCATCAGAAATTGTGTGAAGGTAGGCTTTCCCAATTTGTCGGCAATCACGATTGCATAAATCCTTCAGACATCAGAGTAGTACAACTAGTGGATCTCATATTGGCAACACCTCATGGTATTTTTACCGAATCAACCCTCATCTACTCTGTCCCGACCCTGAATTAAAATCCATCGCTCGGTCACATTTTAGGAAGTTTACAGGAGAGTGACCCTGCTGAAGGTCAGAATAAAATGAATGATGGTTGAAAGCTCTCGTGGCAACTTTATCCAGAACATGAAATGCTTATCTCTCGTTGGTGAGGTGAGAGACCTCTTTTGTGAACAATGGTTGCTGTTCCAAGTCAAATTTCTTATCATGCAGGGCCTAACCAGACAATATTTATAGATGGATGAGAAATGGTTATAAGCATAGAAACTTACATCATCACAGTAACCATGGTAATCTGAGCTTTTTCTTTGGTGAAAAAGATCTGGAGAAAGACAATTTTCAGTGACAGAAAATATTTGAGTGGTTTGCACAAAGGCATTGAAAATCGAGTTCAAGACACCATGCCCTTTCTTTCTTCGGAGAGAATAATAAAGAATCTGCAGACAGATTTGTGTAGTGCTTTTCAAAGTTATTTTGGAAAATAAAATGGTAGGTTGTTTCAATAACAACAAAACTTAAAGATAAAACATTGCAGATGCAAAACATCTGAAATAAAAGCAAGAAACAATAAATAAAAATAAAATGGTTGGAACACTGGGCGGGCAGCATCTGTAGATGGAGAAATGGTTAACTTTTAAAACTGGTGACCTTTCATAGGAACTCCAAATGTAAAAATATGTCTTCAATGTTGACAAAAACTAATTGATTCAATATATTAACTCTGTTTCGCTCTCCACAGATGCTTATTAACTTCCTGACCTGTTTACATCACTTTATTTTCATTTTACTTAAAAATGAGAAAATACTGGAAACGTTCAGTAGATCAAGCAGCATTGGTGGAATGGGAAACAAATATAACATTCAAGGGCAAGAACTTTTCATGAGACACATTTATATATCATCATTAATAATGCAATTGTGCTTCAAAGGAATATTCAAAGGCTTCAATGGCACAACTATATTTGGATAACCATAAACTTGGTCAAAGAAGTAGGCTTAATGAATTTTTTGAAAGTGAGAGAAAGAAATAGAAAGACATTGAACAAATTCTGGAGCTCGGGGATACAGGCAACTGAAGCCATGGCCCATAATGATGTATTGAAGAGAACCAGGGATGTGGGAAAATGGAGGTGCTGAGAGATCCAGGAGTGTTGTTTAGTTTAGTTTAGAGGTACAGCATGGAAACTGCCCTATGGTCCACCGAGTCCGCACCGACCAGCAAGCTCCACATTTTAACACTATTCTGCACACATTAGGGACAATGAACCTACAAACCTGTAGGTCTTTGGAGTGTGGTCTGAAAACCGGAGCTCCCGAAGAAAACCCACACAGGCCATGGAGAGAACCTACAAACTCCATACAGACAGTACACGCAGTCAGGATCGAATCCAGGTCTGTGGCGCAGAAAGGCAGCAACTCTACCGCTGCGTGCCCAGTGATGACAGATATTATGGGGAAAGAGAGAGGTAATGCCATGAATTTGACAATGAGAACAGTTTCAAAATGAAGTATTGCTGAACGTCTAGCCAGTGAACACTTCCCGATCAAAGTGTGATGTGCAAATAGGCACCTGATGGTATATAGACACCAGAGGTCTGTATGAGGTTAGGCTCATCGAAAGATCAAGATAGGAAGCAAGCTGAGAGCGAATTGTAACGAGAAGGAGTAATGAACTGGTGTTTCACTAACAAAGACACAAAGTGCTGGAATAACTCAAAAGGTTATGTAGTATCTCTAAAGAACATAGTGAGCTGACATTTCGGTCGGGACCCATCTTCAGACTGATAGTGGTGACAGGAGATGGGGGAAGGGAAGAAAGATGGAAGAGAGGAGGGGCAGAACAAAGCCCTGTCAGATGGAAACAGGTAAGGGATTTGTTTTTGATAGGCAGTTGATTGGACAAAGGTCAAAGATGAAAAGCCAAAGGGTGAGTTTCAAATTGTCAAGGCAGAGGAAGGAATGCAGGTGGAAGGAGAGGAGGAGAGGAGGAGAGCAAAAATAAGTGCAAGTCCAGGTGGGGCACAGGGAAGAAAGTGGGGGGGGGGGGGGCAGTAGGAAGGGGGTGGGAGGGGGAATAAGGAAGGGTTTAGATCAGCTACCTAAAATTGGAGAATTCAATGTTCATCCAGTTGGGTTGTAAGCACGGAACCTAAAGTACTGTTTCTATGTGTGCGTGTGCACTCACTCTGAAACTGGAGGAGGTCTAAGACAGAAAAGTCAGCATGGGAATGGGAAGGGGAGGCGGACCGAGCACAAGTGTTC
This sequence comes from Raja brachyura, assembly GCA_963514005.1. Next base: position 66,132,099 of record OY740784.1, read on the forward strand.
TCTGAAACGGTCAACAAGTCTATGCTTGGTCTCGCTGATGTAAAGGAGGCCACATCGGGAACACCTGATGCAATAGATGAGGTTAGAGGATGTGCATATGAACATCTTTCTCTCTTGGAGCAACTGCTGGGGTCCTTGGATAGATGTCAGGGAGGAAGTAATAGGACAGGTATTACATCTTCTGCAGTTGCAGTGGAAAGTACCTGGGAAGGGGTGATTTGGGTAGGAAGGGATGAATGAACTAAAGAGCTGTGGAGGGAGTGATCATTGCAGAAGGGTGCTCACGGGCCTACAATTTCCTGAATTATCTCAACTTTCCCTCTTCAGCAAAGGAACAACATTGGCAACTCTCCGGTACTCTGGGACCTTTCCCCTGTCAAGAGAAGTTGCAAAGATCTTCATCACGTTAATATTATTTTTTTCATCAACATTATTAGCACATGTTAATGATAATTTGACTGTTTATTTGAACACATAACTGTTCATTATTTTCATTAAATGAACATTCCATCCTAAATTCAATCTCCTCAAGAGTCAAGAGACAAGAGTATTTACTTGTCAAATATTCCGAAATGGAACAATGTAATCTTGGCTAAAGGGTAAAAATAAAAAGGGTGGATATGATTATCACAGCACCTTGAGCTGTTATTATGATGTGTCATACAAAGTAATAATACATTCAAATGGAGAATTGATTTATGGTCTGCATTTGTGCTTTTGAGTATTGTTTATATTGATTTAACTTGGCCCTGCTCTGTGTTTAGACTGCCCAGAGGCTCAACATGCAATTGATTGACTATTACATGGGAAGGAGGTGGTACACCGGTAATCTATTGCAATAATTTATATTTGATTTCTTCATTTTTATTGTCAAGCATGCAGGGAACGTCTATCACAATGATGACTCTTGCTGAGACAGCTCAATAAACAGATGCAATGATTGAGTTAATAGTGTATTTATACAGCTGTCTAACGTAGATTGCTAATCGTTCCTGTTGAAATATTGAGACTATGTACTGTATTGTATATTCAATATGATTGAATCCACTTTATTTAACTTGTAATAATGGTCAATAGCCTTGAAATGAAGTACCCTGAAGCCTTGTTCATCAAGACTCAAACCTCAACACGGTCAATTTCTTTTTTTTTTAATACATTTTTTATTAGAAGTAAATACATAATAAAAAAACATTTTGCTTGTTGTAGTCATACATTATTAATATTGTTTGTATTATCAATTGTATAATAATTGTACTATATATTTTTTTAATTTTTATATTGATAAAAAATAATAGAGAGGGAGAGAAAAGAAACCAAAAAATTATAAGAGAATTGAATAATCAGCTAATTATACATCATTGAAGATATGTCCGTGGATTAAAAAATGTAATTCTTCATCTAATCCTTGATTCGTGTTTCAGTCAGGTTCTCGTGCCGAACCGGTTTGCCCCTTCAAATATTCAATGAATGGAGACCATATTCTAGTAAATAGTTCTTGTTTGTCCATTAAGACAAATCTTAATCTTTCCAAATGTAGGGTCTCCGACACTTCCATAGTCCACATTTTAATTGTGGGGGTTATAGGGCCTTTCCAAAATTTTAATATTATTTTTTCCCAGTTATTAAACTATAATCGATAAAGTTTCTTTGGCTTGTTGTAAATATTTGATTTTGTTCTAGTATTCCTAATATTATTAATTTTGAATCAGGGTTCAATTGGATATTGACAACTTCCGAAATTATCTTAAACATTTCCGTCCAAAAATGATTAATTTTTATACAACTTACAAATGTGTGCGTTAAGTTAGCCTCTGAGTGCTGACATTTTTTCACAAATAGGAGATATGCTTGGGAAAATTCTATTTAATTTTGTTTTTGTATAGTGCAGCTATGTAATACTTTAAATTGTATTAAAGAGTGTCTACATTTAACGAAGAGTGATGTATATGTTGTAAGCTTTCGTCCCATATTTTTAGCCTTATTGGTTGGCCTAGTTCATTTTCCCATCATTGCCTATATATTTCCATCATGGGTGCATCATTATCTAATAGGATATTATAAATATAAGATAGCAATTTTTCTGTTAGGGTGTTTATTCAAACATTCATCAAGAATTTCTGTCTTTCTTTTTCTATAGTCCTGTGTATTTGATTTAGCGTAGTCTCTAAGTTGTAGGTATCTAAAGTAGTCATTTGAGTGAAGCCCATAAATTTGTTGTAGTTCCTGAAATTAGAGGAATGTACCTTTCCTATAGAGATGACCCATCTTTGTAATTCCGTGATTTTTCCATTGTAAACATTTTAAGTTCAAAGTATTCATATTCAATTAGTAAAAAATATTATTATTATTATTATTTTAAATAAAAAGGTAACTATTATCAAGATATAGTATATATCAAAATAGATAACAGAAGAGAAAGAAAAAAAAGTGATATCAAGCTTTAAATCCAACCGTACTTATAATTGCCATTTTAACTAATTCTAAGTAATTCAATTATAAGTAATTAGTAATGATTAGTAATAGTTATTAGTAGTACCGCGCAGTTATAATTAGTATTTATCAGTCATTAATGTTAATAGTAACTATGAGTGTAACATGTCCATAGGGAAAGCCTTATTCAGCAATCCTTATGCAATTTCAATTGTCCTTAGGTATAACAGATCTTTACAAAGTTACATTGTTTGTTGACGTCAGGTGCTTTATAATTAATATTTAGTTGTCAGGCACATTCTTGATCTTCTGGGCGAACTCCAATGCATCCTTATGGTTGGTAAAGATATGTTCATTCTGATTGTAGGTAACTCTTAATGTAGCCGGGTACATCAAGCCATACTTCAGATCTTTCCCATCTTTAAGTATACTTTTTGTCTCTTTAAACAGTGCTCTCTTCCTGGAGACCTCCACAGGATAATCTCAGTAGATACTGACCTTATCTTCATCGTATATGAGATTCCTGGTACGAACAATTTTTTTCATCATCTCCTCCAGTACATGGTCGTATTGCACCTTTACTATCATTTGTCTTGGTGGGGCATCTGCCCATGGGCGACGTCTGATCACTCTATGTGTTCGACCTAGCAGAGGCTTTTGATCCAGATTTAAAACTTTTTGCAATAAGTCTGTAGCAAATTCCCGGGGGTCTCGTTTCCCCTCTCTCCCTTCTTGAATGCCGACGATTCTTAAATTCTGACACCTCTGACGTCCTTCCACTCCAGTGCATTTTTCAGTTATTTTACTCAGTAATTCTGATAAGCGTTGGTTTTCTCTGATAAGCTGTTTTGTCGTATCGGCACTTGTTGAAGCAATCTCCTCTAAATTTGTTATTGCTATAGTCTGTTGATTCAGTGCTTTCTCAATGGACTCCAACCTGCCATTAAAGCTGGACTTCATCGAGTTGATTTTGACATCCATCTCCGCATCTATCTCCGTAATCTGTTGACCCATCTTTTCTTCCGTTTCTTTCTTCCATTTTTCCGATAATTCAAAGATGGTGGAGTTGATTTCTTTCTTCATTTCCTCCTTAAAAAGTTGAAGCTCTTCTTTAAAATTCTCTCTCTTCAGATCTTCCTTTATATTTATAATTTCCTGCGTTAGAAAACTCCTAAGATCTTCTATCTCAGATTTGTTAGGCTTTGGCTTCTTCGAAACATCTTCCTGGGACGACGTTGTACCTGAGCCCGAGGCTTCAGTCGGGCCTACTTCTTCCGGTGCCTGTTTTGGCCTGGCAGTCCGTTTCGGTAGTTTGGGGGGGGTATGTTGCAGAGACATACCGGAGTTGCGCGCCTGATGACGGTCAATTTCAAGAATGTACTACCAAAATACTATCACCATGTCTCCTGTCTCACCCAACAGGCCCAACAATTACAACCAATGATACACAACAATCAAAGACACCACTGACTCCATTCTCTGCTCACATTTTGGCAAATCTGACCACTTGAGCACACTCCTATTCGCTGCTAATGGGCGGACACCGAAGCATGAAGGTGTGGTACAGATGTTGCACATTGCTCCCACATGACTGCTCTAGGTTGGTGGACTTGCCCATATTCGAGAACTCGGTGTTTAAACTAGATATGGCAGGAGAGCAGGATACAATGCAGGAGTGAGCTAGGCGAGAGGCTGGAAGTTGGTATGGGTGGTAATAAAATAAATCTCAGTGGGCAGAACAGACAGGAGAATGGCAGGGGCTGAGGAAGCACTTTTGAATTGAATTGAAAAAATAATATGGGGTGGCACTATCCCTTGACCAGGGTCCCTACCAGTTCCTTTCCATCAGCACATTCATTTGTCAAGCTGAACTTGGAACAATTTCTCCTTGAAATCTTCCTTGAAGTCCTTCATGAACAAAAACAGAAATGCTGGAAGAACTCGGCGAGACAGGCAGCATCTTGTGGAAAGAGAAAGCAGTTACCGTTTCAGGTTGAAGACCCTTCCTCAGAATTGCTTTGCCTCAACTCTTTCTCTGGATGACTGGACTGGTGTTGATTCCTTCCGTCATGCAGAAATCTAAAAAAAAATCTTTACTTTTGATACCAATTTCAACCCTATCCTCACATCACTTGATATCTTTCCTTGTCCTTCTATTTCCCCTCGGGTGGTGGGCATGTGACAAACATCCATTCCACATTTATAGCCACCCATGGCCAAGTAGACAAGACAATCAGCTCTGAAGAGGGTTAAAGTGGATATAAAGTCTCAAAAGACGCTTGGTTTTTGGCTTACTTTGAAGTTCGACAAATTGAAATTAGTTTGAGGACAGTGAAGTGAAAATATGTAAATATAATCTATCTAAGACAGTTGGGCCTGTTGACTTAATTGCCTACCTTTTACTCAAAATCCTTAAATTAATTAGTTCATCTCTGATAGTGACTCATTGAGGCTTTGTATATACAGTATCTGGCTACCTTCAGTAAATGTGGAGAATTCTTCTGCATAATCTTTGCAAGCTTTTGACATTGACAGGATTTTGACAATGAAATGTCTAATTACTGACAGGTCATCATTATAATTCTCGTGTACTTCTTGTCCTTTTATGAAACTTCACCTGCCATGAATAAAGATTCTCAGGTTACATTGTTAAAACTGGCATTGATCTTGTCTGAGAAGGTCACATTTTACGATATATTTAACATCGCAGTGTGAATCAGACATGTATCCGTATAAGACGTCTACCACAAACAATAAACCTTTGTGCTTCTGTAACTTTGCCCAAATGTCAACGGAAAGACCTGCTGTCTTATCTAAAACAACTCAAAATCATCATTTAAAAAAAAACTGAACATATTGTGTGTGAAAATGTACGCTATGAGAAAGGTATTTACTTAATCCTTGTCACCTGCATAATTCGTTGATAATGTGTTATGTAATTGAACAATAAATATGCATTTAAGAAAAATAGATCACTGCTATTTGAGGTAGAAATGATCTGATGAAATAATTCTAATGGAAATATTCAGTGTTTCTCTTTTCACCTATACTGTCTGATTAGCTGAATGTTAACAGCATTTTCTGTTTTTATTTCAGATTTCCAAGACCTGCAGTTTTTTTGATTTTCAACCAGCTTTCTGTCCATTATCTTAATGCCTTTACTTGGTGAATAGATTAATCAATATAGAGTCAAAAGGCAAAAGTGAAAAGTTCAATTGATTCAAATGCAATGTATTTTTAGGGGCAGCACAGTGGCGCAGTGGCCGAGCTGCTGACTTACAGTGCCAGAGATCCGGGTTTGATCCTGACTACCCGTCTCCCTTCGACTGTGTTGGTTTTCCCTGGATGCTTGGTTTCCTCCCACTCTCCAAAGATGTATGGGTGTGTAGGTTAATTGACTTTGGCAAAATTGTAAATTGACCTTGGTGTGTAGGGTAGTGCAAGTGTATGGAGTAATCACTGATCGGCGTGGACTCAGTGGGCCGAAGGGCCTGTTTCCATGCTGTATATCTAAAGTCTAATGTCAGGCAGATTAAATGTATTTAAAGTGGAGAAGATAATTGTTTGAGTGTTCAGGGAATTAAAGTCTATTTAGATTTAGCACAGAAGAGGAAATGAAACCTGGGGCAGATCAGCCATGATCATATTAAAATAGCAGGGGAGGCTTGTGAGGCCAGGTGGCCAACCTCTGCTTCCACACTCGTGTTCCTGCATAATCTAGTCCAACACAGCAGGTTAAGCTTCATCTGAGAAAAGAGAAAAAGTTCACAATTCACATTCTGGCTCTTTCATTGAGCTAGTATATCAATCTGAAATATCAATTCTGTTTCCCTCTGCTGAATATTTCAGGATGATTATATTTTTTTATTTCAGATGTCTGATTTCCACTCTTATGTAAATTTGCTTATCTTTCATGTTTTAGCAGACCTTAATATTTATTTGCAGATACCTCATACACAAAATAATATCAGTGAGAACGCAGATCTTGTGATAGAGTGCTTTACCTTACTTACAAAAGTACTGGGCTATATTTAAATCATTTTGAGGCATCCAGAAATTGTGGAAGGCGCTTTGTAAGTATCATTTCTAGGAAGTTTTATTTCATGGATAGGAAATGTTTAGATAGATATGAGTTAAACGTGGGCATCATGGTCGACAAGGACAAGTTGGGCTGAAGGGTCTGTTTCCATTTTGTATGACAGTATGGCAGTAGATTTCCCTGTTGTATAAGTCTATGTAGGGGCACCACTGGAGATAGGTAGAAGGCATGATTAGTAAGTTTGCAGATGGCACTACAGAAGGTGACGTTGTCGACAATGAAAATGGTTATCCAGCAGGATCAGCTGGGCAATTCCAGCAGGATCAGCTGGGCAATTGGGTCAAGGTATAGCTAATGGAGTTTAATTCAGATTAGTGCATTGTGTTGCATTTTAGAAAGTCAAATCAGACCAGGATTTTCGCAGAGAATGCCAGGACCCTGAGGAGTGCTCTGGAACAGAATTATCCAGGAGTACAAGGACAGAGTTATCAGAAGGTAGTGTCACAGATGGATAGGATGGCAAATAAGCCTTTTGGTGCACTGGCCTTTATTAATCAGGGAATGAACTGCTGAAGATTGAACATTATGTTACAGTGTTCAGGATATTGGTGAGGCTGTAAATCCTGGCTAAAACAGAGCAGTAATAACACCAACATTTAGTAAAGGCTTCATGTATTGTTAGGCCATTTTGGTCAAGTCTGTGTTTCTGCTGATACAAGATAACTGTTGACGGTGCCAGTAAGTCTAGGACCCATGTATGAGTATCTCTTCAATTGACAGAATGAATGAGATTTCTGCAGAAGACAGCCAAAGAAGTGTAAAATGCATGAAGATGATTGGATTTCTGCAAAAAAAGCATTGTACATATTGTAAATAATGTTGCCAGACAGTTACCCTGCTGTTTGCTGATCGGCCAAAGAGTTAAGCCCTGGCAGGGTTGTTTTGGATTCCAGGGTCAATGTTGCATAATTCAACTTAAGTTAGCTTCCCCTAGAAGCTTCTTCTGATACAATGTATGGGGGGGGGGGGAGGGGGGATTCTGTTATTGGTCTGGGTAAGTCAATAATGTATTGTTCTAATTAATATGTTTGATTGGATTGTAAAGAGACCACCCCTATGTAGCTCAGCCCCTCAAGGTTCGGGGACCAATATAAGGCAGCCCCCACGAGGTCCTTTGTCGATCATCTGGAAGAGCGTTTGGGACTGCGTGACCTTTTGGAATGTTTCTGCTTGCATGAGACTTAAGGGCTTGGCCAGGCAGATACAAGGATCGAACCCGCGGTGTTTTAGGTATCGTATAGGGGAATTTGCTGTTCAATCTAAAAATAAAGTCTAGTTGTTCCAGTGCTTGACTCAGTGCTTCATTAACGGAACTAGACTGGGGGGAAGCTTAGAAGACATATTCACAAGGCCACTCTTGAAGGATGGTGTTCAATTTGATTGAGATTTTACTCTATGTCCTTTGGTGGCATAGGAAGTCCAGCATGTTCCCAACAACCCTCATCAACTTCCACAGATGTGCCGTAGAAAGTATCTCATTGGAATGCATCACAACCTGGTTGCATCACGGCCTGAATAGGTCCATCCAAGACCACAAGAAATTGCAGAGAGTTATGGATATAGCCCAGACCATCAGACAAACGAGCCTCTCTTCCATTGACTCCATCTACACTTCACACTGCCACTGCAAGGCTGCCAGTATAATCATGGACCCATCTCACCCTGGTCACTCCTGCTTCTCCCCTCTCCCAAGAGGCAGGACGGACAGAAGTTTGAAAACGCATAACTCCAGATTCTGAAACAATTGCTTCCCAACTGATATCAGGCAACTAAACTGTCCTCTCATCAACTGGAGTGCAATTTTGACCTCCCATCAACCTCAATTGGGACTTTTGAACTATCTTTAATCAGACTTTATCGGACTTCAATGATATATTTTTGCACAAATGATGTATCCTTTATCCTTTACCTGTGCACTGAGGACGATTTGATTGTATTCATGTGTAGTCTTTTCTTTAACTGGACAGCATGCAAACAAAAGCTTTTCACTGTTCTTCAGTATATGAGACAATAAAAACTAAACTAAAGCAATACATTCTCATCCAAATTGTTGATGTTGATGACAAACAGCAATGTGTCCAGAAGCAATCCTTGAAGCACATCACTAGCCATAGGCTGGCCAATCCATCACGTCCCTCTGCTTCCTACCATGGAGCCAATTCTGTATTTAGTCAGGGAACCTCTTTGCCTGAGGTCATCTGCTGTCGGCAGGAACTTCCATGCCTGAAGTAATCTGTTGCCGGCCCTGGTTTGTCCTGTTATTTATCTTGCTTCCAGTTTCTCCCCCGCTCCCCTTCCACCAACCCCCCCCCACTACAATCAGTCTGAAGAACTGTCATTACCTGAAACATTCATTATCCATTTTCTCAAGAGATGCTCCCTGACCCATTCAGTTGCTCCAGTATTTTGCGTCTATCTTCTGTTTCAAGTCAGCGTGCTCTCCCTGGATCCCATGCAATGTAACCTGTTAGAGCAGCCTGCCCTGCAGAACTATGAAAGGCCCTTTTGAAGTTTATATGATCTATATCTACACCCCTATCTTTATCAATGTTCTTGGTTATTTCTTGAAAAATGTCAATCAAATTTGTGAGACATGATGCCCCATGCACAAAACTATGCTGACTATCCCTGAACAACCTTTATCTCTCAAAATGCATGTATATCTTATCCCTCGGAATCCTCTCCAATAATTTTTCTATAACAGATATTAGGTTTACTAATCCATAGTTCCAAGTTTTTCCTCGCAACACTTTTCAAATAGAAGCACAATATTAGCCACCCTTCAGTCTTCAAGCATCTCACCCGTGTCTAATGATGATTCATATAACTCAGCCAGCACACCTGCAATTTCTTCTTTAGCTTTCCACAGTGCCCTTGGATATATCTGATCAGGCCTGGGAGATTTATCTACCTTCATGCATCTTAGGACATTCACAAACTCCTAGACTATAATAGGGATTGTCCTCAAGACATCGCTGTTAACCTTCACAAGTTTCCTAGTCTCATGTCTACACCTGCAGTAAAATCAAAGCAGAAATATTCATTGAGGAACTTGCCCATTTACTGCGGCTCCGCTCATATATATCCACTTTAGTTTTGGAGACATGTTATTCTCTCTCATGAATGTTGTCCCCTTTAATCAAATGCCACTTAATCTTATGTACCACTATCTTGTGCCACTTTTTGCTCTCCTAATTTTCTTCTTATGCATGTTCCTCAACGGGGACATGAAGGGTGACCTTTATCATACAGATGGTGGTGGGTATATGGAAAGAGGCCATCGGAAGTAGTAGAGGTGGGTACAATTACATTGTTTAAAAGACAGTTGGATGGGTACATGGATAGGACAGATTTAGAAAGATATGGCCTAATTACAGACAAATGCGGTTAGCTCAGGCAGGCACCTTGGTTGACATAGATGAGTTTGGCTAAAGGGCTTGTTGCCATGTTGTATACTCTATGACTGAATGACATACAATGGCAAGACTATTGCTGAGTCTTCCTCCTCCAACATACTGGAGGAGTCACTATTAACCAGAAACTTATCTGTACGAATCAAATAAAGATTGAAACCATGGGAAAACCTCAGAAGGCAAGTTTCCTGCAATTAATGATTCACCTCCTGATATCCTATGGCCATTCTACCTTACAAAAGGCACAACAAGTCAGAGGTGTCATGGAATATTTTCCTCTTGACTGCATGATTGTGTCTCCAACATAAAGCTTTGATGTCACACAGGACAAAGAAACCTGCTTGTGCATTCATGGGATCCATATAATCTTCTTATACATCCATGAGATAATATCCTATTGCCCTGCAGAGTCCCTGCTTTCTCTACATTACCTGCCCTTCCACCTATTTTTGTATAATCCGTAAACTTGGCCACAAAGCCTTCAATCCCCTCGTCCAAATCATTAATATACAAAGTGAAGAATAGAGGCCCCAGCATAAAATCATTCCTTCCTCCACTGGCACACATTGGCTGCAGTTTCAAAATGTACAGCAGCTACTTGCCGAGGCTATTCCAGCAATCTGTAACTTATACCACGGATAGGACAAGGGTAAGAAACAACACCATCTGTAGGTTCTCCTCCAAGTTGCCAATCAATCTGACTTGGAAATATATTGCCACTCTTTTCATCACTGGGTCTAAATCCTAAAATTCCCTTCTAAACAAGACTGTGTGGGACATTCAACAGGACTGCTGTGGTTCAAGGTGGTGGCTCACCACCATCTTCTCTGGGGCAGTTAGGGACGGGTAATGAATATTGCTCTTGCCCACTTCCCATGGATTCTGAAAAACACTCATTTAATTTCACACTAATTTCCTACAACCGGGAAGAAGATACGGGAGCCTGAAGATTGTAACATCCAGCTTCAGGAGCAGCTTCTTCCCTGCAGCCATCAAGCTTTTAAACACCACATCCTCCAAATAAGCTGGATTGGATTTCAGGTCATTGGTTTGACCTTTTCGCACTATCATTGTTTGTTTTTATGTGTATGCATGTGTGGTTTTATGTATATATACATACATACATACATGCATATACATATACAGAGAGAGAGAGAGAGAGAGAGAGAGAGAGAGAGAGAGAGAGAGAGAGAGAGAGAGAGAGAGAGAGAGAGAGAGAGAGAGAGATATAAATATACATGCACACACATACTGAACTTTTTTTTCTCATTTGTTACATTGTTTACAGTGTTCTATGTTTACATATACTGTTATGCTGCTGCAAGGAAGAATTTATTTGTCCTATCTTGGACATATGGCAATAAATCACTCTTGACTCTTGACTAAAATTTCCAGTGATGAATGATCGTGCCATCTTCAAAGCAGATTATTTTTGAGAAAATACTGCTTAATAAAATTATTCCTAATACCTATTATTTTGCTTATGATTGATTGCAAATTGAAGGGACAGTAACTGGCATGATTTGATTTTTCTTGTCTTTTGCTGTGGGAAATACCAAGTTATTTTTCCTTTTTGTTAGATTACAATCATTATTGAACAATTTAGTTAGCGATGCAGCATAAATATTGCAGTCCGCTCCGATCAAATATTTCTTAACATCATATAGAGATAATTAAATTGTTAGAAGACTGTTGGTGGAGATAGTGGTGGACAGTCAATGGAGTCTTCTTGTACAGAATGTATGATCAGATTTTGCAAACCAAACAACACCAATTTCAATGATGTCATCCCCAAGACATTCTATACTAGCGTTGACTCAATACTCAAGGTGGCACAGTACCAGAGACCCAGCTTCGATCCAGGCTGCGGGTGCTGTCGGTGAGGGGTTTGTACTTTCTCCCTGTTCTCCAGGTACTCCAGTTTCTTTCCACATTCCAAAGACGTTCTAGTTTGTCGGTTGAGTGGCTTCTGTAAACTTCCCCCAGTGCACAGGATGTGCAAGTGGGATAACTTGTGTACAGGTGATCGGTGGTTGACATAGACTCAGTGGGCCAAAGAGTCTGTTTCAACTATAATTTGGCATAAGGCCACATTATTGTTTACGTCGGATATGTGCAGGAAACTCAGTTGAGGTCACAAATGACGCCTCAGACAGTTGACAGTGAGAGTAACTGTTTTTTTTACCAAGTCTAGAGGGCATTGGTTTAAGGTTAAAGGGGAAAGACCTAATAGAAACTGGAGATGCATCTTTAACACAGAGCGTTGTAGATCAACCATATTTATCTCCGTCAATATAGCCTTCACCAGATATATTATGCATGATACACATTCCACCATGCAATCCAATCCTGGATTTGAGTAGGACTGCAGCCACTGATAACAGCCTGCTCGTCCCTAGGTTTGGTATCTGAAAGTAGATACGATGAGTGTAACAGTATGTATTGTTTTCTCTGCATGGGTTTTAATAAATGCTTTGTGGTTCACCTAGAGGGCTTGTCCCACTTGGACGACCTTCCAGCTCGAGGGCACTCGCCTGGAAAGCCTCGAGCTGGATCGACCGTCCACGTTGAAACCGCGAACTGGATCGACCCATCCGCGATGAAACCATGAGCTGCATCGACCGACTGCACACACACACACACACACACAAACACATCATGAAGGCTGGCGCCAGGGAAAGCAGAGGAGCGCTGTCTGCGCAATGACGAAGAGGTAAAACGGCTGCACAGTAACAGTAAGTCCTTCAGAGAGCACGGGGGGGGGGGGAAGAGAAGGGGAGAGAAGGGAGGAGAGAAGGGGGGGAGAGAAGGGGGGGAGAGTGGGGGGAGAAGGGGGTGGGTGCTAGAAGGGGGGTGAAGGGGGGAAAGGGGAAGGGGAAGAGGGGGGAGAGGGTGGGGAGAAGGGGGGAGGAGAAGGCTGGAGGAGAAGTGGGGAGGAGAAGGAGGGAGGAGAAGGGGGAGGGGATGGGGGGAGGGGACAGGGGGTGAATTGGGGTTGATGGGGGAAGCGGGGAGAAAGGGGGAGAAGGGGGAGGAGAAGGGTGGGAGGAGAAGGGGGGGAGGAGAAGGGGGAGGAGAAGGGGGGAGGAAAAGGGTGGGAGGAGTAGGGGGACGAGAAGGGGTGGAGGAGAAGGGGGGGGAAAGGGGGGGAGGGGAAGGGGGGAGTAGAAGGGATGGAGGAGAAGTGGGGTGGGGAAGAAGGCAGGGAGAAGGGGGGGAGACACTTTTAAGAAGTATGATAAAGTTTAATGGGCATTTTACCTACCGGTATGTCTTCCTTGGTCCTGAAACTCCAATGAGCCAATCAAATTGCCCGGTCATCAAAGGAGATTGCCTACGGCTGCCCTTGTCTGCTTGTAACTGAATAGCGACCCCACTCCACTGCACTACGAGTTAAAAAGACCCATTACTCACAGAAATTTTTTCAATATGCTGAAAATTTTATAAGGTCGAAGAACTCACAGATGAGGTCGCCCAAGTGGGACAGGCCCTTAATACTTTTTAATGGTTTGATTAAAAAACAAGCAGGTGTTAAATATAAGGAACAAACTGTCAGAGAAAGTGGTTGAGAAAAGCACAATAACAATATTTAAAATGCATTTGGAAAGATACAGGACAGGATTTGAAGGATTGGAGTTAAACGTGAGAAAATGGAACTGATTGAAATGGGGCATTTTGGTTGGCCTGGAAAAGTTGGGCTGCAGGGTCAGTTTTCATGCTGTAGGACCCTATGATCCTATATCAGAGATGATGATATCGAAATGTAGTTCATCTGTAGGACAGAAAATTAAATTTTATGCTCAAGATGAGTTAGCAGGTGGTAGAAACAAATGTAAAGGATTTTCTTTGAGGAAGGAAGCAATGTCAGTGATTCAAATGGTTGGAGTCACTCCCAGAACAGCAAGAACATTGCCAATGTCAACAGATAACTGAGACCAAAAGGAAATGTGCACGGTAGCAGTTTAGAAGGAACTAGACTAAGTGGGATCACTTGAGTCCCAGTCACAGGGGAGTCCTGGTCCCCCAACGCAACCCATTCCCCAATGCAATAATCCACCACTCACCTGTTCCCCCAATGCACCAAAGCCCCCCCCAACGCAATTTTACACCACTCTCCCATAGCCCCTAACTGCGCAGGCGAGGCTCATTTCCCCTCATCTCCCAGCACTTCCTCGCCCCCTCCTCTTCATGTGTGGGAGGAGCGGAGCGAAGGGTGGTGTGGGGTAGGAAGGGAGGAGGGGAGAGGGTGTGTGTGTGAGCAGTGGTGTGTAGGAGAGGGGAGAGTGTGGTGTGGGGGGAGAGGGGGATGTGGGGGAGGGTTGTGAGTGGTGGAGAGTGTGGGGTGGGAGGGGAGCTGTGTACGCGTTGTGTTTCTTGTTGCGTTCTGCAGCCGGAGGATGGCTTCAGGCGAGGGCTGTCGTGGGTCGGTGGTGGAGGGGAGCTTCCTGCAGCCGTGGAGGGGGACGGCTTCAGGCGGGGGTTGTCGGAGGCCGGTGGAGGGAGCATCCTGCAGTTGGGGGAGTGGGACGGGTTCAGGAAGGGGGTGTCGGGTGCCAGTGGGCGAGGGGGGAGCATCCTGCAGCCAGGGCAGTGGGACGGGTTCAGGAAGGGGGTGACGGGTGCCGGTGGGGTGGGGGGTGAGGGTTCAGCAGCCGGGGGAGGCGGATTGATTCAGGCAGGGGCTGTAGAGGGCCAGCAGCGGGGTGAAGCTTGCTGCAGCTGAGGGAGGGTCAGGGGTTCAGGCGGTGGCCGGTTGGAGGGCTTTCTTGAGGGCTAGTACGGGTGTTGTGGTCTAAAGTGACTGGTTTCCAGAGGTCTAGTATGGATATTATGGGTCACAGGGGCTTTTCTTGGGCTAGTACGGGTGTTGAGGGCCGAATGGGCTGCTGCTGGGGACATGGATGGCTTCAGGTGGGGGCTGGTGGGGAGCGTTCTGTAGCCGTGGGGCGGGGACCGCTTCTGGCATGGAGTGTCCTGGAGCCTGGGGAGGGAGACGGCTTCAGCCAGGGCCTGTCGGGGGCCGGTGGGGGAGCGGGGACCACTGGCGTGGCCTACCGCTGTCCTCCCCAGCCGTGGCCTATTGCAGCCGTGACCGTGGCCTGCCGCTGTCGTGGCCTATCGCTGCCGTGGCCGTGGGCTGTCGCTGCTGTGACCTACAGTTGTCGTGGTCTACCGTTGCCGCTGCCGTGGCTTATTGCTGTAGTGGACTGCCGCTACTGTGACCTGCTGCTGCCACTGCCTACTGTTGCCTACCCCTGCCGCTGCTGTGGCCTATCGCTGTCGTGGCCCTACTGCTGCCGCTGTTGTTCCCTACAGCTGCAGTGGCCTACCGCTGCCTTGGCCTTGGCCTGTTGCTGCCGTGGCCTATCGCTGTCGCTCTCCACCGCCTTCAGGTGGGGACCGGTGGGGAGTATCCTGCAGCTGCCGATGGGGACGGCTTCAGGCATGGGCCGGTGGGGGGTGGGGGAGCATCCTGCAGCGGGGACGGGACAGGATGGCCTCAGGTGGGGGCCAGTGGGGGGAAAAAACGTCCTGCAGCTGGGGACGGCTTCAGGCAGAGACCGGCGGGAACATCCTGCAGCCGGGGAAAGGGATGGCTTCAGGCGGGTGCTGTCGGGGGCCGGTGGGAGGAGTGTCTTGCAGTCAGTGGAGGGGGACGGCATCAGTCATGGGCTGTCGGGGGCCGCTGGGGGGGCGCGAATGTCCTGCAGCTGGGGAGGGTGACAGCTTTAGACAGGGACTGTCGGGGGCCATTGGGGGAGGGTCCTGCAGCCAGAGAGGGGTACAGCATCATGCAGGAGTTGTCAGGGGCCATTGGGGGGCGAGCGACCTGCAGCCGGGGAGGGGGACAGCTTCAGGCGGGGATATCGGAGCCAGTGGGGGAGGGGGGGAGCATCCTGCAGCAGGGGGGGGGGGGGGACAGCTTTAGACGGGGACTGTCGGGGGCCATTGGGGGAGGGTCCTGCAGCCAGAGAGGGGCACAGCATCATGCATGAGCTGTCAGGGGCCATTGGGGGGAGGGCGACCTGCAGCCGGGGAGGGGGACGGCTTCAGACAGGGTCTGTTGGAGCCGGTGAGGGAGCATCCGGCAGCCGTGGAGAGGGACAGCTTCAGGTGGGAGCCGTCGGGGCCTGAGGCAGGGGGCTACATCTTGCAGCAGGGGGAGGGGGATGGCTTCAGGCTGGGGTTGTCGGGGCCGGTGGGTGCGGTAGGGGGAGGGCGAGTGTCCGGCATCTGGGGGAGGGGGACAGCTGCAGATGGGGGCTGTCAAGAGCCAATGGGGGGAGGGGAGCGTACTACAGATGGCGAGGGGGACGGCTTCAGGTAGAGGCTGTCAGGGGCCGTTTGGGGGGGGGGGGGGGTGAGGGAGCTGCAGCCAGCAGTGGAGGACGGTTTCAGGCGGGGGCTGTCAGTGGGGCGGGGGGGTGAGAGGTTGGGGCATCCTGCATCGGGGGAAGGGGATGGCTTCAGGCAGGGGCTGTCGGGGGCCGGTGGTTGGGAGGAATTGACAGGAGAGAAGACCAATCTGCTGATCATACGATTTCACTGATCAGAACAAAAGTTGGTACGATTGCAGCACAGGAGAATGGTGAGTGAGGTGGCAAAAAAATCATAGCGCTATCTGGTACCGTTTTTGCACAAATTTAAAAACAATGCAAACCTGAAGAGGACAATATGAGAGTTTTATTTAATTACTAGACTAAGTGGAACCCGTTGGGTCCCAGGTTCACATGGGAGGGCTGGTCCGCCAATGCAATATTCCACTTTTCCACCAATTCCAACATTGGTGGCCAGAGAGGGGGTTGGGGTGGGTTCTGGAGCACTAGCATGGGTGTTGTGGGTCAAGTCAAGTCAAGCATAGTGAGTGCAGGGCCAATCCATTTCAATCAATTTCATGTCAAGTCAATCCATTTCAAGTCAAGTCAAGTCAAGCACAGGGCTGACAGGGCCAGCCAACAATACAATCCATTTGTGTTCATTTCAGGTGAGGTCAAGCAAAGCAAAGGAAAATTAAAAGCACAGGGCAGGTGGGGCCAGCCAACAATAAAATCCATTTGCTTTAATTTCAGTTGACCTCAAGTGAAGCAAAGTCAAAGCAAAAGCAAAAGTACAGGGCAGGCCAAACAACTCATTTCATTTCATCTCCATTTCCATTTCAATTTCAAGCACAGGGCAGGCCAAACAACTAATTTCATTAAGGGGTAACAAATCATTTATTGCAAACCCATTAAGGGTTAACAAATCATCATTCATTGCAAGCACATTGCTGACTAACAAATCATTTATTGCAAGCACATTCAGGGTTAACAAAATCATAATTCATTGCCAGCACATTGCTGGCTAACAAATAATTTATTGCAAGCACATAAAGCGTTCACCACATAAAGCACATAAAGGGTAGACTCACAATTCAGTAGAGTCACAGCCGAATCAGAGTTGTGGCCTCTCCCTCACGCTCTTTCAGAGTGACTGACTCACGTCCAGGCATCCGGGGTTTTATAGTCCTGCCTTTCCACGGAAGGGGTGCTACCTTCATCGTGATGATTGACAAGCGAGAGGACCAATCAGCTGATCTCAAGAACTCATGGAAAAATCCTCAGGGCTGCGTCAGCAGAGGAGGACTGTGAGTAAGATGGCCAAAAATCATAGCGATATAGGGTGGCGTTATTTCTAAAATCAATATACAGCGCAGACAAGAAGTGGTCAAGATCAGTCTTTTAGTTATATAGATAGAATAGATAGATAGATAGATAGATAGATAGATAGATAGATAGATAGATAGATAGATAGATAGATAGATAGATAGATAGATAGATAGATAGATAGATAGATAGATAGATAGATAGAATAGAATAAAAGAGAATAGAATAGAAAGATAGATAGATAGTTTCTACGAAATAGGAGGTAGATGTCAAGGGCAGTCTCGAGGTCAGAGAGATTGGAAAGAATAATAGATGAAATAATGAAGATGTGTGAATTCAGGGCCAGTGGACTGTTAAATTGCCAAGAAAGTTTGATCCAGTAGACAAGAGAAAGGGAGGGAAGGAGTAGAGCAAACAGAACCAAAGTTATAAAAGAATGAAAAAAAACCCATGAGTTCCTCATACACTCGCAATAGTAAAGTTAAGAAGGCAGACGGAGAGCTTAAGAAGATTGTTTGAACAAAGAAAATAACTTGTGATTAACTTTCCATTTCAGGATGGTTCTGGAGGAATGACAATTTCAGGAAGAATCAGGAAGGCTGGAAATTAGTTGATGTGTTGATTGGTAATTTAATTTGATAATATAAGTTGCTCCAAATGTGGTGGTGAGTGGTAAAGTTTTGTGGGGAATTGATAGGAATGTGGGGTGAATAAAATCGGTCATGGGTAAATGATACTTGATCGTCAGCCTGAACTGAACGGATTTTTTTCCAAAACTAATATCTTGACCATTTGCATTAGATTAGGTAATTTGTATTTTCCTGAAATGAATATCTGAACATTCCGAGCTAAACTCTAATTTATCTAAAACCAAGCTGTCAATGTATTAATACAAAATGGCTGAGAGAATTCAAGTCAAGTAAAGTTAAGTCAAAAGAGTTTATTGTCATATGTCCCTGACAGGACAATGAAATTATTTATTTGCAGAGCACAACAGAACATAGTAGGCATTGACTACAATTATATACGTAAATACACGCATGAATGAATAAATTGATAAAGTGCAAATAACAGATGGAGGGGTATTAATGTTCAGAGTTTTGTCCGAGCCAAGTTTAATAGCCTGATGGCTGTGGGGAAGTAGCTGTTCCTGAACCGGGTCGTTGCAGTCCTCAGGCTCCTGCACTTTCTACCCGAATGTAGCAGGGAGATGAGTGTGTGGCCAGGGTGGTGTGGGTCCTTGATGATGCTGCCAGCCTTTTTGAGGCAGCAACTGTGATAGATCCCCTCGATGGAAGGAAGGTCAGAGCTGATGGACCGGAAACCAGGAAAGCGCTCCAGAGGGCCATTGACAACGCCGAGAGGATTGTCGGCTGCCCTCTCCTTACCTTGGAGGACTTACACAGTTCCCGTTGCATCAAAAAATCCCAGAATATTATAAAGGACATTTCCCACCCCGGACACTCCCTGTTTGAACTGTTGCTGTCAGGCACACGGTACAGATCTACAAGGACAAGGAATAAACAGACTTAAAAACAGTTTTGTACCCCACTGCTGTAAAGGCACCAAATGTAGACACCAAGGAACACGGGGACTAAGGGACTGTGGTTGGTACACTGTGAAATCGACAGAAGGATGTAGGGTTGGGTGTTTATGAGTGCTATTTTCATATTTCATATTTATTTTAGTTGTTTATCTTTTTTAATATTTTACCTTGTATGTATCGTTAGCTTTTATGGTTTGAATGGTGCACTGACTGGCTGACATTTTTTAATTTTGTTGTACATGGTTCATGTTACAATGACAATAAAGAAACTATTCTATGATGGACTGGGCAGTGTTTATTACTTTTTGTAGTCTTTTCCTCTCCAGGGCGCTCAAGTTGCTGAACCAAGCCATGATGCAACCGGTCAGCAAGCTCTCTACTGTGCACGTGTTGAAGTTAGAGAGAGTCCTCCTTGACAGACCGACTCTCCGTAATCTTCTCAGGAAGTAGAGGAACTGATGAGCTTTCTTAATAATTGCATCTGTGTTCTCGGACCAGGAAAGATCTTCACAGATGCGCACGCCCAGGAATTTGAAGCTCTTGACCCTTTCAACCATCGACCCATTGATATAAACAGGACTGTGGGTCCCCATCCTACTCCTTCCAAAGTCCACAATCAGTTCCTTGGTTTCGTTGGTGTTGAGGGCCAGGTTATTGTGCTGGCACCATATGGACAGTCGCTTGAACTCTCTTCTATACTCTGACTCATCCCCATCAGTGATAAGTCCCACAACAGTGGTGTCGTCAGCGAACTTGATGATGGAGTTTGCACTATGACTGGCTACGCAGTCATGAGGAGAGAGTGAGTACAGCAGGGGGCTGAGCACGCAGCCTTGAGGTGCTCCCGTGCTGATTGTTATCTAGTCTGACACATTTCCACCAATACGACCAGGCTGTAGTCTGTGAATGAGGAAGTCGAGGATCCAATTGCAGAGGGATGCGCAGAGACCCAGTTCTGTGAGTTTGGTAACCAGCTTGGAGGGGATGATTGTGTTAAATGCCGAGCTGTAATCGATGAATAACAGCCTGACATATGAGTTTTTGTTGTCCAGGTGGTCCAGAACGGAGTGGAGGGCCAGCGAGATCGCATCCACCATTGATCTGTTGTGGCGGTAAGCGAACTGCAGTGGGTCCAGGTTTTTGTCGAGGTGGGAGTTGATTTTTGCCATGATCAACCTCTCAAAGCACTTCATCACCACAGGCATTAGTGCCACTGGTCGATAGTCATTGAGGCACGTCACCTTGCTCTTCTTGGTCACCGGTATTATTGATGCCCTTTTGAAGCAGGTGGGAACCTCAGACCTCAGAAGTGACAGGTTGAAAATGTCCGTAAAAATTCCAGCCAGTTGGTCCACATAGGTTTTTAGAACACGACCAGGTATACCATCAGGTCCAGACGCTTTTCGAGGGTTCACCCCCTGAAGGATTTCCTGACGTCGGCCTCTGTGACTGAGACTGAAATACCATCACAGCGAATGGGGCGTCTGTTGAGCTTCACCATGTTGAGCAGCTTTCTGCTGGGATGGGTGTTGGGGTGAGGGCTTGTTGGTATTTCAGGGGAAACCCTACATTGGGACAGGGTCACAATCCACAATATCATCAATTCTTTTACCCCCCATAAACCCCTACCCCTCTCTACAACCTGAAAAATTCTTCCAGCAGTTTATTTATTGCTCCAGATTACTGCGTCTGCTGTCTCCTGTGCCAAAATACTATTAATGCCATATATGAAATTTACTGTACTAAATTAATTAGGAAAGAACTCTATCTTCATTGGCCTAGATGAAGAAGACATTTCAACCTCACTATCCATTTGCAATTTTGAAAGTGCTAATTACTTCCAGTCAATCTCTCTCGCAGTGTATATAACGATGCTACACAAGAGTGAATGCGTAATTCTTTAGATTTAAATTGTTGTGTGAAATATATTTTAATTAAAGTAATACTTTTTTACTTTCTCCCCCCAATTCGAATCTTCATTTATCCCTACTTCTGATACAGAATTTACACAATGTTCAGGAAGGAACTGCAGATGCTGGCTTATACCAAAGATAGACACAAAGTGCTGGAGTAACTCAGCGGGCCATGCATCATCTCTGGTGAAAAAGGATTGGGTGATATTTTGGGTCAGAACCCTTCTTCAGAGTGAAAATAGAGGGTGGAGGCACCCCACACATTTCACATCCTAACTTAAACATTATTTTTGGTTTTGTGTTGGTAAGTTAATAATGACTTAACCTGATTAGTTAAGGAGATAGATAGTTTTTGTCTGCGCAGTCAGATCCTAAATGTTCTGCAGAGGTTGTTAATGTTTTCACATTGCAATGGCAGTAATGTGCTGTGACAAACATCCTCAATATGAAATGGGAAAAAACAAGTTTAATAAACAGTGGATGTCCACTGTTCTGCTGCCGGAAACTTTGGAGTCATGATCCTGAGTTAATTAATACAGTTAGAAAATGAATGAGATTAGTACCAAGCAAGTCAGAGGATAACGTTACTCTATCAATAAGCCACAGGGGAGCTTGGAAAATAAAGAGTTAATATTTTCTTTAGTTTAGTTTAGTTTAGAGATACAGTGTGGAAACAGGCCCTTCGGCCCAACGAGTCAATGCCAACCGACAATTCCCGCATACTAACGCTATCCTACACACTAGGAACAATTTATAATTTTATCGAAGCCAATTAACTTATAAACATGTACATATTTGGATTGTAGTAAGAAATCGGAGCACCTGGAGAAAACCTATGCAGGTCACAGCGAGAATGTACAAATTCTGTACACAAGATCGAACCTGGGTCTTTGGCACTGTAAGGCTGCAACTCTACCGATACGCCACCATGCCGCTCTCTTCTCTGGGTTAATGTAAAATCACGGAACTGAAGATGCTGGTTTACAAAAGAAGACACAGAGTAACTCAGTGGGTCAGGCAGGATGTCAGGAGAATACAGATAGGTATTAGCACCAAGGAACTGCAAATGCTGGTTTACAAAAAAAAACTTATCCATGTTTTCCAGAGATGTTGCCTGACCTACTGAGTTACTCCAGCGCTTCGTATCTTTTTCTGGGTTAATGGACAATCTTGTTTTGTCCATTATCATTATTCACTTTAAACTTTGTTCCTTTCTTCTTACTAGCATCAATCAGTGACAGATGGTATTTAGACCAGATGAAAATTGGCACCAATTTACTGATGCACACTCAATTTACATTTGTTAAAAAGATGCAACCCCAATACACTGATCCAATCACCATATTTATTCTAATTCTGTTTTGCATAAATGTAACAAGGCAAAGTTTGAAAGGAAAGTTACGGAGCATTATGTTTCTCACATGACAGTCAGCTGAATGAAATAGAGATACATCTGATCAATGGATATAATCTCATGAATAATGAAATACAGTCTTTTCTTTGGTCCTCATAAGTCATATCAATATTTGAACAGTGCCAAAATAGCTACTGGTTGTGTTTTACATGGTTTCCTTTGAAAAAATCTATTCGCCTTTGGAGTTACTTTCTGTTTCTCTGTAATTTTTAATTCATTGGGAGAGTTCCTGTTTGAATAAGATGTCTGAGTCAGCCCTTGCACATGTACTGATCTTGTGCAGGATGCATGTCAAAAAATCCAAGTGTTAATTCATTGCAATTTTCTCTTTCTTCTTTAGATTATGGTACACAACCTTTTTCGTTGAGAAAGCCCGATGGGCAATCTATTCATAGAAACATAGAAACATAGAAAATAGGTGCAGGAGTAGGCCATTCGGCCCTTCGAGCCTGCACCGCCATTCAATGTGATCATGGCTGATCATCCAACTCAGTATCCCGTACCTGCCTTCTCTCCATACCCCCTGATCCCTTTAGCCACAAGGGCCACATCTAACGCCCTCTTAAATATAGCCAATGAACTGGCCTCAACTACCTTCTGTGGCAGAGAATTCCAGAGACTCACCACTCTCTGTGTAAAGAATGTTTTCCTCAATTCTGGATTCAATTCTGAAGGCCATATAAGTTAAACAAGTGGAGTGCTGGAGTAACTCAGTGGATCAGGCAGCATCTCTGGAGAACATGAATTTGTGATGTTTTGGGTCAGGGCCCTTCTTTAGACTGAAACACCACTTATCCAGGTTCTCCAGAGATGCTACCTGACCCATTGAGTTACTCTAGCACTGTATGTCCTTTTGTGTAAACCAGCATTTGCAGTTCCTTGTTTTTACTAAGTAAAATAAGTATTATTTTAACCACTCCTGACGAGGTGGTGATATTTTTAGTATGCTTAAATTTATTATTCTTATTCTATGCAGATTCCTATCCTACAAGAACAAAGTCAACAAAGTGACCACCTTAAAAGCATAGCTTAATGATGTTTCAGGTGTTTGATAGCATAATCTGATGAAATCACATTTTGTCTTCATCAGCATGTCTAAGGTCATGACGCATCTACAGCATGGAAACAGGCCATTCGGCACAACTTATCCATGCTGGCCAAATTGGCATTTTGAGTCAATCCCATTTGTCTGCATTTGGCCCATATCGCTCTAAACCATTCCGATTCATAAATCCATCCAAATGTCTTTTAAAAGTCGGAATTGTATCCACTTCTATAGCTTTGATGGCAGCTCATTCTAGATATGGACCACACTCTGATTAGGTAACATCCTGGTCAATCTCTTCTACACTATTTTCAATGATGTCCTATCCACACATCATATCATCAATAATTTTAAAACATTGTTTAATTCACTTCCTAGCAACCTTGTCTTCAATGTTAATTTATTTTGTTTATTTTTGGACACTCAATTATTGAACACAAATGAAAAAAAAACATGAGCATTAAAGATTGCCAAATTTAGACATTGAAGAAAATGAACTACCAAAAAATTATGTTTACGTGATTACCTAATGCACCCCTCCCCCTTCCTTCTCAACCCAATATCAGGTGCTTCGGCTAACTTTTAAGTTATATTTTCTGCACATATTCCAGCAATATTGCATTAGGTTGGCTGAAGAGGTAAAAAAATAACATGGGTCAAGGGAATACTATTATTTTGCGAGGTCTCTTGACAGCATACAAGAGGTTTCGCCGAACACCTCCGCTCGGTCCGCAATAACCAACCCGACCTCCCGGTGGCTCAGCACTTCAACTCCCCCTCCCATTCCGTATCCGACCGCTCGGTCCTGGGCCTCCTCGGCCAGAGTGAGCAACACTGCAAGTTGGAGGAACAGCACCTCATATTCCGCTTGGGGAGTCTGCATCCTCTGGGCTTAAACATTGAATTTTCTCAATTCTGTTAACCCAGACTGCCTCCTCCCCCTCCCCATCTCTCCCTCAGCCCTCGGGCCCTGACATTCCTTCTCCATCTCCCCCCCCCCCCACCCAAGTCGCACTAGCTTCTCATTTTCACACTACAAACAGCTTACAATAGCCTGTTTCCTTTATCATCAATACTTTTTTGCATATCTTTCATTCATTGTTCTTTATCTCTCCAATCACTGTCTATATCTCTCGTTTCCCTGATCCCTGATCAGTCTGAAGAAGGGTCTCGACACGAAACGTCGCCTATTTCCTTCGCTCCTTAGATGCTGCTGCACCCGCTGAGTTTCTCCAGCTTTTTGTGTAACTCTTGATAGCATAGGTGAGATTGGGAGTTTTCCAGAATAAATCATTGAATGGCTTACTCTTTTTATTTTTTCTTCATGAAGACCTGGATTGAGTAATAAATACCCCAAAATACTGTTGTGTTGTATTGCACTTATGTGTCAAGATCACAAAGATGTTAAACACATCACAAGTAGATTGAAAACTTGTGATAGCTTTGGTGTTATTCAGACCAGAATATTTTCCTCTATATATAAGTTCTGGTGTTTCTTTTTTTCCACTTTAGTTTTTATTGCTTTTATGTATACACAAATAAAACACAAATATAATACAACGAAACATACAACATTACAGTGAAACGTACAACAGTGTAGCGGGGGGTTCAGTTTACAATTAATGATGCAGTATACAGAACTATTTTCATATTAAAACATTTTCCAATAACTTACATTATTATCTATAAAATTATACAGTGTTGATGTCTTCATTTCTATACCTAATCCATTTTTCCCATTTTCTATTAAACAAGTTTTCTTAGAGAATATGTCATTTTCTCCATGACAAATATTTCCTGTACTATGTCTAACCATTGTCTAAGTCTGGGTGTGTCCGCTCCAAGCCAATTTCTTGTAATGGCCTTTCTGCCAGCTGTGAGTAGGATTTTAACCAAGTAATGGTCTTCCTTCAGCACCACTGTATTTATATTACCCAGGTATAAAATGGAACACTTCTTGCAGACTGTATATCCTAATACCTCCGTTAATTCTGAATTCACTCTGTCCCAAAATGGTTCTATTTTTGGGCAACTCCAGAAGATATGTGCATGATTTGCGTCCGTTTGACCACATTGCCTCCAGCATGTTTGCTGCCTTAGAATTTGCTTGCTTTTTTATGTTAGGCGTAATAAAGAAACAAATCAAATTTTTCCAAGTAAATTCTCTCCAATTTTGTGAATTAGTGGATGTCTGTAGTGTTACACACATATGATGCCATTCTTCTTCTGAGATTGTGATGTTAAATTCCTTTTCCCGCTTAAATTTTACATAAAATGTAGTTTTAGCTTGACATTCCATTAAACTATGATACAGTTTAGAAATAATCCTTAATGTTTTTTGATGATATGCACTATCACTTCTATCACTGTATTCTTTTCTTCTAGTGCCTCCCTTTTTACCTTTTTATTGTAATAATCTCTCAGATGGAGGTATCTAAACAAGCCTTGGTTCCGAAGTGCAAATCTATCCTTCAAATCTTGAAAACTTCTTGGGGCTCCATTTTCAATAACAGTACAAAATGCAGTCATTCCTTTCTTCATCCACTCTTTAAATGTTGAGCCATACATCCCTGGTTTAAATTCATTATCCAAAGCTATCCATCTTAAAACTTTTTGTCGTTTATTCAGTTTAAGTTGTCTGGTAAGAGTGAACCAGGTTTCTAAAGTAAATATCGTTATTGGATCGATTATACTCCTGATATGTCCAGGGAGCGCTTTTTGTCCCAAAAGTGTTTGGATGTGGAAGTCAGGGATATATGTCTCAATCTCTTTCCACCGAGTTCTATAGCTGTCCTCACACCAATTAATTAGTGGTCGAAGTTGGGCTGCATAGAAATATATCCTAAAATTTGGAAGTACCATTCCACCTTTGTCCTTTGGCAACTGGAGTTTAGTGTATCAAATTCTGGCCTCTTTCCTCCCCAAATAAATCTAGATATTAATTTATCCCATTCCGTGAATTGTTTTAATGGTACCTCAATTGGCAGAGATTGAAACAAGTACAACAGCCTTGACAAAATATTCATTTTCACCACATTTATCTTACTACTAAAATCCATTGGGTAGGTGGACCATCTTTCTATATCCTTTCTTATGTTTTGGTTGATGTGATTATAATTGGCCCCATACAACATTGATATATTTTTTGTTATATGTATCCCTAGGTATTTGATTGATTTTGAATCCCATTTAATATTATAATTTTGTTTGATTTCTTCTGGAGGAGGACAATTAAATAGAAGGATTTGAGTTCTTGAAATATTCACTTTATATCCTGCGTAAAAATTAAATTAATCTATGGTCCCCATCATCCTTGGAAATGAGGTGTTTACTTCCGTGAGATACATCATTACATCATCAGCGAAAAGGCCAATTTTATGTTCTCTGTTTCTTATAGTTACTCCCCTCAGTTCCCTATCTTGACGAATCGATTGAGCCAATGGTTCAATATATATAGCAAACAGGGTAGGGCTAAGACAACATCCCTGTCACTTTCCTCTTCCTAACACAAATATCTCAGTTAAGGACCTTTACTCTGTAGGTTGCTGGTAAATTGCGTTAATAACTTGAATTAACTCTTCGGTAAAGCCAAATCTTTCCAGTGTTTGATATAAGAATTCCCAATTAACCCTATCAAAAGCCTTTTCCGTGTCTAGACTTATCAGGACAGCATGTGTACTTTCCTTTTGAATCTTGTGTATTATATGTAGGGTTCTTCTGAAGCGGTCCTGTGTTTGTCTGCCTATTAGAAAACCAGTCTGGTCTTCATCAATTAAATCTGGCATGAACTTTTCAAATCGTTTGGTGATAATTGAAGAATATAATTTATAGTCCACATTTAGAATTGATATCGGTCTGTAGTTGGTACAACCTTCAGGTCTGTTATCAACTTATTATATGTTTTCATTCTGGCCTTTTTAATATGTGATGCCCTCGCTATTAACCTACCTCGTATTACAGCCTTCAATGAGTCCCATAGTATGGATGGATCCACCTCCCCATTGTCATTTTCCTCTAGATAAGTTTTGATTTCCAATTTAATATCATTAACAGTTGTTTTATCATCGCCACACTGTGTTTTTCCTTCTACTGTTCAGTTGAATTGTTAAGTATATGGCATTATGGTCTGATATATCTGCCACACCGATTCTGCAATCCGTTACTCTATAACAGTCTTCTTTCTGCATTAAGAAATAGTCTATTCTGGAGTAAACTGAGTGCATTATTGAGTAATGTGTATAGTCTCTTTCTAGAGGGTGAAAATTCCTCCAGACATCAAGAAAACCAAATTCTTCACAGGTAGTGTTAAAGAAGGAACTGCAGATGCTGGAGAATCGAGGGTTACACAAAAAGCTGGAGAAACTCAGCGGGTGCAGCAGCATCTAAGGAGCGAAGGAGATAGGCGACGTTTCGGGTCGAGACCCTTCTTCAGTCTGAAGAAGGGTCTCGACCCGAAACGTCGCCTATCTCCTTCGCTCCTTAGATGCTGCTGCACCCCCTTCACTGGTAGTGTTTATTAGTTTTGTTAACTGGTTCTTATTCTTCTTTTTACTTGTCGTATCAAGCCTATGATTCAGTACAACATTCAGATCACCCCCACATATACAAATTCCTTCTGCTTCCATTGCAATAATATCAAATAGGGATTTGAAAAAATGTTTATCACTATCTGGGGGAGCATAGATATTCACCAGTGTCAGGATATTATTATCAACTTTGCCCTTTACTATGATATACCTTCCTTCTTTGTCTTTTATCTCTTTAAACATTTCAAATTTAACTGAGTTTGTAATTGCCACTCCTCTTTTATGTCTACAAGTATGTGAGCTATAATATGTGTTTTTATATCCAAATATTTTCAGCTTCTCATGCTCTTGTCGTGATAAATGGGTTTCTTGTAAGAAAATAATATGCATCTTCACTTTTTCCAATTTAGTCATGACTTTAGCCCTCTTAATTGGATTGCCCAAACTATTAACATTGAGAGACATCAGCTTAAGTCCTTGACATTGCATCATTACACTTAGTATGATTAATTTCACTGTATCCCCTCAACTCAACACCCGAACCATTCTGAACGACAAACCAAAACATATGAACAAACAAAGGTGTTTTACCTGGCAAAACAAAACAAAACATCAAAACATATATGGACTCCCAAAAAAGGGTATTCTCTCTCCTCCATAGATCCAGAATCCCTTTGTAAATTGAGGGGGGAAGCCTAACACTAAGAAAGGGCCCTCTCTTAGATAAGGGGGGTAACCCTCTATGGGTCCCTCCATTCATTCTAGCTCGAATATTTCGCTAATCTCCCTAACAGTCGGATTTATCCAATACAGAAAGTTGTAGTAAATCAACATTAATTACACTCACATGAGGTCTGTGATGCTTGGTGATATTTTTAGAACCAGGCTTATAAACAGATTTGTCTATGAATATACATATAAGAACTCAGCATTCTAACATATTGTGGCGGAAGCCATTGTGTTATCCATGTCTGTGCGTACCTTCATAATCATATCTCAGTTCAAGCATGAGTCTTTTGTTGGAATACTTGAAGGCGCTCCCATGCCCGTCTGACTGTCTCTGATTCTCCGTGTCTCTCAATGAGCTGCCACCGCGCCGTTCGGTGGAGTTGTTCATGCAGTGGCAGCATGTCTGTGTCTCCCCGCAGCTCTTCCACTTTATAGCCTCTCTGTTGTAGCTCTCGCACGGCTTCCCTTGCGTTGTTGTAGGTTTGGTGTCCGCTCTCCCAGTGAATACGTATCTTCGTAAATGGTGTCTGAAAGCTTATTCCTTCCTCTTTTAAGAAGCGTTTAATATGTTTGTATGCCTAGCATTGTTGTACTACAGTAGTAGTATAGTCATGGTCAAAATACAGCATTCGTTCTCCAAGTTGGATCTTCTTTTGCCATGCCTGTTTGAGGACCATCTCTTTAACTTTAAACTGGTGAAAGTGGACAATTATGGATCTCGGAGAGGAACTAGGGCTTGGTTTCTGTGCCAGGGATCTGTGTGCTCATTGAATCTGTAAATCTGTCATTTCAGGGATTGTCATTCACTTCTGAGCAGTTTCTCTACAAACTGACGTTCTGAGTTACCTTCCGCACCCTCCGGCACACCGTATATCCACAAATTATTTTTTCGAGATCTCGACTCCAGATCATTCAATTTGTCGACAAGTAACTTCTGGTCTTTCATTGTT
Source organism: Raja brachyura (assembly GCA_963514005.1). The sequence goes on from OY740784.1 coordinate 66,161,807, forward strand.
TCTTGGAGTATGGTGTTTGCAGCGACACTCCATGTTTCCAGCTCCTCTATTCGGGCGGCGGCTTCTTCCATTTTTTTTTTGGTCTTGTATTGCTTGTGCATTTGCTGCCATCTGAAGATTAATTTCATGTTTAAATTCGGCCAATCTTCTCTCATATTCCGCTTGAAATCGTCTTTGAATGATGTGAAGTCCGCTTTTAATTCTCTTCTCAAGTTGCTGATTTGTGTACTTATGCTTTTTAATTCCTCATGGAGGGTCTCTGTTGCAGCGTCTCCACCAGCCGGTTTGTTTTTGGCTTTGTCTGTGTCGTCTGTGTCGCTTTGGGCCTGACCTTCTGTTTCTTGCTTTTCTAGCATCTTTTCTTGCAGCTTTCTGCTCTTTGTTTTGACTCCCCCACTCATACTGTACTCATTAAAACTTAAATACTTGCTTACTTTGAATTTAGGGGAGGTTTATTTATCCGACTGTATGGAGCTCTCTGTCTAATCAGCCACCATGCTCTGCCGCCTACCAGAAGTCTCTGGTGTTTCTTATGATATAATGGATGTAATGCTGAGACTTTATAAGGCGCTGGTCAGACTGCATTTGAAGAGCAATTTTGCACTCCATATTTGCGGAAGGATGTGCTGGTGCTGGAGAGGGTCCAGAGGAGGTTGTATAGGCAGGAACTGCAGATGGGTGGAATCAGAGATGCTGCCTGTCCTGCTGTTACTCCAGCATTTTGTGTCTATCCAGAGGAGGTTTGCGAGAATGATCCCAAAAATGAGCGGGTTAACATATGATGAGCATTTGAAGATGCTGGGCCTCTATTCACTGGAGTTTAATAGGATGAGCTGGGACCGCATTGAAAGGCCTTGATAGAGTAGATGTAGAGAGGATGTTTCCGCTAGTGACAGAGTCCAGGACCAGAGGTCAGTGCCTCTTATTCTGAAGGAGGAGATGAGGAAGACAGTCTTAGTCTTTAATCAGAGGATGGTGAATCTGTGGAATTCTTTGCCACAGAAGGTTGTGGAGGCCAAGTCAATTGATATTTTATAAGGCAGAGATAGATAGAATCTTGATTTGGTGGGGTGTAAGGGGTTCTGGAGAGGAGGCAGGAGAATCGGGTTAGAAGGGAAAGATAGATCAGTCATGCTTGAATGGCGGAGTAGACCTGATGGGCTGAATGGCCTCATTTTGTCGCTATTACTTACGAACATATGAACATGATGTGGTTGCAATGAGACAAGCAGATTCTACTGGATATTAAATTTTTGTTTGGTGAATTTATTCTATCATTTAAAATGGTGTGCCATAGATTTGTTTGCATGGAATAGTGTCAAGTTACATAAATAGTTAATTATATTGGGGATCTTTTACGTTACAGTGTTATGGGGTAGACATTTGCGCTCAGGTTCACATTCTCGACTACATATTGTATTCTATTCCCAAAATATGTTTTTCTGTCCATCTGAAGATACAACATTGTTACTCAACAACAAGAATGCAAAAATTGAATCATGACTCCATTTTGGTCTGTCTCTGTAACTCAAAATTAATTTTACTCCATGAATTTTCCTTCTTAAAATTTCCGAAGTATCTAATTTTAACACCTAATTCTAATTTAGTGGCTTTTTCTTCTTTGGCTGTGTTTGCTTGAAAAATTTGATCTGGGATTCCTTAGACTTCAGAGATACAGCGTGGAAACAGCGCGGAAGCGCACGCTGACCACCAATCACCAAATCCTGCACATTAGGGCAAATATATAATTTACAATTAACCTATAAACATGTACATATTTGGCGTGTGGGAGGTATCCGGAGCACCTGGAGACAACCCACACAGGCACAGGGAGAACGTGCAAACTCCCTTCACACAGCACTCACAGTCAACGTTGAACACAGGTCACTGGCGCGGTAAGCAGCAACTCTACCTCTGCACCACTGTGCCACGATTCTAAGCACCAATAAAGACAGAAAAGGAGGAACAGAGCATGGGAAAAGGAAAAAGAGAAATGGTCCAGGGTGCAAGGTGCTGGAAGGGGTGCAGAGAAGGTTCACCAGGACGGTTCCTGGGACGGAGTGTTTCCGTTATGAGAAGACACCAGAGAGGCTAGGCATGTTTTCCCCGGAGTCGAGGTACATCATTGACTTATATAAAATAAACACAGATACAGAAAGGGGAGACTGTGTCTGAATCATTTGCATGAAACGAGGGTGACAGTTAACTGTTTCTTTATTCACAATTAAATCGCAAGAACTCGTCAGGTGACGAGAACAGTCAAGCAAGAGACTGCTCTACAGACTCAAAGCATGCAGCCTTTTTATACCAGATTTGACAGGGACATGTAGATTTGTTCACTCTGTTGGGTATTATGATCCAGTATTCTGCCCTTACCGCTAGCCTACACAGCTTTATCACCAAGAAACAAGACATGTAGATGTTCAAGTTGTTGAATTTGAGGGTTCGTATGACCAGACGTATTTCAAGGGTTTCAAGGTCTGTTTATTGTCACGTGTACCAATTAAGATACAGTGAAACTCGATTACCATAGAGCAAGACTAAAAAAAAGCAACAAGACACACAACTACCTAAAAGTTAACATAAACATCCACCGCAGCAGATTCCCCACAATCCGCACTGTGATGGAAGGCAATAAAGTCAAATCTTCTTCCCTCTTTATTCTAGCGCCGATGGGAAACTTTGTTGAATTAAAGTTCAGTTCCCACTGTACGAAGTGCTGCCCATGCTCATGACAAGATAGAAGAACAGCTCAATTCCCACATTTCCCAGAACTGTGGAGGTCAAGTCAGTGGATATTTTTTAAGGCAGAGATAGATAGATTCTCGATTAGTACAAGTGTCAGAGGTTTTGGGGGAGAAAGCAGGAGAAGGTGCGTTCAACAATTGACAATAGACAATAGGTGCAGGAGTAGGCCATTCAGCCCTTCGAGCCAGCACAGCCATTCAATGTGATCATGACTGATCATCCCCAATCAGTACCCCATTCCTGCCTTCTCCCCATATCACCTGGCTCTGCTATCTTTAAGAGCCCTATCTAGCTCTCTCTTGAAAGCATCCAGAGAACCTGCCTCCACCACTCTCTGATGCAGAGAATTCCATAGACTCACAACTCTCTGTGTGAAAAAGTGTTTCCTCATCTCCGTTCTAAATGGCTTGCCCCTTATTCTTAAACTGTGGCCCCCGGGTCTGGACTCCCCCAACATCGGGAACATGTTTCCTGCTTCTAGCATGTCCAAACCCTTAATAATCTTATGTTTCAATAAGATCCCCTCTCATCCTTCTAAACTCCAGAGTATATAAGCTTAGCCGCTCCATTCTCTCAGCATACGACAGTCCCGCCATCCTAGGAATTAACCTTGTAAACCTATGCTGCACTCCCTCAATAGCAAGAATGTCCTTCCTCAAATTAAGGGACCAAAACTGCACACAGTACTCCAGGTGTGATCTCCCTAGAGCCCGATACAACTGCAGAAGGACCTCTTTGCTCCTATATTCGATTCCTATATTCTAGTTATAAAGGCCAACATGCCATTCACTGTCTTCACTGCCTGCTGTACCTGCATGCTGACTTTCATTGACTGATGAACAAGGACCCCCAGATCCTGTTGTATATCCCCTTTTCCCAAATTGACACAATTTAGATAATAATCTGCCTTCCTGTTTTTGCTACCAAAGTGGATAACCTCATATTTATTCACATTAAACTGCATCTGCCATACATCTGCCAACTCACCCAACCTGTCCAAGTCACCCTGCATTCTCATTGCACCCTCCTCACAGTTCACCCAGGGTTGTGTCATCTGCAAATTTGCTAATGTTACTTTGAATCCCTTTATCTAAATCATTGATGTATATTGTAAAAAGCTGCGGTCCCAGCACCGAGCCTTGCGGTACCCCACAAGTCACTGCTTGCAACCCTGAAAGGGACCCGTTAATCCCTAATCTTTGTTTCCTGTCTGGCAATCAATTTTCTATCCATGTCAGCACTCTACTCATGTCAGCCCTTAGAAGGGAGAGATGAATCAGCCATGAGTAAACTTGATGGGCCAAATGCCCTGATTCTACTCCTATCACTTATGACCCTATGACATGCTTAAACCTATTCCCCTTGTCAGAAGTGAACAAAATTAGAGGACATAAAATTAGGATCAACGGTTAAAGATGTAGAAGAGAACCGAGGGAATTGTGTTTCACCCAGGGATTAGTGAGTACCTGGAATGCACTGCCAGCGAGAATAGTGTAAGCACATTACAACCACATTCGTAAAAGCAGACAATATTTATGTTTCTCGAGGTGAACTTGAATTGTCTAGGCATAGTCAATTTGAGTTTATTGTTAGTATATATGCACACTACGGTGAAGGACAGGTACAATGAAAATCTGACCTTGCAGCAGCACCATGGGGATATAGACCCATAGAACACACAAACAGATTATACATAAATTATATGAGAGTGAAAATGTAAAAGACAGCAAAAACAAGTAATTGTTGCAAAACCACAATTAAAATAAGTCCACTCTCATCCTTCTAAGTCCAAGAGGTGGACTGATGAGTTCCATAACTGAGGTAGGATTAATGTTGCACAGATCAGTTCAAGCACTGATTGTTGCGGGAAAGTAGCTGTTCCTAGTCCTGGTGGTGTGGGTCTTCCAAGTTCTGTAGCTCCTGCCGCATGGTTGCAGGGAGAAGAGGGCATGGCTTGAATGGTGGGGATACCTGATGATAGGTGCTCACTTAGGCGATTTTTCAGCGGACTGCCGGTGACTGTCAAGTTCCCGGCAGTCGCCTGAAAAACCGGGAACTGGAACGGCGACTGTCAGAGTGGAACATACACACACTCACACAGACACAAACACATTGAAAAGGCGGGGGCCAGGGAAAGCGGGGGAGCGCTGTCTGAAATTCACACGATGCAAAGCCAAGGTGATACAGACACATACCGCGATGAACAGGAAGGTTAAGACGGCTAGCACAGTGTCCAGTAAGTCCTTTAAAAGAGGGGGGAGGGGAGAAGGTGGGAGAAGGGAGGAGAATGGGGGGAGAAGGAGTGGAGACTTACACAGATGGCGGGCATTTAACATTACCAGTCAGTAATGAAAACTCGTTATGAAAACTCGTGCTTATGTTTTTTTCCCCCAATGAGCCAATGAAAATGCCCGGTCAGCAAAGGCGATTAACTAAAACTACCTGTGGCTACCTCGACTACCCATAACTACATGGTGACCCCACTACAACTGCACCTACGAGTACAGGATTATCAATTTTCTCCATGGCGACCAATTTATGGTCGCAGAAAATCTTTCAACATGTTGAAAAATTTGCGGCAACCATATTCAGGCCTCGACTAGTTCCCAGAATGCGGGAATTCCTCGAGACCATGAAGGAGACTCACGAGAGACCACCAACGAACAGGTGGCGACCATGTGGCGAGCGCAGAGTCCCCTGCACTCGCCTAAAATGTCGCCTAAGTGGGTCAGAAGGAGGAGACTTGGAGAAGGTCCACCTGAGGAGACTTAAGAAGGTCCACCTGTCTCCCCAGATTCTGGTGAACTTCTACCTCTGCACCATCGAGAGCATCCTTACCAACTGCATCACAGTATGGTATGGTAACTGCTCTGCCGCAGACCGGAAAGCTCTGCAGAGGGTGGTGAAGATCGCCCAACGTATCACAGGCTCTTTACTCCCCTCCATTGAGTCTGTCCATAGTAAACGATGCCTGCGCAGGGCGCACAGCATAGCCAGGGACAGCTCACACCCCAACCATAGACTGTTTACCCTCCTCACATCCGGGAGACGCTACAGGTCCCTCCGCTGCCATACCAACAGGCTCAAGAACAGCTTCTTCCCTGCAGCTGTCACATTTCTCAACGCTGCACCTCAATGACTGGCTGTCTCCACCCCTCCCCCCGGACTATCCAATCACCAGCCAATTGCACGGATACCACTGTAAACAGTGGCTTGCAAAAGCTTTCATACCCCTTGAACTTTTCCACATTTTGTCACGTTACAACTACAATCGTAAATGTATTTTATTGGGATTTTATGTGATAGACCAACACAACATGGTGGATAATTGTGAAGTGGAAGGAAAATGATACATGGTTTCCAAATTTTATTACAAATATAAAACTGAAAAGTGTAGCGTGCAAAAGTAATCAGCCCCCCTGAGTCAATACCTTGGAGAACCACCTTTCGTTGCAATTACAGCTGCAAGTCTTTTGGGGTATTTCTCTACCAGCTTTGTACCTCTAGAGACTGAAATTTTTGCCCATTCTTCTTTGCAAAATAGCTCGAGCTCAGTCAGATTGGATGGAGAGCGTCTGTGAACAGCAATTTTCAAGTCTTGCCAGAGATTCTCAATTGGATTTAGGTCTGGACTTTGACTGGGCCATTCTAACACATGAATATGCTTTGATCGAAACCATTCCATTGAAGCTCTGGCTGTATGTTTAGGGTCATTGTACTGCTGGAAGGTGAACCTCCACCCCAGTCTCAAATCTTTTGCAGACTAACATGTTTTCTTCCAAGATTGCCCTGTATTTGGCTCCATCCATCTTCCCATCAACTCTGACCAGCTTCCCTGTCCCTGCTGAAGAAAAGCATCCCCACAGCATGATGCTGCCACTACCATGTTTCACAGTGGGGGTGGTGTGTTCAGGGTGATGTGCAGTGTTAGTTTTCCGCCACACATAGCGTTTTGCATTTAGGCCAAAAACTTCAATTTTGGTCTCATCAGACCAGAGCATCTTCCTCCACATGTTTGTTGTGTCCCCCACATGGCTTGTGGCAAACGGGACTTCTTATGGCTTTGTTTCAACAATGGCTTTCTTCTTGCCACTCTTCCATAAAGGCCTGATTTGTGGAGTGCACGACTAATAGTTGTCCTGTGGACAGATTCTCCCACCTGAGCTGTGCAGCTCCTCCAGAGTTACCATCGTCCTTTTGGCTGCTTTTCTGATCAATGCTCTCTTTGCCCGGCCTGTCAGTTTAGGTGGACGGCCATGTCTTGGTAGGTTTGCAGTTGTGCCATACTCTTTCCATTTTCGGATGATGGATTGAACAGTGCTCTGTGAGATGTTAAAAGCTTGGGATTTTTTTTATCACCTAACCCTGCTTTAAACTTCTCCACGACTTTATCCCTGACCTGTCTGGTGTGCTCCTTGGTCTTCATGATGCTGTTTGTTCAATAATGTTCCCTAACAAACAGAGGCCTTCACAGAACAGCTGTATTTATACTGAGATTAGATTACACACAAGTGGACTCTATTTACTAATTAGGTGACTTCTGAAGGCAATTGGTTTCACTGGATTTTATTTAGGGGTATCAGAGTAGAGGGGGCTGAATACATTTGCATTGCACACGTTTCAATTTTTTATTTGTAAAACAATTTGAAAACAATGTATCATCTTTCTTCCACTTCACAATTATGTGTTACTTTGTGTTGGTCTATCACATACAATCCCAATAAAATACATTTACGTTTGTGGTTGTAACGTGACAAAATGTAGAAAAGTTCAAGGTGTATGAAAACTTTTGCAAGCCACTGTATGTATAGATGTATATACTCATACTACTGCGCAATTGCTTGTTTATTCGTAAGTTTGCTCTTCGGAGATACCAACTGCATTTTGTTGTCTCTGTATTGTACACTGCACAATGACAATTAAAGATTGAATTGAACACCAAAGGATATGGTTTTCATAGGTACAGGAGTAGGCCATTTGGCCCCTCGAGCCTGCACCGCCATTCAATATGATCATGGCTGATCATCCAACTCAGTATCCCGTACCTGCCTTCTCTCCATATCCCCTGATCCCCTTAGCCACAAGGGCCACATCTAACTCCCTCTTAAATATAGCCAATGAACTGGCCTCAACTACCTTCTGTGGCAGAGAATTCCAGAGATTCACCACTCTCGGTGTGAAAAATGTTTTTCTCATCTCGGTCCTAAAAGACTTACCTCTTATCCTTAAACTGTGACCCCTTGTTCTGGACTTCCCCAACATCGGGAATAATCTTCCTTCATTTAGCCTGTCCAACCCCTTAAGAATTTTATAAGTTTCTATAAGATACCCCCTCAATCTTCTAAATTCCAGCAAGTACAAGCCGAGTCGATCCAATCTTTCTTTATATGAAAGTCCTGACATCTCAGGAATCAGTCTGGTGAACCTTCTCTGTAGTCCCTCTATGGCAAGAATGTCTTTCCTCAGATTAGGAGACCAAAACTGTACGCAATAGAGGTTTGGTTCAAAATTACAGTATGGACATTTCAATCATTATCACATTGTATTTTTGTTTTATTTTACTAGCTGCAGTTTACTTTCTAAGAAATCTTTCAATTGGCAGGAAAGATTCATGGAATCATTCACAAAATGAAATAGCAAGGACAGAGGTTGTTTGCCTTTGATTTAATGTGTCCATACTGGGAGGAAATGTCCCTCTTTTAACTCCTCTTCTCCCATCCACAGCCTGACACCCGGTATCCATTGTGTAAATTCAGAATTTAGGTGCAGGGTGTAAATGTCAGGTATAAATTCAGGTTTTATGTAGCAACCCTTTGATACAGTTTTGCCCCTTATATCTGGTCCTAATCCAGTTACTGGACGTTCTTAAGTTATTTATATCCTTTTAAAGTATGCGACCCGGAAGATACGGAATCTGCTATGACTATTTGTTTTGCTTCCTTCCATTGGTTTGCTATTTCTACATTAATAAATATTAATAAAGCCTAGGATCCCATAAGGTTTCTCAGTTATCTCAATTTGTCCCACCAGATTCAAAGATGCACACAGGCGCACACGTGATACAATCGATACAATGGTACAATGATACAGCCCCCCCGGATAAGCAAATTCTGAAGATTCACAGCCATCTGTGCGGGAATCTTTCTCCACACTGTAGATTAACCCTTATTAATCCATGCCATTTATAATCTCCACCACACATATGTGCATACCACCTGTTACATGGTATTATGGTACTACATGGCTTTACACTAGCAAGGTCAGCCGGCTCACACACAAGCCATGCCGAGCTGGATGAGAATGGCTGACAGTTTAAATGTTCCTGTTTGCTTATGGAATAAAGATTGATCTTCCACTGTGTGTGTTGTTGAGGATCATTCATAAACATGTTGTCGGAATTAGGAGCCACATCTCCAACTCTTTTGCCTGAATTTATTTTAGTTTATTTTCTTACAACGAACCATCGCTCTGTTATCATGGCAGGATCTTTTTGAAAACCATATCCTTTGGTGTTTGACAGTGAACTTGCCGAACGTTGGCGCATCTTTGAAGTGGAATTCAGAATTTTCATAGATGCTGTCCACCCGGGAGCTGCTCGCCACACCGTTGCATCAAATCTCCTCAACGTAGCAGGCACAGAGGCTGTCCTGCGGGCACAAGATTTCTACTACGCCCCAGAACATACCGATGCGGTAACACATGTTGTGACCCCGGCAGAGTCCATCAGAGACCTCACCTGCCTTCTCCGAAAGTTCAGAGACCTGTGCCAACTTCGCACTAACATTATCATGGAGCACAGTTTTTTTTTCCCGTAGCCAACAAGAGGGCGAGACGGTTGAATCCGACATTGGCGCCCTGAAGAGCATTGCTGCAAGATGCCACTTCCAAGACGGAGATGTACTCATCCACGGCAAACTCGTATATGGCATCCTGAATGACAAGGTGAGAAATGGACTGCTCCGCGATGAGGAGCTTACACTAGATAAGGTTGAACGTGCCTGCCGGGTTGCAGAATACACTGACACCCATATCAAAGCCCTGGGACTGGGATCCCACTCTGCCTACGATGTCCATGCCTTCTATAGGTACCCGGAACAAATATTAACAACCCCTCGAAAACCACCTACAGCCCCAAGGAGAGTAACCGCCCCTCTGGTCCACAATTGTGGAGGCTCACACACAACATTCCATGAGCAATGTCTTGCTTATGGCAAAACTTGCCACTACTGTAAAAAAAAAGGTCACTTTATCCGGTGCTGCCGCGCCTGTGGCAACAGGGCCCAGCTACAACAGTCTCTCTGTGCGCTCGAGCCCATACTTTCCCACGAGGCACTGACTGAAACAGCAGTTCCAGCAGAACCACAGCACCTGCAAGAAGACAGACAAAACATACTTTCCTGTGTACCCAACTCACTGTCCACAAACAGTGATCCCATGCCAACGCTCAGTATCAACAATATCAAAGTCGCTGCAAAAATAGATACTGGGGCAAGATGCAATGTCCTGTCTATCAGACTTCACAAAGAATTCACAACAACAAAACTGTCATGAAAACAAATTCCAGGTTACATCCATTTGGTGGGGGGGAGTTGCAACCGGTTGGTAAGGTCATGTTACAATGCCATCTAATGTCTCAGGTTTACAATCTTGTGTTTTTCATCATTAGAGTGTAAGTGCCCCTCCTTCTGGGCATCGATGCATGTCACGATATGAACCTAGTCTCCTTCGGCAAAACTATGTACCAGCTGTCTATCTCTCAAAGTCCTACCCAACAACTACTCGAACAATACAAAGACCTTTTTGATAACCAGCTGGGCAAGCTTCCGACAGAATATAGCGTTGTAACTGGCAAGGAAGTCATACCTGTCGTTCGTTCTCCTCACCGAATCATGCACGCAATGAAGGATCGCATCAAAGCTGAACTTGACAGAATGGAAACACTGGGTGTGATAGCCCCTGTCAACGACCCCTCCTCCTGGGTCTCCACCATGGTCACAGCAGTCAAGAAGAACAAAGATGAAATAAGGATTTGTATCAACCCTAAAGATTTAAACACTGCCATCAAACGACCACACCACCCAATGTGGACGGTGGAGGATGTCGCAGCCAACCTGGGTAAAGCCAAAGTCTTCTCTGTCCTAGATACAAATAACTCATTTTGGCAAATACTGCTAGAACATGCAAGCTCCATGTCAACCACATTCGCGACGCTTTTCGGACACTACCGATTCTTACGACATCAATTCTGCCAGTAAAGTTTTCCAACGAAATATGGACAACTCTTTACTGGCTACCCATGCAACATAATTGTGGACGACATCCTGATCGCCGAGCGCAATGCACAAGAACATGACTCAAACATGAAGGAGGTCCTGGATCATGCCAGAGAGGTAAATCTCAAATTCAACCCTCTCAAGTGCAGGTTTCGGGCGTGCGGGGAGGAGCGGGGAGGAGTGAGGAGTGGCGGGGCAGTGGGGGGCAGCGGGGGGAGCGGGGGTCAACCAAAGGACTGCAATTTCGGCGGAGTGGGGTGACATCAGTCGCAGCACATGGAACACAGCAAAGGCTGCGCACAGCAGACCCATTGTGACGTCATCAGCGTGACCATCTCATTTTAAGTTTTGTCGGATTTGTGAACATTTTCATAAATAACTCGAGAAATAAAGCATTAATTTTTCAGATAAGGTGCTTTGGACTCCAGGAGTAAAATCTCTACTGGAATATGTTAAAAAAAAATTCACAAAGATGCGATTATACACAAAAAATATACATGCACGCACACATCCAAGATCAGAGTTTTATGGTTATAAGGATAAGGAATAGTTTTGTTTAGAGATACAATGTGAAAACAGGCCTGAGGGCCCAATGGGTCTGCTCTGAACAACAATCACCCATACGTTAGTTTCAGTCTTGCATACTAGGAACAATTTACAGAAGCTAATTAACCTACAAACCTGCACATCTTTGGAATTTGGGAGGAAACAGCATCATCTGGAAAATACCCATGCGGTCACATGGTGAATGTACAAACTCTCTACAGACAGGACATAGTCAGGATCGCACCCAGGACTCTGGCATTATGAGCTAGCAAGTCTACCACAGCACCACAGTGCTGCCCAGTATGACTTCTGTTATATTGCAACTACATCAGCAAAACCATTTGTTTTAATTTTGTCATATTCCTTGGATTTCCATCTAACCCAAATTGCCCCATGCACTGAATGTATTGATGGAGGGCAGTTGAGAGTAAACCAGAGTTGGTGAATCTGGACCTGCATTTCAGTCATACATGGTAAAGCTGACATATCTGTTTCCTTGAGGAGCATAACTCCAATTCAGTTGTCTACTGACCTTGATCCATTTCAGAAATGTATTCCAAAATATTTCAATACTTGAACTTAAATTCCCTGGCTGTCTTTGTGCAATCTGAATTCATATTTCTAGATCAATGTTTGAGATCTCTGTATATCAGTCATTTAACTTAATGGCAACATGACCATATCCCATTATGATCTTGTTTTCAAGTTATGTTTCAAAAATTAAATTCAGATCAGCCAAGGAAAATGTACATGGGATTGTAGCAGTAAATGAACATCAATAGCAGCAATGTAAGAGAAAAGGACAACTCCACTCAACAGGTGGGAAGGGTAAGATGCTGAGGTGGTAGAATTAAGGACTAATTCCTCTGCACTAATATTGTTATTAATGTATTGATTTATTTGCTTGTTATATATTTTCTGTGTGTATTGTGTTACATGTCCATGATGCTACACCATGAATGTTGTCAGTATATATGACAATTAAATCCTCTTCCCTCCATTCTCTTGAGGAGTCAATTCTTCAATTAACAATCCAAGGATATAAAACGATTAAGAGGAAAGAAAGCGCATTGTGTGTCCAAATTTGAACAAATTTCACAACTTCATCAGCCTGACTTTCACATTGCAAAATTCATTGCAATTGCTTGCATTTCATATCACAAGAACAAGGTCATAGCCTCAGCTTTAAAGGACGTTTTTTTAGGAAGGAGATAAGTAGGAATTTATGTTGTCAGAGGGTGTGAATCTGTGGAATTATTTGCCACACAAGGCTGTGAAGGCAAAGTCAGTGAATATATATGCAGAGAAAGATTCTTGATTAGTATGGGTGTCAGAGATAATGGGGAGAAGACAGGAGAATGGGGTTAGGAGGAAGAGATACATCAGCCATGATTGAATGGCAGAGTAGACTTGATGGGCCAAATAGCCTAATTTTGCCCCTATCACATGATCTTAGGAACAAGTTGGTTAGTCCACAAGGTAGGTATAGACGAAGAACATGTGTTCTCATTAATACGTACATGCACAATCTTCACTTCCATCTTTTCTTGGGGGTGTCCTGACACAAAGTGTTGTCTATCTATGTCCTCCAGGGACACTGACTGACCCGCTGCGTTACTCCAGAACTTTTTTATTTTTCTGTGACAGCAAGTGCTTATGCCTGTAAGAATGGAATATCTTGGCATTGACTCGTTTACTTACCAACTTGTTACAGTTGTAGATTACCCATTTTCAGAAACGTTTGTTGATTCCAAGACCAAGTTGATCTTTGGAACCTTGAACAGTATGATTCTCTGAGCAATGTTTGATTTTTGTGCAATAAATTATCAATTTTTAAATACTGTGCCGTTTTGAAAAGAATCAGTTACTTTTTTCCAATCTGAGAATTATGTTTCAATCATAAATTATTAATAATAAGTATCTTTACTGTTTTATTATTTTTAGCAGTTGCAACCAAAACAATTGAGAGCTCATTTTAACCGCTCATACCGCAGTTTTGAATGTCGCAGAAACTGCTCGTACGGTTGACATGCAGAATTTAAACAGGGGAAACTAAATTTTGATCGATGTAATTATAATTCAAGGAAAACGGCACCGTGGTTTTCGAATAGATGAGTAATTACAAGAACACCGATGTGTTTACTCCACCCAAGCTGTTATAATGACCTTTATGGCTGGAATTCTGCACAACTCTCTTCATCGGTCATTTCAATCCACGACAATTTTTTCTGAAGACAAGGCAAATAGGCGGAATTAATTGTATAAATTAAATGTGCACGAGTCAATATACACTGCAACAGACTATACTTTGCAGATTCGGGAATTGATCAGTGCCTTGATTAAATCAAATATATTTACATTTCAAGCGTTCGTGTGTACGCGGTGGGATGAAGACGTTGCAGCGCCTCTTTCTGGCGAGAGCGATCGCAAGTAAATACTTTTCTCAGTTTGTTTCTTGAGCAGTGCAAATGCACAATCTGCACTGAACAGTACATTTAAAAACTGTTGTTCCCACCTCTCGAAAATAGATCACACCGTTCTACCTTCGGTAGGTGAGTGTCAATTGTGCATTTAAACTGACATATTTAACACATTGATGATTTCGAATTAGGGGAAGACCTTTTTTAAATTCAAATTTTTGCATCGCCATCTGATTGTCAATAACGCCTTTATACGCCAGCCAACTGCATCTTACAACAGGCGCGGTGTATGACCACGCAGGTGTGCTCGGATGAGACAATAAACACCGTAAAGCGAAAGTAGAAAAAAAACAGCATATTCAACGTCTTTATTACCTTATCTTGTGTTTGGTGTGAGATAAAGTACAAACTACAAACTAAAGTACAAAGAAGGACAACTGAAGAGGGAGAGTAACAATTAATCCAAGTTATTTCCATATCTAGGATACACAAAAACGAAAACACCAGAGTAATGGCCAATAGTGACATCCGAAATTGTAACGATGCACCAGTGTTCTTATTTTAAAGCCATACCCTTTTGAAATAGCTTAATAACGATTGGGCTGGTTAGTGTTGTTTCGTTGCTTTCCATTAGTAGATGGGCACTGCTTGCCACTGATGTTAACTTTTTTTACAAGTTTGCTGAAGGTACCACCAGAGTGGGCCACATCTCCTACAATGACCAGATGGAGTTCAGAAAGGAGATGATGTAGGAAGGAACTGCCTTGGCAGCATGGTGTTAAGACTCTCTCAATGTCAGCAAGATGAAGGAGTTAGTTATCAATTCTGGATGCATGTTGGAGGATATGCCCCATATCAGCATCAATGCTGCCCAAGTGGAAATGGTATCAACTTTATGCTTCAAGTTCCTTAGCATTAATATTACCAATGATCTGTCATGGAACAACTACATCAATACAACACCAACGCCTCTACTTCTTTAGGAAACTGAGGAAGTTTGGCAAGTCTCCAATGACTCTTACAAACTTCTACATGTGCACATTTGAAAGCATACTGTCAAGTTGCATTGCAGCTTGGTTTGGGAACAACTCTTCCAAGACCGCAAGAAATTGCAGAGAGTTGTAGATGTAGCCTAGCACATCACTGCTGTGAGGGAGGGGGAAGAGCAATGGAGGACCTGGCATGGAGGGACTGCTGAGACGAGGGGAAGTGATGGCGGGAGAAAAAAGATGGACCTGGTACAGGATACTTTGTAACATTGTCGGCACCCTTTATTGCATTCTATGGGTTTGAAAGCAAAGAATTTCACTATGATTTGTCACATGTGACAACACATTAATTAATTAATTAATTAATTAATTCACAGACTAAACTTCTCACCATTGACTCCATCTACACGTCACTCTGCCTTGGAAAAGCAGGTGATATAGTGAGAGACTTGCCCTAACCTAGCCATTCCTCTCTCTCCCAGCTCCTGTCATGCAAAAGGTACAGAAGCTTGAAAGTGTATTCCACCAGACTTAGCAATAGCTTCTTCCCCTCTGTCTTCAGACTTCTGAATGGAGCTGGAGTACTCTCTGATTTACCTCTACCCCATTGCGGACATTGAACTTTGTCTGGGGACTGATGCACTACAATGCTGAGAACTGTATTCTGCACTCTATATTTTGCACTTTGCACTATCTGTTTGACTTGAGTTTGATCAATCTCCTAGAATTTAGGAAATTGAGAGGGGATCTTATAGAAACTTACAAGATTCTTAAGGGGTTGGACAGGCTAGATGCAGGAAGATTGTTCCCGATGTTGGGGAGGTCCAGGACAAGGGGTCACAGCTTAATAATAAGGGGGAAATCCTTTAGGACCGAGATGAGAAGAAATTTTTTCACACAGAGAGTGGCGGGTCTCTGGAACTCTCTGCCACAGAGGGTAGTTGAGGCCAGTTTATTGGCTATATTTAAGAGGGAGTTAGATGTGGCCCTTGTGGCTAGGGGGATCAGAGGGTATGGAGAGAAGGCAGGTACGGGATACTGAGTTGGATGATCAGCCATGATCATATTGAATGGCGGTGCAGACTCGAAGGGCTGAATGGCCTACTCCTGCACCTAATTTCTATGTTTCTATGTTTGATTGCATTTATGCATGGTATATTTGATCAAAATATAGGTTTTCTTTGTACCTTAGTACATGTGACAATAATAAGCCTAAATTGGGACTTTACAAGACATTTGCAAGAAATAATTTTTAATTAAAAAAACATTTTTGTTGCTAGCTTGTGTTTGGCCTCAGCATGGAGCGAGCATAGACAGATAAATGAGGGAATGGAAGGGGAGTTGAAATGGCTTGCAGCCAGGAACTCAAGATGGCCATTGCAGACAGAGCACAGCTGCTTGACAATATGACCTCCTAGTCTCCGCTTGGTTTCAACAATGTAGAGGGGGGGCAAATTGCAAGCACCGACTGCAAGAGACAAAGTAGAGGAAGGCCTGGCAATTTTCACTACCACTGTTGGAGGTACTACACTCTCACTATATCTCCTCCCTCACCATCCTGACCTAAATAGCCCCTTCAGTTGATGGAGAGCATTATGGCGTTCAGAGAACTATCGCGATGTGGCCACCTTTGCATCGACGTTTCTCTCTACATTTCAAGATTTTGTCACCCAAAATGTTTTAACCTTAGTACTTTGTTTTTGTTGTAAATTAATATCATGATGGGCCATCCATTATTTTAAACTGATTCTTGGTCAGTAGGGCTTCAGAGTACATTTTAATCTGCATTTTATGTTGAGTGGATTATCACCTTGTTGTGGTGGAGAAGCTTGTGTGGACCTGAGAGCGATGCCGTCTGGAGCTATGCTGCCGTTAGGGCCACCCATGATGGTATGGTTGAGGGGGAGTTCTCTGACAAAGAGCAATCCAACCAAGACCTCAACGGTGGAACAGACGGAGGACGTTGGCTGACCGTAGTGGAGCATCACAACGCCTGGGAAGGCGGATGAAGGCAGCAGCAGAAAAGGGTCTCCGGTCATCTTGGACTCCATGACACTGGATCCTGATCTGTCAAGGAAGGTGAGGTGGCTGTCTGTGCACCAGTCTCCCCACATTAATAAAGTCACGCACAAGCTTCCTCCATCTAGGGAATAGCACCCTGGAGATGCCAATGGTCAGCCATGACCGAAGGGGGCCTAAGAATGTTGGATGCCATCATTACATACACAAGGCCCCTAATGTTTCTTTCTAAATCCTCCTGCATTTTTTTACATTGGTGAGTGACAGTCTGCCTTTTAATGTAGCAGGTTCCTATTCAATGACACTCTCTCACTCTCTTACTTCTTGGCTGCTCTGGGCCTTTGGGGTCATCTCAGCTGTGACAGTCTTGATCATAATGCAAATAATCTCACCATCTTTATCACAGCAAATAAAATAAAACTGGGCAGCTGTGCTAAAGTTAATTCAATAACAACTTTTCACACTTACAGACTCCTCGAACTTTGTCAAAGCTGCCAAAATATCACCACTCAAAAATTTACATTTAAAGAAATTGGAATCCAATTAACTTTGACTATTCCAGCCTGACAGTTATCTGTGTTATGTTTTTTCAAGCAAAGTGTAAGATAAAACATTTCAAATGTTTCCATGCATTAATTTTCCAAAAGCATTCTGATTTAGATACTGGGAACCTAATTTAGCATTGTCGGGTTTCCTTCCAGGAGGTTCCAAATATTCCCCATCTCGTGAAATGTAAATGAGTTTTTACCTGTAAAAAGTTTGACTCAAATGACCAGGCCTTCTAAGGTGAGATGCATGTTTTTGGCGCCTTGGGCAATTAGAATAGAAGTGCTAAAGCTGAAGTAAAATAAATGTCATAATCAAGAACGAGTCTTGCCCATGTCACTCCCTCTTCTTCTCTCTCCCATCAGGCAAGAGGTATAGAAATGTGAAAACGCATACTTCCAGGTTCAGAGACAGTTTCTTCCCAGCTGTTGTCAGGCAATGGAACAATTCTATCACCAACTGGTCCTAATCTACCATGTACCTACCATGTACCTCATTGCAGACTCTCGGACTATCGTTGTTTAGTTTAGTGATACAACGTGGAAATAGACCCTTTGAACCCCATACAGTAACACTATACTACACTTTAGGGACAATTTACATTTTTTGCCGCAGCCAAATTAACCTACAACCTGTACATTTTTGGAGTGTGGAAGGAAACCGTAGCACACAGGGAAAACCCACATGGTCACGTGGAGAACGTACTAACTCCGTACAGACGGCACCCGTCGTCAGGATCAAACCAGTGTCTCTGGGCTGTAAGACATCAACTCTACCTCTGTGCCACCATGTCTCCCCAAATGAATCAGACTTTACTGGACTTTATCTTGCACTAAACGCTATTCCATTTACCCTGTATCTGTACACTGTGGGCCGCTGGACTGTAATCATGTATAGTCTTTTCGCTGATCCCAACAAAATAAAAGTCTCACTGTACCTCGGTATATGTGACAATAACAAACTAAACTTGCAGAGTTGGCTTTGATCAGGACTGAAAATGCTATCTCAAAGGCACTTAAAGTGAAGATGTGTTATGGTCCCAATATCGTCTTTACTGAAAATAACCGTAGTACAAAAGATACTCTCATCATTAGTCTTTCCCAAACAGTATACAATCTAACAATGTTTGCAGAAGCCACAATGTCAGGTGATATGGCTGATAAAAATGCCACTTAGCAGGAGGTGTTGTTCTGGATATGACAGATTTCACATTGGTGAGGAATATAAATTTGACTCTCTACTTAGCTCTGTTATTTTTGCCTGAGGCATGTATGATGTGAAGATCATGAACAAAATAACAGGAGAATCATTTCATTCTGAAGTATTAACATTCCTTACCTTAATGATAAAATTACAAACTGTTGACTTCCCTTTCTATCAGCCATTAAGTTATACTGTGATTATTAGTGATGGAACAGGGCTTGCAACAAACAATATTTTACATTAAGAGGTTTATTTTCTCAGTGTTTATTTGCTCAACATTTTCCTGTAAAAGCAAAGAGATTTCTCCATCAAGATGCAATGTGTGTAGAGTGGTCATATAATACAAATTGATTATTCCCCCAGCAGGCCACAATGAGTGCAGGATGTGTTATATAATACATATTGATTATCTATCTATCTATCTATCTATCTATCTATCTATCTATCTATCTATCTATCTATCTATCTATCTATCTATCTATCTATCTATCTATCTATCTATCTATCTATCTATCTATCTATCTATCTATCTATCTATTCTATATACTATTACTAAAACTTTCATCTTGACCACTTCCGGTCTACGTTGTAAATAAATTTGCGCAACGATCAGTTATACTTGGTAATTGGACCAGAATAGTGCAAGTCAAATTACCAAATGTGCTCTTCTATTAGGTCCATTGTAGATCGTTGGTAAGGTAGGCTTGTGTTTAAGATTGTGCAAGATGGTTCAAGAGCCTGGTGGTTGATGGGAAGAAGCTGTTCTTGAACCTAGAATCAACGGTTCTCGGGCTTCTGTACTTTCCTCATGGTAAAAGTGAGATGAGTACATGGCCAAGGTGATGCGTCCTTTACATCCTTTTGGTCGGGAGCCCAATACCCATGGTGCAGTACCCAGCCAAAGTCCACCACTTTCTGCAACCTCCTTCAGTTCTTTGGTGTTTGAGTTACTGAACTAGGCCTTGAAGCAACCAGTTAGTGTGCTCCATTGTACACCTGCCAAAGTTTTGATAGAATATTCAGCGACATGTGGAATTGCCTCACATTTCTGAGGATGTAGATCAATTGATGGACTTTGTGATTACACCAAATGGTACAGTTTTTAGAAGGACAAGGAGCAGCATGAGAACATTATGCATTGTTGTTTGGATAGATTGAAAGGTTATTATGTGCAAATTTGTTCATAACATCTAAAATAATATTTAGTCTATACCTGGAGGTGAAGTAATTACAAGGCTGTGGGAGTGGTTTTAGATGGCTAACCCTACTACTGAGTTAGCACAGTAAGTTGATTTGCTTCTTCCTGTGAAGTACAGTTGTATTTTTGAGAGCGTCATGGAGTCATCCAGCATGGATACAGGCACTTTGGCCGAAGTTGCCCATTCCCAACTGTTCGCATTTGGCCCATATCCCACTAAACCTGTCCTATCCATGTCCCTGTCCAAATGTTTCTTAAATGTTGCAATACTACCTGACTCAATTACCCCCTCTGGCTCCTCGTTCCATACATGCATAACCCTTTGCGTGAAAAAGTTCCCCTTCAGGTTGCTATTAAATCTTTTGATCCTCACCTTAAACATATGTTGTCAACCACTTCCACCTCCACACCATTGATGCTGGTTGGGACATGTATTCACAGTGGTTGCTCTAGTCTATAGCTAGCTCCTTCCCTCTGCGCATCCCTCTGCAATTGGATCCTTGACTTCCTCATCCACAGACCTCAGTCTATTCGAATTGGAGGAACCACTTCATGGTGGTTCTTCCTGTGGAGGAACCACAGTGAAGAAAGCAAATGGTATGTTAGCATTCATAGCGAAAGGATTTGAGTATAGGAGCAGGGAGGTTCTACTGCAGTTGTACAGGGTTTTGGTGAGGCCACACCTGGAGTACTGCGTACAGTTTTGGTCTCCAAATCTGAGGAAAGACATCCTTGCCATAGAGGGGGTACAGAGAAGATTCACCAGACTGATTCCTGGGATGTCAGGACTTTCATATGAGGAAAGATTGGATAGACTCGGTTTGTACTCGATGGAATTTAGAAGATTGAGGGGGGATCTTATAGAAACCTACAAAATTCTTAAGGGGTTGGACAAGCTAGATGCTGGAAGATTGTTCCCGATGTTGGGGGAGTCCAGAACAAGGGGTCACAGTCTAAGGATAAGGGGGAATTCCTTTAGGACCGAAATGAGGAAAACATTCTTTACACAGAGAGTGGTGAGTCTCTGGAATTCTCTGCCACAGAAGGTAGTTGAGGCCAGTTCATTGGCTATATTTAAGAGGGCGTTAGATGTGGCACTTGTGGCTAAAGGGATCAGGGGGTATGGAGAGAAGGCAGGTACGGGATACTGAGTTGGATGATCAGCCATGATCACATTGAATGGCGGTGCAGGCTCGAAGGGCCGAATGGCCTACTCCTGCACCTATTTTCTATGTTTCTATGTTTCTATCCTCAGTAACAATTAGTACAGGAGCAGCTCAAGGCTGCGTGCTCAGCCCCCTTCTTTACTCACTCTATACCCATGACTGCGTAGCCGGACATAGTGCGAACTCCATCATCTAGTTCGCCGATGACACCACTGTTGTTGGATGAAGCACAGATGGGGATGAGTCAGAGTATAGAAGTGAGTTTAACCGACTGACCAAATGGTGACAGCACAATAACCTGGCTCCCAACATCAGTAAGACCAAGGAACTGATTTTTGACTTTAGTAGGGAAGGATGAGGACCCACAATCCTGTTTATATCAATGGAACAATGGTGGAGAGGGTCAATAACTTCAAGTTCCTGGGCATGCATATATCTGAAGATTTTCCCTGGACCCTGGACCAATGCAATTGTAAAGAAGCACATCAGCGACTCTACTTCCTGAGAAGATTACGGAGATTCGGCATGTCAAAGAGGATTCTCCTAAACTTCTACAGGTGCACAGTAGAGAGCATTCTGACTGGTTACATCGTGGCCTGGTTTGGCAACTTGTACATCCAGAAGCGAAAAAGCCTACAAAAAGGTGTGACCACTGCCCAGTCCATCACCGGCTTTGACCTCCCCATCATCGAAGCGATCTATCGTAGTCACTGCCTCAAAAAGGCAGCCAAAATCATTGAGGACCCACACCATCCTGGCCACACACACATATCTCACCACTGCCATCAGGAAGAAGGTACAGGAGCCTGAAGACTGTCATGTCCAGGTTCGGGAACAGCCTCTTCCCCACAGCCATCAGGGTATTAAACACAACGAAACAGCTACAAGCTCTGAACTGCAAAATACTATTATTATTTGTTATTTGCACTATATTTGTTATTTATTTAACTTTTTTTTTTCCCGTTATATACAATGTTTACATATTCAAATATTCTGTTGTGCTGCAGCAAGTAAGAATTTCATTGTCCCGTCCGGGACATATGATAATAAAACACTCTTGACTTGACTCATGGCATTGAGGAAGAGGTTATTGTCCTGACACAATGTCACTAATTTCTCCAACTCCTGAATGTACTCTGGTTTGTTTGTGGTTAGGCCTACTACAGTGGTGTCGTCTGCAAACTTTTAGATGGAATTATAGCTGAATTTGGCCACAATGACTGAGAATGTAACCTTGCGGTGCACTGGTGTTGAGGATTATTGTGAGAAGGCGCTGTCACCTATCCTCATTGTTTGAGGTCTGTGAGTCAGAAAGTCAAAGTTCCAGTGGCTGATTTCCAGTTCCAGGAGTTTGTAGATGCGTTTGGATGGGTTTCTGGTGTTGATGGCAGCTATAGTCCATAAATAGGAGCCAAACATTGGAAGTTTCGTCATCAAGATGTTTCAGAGGTTAGTTTATGGGATATGATGTCTGCTGTGGACCTTTTGCAATGGTCAGCAAACATCAGAGAATCAAGGCTGGCAGGGAGGCTGGAGTTAATCGGGAAACTCCCATGAACAACGTGATAAGGATCGAATAAAGTGGAGTGTGTATTAAATGTTAGCTGAGCGTCCTGCTCTTCTTTGACAAGGTGCTTTTGGTTGTTTTCCACAATGTGAGAGAATATCTTATCTTGGACGATCTGCTCAAGAATGTCAACTGAATACAAATGCAAGCACTTTTGTCCCTGTCTTCCTGGAGTGGAACTTGAACTTGAATCGTTGTAACTGAGAGGCAAGAATGATAACAAGTAAACCATGGACAGCACAGCCATCAACCAGTCATAATATTCTGTCCTGCAGTAAGGAATATCCAATCTTATTAACCACCTGCATCTTAATTTGAATCACATTATTATATCTCTATTTAATAATTTGCGATGTCATCACTTGATCCTCTGAGAGGTTTGGGTGTAAATTTCAAATAACCAGAACTAACTTTGGGCCTATTTCTAGAATTGCTTTTTCTGCCTAAAATGATGGCAACAGAGTGAACACATGCACTGAGAATCTCCGCTAATGAAAATTTGAAGAAGGAATATGTCCACTATACAAACTGGTGGTTCTATGGATCTTCACAGACAATCATTTCAGCTACAGCTCTATTGATGGAGTTTTTATCTTTAAGATGTAAAGAATCTAGATTCAAGTCCCATTCTAAAGACTTGAACTTTGATACTTAATCTACTATTCCAATCCAGTCCTGGGAGGGTCCAGCATTGTTAAAAGTATGGATTTTTAAATGAGATGCTAATGCAGCTAGATGTAAATTTTGCCTGGATGCTATTTCAACGTGGAGGAGGAAGTTAACTACAATGTCCAATAATTAACTTTCAACTGGTGTTGTAAAATGCACTAACCTGATTATTAACGCATGTCTACATGCATAAGCTTACTGTGTCTCAATTTGCTGCTATATTTCCTAAAATATAATAAATGAAGTACTTTTAAGTACGATCACTGTTGTAAATGCTTTGGAGTTTCCACAGGGATTGAAAAGCACAAAATGAGTGTAAGTGTTTATCCTTTCATCACTACAGTCATTGTCTTCAGTGGTTTCTGGAATTTGAATTCAGAGAAGTCATTCATTTTAGATTGGCTGCCAAAATATTGATGTGTAAATCTGTTTTAAGTATTAACTGCTGATGTTATCCAATACAAATTATCTTGGACCTTTGAATTTTAATTTGAAGGCCATCCATTGTGCTTCATTTGATAGCAGGGGACCGGCGGTCAAATAAGGTGGAAGAACTTAGTGAAATCCAGGTTAGCCGAGAAGTGGTGTTGGGTAAATTGAATGGATTAAAGGCCGATAAATCCCCAGGGCCAGATAGTCTACATTCCAGAGTATTCAAAGAAGTAGCCACAGAAATAATGGATGCATTAGTGATATTTTTTCAAAACTCCTTAGATTCTGGAGTAGTTCCTGAGGATTGAAGGGTAGCTAATGTAACACCACTTTTTAAAAAAGGCGGGAGAGAGAAAACGGGGAATTACAGACCAGTTGGTGTAACATCGGTAGTGGGGAAACTGCTAGAGTCAGTTATTAAAGATGGGATAGCAGTACATTTGGAAAGTGGTGAAATCATTAGACAAAGTCAGCAAGGATTTATGAAAGATAAATCATGTCTGAGGAATCTTATAGAATTTTTCGAGGATGTAACTAGCAGAGTTGATAAGGGAGAACCAGTGGATGTGCCATATCTAGACTTTCAGAAGGCTTTCGACAAGGTCCCACATAAGAGATTAGTATACAAACTTAAAGCACACGGTATTGGGGGTTCAGTATTGATGTGGATAGAGAACTGGCTGGCAGGCAGGAAGCAAAGGGTAGGAGTAAACGGGTCCTTTTCAGAATGGCAGGCAGTGACTAGTGGGGTACCGCAAGGCTCAATGCTGGGACCCCAGCAATTTACAATATACATTAATGATTTGGACGAGGGAATTGAATGCACCATCTCCAAGTTTGCAGATGACACTAAGCTGGGGGGTAATGTTAGGTGTGAGGAGGATGCTAGGAGGCTGCAAGGTGACTTGGATAGGCTGGGTGAATGGGCAAATGCATGGCAGTTGCAGTATAATGTGGATAAATGTGAGGTTATCCACTTTGGTGGCAATAACAGGAGGGTGGACTATTATCTTAATGGTGGCAAATTAGGAAAAGGGGAGATGCAACGAGACCTGGGTGTCATGGTATACCAGTCATTGAAAGTAGGCATGTAGGTGCAGCAGGGAGTGAAGAAAGCAAATGGTATGTTAGCATTCATAGCAAAAGGATTTGAGTATAGGAGCAGGGAGCTTCTACTGCAGTTGTACAGGGTTTTGGTGAGACCATACCTGGAGTATTGCGTACAGTTTTGGTCTCTAAATCTGAGGAAAGACATTCTTGCCATAGAGGCAGTACAGAGTAGGTTCACCAGACTGATTCCTGGGATGTCAGGACTTTCATATGAGGAAAGACTGGAAAGACTTGGCTTGTACTTGCTAGAATTTAGAAGACTGAGGGGGGATCTTATAGAAACTTGCAAAATTCTTAAGGGGTTGGATAGGCTAGATGCAGGAAGATTGTTCCCGATGTTGGGGAGGTCCAGAACAAGGGGTCACAGCCTAAGTATAAGGGGGAATTCCTTTAGGACCGAGATGAGGAAAACATTTTTCACACAGAGAGTGGTGAGTCTCTGGAATTATCTGCCACAGAAAGTAGTAGAGGCCAGTTCATTGGCTATATTTAAGAGGAGTTAGATGTGGCCCTCGTGGCTAAAGGGATCAGGTGGTATGGAGAGAAGGCAGGTACGGGATACTGAGTTGGATGATCAGCCATGATCATATTGAATGGCAGTGCAGGATCGAAGGGCTGAATAGCCTACTCCTGCACCTATTTTCTATGTTTCTATGTTTCTATACCCCAAATGATCAATGACTTATGTAAGTCTTCTGTAGAAACATTAACAAGAAGCCTGCAGTTTGTCCACACATCGCTACAGGCTGAGCCCTTCCCATTGAAAGCATCTTAGTTACAGAGGATATTGAATTGTTGCTCTACATTCACGTTTAATCACACAAAAATAAGATGCATGGTTTCTTACTTATGGATGACAGGGGAGACCTGATGGAAGTATATAAAATTGTGAGAGGCATGGATAGTGTAGACAGTCAGAACCTTTCCCCAGGATTGAAATCTCAAGGACGACAGGGCGTAGCTTTAAGGTGTGTGGGGCAAAGTTTACAGGAGATGTGCGGGGCAGATTTTTTTTTTAGTATCCGGTGTCTGGAATGGGCTCCACGGGTAGTGGTAAGGGTCGATATGTGGCGTTGAGGAGATTTTTAGATAGGCAGATGGATAGGCATGGTATGGAAGGATAGGGATCACATCAGGAAGAGGAGATTGTTTTAATTTGCCCTCACATTCAGTACGGTCACGGTGAGCCAAAATGACTGTTCCTGTGCGGCACTGCATTATGTTATATGTTCTATTTCTAGGAATTATGAAAATTGTGCGTTCATATCACACTCCAAAGACTGGCCAAAATGAAAACCTAGACTGATACTCCAATGTAGCACTGAGGGCATGCTGCATTGGTGAAGGCATTGAATAATAAATTGGGCTAAAATGGTTTCTCAAAATATTGAGAAAGCGACATATCTTTTGAAAAATACAGTGTGAAAATATGTCTGTCGGCCCACTCAGTCCATGCAAACCATTGATAACCCATGCATTGGTTCCATGTTATCCCACTTTCGCATCCTGTACACTAGGGGCAATTTACAGAAGCTAATTAACCTACAATCCTGCACATCTTTGGGATGTGTGGTTAAACCAGAGCACCCGGAGAAAACCCATCAGGTCACAGAGAGAATGTGCAAACTCTATACAGACAGCACCTGAGGTCAGGTTCGAACCAGGGTCTCTGGTGCTGTGAGGCAGTAGCTCTAATGCTGTGCCACTGTGCCGCCCTATGAGATAAAGCCAAATCAGATTGATGTTAATTTTAAAAGTGATCCAAAGTTGCAGTTTGGGTACAAGTAATAGTGATAGAGGTGCATATGATAGCGTCAGAGATCAATTTACTAGATTAATAAAATATCAATCCAGACTAACAATTCAAAGAATAGATTCCAATCCATCACAACAGTTGTGAAAATTAAATTCCTTTAAAATTCCTTTAATATTTTCAAATTAGTAAAATTCTAATCCTTATTAATGTTAACTGCAAAACGACTGGGTTGACAATGAACTGATTGGTGTTGGAGGAATTCAGTGGGTCAAGCAACACCTGCAGAGAAAATGGAGTCTGAAGAAGTGTCCCGGCCCGAAATGTTGTCTGTTTTTTCCTTCCACAGATGCTGCCTGATCCTCCAGCACTTTCTGCTTAAACTACTAGTTTGATCATTTTTTTCTAAAACATTGATTCATAAATGACGTTCCGGGGAAGAAATATGTCATTCGTACTAAGTATGCAATCCCAGTTGATTGTTAAATGATCAATCAAGTTATTCAATTCAAGGACAAATGTTGATATGTGCATATTTTTTCAGCCTCAGCTGTGGATGCGATCCAATATCTCAAGTTGGGATGAACAAAAAATGCTGGCCTTGTGAACAATTCCCGGATACTAAAAATTTAAACGGCAAAGAAAAACTGCAGGTCTAGGCTAAAAAGTGGAAAGGCTGATGGTAAATTAATTCATTGCTACTCCAAAGTTGACGATAACTGAGATCCACAGATGAAAATTACTGCAGAATGTCAAGTACTTTGTAAAACAGCTCTGGATGTCAGATTGAAATAGAAACCAGCCCCTTGTGGGTTTCAAGCAGAGAGGTTGGTCTTCTCTATAGAGTTGTGAAGTCTCTTGAACTGATTCTGTATATAGAACCCCTTTAATCCAGAGGGTCTGCGTTGCATAGTATGATACTGTAAAAGTGTATGTAAAGCGCACAGCATTTACTGTATTTGTATCATTAGATCATGAGATAGGAGCAGAATTAAGCCATTCGGCCTATCAAATCTCCGCCATTCAATCATGGCTGATCTATTTCTCCCTCCTAACCCCATTCTCCTGCCTTCTCCCCATAACCCCCGACACCTGTACTGATCAAGAATCTATCTATCTCATCCTTCTGTGGCAATGAATTACACAGATTCATCACTTTCTGACTAAAGAAATAAAGGGGGAAAAAAAAAAATTCCTCCTAATCTCCTTCCTAAAAGAACATCCTTTAATTCTGAGGCTAATGACCTCTAGTCCTGGACTTTCCCACTACTGGAAACATCCTCTCCACATCCAATATCCCCAAGCCTTTCACTATTCTGTACATTGCAATGAGGTCCCCCCTCATTCTTCTAAACTCCAGCAAGTTCAGGCCCAGTGCCGTCAAACGCTCATCGTATGTTAACCTACCCATTCATTCTTGTAAACCTCCTCTGGACCATCTCTAGAGCCAGCACATCCTTCCTCAGATATGGTGCCTAAAATTGTTCACAATATTCCAAATGTGGCCTGACCAGCACCTTATAGAGCCTTAGCATTACAACCTGGTTTTGTATACAAGCCCTCTCGAAATAAACTTTATTTACTACTGTTTACTATCTTGAGAATTTTCCAATGCTTTTCACAACGAGATAAGTGGACAAATATGGATGTCACACAAATAAATTAGAAAGGTGTCCCGAAGCCTGGAAAGTTATTTTAAAGTAGGGTCGTAAGTAGGGAAGAAGTGGAATGTTTTAGCATCGCCAATGCCCAAATGTGGGTCTTATAATTGCAAGAAGAGATGGGAAGTTTCATTGAAAAGTATTTGGAGCAAAGGACTTAGAAACATAGAAACATAGAAAATAGGTGCAGGAGGAGGCCATTCGGCCCTTCGAGCCAGCACCGCCATTCATTGTGATCATGGCTGATCGTCCCCTATCAATAGCGCGTGCCTGCCTTCTCCCCATATCCCTTGGCTCCACTAGCCCCTAGAGCTCTATCTAATGCCCCTGTCCCACTTAGGAAACCTGAACGGAAACCTCTGGAGACTTTGTGCCCAACCCAAGGTTTCCGTGCGGTTCCCGGAGGTTCCCGGAGGTTCCCGGAGGTTTTTGTCAGTTTCGACCATTAGGGAGACTGACAAAAACCTCTGGGAACCGCACGGAAACCATGGGTGGGGTGCAAAGTCTCCAGAGGTTTCCGTTCAGGTTTCCTAAGTGGGACAGGGGCATAACTCTCTCTTAAATCCATCCAATGGACTCCACTGCCCTCTGTGGTGGGGAATTCCACAAAATTCACAACTCTCTGGGTGAAAATGTTTTTTCTCACCTCAGTCTTAAATGACCTCCCCTTTATTCTGAGAAATACTGACTCAAATGCTGAAAAGCATGCTGATTGGAACAGATTATGACAGGGTGCACAGCTGGACAGGTAAAAATTGGTGGATAGCGTAGATAATAATTGCTTCAAGAGGTGCAAGAGTGAAAGGCTGGAGTGAAAGTCCATCTGGAGCAACTGGCATTGGCTAAGAAGATAATATGAGGCAGGATAGAACAGTATAGTCTTTCAACACGCAATGTTTGTGTTGACTATGATGCCAATTCAATACATTAACATGCAGATAGTCGATATTCCTCTATTGCCTGCCTATTCATGTGTCTGTCTAAATGCCTCTTAAATGTTGCTATTAATCAGCTTTCACTGGCAGAATGCTGCAGGCACCTAACACTCTTTGTATGGTAAAAAAAAAGAAAGAATTCTAGCCGTCTGAAGAAGGGTCTCGACCCGAAACGTCGCCTTTCTCCATCGCTCCTTAGATGCTCAATGCCTTGCACCAGTTGAGTTTCTCCAGCCTTTTGTGTACCCTCGATTCTCTAGCGTCTGCAGTTCCTTCTTTAACACAACAATCCTTGCCTCATGACTCTCCTTGTAACATTCCCCCTCTCACATTAAAGCTCTGGCTCCTATGATTTGTCATTTCCATCCTGGAGAAAACCACTGTGAAAATGTACCCTATCTATGCCTTATATTTTTTAATGGTGAGTCTCTCCCCACTGTCTGTTAGTCCAGAGAAAACAATCCAAGTTTATCCATCTTTTGCTAATGCTAATACTCTAGTTTAGTTTAGAGATACAGCGTGGATACGGGTCCTTTGACCCGCTGAGTCGACTCCTACCAGCAATCACCTGTACACTAGATCTATCCCACACAGAAGGGACAATTTGCAGATGCCAATTAACCTGCACATCTTCAGAATGTGGGAGGAAACCGGAACACCTGGAGAAACCCATGCAGTCACAGTGTGAACGTACAAACTCCGTACAGACAGCACCCATAGTCAGGATCGAAACCACGTCTCTGGCGATCTAAGTCAGCAACTCTAGCATTGCGTCATGGCGCTGATCCCATGCAACATCCCAGTGAACCACTTTAGTGCCCTTTTCAAAGCCTCCACAGCCTTCCTGTAATGCGGCAACCAGAACCTTACGCAATAGATCAAATGTGCCCAAACCAAAATGTTATACAACTGCAACATAACTTACCAACTTTTACACTCGATGCGCTCACTGATAAAGCATACCTTCTTTTATCACCCTAACTACTTGTGTTGGTACTTTCAGGAAGCTATGGACAGAATAGAATGTGGGAAGTTAAATTCTGAATAACCTGAAGGAGAGCAAGAAGAATATATTGGAAAATTTTCCTAGATATAACAGAAAGGCATAGAAAATTGTTTGGCAATCAGTTGATCGGAGCTCATTGATGAACAGTTTTAGGGGGAAGTTATAAGAATTTATTTCCCGTTCTGGAGGATTTGGGATCTAAAACTTAGTCAAGGTCAAAATGACAAAGAGATTTAGTTCAGCCTGAGTGAATAGTGGAATACATGATGAGGTGGATCCAAAGCTTCACGTTTAGTGATAGAAGGCTTGGGAAATGAGTAATGTCAATAGTTTCAGTCATTCAAATTAGAGACAATTGTAACTCCAAGTAACACTGCTTGGACAACTTCCAGCAAAGAACGGCTCAAAAGAGATGCCGCTGAGGCAGAACTGAGTTGTATCTTTCATTTGAAAGCTAAGTCTATGACCTTTGATAATGTCACCAGGAAAGGAGCATGTAGATAATGAAGAGACGTTCTAGGATAATGCAGCTTTCCACTAGGGGCGCCGCATTGGTGGCAGCCTCTGCCTACAGTCTGTCCGTTTTTTTCTATCTTTTTTAAATTTTAGTTTGTCTTAAAAGTATGTTTTGGAGGGTTCTTTACTTTTCTATGTGGCGGAGTGGGGACAGGGTAAGGGGGAAACCCTTTCCCAGTCACTTCCTGGCGAGGATGCGACTATTCTCCGAGTCGCGTTCTCGCCTCCCTCCTCGTGGCCAACCAACTGATTGGCGCGGCCTTTCCTGCCGGGGACCGGACCAGAGCTTCAGCAGTGGCGGCGCAGCACTGAATTCACCGCTGAGCGGGGCGATGCCTACCTGGATTGCCGTTAGAATCTCCGGAGCGTTGGGCCTGCAGTATCAACATCGTGGAGCTGTGGTTCCTAGAGCTCCCAGTGCAGGCGGCGCTGACTTTTACTTTGCGGAGTCCTGTGATCCCTTAGCCGAGGACTGCCAGCGTGAATCTCTGCCCAGTGCGGCCTGTGGACTTCGGGAGCCGGTAGGAAGTGGCTGATTCGGAGTTCCATGCCGCTGATGTTGTCTTCCCGTTCCGACGTCGGAGTTCCATCATCCAAGCGAGCGGGCTGAGCAGCGTGCCGCCCGTAGTGGCGACTGCGGAGGGCTCTGGAAGCCCTGACCACGGGTGAACATCAAGAACTTCAGAGGAAGAGGACTGACTTTGGTGCCTTCCCTCACAGTGGGAAACTTTGATTCTGCTGTGTGGGGATGTTTTATGTTGAAGTCTATCATGTGTTGTGTTCTTTTTTTATTTGTATGGCTGCATGGTGATCACACATTTCACTGTACCAACTGGTACATTTGACAAATAAATGTATCTTGTACCTTGTATGTGCCATGGATGGAGAAGACATTGTAGGATACTCTATGGTACGTTAGGGAAGCCATAAATAAAATACAATTAAATTTATTAAGCTGTACAACAACAATATTTATTGAAAGAGGATGTAGTGGTCAAAGAGAAAATAAATTGTAGTCAGAGGTTACATTATTTGTGATTTTAATCAGGGCCTTAAAGCGAGTATAACCTCACTTTATCCCTTTCACCTCTAATCCACCATGCACCCCTTGAAATATTAACCACCCCACATTAATGACCAAGATTCAAATAAAGAGTTCCAAAATAGTTAGATATGGCTTTGGGAGAAGTGAATACAAAGTACTTCAAAGGGAAATTGGATATGGAAGAGCAGTTTGCAAGGACAGAAGAATCAATATTTGTTTTTCAGTGAAGGTGATGAAGGCAGATTTGTAAAGAAAATGGGCCAGAAAATGAGGAGATAATACTCTCATGTTACAGGAGGTTCATGAATGCTCCATGGGAGGTAGATTGTTTCACAGGGACATGGGTGTAGGAGATGAATACAAAAAGACACTGACATTGCCAAGGGTTATACTTCCACTTTTTTTTTAATGTTTATAGCTGAGAGTATATACCTGTATGTGAAAATGGCTGGGTGAGGACTTCAGATTGGCAAAGGGTTAGCAGAGGCCACACAAACCTGAAATTACCCAATGTTGTCCGATCTCAGAAACTAAGCAGTCTCATGCCTGGTTAATTCTTGGATGGGATGTTCTCATAGAGGTGTATGATCTTATAGAGGTGCATAAAATCATGAGGAGATTAGATCGGGTAGATGCGCACAGTCTCTTGCCCAGAGTAGGTAAATCAAGGACCAGAAGAAATAGGTTTAAGGTGAAGTGGAAAAGATTTAATAGGAATCTGAAGGTTAACTTTTTCACACAAAGGGTGGTGGGTGTATGGAACAAGTTGCCAGAGGAACTAGCTGAGGCTGGGACTATGCCAACATTTAAGAAACAGTTAGACAGGTACATAGATAGTACAGGTTGGGAGGGATGTGGACCAAACGTGGGCAGATGGGACTAGTGTATCTGGGACATTTTGGCCAGTGTGGGCAAGTTGGGCCGAAGGGACTGTTTCCATGCTGTATCACTCTTTGACTATGACCTGGGAATTGCAGCTACCCTTGGCTTTTTCTCAGTAGAAGTACCTGAGACTTTGTTTAGTGACTTAAGTTATGGTGAAAGATGATAAAACTACTGAGCTTTTCATACAGGCAGAAAAAAAAGATGGTACATGGTAATCTAGAATTTCTTTTGAAGGTTATAAAAGGAATTGTTAAAGTTGATTAAAGTGAATCTTCCCCTATGGTGAAACATTCAATAACTAACAAATGAAAGATAAAATCAGCATGCACCTGATGTAATTTAAATCCATTAATAGAGATGAAAATCAGTTGGAAATTTCAATGCACGACGTGTTAGTAATAAAGGTCATTGGGGCAAACAATACAGAAGTGCTTGGAAATAATTAATTGAACTGCAAGCGAAAAGGGTTGAAAGGAAGGAATATTGTATTTTATACAATCGGGCTGCCCCATAGCACTTCACAGCAAATAAAATGCTTTACTAATGTGGTAAATCATGCAGTCGATTTGCACACAGAAATGTCTTAAAAACAGTAATATGATCATGAATAGAGATGATTTCTTCATCTCGCTGGCGCAGGGGAGCTGACATCGCCCTGATGCAGGAGCTGGATCGCCCTGACACCGGGGGCCCAAAACGCTGTTGGCTACGGAAATCAAAATCGTCCCGTCAACGGAGGGCTCAAAGCCCCCGAGCAAAGGGAAGAAATTGAACTTTTTTTCGCCTTCCATCACAGTGAGAAATGTGGAGGAGTCACTGTGCTGGATGTTTATGTTAAAATGTATTTTATGTGTTCCGTTGCTTTTTATTTGTATGACTGACTTTCCAATGAAATTCTTTGTATGTTGCAAAACATACTTTGCTAATAAAGTATTATTGTGATTGTGATGTTGATTAAGGAATAAATATTGGAGAGTTTGCCAGGGCCATCTTGCTGGACTTCAAAATTTGCATACTCATTTTTCCCATTTAGCTCAGCAGAAAGACAAGGGGTCAGGTGAACTTCGCGGAAAGATAGCATCAGAAAAAAGCGATGAGCAAAGGCTAATCACCTCAAACCATCCACTCAAACTTTTAAGAGGCTTCTAGATAGGCAAGCAATGGGGGAGTATGGCCTATGTGCAGTCAGATGAGGTTAGTCTATCTTGACATTATGTTCAGCACAGCCCGTTCCTGTGTTGTACTTTTTCTATGACTTATGTCCTTTCACATGCAAAACACTGGAATGGGACTTCAGCCAATATGCTTCTGGCTGTTATGTGGGAAAGGGTTTAGAGTGACCACGAAAGGGATACGAGGTTCTTAAAAAAATGTTGTGCTCTCATGACCTGGTGACAATACTTCCACATTGGGCTATGAGTCATAATGTGTGTCATATAACGGGCCTTTGGCCCAACTAGCCAATGCCGACCAAAATGCCCCATCTACGCTAGTCCCGTCTGCTTGCATTTAAACCTATCCTATGGTGCCCTCCATAATGTTTGGGACAAAGACCCATCATTTATTTATTTGCCTCCGTACTCCACAATTTGTGATTGGTAATAGGAAAAAGTCACATGTGGTTAAAGTGCACATTGTCAGATTTTAATAAAGGCTGTTTTTATACATTTTGGTTTCAGCATGTAGAAATTACAGCAGTGTTTATACATAGTCCCCCACATTTCAGGGCACCATAATGCTTGGAACACAGCATTGTCATGTAAATGAAAGTAGTCATGTTCAGTATTTTGTTGCATATCCTTTGCATGCAATGACTGCTTGAAGTCTGCGATTCATGGACATCATCAGTTGCTGGGTGTTTGTAGTGGCCATTTGTCCTGTTTTGCAAGCCATTGATGATGGCAGATGCCTTTAAATTTTAGACTGCCCGTTATATTGTGGGTGGGATTTATGATGTGTTTTGGGCTCAGGTACTTGCGCAGAAGTTTAGTTTTTAGTGTAGTTTGGAGAGCGCAGGAAGAAGGTTAACATAGATTATATTATTCAAAAACTAAACAAAATAAAATCTTTGCAAATGTTTCCCCTATTTGTGATAAATGATTCCTTTGTTTTTTGCATAAAAATCCAAAAATTTTGGAATGAAACTATTGAACTTTTTACAAAATTATTTAAAATAAAATTGAAACCTAACGCAGAACTGATTATATTTGGAACAATGGAAGTCGGCTTTGAGCTGACTTCGTTCCAAAAGAGTTTCCTTAATTATGGCTTAATAACGGCAAAAAAACATACTTACATTTTGGAAAAATGCACCCACACCAACGTTAAACATGTGGATTTCAAATATGTCCGAAACGTTACACCTCAAAGACATAAGATTCATCCTAGCAGGCAAATCAGACCAATTCTTAAAGATTTGGTCTCCATTTATCGACTTATTACAAGCATAATGTGCAACATAATTCTGGAAATAAACTGTTTCGGGACCTGGTGAGGTCTCGAAACAGGTCCCTTTTATTTTCTTTTCTTTATATTTTCCTTTTTTTAATTTTTATTTTTATTTTACTCTTTCTCATGCTTTATGTCTTTATGGGCTCTTTCATTCCACTTTTTCATGTACTATTAATATCACTATCTTATCTAACTTTCTCTATTTTTATTTTTCTTGCTTCTGTTACTTTTCTATTATTAAAATTTAAAACAAGAAGTTGTACATGAAATTTATTATGTTATTTTTGGTTTATACTATTGTACATTACTTCTAATTAAAAAATATATATTTTTAAAAAGGCAGAGAAGTGGTTATCTGAAATTATGTCACAAGTTACATGCTTAGTAGCTGGAAGTGCGAAGCAACAAGGTGCCAGAATGGAAGAAGAATCTTCAAGCTATGAAGAGCCTCAGTTGAAGACCCCCATAGCCCAAGTTCGAATAACAAAGGCCACACCTTCATCACTGCCTGCAAAGTCTGCGGCCAAAAAAGCAGACAGCAGCAGCAGAGGCTGCAGTAGCAGCTCAGATAGGTCAGGATATAAATTTGGTTCTTCAGCCAGTTCAGTTTCAAGGGCTTCTGCTCGGTTGGGAGTTAAAACTGAGCTAGCTGCGCTCTCAATAGAAGCGGATGCCATGAAGAAGAAACATGAGATAGAGCGGGATCAAGAAGCCATGAGTAAGTAAGTAAGTAAGTAAGTTTATTGGCCAAGTATTCACACACAAGGTGCTCCGCCCACAAGTAACAACATGACATACAGTGACATTTACGAATGACTCAGAAAACACTAAACATTAATAATCATAAAACATTAATGATAAAATACCATTGATCAAGCATGTGAACCAACTAAATACCAGATCAAAGGGAGGCTACAGATATTTGGCTGTTGAGTAGAGCAACTATTCGTGGATAAAAACAGTTTTTATGTCTGGCTGTGGCAGCTTTGACAGTCCGGAGTCACCTTCCAGAGGGAAGTGATTCAAAGAGTTTGAGGCCAGGGTGAGAGGGGTCTGAGATGATAATGCCCGCTCGCTTCCTGGCCCTTGCAGTGTACAGTTCATCAATGGAGGGAAGGTTGCAGCCAATAATCTTCTCTGCTGATCGGCCGATTCGCTGCAGCCTCCAAGTGTCGTGCTTGGTGGATGAGCCAAACCAGACCATGATGGAGAAGGTGAGAACAGAATCTACGATGGCCGTGTAGAATTGGACCATCATTGCCTGTGGCAGATTGTGCTTCCTCAGCTGCCGCAGGAAGTACATCCTCTGTTGATGGCAAGGTCCTTGGAGATGATGGTTCCCAGGAACTCCACAGATGTGACTGTAGTGTTGTTGATGGTGAGTGGGGTGAGGGGAGGAGGAGCTCTCCTAAAGTCTACAATCAATTCCACTGTCTTAACAGCATTGAGCTCTCGGTTGTTGCTATGGCACCAGGACGCCAGCTGTAACACTTCATGTCTGTAGGCAGATTCCTCCCCATCCTGGATCAGTCCAATCAGGGTTGTGTTATCCGCAAGTCGTCGGTGCAGTTGTTGGTGTAGAGAAAATAGAGGAGAGGAGAGAGTATGCAGCCTTGACTGGTTGACTACATCATCCACAGATCTATAAGCAAACTGCAGAGGGTCCAGCAGGGAGTTTGTGATATTTTTCAGCTTGGCCAGCACAAGCCTTTTGAGTGTCTTCATGACTACAGAGGTCAGTGCGACAGGCCTGTAGTCATTAAGACAAGTAATCCTTGCCTTTTTGGATACAGGGACAATAGTGGAGACTTTGTAGCAGGCAGGGATAGTACATGTTTGTAGGAACAGTTAAAAATGTCTGTATAAACCGGTGCCAGGTGTTTGGCACAGAGCTTAAGAGTAGAGGGGGAAACATTGTCAGGTCCTGGAGATTTCCGGCTCTTTTGTCCTCTGAAAAGCCTCTCCACCTCCTTTATTTGGCGACAGCAAGAAGAGATGACACGACAACAAGATGAGATGACGCGAAAAGAAGATGAGAAGAGACGATGTAAGAACAACTGGAATTAGACACAAAGATGGCGGTGGCCAAAGTAAAGAAGGGGATACTGGAAAGTGAGGGGTCAAGATGCAGCTCTAGATCGCCAAGGACGATGTGCTCTGGACCAAGAAGAAAAACTGTTCAAAGTGAATTGGCTGTTGTATCAATTCTACAATCGAGGTCTGCCGGATTTCTAGGCTTTGAAAACCTATTGGAACAGAGGAAGATGGGTAAAACTTCATCTCAGCAAATGAGTGCTAGATCAAAACCAATTACTATTGGAGCATCTGTGGATGCTCGAGACAAACCAATAGCGGACACGCTTTTTTGAGGCCTGGTGCTCAGGCTTGATCAATTCCGTTTGAATCACAAAGGCCTGTTTATCAACAGGTCCTTGGTTCTTGGTTACTTGGTCCTCCAACATATTCCAACTGGAATTTAAACTGGAGGTGGGGCCAAGCCAGAGTTATCAGGATGGATTATTGCCACTGTTGATTAGGCAAACTGAATTCAACGAGATCATAGCTCGACAAAATACCTCTCTCATTCTACCACCAGTAGAAATTCCTACGTATGGTGGAGATCCTTTGCAGTATGAAGCATTCGTAAAAGCATTAAAATAAATATTAGAAACAAAAGCTATGGATGAAAAAGAGCGCTTACGATTTCTGGTGAAGTGCACAAGTGGAAGTGTGAAAGTACTTGTAGAAAGTTGTCAGAAGGAGCCAGGTAGCCATGGCTATAAAAGGTGAGAAGATTACTTGAAGAATGTTTTGGAGATGAACAGAGGATTGCTAACGCATACATTGAGAAGGCCCATACTTAGAGCCAAATCAAGCCAGAAGATGGGGGGCATTAAGTGATTATGCAATATTTCTGAGAGATTGTTGCAGCTCGATGAGAAATCTCGGCTACATGGAGGTATGAATCTTGCAAGTAATATTAGAATCATCATTAGCAAGTTGCCCAGAAGAATGAGAGAAAAGTGGAGAGATAAAGCAGGCAAAATTAGAGATGAGAGGAACCAAGTAACCAGGTTACCAGACCTGGTGTAATTTTTAGAAAGGGAAGTACGGTACATGTTAGAGCCACACTACGGGAATATTAAATATTACAAATTGATGGCAACTAACAAAGGTTCTACCTTTACCAAAACTGACGAAAGATCTGAACCTAAGTGAAGTAGTTTTGCTATCACAACCAGACCTGTGGAAAAGACAGATGGAAGAAAAATAAATGTGTCTACTAGCAAGCAAATAAAATTTTGTTTGTTATGCGATGAAGTTGGTCACACCATAAGATGGTGTTGTACATTCAAGATGAAAGAATATGAAGACAAGATGGATTTCTTGAACGAGAAGGGAATCTGTTTTGGATGTTTGAAAAAAGGACATATGGTGAGTGACTGTAAGAATCCTATGATTTGTTTTAAGTGCAATCAATATCATCCTGAAGCACTTCAAACTGAAGAAGAGCTACCAGAGCACCGGGAAGAGGAAGAAGAAGAAGAACTGGAACAAATGGATGATGAGTTATCAGAGTAAATAGAAGAAGAGGAACCGGAGCAAACAAAACAGGGCGAGAAGCCACTACTTGAAATGCTATCACCTTGCCTCAAGTAACTGCTCATATTGGGGCCGGGGTTGAAGCTTGTAATTTTTCTATCTTACCAGTACAGGTAAGGAACAGCAAGATGAATACAGTGTTGCAAACATATGCTTTACTGAATCACCGAAGTTCGACTACCATTACATTACGAGTATGGAGATATCCAGTTTGGACGAAGATAATTTCATACCAATATCTGAAGTGTTTACGCATGGAACTATGCCTGTTGGTCATCAAAATATACCAAGACATGAAGACTTAAAGCAATGGCCTTACCTGAAGGATGTCATGATATCGGAAATAAATTCTAGTGTTGATCTACTTATCAGAATGAATGTTTTGAAGGCTTTGGAACCTATACAGATTATTAGGAGCCAAGGCGATGGACCATATGCTACGAACACCCGACTTGGATCTATGGCTCATTGAAAAGGAACCACAAAATCGAAAATCAGATGAACTATCCTGTCGTTGCTGCTAATCAAATGTCTACTGATGAATTGGAAAAGCTGGTGATGAAGCCATACAATCATGACTCTAATGAAACTACCAGCAAGCCATCTGAAGAGATGTCGAATGAAGAGTTCATGGATATTATGAACTACCCAGTGAAAACTGATGGACACTATTGTGTGGACTCGCCTTTCAAACAAGAAATAATCGTCGTATGGCAGAGTGACGTACCCAGACTTTGAAACGCAAGTTTGGCGAGAATAGTAAATTTCATGAAAAAAAATCATCTCTTTGAAGAATAACTTCTACAAGGATGATTGCTTAAAATCTATGTCTACTGAGCAGGAAGCAATTCTACCAGTAGAACATCTGACTTCTCTTTGCAATAAGGGAGGATTCACACTTTCTAAGTGGAACAGTGACAATTGTGAAAGCATTCCACTAGATGATAGAGCCAAAGAAACCAGGGAGTTGGATTTGGACAAAGATGATCTGCCAATGGAAAGAGCATTGGGAGTTACTAATGTTGTACAATTGAAGTATGTTGACACAGAAGAAAGTTCTGCGAATTAAGTTTCCAGAGAAATGACAGTGAACCGTTTCTTAAGGGATAAGAAATGGATCAATGAACTAAAATCTGTCTGTAAGCCAGACAGAGAATGGCCAAAGCTTGAGCTGGGATTTGAAATCTCTGATAATGATTCGGACATTAAATCAAACTTAATGGTGAACTTTATTGTTAAATATCCTGTTATTCTTTTGAAGAATTTTCGTACTTCAACAATGCTGTTACAACACATTCATGAGTTGATTGGACATGGAGGAAGATGTTTCATGCTATCAAAGCTTTGGGCTGTTATGTTTTGGACTATATACTGGGTATCATGCCTGATTTTAAGGGTTTGGTATGCACAATACAACTTTGAACTAAAACCACTGTTGTAATAAGATTAATAACTTAGTTGTGCTTGCTTCTAGAAGGTGAAAGTGAAGATGGAAGAGTGAATGAAGAATTCTGATTGTGGATATATAGTGCATGCTATTTTTTCCTCATTAGTATAGTGGTTCAGTATCCCCGCTCGTCATGCGGTAGACTGGGGTTCAATTTCACGACGAGGAGCCGCAGGGTTTTATTCACTGACCTTTTGCTTTTGATATATGTTAAGC
The DNA here is from genome assembly GCA_963514005.1 of Raja brachyura. Next base: position 66,202,211 of record OY740784.1, read on the forward strand.
CGTTATGGCCATTTTATAATGTTTATTAGTAATTGCTTCGTAATATATTCAGAACAATTAGGGGCCGGTATGTAGTGGCCATTTGGCCTGTTTTGCATGTCATTGATGATGGCATGTGATTGACATTATGTTCAGTGCAGCCTGTTCCTGTGTTGTACTTTTTCTATGATTTATGTCCTTTCACATGCAAAATACTGGAATACTTCAGCCAATATGCTTCTGGCTGTTATGTGAGAAAGGGTTTAGAGTGACCACGAAAGGGATACGAGGTTCTTAAAAAAACCTTGCGCTCTCATGACCTGGTGACAATACTTCCACATTGGGCTATGAGTCATAAAGTGTGTCATATAACGGGCCTTTGGCCCAACTAGCCAATGCCGACCAAAATGCCCCATCTACATTAGTCCCGTCTGCCTGCATTTAAACCTATCCTACGGTGCCCTCCATAATGTTTGGGACAAAGACCCATCATTTATTTATTTGCCTCCGTACTCCACAATTTGAGGTTTGTAATAGAAAAAATCACATGTGGTTAAAGTGCACATTGTCAGATTTTAATAAAGGCCATTTTTATATATTTTGGTTTCACCATGTAGAAATTACAGCCATGTTTCTACATAGTCCCCCCATTTCAGGGCACCATAATGCTTGGGACACAGCATTGTCATGTAAATGAAAGTAGTCATATTCAGTATTTTGTTGCATATCCTTTGCATGCAATGACTGCTTGAAGTCTGAGATTCATGGACATCACCAGTTGCTGGGTGTTTATAGTGGCCATTTGTCCTGTTTTGCAAGTCATTGATGATGGCAGATGCTTTTAAATTTTAGACTGCCCGTTATATTGTGGGTGGGATTTATGATGTGTTTTGGGCTTAGTTACTTGCGCAGAAGTTTAGTTTTTAGTGTAGTTTGGAGAGCGCAGGAAGAAGGTTAACCCTTCGACCGTGCCAGATCATGCCAGATATGGAAACACTAGGAGTTTTCTAATGTTTAAAGTAGTAAACTGGAGTTCGATGAAGTTTGCAGTAATGTCAGAAGAAGTTTGGATGTATCTTTGGATGAAGCTTTCCAACAACAATAAAGCATTTATTAATTAAAGGACTGTGTTTTTGAAGACTTATCGGTGAAGAAGCTCTGAAGGTCTCTGTGAGCCAGATCGCATGCGTATCGAAGATATTCCCCTTATCCCTGCTCATCCAAATAGCGACTAGGGAGTTAATTTCCCGAAAGATATGAAAATCTGCCACTACAGTGTTTACTCTGTTGATGATCTGCCATGCCTGTATTGCAGCCATGTATAGCTGATGCCTGTTTTGGGGGCTAGTCGCCTTCAGTTTTCTCTTCAACATATAAAAGGCATGCTCAATTGGGTTCATGTAATGAGCCGAGTCGTACACACATCTAGGTACAAGACATATTTATTAAAGCACACTTACAGCACTGGTCTGCAGGACATTACAGAAACTAGAAGCTACTCAGACTGCCTTACGTAAGCAAACTCCTGGCAATGCAAATCGCATAGTAGGCGGAGCTATTACTAACAAACACTACAATTGGTCAGTAGGAAATAACCAATCTACATATTTCCTTGTAGAAACAAAATAAAGCATAGATACGTGGATACATGGTGGCTAAACAACAGTAGCCGAAACGCTAATAACACATTTGGGGAAGTATAGATGGTTACATAAAATCACCATATCTAATGAAGTGACTGGGGAGGGGACCGGAGATGTGATTGGGGATGGCACCGGAGACCCGCTGGGTGGAGGTGTTGAACTAGGTGAGCTGGGCACTGAACGCCGTGGAGAGGCCACGGGGGACTCAAAGTCAAAGTCAAAAGTCAAAAGAGTTTATTGTCATGTGTCCCTGACAGGACAATGAAAATCTTTCTTTGCATCTTTCTCAGCCTCTGGCTGTGAAACAGTCGGCTCGGTAGTGGGAGGGTATACAATACGCAAGACCTCGGGATACGGAGTCGCAGGACGTGGTTCCTCCACAGGAAGGAGATGTTGGCGGTCGCATCTGTAAATGGCCCCGTCCGCACTTACCAGGTAAGAGCGCGGTTCTTTGGCAGGGCTGTGGATGTGACCCAGATGGCCTTAGTCCTTGTTGATCTGGAGGCGAACAAACTGCCCACTGAGAGAGGTTTAAATGGCCTACTGGATTTGTCAAAAAAAAGTTTTTGTGCATCACGCTTGAATTGTAGTTGTTTCTGGACCAAGGGTGGAGAGCGAACCTGAGGCTGCAAAAGCTGCTGGAGTGCAGGCAGGGCAGCACGGGTTTGACGAGACATCAGTCGTTGGGCTGGAGAATCCAGTATGGGATCCCTGGCAATGTTCCTTGAATTGAGCAGGTCCAGGTAGATGTCAGATTTAGCAAGATAAGAATGCTCCATTAGTTGTTTTGCACTTCGGACATCCCGTTTGGTGAGTCCGTTGGACTGCAGAAACTCAGGGCTGATGGTGATATGTTGATAGTCCCATAGTTGAGCGAAGTGTTTGAAAAGCTGGCTGGTGAACTGACTGCCGTTGTCTATTTGAGCAGCAACTTCCTCTACCGTTCGAATGGGTAGTGTCGGTGTTTGATAGTTGTGTTGAGGTCCCTGGGGTTGATGCAGATACAGATTTCTTCCTTGTTTTTCTTCATTGCAACTACCATTGTGGAAACCCAGTCAGATGGGTCAGTAACTTCAGCAATGACACCGAGATAGACCATCCGCTTGAGTTCATTGTGTAATCTATCGTGCATGGCATGCGGAACACGATATGGGGGTGCTCGAACCACAGGAGTGGCTTTGGGATCAACAGCGATGTTGTACTTGAGGGGCAGCTTACCAAGCTCATTGTTAAACAGTTCTTTATATTGAGAGAGTATCTGCTGATTGGGGCCTCCAGCGAGAAAGAGTTGACGGACAGCACGGCCAAAGTAGACTGAGCCTAGATCGTGGCATGCATTGATACCAATCAAAGTTTCAGAATCCCCCTTGTCGATATAAAACTTAAGGGTATGAAACTGCAAGTCTATAATGTAGTTTAAATCAGTTTCTCCAAGTGGGTGTAGAACATCACCCCCATAGGCCCATAGTGTGGTAGAGGCCTTTTCAACATGTTCAGCATCATGTTTTTTTTTAACTCAGATAACGAGATGACATTACACTTCACTCCCGTATCAATCTTAGCGATCACAGGCTTGTTATTCACAATCATGATTACTTCAGGGTCAAGCTACCGAGTGATTGAGTTGGCTGCTCAAGAATTAACCATTTTTTAGCTTTGAACACCTTGTTACTTCAACTGTATGTTTGGGATCATTGTCTTGCTGAAAAATTAACTGCTGGCCAATGTTTTGAGGCATTTGTTTGAACTTGAGCAGATAGGATGTGTCTATACACTTCAGAGTTCATTCTGCTACTATCATCAGCAGTTGTATCATCAATGATGATAAGTGAGCCAGTAATTTCAGCAGCCATACATGCCCAGGCCATAACACCCCATCATCGTGTTTCACAGATTCTCTCCTCCATACTTTGCTCTTGCCATCATTCTGATATAAGTTAATATTTGCCTCATCTGTCCACAAAACCTTTTTCCAGAACTGTGGTTACTCTTTTAAGTACTTCTTGGCAATAACTGTAACCTGGCCATCCTATTTTTGCAGCTAACCAGTGGTTTGCATCTTGTAGTGTAGCCTCTGTATTTCTATTAATGAACTATTTTGCGGACAGTGGTCTTGACAAATCCACACCTGGAGAATGTTTCTGATCTGTCGGACAGGTGTTTGGGGATTTCTCTTTATTATAGAGAGAATTCTTCTGTCATCAGCTGTGGAGGTCTTCCTTGGCCTGCCAGTCCCTTTGCGATTAGTATGCTATCCAGTGCTCTCTTTCTTCTTAATGATGTCCCAAACAGTTGATTTTGGTAAGCCTAAGGTTTGGCTGATGTCTCTAACAGTTTAATTTTTGTTCTCAGTCTCATAATGGCCCCTTTGACTTTGATTGGCACAACTTTGGTCCTCATGTTGAAACAGCAATAAAAGTTTCCAAAGGTGATGGAAAGACTGGAGGGAAGACTAGATGCTGAGAGCTCTTGTATACCTGCATTACGGAGGCAACTAAACACACCGGAGCAATTACAAACACCCGTGAAGCCATGTGTCCCAAATATTATTGTGCCCTGAAATGGGAATACTATGTATAAACACTGCTGTAATTTCTACATGGTGAAACCAAAATGTATAAAAATGGCCTTTATTAAAATCTGACAATGTGCGCTTTAACCACATGTGATTTTTTTTCTATTACAAATCTCACATTGTGGAGTACAAAGGCAATTAATTAATGATAGGTCTTTGTCAGAAACATTAGGGAGGGCACTGTATCCATGTACATGTCAAAATATTTCTTAAGCATTGTGATAGTACCTGCCTCATTCTCCAGCAGCGTGTTCCCTATACCTACCACCTTGTGTGTGTGTGTGTGTGTGTGTGTGTGTGTGTGTGTGTGTGTGTGTGTGTGTGTGTGTGTGTGTGTGTGTGTGTGTGTGTGTGTGTGTGTGTGTGTGTGTGTGTGTGTGTGTATGTGTAAAAAAAACACCCTCCTCACCTTGAATTTATGTCCTCTGGTTCATGATTCCCCTACTCTGGGTAAAATATTGTGCATTCACCTGATCTACTCCTCTCGTGATCTTATACACCTCTATACAAAACAACCTTCATCCTCCTGCGCTCCGCCAAGTTACTCCAGCATTTTGTGGCTAACAACTTTTCTACACCCTTTCCAACTTAACGACATCTTTCCCATGATAGGGTGGACAACACTGAACACTATACTCTAAATCTGGTCTCACCAATGCCTTGTACTTTGCTTTAATTACTATTCATCATTTACTGAAAGGGGATTCTGCACTCCCGCGACTGAATCCTTTCGGAAGTTTAATAAATGCTGTAATAAAGGAAAGTCGGTTAAGTGATCTTATAAATTTCATTGTTTTCTCTATTTTCAAAGCACATGATGGACCAGTGATAAATTTGTATATAATTCTTTTTTTTAAGTTAAGGCTCTGCAAACAAATTGAAACTGTGTCTATTTTAATGCATACATTGAGTGGTGGTTTTAATACTACATTTCCCACGATTTTGAATTAATCGGTTTAATTAAAGAATAAACCGCAGAGCCGCTTACAAATAATGTTTTGTCTGGGTTTCTCTCTTTATCCAGGAGTATTGTCATAGTGGTGCCTTGTCATTCAGTGGCATGAATGGCTATCGCACACACTTCCATGCCCTTGCATGTAGAGTATCCACCAGCGTGGCATAGCTGGTTGTGTTCCAACTGCTGAGTCAGAAAGTGCTTTTGGCTGAGGGGCTTGAACATGCAATACTATTTTCTTCTTCGGTGCAATGGTAACGCAATGCAGTTGCAGATACTCTCCTTCAAGTGAGTTGTTAAAATGACAATTGGTTGACCTCACATCTTTTTATTGCTCAATCGTTTACAGAGTTACAAAGTATTTGCAAGTCAGTGTTATGTATTCAACTAATTGCGCCAATTGCAGCATCTATAATCCACACGAGCTTCTTCCTATTCTTCATCTATCAAATTCTGATTATCCTTCAAATACATCTGCAATAGTTTAGGATAGGACATAATTTGATTTCAAAAATCACGAGTATTTAATTGTCTTATGTACCGACAACAGAATATTGAAATGCGTAACTGCAGGGTTGTAAACGTAATATACATTAATACAATAAAATAATAAAATGTCCTAGCCTTGAGGTGATAAGTCATAGGAGCAGAATTTGGCCATTCGGCCCAACATGTCTACTCCGCTATTCAATCATGGCTGATCTATCGCTCCTAATCCCATTCTCCTGCCTTCTCCCCATTACCCCAGACACCAGTATTAATCAAGAATCTATCTATCTCTGCCTTAAAAATATCCATTGGCATTCACAGCTCTCTGACTAAAGAAATTCCTCCTCATCTTCTTCCAAAAGGAACATCCTTTAATTCTGAGGCTATGACGTCTGGTCCTAGACCATCCCATTAATGGAAACATCCTCTCAACATGCACTCTATCCAAGCCTTTCATTATTCAGTAAGTCCACTGCTAACCTTCACTGTCTGTGATACTACCTATTTTAGTGTCCTGTCAACTGTAAAATTACTAACTATACCTTGTACATTGTAATCCAAATTGTTGTCAGAGATGACAAGCAACAATGGACCCTGCATTGACCACTGAGGCATACCACTGGTCAGTTAAAAAAAAGACCCTGCACCATCACTTTTTACTTCCTACTTTGAATCCAATTATACATCTGGTTAGCTCGCTCTCTATGCAATCTAACCTTCCACAGCAGACTATCATCTGGAACCTTACCAAATATCTTACTCAAGTGTGTGTGGACTCAGCCTACCACCTTACCCTTATTTACCTTGCTGCCCTCAACTAAATTAGCGAGACATGATCTGCACCGGACAAAGCCATACTGACGATCCCTAATAATCCTCGTCTTTCAAAATACATGTGTGACTAATACCTATGAAACAACTAAAGTAACTTTCCTATCATAGATGTTAGTGCTACTTTCCAATTGTTCTCAGGATTTTCTTTGGAGCCCTAGCTCCAAGGCACAAAAGGCACAAAAGGCACAATAGCCATCATTCAGTCTCCCAGCATCTCATCCATAGCTAACAATGATGAATATATATCAGCCAGGGCTCTCACAATTTCTGTTCCAGCTTCCTACTGTGTTCTTGGAAATACCTCATCAGGCTTTGGAGATTGATCTATCTTCATACATTTTAAGACATCCATCATCTCCTCTATCATAATTCCTAAGACATCTCCAATAGCTTTCCCAAGTTCCTTTTCCCACATGTTTTTCTCTATAATAAAATCAGAAGAAAAATATTTATTGAAGTTCTTGCCCACCTTATAATTGTATAAGGAGTAAGAGTGTTGTAAAAACAAGCCTGAAGGCTTTGTGTCTCAATGCGAGGAGCATTCGTAATAAGGTGGATGAGTTGAAGGTGCAGATAGCGATTAATGACTATGCTATAGTTGGGATCACGGAGACATGGCTCCAGGGTGACTAAGGCTGGGAGCTGAACATCCAGGGATATTCAATATTCAGGAGGGATAGACGAAAAGGAAAAGGAGGTGGGGTAGCGTTGCTGGTGAGAGAGGAGATTAATGCAATAGAAAGGAAGGACATTAGCGTGGAGGATGTGGAATCGATATGGGTAGAGCTGCGAAACTCTAAGGGGCAGAAAACGCTAGTGGGAGCTGTGTACAGGCCACCTAACAGTAGTATTAGAGTTGGGGATGGCATCAAACAGGAAATTAGAAATGCGTGCAACAAGGGTAACACGGTTATAATGGGTGACTTCAATCTACATATAGATTGGGTGAATCAAATTGGCAGGGGTGCTGAGGAAGAGGATTTCTTGGAATGTATGCGGGATAGTTTTCTCAACCAACATGTGGAGGAACCAACGAGAGAGCAGGCTATTCTAGACTGGGTATTGAGTAATGAGGAAAGGTTAGTTAGCAGTCTTGTTGTGTGTGGCCCCTTGGGCAAGAGTGACCATAATATGGTTGAGTTCTTCACTAGGATGGAGAGTGCCAAAATTAAGTCAGAAACAAGGGTTCTGAACTTGAACAAAGGTAACTTTGAAGGTATGAGATGTGAATTGGCCAAGATAGACTGGCAGGTGATTCTTAAAGGGTTGACAGTGGATGTGCAATGGAAGGTATTTAAAGACTGCATGGATGAAGTACAAAAATTGTTCATACCAGTTTGGCAAAAGAATAAATCGGGGAAGGTGGTGCATCCATGGATAACAAGGGAAATCAGGGATAGTATAAAAACAAAAGATGAGGCATACAAATTTGCCAGAAAAAGCAGCCTACCGGAGTACTGGGAGAATTTCAGAATCCAGCAGAGGAGGACAAAGGGCTTAATTAGGAAAGGGAAAATAGATTATGAAAGGAAACTGGCAGGGAACATAAAAACTGACTGCATAAGTTTTTATAGATATGTGAAGAGAAAGAGACTAGTTAAAACAAACGTTAGTCCCTTGCAGTCAGAAACAGGTGAATTGATCATGGGGAACAAGGACATGGCAGACCAATTGAATAACTACTTTGGTTCTGTCTTCACTAAGGAAGACATAAATAATCTGCCGGAAATAGCAGTGGAACGGGGGTCAAATAAGATGGAGGAACTGAGTGAAATCCAGGTTAGCCGGGAGGTGGTGTTGGGTAAATTGAACGGATTGAAGGCCGATAAATCCCCAGGGCCAGATAGTCTGCATCCCAGAGTACTCAAGGAGGTAGCCACAGAAATAGTGGATGCCTTAGTGATAATTTTTCAAAATTCCTTAGATTCTGGAGTAGTTCCTGAGGATTGGAGGGTAGCTAATGTAACCCCACTTTTTAAAAAAGGAGGGAGAGAGAAAGCGGGGAATTACAGACCAGTTAGTCTAACATCAGTAGTGGGGAAACTGCTAGAGTCAGTTATTAAAGATGGGATAGCAGCGCATTTGGAAAGTGGTGAAATCATTGGACAAAGTCAGCATGGATTTATGAAAGGTAAATCATGTCTGACAAATCTGATAGAATTTTTCGAGGATGTAACTAGTAGAGTGGATAAGGGAGAACCAGTGGATGTGTTATATCTAGACTATCAGAAGGCTTTCGACAAGGTCCCGCATAAGAGATTAGCATACAAACTTAAAGCACACGGTATTGGGGGTTCAGTATTGATGTGGATAGAGAACTGGCTAGCAGACAGGAGGCAAAGGGTAGGAGTAAACGGGTCCTTTTCAGAATGGCAGGCAGTGACTAGTGGGGTGCCGCAAGGCTCAGTGCTGGGACACCAGCTATTTACAATATATATTAATGATTTGGACGAGGGAATTCAATGCAACATCTCCAAATTTGCAGATGACACCAAGCTGGGGGGTATAGTTAGGTGTGAGGAGGATGCTTGGAGGCTGCAGGGTGATTTGGATAGGCTGAGTGAATAGGCAGATGCATGGCAGATGCAGTATAATGTGGATAAATGTGAGGTTATCCACTTTGGTGGCAAAAACATGAAGGTAGACTATTATCTGAATGGTGGCAAATTAGGAAAAGGAGAGATGCAACGAGACCTGGGTGTCATGGTACACCAGTCATTGAAAGTAGGCATGCAGGTGCAGCAGGCAGTGAAGAAAGCAAATGGTATGTTAGCATTCAGAGCGAAAGGATTTGAATATAGGAGCAGGGAGGTTCTACTGCAGTTGTACAGGGTTTTGGTGAGGCCACACCTGGAGTATTGCGTACAGTTTTGGTCTCCAAATCTGAGGAAAGACAACTTGCCATAGAGGAGGTACAGAGAAGATTCACCAGACTGATTCCTGGGATGTCAGGACTTTGATATGAGGAAAGATTGGATAGACTCAGCTTGTACTCGCTGGAATTTAGAAGATTGAGGGGGGATCTTATAGAAACTTACAAAATTATTAAGGGGTTGGACAAGCTAGATGCTGGAAGATTGTTCCCGATGTTGGGGGAGTCCAGAACAAGGGGTCACAGTCTAAGGATAAGGGGGAATTCCTTTAGGACCGAGATGAGGAAAATATTCTTTACACAGAGAGTGGTGAGTCTCTGGAATTCTCTGCCACAGAAGGTAGTTGAGGCCAGTTCATTGGCTATATATAAGAGGGCGTTAGATGTGGCACTTGTGGCTAAAGGGATCAGGGGGTATGGAGAGAAGGCAGGTACGGGATACTGAGTTGGATGATCAGCCATGATCACATTGAATGGCGGTGCAGGCTCGAAGGGCCGAATGGCATACTCCTGCACCTATTTTTCTATGTTTCTATGTTTCCACCTCCTTCGGTTTCACACATAAATGTTCACTTTGGTCTCTCAGGGGGCCTGAACACTCTCCATTCTCTTCCCCATAATGTGTATTAAACCTATTTTTGCTTATCTGCCAAAACTATCTCATCCTCTCCTTTTGTCCTAATTTCCATCTTAATTATACTCCTGCATCCCCAATATTCCAAGTATTCAGATTAACCCAGCTGCCAGTTCCTCACCCATGCCACCTTTTGTTTTCTGACCATAACCTCAATATTTCTTGTTATTCGCTCTTCTCTACTCTTGCCAATCTTGTCCTTCTCTCTGACAGGAATATGCAGATCATGAATACTTTATCTTACATTTAAAAGCATCCCGGATGTTGGGAGGTGGAGATTACCCTGTAGCTGATGAGGAGTCGATTTAACAGTCTGCTGACAGTGGGAAAGTAACCATTCTTGAATCTCGTGGTACATGCTTTCAAACCTTTGGATCTTCTGCCTGATGGGAGGACAGAGACAATGACCAGGGTGGAAGGGACCTGGGTTGATTATGTTGGCTGCTTTCCAGAGCAGCACGAAATGTAGATGGATATTTTGTTTTCTAAATATAATTTGACATTGGGTTTAAGAATTCTAATGTTCACTTTCTGAATTAGACCTGGTGTGCACGAAGGAGAAGTTTATCTTTGGTCACAAGCACTGACACCAGGTATTGGTTTACATTTACTTGCCTCTGCAGAATAGATTCCATTGACTTAATTGGATGTGAAGGTGTCTGTTGTTTTCGCATACTTTTAGTAATTACTAGACTAAGTGGGACCCGTTGGGTCCCATGTTCACATGGGAGGGCTGGTCCCCCAACGCAATATTTCACCTCACCACCAATTCCAATATTGGGGGCCAGTGTGGGGGTTCTGGAGCACTAGAATGGGTGTTGTGGGCTGAAGGGACTGTTTCCAGAGGGCTAGTATGGACATTGTGGGCCAAATGGATTCTTGGGGTGGCAGCTCAGTCATTCAAGCCTGACGTGCTGACAGCTCACTCACGGCTGGTGGGCTCGCAGTTGACTCATGGCTATTCCTTGAAATTCCATTTCAAGCAGGGTGCAAGACCACCAAATTCAGGTGCAGTTTCCTACCACTTCAAGCAGGGTGCAAGGCCACCAAACTCAAGTGCAGTTTCCTACCACTTCAAGCAGCTTGCAGGGCCACCAAACTCAAGTGTATTTTCCTACCACTTCAAGCAGGGTGCAAGGCCACCAAATGCATGTGCAGTTTCATGCCACTTCAAGCAGGGTGCAAGGCCACCAAACTCAAGTGCAGTTTCATGCCATTTCAAGCAGGGTGCAAGACAACCAAATTCAAGTGCAGTTTCATGCCACTTCAAGCAGGGTGCAGGGCCACCAAACTCAAGTGCAGTTTCATACCACTTCAAGGAGGGTGCAAGGCCACTAAATTCAAGTGCAGTTTCCGACCATTTCAAGCAGGGTGCAAAGTCACCAAATTCAAGTGCAGTTTCGTACCACTTCAGGCAAGGTGTAAGGCCACCAAATTCAAATGCAGTTTCATACCACTTCAAGCAGGGTACAAGGCCACCAAATTCAAGTGTAGTTTCATACCACTTCAAGCAGGGTGCAAGGCCACCAAACTCAAGTGCAGTTTCATACCATTTCATGCAGGGTGCAAGGCCACCACATTCAAATGCAGTTTAATACCATTTCAAGCAGGGTGAAACCACCATAAAACCACCATAAAACCACCCAAAACACCACATAAACACCACACTCACAGTTCAGTTGACATTCAGTGTGTTCAGTTAATTCACAGTTTAGACAGAATCATGTCCTCTCCCTCCCCCACCTTGCAGAGACTGAACCACACCCACACTTCCGGGTTTTATAATCCCTCCCCCTCCCACTATATGGGGCGTGGCCTTCATGGCATGAATAACAGTAGAGAGATTCTCAACATTTTTTAAACACTAATAACATTTTTATTTTTAATTGATGGAAAGAATCCTCTGCACCTGATGAGCGGAGGGGGACTGAGTAAGTTAGCCAAAAATTACAGGCGTAAGTGGTAGCGTTTTTATCTAAAATCAATATACAGTGCAAACAGGAAGTTGTCAAGTTTAGACTTTTAATCATTTGCCATTTCGAACCAACCACACCAACAACCATTTTCTGTGCTCCATTTCGAACCAACCACCACCAATGACCATTTGCAGTGCTTCATTTCGAACCAACCACCACCAACAACCATTTGCAGTGCTTCATTTCGAACAAACCATCACCAACAACCATTTGCTGTGCTAATTTTCAAACCAACCACATTTTCATTTTCAAACCACATTAAGGGCACCCAAGGTCAGTAAAACCACACGCACAGCTTGGTAAACATGTGTTCAGTGTTATTCCCAGCTCGGACTGAGAGACGTGACACTCAACTGAGAGGGAGGACACTCAACAACTGAGGCACTCAACACTTCCGGGTTTTATAGTCCCTCCAGAAGGAGCGTGGCCTTCAGGAGAGAGAATCTCAACATTTTTTAAACTCTTTTATTTTACATTGATGGGAAAAATCCTCTTGTTCTGCACAGCGGAAGGGGACTCTGAAAAAGATGGCAAAAAATCACAGCCGTGAGTGGCAGCGTTTTTTCTAAAATCAATATACAGAACAACAGGAAGTGGTCAAGATCAGACTTTTAGTAATGTATAGATGACCAAGGCCAAGGCTTCCTTCTTGTGTGTTTCAATCAGCATTCTTCAATCTGACTTCTTCCGTAATCACCTGATACTTTCCATGTTTAATAAATGGTTGGTGTCTTTTAGCTGCTGACTGCAAATTCATAATCATGGCACAACGTTTAAGGTGACATTTCTTAATGGAAACACACAAGAGGTTGATGATTTAACTTGCTCTTCTCTCCCATTTAATTGCATTATTACTGCATAATATTTTATAAGATTACATATAACACAGCAGGAGGTAATTGAGTCTGCCATGCCAACCCTGTCTCTATTGCAGCCTTGGCAATTAGCTTGACCACTGCTCTTTCCCCATAGCATAGCATAGTGTTTTCTTTGTCAGTATATCCAATCTATATACTTATAAAGCTCTCATCTTGTTTTCTTCCTGTTTGCTTTGTTTTTAAATTTGCGCAAAAGCGGTACTCGATAGTGCCACGATTTTCAACCACTTTACTTGCGATTCCCCTGTGCAAGTGCATCAAGTTTTATTCCGATCGATGAAATATTACAAAAGTTATTTGCCTGTTATTTGGCGGGACAGCAACGCCCCTTCCGGCACCTGCTGTAAATCTCCGCAGTTGAGAATAAAGCTGAAGGAGCGGAGTGAGCAGAGTGTTGCCACACCCCCATCCCCCTCCCACAACCACTCCTCCCCTCCTCCCACAAACCCCCTCCCACACCCCCATCCCCCTCCCACAACCCCTCCTCCCCCTCGCACCCACCACACACACCCCTCCCATATATACACCCTCCCCTACATCCACAACCCCCCCTCCCCCACACCCCTCTCCCACACCTCCACACCCCCTCCCCCGCCCGCTTCCCCCCTCCCCCTCACCCACTCCCCCCTTCCCCACACATCCCCTCCCCCCCCAAACCCTCTTCCCAGGCAGCAGGAAGCTCCCCGCCTGAAGCCATCCCCGGAACAGGTGAATGGTGGAATATTGCATTGGGGAATAGGTTGTGTTGGGGGTCCAGGCCTCCCGTGAAACCCATCAGGCCCCACTTAGTCTGGTTCCTACACTTTTAAAATTAACGACTGAATTTGATTCCACCACCCTTTAAAGCGATATATTTCAGGTCATAATAGCTTGTTGTGTAAAAAATAAACTTATCTCCCCTATGACCTTTTTTGCCAATTATTTTAAAGCAATGATCCTCTAGTTATTGACTCTCCTGCCAGTAGAAACAGTTTCTTCCAATCGATTCTTTCAAAATCCCTACTCTATCATGAGGTAATTGTCAGTGCTATTTGACAACCTTCTACTTGCAATTAAGTCTTGCCTCTTGATTTAATCTGGCATTTCTCTATTGACGATTATCTCATTTCTAACAACCATTTGCAGGAAAATAACGTGGTGATCATGAGGTCAAATAATTCAAGGTTATTTGTCACTAATGTTCTGGACCACAAAATAGCTGGCTATTCACAAACTCTCACTGTGGAAGATCACTTGTGATGTGCAAACAAACATACCTTGTTGTAGGGTGAAACAGAGTAACATTTCCACATGTCTGAAGCAACTTAGTAATGTGTTGGAAAATATTTAGACTTTCCTTTCGAGGATATCTATGATTTTCTCTGGCAATTAGTATTTGCAGTGATTCGTGACTATTATTATTAAGTCCAAGCTGACGATGCTGACGATAAAGTCTTGTTCTCTTGGTTGTTTCCATTTCCTTTCCCCATAAATCAGAGGAACAGAATTAGGCCGTTCAACCCATTGAACCGGTCTGCCAATCAATCTTAATCTATCTTTCCCTCTCATTCCCATTATCCTGCCTTCTCCCCGTAACCTTTGACACCCTTTCTAATCAATAAGCTATCAATCATCTGCATTCCCACAGCATCTGACAAATCCATCTCTCGTTATACATGTACTAGGTGTCCATAAGTCAGGCCTTTGCAACCCAGGGAGAACCTGCAGTTCATGTCATTAGAGCAGAATTAGGCCATTTGGCCCATCGAGTCTTGTCCATCATTTAATCATGGCTGATCTATCTCTCCCTCTCAACCTCATTCTTCCCCGAACCTTTGAAGCCCTTGCTCATCAAGAAACTATCAATCCCCTCCCCTGTGGCAATGATTTCCACAGATTCACCACCCTCTGGCTAAATAAATTCCTCCGCATCTCCATTCTAAAAGTACATCCATTTACTCAGAGGGTGTGCCCTCTGGTTCTAAATTCTCCCTTTACTGGCAACATCCTCTCCACATCCACTACATTTAGGCCTTTAGTTATTCAGTAGGTTTCAATGAGACCCCCCCACCCACCCTCATCCTTCTAATCTTCAGCAAGTATAGGCCCAGAGCCTTCAAATGCTGCACATATGTCCCTGTTTTCTTTACACATTTCGTTTCTCACTGTTTTCTACTTCACAGGTTGAAAGCCTCTCTGAAAATGTTATTGATATGTATTCCGGTTCTGGTGCTGCTGCGAGTCGGCTGCCTCGCTTGCAGCGGTTTCATTGTTACTACTTTTTTTGTTTTTCTTATTATGTCCAAAAGTATGTTTTGGGATTTTTCGGGTGCCTACGTCTTTGTTGTTTCTTTGCCCCTCCCCCCCCCCCCCCCCCTCCTCATGGCCTTACCGCTGGTTTGGTGCAGCCTTTCCCAGAGTCGGGCACACAGCTTCAGCGGCAGCGCAGCGGGGACTTTAACATCTTGGAGCAGGGCAAACCCTTGTCAGGGGTCTCTAGAGAAGCACTCCGACCGCTGGCCTGCGGCCTACAGCATCTCGGAGCCTTGGTCTGTGGAGCTGCTGGCAGCAGGCGTGGAACGGACCTTCCATCGTGGAGCGTGCAATCCCTTGCCGGAGTTCACCAGAGATGAGTTTCAACTGGCGGTCTGTGGCCTACAACATCTGGAAGCCGCTGTCTCCGGAAAGGAGGTGGCCAACCGCGAGCTCCGGGCCGCGGGGTGTGCTCGACCTGCCCCGAAGCCGGCGTTCCGACCATCCCAGAAGGCTTGAACATCGGGCCGTCCGTGGTGACAACTACGGAGGGTCAGGGCCCCGACCATGGGTGAACAAGGGAGGAGGAGGAGGAGGGCTGTCTGAACTGTATTGCCTTCCACCACTGTGAAGAATGCTGTTGTGGCTGTCTGTGTTGAATTATGTGGCGCATTGTGTCCTTTTTTCATTGTTAACGCTGCATGGTAAATTACATTTCACTGTACCTTAAGGTGCATGTGACAAATACATTTGAACGAACTTGAACTTGATCAAGTGATTTCTCATCATGCCAACTGAAGCATTAAAATTCTTGACATGAAAATATATAAATATGAAGATGTCATGTGCTAGAGAGCATAGTTTTAAGGTGAGAGGGGCAACATTTACAGGAGATAGGTAGCGAATAGGTACAGCAGGCAATGAAGAAAGCCAATGGCATGTTGGCCTTCGTTGCAAGAGGAATTGAGTATTGGGGCAAAGATGTCCTCCTGCAGTTGTACAGGGGCCTAGTGTGACCGCACCTGGTATATTGTGTGCAATTTTGATCTCCTAATTTGAAGGAGCGCAATGTAGGTTAATTCCCGGGATGGTGGCCTGACGTGTGATCAAAGAATGGATTGACTGGACTTGTATTCGCTGGAATTTAGAAGAATAAGAGGGGATCTTATAGAAACACAGAAAATTCATAGAGGATTGGACAGGGTAGATGCAGAAAAAATGTTCCCAATGTTGGGGAAGTCCAGAACCGAGGTCACAGTTTAAGAATAAGGGGTAGGACTCATTTAGGACTGAGATGAGGAAAAACATTTTCACCCGGAGAGTTGTGAATCTGTGGAATTCTCTGCAACAGCAGGCAATTTGCTGGATGTGTTCAAGAGAGAGTTGGATTTAACTCCTTGGGCCAAGGGAATCGAGGGATATGGGGAAAAAGCTGGAATTAATTGAATGATCAGTGGGATTTTGGATGATCGTGTTGGAAGGAACTGCTGATGCTGGTTTACATACAATGCTGGAATAACACAGCAGCATTTCTGGAGAAAAGGAATAGGTGACTTTTCTAATCGAGACCCTTCTTCAGACATTCAATATTATTCTGTGTTCTATGTTCATTCCTTTGCTACCTTTCTGGCCTCTTTCATTTTCTTTTTCTTTTCTTTATTTTTATCTGGGTCTGTTTCCATTTTGTTTTCATTAGTCTGCCTACCTTCTTAGTTATTTATCTTTGCCACTTCCAAGCCATTCCATACACTGTCTTGACCAGCATGGGCTGGTTGCATTCCAGCTGCTGATTCAGAGACAGTTGCCTTTGCAGGACTTGAGCATGCAATACCAGCTGGATTCTCAGTACAATGTGAAATAAGTGCTGCTGAAGGTGCTATCCTTCAAATGAGATGTGAAATCAATATTCCATTGACCTGACATCTTTCTTTGCTCAAGTTTAAACTGAGACGTTCACAAACCTGCAAAGTATTTACAACATAGTAATAGGCCCTTCAACTGATAGACTGACTGCTACATTTAGAATACATGTTAGATTCTTCTTATTCAACATTGAACTCCCATTCAACTTCTCCTTCTTCTCTATTTTCTTTTCCCTCGCAGATGTGTTTATCTAACTTTCATTTAATTGTGCATATGATTTTCCCCTGATTGTGGAAATAAGTTTAAAACCATTCTCTGGGTGGATTGCAGTTTCCATTAATAATGCATTTAGAAATGACAAGTTAAGTCTAGATTATTTTAATATGCACATATGTGATGAGCTATAGGTACAATGGAAATCTTGTTTGCAACAGCATCACCAGCACATAGACAACATGCAAAAACATAAATTATACATAAATTCAGGAAGACATTGGAAAAAAAATGAGTGCGCAAATAATAAGATAACAGTGCAGACAACAATTGGAAAAACAAGTCCACGATAATACAAGAGGTGGTCTTTCATGTTCTGTTGCCAAAGTGAGATTAGGGTTTGGCAGGTTAGTTCAAGAGCCTAATGATTATAAGGGAATACTAATCCTGAATCTGGTGGTATATGACTTCAGGTTTCTATACCTTTTTCTGATCATTGCAGTGAGAAGAGGGCACGGGTCAGATGGTGAGCATCCTTAATGATAGATTCTGCCTTCTTGAGGCAATGTCTTATGTCGATGCTTTTGATGATGGGGAGAACTGTGCTCAAGACGATCGGGGCTGAACTCACCAATCTCTGCGGCCTCTTTCAGACCTGTGATTGGAATTGCCATGCCAGGTAATGACTCAGGATGCTTTCCACAGCACATCTGTCAAAGTTTGTTGGAATATTTGGTGACATGCCAAATCTTAAACTTCCAAAATAGTAGAGATGCTGACATGCCTTCTTCATGGTCACGCCTGGAACTGTGTTGCGACTTTATAGTTATGAATTTTTATTCCAATCTGTTCAACAACAAGAAACAAATGAAAATGTTTAGCTACAAGAGCCTTCCATTATAGAAAGACATTGGCCAGTTCCCTCACTTTCTTTTTTCCAAAGAAAATATATTAAACCTGAGAATCTTTACTTTTAGATATAACCTCTTGGTTCTGGTATTGTTCCAGTAAATCTTTTCTGAACTTTCTCCAGGGACAATGCAGACCAGAACCATCAATAATTTGCCATTAATTTCATTGCTTGTTGGAGAGCATTACTTTGTGCAAAACAGATATTGAATTTCCCTGCTTTACTGCAGACATTGTTCTTCAAATTAATTTATGGCATCTGAAGCACTATCAAATATTATCTTCTAGTTTGCCTTTTTTCTGCTTGCTCTATTTTAATCTACATTTTTGGCCAATGCTTTTGTTTCCAGCAGTCTCTCTGCCGACCTTTATCTCCTTTTTGGAAATATACATTTTAACTTTTTTATCTCCTTATTCACTGAATCACTGCTACTTTGTTAACTATGCTGTTTCTCCGTTTTTTCCACCCGAATTCTATTTTGTAAAGGAAGTGAGAACGCATGGGGTGGAATTTTCAAACTAGATAGTATCATAGAATTGTATAGCACAGAAACAGGCACTTTGGACTACCAAGATAGACACAAAATGCTGCAGTAATTCAGCAGGACAGGGGAGCTCATGTTGTCAACCTCCCCGTGGTGAACCCTAGCAACTGACCTCAGTCAGACGAACGACAACAAACAGATAGCAGTTTTAGGGGGGGCACCTACGGATGTCGAACCGGATAGCATCACCCTGCTGCAGACATCTGCTGCCTCGAACGCAAGATGAAGAAGTGGCACAGGCAGAATCCCTGGAGAGAAGCAATGGGTGATGTTTCGGGTCGAGACCCTTCTTCAGACCAATGTCAGGGGAGTGGGCGGTATAGAGATAAAATGTAGTTGGACACAGTAAGACTGGTAGGAGAACTGGGAAGGAGGGAAGGGAAGAGAGAGGGAAAGCAAGGGCTACTTGAAGTTAGAGAAGTCAATGTTGGTACCACTGGGTTGTAAGCTACCCAAGCGAAATATGATGTGTTGCGCTGGGTCTCACTCTGGAGATGGCCCAGGAACGAAAGGTTAGTGTGGGAATGGAAGGGGGTGTTGTTGAATTGTTGAAGAATCGTTGAGCAACCAAGAGATCAGGTAGTTTTAGGCGGACTGTGTGGAGTTGTTCAGCGAAACGATCGCTGAGCCTGCACTTAGTCTCGATGATATACAGGAGTCCACCCCTGGAACAGCAGATACAGTAGATGAGGATGGAAAAGGTGCAAGTGAACCTCTGCCTCACATGAAAAGACTGTTGGGGTGCATGCTTAGAGTCGAGGGGGAGGTATAGGGACCGGTGTTGCATCTCTTGTGGTTGGAGGGGAAAGGATCTGGAGATAGGGTGGTTTGTGTGGGAAGAGACAGGTTGACCAGGGAGTTGTGGAGGGAAAGGTCTCTGCGGACAGCAGAAAGGGGTGGAGATGGGAAGATGTGGCTAGTAGTGGGATCCCGTTGGAGGTGGCGAAAATGTTGGAGGATTATGTACTGTATGCAACGGCTGATGGGGTGGAAGGTGAGGGCAAGTGGGACACTGATCTTGTTATGAATGGGGGGAGGGGGAACAAGAGCGGAGCTGTGGGATATGCTTTCCGAGTAGTCCGTTCCCTCTGCAACTCCCAGTTCTCCTACCAGCCTTACTGTCTCCGACTACATTTTATCTCTGTACCACCCACTCACTTGACCAGTCTCAAGAAGGGTTTCAAGTCAAAATGTCACCCATTCCTTCTCTCCAGAGATGCTACCTATCCTGCTGAGTTACTCCAGCATTTTGTGTCTATCTTTGATTTAGACCAGCATTTGCAATTCTTTCCTACACATGTTAGGCCACCACATCTGTGACTGTCTTTTTTGCCCATCCACACTGTGGGAGCAAAAATGGAAAGGCTACTCAGAGTTGGTGTTCTAAGCATCCTGGTGTGCAAGCACCAGGCTTAATAAATCACCCGTTGCTTCAAGCACCAACTCCGCTTGGCCTTTCCATTTTGCTCCGATGCACACAAATCCTATTGGACCTTGAAGGTCCATTTTTGATTTAATATATGTATGCCTAGGGTTTCTGACACACTTCACGTTCTCATATTCTCCTATTTTTATGGCATAGATGGAGGCCATTTGTTCCACCAGGTCTATGTCAAACATATTCTGCAAAAGCACTGGTCATAATATAAATCAGCAAAATCAACGCAAACCAAGATAATTGAGGGATAACAAAGTTATTTATAGGGTTAATAAAACATTGGTTTCAAACTGAAGATTGATAGACTGGGGTACAGTTGCATGTTGTAACATGTCTAGCTTACCATTAGGCTAAATGAATGGCAGATACTTGCATCTTGAGCAAAACACAAAACATTGGAGAAATTCAGTGGGTCTGGCAGTGTCTGTGGAGGGAATGGGCAGACAATATTTTGGGTTGGAACCCTTCCACAGATTGAAGAAGGGACAACAGACAATAGGTGCAGGAGTAGGCCATTCGGTCCTTCGAGCCAGCACCGCCATTCAATGTGATCATGGCTGATCATCCCCAATCAGTACCCCGTTCCTGCTTTTCCCCATACCCCCTGACTCCGCTATCTTTAAGAGCCCTATCCAGCTCTCTCTTGGATGCATCCAGAGAACTTGCCTCCATCACCCTCTGAGGCACAGAATTCCACACACTCACAACTCGCTGTGAGAAAAAGTGTTTTTCTCCGTTCTAAATGGCTTACCTCTTATTCTTAAACTGTGGCCCCTGGTTCTGGACTCCCCCAACATCGGGAACATGTTTCCTGCCTCCAGCATGTCCAAACCCTTCACAATCTTATATGTCTCATCCTTCTAAACTCCAGAGTGTACAAGCCCAGCTGCGTCATTCTCTCAACATATGACAGTCCCGCCATCCCAAGAATTAACCTTGTAAACCTCCGCTGCACTCCCTCAATAGCAAGAATGTCCTTCCTCAAATTAGGGGACCAAAACTGTACACAATACTCCAGGTGTAGTCTCACTAGGGCCCTGTACAACTGCAGAAGGACCTCTTTGCTCCTATACTCTACTCCTCTTGTTATAAAGGCCAACATGCCATTCACTTTCTTCACTGCCTGCTGTACCTGCATGCTTACTTTCATAGACTGATGAACATGGATCCCAGATCCCGCTGTACTTCCCCTTTTCCCAACTTGACACCATTTAGATAGTAATCTGCCTTCTTGTTTTTGCTACCAAAGTGGATAACTTCACATTTCTCCACATTAACCGTTATCTGCCATGCATCTGCCCACTCCCCCAAACTGTTCAATCACCCTACATTCTCATAGCATCCTCCTCACATTTTACACTGCCACCCAGCTTTGTGTCGTCTGCAAATTTGCTAATGTTACTTTGAATCCCTTCATCCAAATCATTGATGTATATTGTAAATAGCTGCGGTCCCAGCACCGAGTGTTGCGGTACCCCTTTAGTCACTGCCTGCCATTCTGAAAGGGACCCGTTAATCCCCACTCTCTGTTCCTATCTGCCAACCAATTTTCTATCCATGTCAGCACTCCACCCCCAATACCATGTGCTCTAATTTTGCCCACTAATCTCCTATGTGGGACCTTATCAAATGCTTTCTGAAAGTCCAGGTACACTACATCCACTGGCTCTCCCTTGTCCATTTTTCAAGTTACATCTTCAAAAAAGGACCTGACCTGAACTTGCCTATTCGCTCCATAGATGCTGCCTAATCCATTGAGTTCCTACAGAACTTTGCTTTTTTAGCTAACCATGAAAGCTTTGAGAAGGATGTTAGTGATTTTCTGAATACTTGGTTCCAAATATGCATTTTGTTTGCCATTTTTCTCACTTTATTGGTATTTTGAAATATTCTTCCCGGCTATTTTTTTCTATATAAAAAGCATAAGAAATAGGAATAGGAGTAAACCATATGACTTCTTGAACCCTTTCAATCTTAGCCTCAGTAACACTTTGTGCATAATCTCAATAACCCTTGACTTTCCTTAAATCTGAACATTTCTTTCACTCAGCCTTTTTGTGCCATTTGTTATTTCACATGCCTGGTGTACACTGAACCCATTTCACATGTCGTGCAACCATCTGCCTCCATTTTTATATTCATACTAGACTAAGTGGGAGCCGTTGGGTCCCAGTCACATGGGAGGCTGGTCCTCCAATGCTACCCATTCCCCAATGCAATATTCCACCATGGTGTGGGAGAGGGGGTGGTGGTGTGGAGGAGAGGGGTGGTGTGGGGGAGCAGGGGTGTGGGGGAGGGAGGGTGTGTAGGACAGGGAGGGTGTGTGGGGAGGGGGATTGTGGGGGAGGCGTGTGGGGGATGGGGATGTGGGGGAGGGGGTGGGTGGGGGAGGGGGTTGGTGTGGTGGGGGGTGTGCATAGGGGGGTGGAGGAGTAGGTTGGGGGAGGGGAGAGGGTGGTGTGGGGGGGAGGGTGTGTGTGGGGGGGAGGGTGTGTGTGTGGGGGAGGGGGTGTGTGGGGGGAGGGGGTGTGTGGGGGGGAGGGTGTGTGTGGGGGGGAGGGACTCCACTCAGCAGCCACCGGCCGCGGCACCACACAGAACCCGACCCCACACAGCAGCTTTCCTGACCACACAGCAGCTTATCCGACTCCACTCTTATGGAATTAATTAGAATGGCTTGTTTACTCAGCCCCACCTCCGGGCCTTTATTCTCCAGCGGGTGCCGGAAGGGGCGTTGCCTTCATGGTGACAGACAGGTGAGAAGACCAATCTGCTGATATCACGATTTTTTAAACCTTTGTAACTTTTCTCATATTTCACTGATCGGAACAAAACTTGGTGTCTTCGAGTAGAAGAGAACGGTGAGTCAGGTGGGGAAGAAATCCTAGCGATATAGGGTGGTGTTTTTGCGCAAATGTAATTACAATGCAGACTGGAAGTGGTCAAGAGTTTTAGTAAAAGGGTGGACAGACAGACAGACTGACAGACAGACTGACAGACAGACTGACGGATGGACGGACGGATGGATGGACAGACAGACAGACAGACAGATAGACGGATAGATAGATGGATGGATGGATGGATGGATGGATGGATGGATGGATGGATGGATGGATGGATGGATGGATGGATGGATGGATGGATGGATGGATGGATAGATAGATAGATAGATAGATAGATAGATAGATAGATAGATAGATAGATAGATAGATAGATAGATAGATAGATAGATAGATAGATAGATAGATAGATAGATAGATAGATAGATAGATAGATAGATAGATAGATAGATAGATAACATTCATCTACACCAGACACACCAGAAATGTTGCCCTCTTCTTTGCTCATGATCAATGATTCTTTGCATTTAGCATCCAAAGGCTTGGGGGATGTGCAAAGATTGGGGGAGGGGGGGAGGGGGTGTGGGGGAGTGGAGTCCATCCCCAGGACAGAAGGGGAGGATTTGTAAAGATTAAACTTTAGTTTAAAAGATTAGAAACTAAAGTTTCCTGACCGATTACCTGTGAACTTGCTGTCCTACAATGTTTTACAGTCCAGTTAAAAATATTATTCTCAAGAATTCTCAAATTTCTCCATTGCCTCGCCCTTCTCTCTTTATGTAAATGTTCCAATAATACAAACTTCCAAAGACAATATTGAACATTTATGCACCTCTTTCTTATGCCTTATCTTTCCTCTGCCTTATCTTTGCACCTTCAACTGTATGATATGGATAGAGTTCCATCTCTCAACATCAGAACTACGCTGGACTGCCAACCTAGATTTGATACCCGATACCTTGAATTGGTACTTGAACCATCAATATTCTAGCTCAAGGCAAGAACTCTGCATTTATGCTATACTGCCCTACTTTGAGAAAAGGAAGCAACTGACAGAAAGGCGTTTTCTTGTAAATGAGGAAAACGTGTTTTTCTTTCAGCTCTCTGTGTTGGAATTTCTTACTTCTCTGGGATAAATATTTTCAAATTGTACTCAGAGAAGACTTAATTTGTTCACCATTGTGTAGAGCATATCTGAAATATCCTAAAACAAGCAATAACTACATTTTTACAAAATTGTCAGTCGCTTCCTTTTGTCAAATTAGGGCAGTATAACTTAGACCTATCTGGAAAAGATCAGTGGATGAAACCACCATGTGGATGAAGGTTAAAAAAATGAATTGCTGCATAACAGGCAGGTTGTTGTGACAAGAGAAAGAGAAGCCATTGATAAATTCTCCAGGATAATAGTGAGGCAGAGAATTTGCCACCCACCACTTTTCATGACGTTAATTAGATTAATGCAACTTGTGAGGCAAGAGTAAAAGTCTGAGATTGGCGCACAAACCAATATTTTAATGTTGATGTCGAGCTGCAGAAAAACAAAACAGACAGCTAAAGATTGATGCAAAGATAAACACAAAGCATTTTGCACCACCTGAATATTTTAGGCACTTTTGGGTCATGCATCCTCCTACCTTGTGGTGGTTTACTCTGAGTAATTTGATTCTATTCAGTTTGTAGCTTCCATTTAATTTTACTGCAAATAATCAGCAAATCAGCTGTGCATCAACTTTCATCATTCACATCCAAGGAATAAATATTCTTTCTTGTTGCACCAGATATTGTAAACAGGCTACTTCTGTAACCATGGAAACATGAACTGAAAGCAAATCTGCTCGTTAAATGAATAAGGTTGTAAAAAAAGGTTTGTTCTATAAGTCAATTATACATTCGCAGGTTAGAAAGTGCACTCTGAAGATTTAGAATAATCCTGCGCTATTGGAAAAGTGCATGTATTTCCAATTCAGAGACAACCTATTATATACAAATCAAAAGCCGCAATTTCACCCCATGACTCTTATGATATTAGTCCTTTTACAGTTTTCCACCACAGGATTTTATATTGCTGCTGTAATTTATATATCATTTTGTGCAATAAATTATGTTTAATTATGTGGTTTGGTGATGTGTCATGGAAGACTCAGATGGGTGAATGTAAATTCCACATTTAAAAAAACAGCTGTGTCACCAGAGTGTTGAGAGGGACAAATATTCCCACACAGTCATACATATTTGTCCTAATATGACAGCCATGTGGGATGTTAACCTTTCATTTCTGTCACGATTCATATTTCTGAGTTGGTAATTAGACAGAATTTGTGCAGAAAATTCCGTAAGTTTATTATTCCCAAATGTTAACCTGCAGCCGACTTCCTAATCGGGATGAGTAGATTGTATTAGGAAACAGATGTGTAGGTATGCTGTTACGTGCACCTTCCCCTCCCTGTTCACACTCCATCCAGACTTGAAAATATACCTTCAACGTCATGGGAACAGCATATTGGAACTCCCACCTAACTGCACTGTAGCAGATGCATATAGGCTGCAGTGGTTCCTCAACAACATCTCAAGGGCAATTAGAGATACGCTTTAAATGCAGACTTTGCCACTAATGTCCACATTTCATGAAGGAATAAAATACCATCTTAAGTGGGAGGAATATGGAAGGGTCACTGCTGTGTATTCCAGCGGCGTGGTACAGATGGAGGAGTGAGTAATTATTTGATCAGTGATGTGGCAACTTCACTATATTCTTCTGTCTACCCTCATTCATCTTGAAGTCGGCGGGGAAGGTAAGAGAAAACAAAATACATCGCACAAGTTTCAAACCATTTTTATTCTTCTAAATGCTACATAAATGAAAACTGCCCTTCAAAAATGGGATTGCAGCACTGCCAATTCTCACGCATTGAGCTTGAGACTCACGAATTTCATGCAATTCTCACGCTCTTACGCTGATCACAGAATTTGACTTCAGTTGTCGCCGACAGAGTCGTAGTTTGTCGTAGCTTGTCCCAGGTAGACATAAGTTGACTTCAGTTTTTGTAGGTTGTCGCCTGTGTGGTTGTAGGTTGTCGTAGGTTGTCGTAGGTGTGGTCATAGGTGGACATCCCAATTCACAAGGAATTGTGTCACCGGTCGACATAGCTTGTCGTAGAATGACGTTGACTACGTGGTAGCTTATCGCAGACATTGTCGTAGGGTGGGTCCAGATTTCTCACTCTCAACTCTCACCCAATGTTGGCAGCCCAGGGATTGTAGTGAACAGATATGAATGATAGACATGCCCAAACATACCAATTAAATTGACTATAAATATAAATGGTAATCGTCCCCCAGTTCATGCACTAATGCCATGGGGAAAAATGTGCTTTGGCTGAACTGTTTACTCTCTGTACAAATGACCTCGATTGGAGGGGAACAATATCTTGACTTGAGTCATTTAATAGCACTTCTACTTTTGCAACTTTGCTTTATTTCTAGTTTTACTTCATTTTCCAAGAGTATAAGAACTGCCAGAAGAAGTCTGACAACTTTATTTTCCTTTTAGTTGCAGGAAATTAGCAAGAATGAGCTGGGTCAGGCAGCATCTTTGGAAGAAAATGAAGCGTCGACTGCACTTCACTCCACTGCGTTTTTCCATC
The DNA here is from genome assembly GCA_963514005.1 of Raja brachyura. The sequence continues at coordinate 66,228,733 of OY740784.1, forward strand.
AGTTTATGAGACTTTAGAGATACAGCATGGAAACTGGCCCTTTGGCCCACTGCGACAATGCCCACCAGCGATTGCCCTGGATCCCGTCACTATACTACACACAAGGGACAACTCACAATTCACAGAAGCCAATTGGCCTACAAACCTGCACATCATTGAATTGTGTGTGGGAGGAAACTGGATCACCTGAAGAAAAACCACATGGTGACTGGGTAATGCATAAGCTCCGTTTAGACAGCCAACATATTCAGGATCGAACTCTGGTGTCTGGCGCTCTAGATTCTTGCATCAACAATCTTTCTTGTCTGCATATTATGGCTCCACTGCAAAACATCTTCATGGTGGAAGAATCAGTTCTCCAATCCTGGGGTCGTGTCTCCACCTGAACTGTTGACAGTCTATTTCCTCCGTAGATGCTGCCTGAGATGCCGAGTTCCTTCAGCAGTTTTTTTTTGCTCCAGCCTCCAACATGTGCAAGTCTTTACTGCCTCCATTTCAGGAATTAAGATGTCAGAGAAGATGAAGGAACCAAGAAAACTTGTACCATGTCGTGGAATCTGACACAATTCGATCTGCACGAAAACTACATTTTGACTTTGTTAAATGTATGACATTTCTGCATTCCTTATGCAAGATTGCTCCTCACCACATGACTCCTTAGGCTAATGTTGTGCCAACCCTTTGCTCACAGTGGCCTCTCTTCTTATGCCTGATTTATCGAATACCTCATTTCCCCAAACTGTTCCTGTCCCACATAAGAGATTAGTATACAAACTTAAAGCACACTGTATTGGGGGTTCAGTATTGATGTGGATAGGGAACTGGCTGGCAGACAGGAAGCAAAGGGTAGGAGTAAACTGGTCCTTTTCAGAATGGCAGGCAGTGACTAGTGGGGTACCACAAGGCTCAATGCTGGTACCCCAGCTATTTACAATATATATTAATGATCTGGATGAGGGAATTGAATGCATCATCTCCAAGTTTATGGATGACACTAAGCGGGGGGGTAGTGTTAGGTGTGAGGAGGATGCTAGGAGGCTGCAAGGTGACTTGGATGGGCTGGGTGAGTGGGCAAATGTATGGCAGATGCAGTATAATGTGGATAAATGTGAGGTTATCCACTTTGGTGGCAAAGACAGGAGGGTAGACTATTATCTGAATGGTGGCAGATTAGGAAAAGGGGAGATGCGACGAGACCTGGGTGTCATGGTACACCAGTCATTGAAAGTAGGCATGCAGGTGCAGCAGGCAGTGAAGAAAGCAAATGGTATGTTAGCATTCATAACGAAAGGATTTGAGTATAGGAGCAGGGAGGTTCTACTGCAGTTGTACAGGGTTTTGGTGAGACCACACCTGGAGTATTGCGTTCAGTTTTGGTCTCCAAATCTGAGGAAAGACATTCCTGCTATAGAGGGGGTACAGAGAAGGTTCATCAGACTGATTCCTGGGATGTCAGGACTTTCATCTTATAGAAACTTACAAAATTCTTAAGGGGTTGGACAGGCTAGATGCAGGAAGATTGTTCCCGATGTTGGGGAAGTCCAGAACAAGAGGTCACAGTTTATGGATAAGGGGGAAGTCTTTTAGGACCGAGATGAGGAAAACATTTTTCACACAGTGAGTGGTGAGTCTCTGGAATTCTCTGCCGCAGAAGTTAATTGGGGCCAGATCATTGGCTATATTTAAGAGGAAGTTAGATGTGGCCCTTGTGGCTAAAGGGATCAGGGGGTATGGAGAGAAGGCAGGTACAGGATATTGAGTTGGATGATCAGCCTTGATGATATTGAATGGCGGTGCAGGTTCGAAGGGTCGAATGGCCTACTCCTGCACCTATTTTCTATGTTTCTATGTTTCCCAAGTATATCCTGGAAAGCTGGTGGAAAAGAAACTGGGAATCTCCTTTGTATTATGGGAAATATCCCACTTTTAATAGAAGTCCAGATAACCTACTTTTTGTTCAGTTGCCTCTTAAGTAACGTGTGGTAGTCGGCTATTGCAGTTATTTCTGAACAATAACCTCTCATTGTCAGCAAGACGAAAGAACTAGTTCTCGACTTCAGGAAGCGTGGTGGATTATATGTCTGAATCAATATCAGTGAAATCAAATTGGAAAGGGTTGAAAGCGTCAAGATCCTCGGCATTAATATTAACAATGATTATTGTGGACCAACTACATTAATGCGATTGCCAAGAAGGCACACCAACATCTCTACTTCCTTGAGGGACGAAGGAAATTTGGCATCTCTTCAATAATTTACAAACTTCACAGAAATCACACAGTCGATTTGCAATACAGCATGGTTTAGGAACAGCTCTGTCCAAGACTGCAAGAAATTGCAGAGTTTAGATGTAGCTCAGTCATTGACTCCCACTACATTTCATGCAGACTTGGAAAAGCAGCTAGCATAATCAAAAAGATGTCCCACCTTGGTCATTCCTCCTTCTCCCTGTTCCCATCTGGAGGAAGGTACAGAAGTCTGAAAGCATGCACAACCAGACACGGGAATAGTTTCTTCCTCTTTTTTATCAGATTTCTGAGCGGTCCTTCCATTAGCTAGGATACTGCCTGATTCATCTCAACCCCATTGAGGACTTTTTCTATAGAACTGATGTGCCAAACTGCTGAGAACTATATTCGCCATTATGTAATTTGCACTTTGCTCTTCTATTATAATTGAGTTTGATTTGATTGTATTAATGCATTATTTTATCGATCTGATTAGATAGCATTCAAAACAAAACTTTTCACAGTACCTCGGTACACGTGGCAATAATAAGCCTAAACTATAACTACACTTTCAAAGTAAACTATAATTTGTAAAATGACTTGGAAGAACCTAATGCTACAATGAGCCAGAGGTTCATTTTATCTTTGGCATTGACAATAATAAAACTATATTTTGGATTGGTGGACTTCATCAAAGGCATGAAGATAAAATATGAACTTTGATGAACAGTATCAGCAAGCCCTTATAAATTACGAGTTCTAATTAGCTACTGGCAAGTCTAAGATAATTTATATAAGTTAAATTTTCAATCCACCAATACATTTATTGTGGTATTTCTTTATTACGACAGAAACCAGACCTTCAGCCACTTTGTCTGTGCTTACCATCAACCTCACATTATATTCAGTGCAGATGCAAAGTTCCCTGACAATGGCAGTTCATTGGACAGTGTGGTGAAGAATGTGTTTGGCATGCCGACCTTCATTGGGAAGGATATTGAATACAATGGTTGGGATATTGTGGCATGGCTGAATAAGCTGTTGGTGGGACCATACGTGAAGTGCAGTGTGCAGTTTCAGCTGCCCAGATAAATGAAGGACATTATTACGGGTGACAGAGGTTATGGGGAGAAGGCATGAGAATGGGGTTAGGAGGGAAAGATAGATCAGCCATGATTGAATGGCGGAGTAGACTTTGTGGCCGAATGGCCTAATTCTTTTCCTATCATTTATGATCTTATGATGTTGGAAAGGGAGAGGATGAATAGGCAGGGACATTTTTTCTTTGGAGTACAGGATCATGGTGGTGGCCTTATTAAAATGTACAAAATCATGTTTTGGTATGGATAAAGCATATAATATCATGCTAGGCATCGGTCTTTCTCACTAAAGTAGAGGATTCCATACTGGAAGGCATAAGCTTAAAGATAAGAGAGGAGATATTTGAGAGGGACCTCAGGGGCATGTTTTTCATTTAGAGTGTCGTTCATATCTGGTATGAGCTGGCAGAAGAAGGCATCAAAGTTACTACTTTCAAGAAACATTCGGGTAGATGTTGGAAGGATTGAAAGAGTTATGGGCCAAATGCAGGCAATTCGGACTAGCCCAGAACGTCACATTGGTTGGCATGGACATGATGGGCCGAATAGCTGCTATGACTTTCACTTGATGACTATATTCCCCTGCATAGTTTCCGTATGATTCATGAACATTCCCATCATCAAAACATTATGGGACTAGTATCACCTCCTGCCTAATGCCAATAATTCAATTATCACCAGCTATAATTTGTCCTGATGAAGGATTTTCAGTAAATTTTCCACAAAAAAATCATTATACCTTTACTTGAGTTTGAGAAGGGCACAATGACCTTAATATAATGGCTGCCAAAAGAAAATTCTTCCCTTTCTCTCTACCCTTTTGTGCCTGAGCTGAGCGCTGCAAATACTCACAGCCATCCTGGGCATCAATCCACTGTCTAATCAATTGGACCTGACTGCAAGTGACAGGCCAGGCCAGGCCACTTTCCCTAACTGCAGCCTCCTTGTCATTGGGGCATCTATCAACGTCTGCCAGCCATCTATCAAAAACCTCCCTCACCTGTATCCACCCATCACATGTCAGGCTTTGACCCCACTTCCAGCTTTCTCAACACCTCCTCCACCCCACTTATCCCCACCCCCAGCACAATCAATCTGAAGAATGGTCCCGATCTGAAACTTCACGTATCCATGTTCTCCAGAGATGCTGCCTGACCCATTGACTTACTCAAGCACTTTTTTTTAATTAAGTAGCATCTGCAGTTCCTTGCATCTGCAGTGAATGTGACAATTTCTGAGTGAGTGAGTACCTGAGTTTATGAGCATAAGTGTGTGTGTGGCTCTGAGTGAGACCAGTTCACTCTTCTTGACTGCAGTACCTACTGACTGGGAGACTTTATTTTTAAAGCAAATCCTTTTTCCCATAACTTGAGGTTCCTCAATGATGTGAGATAAAGTTTCAACAATTGCCCCTTCCCTTTTGGCCTGTACAAATAGTTCTGAGCTCTTTTCCTCATTTTGCTTTGGCCACCTATTCCCTCCATCCTCCTCTACTGAGTTGCAGTCATCAGGGGCAAGCAGATCTTCCCCCTGGAGGAGGGTTCCCAGTTCCACGGTGGGCGAGCCAGGCCTGATGTTGGGATACGGCTGCGGCTTGCTGGGCTTCCCTCTCTGGGCACATTCCCATTTCTGTGGTGGGTGAACTATGGCTCCTGTTGGGCCAAAAAGTCACAGAGAGCCCTTTAGGAATTGTTATAGCATTTAACATTTCATCCTAGCATATCTATGATTTTCTGCTTGGCTTGTCCTGAGAAAATGTGAAACTTCCTCCAACCATTTCTGTTGCCTATCTGTCCTTCACTGTGTACGCTTTGGCCTTTCATAGACTCTCTTTATCTTGGTTTAGTTTAGTACAGTGTGGTACAGTGTGGAAACAGGGCCTTCGGCCTATCGAGTCCTCACCGACTACCTGTCAACGCACCAATTCTATGTTATAGCACTTTCACATCCACTCCCTATACTCTAGAGGCAATTTACAGAGGCTAATTAACCTACAAACCTGCATGTTTTTGGGATATGTGAGGAAAGTAGAGGACCGGGAGAAAATTCACGCAGTCACAGTGAGAACATGCAAAACTTCACACCACTTGAGGTTGGGCTCGAACGCAGGTCTGTGAAACAACAGCTTCATCTGCTGTCCTATTGTGCCACATTATCTGTTTCTTTGCAAACATTCATAACCCGCAACTGCACAGTTGTTTTTCTTCCTTCTCTTATCATTAACTACTCAAAGTCTTTTCCCGTAGTTTTAAAGATCTCTGATATCTTGTGCTCACTTTTCAACCATTCATTATGCTCAATCATGTTGACGCAATTTAACACACAATTCTCTTTCTGAGTGCATGCACAATTTTTAATTGGCATAGCACTTAAATCTGCCATGTAATTTCGTCACAAGCAATTTTAGTCAAACATAATACAATGATTAATAATAAACATGCATAACTAATCATATACATTAGGAGGCTGATGATTTTCAGCAGCCACCTTCAGTACATTAGCTCAGACAGGAAGGCAGGTGCATAAGGGTTCATTTCCCAGTTCTTCCTGTGTGCACTAGACTTGACTATTATCACTTGCTGCGGAATTGAATGACAATTAGTTTTATCTGCATAGTTTTTATGCCAGTGGTTCCACAGACTTTTAGGCAACTGACAAAATTATTTCTGCTTGATGAAGGAACGATAAAATACAATACAAAGACCATGTACAACAGGCCTGTTGCTGTTTGTGTTTTATATCAATGATTTGGTTGAGAATATAAAAGGCATGATTAGTAAATTTGCAGATGACACTAATAGTGATAGTGATAGCGATAGTATTCATCAAAATTGACAGCAGGCACTGCTGGGCAAGTGAGTTGGGAAATGGCTAATGGACTTTAATGCAGGTAAGTGCAAGGTGTTGCATTTTGGGAAGTCAAACTAGGGCAGGCCCTTCACAGTGGATGGTAGAGACCTCTGAAGTTTTATAGAGCAGATGGATCCAGGAGTACAGGTACAAAGTACCCTGAAAATTGCTTCACAACCAGCTATGGTGGTCAAAAAGGCTTTTGGTACATTGGCCATGAGCAGTTGGCGTAATGAGTATAGAAGCTGGAGGTGCAGGTAGTGTAGAGAAAGCAGGGACTCAGTAACCATATAACCATATAACCATATAACAATTACAGCATGGAAACAGGCCTTCTCGGCCCTTCCAGTCCGTGCCGACCATTTATTTTCCCCTAGTCCCGTCTACCTGCACTCAGACCATATCCCTCCATTCCCTTCCCGTCCATATACCTATCCACTTTACTTTTAAATGTTAAATTCAATCCTGCCTCGACCACTTCTGCAGGAAGATCATTCCACACATTAGAAGAACTTGGACAGGTTGGGAGAGTGGACAGAGAAGTAACAGATGGAATACAGCTAGCAGTGTGGAGTCATGCATTTTGGTAGCAGGAATAAAGACGCGGACTATTTTCTAAATGGTGAGCGAATTCTGAAATTGAAGATGCAAAGAGACTTTGGAGTGCTGGTGCAGGATTTACAAAAAGTTAATTTGCAAATCAAATCAGTAGTAAGGAAGGCAAACGCAATGCGAACATTTATTTAGAGAGGACTAGAATAGAAAAACAGGGGATGCAATGCTGAGGCTCTATCAGGCGCTGGTCAGACCACATTTGGAGAGCAATTGTGGGCCCCATATCTGAGGAAGGATGGGCTGACGCTGGAGAGGGTCTAGACAAGGTTTACGAGAATTATACCAGGGATGAGTGAGTTAACATATGATGAGCATTTGGCAGCACTGGGTCTCTACACACTGGAGTTTAGAAGGATGAGGGGGTACTTCATTGAAACTTACCAAATACTGGAAGGCTTGGATAGAATCTATGTGGAGAGGATGTCTCACCTAGTGGGAGAGTCTCGAACAGAGGTCATAGCCTCAGAATAAAAGGATCATCCTTTAGGAAGGAGATGAGGAGGAATTTATCTAGTCAGAAGATGGTGAATCTGTGGAATTCTTTGCCACAGAAGGCTGTGGAGGCCAAGTCAATGGATATTTTTAAGGCAAAGATAGATGGATTCTTGATTGGCATGGGTGTCAGTGGTTATGGGGAGAAAGCAGGAGAATGGGGTTGAGAGGGACAGATAGATTAGCCATAATTGAATGTCGGAGTAAACGATAGACTGAAATTGAAAAGATATGTTGTAGTTGTACAAGATGTTGATAAGACCACACCTGGAGTACTGTGTTTAGTTTTGGTCATCCTGCTGCAGGAAATTTAAATTGTGAATAATTCAATTATATAATGTTCGATTGCCAGCCATTCTCCTCCTGGCATCTATATCCTGCTATCCTGCTATTTAAAAAATAGCTAATTAAAAATCTTTTTGATTGTATTAATTGGTGAATGTAGCTTTTGGTATCTGGTGAGCTTTATCATACCTGAATTTTTAACCTGTTTCGTTCTCATTGAATATTTTGAGAATTTTCTTTCGAAGCATTGTTTTCTGCACAAACTGTTTTATACACTGAAGCAATTACACAACTCAACTGGTGCAATTATTCAGGAAGGAACTGCAAATACTGGTTTGCATCGACACAAAATGCTGAAATAACTCAGACTCTGAAAAAGGATCTCATCCCGAAATATCACCCATTTCTTCTCTCCAGAGATGTTACCTCTCCCACTGATTTACTCCAGCTTTTTGTGTCTATCTTTAGCGCATTAAAACAACAACCAACTTGACAACAAACCATTAGGCTCTGACTCCTGTGTAGCAGCTAAGGAACATCTGCATCTTCTGCCCAATATCTTTGAGGTCTTGTCTTTTAATTAATCACGCCATTCTCACAGATTAGATTACAAAGAATCCAAAATCTATGCAAAGCAGCATAGTGGTACATCTAGTAGAGTCACTGCCTCACAGTGTCAGAAACCTGGGTTCAATCCTGATCTTGGTTGTTGTCTGAGTGCTGTTTGAACTTTTCTCTGGGACCACCTGGTTTCCTCTGAATGCACCAAATTTTCTCTTACGTCCCAAAGACATTATACTTGGCAAGTTAAATGGCCACAGGAATATAACCCCATGTGTGGAGGTGAGTGGTGGAATCTGGAGGGAGATGATAAGCAAATGGGGAGAATACAAACATGGGATTGATATGGAATTGGTACAAATGGATGGTTGATAGTGCAAACTCTTAGGGCCGAAGGGCCTATTTCTGTACCAAACCCATCTATAGACTATATCTGTCTCTATTTCACTGGCTACTTAATTCAATGTAATGCCATCATGTATTACCCCTGCCTTTAAACCTTAAATAGGTTGTTTTAAACCATAGATGTTCTACTTATTTTTGCCATAACACCAAACATAATTGTGTTAAGCTTGCTTTTTTCATTTAAATTTCTTGCAAACTGCAAGACTCTTGGCAAATTTCCATAACTTTAGTCTGTCTTAATGTCGTGCTTGCTATTTTCATTTATTTTTTCATTTGAGCTTTATAATACTTATCCTTTTGTGGTATGTAAGGGTGTCAAGGCCAGCTTTACTTTTGAAGGGAGACACAAGGAACTGCAGATGGTATAATCTTCAGCACAACATTTAATTGTGAATCATTGTTTGCCTCGGGAAGGTCATGTGAATCACCTTCCTGAACTGCAGCAGTTCTGGTGAAGGTACTCCTGTAGAGATGAGATAGTGGAGTTCTAGGATTTAGGTGTACTGATGAGGAAAAATGTATTGAGACCTTTCCAAGTTATTTTGTATATTGAAAGATAACTTGTCTACTCAGTCTTTATATATGTTTATTAAATCATTATGGAGTACTGAAGGTTCTTGCTTTTCCAAATTCTATTCCGACTGTCTTTTCAGGCTAGGCAGAGGTTCACTTGCACCTCCTCCAACCTTATCTACTGTATCCGTTGTTCAAGATGTGGACTCTTATACATCGGCGAGATCAAAACGTAGACTGGGTGATCGTTTCACAGAACACCTTCGCTCAGCCCGCCTGAACCTACCCGATCTCCCACACTTTAATTCTCCTTCCCGTTCCTACACAGACCTTTCTCTCCTAGGTCTCTTCCATTGACAGAGTGAGACTAAATGCAAATTGGAGGAACTCATATTTTGCTTGGGCAGCTTACAGTCCAGTGGTATGAATATTGATTTCTCTCACTTCAGGTATCCCCGTCATTCCCTCTTTCGCTATTCTTCTCCCACCCAAGTTGCACTAGCTTCTCATTGTCACCCAACAAACAGCTAACAATGGCCTATTTCCTTTAACATTGTTACATTTTTGCATATATTTTATTCTTTATCCCACAGCATCATCGTCTATGTCTCGTTTCCCTTAACCCGAACCAGTCTGAAGAAGGGTCTCGACCCAAAATGTCACCATTCCTTCTCTCCTGAGATGCTGCCTGCCCCATGAGTTATTCCAGCTTTTTGTGTCTATCTCCAGATTATAGCTGTTCCCAAACTTGGATTACATATTTGGTGTGGCTCCCACTGTTTGCCTTCAGGCCAAGGTTTTACATTTCCCTAGTTTGCACAAATAATTGTTTTTGTGTGATGCTTAAATGTCCCAAAGTACTTTTTAGATCTGTATGCAAATAGACCCCAAGCAGAAAGAGGGATATATCAGAAGAGGTGGTTATTGATCTGGGATAAATGTTGACATTTAAGATGCGTTCGAAATGAAGAATGTGTGCACTGGGAAGAGGGTGTGCATTGGGAAGAATGTGTGATGAGGCGTATGATGGACTTAAAGACTTTGAGAGAAAAGCCCATATGTAGTCAAGGTCAAAGTCAAGTCAAAAGAGTTTATTGTCATGTGTCCCTGACAGGATAATGAAAATATTTCTTTGCATAGCACAACAGAACATAGAAGGCATTGACTACAATTCTATACATAAAAACACTCATGAATTAATAAATTAATAAAGTGCAAATAACAGATGGAGGGATATTAACGTTCAGAGTTCCGAGCCAGGTTTAATAGCCTGATGGCTGTGGGGAAGTAGCTATTCCTAAACTGGGTTGTTGCAGTCTTCAGGCTCTTGTACCTTCTACCCGAAGGTAGCAGGGAGATGAGTGTGTGGCCAGGGTGGTGTGGGTCCTTGATGATGCTGTCAGCCTTTTTGAGGCAGTGACTGTGATAAATCCCCTCGATGGAAGGAAGGTCAGAGCCGATGATGGACTGGGCAGTGTTTACTACTTTTTGTAGTATTTTCCTCTCCAGGGCGCTCAAGTTGCCGAACCAAGCCACGATGCAACCAGTCAGCAAGCTCTCTACTGTGCACCTGTAGAAGTTAGAGAGAGTCCTCCTTGCCAGACCAACTCTCCGTAATCTTTTCAGGAAGTAGAGGCGCTGATGAGCTTTCTTAATAATTGCATCTGTGTTCTCGGACCAGGAAAGATCTTCACAGATGTGCACGTCCAGGAATTTGAAGCTCTTGACCCTTTCAACCATCGACCCGTTGATATGAACAGGATTGTGGGTCCCCATCTTACTCCTTCCAAAGTCCACAATCAGTTCCTTGGTTTTGCTGGTGTTGAGGGCCAGGTTGTTGTGCTGGCACCATATGGACAGTTGCTCGATCTCTCTTCTATACTCGGACTCATCCCCATCAGTGATACGTCCCACAACAGTGGTGTCGTCAGCGAACTTGATAATGGAGTTCGCGCTATGACCAGCTACACAGTCATGAGTATAGAGTGAGTACAGCAGGGGGCTGAGCACACAGCCCTGAGGTGCTCCCATGCTGATTGTTATCGAGTCTGACACATTTCCACCAATACGAACAGACTGGTCTGTGGATGAGGAAGTCGGGGATCCAATTGCAGAGGGATGCGCAAAGACCCAGTTCTGCGAGTTTGGTAACCAGCTTGGAGGGGATGATTGTGTTAAATGCCGAGCTGTAGTCAATGAATAGCAGCCTGACATATGAGTTTTGTTGTCCAAGTGGTCCAGAGCGGAGTGGAGGGCCAGCGAGATCGCGTCCACCGTTGATCTGTTGTGGCGGTAAGTGAACTGCAGTGGGTCCAGGTTTTTGTCGAGGTAGGAGTTGATTTGCGCCATGATCAACCTCTCGAAGCACTTCATCACCACAGGCGTTAGTGCCACATGTTGATAGTCATTGAGGCACGTCACCTTGCTCTTCTTGGGCACCGGTATTATTGATGCCCTTTTTAAGCAGGTGGGAACCTCAGACCTCAGAAGTAACAGGTTGAAGCTGTCCGTAAAAACTCCAGCCAGTTGGTCCGCACAGGTTTTTAGGACACGACCAGGTACACCATCAGGTCCAGACGCTTTTCGAGGGTTCACCCCTCTGAAGGATTTCCTGACGTCGGCCTCTGTGACTGAGACTGAAATACCATCACAGCGAATAGAGGCTCGGGAAGGCACATCAAACCGTGCGTAAAATGCATTGAGCTCATCAGGGAGTGATGTATCGCCGACATCCGAGCTGCCTCCTGGTTTCACCTTGTAAGAGGTGATTGCATTCAGTCCCCGCCACAGCTGCCGAACATCTGTCTCATCCTCCAGCTTGGAGCAGAACTCCCTTTTGGCCTTTTTGATGGCCTTACCAAGGTCGTATCTGGACTTCTTGTAGACCACTGTGTCATCAGACATGAATACCCGGTGTCTGGTCTTCAGAAGAGTGCAGATCTCACAGTTCATCCAAGGTTTCTGATTGGGAAACACTCCGAAGGTTTTTGTGGGGATGCAGTCCTCCACACATTTCTTTATGAAGTCTGTAACGACTGTGGCGTATTCATTCAAGTCCGTTGCCGAGTACTTGAACATAGCCCAGTTTACAGACTCCAAACAGTCTTGTAGTTGTTCTTCTGCCCCCGCTGACCAGCTCTGTACTGTCCTCACCTCTGGGGGTGCGCTCTTTAATCGCTGCCTGTAGGCAGGAAGAAGCAGCACCGCGGTATGGTCGGATTTACCGAAGTGAGGAGAGCAGGAGTTGGACAGGACTGCCACGTCTGAGCACCACGCAGAGTTGACCATGAGGCAGACACCCCCTCCTCTCCCTTTCCCCGATGCCAGTGCGCGGTCCATATGGTGGATGGAGAACCCTTCAGGCTGGACTGCTGAGTCTGGGGAGCTGGGGGTGAGCCATGTCTCTGTGAAACAGAACACAGAGCATTCCCTCAGCTCCCTTTGATAAAGCAGCCTTGCCCTTAAGTCCCCCACTTTATTTTCAAGGGACTGTACATTGGCCAGTAGGATAGTAGGGAGAGGGGGCCGAAGTCCCCTGCGCTTCATTCTGACCTGAAGTCCTGCCCGCCGGCCATGTTTCCGGACACAATGGAGGCTTCCCCTATGTTTCCAGCTACTGTGTTTCCTGTACCTGCTGTTTCTGCGGACCAGCGCTGGAACGGGAATTCCCTCACAGACGGCAGCTCCAGCTCCGTAACGAACGGGGGTTCCCTCAGAATCAGCAGCTCCAGCTTCATTTCTTCTGGGATATCCAGCCCGTCGGCTCTGGAGGTCATCCCGGGGTTTCCAGGTGCCGTACCTGGGTTCTTCAGTCGGGTCGGGAGTTTCACAGCCAGCGTGGGAAAGTTTAAAGTCCGGTGCTCCCGCAGCTGCGGGAGATCGCAAAATTACCAGCGCTTTCAGCTGCACAAGCAGCCTGTCAGAAACGGCACCGATTACTGCCGTTTCCCTGATGCAGGTAAGTTGATAGAAGTTGTAGGTAATTCTTTTCCGGCAAACGTCGCCGGAGGCAGGCGCCATCTTGAACCATCTTGAATGTATCATCATGTATGCAGACAATGTCAGAAATACCAAAGCAAAAGGGTTGGGTCCATGTGGTGAGTAGAAAAGGGTGTTGGATAAGATCCAAATATTTAGGGAAAAGGGGAAACATTGAGGGAGAATGGTGGACTGGCACAGATCGCAGAGATAAGGAAGTGCCATGTTGTGATTTTTAAAGGCTGCAATGAGGATTGATGAGTCAATGTAGGACAGTAAGAATCAAATTTGATGCCGAATGTAAGACACTGTAGAACAGAATTTTATTAAAAATTAGATTTCATGGAAGGTCAGCAAGCATTGATGTAATTGCAGATTTCATTATTTTGCAGTCACTGCCTGAAAAAGTATGGCAGCATCATCAAAGACCCACACCATCCTGGCCACACATTCACCTCTCCACTGCCTTCAGGTAGAAGGTACAGGAGCCTGAAATCTGCAACATCCAAGTTCAGGAACAGCTACTTCCCCACAGCAATCAAACTATTAAACTCAACTCAAACAAAAATCTGCACTTTAATGGCCTATTGCACTTTTCTGGTTCTTTATGTGTGTATATCTATATACTTTTAAAAACTGTGTGTGTGTGTGTGTGTGTGTGTGTGTGTGTGTGTGTGTGTGTGTGTGTGTGTGTGTGTGTGTGTGTGTGTGTGTGTGTGTGTGTGTGTGTGTGTGTGTGTGTGTGTGTGTGTGTGTGTGTGTGTGTGTGTGTGAGAGATTGTGTGAGTGTGTGTGTGTGTGTGTGTGTGTGAGAGATTGTGTGAGATTGTGTGATTGTGTAATTGTGTGATTTTGCCTTTGAAACGTAAGTTCTCGAAAACCAAATGCAAATATGCTGATATTTTTACATATTTCGGTAGCTATTTAACTTAGGGTTTCGGAAATCAACTCCTCTCTAAATGTGATCAATTATTTCCCCAGATTTTTAATAAAGTTGTTTACAAAACAGACTGTTTTGACTACCTGGAACTTTGGCAGCCATGTCCCAAGGAGTCTCAGTGATGGAAAGTATAGTTGACAGGACTTTCAAGGTGAGATTGGTTGTCCTTGATGTCAAGATAGCATTTGACCTTATATGGACCATTAAGGAGTTCTGATAAAAACTAATCAAAAGGACTTGAAGGGAAATATGTTATTGGGCTAGTCAAAGAGTCTAACAGGCCCTTCAGCTTAATGAGTCTGTGCTGAGCATCAAACACACATTTGCGATCCCATGTTATTCTCCCCTCATTACCATTACTCCCACACCCCAGATTCTGACACATTCTCCATGCCATGAGTAATTTACAGTGGCCAATTAAGCCATCAACTTGCACATCTATGTGACGGGGGAGGAAACCAGAACATACAGAGGAAACCCAAGCGGTAACAGAGGCAATGTGCAAACTAAATCTTTGACAATAATTTAACAACTGTGGGATTACCTTCATCAGGATAGGCGTTCAAGAGCTCACCTCCAGCTCTTCGAGGGATTTTAGACAATGACATAAATGTTGGCCTTGCCAATTGATAGCTGCACCATTTTAATGAGAAAAAGAATTAAGTCAAAGACATTTTTAAATTTACTATTCATGTAATTCTTGACCAGTTTACTTCAAAATTTCCCCCCAAAGTTTTACGGCTTACAGGAACATAATATTTTTATGCCCAATTTTGGGAGATCATTATAGTAATGACACAGCAAGGTAGAGCTATTGCCTCATATTCCCTGGTTCAACCCTGATGTTGGGTGTTGTCTGTGTGGAGTTGGCACCTTCCTGTGAGCGTGTATTTGCTCCGGATTCATCCCACTCCCAAAGACGTGTTGGTTTGTAGGTTAATTGGTCTCTGTAAATTGCCCCTAGTGTATTGGGAGTGGATGAGAAAGTGGGATTACGTAGAACTTCTGTGAACAGGCGATCAATGCTGGACATGGACTTGGTGAATGAAATTATTCAATTTCAAGCAAACACTCTTTTGATTCATTGAAGACATCGACAGATTGAGGTACACTTTCACCAGGAATTCTCTAATCCTTTACATTGGCACTGCATTGCACCAGACTTTATTACTTCACACTCCTAGCAGCTGAAGAGAGATTGTTTCTTGAGCCGTTAAATTCCTTTTGAATGGCCATCCATCATCTTGAATATAAGCAAGACACCTGCCTGTTATAATTTGCATGTTCTAATCCTGAAACATAGATGAAAGGAGTAGAAAGTTATATTTCAAAAATCTTTATTGTTCAGAAAATTCTGTAATTGAGCAGTTGGTCAGAAAGCACAAGATAGCAATGGTGTATTAACATTTTATTAATATTACATGAGGAATCATTTCTAATTAAGTAGCACGCAGCAATGTTAACCTATATCCATTTCAAAAGAGAAAGTTCTCTACAAAGATAGGTTACATCTATTATTAGAGTTATCAAAGTCTCCAGTTACCAAATGGCATTTAGCATAGGGATATTTGATATTATAGACTTAACTAAAGACATCCATAATAGACACCGTCAATATAAAGATGCAATTATTTACTGATCCCATGATGCATTATGTCAGACAGATGGTATGTCATTGCATACATCCTAAAGATAAAATATGTCAGAAGTGGTTCCTTTCGGCTGCTATTGTGAACTCCCAAAAATATTTTTTTATGATCCAGTAGGTCTTGAAATTTGCATAATATTGTGCTTGAATGTTTTACGTGAATATTTGGGTTTCCTTGGTATTTTAAAGTAAGAACAAACCTACTTTTTTTAATAAAAGGTTACTGGCAGACAAAATAATTTCAGATAATAATGTTAAATATCTCCAGATTGATAATGCATAGTGCAATTTTAAGTTTTTTAAAATGTTTTAATACCCTTTAATGTAACAATGTACAAAATTGTTTTCTCCATCAAAATCTACGCTATCTATGCCATGACAATGCAGTTGTTGGTTTGACATTGACAACTTCCAGCTCTATATTAAACTAGTTAGGCATAATGGAGATACAGAGCTATAATCAGCAACTGCCAAATTCTGATTAAATATTAATTTCAAAATAGGTATAACTATTTTAGATCCCTCTTGTGGCTGAATGCTTACGTTGTTCAGCCATCAGCTCGAGTTATAGAACAAAGAAGAGTACAGCACAAGAACAGGCCCTTCAGCCCACAATGTTTGTGCCGAACATGGTAGTCTATCCTACATGTGTCTACAGACCAACAAATGTGTTTTCTGGTTATTCATTCAAGGGGCGTGGGCTTCACAGGCTGATCCACCATTTTGAGCAGCATGGTGGTGCAGTGGTAGAGTTGCTGCCTTACAGTGCCAGAGACCTGGGTTCAATCCTGAATACAAGTGCAGTCTTAATGCAATTTGTACCTTCTCCGTGACCTGCATGGGTTTTTCTTCGGGAGCTCCAGTTTCCTCCCACATTCCAAAGAAGTACAGGTTTGTAGGCTAATTGGCTTGTTAAATTTGTAAATTGTTCCTAGAGTATGTATGCTAATATACAAGGATTGCTGGTCGGCGCAGACTCAGTGGGCTGAAGGGCCCGTTTCCACGCTCTAGTTCTAAACTAAATTAAACAACAGATTTCCCATTCTTAATTTCCCTTAAGAAGGTGTGGTAAACTGCCTTCTTGAGATCCGTTGTAATCCTTGAAGTGTGGGTACATTCACAATGCCATTAGTAAATGGATTTCAAACAGCATATCATAAAGATTCTCTGAATAAGTTTGCAATTGCCTTTTTCCTCCACTTTCAGTTAACATGACTTTAAGTTATACTTATGATGCATTTTGGTACATGGGTGTTTGCAGGCAATGTAGGCATTTATTATCCCAATAGCCTTTGAAAATAATAAAACATTTATTTATGCAGTTACAATCTTTGAGTAAGGGGTCCTCGCAGAGTGCCTTTGAGTAAGGAATTTCAACATTTTGACCAATGAGGATGTGGATTTGGTGATACCAATCTAAGCCAGGATGATGTGTCTTTTAGGATTAACTTGCTGGTGTGATGTTCACTTGCACGTGTTACCCTTCCAGATGGTAGCTGATGCAGTTTGGGAGGTATTCATAATGAAGCTTTGGTTATTTTTTAGTTTAGTTTATTTACTGTAGCATGTACCGAGGTACTGTGAAAAGCCTTTGTTGCGTGCTAACCAGTCAGCAGACAAGCAATACGTGGTTAAAAGCATACCATCTACAGTGTACAGATACACAATAATGGGAATAACGTTTAAGGGCAAGAGCACATCCAGTAAGGTCCGATTAGAGACAATCCGAGGATTTCCAATGAGGTAGATAATAATTCAGAACTGCCCTCCAGTTATTGATATAATGGTTGGTAAACAGCTGGGGAAAAAACTACCCTTGAATCTGGATTTGTCATATCTCTGTACCTCTTGGCTGATGGGAAAAGGAAAAGGGAGTGATTGGGATGATACTGAATTACAATGTATTTTGCAGAAGGTAGAGTGCATCCAGAGAATGCCAATGCCAGAGTAAGTAACTGTTTGAGGCGAATGAGATACCTATCATACAGTTGCTTTGATTTTGTTGAGCTTTTTAAATAATTGTTAATGCTGTGTCATCTAAGCAAGTGTGGAATACTCCATCCCACTTTTAAGATGTTATTTTTGGATAGAAAGGTGGCTTTAGGAATCGGATGAATCAATGAGCACGGTCTATGCAGACAAAATGTGCAGGAAGGAATTGCAGATGCTGGTAAGCAGTCTCTAATTTGCCCTTGTAGTCATGGTGTTTATGCATCTTGACCACCTGAGCTTTTTAGTCATGTGGAGAACCTGGAATGCTGATGGTGAGAGATTCAGTGACTGCAATGCCCTTGAAAGCTAACTGGACATGGTTGAATTGTTAGGGAAGAAACCTATCGGTCAGGCAGTTCTGCAGATTAAATATTACTTGAAACTCACTAGTCTATGCCTTAACGAAGGTATCTCTGTGTTACTGTTCCATTTTCTGAACATTTTAAAATGGAAATAATACAATTCATCACCACCACTCCCTGCTACTAGATGAGGCATCTTGGTCACCATGGTCCAGTTGTTGTGCATGGCCTGTTTCTGTATTGGATGACTATTCTAAGACCCCTACATACTCAACCCCTATACCCCTCTCCATTTCTGAGTTTAAATTGGGAGAAAGGTCACTGATGAAGCATTGAAAGATATTTGCTGTTGAGGAATTTCTACTGCAATGTTCTTGGGAAGAGATTTGTAGTTAAACAAGTACATTAGAAGAAAGAATGTGCACCTCAGATCTACAGAATATAATCAATGTTGCTCAAATGATGTCTCACAATTATGCAGTCTAATCCCATTTGCATTATTTTCTGTACTGTGTATGCTCCACCCAGGAAAATATTTTCCATCTATTTCTCAATTACTTTAGGCTGACGAGGGTTCCTTCAAACTGCAGTCCGTCAAATCCCCCTTTAATTCCAAGGCCATTCACTCTCAGCAGAATTCCCTCTGTAATGCAGTTCTTTTGCAATGTTTGGATCAAGGCTGTGAAATGATCAGTTGCTGAGGAGCCCAGGAGAAAGCTAGATAAAGAATTAGCAAATGATAATTATTAATACAGTTGATGCCACATGCTTTCTCTTTGTTGGTAATTGAGTGTAGACTTTAATAGCCAAGTATGTTTTATAACATACAGGGAATTTGATTTGCCATACAGTCATACTAATAAAAAGCAACAAAGCACACAAAATTCCTTTTCAACATAAACATCCACCACATTGTTTCCTCCACACTCCTCACTGTGATGGAAGGCGAAAAAAAGTTAATTCTCTACCCCTCTTTGTCCTCCAGCAGATGTGGGCCTCCAACCTTCATTGATGGGATGATTTTACTCACAACTTTACAAACCTCCTAGTCAGGGTGATGAAGCTCCTGCATCGGGGGGGGGGGGGGGGGGGGGGATCTCAGCTCCGCCGTGCCAGGCGATCTGACCCCGGGTCGGGGCTAATTGAAACTTCTGCGTTATTAGAGCCTCCCGACTCGGTCTCAACCCGAGACTGTGAGCTCTGCGATGTTAAAGTCCGCAGGCCCCGGTTGGAGCATCGATTCCAGGCAAAGAATCGGCTCCGATGTTAAGTCCACACTCTGCGGTGGGACTCAGTTCGTCCCAAGCAAGGCCTCCAGCTCCACGATGTTAGGTTGCAGAGTGACTGGAGATACAACCTGGAAAACAAAAACAATCGCATATCCGGCAAGGTAAGGGATTGAAAAAAAGTTTGCCCCGACCACCCCCCCCTCCCGCCCACCCCCTACATAAAACAAACCAGAGAACATTAACACAAACTTTTTAAACACACTATAAATAACAAAAAGACGAAAAGGACAGCCAAACTGTGGCTGACGCTGCCATCGATGTGCCGCCAGGTGGTAAGGGACTATTGTTGCTTGCATTGCATTTGGTCTACTTTGAAGGGGAAATTTTCAGAAATGTAGGGTAGATAAAGGTCCTAGAACTCCCTGGAAAAGCTTAGCTTAAGGCCTCAGCAGCCCTTGAAATAGTTCAGCACCGTGACTGGTAAGTCGTCACGACCCATAACCATGGCTGCATCGATTGCATTCGGCCTAATTTTCTGAGAATAGAATCTATGGATGACATAGAGCAAGGTCAGTCGATCCATTGTGTCTCCACTGACCAAAATGACCCTATCAGTTTCAATCTTGCTTATCAACTCTTGGCCTGTGGAATTGTGAGTTATATAGACTTGATTATCAGAAGACGGAATTAATTTTTTAGAAACACCAAAGTTCTGGGTGAACTCAGCAAGTCAGGCAACATCTGTGGAAGGAAAAGGACAGATAACATTTTGGGTTTGGACTGATGGAGTAGAAAAAGGATGGCTGGCAGAAAGAGGTAAAAGGAAGGGGTGAATGGAACTGAATTGGCTTCTCATATCAAGCCGACTGAATTAACTGCATACCGCCATATGGGAAATTGGTTCTTCCTAAAATGATAAAGTGGATTATCGCTTTTACATTTCTGTCTGAAAGTGGGATAAGCCTTCTTCCTGTTAATTGTTGAATTACACACTATCACTCTGATCTGATCTTTTGCTTGTGAGATTGCTTTGCTCTGTTAATGCCATCTGCTGCTTCTGATTAGCATGCATGTAGTTGTAAAATCAACATGTTGGCATTTCACTTTAACGTGTGACCGATGCTCCTCATATGGTTTGATGGAAATGATAAAAGGGATGTGCTGGGAAATGAGGTTAAATTGCAGTAGTGTACAACTTTGTTTGCTTGCAGGCAGTAAATCATGCTTACTCAGTTTTGAGTTTATGGGTTGAGTTGCTGCCTTATAGCGCCAGAGACCCGGGCTTGATCCTGACCAAGGTTGCTGTCTGTACAATCTCCCTGTAACTGCTTAGGCTTTCTCAGCATGCTCTGGTTTTCTCACAAATTCCAAAGAGGTACAGGTAAGTCAATTAGCTTCTGTAAATTATCTCTCGTGTGTCGGATAGAACTAATGTACTGGTGATCACTGGTCAGTGAGGACTCGGTATTCCGAAGGACATGTTTCCACACTGATGGAAGTAAACATAAAAAATAAACTAAATTGCATGATCTGTTCTGATTCGTGTCCTGTTTTATCTGGATTCCTTGGAGTGGAATTTTATTTCCTCAAGGACTGCATGCCTTGTGTGCAGTCTAGTAGAGGTGCAACTATACAAGTAGGTATAGTTATTGCATAGTTGTACCTCTACTAGATAATTATCCTTGTCTTTGGTAAGGATAAAGCAAAGTAGATGTGTCCTTGTGTTGGATCTCTCAGTACCAATTGTTGATCCAGTTTGGAAGCTATGGTTTCCAGAGCTAATCCAGCTTGGTCGACGTTGATGCCACTGACCTATTTCAGATTGTGACCTTAAAATTCCACAACCAAAGTACTTTTCATGCATTTGCTGCTTTCATTACTTTCTCCAACCGGTATTCAAATTAGAGGAGAATATTTTTCATCTGAGGGAAAGCAGTTGGTTGTAATCAGCAAGGGGGTTTTGATATTTGATATTAGGTCGTCGAGGATTTTTAGAGCTATGCCTCCTGAATATAGGTTTAGGTTTATAGGTTTGGTTTACCACCTTTTTGAACTGTTGCCCTCTGACAGGCGTCACAGGTCAGCCAAAACACGCACCTCCAGACTCAGAGACAGTTTCTTCCTCAAAGCAATCTTCACACTCAATATGAAAAAACACTGAGTATTATTCATGCTGCACTCTTCCATGCTGCTACCCACCTTGAACTTTTACTATCACCATGTACAGCACTGATTACTTACTTATCTTGATACCTGGTTTTTAACACTGTTTTTAAATTGTGTCCTGTGTTTTTATCTTTGTATATTATGCACCAATGGAGTGGCAACAACAATGCCGTTGCATGCAGTGCTTACAACGACAAATAAAGGCATTTCATTTCATTTCATTATTGTCATGTGTACCGAGGTACAGTAAAAAGCTTTGTTTGGCATGGTATACAATCAGTTCAGATATCCCGTACATAAATGCAATCAAGCTAAATTCAAGTACACTGCATAGACATTGGAAGTTACAGAGTGCAGAACATAATTCTCAGCATTGTAGCACATAAAGTCCAATGTCCTTTGTGGGGTAGAGGACGTGAATCGGACTGTACTAGCTTATTGAAGGACCATAGAGTTGCTTGATGACAGAGGAGGAGAAACTGTTCCTAAGTCTGGTGATGTGCGTTTTCAAGCCTCTGCACCTTCTTGGATGGGAGCAGGGAGAAGAAGGAATGACCAGGGTGGGACAAGTGTTAAAGAAGGAACTGCAGATGCTGGAGAATCAAGGGTACACAAAAGGCTGGAGAAACTCAGCGGGTGCAGCAGCATCTAAGGAGCGAAGGAGATAGGCGACGTTTCGAGTCGAGACCCTTCTTCAGACTGGTCAGGGATCAGGTAAATGAGGGATATAGACGGTGATGTGGAGAGATAAAGAATAATGAATGAATGATATGCAAAAACGTATCGATGATAAAGGAAACAGGCCATTGTAAGCTGTTGTATTGTGAAAATGAGAAGCTAGTGCGACTTGGGTGGGGGAGATAGAGAGAGAGAGAGAGGGAATGCCAGGGCCCGAGGGCTGAGCGAGAGGTGGGAAGGGGAGGAGACAGCAAGGGTTAACAGAATTGAGAAAATTCAACGTTCAAGCCCAGAGGATGCAGACTCCCCAAGCGGAATATGAGGTGCTGATCCTCCAACTTGCGGTGTTGCTCACTCTGGCCGTGGAGGAGGCCCAGGACCGAGAGGTCAGATACGGAATGGGAGGGGGAGTTGGGACAAGTCTTTGATTATGTTGGCTGCTTTTCTGCGATAACGTGAAGGGTGGACATATTCTGCAGATGGAGCAGGACATGGCAAGAATATGGAGGATACTGAGTTGTGGGCAGAAAAGTACTATACCATATGATTAAGTCAGGTTTTTGGAGTTAGTTCCCAGAGAATGATGAATGAGATTTTACAAAGTCGAATTAAGTTTGTGGTGTTTGGGAACAAGGTTGATGCATGTATTTGTTTAAGATAATTTCTTATCCAATTGAAATAACTTGCTGAGCCAGTTCAGACCTAGTGAACAATGAGCCGGTCACACTGCAGGGTGTTGAGTTGTAAGTAGATTACTGCCACTATGGAAACAATCTAAGATACAATAGCAAAACAGGCGTCTTGATTTAATAATGGAGTAATTCAAATGCAAAATACGGCAGATGCTGGATAGTAAGAAATAAAGTAATACTTAGAAAGTCAGGCAGTACCTTATGGAAAGATAAATGTAGTTAATGGCTCAGTTCAGTCCTGAAATATTAACTCTCTTTGTTTGTCTCTCGACTGATTCTGCCTGACTGCTGAGAGTTTCCAGCTTGTTTTTTTGTTTTCACTTCTAATGACACATTGAAAGCCTGGAGCCAAGATGTACGCTGTGAACATTGCAACTGGCAAGTCCTCTGCTGCATGGTCTACCAAGGAATCATATTCTGCTGAAGAGGAAAGCAATGCATTATAATAGATGTGCAAAGCAGAGTGCATCTCAATGGTGCATTACTGATATTTAAGACTGCAGGTGACAAGATCCACTCTTTCAGAACATTAATAAGACATTGTATGAAATTTGTAAGCATGAAATCCAGCAGAGCTTAGTTTTTTTTTTGGAGAAACCTACTTTCCTTTCAGCTACACCAAACAGTATGAGGCCAGTGGTGTAGACAAACCTCCAGTGAGGTGTATCACATTGCTACTTTCTAGAAAGTAAAGATCTTATGTTGTCATTTTTATAACAAGTTTAGTAACATTTTTGTAACAAGTTTAGTAGGGAGTCTTATGCATCAATATTTTTGAAATAAATTCACAAGAGCAAAAGCCTTTGATCCTATATTAATTAGTTACCTGACATGAGACAAATGATAAATAGAAAAGCAAATATGCAAAACTTTGGAAGATGAAGATAAATAACAGATAAATAATTACTTGGCTGGTCACGGGGTTTGATTTTCAACCTGTTTTCCCTCCATGTGGCACCTTTCATGTCACTCTCTTGACGACACAAGCTTTTTACAACAAAAAAAGTACTGTTCAAATCATCACTGTCACAATGTAGGAAACCCAGTAGTCATTTTGCACACAGCATGTTCTCACAAACAGCAATGTGATAATGATCAGACAATTTATTTTTAAATTTTGTTGATTGAGAAATAAATATTGCCAGGGCACCAGGGATAACTCCCCTGTGAAATATCACTCTGGAATTTAATTGCCTGGATGTTTTAAGAAAATGTCAGCAGTTCTTTGAGCAACTGCCAACATTTCCCACATAACTAGAAGCAACTTTGGATCTCTAAGTGAACAAGTTTCAAAGTTATATTGGGCTGGTTGCAGAATATTTCACAGAAGTCTTCTTCATCATGGACTCCTTAAGAGGTTTTGTGAGAGTTTGAAGATGCCGTTATTCTCCAACATTTACCATGAGGTGTTCATTCAAAGAACCTGCACCAGGTTGTATTGGATGCAGGAATCATTTCTACATCAATTTCAAAGAATGGGAATTGTTGCAAGGAAGGTATTAGTTAATTTTGTTTTTGCCGTTGGTTAAGAGCTTCTAACTGGTGTTTTTAGTATTTCCCATATTCATAAATAATTGTGTTTTTAACAGCAAGCTTTGTCATTCAGCATGGCTCCAGGGAGTAAAGATGGGTTGCAGTTCAAGTGGAAACCTTTAATCATTAACAATGAATGAATAAATATCATAAAGGGTGGCACAGCTGTTGGAGCTGCTGCCTCACATTGCCCGAGACATGGGTTTGATATTGACGTCGGGTGCAGTGTATGTGAAGTTTGCACTTTCTCTCTGTGACTGCATGGATTTCCTTTGGGTGCTCTAGTTTCCTTCTATATCCCAATGACATATGGGTCTGTAGATTAATTGGCTTCTGAAAATTGCCCCTTGTGTGTAGGGAGTGGATGCGAAAATGGAATAAAAGAACTTGTGTGAATGGTTGACGTGGACCCAGTGGGCGAAGGGTCTGTTTCCATGCTGTATCTTTCAATCAATAAAAGTTAAATACTAAGAGAGTAAAGGAAGCAGTCGATAAACCAATCATGGAGAACATTTCAATGGAAAGAGTCATACAAAAGTTTACCTTAATGAGTAAAAAATAGTGAGATTGTTACTCTCTCTACAGAATTTGAATGGTCAGCCGAATATTTTCTGCACTTCGTACTTATATTTATGTTTCCAACATCAGCAGTGTTCAGTGCCAGTATTAGAGAAGGCTCACCCAACGAGGGATGGGAGATGGTTAAATAACTGTCTGACAGAGACTGTAGTAAAAGATTATCCACAATTAGAGAGTGAGAATCCAAAATCGCATTAGAAGGTATTAAGGAAAGGGAGAGTATGGACAGAAACTGGGCCAAGGGATAGAATGGAAACGAAATGGGGAAATACATTTGTTCTTACTGGAACATGCTAATTTGAGCCAAAGGGGGGAACTTGGGCTGAAGAGGGCCAGGCATGGAGAGGGACCAGACCAAAATGGAGGCATCGGCTGTGATGGGCCTTTATAAAATGGTATCAAAATTGCGCCTCTTGCATATGGACTCAGCGGGTTATTCTGTGCACACTTTACTCACCTGGGGTAATTGCGGTTATGAACAGGGATAGTTTTGCTGATCTGCATGCAAAACATGTATTTCACTGTACCTGGTGCACGTGAAAACAATGAAACAATTGAAACCATATTTACACCTTCTAGGAAGAAGTTAGGATTAACTACAAAGGGATAGTTGGGGAACATTCGCGAGATTGCATGTTTAGTGGATTGATGATCTGAGGAAATGTATCATAATGATTAGAACAGCCAGCGGTTAATATCTTAAAGCTGTGTTATTATGCTTTAAGTCTAAGCGTTCAGAGAACAAAGAGCAGCGTCTCATTGTATCAATTGTGATATAACTGGTCTGTTTCCACGTCGAGCATTAACCCTGGGAGGAACTGAAGATAAATATTTTGGCACATTTCTTTTCAAAATTAATCCCTTCCTTTGAATTCTGCGCCTTGTTCCGCGAGGAGCAAATGAGTCACAAACTAGAAATATTCAATTATGTTCTCTTGCAAGGTTAAATGCTAGCCACCCAAAGAGATGGGACAAAACAGGCGAGGAATTCAATTTCAAGAGTAAAAGAACACGAGACGGCAGAAACGTCGTTCCACCGAACTCACGGTTTCATTTTAAGGGTGAAAACAACACAATATTGAAGCAACTTTCTCGAGACCTTTCAGCAGCGAGCTACAGAAGGATTTCAATTTCAGGCCCTTCTTCGGTAATAACTTTTGCAGAATGTATTGATCCAACAATCCAAGAGACGTCCTAACTCTTTAGGGGAAAGTTAGGAGCATTCGCTACATAAAAAAAAAACATACTGCAATGGATATATCAATAACCAGATTCTTCTAAAAAAAAGTCTCCGTCTGTACTGGAAGCTCCAAGCGCTTGGCGAGGTGAATTTTGAATAGCAGTCTGGATCTTGGTCTGGACGAGAAAGAGTGGATTTTAAAAGCATTGGAAGAAGCGCGAGATAACCGGGCTAATCGTATTGGAGAGGGCAACCCGTGCCCATGGGATTTTGGGAGAGGGGACGTGAGAAGTACTGGCATTGTGTTTAAACGGCGTGGTTTTGCATGATTTGGTGGAATACGGAACAGAGAACCTTCTGTGAGGTAAGTGAAATGGCAGAATCTAAATGGGAGACTGGAATTGCGCACTTGACCCCCGAGAAAGATAGATTAGGGTTTAAATAATAAACTTGACGTTTTGGGGGGATTACTCGACTGTTATTGGTGCCGCTTTAAGAAAACTTCACGATTCACCCTCTTGCTGACATCTTGGCTCACATCCATTTCTGAATATAACGTAAGCAGATATCTGGTTATGATCTAAAAATTTTATAAATGCGCATTGGTTGCCGCGGCTCCTCCTCTCTGTAAAATATACAAACGCAAAATACTCTGGTGGCTGGACATTCAAAATTAATCTGCAAGTTTTGGAGGTACTAAAGAGCTGAATTCTCGGGTGGAACAAGCAAGTTAAGGTTCCAGGTTGGGAAACATTTTGTCAGTTTCCAAGATGTTTTTGTTTATTGTGCAGAACTACTCAGTTGTCGATGAAACGATTGTTCTGGGTGATAGAGGCAGAGGGTGGTGGTAAATTGATGTTTTTGTGATTGAACGTCTGTGGCCAGCGGTGC
Source organism: Raja brachyura (assembly GCA_963514005.1). The sequence goes on from OY740784.1 coordinate 66,255,589, forward strand.
AGCGCTAGGATCGTTGCTGGGACCACTATTGTTTGGGGCATTAAGGACTTGGATGCGACTGTGGGAGTTTTCACTAGCACGTTTGCGACGACACGTAAATTGATGGTGATGTGGATAGCGTGAAAGGTATCTTGGGATAAAGCTTGATTTAGATCAAATTGAAAGTTGGACGGAGTATTGACAGATGAAATATAAACCTGGCAAATGCAGTTCTTTCCTATATATTAAGTGATAGGTGATGCATTTTGGAAAGTCAAATAGAGGTGGGACAGGTATTGTATAAGAAATGTTGATGAACAGAGGGACTTTGGCGTTCAAGTCCATAGTTTCCTGAAAGTGGCAACACAGGTAAATAGCGTGGTTTGTTTGCCTTCGCGGGTCGGGAAAGGAATACAGACGTTGAGACGTTATGTGGGAGATTTACAAAACGCCGGTTGGACCTCACTTGGATTGTTGCATGTTATGCTAGTCTACACGTTGTAGGATGGAGTTGGACTGGAAAGAGTGCAGAGGAGGTCCACCAGGATGCTGCCCGGACGGTAGCATCTAAGTTATGGCAGGGACTGGACAGGGTGGGTTTTTTCCTGAAGTGAATGGGTGAACTGATAGAGGTATATGTAATTATAAGAGGCAAAGATAAGGGGAGATAGAACTATTTTTCCATCGGAGGTGTATCAAAAATAACAAGCCACGGAGGAAAGAATTCTAAGGAGGATTTAAGGGGAAAGCTACTTTGCACAGCGAATACCCGGTATCTCGAATTCGTTGCCAGAGGACATGGTGGATACATTTGCTACATTCAAGAGGCATTGAGACTGTATTTAAGTAGGTAAAGCATAGGATGCACATTTAGAGCAAACATGGGATTAATATAGATGGACATGAAGGTCGACATTGGCATGGTGGGCCAAAAGGGTCAGTTTCTATGCTGAACAACTCCATCAGTCTAAACCATGTTGAGATTTTGTAAGCACCCGAAGGGAACTATCTTGCATTCATTTAGAACCCTCAGAATAAGACGGAGAAGCAGCTGTGTGTTTAAGGAGGAGACGCGTCCACATCTCTACACGTCATTCGGAACCTTCTCTGGTGTGTAAAGCAACCAAGTCCTCCAAATAATCCAACTCAATTAAATAAGGTTGGTTTGAGTCATATTTGTTGTCTGCTGGGCTGGCTCGCGGACAGTAACCCGTTCGCTGGTGCATTTATCGCATTACAAAGTGATATTCGGACTAACATAGTAACTTGGTGTTCGTAATCCATTTGAGATTAAGCAGTGCCACTATAATTTCCCATTATAGAAGCGGTGCATATGCGAGTGGACGATGGAGTTAAGCGTCCAGCATTGTTTTTGCTGCGAGAGTAACGGTGCAGGTAAACTGGTGGCCAGTTTCAGTGGAAATTCCCCGCTCCCGCTGAGTGGGTGTTTAGATAGTGATATCCGCAGAAATAGCTCTCACTTGGGGAGGGGATGGCAACATAATGGAGGGGGAGGGGGAGGGGGAGGGGGAGGGGTGGCAAAAGGAGATGGGAGTGGGAGGGAGGGGTGAGGGGCAGATTTGTTTCCCCCTGACACAGTTATTAGCTTCACACAATTACCTGAAGGATGGATGATGTGTCCATAAGCGGCTGGTTGCCATGTCAGATGACATGGAGGATTCCCAGAGTCGACAACTGCGGACACTTTGGAAATTCCTGCTGCGGCGTATCTTTGTTTTATTAATAAAGAGGCTTTGAAGGGAACTGTACTGTGCAGTGACATCAAGGCTGCCTTTGCATATCTTCCTTTGACTATACATGAATTTAAAAACAACTATAACCAGAAGGAGAATTAGAGCATCTTCATTTTAGTCCAGTGGTGAAAGCCAATCAGCCAAGTGTCTGAAACAGATAGACCGGCCAAATATTAAATGCAAATCGCAAACGTGACTGAATGGCAATGATTGTCTTGAACTGCGTTGGAATTGGAATATAAACGATCTCAGACATTTGCTAGTATGGGTTTCACATACATTTCCATTTGGGGGAGAGAGCAAAGATTTATAGAGGTGACGATAGGCGGATTGATAGTTTAAAAGAAACCCGCGGTCGCGATGCGCGGATAATGCAGTGCGGGACTGATGGCAAGGGACTCGTCTGTCGTTCTGGGAGCCTAGATCGACACTATGCACGATTCCGCTGTGTTTTTTTTTCTTTGGTAGTTTTCCCCCTCCAACGCGCGACTAGGAAAGCGGTGGGAGCCTGACGTAACTAATGCGCTCCTCGCTACAACGCTCTGCCTTCAGTAGGTGGGGAAATCAGAAAGAGACCAGGACGCTTTTGTCAGATCTTTTGCAACCTCACCACCAATTCCTCCTTCAACTCCCCCCCCCCCCCCCTTCCCTCCCCCATCTACCTCCCCTCCCAACATCACTTTACCACAAGGATGAACCGAGAGGCAGCATCTCTGTAGTCGGGGAACCAGCGAGGAGTCGTTTCATCTTTGGATCTAAACTCCAAGCCACTTGATCTGTTGCATCTTTCGGATTAATCGAAGGGACGTTTTTTAAAAACATTAATTCCCCTCACTGTTTTGTTGATATCCACCCTCTTCCTTTTCTCTCCACAAAAAAAAACTTCCTTTCGGTCCAGCCGACGTGTGCCTGTGGGTATCCCAGTCGCAAACTATGGTGGTCGTCATCTTGTTATGTACGCTGAGCTTGCTGGTGACTGCGCCCGGAGTGTAAATATTTGCTCAGAAACTTTGAGGTAAGGAAATGCCTACAAGTTATGTATGTGTGTGTTTTTCTCCCCCCCCCCACCCCCGGGGCTTTGTAAAACCACTTTATACGGCGCGCAGGGCTATTGTGAAGGGAGTCGATGAGGCTATGTGACAACATGTACACCTTTTAATGGGGATTGGTTGCAGATGTCACGGTAAACTGGTAGAATCGGTGCAGCAAACCTTAAAGCGTGCTTTTGAAAGTACCTGCTACTGCGGGATGTAGTCTCCTTCCACATCGTTGCAGGATAGTCGACTGGTGCTTTCGGAGAGCAAAGATAAATACATGCGATTCACTTATTTTGTTTAAATCATTATTACATCTTCCTGAACGTCAACCTTGCGAGCCTGAGCGGTTTGAGGGTGCCATGCCCGCCTTGGCTTCCAGTGTGACCCCTAGATTCGGTGGACGCTGCAAGTCTTTGCTGGATCAGCGTGCCCCTCCGGGCTGTGAGCGAACACGGAGAGGCGTAAGAGGGAGTGCAGCGTTCAGTGGGGAATGCTGAATTCAAACAGCGGATGGATGCAGACGTGTATGCTATAGAAGCGTGGGCTGTCCAGCAGTTCGGCACTGAACCGTTTACTGAAGTCAACTCATTTGCCAGACTGCATTAACTCGGGACCGGGGTGACTGGAAAGGGTTCTCTTGATATCCCATCTCGGCTGGACATTCTTATTTTCTTATTGAATTGCCATGTATTTAATCCCCCATCATTAAAATTAAGATTATTTATGTTGCTCCTCTCATTTATAATCTTTACCTGATCTTGTTTGGTCATGGTGTCATTTCGCATTATTTATTCGACAGCCTATTAAAAGACTACTCCAAGATGAATTCAGCAGAGTCAGGGGTTAATCACATAGCTGGTAGCAAGATTTAATCTGTTTCACTCCCTCCAACTCCAGCGATCTAGTAGATGAAATGAATCCCTTTTTTTAAAATTAAAAAAAAAACACGTTCATAACACACCCGTTTTAATAATCCCCAACTCACTGACAAGCAATTAATCCGTCACATGTCATTAGATCAAAAAGCTGATTCTGTAATTCTTACTACAGGGAGAAAACTGTGGCTCAGGGTGTAAACCTGTTAGACATTAGTTGTGATGCAGCAGACGCGAGGGATCCCCACCTACCTCTAACAACGCAGTCGTTCCTTAGTAACAGATAGGACCAACTATTTAACGTTGGTCTGCACTCGAATAAAATAATTGGAGATAATTACACAGTAATTAGCAGTCACCAAGGCGGAACGTGACGCTGAAAAAAAATCCTTCGCCGAGTTTGAGTCACCTCGTTTCTGTTAACTCATTCGCCTTGCATTAGATGCCACTTGAATGGGAACGACCGGTATCACTTGGGTATTCAAAAGATACCGGGGGCGAATGGCAGGGGCGATGTGCACATTCGGACCAGTGCACTGCTCAGGGTTGACGGTCTGCCCTCGATTGGGAAGGAGTTCGCGCCAGCAATGGAATAAATTAAAGCGAGCGAGCGCCTGGCCATCGGGTCTTCCCCCAACCGACACTGGATCTCCGCGCCCAACACACGATTCTCCTGCAAACAGCTATCACCAAGTGTAGGTACACACAAAAAGCTGGAGTAACTTATTGCTGAGCCGCTGAATCACTCCAGCTTTTTGTGTTGATCTTCGGTTTAAAACAACATCTGCAGTTCCTTCCTACACAATTTATCACTAAGTGTAGGCAGAGTGACGATCCGGACTGCAACAGGCCTAATCATCACTGTTCTGCCTATTGGCCACCAGAATCTGCGTGGTATTGGCTTTTATCAGCCATAACAAAATATATAACGGTTGCTATCGCGAATAAACGCACTGCATTCCAATTAAAATACAATAAAAAACGGAAGAACACGTTCTCAGGAAACCACTCGGCAGCCCACCATGCCACTCCAGCGCCAACGCTGCCGACTCACACTGCCTCCTCTCTCTCCATTCGTGCAGATGGCTTTGTTATAACACAGTAACTTTTAACAATATGTTGATGCATTATGAGTCAGTATGCGATCTGTTTCCACACTTCGCTCTACACATTCCGTGTTTCACACCGTTGTGTTTTGCGTTGTTCAGCTTGAACAACCGTCAATCCACCTAATGCTCCGAATCCCCCACCACATACACCGATGCTCGCCCGTTGTCTGGTAACCTCCGCCACCCACACGCCCGTTTACAGAGCGCAGTTGAAGGGAAATCTGCTTAAATATTGCACAGGCGTATCTCGGGATTACGAGGGATGAAATGTAATCAGTTGCACGCTGAACGCCTGGCGGACTCGTAACGTGCGGTTCCCAGAGGGGGAAGAGAAGCGAATCTTGATATGAGCCCGCCAGCGACAAGAATAATGTGCCGTCGATGCATAGGTTAAAATGGATAACTGAAGAAACGGTAGACCACTCTCTCTCACGCAGGTACTTGTCACATCGTTTTGTCCCCTCTCGCCCGTGTCGTATTTGTGATGGTGGCGCTTATAGCAAGGAGGTGAAGGCATAAGGTTAGTAATATTGCCGTTCATGGGTTAAGAGCTACCTTAATGCATATCTCGTCTTAGATTAGGGGAAGGAAGACACAGCCACATGCAGGGAAAGCTAAGGAGACCACAGGTTTCTGTCCATGCCACAGCCCAGCAGGTATTGAACGAGCGTACTGCGATGGACCAGCAAACAAAGTCAGTGCATTTGACACAAAATCAGTCCCTGTTTAAAAAAAAAAGACGATTTTCTTTTGTGGAAGAAAAGCAACGTGGAAGTAATTGTAAGAGTGAGTGTTGTTAGTCGACATTATTATTGTCAGAGTATCTCTTATTAAACGTTCCTTAAAATGGGGGCAAACCCTCAATGAACTATTTGGTATGACGACCTGTATCTATCCTTGAGGCAAGTTGGAAATTCGTCAATGGCAAACCAATTAATCTACTAGACATTCCCATGTTTTAAGTATAAACAGATTAACGTGCTCAGTCAGAATGTAACCCATAGATGAAGGCTGAGTCCATGACTGCTGATGGTCGTGTTGTAGCTCTAGCTCGGCAAATTACCACATACAGCACTTTCTTTAAAATCGTGAATTCTATCTGTATATAGAATTTACAGTGGAAGAGATTTATCTCGATATTCGGAAAATGATTGTAATCTGATCTGTAAAAATGCAATTTGCTAAATCGGTTAGTTGTAACAATTAATTAAAACAACTGGTGGGCTTAATTGGTTAAGTTGTTATATTTGAATAACACGTGAAAATACCCGTGTTTAATAGAGTGCTTTGAGTGGGACACTAAATGCCCTTTTCATAGTTTTTAGCTGCAATGTGCAATTCGCATGGGTATTTAGTTTTGGGGTTATTTATTCGATAATTAGCAGAAAATAACAGCGCCTTAATTAGCGTTAATTGCCAACATATTTGATAATATGCGAGGACGTGTTTGAAACGCGGTGGAACATGGCTAGGACCGGATATGTAGAATAATCTGCAGAAGAATAAGTTTATTGAAGGAGGCGTATTTTCAAATGGTCACCACTAAACTCCGGGGGGTTCAGCGTTCGGGTCGGCTTAAACTGATGTAAAAACTCTGTAAGCAAAATTGTTTATACGCATTGCGAGAAATAGAACTGGAAGTCTGTAAACAAGCCATACCAATAATGTTTGGAAATTAGGTTGCAAGCTTTCGTTTCAACCAGAATGTTAAAAGAAAGTGATACCTGTTTTTTTTTAATCATTTCAGATTCAATTGTTTATGCGTTACTTGTAAAATAATTGGAGAACACACTGAATAAACGGCGGCCTCGTACAGCGTTGGGGAGGGGTAACAGTTTTACTCCTTTCGGGACTGGAGGTTATTATTAAAAAGAAAATATACGACTTTAAGGAATGTACCACAAGGGGGAGACCTAAGACAAAACTACAAAGATTGCAATGAAATCATCTGCCGATGTCTTTCTGTAAAAGTCGGACCTGTTATGTCCATAGTCTGGGCTCCTGCTGCTATTTCTTTGGCGTTTCTTGGGATAACCGACTTAGGATGAGGATCACTGATTCCGCGGTGATTGTGATTTTAGCCGCCTCGCTGTGGACCGTCAGCGGGTTTGACGCCGGACAAGCTCCTTGTACCACGCTGGTCCAGGGGAAACTATTCGGCTACTTCTCCTCTTCAATGGTCTTTCCTTCCAACAACTCAGCCTGTTCTTGGATTATTCAAAACCCCGACCCGAGAAGATACACGCTCTTCATGAAGGTAGCCAAGACCAGCAACATCTGCGAAAGACACCAAATACGCACCTACCAGTACGATTCATTTCTGACCAGCACCCGCACCTACTTGGGGATGGAGAGCTTCGACGAAGTGCTGAGGCTCTGCGACTCAACGGTCCGTTATGCCTTCTTGCAGTCCAGCAAACAGTACCTGCAGATGAAGCAGATGTCTGCGGGAGTCGGTGGCCGGGCAAAGAGCAGAGGCGGCAGAGTCAAGGACAAAGAGTTTTCGGCCGAATACTTGGTGGTAGGCAACAGAAATCCCAGCAAAGGGGCTTGCCAGATGCTGTGCAAGTGGTTGGAGACCTGCTTGACCATCAGTACCAGCGCCAGACCCTGCGGGATCATGCAAACCCCTTGCCACTGCTCCAGGGCTGAGAGCATGGGTCAGTCCACTGAAATGTTGGGCTTGAATAAAAAAGGTGACAGTTGTTTGAAAGACGGCGTCTACTTGGAGCATTGCATCAAGAACCCCAAGGACAGCATCGATGCGGATTCCCCCGGTAAGTGAACGTAACGGTTGCATGCTCCTCGGTACCTCTCTTAACATCAAAAGCACGAAGGGGGTCTCCTAGATCGATGTTTAACTCGAAATGTCGCGACCTGTTCTTAAAATTACCTGCTGCCGGTTTAAAAATAACATATATTAACAAAAGGATCTTTATCTATTGGCTTGGATTGCAGTGGTTATGTCATTAAATGGGTGGCCCTGATTCTGAACTGTATAGAGACCCGCCTGGTCAATTGGTTTGGAAGTGAAGAAATTGATGTGTAATTGACCAGCGATCGGCCAGGAAAACAGATAGAGGTGGGAAATACAAGCTTCTATTGAGCGTTACCTGTAGATTTCTCGCTGATTTATGATCCAGCATTTACGATCCAGCAGTTAAAAAAAAAAATCAATTAATCCAACAATTAAACTAAACCTACTTTCCATTTTACATTCTCACTAAAGGAGTAAAACCACCTGGATGCAATCCGTGTGATGATCTCACTCGAGTATGATATTTCTCATCACTAGTTTTAAGTTAAACTTTCCGAGCGTTAGAATGGACTTGTTGATGCCTTCGCATCCGTGTATTTTTCTTACTGTAACAATTAGCATCCATTATTTGGTTGGTAGCGTTGCAGTCATTTGAAATCAAATGTGAGTTAAAAATAAAACATGGTTATTATTTCGTATTAACTTCTACGCGCTTTTCAGCCAGTGTGGGCGCTTAAAGCCCACGGGATTCGAAATATAATGACTTGTCTTGGAAATACCTGTACATTAAAAAAAAATGTAAAACTGGATTTAGAAATGACGTTTGTTCGCATCCAATTCCTACCCAGGGGTGGCGTACAAACACAATGCAGAACAACGTTCAATGGAAAGAAACAATATTGCGTGTTCTACCTTAATAAAGTTAATTTCCCTAAGTTGTAAAATACGATTATTTCAAGCATTCGAGCTTTCCCACTATCGGCTCCTTTATATCGCCAATTCCCCGGTAACGATTCATCCAGAGCCACTGAAAGGCTAATTTGATTTTCGCCACTGACCTGTGGTGCCTGGAAGTGTGTGATGTGTCCAACTGTGCGTGATAAATATGTACCATGAAGCGCAAAATACCGTGGATTCTGACAATGCATAGCATCTAGCTTGAAACACTCAGCGCAGAGGTTATCTATCCTGTGGAGTAGAATGGATAGACATAATAGGGTAGACATGGACCCTTACTCAGATTGGAAGTTACAATAAATATCAGAAGAACGGAGAAGGAATGCATACATCCACATAGACCCTCGGACAGAAATTGAATCGCCCTGTTAAATGTCTTGAATGAACAACGATCGCTGTAAGACGTTGTGACGTATCATATTGGGCCTTTCGCACAATGATTTAGCTGGAATAATTGTTCTGCAATGTATACATTTTAAGAGCGTTGTGATGTTGATGCTGTCAACATCCTTCCCGTTTATTTGCTGATTGCCACCAGGGAGTGGTGCCATTATGTTCACAGTAGCTATAGAACAAAGAGCAGGACAGAAATAACGCACAATATGTTTTATTTTTAAAAAGTGAACATTATACTTTCTGCTTACATTAAGGCACAATAAAACAGTGACGTTTTAAGATCATATGGGAAAGATAAATATGTATTCATTCAAGCTCTTCAGTTTAGATGTTGTCTTCAACCAGATCTACATGATGCAGTTATTTGTTGAGAGACCCAATGAGTTGTAACATATGCAGAACAATAGTAGGTTAATAATGTTTTAAATATCTCAATACTGATGTGGATAATGTTATGAACTACAAATATAAAAATTATTATATTTAGTTTCAATGAGATTGCTATCTACTTTTCAATAGCACCAACAAGTTTTAATATTTGGCTTCTATAGCCTTTTCCATCAATGGTCATCAGATTTTTCAGCACCTTCAAAACAGTAATTTTTGTTGGAGAATCGATAGCTCACTTATTTAATGGCCCCACAAGATGATTGTTTAGAGTTGTCACCTTGCAACTGAGAGACCTCCAGTGCAAGGGGGACTTTCTTCACTGGAAAATGACTTTTCTGAAAAAAAGACAGGCCTTCACTTCAACTGTACCACAACATCTTCCAATCTGAAGATGATGGAGGTATTATCTCACAATTTATGTCGCTTTAAAGAAAGCATGTTATGGTTAGGTGACTGCTCTGTGATGGTGGCATGTGGATAATCGAAATAGAACAGAGACCGTGAATGACACATTTCAGAATTAATGCCAGCTAGCTTTTGGTTTAGGAATGCAAATATTGTAAATGAGGGTACCATATTCAATGGGGAGATGTTGAAATGTGCAATTGAGGGGACAGGTACATACAAAGTGAATATAACTTATTTACTATTACACCATGAAAGGAGTCTATTTGGCCCATCAGTCTCATGCCAGCTCCCAAAAGAGCAATCTCAGAAGTTACATGCTTCCTATTATTTCCCTAAAAGCTTGCAATTATTTTTTTATCCATTAACTCCCCTTTGATATATTTTTAGTATATACTTCATTAGACTTGGGGCTAATGACCCTACCTTCCCAACTTTTGGAATGTGGGAGGAAGCTGGAGCACCCAGGAGTCATAGAGAGAATATGTAAACACAACACAGATAGCACCAAGGTCAAAATTGAAGCACGGCTGCTGGAACTGTGAGAGAGCATCTGTAACTACTGAATCGCTGCACTCCCCTCTGTTCAGGGAATTGAACTTAAGGGCCTGTCCCACCAGCATGCAACTCTATGCGATGAGCGCGACCTAATGTGGTCGCTTGAGCCATCCGGTGTCACGGGGCCAGTCCCACAATCGCCGGAATTGTGTGGAGTTCGTCCCGACATCGCGCGGGGCTCCGAAAAACGCCGTGTTCAAAAATTCCGCGCGGCAACGGCTTGTCGGCTCGTTGTCGCCTCGACGCATTACACACCGCCTCGACGTCGTACCTCCGTGACCCTCTCAGTAGGTGCCTCCGTGACCCTCTGTGTGTGGCTCCGTGGCCCTCTGTGTGTGTGTGTGCCTCTGTGCCCCTCTCTGTGTGTCCCTCTCTGTCCTGACGAACTTACCTTTAAGACTTCGCTCCAAGTTCGCCTCACTTTGCGCCGTGTTGCGCCACTCACCTGACCTCCGCGCGGCCCCCGCTGCCGGTTTGGTCACGCTCATCGCATGGAGTTGCATGCTGGTGGGACAGACCCTGTAGGCCGTGGTTGTTGTGAAAGTATTGCCATCTGAATCATCAACTGACTGTGCCTTGTTTTACAGTGGTAAGTACTTGCTGTTGCTGCAAGGTATTTTTATGAAGGTACCTTTTTCCAAAATGAATGGAAGCCATGTGGCAAAAAGCTATGACTGGGTATTTGGGAACAGCACATATAGACAGCAGCGAGTGCACCACTACACAATATATTCAAGTTCCTTTGTGCTTTTGATAACCATTCACCTTGTAGAAATTGAAATAAATGCTCAATATTGACAGGGAATAAGGAAGATAAGGCATGAAATTATGACGGATGTGCTAATTAAATGAGACGTTGTAATAATTCAATGCATTGTATTATAGCACTCTTTGCATATGTATTTGGAGAGCTGTGGGAAAATAATGCTAAAAGGTGAAATACCTGTTGTCATGGAAATAATGCAAATATAGCACTTAAGCTCAGATTGATGAGCACGATTCTAGTTTGATCTCATCAGTGCTATGAGAGAACAGTTGGGCAGGGAATGTTGAGTGGCAGTGTATTTTTTTCATCTGTCGTTACTGCATGAAGAATCTTTGATATGAAGCCAACAGGAGAGAAAATGTGCAGGGAGATGTTTGCATTCTGTTACCCTTTAGCAGTTGCAGGGGGTTATGGGTTATGTCCATTTTGGTTTAAAGGACTACAATTTGTGAAATTGCTCCAGTTAGGATTGAATCTTGGAGCTTTTACTCGGTTACCTTTGCAGGTTCACACAACTGAATCCTTCTATGACCTTATCAAACCAATAACTGTGGATGTCCATCAATTATGAATTGACTGTTGACCTAAAAGAAGTAATCACAATTGAATGAATAGATTCTCTTTTGTTTTAGAGTGATTGCATGGAAACAAGCCCTTCAGTCCATCAAGTCCATGCTGACCAACAATCACCTGTTCACCTGCTCCATGTTAGGCCAGTATCACATCCTGCACACTGGGGATCAGTATCACATCCTGCACACTATCCTACAAACCCACATGTCTATGGAATATGGGAGGAAACCGGAGCACCCGTAGAAAACTCATGTGGTCACAGGGAGAATGTACAATTTCTGCACAGACAGCACCTCTAGCCATGATCGAACACGGTTCACTGGTGCTGCGAGGCAGCAGCTCGACTGCTGCGCCACTGCGCCACCCTCTTTAAATAAAGTGCTTTTATGAATTATTTTAATTATATTATGGCGTAGAGTGTCAATTGAAATACTTAGATCAATCTTTGTGATAGTCATAAGTATCAGGAGCAGAATTAGGCCATTCAGCAGGACAGTCAGCATCTCTGGATTGAAGGAATAGATGATGGTTGAGATCATTCTTCAGGCTGATCTATCGCTATCTCTCCTAATCTCATTCTCCTGCCTTCTCCCCATAACCCTTGACACCTGGAGTCCATCATCTGTTGCAACAGGTCAGCCAACTAATGTACAAGTTCATGGTTTTTTACATGTTGATGTCTAGGGTCCAATCACTTGAAAAGCAAGAAAGATATTGTGTGATGTCCTGAGTCTACAGAAGAGTGCCAAAAAAAGCACAAAAGGAGAGGTGTTGAGGATATGCTTTATTACATTTATGCTGTTGTCTGTGGAATAAATGCTCAGTGAATGTTCATTTTATATGGAACATTCTGCAATGAAATTCTGGCTCAGAGTTGGTTACATGCAGTGCAAGGCTGACATAGGAAAGAGCAACAACTGTCTTTATTTATAGATCTCATAAAAAAACAAAGTCATGCAAATTTAATGAATAGAGATTTTCTGGCCATTCATTACTGTGGATCTTTCTTAATGTGGGATTCATAATCATTCTTTTAGACATTAACAGAGTCGAGGGACTTGAAGATGGGGAAAGAGAGGAGAATTACAATGGAAAATCATGTATGAGCAGGCTCAAAGGTTCAAATATCCTCCTCCTGCTCCCTCTTAAATTCTTATATTTTAATGCTGCAGAAATGTAGCAACAGTGATAAAAAAAAAAACCCAATGTTTTAGCATTGTTTTTTCCAGTTAATTTGAGAGTTGTCTTCACAAAATCTGGAATTCCTTTTTTAAATCCATTTTGCTCATTTGGCAGTGCTCCTTAAAGTCTACCTTCTTGACTATGCTATTGATCATCCCCATTTGATGAATTGAACTTTTTGTTTTGTGATATCTTTGAATACCTTGGATCATGGCATTATGTTCTACTTGATTGCAACTAAATATATTGATTATGAATTCATTAGAAGAATCTCACTGAAATACACTATTAGCTGACTAAGACTCAAGGCATTGGTAACTGATATCCCCGTTATTGTTTGTGATAATTCAATGTTAACCCACCTATTTACTATTATTCCCAATGGCAAAATATGGTTCAGGGTTTATAATTATAGTGGGACTCTCATGTTTTACAGTTGACAACAACTTTTGCCATCTACACGGATGGTTGAATGTGGAAGTTCAGTAGTTGTAGATGATGTCCTATTTCTGCTTGTTGTTTAAGTGTTCTGCTCGTGCTGCAAAATTCATGACTCAATGACAGGCTTATTATGAACATCAATATTTTGACATTTGTCTCACTGTAAAATTAATTGAAAACTTTATGCCTTGTTGAATGAAATGTAAATGGAATTCAAAAGGCTTACAGAGCCACAACTAATCCCGAGGAAAAATCTCACTGCTTCTGAACATAGGGTTGTAAATGTATTGAATCTCGCACCTTTAGAAAAGATATTTCAAAATATTTTATTAGAAAATTGGTGCAATTGACATAATCCCTTCCTCCTGCAGTGTATAATACATGCCAACTTGACTGGATGTGGATGTAACTCCATCCAATAATAACTTGCAATAATGAACATGAGTATTGGACAAGCAGAGTATCAACCTCTGCTGTGATGCCCTCTAGGATGTTTAATGCCCAGTGATCTAGTGTCACTTGAATGCCATCTTACTAGATGTTTGCAGTATGTTCCTGTACAATAGATAAGCATGAGAGTGTTGTTTTTAAATAAACTAGACCAAGTGCAGACCCATTGGGCCTGCTCCTCAACACACCCGTTCCCTACCCGTAGCCCCCACGGGAGATGCTGTCCTTCAACTCTAGCCATTCCCGAACGTAAGATTCAGCACTCATCTAGCCTCCCCCAGCAGTGATATTTAAAAATAAATTCCAATTGCACTTGCTCTGCATGTTGCAATAGAAATTTGCCCTCCCCTTCTAGTCTATCCATTGTGACAGCTTGATAACAGTCATTGTGACCGTCATAACTTGAAGCTGGTCGGTTTGAAATTCAAGGGAATTAATCAGTAATAATTCAAGAAATAAAGTATGAAATGTTCAGTGACATTGATGACCTCTGCCTCGAGGGGAAAAATGTGAATCAGAATATGTAAAAATCTTGTGAAAATTGGCATTTTTATACATTTAACCTCGAATAACGTGTCAAATATAGGATGAAATCTTCATTGAGGCTTGTCTCTGGTAACTGAGCTATTGTGATGTCGTAATTTCAAGCTGGTGGTTTTAATTTTAAAGTCTTTTAACCTAATCAATAATGAGTGGAGAATAAGTCGAGAAATAAAGCATGAAACATTCAGATAAGGTGATCTCGGCCTCAACAGGAAAAATGTCAACTGGAATATGTAAAAATGTAATCATTACCGCGTAGTGTTTTCACGAAGATGTAAAGACAACCACATATATATACACACATGTACACACTAATAACATCAGAGTTATAATAAGTATATGATAAAACTCTATCTTATCTTTTACATGAAGCCAAAAGAGTTTCCCTTTTTGGGTATGCAAAACCAGGATGAATAACAATCATTATGGAGTTGGACACACCAATCAAGCACTTAAGACTCCAGTTGAAAGGAACGGAAGTAACAATAAAAACAATGCATTCATTTGAAATGCCCCAAAGGTTTTTCATGACGGTGATGGAAAATAAAAGCAAATGTTGGAAAAGAAGAATCGAGGAGAGGCCATTTAAAGTTTGTTCAGATTACTGCGTCTTGACAGTTTCAAAAATGGAAGGGAAAGATGGAAGGCAATTAGAGATTGAGGCTATAAGAATGGAATGGGACTGTAGAAAGTAGCTGAGGCAAGGCTGGGGATTTATTTTTGGATGATTGTGAGTATATTAAATATGATACACAAGGGGCAAGAATCATCTTTAAAATATAAAGAATGGCAATGTTGCCTGAACAAATGCACATGATTGATCTATGCGGCAAAGTAGTGAGTAGATATGGTCGGGGATAAATGGGACACATTCTGGCAACAACAACCTTTGAGCTATCACGTGTCTGAGTAAGAAAGTAAAACATAAGTATTCCTGCTCCAAAGAATAATGGAGGCAAAGTTGTGAGATGATGAATGATCCTGGTGAATGATTAAATGTGGGATTTAACTCGTGTCAGAATTGAATAAGATTGCACACAATCTCATTCATCCTTAAGGAATGGCTGGGCAGTCAATTTTTTTAACATTTTGTAACTTACATTTTGTATTCAAGGCTTGCAAAATTATTAGTAGGATGCTGAATCATTTCTGGGGATTTTCTTTGGACATTTTTCTGATAAATACTGCAGCATCATTGTGAGGTCAGAATCATACAAACAGTATTAATTGGGGTTTTCAGTTGATATTCAGTTGAAGCAAGGGTGACTGTTCAGGAAAACCATACAAAATTTCTGCTGAATGCTTTTTCTGTTCAGCGTTAACAAATTACCTTAACTTCGCTGTCAGAAATATATCTCCTTCACCACAATGATATTTCCAATTCCCAGAAATCCATGATTAGTGTTGCCTTGAAATAAAAATCTAACCTGTTACAAACAATTTTCTCTCTTTTGATGCTAGCTTCAGGTTAACACCACCTATTCTCATTCTATTTGGTTCACCTGTGCCTGGAGTGCAATGGTTGACTTGGTTTTATTACCTCAAAGAAAGAAAGAAGCACCAGGAAATGAAATGACGCCTTTCAGATCTCTGTGAAGATATGTGAAAGTACAGCCAATAAAATATTTAATAAGCAATATCAGAGTTTATCATGTTGCATTCAATTTGCACAATATAAACTCTCACAAACAGCAATTGTGATAATGAGCAGCTAATCCCTTTCAGAAGTGAATATTGGCTAAGAAATCATGATGAAGCGCTGTGATTACATTCACATGAGAAAGCAGATAGTGTTTTGGTGAATGCATCATCTGAAAATGCATCTCTGATGGTACAGCACTCCCTCACTAGTCCACTGGATCATTAGACTAGATTATGTGCTGAGAGGGAATTAAATCACCATCAAATGCTTCCCATAGAATAAATGCAATTTAGAAAAAAATGCCAGGGACCACTGAGATTCAGGCAAACTGGAAGAACAACATTATGTGTTCTGCTGGAGTATCCTGTAACCGAATGGCATGAACATTTAATTCTCCAATTTCAGGTAACCCCTGCAACCCATCCTCTTGTCATTTGATCTACCAGCTCCCTTTTGTCCACTTCCCCCCCCCCCCCCCCCCCCCCCCCGAATTCCCCTCTTCCACCTCCTCATTACCAATCAATTCTTGCTATTGAGGGAGTGCAGCCTCATGAGGTTAAGTCCCAGGATGCAGGACTGTTATGTTGATTGAATGGAGTGGCTGGGCTTGTATACCCTGGAATTTAGGAGGATGAGAGGGAATGTTATTGAAACATAAAAAGATTATTAAGGGTTTGGACAAGCTAGAGGCAGAAAAGGTGTTCCTGAATTTGGGGGAGTCCAGAACCAGGGGCCGTAGTTCAAGAATAAGGGGTAAGCCATTTAGAACGTAGATGAGGAAAAACTTTTTCACACTGAGTTGTGAGTCTCTGCCTCAGAAGATGGTGGAGGCCGGTTCTCTGGATGCTTTCAAGAGAGTTAGATAGAGCTCTTAAAGGTAGCGGTGTCAGAGGAAATGGTGAGAAGACAAGAACAAGGTACTGATGTGCATGATCAGCCATGATCACTGTGAATGGCGGTGCTGGCTCGAAGGGCCGAATGGCCACCTGCGCCTATTGCCTATAACTCTATTCCCTCTGGGTGCCCCTCTAATCTTTGCCCCCCCACTCTTCCCTCTTACCCCCCCTCTCAGATCCCATCATCCCTCCTTTTTGTTCTGCATTTTTTTCCTCGCCATCCTTGCATATCTAATTCCGCCATCAGCAGCCCTTCATAGAAACATAGAAAATAGGTGCGGGAGTAGGCCATTCGGCCCTTCGAGCCTGCACTGCCATTCAATATGATCATGGCTGATCATCCAACTCAGCATCCCGTACCTGCCTTCTCTCCATACCCTCTGATCCCCTTAGCCAAAAGGGCCACATCAAACTCCCTCTCAAATATAGCCAATGAACTGGCCTCAACTACCTTCTGTGGCAGAGAATTCCACAGATTCACCATTCCCTGTGTGAAATGTGATTTCCTCATCTCGGTCCTAAAAGACTTTCCCCTTATCCTTAAACTGTGACCCCTTGTTCTGGACTTCCCCAACATCGGGAACAATCTTCCTGCATCTAGCCTGTCCAACTCCTTAAGAATTTTGTAAGTCTCTATAAGATCCCTCCTCAATCTTCTAAATTCCAGCGAGTACAAGCCAAGCGTATCCAGTCTTTCTTCATATGGAAGTCCTACCATCCCAGGAATCAGTCTGGTGAACCTTCTCTGTACTTCATCTTCTTCACTTATTATGTCTAGTCTTTACAACTCTCTTCACCTCTCTCCCGCATTTCATTTGCCAATCAGCCCCTTCTTCCCTGGAACCACTTACCACTCGTTAGCTCTTCAGAGTCTGAAAAACCTCTTAAGCTTCACCTATCCACGTTGTCCAGAGATGCTGCCTGACCGTGGGGTTACTCCAGCACTTTGTCTTTTTTTTTGTAAACTTGCATCTGCAGTTCCTTGTTTCATCTCCAATCACTTACCAGCTCTTGCACTACCCCTTCCCCTCAACTTTTTCTGCCAGCTATCTCCTCTCTAGTCTTGATGAAATGTCGCAACCCGAAACGCCATCTGAACCACTAGTGTCTGGGAAGTATTAGATGATATCTCATTGAAACATTCTGATGCAGCGCAAGAGATTAAATGCAGGGGGTGGTTTCTCTTAGAGAGGGGGTTGGGGTTGAGAGTGGCAGATTGTGCTATCTGGTTGCAGTTACCATCTCAGGATATGGGGTAAGACATTTAGAACTAAGATGAGAAGAAATCACAGGGTGTTGAACCTATGGAATTTTCTACTACACAAGGCTGTGGAGGTCAAATCTCCAAGTATATTTAAGCAGAAGATAGATTGATTTCCAGAAACAAAAGGAATCAATGGATATGGAGAAGGAGTGGGAATATGTTACCAAGAGAAATGATCCACAATGCTCATACTGATATGTGAAGTCGGGCCAAATGACCATCTCCTGATTTTTTGTTTTTTGTTTGTCTTTAGTATTTTGACAAATTGCTAACTCTAGGGTGAGAATGCTATTAACTTAGTGACCATAATGTAGAACTCTGAGGAGTTTTTAAGCTGAAAAAGAGTGTAGAGAGGATTTACGAGGTTGTTACCAGAGAATGAGCTGTAGGGAAAGGTTGGGCAGGCTAGAACAATATTCCCTGCAGTGCAGGAGGATGAGGGGTGATCATTTTGGGGTGTATAAGGAGGTCAATAGATAGTGTGATTGCACAGAGTCTTTGCTCAGCACAGGAGGTTCATTAACCAGAGGACATAGGTTTAAACTGAGAGGGGAAACATTTGTTAGGAATCTGAGGGGTAACTTTTTCCACACAAAGTGGTGAGTATATGAAGCGAGCTACCAGAAGAGGTAGTTGAGGCAGATGTGATAACAACATTTAAAAGATATTTAGACAGATACATGGATGGGAAAGGTTTAGAGGGATATGGACCAAATGCATGCAGGGGGGAATAGTGTAGCTGGGGCATCCTGGTCAGCATGGGTAGGTTGGGCCGAAGGACCTGTTTCTGTGCTGTGTGATTCTAAGAGGTGTTGACAGGTTCTATATAAATTAAAGCATTTATATTGATTTGTCATTTTGGTAATACATTCCAAGTTTTAATTATCCCTTGCTTCAACAATTTTTTCCAATATCTACTTTAATGCTTTATATCTTAATTCAGTCCATTGACTCTCTAATTAAGGATATCTTTTCCGCTCGTCCATACTGCTATGCTTTTAAGGAACATATCGTATCATTTTATTTTAATATTATTGATGTTTTAGACAAACCTTATTACTATTAGCATTGATAAAAAGCTTGAGTTGACAGCACTGAATTTCTTTTACATCGACCTGTTAAAACTAGCGGACAGGAAGATAAGACTTTAATTTCATAGCAAAATACTATAACACTGCTAAGTCAAAAGCTTTAACATTCCCCGTGGTTCTCAAGTTATTTATGAGATAAGCCCAGACATTGAGAGAGAAGTGAAAAAAGCATATACAATTGCAAAAGTATATTTGTAAACTGACATCAAAAGGGATCTCTTTTATTTTGAATGCACTAAACACTTTCAGGTACTGGGGATAATCAAAACGTAGTCAGACATCAAGATGAAAGACGTAGGATACTGTGCTCCCTCAAACTAAACTTCTTCCATTTCAATGTCCATAGATTGCAGTGATATAAAAATACCCTTCCATACCTTGAATTAAATAAAAATTACACCAGAAAGCTAGTCTTTAGTTTGTTAGAAATTCAACAGGCCCTTCGGTCCACTGAGTCCACGCTGACCACCAATCTTGCATACTCTGGAGTTTAAAAGGATGAGAGGGGATCTTATTGAAACATATAAGATTATTAAGGGTTTTGACACGCTAGAGGCAGGAAACATGTTCCTGATATTGTGGGAGTCCAGAACAAGGGGACACTGTTTAAGAATAAGGGATAAGCCATTTAGAATGGAGATGAGGAAACACTTTTTCACACATTGTGAGTCTGTGGAATTCTCTGCCTCAGAGGGCGGTGGAGGCCGGTTCTCTGGATACTTTCAAGAGAGAGCTAGATAGTTCTTAAAGTTAGCAGAGTCAGGGAATTTGGGGAGAAGGCAGGAACGGGGTACTGATTGGGGATGATCAGCCATGATCACATTGAATGGTGGTGCTGGCTCAAAGGGCCGAATGGCCTACTCCGGCACCTATTGTCTATTGTCAATCACCCATACACTAGTTCTATCCTACACATTAGGAACAATTTGCAATTAACCTACGAACCTATATGTCTTTGGAATGTGGGAGGAGGCTGGAGCACCCGGAGATAATCTACGTGCTCCCAGAAAAAACATACAAACTCTGCATAGACAGCTCTGGCCAGGATGGAACCCGGGCCGCTGGCTCTGTTCAGCAGAACAGGCAGCATCCCTGGATAGAAGTCGAGACGAAATATCACCCATTCCTTTTCTCCAGAGATGCTGACTGTCCCGCTGAGTTACTCCAGCATTTTGTATCTATCTTTGATGTAAACCGCCATCTGCAGTTAGGCAGCAACTCTACTGCTGTGCCACTGTGCTGCCCTGAGTCTTGTACATATCTGATCTATCAGTCTCACGCAGTGCTAAACATTATCAGATACGTACATGTAAATTCCGGTTCTAGTCTTACCCCCTTAGACTAGTTTAGTCAAACACTAAGTCAAACTCTGGTTCCAACCTTAATTTATTGAAGAACATAGTGCAGGGACGGTTGCTGATCAACCCACGCAAGACAATAATATCTTGTGCAAACAGAACGGAAGTCACGTTCAACCGACACACCCCAAAGAATTACACACCCTCTCATACCCTCCAAACTAAAGGCGTGACATTACTTGGAGGAGGCAACCCCAACAAACCAATCACACATATCAATCACATTATACAGTTATTGACAGTTTCCTAAACTGATTACAAATCATCCCATTACAATGTTTCTACAGAAGCTTCTGGAAGGACTAAGTAATGCAACATTTTCCCAGGTTTGATGAACAATTTGAACAAGACTTCACACTTCAGCTAATCATCAAGCAGCAGTACAACCACCTTGCAACATTATTAACAATACCTTTACATACACCCTTCTATAACCAATCCCACTATACATTTGCAGACCTTCTTATCTCTTTCTACAAACCCTCATACATTTTGATAAAGTAAGGGCATCTGGACCTCTCCTTATCATCAACTTCCATCTGTGGTCCAGACTCCTTGGAGCCATGACTCTCAGCGTGCAACTTTCACAGAATGAGGACAAGCAGGCCTTGTAAATGCAATGATCCTTCATTTTATAATAGCTGTATTTTGGCCAATATGAACATACTCTGCCAGATGACTTTCATTTGCTACGTCCTATTCACTTGGATTCTGCACTGGGGGCATCAGAACATCATTTTCAATTGCCCTCTGCATATCCTCCAAATGTCTTCCACTTGGTATTGTGTTTTGTAATATTAAAACAATATTTTCCTTGGGTCTTCTAATACTTAAATTTAGTTGTGTATGGACATTGGTACATGATGAAGAATGATGTGGAACTCAGCAGAATTGTACTCGCTGCTTGGTAACTTTATCTGAGGAAATTAGTTTCAGAATAGTAAGAATAATATATAATACAGGATCTTCCCAGGCAATGAAGGGGTTTCATTTTTATGGATGTCGATAAGTTAATTTTGTCTGAAAATACACAAAAAAATAATCAGTATGGTCACCATACCTCCACGATATTGTTATAAAGTGAATCAGAATAAGAAAGAACAAAGGTGACAGGTTGGTGCAGCAGTGGAGTTGTTGCCAGAAACTCGGGTTTGATCCTGGCTATGGGTACGGAGATTGTATGTTCTCCCCGTGACCGCATGGGTTTTCTCCAGGTGCACTGGTTTCTTCCCACAATCCAAAAACGTACAGGTTTGTCAGTTAATTGGCTTTGGTAAAAATAGTAAATTGTCCCCTGTGTGTGGGATTGTGTAAGTGTGTGAGGATCACTGTTTGGTGTGGACTCGGTGGGCTGGAGGGCCTGTTTACGTGCTGTGCTCTAAACAAAACTAAATTACTTTCAGTGGAAAGAGAATGTTCTGTGTTCATCAGAATGAACATAGTATGAACGTTGAACCTTTAAATTTAATGATATTACGAGAATAAATGGGACCGTTGAGTCCCATTCTCACATGGGAGGCCTGGTTCCCCAACGCAATATTCCACCTCTCCACCAATTCCAATATTCCACCACTCATGCAAAGCCCTCAACTGCGCCGTTGTGACACCTCCGTTCCCCCCCTCCACTTACCCCCCCACTCTGCCCCTTGCCTTTCCACCCTCCACGCACTCACTCCATCTCCCCCTCAAACCCCCCCACCCCCATCCACTCTTAGCCATTCCCTCCCATTGGGTTCCCATTGTGACGTAGAACATGCAGGTATTACTGTGCAGATGCAGCTGACGGCACAGCAAGTGGAAAAGGGATTTATTAATGATTAAAATGTGAATCAATTCTTGTTGCATCTCTTGTTGCATTCTGCAGCTGGGGAGGGGGTCGGCTTCAGGCGGGGGCTGTCGGCGGCCGGTGGGGGGGAGCGTCCTGCAGCCTGGCGAGGGCCATGGCTTCAGGCGGGGCTGTTGGGAGCCGGTGGGGGAGGGGAGGAGTGTTTTGCAGCTGGGGGAGGGGGACGGCTTCAAGCAGTGGCCAGTGGGTGTGGCTTTCTAGAGGGCTAGAATGGGTGTTGTGGGCCAAGGGGACTGGTTTCCAGAGGGCTAGTATGGACATTGTGGGCCAAATGGATTATTGGGCTAGTCCTGCAGCTGGGGACGGGGAGGCTCCAGGCGAGGGCCGGCATGAGCGTTCTGTAGACGGGGAAGGGGGGGAGGGGATGGCTTCAGGCTGGGGCCAGTGTGAGGGGCGAAGCGCTGCCTTGGCCTATGACTGCCGCAGCCTGCCGCTGGGAGGGGGGGGTTGGTGTGGGAGGGGGTTGGGGGTGTGTGGGTGGGAGTGGTGAGCCTTCTGAGCTTGGTTCACTCATTCACAGCTTGCGGACTCACAGGTTCACTCACTCATGGCTTGTGGACTCACAGTTCACTCACGGCTTGCGGACTCACAGTTCACTCACGGGTTGCGGACTCACAGTTTACTCACTCACAGCTTGCAGACTCCCAGCTGGAATGGTGCTGGAAGGGGCGTTACCTTTGTGGTGAATGACAGGTGATGAGACCAATCTGCTCATCTCACAATTTTTTAACCTTCATAATTTTTGTAATATTCCACCGATCGGAACAAAACTTGGTCCACTTGGAGCACTGAACGATGAGTAAGATGGTGAAAAGATCCTAGCCATATAGGGTACCGCTTTTGTGCAAATTTAATTACAATGCATACTGGAAGTGGTCAAGATGAGAGTTTTAGTAATTAGTATAGAGGAAGAGGATAGGAACTCGCTCCAAAGTAAGGCGTTTGTAATTTGCGGATGGCTTGCATTCTTAGTCACGTGGCAGCAAGTGGGAAATAATTTGTGTAGTTAATTTAACATTTTTAAGTTTTATGTTGCAAAAGATTGTCTGTTTTGGGTAAACCACATATTGTTCATAACAAAGCCAAATGATAAAAAGAAAACAAGGGGGATCTCTCCTGATTTTCAGGCAACTGTAACAATGAATAATTAATTCAGGAGCTATTAGTTGACAAAGACCTGCATTTTCATTCAAGCTTGTAATATGAATACATTATTAGTTCCTATGCTAGTTCATTGGATATATTCACCGTCGGCTGTTGTCCTGAATTACACAGACTTGGGTTCCATTACCATACATTTGTATATAATAATTTACCAGTTACGAACCAGTGTTTCAATTGATCTTTCTGCTCTGAGGGAAGAGAATGTGTCTAGCCATTCTGTCTCTGCCTTGGGGAATGTGAGAATATCTTATTCTAGATTTTAATGGTCTGTGTTGTTGCTAAGCTGCCAAAGCTGTCTGGCCAAGCATTTAAATCTGAGCTGCTTGGATAATGCAATCCAAAGTTACCAATGTGTACAAAAAGAAGTAGAGAGACAATGTCAAAATTGTACAAAGACCAAAAGAAATAGTGTATAATAATATTTGCTTGCTCAGGCATTAATTGTATTTAGAGAGAACCCAGTTTTTGCAGGAGGTCAAAAGTGCATGCATTTGCCTGAGTGTACATCGCAGACACCTGACTCAAACAACAAAGACAGCCTGGCAGCGATCAGAAGGTGCACTAATAATGGCCACAATATGACCGCAGTGTGCCGCAGGAACTGTACACAGCACCCATGGTCACACTGACCTTTTGCAACACTGTTAGTCTATTCAAACACAAGTTCGTTGCCGTCACCATCATCTAAATGCGAAGTGGACAACCAGGTAAGCAGTGGATCCTGAGGCCCCACTCTTGGACTGCTGGGGTAGATTCAGAGAGATACAGCAAGAAAACAAATACTTCGGCCAACTTCAATCACGGTGGCCATCCACTATCTAATCTTATGTTAATCCATTTTATTAGTTTAGTTTACCGATACAGCGAGAAAACATGCCCATCGACCACTGAATCCACACAGACCAGCAATTCCCGCACTTTAATACTATCCTACACAAACC
The DNA here is from genome assembly GCA_963514005.1 of Raja brachyura. The sequence goes on from OY740784.1 coordinate 66,279,964, forward strand.
AGGGTCACTTTACATTTATACCAAGACAATCAACCTACAAACATGTTCGTCTTTGGAGTGTTGGAGGAAACCGAAGATCTCGGAGAAACCCACGCCTCAAAAGGAGAACATACAAACTCCGTCCAGACAAGCACCCGTAGTCAGGATTGAACCCAGGTCTCTGGTGCTGCAAAGCAGTAGCCTACCGCTACGCCACTGTGCCACCCTTTCTTTCCACATCCTATCAGCTCCTACCAAGATTCTATCTCTCGCTACATCAAACATGTGGGAACCCATGTGGTCACAGTTTGCTTTCAAGAAAGAGCTAAATAGGGCTCATAAAAATAGCGGAGTCGGGGGATATGGGGAGAAGGCAGGAATGGGGTACTGATTGGGGATGGCCATTGAATGGTGATGCTGTCTCAAAGGGCCAAATGGTCTACTCCTGCACTTATTGTCCATTGTCACAGGAAGAACATGCAAACACACTCAGCATGTCTGGGTTGACTTCAGACCACTGGAACTGCTAGGCTGTGGTTCTAATAGCTGTGCCATTGAGATGACCACACTGTTGGACTTTTCACACCTCTCACTTATTAAAGGCTTTTCAACAGCTGCTGATTGTCTCTGATGATCAGAGGCATTTAAGAAAGGTTGAAATAGAGTTCATTGCTTAAAGCTGCATGAAACACAAACATATCTGTCGGAAATGAATTAAAACATTATTAATTAAAATACTGAGAATAAACCCTTACTGTGATTGACCACGAGGATGAATGGGGTAACCCTTGGTAGCCAGAGGTACCAGATGTGAAGTGAATCCAGCCCATCGACTCACTATTTTTAATGCACATCTGGACTTAATACTGAGGCCACTGGAGGAATGGGGAGGACAGATGTTGCCACCAGATCTTCACTTATCCTGGACCCCTGTATTGCAATGTACATGTGTAGAGATGTGGGACACAATGACCTGCAAGGATGCATTGGCAAACATGTTTTGGTACATATTATATAGAACCCATGTCTATTTAAAAAAAAAAGATAATATCGTTCGATGGATCTTTGCATTAGTGTGCAACATCCTAATTTACACTAAGTTTATGGAGTTCTTTTGCCCAAATTTGACACATCTCCTTTAGATGATGCAAACCCAATGTAATGGGAATGAGCTGATGGGGTGGTGTTTATGAGTCAATTTGCAAATATCTCTTGTCTCTAAATTACAAAATCCTGATTTTAATAATGTCACTAATGTACTTGCTCGATTTGAACCCACAAGGTAATATTGAAGGCTGCACTTTTTAAAATCTATGTTATGCATCATTACAAACCATATGGTATGTGTTAGATAAACTAATTTATCTGAAATACCAAATTTAAGCAAATGTTTCAAGCTTACTCTCAGAATCAAGATTGTCAGGCAGGTAATGCTAATTTTCTTGAGGATGGCTAGAAGCAGTCAGTACATAATCACATGGCAGAAGAGGGGAAAAAAAGAACAGTCGGGGTGAAGAAATCCAATTAATGAACAGGTTTGATGATCTGATAACATGTTTTGAAGTTTGGGACAGAAAAGCAAATCATTTTGCATTATTTAGAGGTCAAAATTCATGTCATGCTAAATATGTGGGAATATAAAGGGCAAGGAGCTAGGCTAAGGTGACTTGCAAATACAGAGATAAGCAAATATTATCCTAGGAGAAAAGAGTTCACGCAAAGGATGGCAGGTGTATGGAACGAGCTGCCGGAGGAGGTCGTTGAGGCAGTGACCATCACATTGTTTAAGAAGAAATTACATGGGTACATGGATAGGACAGGTTTAGAGGGATATGGGCCAAACAAAAGCAAGTGGGACTAGTGTGGATGGGACGTGTTGGTAGAAGTGGGAAGGTTGGGCCCAATGGCCTGTTACCATATGTATGACTTTTAAATATCTTGGATTGCTTGGTTTAAAAAATGTCTAACCTTTACAGTATTAAATTGAAACTTTTGATTAGTAAGGTTTTAAAATGTGTGCATGATTGTTGAATTGGCATAAATTGGCAAATATTGTATGTACATGAATGTTACAGAAGCAATTTAAACACCTCTATACCAATGGCCCTTGCTTTATGTTCTGTATGGATTTTAAAATGGGTGAATGATGCAATCAAATGCATGTTATAAAATGACATCCAATTAACCAATCACCAACATTTCTTGCGACCCTGGCCATTTGCTTTATTATATTGAGCCAATTTTGATACAACATGGATCCACTTTTCTGATCTGGATTGCTTTGTAGATTTTTTTCAAACACTTGTATGTTACATCAAATGCACTTTCCACATTAACCCTTCTTATTATCACTCCAAAATCAATCAAGTTTGTTCTATTCTTAACCTCCGTCTCCATAAAAGTTGAGCTTTACTGTTTTTTTCAACATGTCAATGATATTTTTGTGGAAGTATTTGTGCTCTGATTTACACCATGCCATTGCAGTGATTTGCAAGGAATGCCCAAGGACAGTTCACTGCCTAGTCTCTGCATCTGGCAAAAAATAAACTGCTGGAGGAACTCAGTGGGTCAGGTGGCATCTGTTCCCCCAGCAGTTTGTTTTTGCTCAAAATTGGAGCACCTGCTGTCTCTTGTGCCTACAGTTTGTAATTACATCGATGAAATATATTTCAACAAAACTTTAAAAAGCAATCCATTAAACATTTTTCCATTCAAATCTTTGAATACTGTATGTCAGGAGCTTACTTGGTGTTGTCATGTTCAGCTTACCATTGGCGCAGTGCAGACTGGAGGTCATTTAACCTAATCCTTGATTAGGGGTTATTGTGATCTGGAATGCATTCACTGAAAGGATGGTGGAAGCAAACTCAATAGTTCCTTTCAAATGGGAATTGGACAAATACATGAAAAGGAAGCATGGTTCAAACTATGGAGCAAAGGATTTTGATAGATTTTTTTTGTCAGCATTCTGCAGAGTTAGGTTAAAATTACCATATGTTTCAAATAAGCCTTTGTTTCTGATTCTAGCAGGCAGGGAAATGCTTAAGGAAACTGTTTCCTGAATTAGATTGAATTGGGTTGCGTTACCGTAAATAGGTTTACTAATTGGTAAACAGCAAGAAAAAAAAGCTGAGCAGTTTAGAACTTGTTTTGCAGAACCTAGTAACTGGGGAATTATGTTGTATTTATTGTTTGTGTGACATTTGGATAAGTGAGGAGGAAGTGCTGCTTTAATGAAAAAAGAATCTCTGGCTGCTGTCCTAATAGATACTTGTTAAAATACTTGTTCTATGCACGATTAGTGAAAGAAACAAATTCTGTAATACTTGCAAGGTGTTAATTCTTTTCACTCTGACCTAGTTTCCTGTAACAAATTTCCCTTCTATGCTTTATGCATTCTAGAGAATCCCAATGGCAATAGGCCTGGTGGCTTGTGTATTATAAATCCCATCCTGTTTTGGGTGTCCCAGCATGTTACAAGACCCTGGCACCCAGTCAGTTGGAGGAGGTGGTTGAGCTACTCTATGCTGTGCTGCAAAATGACCACTGGAAATTTGGGAATGATGTTGTCTCGGTCAGCTGCAGAATTCCAAAACAATCGGTAAAATTAATGGTTCTCATCGAAAAGTTCGGAAAAAGGGAGTGCTTGTGTGTCATGTCAAAAGCCATTCAATGACACATTGGTAAGACTCATTGAAAATAAGCCAAATTTCCTTAGCCTTCTGAGGAAGAAGGAAGTTCTTTATCCTTCTGAGGAAGTAGGAAGTAGTAAGTTTGAATTAAATTTTGTGACCATGCAGACATGACAGTTAAAAAAAATAGCAACAAAACACACAATTAACACAATTTAACACAGACATCCATCACAGTGACTCTCCTCCAGGCACCTCCACATTGTGATGGAAGGCAAAAACAGTCTTCCCTGCTTCTTCCTCGTGGTCAAGCAGTCAAACTGCCACGAAGAGGCGATCGAGGCTCTCGATGTTGAAGCCCCCATCAGTTGATGGAAGATCCCGTGGCAGATTTTAAGCCCAATTCATCACGCAAACAAATCTCCAATGCACTTGGGGGAAAAAAAGTCCCAACCCATCCAGCCTTTCCTTATGTCAAATCTTCCAGACCTCTAACATCTAACATCCTCATAGGTTTTAAAAAAGGTCCCAACCCAAAACGTCACCTATCCTTTTTCTCCAGTTATGCTGCCTAACCCACTGAGTTACTCGGCACTTTGTGTATATCCCTAGGTTTTTCTGTTCTGTGACTGTGCAGGTCCATACCATTTACTGTATAAGACCTGTGGTTTATCTTACCAAACTGCAACAGCTCACAGTTATCGGAATTTAACGCCATGTACCAGTCTTTAGTCAATTGACCCAATTGATCAAGATCCCATTGCAATCTTAGATCACCTTCACAATCCACTATACCACCAATTTTAGTGTCATCCACAAACTTGCTAACTATTGTCACATACATTAATTTCCAATTGTTAATATAAATAATGAACCACAATGGACTTGGTACCAATCTCTGTAGCACACCATTCATAACAGGTCTGCAATATGGAAAACAACTCTACCATCATCCTTGTGGCCTACCTTCAAGCAAATTTTGATTCCATTGACTGCCTCTCCCTGGATTTCATCTAATCCAACTTGCTAGCCCAGCCTGCCATGTTGTACCTTGTCAAATACTTGTTTAAGCCTATGTACAAAATGGCTACTGCACTGCCATCTTCAATCTTCTTGGGCAGACAAAAATGCTGGAGAAACTCGGCGGGTGAGGCAGCATCTATGGAGCGAAAGAATAGGTGACGTCTCGGGTTGGGACCCTTCAGACTGATGTGTGGGTGGGGGGGTGGGGCGGGAAGAAGAAAGGAAGAGGAAAAGACAGTGGGGTGTGGGAGAGCTGGGAAGGAGTGGGAAAGGACGGAAAAAGCAAGGACTACCTGAAATTGGAGAAGTCAATGTTCATACCGCAGGGGTGTAAAGTACCCAAATGAAATATGAGGTGCTGCTCCTCCAATTTGCAGTGGGACTCAATCTGGCCATGGAGGAAGCCCAGGACAGAAAGGTCGGATTAGGAATGGGAAGGGGAGTTGAAGTGCTGAGCCACTGGGAGATTGGATTTGTTAACGCGAATTGTGCGGAGGTGTTGGGCTAAGCGATCACAAAGCCTGCGCAGGGTCTCACCAATGTAGAGCAGCGGATGCAAAAGATGAGATTGGAGGAGGTGCAGGTGAACCTCTGTCTCACCTGGAAAGACTGCTTAGTCCTTGGCTGGAGTCGAGGGGGGGAGGTGAAGCGACAAGTGTAGCATTTCCTGCAGTTGCAAGGGAAAGTACCGGGGGAGGGGGTGGTTTGGGTGGGAAGGGACAAATTCACCAGAAATCTCTTCAATCTTCATGGTCACTTCTTCAGAAAACTCTAACAAATTTGTGAACATGTTTTCCCATACACAAAGCCATGTTGACTATTCCTAATCAACCCTTGCCTTTCCAAATGCCTGTAAATCCTATCTCTCAGAATGTCCTCCAATAACTTGCCCACCAATGAAGTTAGTCTCACCTGTCTGTCAGTCCTTGGAACTTTCCTGAGAGAGTGGCAGGGCAACAGCTGTCCTCGAATGTACTCGGGTCCGGCCTTAAGCCGATTGGACAGATTGCTCCAAAGGGGGCCCCGTGCCACAGTAATCTACTCTTGGCTCGGGTAGACCTACCCTGAGCGGAGGGGGGAGAGAGGGGCGGAGAGAGAGTAGAGGGGGAAGAAAGGGGTAAACGGGGATGTGAGTGGAAAGGGGGGGATGGTCGTTTGGTCACGGCAGTGCTCCCGCCCCTCCAGGCACCGTGCTTCACGCACGCAGCCCCGGCTCCACCCATCTCTCTCCCCTGGGGAGACGCGGTGAACAATACATAGAGGGCTGGGCCGAGGGTTGGAGCAACATTTACAAACATCGGCCTCAGCTCACACCCGTCCGCCCGGACCCCGGCATCCACGCCTGCCGCCGACCCTCTCCTTCCCTTCCTCCCTCCCTCCCTTCTCTCCTTCCCTCTCTCTTTTCCCTTCTCTCATTCGCTCCATCCCTACTTTCTCTCCTTCCCCCCCTCCTTTCTTTACTTCCCTTCCTCCCTTCTGCCCTTCCTCTCTTCTCTCCCTCCCTCCCATCCTTCCCTCCTTCCCTTCTTTCCCTCCTCTCCCTACCTCCCTCCCACACACACATAACGCACAGACAACTAACACGCACACATAACGCACAGACAACTACCACACACAACTAAGTTAGGATGGGGTAGAAGCCCAAAGGGTAGGATGGGGCTGACACCCAAAATTTAATGCCTGGACTAGTTTTTCACCAATGGTTATTGGTTTTCCAGCATCTATTTTTTTCATTTCACAGTCACTAAAACAAGTGTTATGTACTTTTCAGAGGTGATCTACACATTTTGTTTGTTACTTGTAGGCTTACATGTATGCAATTTTATATTAAAATGTAGCTTAGATCTGTTTGGTCCATTGTCGCATGCACCTTTTAAGTGCACATTTTGATTACTTTCCATTCTACCGTAGAGATATAAAGTCTATAATAGACTTTAATTATATTTCTATGAATCTACAGACCTTGGCTGGGAACCTGGGGCTCAACAAAATTATTCCCAATTGGGCCCCACAACTCCTAAGGCCTGCCCTGAATGTACTGGCACCTCACTTATGGCCATCAGTTAGAAATATTCCTGCCAGATGCCCCAGAATTTGTTCCTGAGCTTCCCACAATGCTCTTGGATTCATTTTACCAGGTCCCAGGGATGTATCTACCTTTATGCCTTTTAAGACCTTCAGCATCTCGTCTTCAGTCATGGGACTCTCTTCAAGATAACACTATTCACTTAACTGAGTTCCTGAGCATCCATGTTTTCCTCCAAGGTCGATACAGATGTGAAATGTTCATTTAATACCACAACCATCTCCTGTGTCTCCACGCATAGGCATCTAAATAAGGATGTGTGCCGGGGAAAGACTGGAAAATTGCCTGATTTTATATGAATCAAGATGTTGTGGAATGTAGACATCTTGAGGTGAAAAGTTGAAGAAAATGTTTAGTGCAGTTTGAATCAAGAAAGGAGGAATTAGGGCAGGTTTTCAAAGACTAGCTAGATGAGATAGATTTTGGGTAAAGGCTGAAGAGTCCTGGATAAGATGGAATTAGTTGTGTAACACTCAGAAAACTGTTTAGAAATAAATATGAAATCAAGAGATTTGGAGGAACTCTTACTTGAGTGATATTGATTTGGAGACAGGCCATGTACTGAAGACATGAAGGTAACAGGCTTCAATGAAGGACTGAATGTAGGGTTACTCTTTGGTAAGTCTGCAGACTAATTTTAATTGTCTAGTCTGACTGCAAAACTGACTGCAAAAGTTTTCATAGATATGTGAAGAGAAATAGATTAGTTAAAACAAATGTAGGTCCCTTGCAGTCAGAAACAGGTGAGTTGATCATGGGGAACAAGGATATGGCGGACCAATTGAATAACTACTTTGGTTCCGTCTTCACTAAGGAAGACATAAATAATCTGCCGGAAATAGCAGGGGACCGCAGGTCAAAGGAGTACTTGAGTGAAATCCAGGTTAGTCGGGAAGTGGTGTTGGGTAAATTGAATGGATTAAAGGCCGATAAATCCCCAGGGCCAGATAGGCTGCATCCCAGAGTACTTAAGGAAGTAGCTCCGGAAATAGTGGATGCATTAGTGATAATCTTTCAAAACTCTTTATATTCTGGAGTAGTTCCTGAGGATTGGTGGGTAGCAAACGTAACCCCTCTTTTTAAGAAGGGGGGGAGAGAGAAAACAGGGAATTACAGACCAGTTAGTCTAACATCGGTAGTGGGGAAACTGCTAGAGTCAGTTATTAAAGATGGATTAGCAGCACATTTGGAAAGTGGTGAAATCATTGGACAAAGTCAGCATGGATTTACAAAAGGTTTTACAAAATTTACAAAATTTTTCAAGGATGTAACTAGTAGCGTGGATGGGGGAGAACCAGTGGATGTGGTGTATCTGGACTTCCAGAAGGCTTTCGACAAGGTCCCACATAAGTGATTAGTATATAAACTTAAAGCATATGTCATTGGGGGTTCAGTATTGATGTGGATAGAGAACTGGCTGGCAAACAGGAAGCAAAGAGTAAGAGTAAACGGGTCGTTTTCACAATGGCAGGCAGTGACTAGTGGGGTACCGCAAGGCTCAGTGCTGGGTCCCCAGCTATTTACAATATACATAAATGATCTGGATGAGGGAATTGAAGGCAATATCTCCAAGTTTGCGGATGACACTAAGCTGGGGGGCAGTGTTAGCTGTGAGGAGGATGCTAGGAGAATGCAAGGTGACTTGGATAGGCTGGGTGAGTGGGCAAATGTTTGGCAGATGCAGTATAATGTGGATAAATGTGAGGTTATCCACTTTGGTGGCAAAAATAGGAAAACCGACTACTATCTAAATGGTGGCCGATTAGGAAAAGGGGAGATGCAGCGCGACCTGGGTGTCATGGTACACCAGTCATTGAAAGTAGGCATGCAGGTACGGCAGGCAGTGAAGAAAGCCAATGGTATGCTAGCTTTCATAGCAAAAGGATTTGAGTATAGGAGCAGGGAGGTTCTACTTCAGTTGTATAGGGTCTTGGTGAGGCCACACCTGGAGTATTGCGTACAGTTCTGGTCTCCAAATCTGAGGAAGGACATTATTGCCATAGAGGGAGTGCAGCGAAGGTTCACCAGACTGTTTCCTGGGATGTCAGGACTGTCTTATGAACAAAGACTGCATAGACTCGGTTTATACTCTCTAGAATTTAGGAGATTGAGAGGGGATCTTATAGAAACTTACAAGATTCTTAAGGGGTTGGACAGGCTAGATGCAGGAAGATTGTTCCCGATGTTGGGGAGGTCCAGGACAAGGGGTCACAGCTTAAGGATAAGGGGGAAATCCTTTAGGACCGAGATGAGAAGGAATTTGTTCACACAGAGAGTGGTGGGTCTCTGGAACTCTCTGCCACAGAGGGTAGTTGAGGCCAGTTCATTGGCTATATTTAAGAGGGAGTTAGATGTGGCCCTTGTGGCTAAGGGGATCAGAGGGTATGGAGAGAAGGCAGGTACGGGATACTGAGTTGGATGATCAGCCATGATCATATTGAATGGCGGTGCAGGCTCGAAGGGCCGAATGGACTACTCCTGCACCTAATTTCTATGTTCCTATGTTCTATGTTAGTCCCACTTGTTCTGATGGACAGGTGGCCTCATAAAATTACGTTTGCTGGGATAAAAGAATAATTTTATGCTTGCTAATATTGAGCTGCAAAAAGTATGATCGAGGTCGTTGCTAAATCATGAAGTCATAATCAAGTGAGGACAATTCTGATTGCACGCCTCCCTTCTTTAAATAGCACTGTTGGCTTTGAAAGGTCCATTTTTTTTAATAGCTTTCTATGACTATATTTGAGCAAACTGCCCGCAGGTCAGCATTAACCTATATTTAAGTCTGCTTTGCCATATTTTATTTTTCAGCGCTGTTGATAAAATGTCACTGCTGTGTAGCAATCTAAGAACATCGGGTGGTCTTCAGTAAATTCCTTTCAGCAAAGGATTTTAATGCAAGCAGTCAATTGTTGAGGAGAAGGAAATTGCATTTGGACGAGTGGGAATATTAATCGGGGTTCTTGATGGTGGTAAATCCCTGGATGCCTGGCATCAAATCTGTCGGTTGCAGGTAGAGTTAGTTTTCCAGCAGAATGATAGATGGAATGTCAGTGACAGAAAGAGTGAAATTCATTTAATCTTAATCTCTCTGTATTTGATAAGCCTGAATGGTGCTTTGAGTTTAAAATCGTTCTGCACTTCAATGGGTGAGTAAACTGATAAGTATAGCGCTGAAATTTATTGCAAGGGAAAATGGTGTATTTTGCTCTAACTACCTCATTCACTACCGATGATTCCAGAATAAGGGGTGGCAGTGATAGAATTGCTATCTTACAGCACCAGAGATCCGAGTTCAATCCTGACCATGGGTGCTATCTGTATGGAATTTGTACGTTCTCACTGTGACTGCGTGGGTTTTCCCTGGGTGCTCGAGTTTCCTCCCACACTCCAGGGACGTAGGTTAATTGGCTTTGGGAAAAAATTGTAAATTGTAGGATAGTTTCAGTGTATGGGGATCGCTGGTGGGCATAGAATTGGTGGGCTGAAGGACCTGTTTGCGTGCTGTATCTCTAAACTAAAAATCTAAGCTAAATATTTCCAGTGATAAATTCCGAGCTAATTGGCCCATTGTTTCCTGCTTTCTGACTTCCACTTTTCATGAATTGTGATCTTAGTTTGAATGTTGGCAGGTGGGGGGAGAATGGATGGAAGTAGGGGCAAAGACACACGGGCTTTCCTTCCTTACATAGGCTGAGATTCAGGGTTAGAAATGTATCAGTCCTACTTCTTCATTGTTAAAACTGTGTAGTGTGTGTCCTTAATATTGTTTGTGAATAAGCTCTTAAAAACAAAGGATTCTACGGCCCTGTATTTTTCAAATAACAACATTATTGAACTCCTTTGTGTAATGTCACGCTGCTTCAGAGACTGTAGGCATTATGTGAAATCGCTGGTTGAATATCTTGTAACAGCTTTATAACTGCCAGTCCATTTCCTTGTGACAGAGCCAATCAAATCTATGACAGTTTACAGAACAATCTCATTGCCTCCACTAAATTTTCTGGTAATGAATTTTTTCCACATTTCTGTTAATTCATACCCCCACTACACTATGGCAATATGCAATGGTTAGGCAACCTACCAAACAATGTGCTATGTGTAAAGTAATATGAGCATCCAGAGGGGACTCTCCACGCATTGGCAGGGATAATTACAGTATTATGAGAATGTTGCCAGGAATTGAGGTGTTTTCTATAGGGAGAGGTTGGGCAGGCTATATTATTTGGGGCACAAGAGGATGAGGGGTGATCTTATAGAGGTGGTAATAGATCACAAGAGGAATAGTTAGGGTTGATGCACCGTCTTTTACCCAGGGTAGGGGGATGAAGAACCAGTAGATATAGGGAGTTTCAGGTGAGAGGGGAAAGATTCAATAAGAAGCTGAGGGGCAACCTTTTCACACAGAGGGTGGTGGGTATATGGAATGAGCTACCATAATAGGTAATTGCCGCAGGTACTATATATAACAAAGCTTAAAAGACATTTGGGCAGGCACATGGATATGAAAAGACCAAATGCAGGCAGGTGGGAATAGTGTAGATGGAGCATCTTGGTTGGCACAGGCAGTGTTTTGAGTCGGGACCTTTCTTTTCATGCTTGCATTTGCTGGAATTTAGAAGAATGACAAAGGACCAGGCAGAGTCGGTGTGGAAAAGGTGTTACACCATAAGTGGGGAAGGCCTTGTAGGGATGAGATGAGGAAGATGCTGGACCTGTGATCTGTGGACATCTCCACCAAAGTAGGGAGTTGAGGTCAGATAACTAAATACAGGAGAATAAAGGTTAAGGGACATGGGGAGAAATCATAAACAGGGTAATGAATTCAGCCATGATCACATGGAGTTGGCTTGATGGCCAGAACATCCAACTTGTACTCCAATTATGTTTCCTCAAGCTCTTTCTGCTCCACCAATACCTGTCATAATCTTATTCTAGTCCCAAAGCATATATCCACCATTACTCATTCACTTCCACTACACTTTGCCCACTTTTTCCCCACATTCCATTAATGCCACACCCACGCTGCTGCATTCATTTCCATAACTATTCCACACAATCATTTAGAAAAGGTTGTGTGGCGCCATAATGCTGCCTCGCCAAGAGTCCGTTTCGTCCTCATTTTTCTTCGTTGTTTTATAATATGTGTTAAATGTATGTTTTAGCATTATTTTGCTTTTTATTATGTTGGGGGGTTTGGGGAAAACTTTTTTTAAATCTCTTTCCTCGACGGAGAAGCAATTTTTTTCCATATTGTATCTCCGTCCGCACTATGGCCTAACATCGAGGAGCTGGCGACCACTTGCTGGGGATTGACTTTGGGAGCTCCAACCGCAGGAGCCTGTGGACTTGAACATCATGGAACTCGTGGTCACTGGTTAGGGACTGACTTCGGGAGCTCCAAGCCTCAGAAGCTTGGAATGCCCCGATCACGGGAGCTTTGACCACCCCGACATGGGGGCTTCAATGGCCGGATGCGGGAGCTTAGATTGCCCAGCCTGCGGATGGTTCGACTTCCCCGACAAAGTAAAGAGGGAAGATGATTAGACTTTATTGCCTTCTATCCCAGTGAGGAATGTGGAGAATCCCGCTGTGGTGAATATTTAGAAACATAGAAACATAGAAAATAGGTGCAGGAGTAGGCCATTCGGCCCTTCGAGCCTGCACCGCCATTCAATGTGATCATGGCTGATCATCCAACTCAGTATCCCGTACCTGCGTTCTCTCCATACCCCCTGATCCCTTTAGCCACAAGTGCCACATCTAACGCCCTCTTAAATATAGCCAATGAACTGGCCTCAACTACCTTCTGTGGCAGAGAATTCCAGAGACTCACCACTCTCTGTGTAAAGAATGTTTTCCTCATTTCGGTCCTAAAGGAATTCCCCCTTATCCTTAGACTGTGTTAACTTTTATTGTAGTTGTGTGTCTTGTTGCATTTTTCTGGTATGACTGCATGGTAAATCAAATTTCACGTGCCTTAAATGGTGCACGTGACAATAAAGGACTGTAGAACCATTGAAAAGGCCAGAGTGGGCTTCCCACTCAACCACCTTTTGCAAATGTTTCTATTACAGCCAAAATTTTGCAAGAATAGGCAGATGGTATTTCAGAGTGATGAGGGCCACCTCAGTACAATAATTTGGCTCTTTCTAGTGCTGGCCCTGATGGGCACTGGCAGAAATGAGCCGAGGCACCAGGAGTAATGGAGCTTGTCTGAGATTTGCCAGATATAATTTCTTCACATGCAAGCACAACTCGATTCATCGGTACAGATGTCTTTACCTGAAGAATATCTGAAGTGTATGCCCTTTACCTGAAGGGCATACACTTTCAACATTCTCAATTAGTGGACTCTTCACCTATCAGGTGGATATTAAATCAGGACAATAGGCTGGTGATATCAATGGCCCATAGCACACACATGACCGAGGTATGTTTCAACATTCAAATACCTCAAAAGCCGAAAAGGTTTATGGTTTGGAATATATCCATTGTTAAATACATCCTTCACATTGCAGCAGATCATATCAAGTGACATTGCCATGTCACAAACTTCCTAATACAAATATGTTTATAATATACATGAATACTATCCAATACAATTTTTTAAATATAGTGATATCTGCCTACCCATTCCCAGACAAACATAAGGGAGCAGTGGTAAAAGATTGTTGTAGTATGCCTTGCATGAGGAGCAGATTCTCCTACACTTTGAGAACTTTTATTATAGCAGCATCATCATCGATCTGTGGATGAAGCAAATGGTCAGTGCTCCAAACCTTAGGTAGTCATGGGTCACTTAGGGCAACACCTGTTCCTTTACCTCCCCCCTCGACTCCATCCAAGGACCCAAACAGTCTTTCCAGTTGCGGCAGAGGTTCATTTGCACCTCCTCCAACCTCATCTACTGTATCCACTGTTCCAGCTATCAACTTCTCTACATCGGCGAGACCAAGCGCAGGCTTGGCGATCGTTTTGTTGAACATCTCCGCTCACTCTGTCTTAACCTACCTGATATCCCAGTGGCTCAGCACTTCAACCCTCCCATTCCCAATCTGATCTTCTGTCCTGGGCCTCCATTGTCTGATTGAGGCCCATCGCAAATTGGAGGAACAGCACCTCATATTTTGCTTGGGTAGTTTACACTCCAGCAGTATGAACATTGACTTCTCTAACTTCAGATAGCCCTTGCTTTCTTTCTCCATCTCCTTCCCCTTCCCAGTTCTTCCACTATTCTTACTGTCTCTGCCTTCATTCCATCTTTGTCCCGCCTTCTCCCCTGGCATTAGTCTGAAGAAGAATCTCGACCCGATATGTCGCCCATTCCGTTCAGAGATGCTGCCTCACCTGCTGAGTTACTCCACCATTTGGTGTCTACCTTCATTAAAAAATATTCCTTTTGTAAATGTGTTGGGCAGGAATGGTCTATCTAGTTCCTCCTCCAGTATGAGCTTGGTGTTCACACGCAAGCAGCAAATTATATTCTCAAACATATCTCAAACATATCCTGGCATCAATGTTTGCCAAAAGATGCACTCGGCTGAGGTTCACAGCAAACATTTGCATTGCAATTATCAAGTCTACTTAATGATGAGTATGATAGGGTGGTCACGGTGGCGCAGCGGTAGAGTTGCTACCTTACAGTGAATGTAGCGCCGGAGCCCGGGTTTGATCCCGACTATGGTGCTGTCTGTACGGAGTTTGTACATTCTCCCTGTGACCTGTGTGGGTTTTCTCCAAGATCTTCAGTTTCCTCACACACAACAAAGATTTACAGGTTGTTGGTTAATTGGCATGGTAAATGTAAACATTGTCCCAAGTGGGTGTAACATAGTAAATGTGCAGGGATCGCTGGTCGGCGTGCACCTGGTGGCCCGAACTGCCTTTTTCTGCACTGTATTTCTAAACTAAACTAAACATCAACAGCTTAACATTGCTGCAGGATGTCTCTTGTCTCTTCCTTCCTGTAAATGGACTCTCTCCCTATAGCTGTATATTTGAGTGTTGAGAATGGGAACTACAATTGCCATAACATTGCAGTCTGTGAGTGGCTATTCTTTCAGAGAGCCTGCAATGGCAGTAAATGTCTATGGTTGTTCTGTGCTCTGTGATATTTAACTTTGTGCAGTAGAGAGTGCAAGTGATCCCCTCGAATTGAATTGAATTTCCTTTATTTCGTACCATGCACTCATGACAGAAGAAAAGCAACAAAACACACAATGAACACAATTTAACACAAACATCCATCACAGTGAATCTCCAAGCACCTCCTCACTGTGATGGAAGGCAAAAAGTCTTATCTCTTACTTGCTTGTTCTCCTGCTGCACGAGGCTCTCGATGTTGAAGCCCCCCGCTGGGTGATGGTAAATCCATTGGCCAATTTTAAGCTCCACGAACGCGTCAATTTTAAGTTCCACAAACGTGCCGATTCAAACTCAACGACTCGGGGCGGACGAAGCTGCGGCCGCGAGAGCTCCCGAAAATCGGTCACCAACCAGGGACCTGCGAGCTCCCGATGTTACCTCTGAATTTCCGAAGTCAGGTTGCAGCCACAGCGCCACCGCAGCCTCCAAAGTCAGCCAGCTCTGTGATGATGAGTCCACAGGCTCTGCCACCGGAGCCCCCAAGGTTGATTCCAGTTGGAGGCCGCCAGCTCCACGATATTAGGCCTCAGGGCAGACGGAGATACGACAAGGAAAAGGTTGCATCCCCGTTGAAGGCAGAGATTAAAAAAAGTTTCCCCCCCCCCCCCCCACATATACACAACTAAAAATAGACTAAACCATACATCTAACAAGACAAAAAGAAAACACAAAAAGGAAAGACAGATGTCTTTCAGCATGTGATTGTGTGGCTTATAAGAACAGCCTCTGTGCATAATAAATCTCATAGGAATCTGAGAGAGAGGTTACCTGGTGTTTAGTTGTGAATGCAATATAGGCACTGGTATCTACTTGGATTTGATTATTTTATATAGTCACAGATGCAAGTGTGGAAATATTGTTCACATGTACATTGTTAGCCTGATAATGGGAGATGGGACTGTGAAGCCCGAGTAGATCAGATGTGGGTTCTGTATGTTGTATTATTCTTGTTTTTTGGTCCCTATGGAAGTTCACAGTCCACAGGGAGGCATCTGTTTTGCACACCCATGTTATCCATGAAGAAAAGGTTCAGCCTGAAAATAATGGGTACTGCTTTGGTTGCTCCAGAGTGTTTGGGTTTATGAGAAAGGGACAGAAGATGAAGTAAGCTTTAAGTGTTCAGAATGGTGTGCAGAGGTCTGACTAGGAATGAGATCTGATGTGTTACTTCTCTACACTCATGCTGCCTGACATTTTCCAGTATTTTCTGCTTTTATTTCAGGTTGCCAGCATCTACTGATCTATTTTTATGTTCTTTTATACCTCATTGACATATGTTGGAATGAGCCAGGATAAATTAAGAATTGGGGAAATGGGAGAAAATTGTTAAACAATATGGAAACCAAACAGCAAATACAAGTTATTGGATTATTGCAGTGCTTTTGAAAAAAAATCTGCAGCTGCTGAAATCAGAAATAAAAACAGGAACTGTTGGTCAGATACAACCTGTGGAAAGAGAAACAGAGATAACACTTGGTAATCATTTGGCAAGGCTTCACCGGGAGCCATTTTTCATATTTCCCCTGATTGGCAAAGCAATGTCTATGCCGTCAATACACTCATAAGATAATTTTTCGTTATTAATTGTAGACTTTTGTTCCTATTAGCTGCTTCGCGCTTTAGACCCAAGCTTGTCACCTTTGGCAATTATAAAGTTGAATGGCTCATCATAATTTCAGCTCTTCCTTGTCCCAGTGTGTATTACAGTCAAACTCCTCTCTGTATGCAAAAAAAAGATTGATGTGAGCTGTTAATCCTTGGACATATTTATGTAGCATCCTGTCTTAGTCACTAAATCTGTTTGTAGTCAAAATTCTTCATTGTCAGTGAGTTGTTCTTGTTTCGGGGTGACATTATTTTCGGGAAGAAGAGGAAATATCCTTGCTGTCCTGGCCAATAATTATCCCTTGAGGAACATCACAAAAGCAGCTTGCAATTTCTAGTAGTATAGTGCACTAGATAGCAGCTGTAAAAAGTATCTTTTGGTTGCATTGTGCTATAGGGAGGTAGTCCATTTACAGGAAGGAAGTGACAAGAATGACAGCCGGGTGGTCCTGCAGAAAATGATAATCCCACGTTAGAAGCTGGGAGAATTAAATTCAAGGAATCAAATAAACCCAGAATTGAGAAGTTAGTTGAAAATTTAGGTGACCATCAAATTATTGGATTGTAAATGTATATAAAAAAGCAATATTGATCTTTTAGGGAAGGGGATATACTGACCATTGTTGATGTGGTTGATTTGTAACCACTCTATGAACGGCTGCTTAGATAAGATATATAGAGTCATATACAGGTGGAAACAGGCCCTTCAGCCTGACTTGCCCATACCAACCAACTTGCCACATTTACACCAGTCCTGCCTGCATTTGGCCTATATCCCTCTAAACCTATCCTCTCCATGTACGTGCCTAAATGTTTCTAAACATTGTGATAGTACCTGCCTCAACAACCTCCTCTGGCAGTTCATTCCACCCTTTGTGTAAAAGAAAATCGCCCCTCAGGTTCCTATTAAATCATCCCCCATCACCTTAAACTTTATCCTCTGATCATCGATTCCCCTACTCTGAGTTAACGATTCTGTGCATTTACCCTATCTATTCCTCCCATGATTTTGTGCACTTCTATAAGATCACCCGTCAACCTCCTATGCTCAAAGGAATAAAGTACTAGCCTGGTCAAACACTTCTTGTAGCTTCAGTGCTCAAGTCCTAGCAACATCCTCGTAAATCTTTTCTGCACCTTTTCCAGCTTAACTCATCGGGAATGGGTAATATATCATGGTCTAGCTAGTACTACTCACATTTTGGAAGATTTATATGTGGTTAAACAAAAAAGGCAAAAAAAGAGTTAAGTAATGTTTGCATGCACTGCTCAAGATGCTTTTGGAAACCTTGTGGATAAAAGGGCTTATGTTGATGTGGATTATCAACATTTTGCCCTTGCAGCAAGAGGATGTTTGGTTGGGGATTTTCCCCAGCAACTTTACATACATCTGTGTCCATTATCACAGACCTACTGAAAGTCCTAAGGGACAGGAAGATAGAGATGAATGAAAAAGTAAATCACATATGAAAATGCAAATTTCTTGTGAATTAGAATTTAATGGTGTATGCTCAGAGCTTTTTGTTTTACTGCTGTTGCAGCAAGAAGATTAATGGTATCTCCAACAAAAAACAGACCTCATAAATAATGAGAGAAGTAATCACAAAGATGTTTCAAAGCTGCTAACACGTCAATGACACAAAATGCAGTGAGATTTTCACACTTTGTTGATATCTTTATCATTTTGTGAATTGTCCAATTCATGGAAAACATGAATTTAGTAGAGATCCAGTATGAAGAATGTTTTGATTCTGCATTTCATAAGGGCTTGATAAAAGTATGAAACCAAATTAGATATCTTGGAAGAGGTTATTTAGCGATTCTTAAGTCAAGGAATCATTTTTGGTTTTGCCTCCTGATTTACACTTTTGTCAGTTTCTCTGTGACAAGATTTAAACTGAAAATGCCCAAAGAATGTCTGGAAAGACCAGACTGTGTCATAAAATGAATTATATTTGTTCTTCATTTTGCAAATTAGCCTGATAGTGCAGTGAAATCCATTGCTCAGGTCGATTAATAGATTTTAATATAAAAACATCTTTGTTCTATGTCTTGTCAATGATGGAAATAGAAAATGTGTTTTCTAACAGCAGTCAGAGGGATTATGTGGAACTTTAATATTCCTGTGACGTTTATGGATCCAGCAGAGCAGAGAATATCCCAAAATATTCATCACATCTGTGCATGCTAGAGGGTGGTGTAACTTTGACTCGCTTGTACTTAATATTTCAATTTCTGGCGCATAGTGATTCTTGTTCCTCCATTCCTCACATTCTCCTTTATGATGTCCTTAATGATATCCAACAAGGGGCATCTGGGTAGTGGTAATAATGTTAAAAAAAACAAACAATATTTGCTTTTTTCAAGGTAATCTTTGACAGCACTTCACTAAAATGAAAATGAACTGGCATGTGCATCCCAAAATGTTTTATTCCACCAAGAATTCTCTCTTTCATCTTCCCATCCAGAATTCTAATGTCACTACTCATTTGGTGTCCAGAGCTTTTCAATCAATATAATGGGAAGCAAACGATAGCAAAGGGGCGGGGAACCAAATCAAGAATATCGATGTAAGCTTGTAAATGTTTATCAATTGTTATGAGGAGGAAAGTCTGAGGGATCTCTGGGCATAGAATTTTGTCAATGAAAATAATAAATGTGTTATGTATGAATGGACAGTTGTCGACTTTGTTTCTATTAGATGGAATAGAACTAACATGTACAATATACTTGTTACATTTATATGTCACAGATACATGTAACTTGTTTGTCTTCACATATGGCCTTAAATAATACTGATGTTGGAAAGTGTTGAACTTGGTAAAGTTTACATGGAAATCATAGTTCCATCACCTTGCAATTTGTTGGCTTTGTCCGATAGTTTGTACACAAATGAGTCAATAAAAGTGCCTCACTGGAAATGGGGAAATCTTATGCAAAAGTAAAATAAAATATTAATATTGATGGGAGAGAACTTGGTTCTGTGGCGGTAAATTGTGTAGAATTTGCACAAAATCTATCCTCGAGTAGGTTCCGAATACGGGCGAGAAAAAAGAATATTCTCGTCCGGAAGGGTTCTCTAATCTCCAAATATCCTTAACGTTAGTTGAGTTAATGAAAGAATTTATAAGTTTACTTGAGTTAGAAATAGCTTTCCTTTTTGTTGAGGATCTGTCTAAGTAGTTATCCAAAGTGCAATTTAAATCGCCCCCAATTATTAAATTATGTTGAGTGGATATAGGAATATTATTGAATATTTTCTTGAAAAATAATGGGTTATCGAAATTAGGAGCATATATATTCATAAGAATTACTTTTTTTGAGTATAATTCCCCTGTAATTATTACATATCTGCCCTCTTTATCTTCTATTATAGAACTTTGTTTAAAAGGTATACCTTTACGAATAATTATTGCGACTCCCCTAGATTTATGTATAAATGAAGAGTGATATACCTTTGACATCCATTTAGCTGTTAATCTATATTGATCATCTCTTTTGAGATGCGTCTCTTGGAGGAAAATAACGTCTGATTTCAATCTATTCAGCTGCGCTAACACCTTACCCCTTTTAATTGGTTCATTAATTCCCTTAACATTCCAACTACAAAAAGTGATTCCATCATCCCCAGTCTTCAAATTCATATCTTGCATTTTAGTATTAGGGTGGTTTTTTTTGGAGTAGCCCCCTCGGCCCCTCCAGCTCAACAAAGCACCCAAACGTCAATCCGACGAAAATTACCAATCTCAATAATCCATATCCATGTCTATCTAAAATAACTATACGGTATTGCTCATAATTACATTCATATAATATATCACATAAATTCAAATACTTAATATATTAAAAAAAATAGAAAATATAAGCGAAAAAAGAAAAAAGAGTGTTAAAAGGGTGCCCAAAGAAAAAAAAGACTACACTGATAGATTGTGTAGTGTGTGTTAGTGAACGCCACACTAACATGGCGATTAATCTAATGACTTCCGTGTTTAAAAAAGATGTTAAATATTCCAGCTCCCAACTAGAATACTGTATATATTGGGGTGGGGTACTAACTTTAAGGGTTTAGTAATTATTTCTATTATTCATGAAACTATTTATTAATTACTATTCTATTGTAATTAGTATTATAATAAATAATACTATGTTAGGGGAATTATTGAAATTCTACAAATTGATACCAAACCACTACTACATTCCCATTATTTTCCCTCTTTCTCAATGAATAATTCATAACCGCAGGTTAATGATAAAAGTCCAAAATGTTCAGTCGTCGTCTTCTTCCTCCCGTGATTCATCGTCTGTTTCCTCCTCTTCTGCCTTCTTCTGTATGCCTTTTGCGAACTTCAATGCATCAGTATGCTTAACGAAGCGGTGTTCCTTGTTGTCATAGGTCACTCTCAGTGTTGCTGGGTACATCAAACCATATCTGAGATCCACTGTATTCTTTAAATTCCGTAGAATGCCTCTTGTTTCAGTGAATAAGGATCTTCTCTTAGCAACTTCCGCTGGGTAATCTCTGAAGATACTAATGTTATTTCCTTCGTATTTCAAATTTCTCTTTCTCATTATTATCTTCATCATATCTTCAAAGACGTGATCATACACCACCTTTACAATCATTTGTCTGGGTGGTGCACCTCTCCCAGGGACCCGTCTTAAAGCCCTGTGGGCACGGCCCAACAGTGGTTCTTCATCCAATTCCAAAATGTCTTTTAGGAGTTTTGCAGCAAATTTTCGTGGGTCTTGATTTCCTTCACAACCTTCAGTCAATCCTACAATTCGCAAATTCTTACGTCTTTGTCGGCCCTCCAAATCAATACATTTCTCATTTATTTTGCGAAGTAATTCTGAGAGGCGTTTATTCTCGGCAAGTAACTTCTCAGTTTCCTTGGCACTTTTTACAGCAAAATCAGCCAAATCTTTAAGTGTATCATTATGTTGGTCAATTGTAATGGTAATAGGATCTATCTTATCATTCAGCATTTGTTCCAACCCAGCAACCTTGGCGTTTATCTCAGAGAATCGGTTTTGAAATTCAGCCTCCGTCTTACTTTTCCATTCGCTCATCATAATCTTTACCGTCTCGGTAACTTCTTTTGTTAATTCCACTTTAGTTCTCTCGTGAGACACCAGAATCTCCGCTTTTAGATTTTTTATTTCATCTTTATATTCTTTCTTCATGTCTTTAAATTCATCTTTATATTCCTTCTTCAGATCTTTTATTTCTTTCACCAGTTTCTTCATCTCACCTATCATGGAATTTTTAAACTCTTCCATTTCCACTTTTCTCTGTGAGATTTCTTCCTGGGAGGCAGTCAGACTCGAGCCCGAGGCTTTGGTGGCACCAGCCTCTTTTCTTAGGCCCGTTTTCTTCGGGGGAGGGGAGGAGTGCTGCATTTTAAATTTCTTACCAAAGTCGCGCGCCTGATGACGTCACGCAGCCTTCAATCGCACCGGAGCCGTTTTTAATCGATCTCCTGCGGTAAGTAGCGTTAGCACCCTCCTTTAGCCCCGTTTTTTTTGCAGATTTTTACGGAGCTGATCTGGCGCTGTTCTCCCCTAGAACATGGCGCCACCGGAAGTCTAAATTTACATATTTGGTCAATTGGGAAAATAAACACTTAAAGATTAAGAATAGATTGTATCTGCATTATGTTGGGGTTACAAAGAGTAGACATGGTCAGCATATAAGAAGGTTCATTCTGCAGCTAACCACGTACCATTTTGAAATGATGGCGTTAAGTGCAGGCACGGGACATCAAAATATGTAGATATTCTGCCCAGTGTTGAAATCTTTCTTATGATAAAAAAAAAGTCATCTCGAACATTTTTTTTCAACGATCTAATTGCTTTGACTGTCTGATTTTCCCCCTAAGTAGGCTGAAATGAAACAATTATTTCCCTGCTGTTAGGCTGCCTATCAGATGTGTGCTGATGCTCACTGACCTAATTTGGATGTCAAACACACAGTTGACAACTTTGATTTATATCCAAGGGAAGTAATCATTTTTCGAGGAACATTCAAATTGCACCAAGATGCATTTGACATGCTCTGAGATGAGAAATATATCTTAAATCAATGAATAGTTCAGCATTTGAATCCCATCTTAAATGGATACAATTACTTTTTTGTCATCATTGAAATAATAGCTGATGGAAAACAACAGGAAGTCATTAAAGTGCTGAATTTTCTTTGTTCATTTCCCCCCTACTCTATCCAGATGCTACCATAATTGTTGACTGTGATTTTGCAGGTGATGACCAGAATACAATGCGAAGCAACGCACCTGGGAGAACTTACTTTAAAAACTGACTTTATTCATCCATAACTTTGACAATTTATCAAAGCTGTGTTGAAATGACATAAGCAGGAATGATGTAAAAATCTGTTGTTGAACATATTCAGGTCTCCAATTTCAGTTCAGTTTATTATTGTCATGTGTACTGAGATACAGTGAAAATCTTTTGTTTATGTGCTATGCAGTTCGAGAAAAAACAATATATGATTACAATCAAGCCATCCATAGTGCACTGATAAAGGGGACAACATTTAGTGTCAGATATAATAAAGTCCCATTAAAAATCACCTCCCATGGTCACTCTTTAGACTTTGATGAAAGTCATAGTCAGTGTCACACAACGCGGAAACAAGATTTTGTCTGACTCAGTCTTCAGAGTCTCAGGAAGGGTTCCAACCTAAAATATCACATGTTCCTTTTCACCAGTGATGCAGCCTGATCCTCTGAGCACTTTGTGTCTATGTTCAATATAAATCAGCACCTGCAGTTATTTCCTACAGAGAAATTGGCCATGCTGACCAAGTTGACTGAGTTAGTTCCATTTGCCTGTTTGGATCGTATCCCTCAAATCATTTCTATCCATATACCTGTCCAAATATATTATTAAAAAGTTGTAATTGTACATACCTCTACAGCTTTCTCTGACAGCCCCACATACCCACTACCCTCTGTGCGAAAAACTTTCCCCTCAGGTCCCCTTTAAATCTTTCACCTCTCATTTTAAATCTATGCCCTCTAGTTTTAGACACTTCTGCCCTGCAGAAAAAGACAACCATCCACCTTATTTATGCTCATCGTAATTTTTCATAGCTCCTTTCCAGGTCATCCTTCAGCCTCAGAAAAATCCCAGTTTATCCAGGCTCTCCTAAACTCAAGCCTGCCACTCCTGGTAACATTCTTGTGAATCTTTTGGATGGATGGAATACTATATTATCACTTGTGACAAGGCACAATGACATTTGCATACCCAAGGTATACAAATTGCAGCCACCTACGGCGCTGACACAGTTACAAAGTACGCCGGCTCCTCCTTTGTTCTCCGCTCACCCCCCTCTCCCCCCCACCCCCCCCCCCCCCCCCCCCAGTGGTTCCCCCATGCCTGGTCCCCATTGCCCATTGTTCGCACCCACCTCCCTCCCCATTGTCCATTGCTCTCTCCCCCCCTCGCGGCGATCCCCCCACGCTCTCATCGACCGCCGACCATGGGCCAACCTGCGAGGCTTAGCTGCCGCCAAGAGGCATCACCACCACCAAGGCCGTATCACCACGAGGCTCTTCCATGAATGCTGAGGCTTCACCATTACTGCCCCGGAATGTTTTTTGCACCCTTTCCAGTGTTAGATCATCCTTCCTGTAGCTAGGTGGCCAGTAATCGTAATGCAATGTTAGCAATATCCGTAAAGCTGTACTGCAAATGATGTGCCAACTCTTGTGCTCTTAGCCCTGACCGATGAAGTCCTAGTGAGCTAAATGCCTTCTTTGTCATCCTGTGTCTCGACTTTAAGGGAACTGTACCTGCATTCTGAGGTCTCTCTGTTCTACAACACTCCCCAGGGCCATGCCAGTCATGACATTACCACTGAAATAAAAGCAGAACTCAGCAAATCTGACTGGCTGTGTTGTAGCATTTCTATTTTTGCTTCAGATTTCAGTATCCAGAGTTTTATTTGTTTTGCATTGCCACTGACCTCATGGAACTTACCGCAAGTGCATAGCCATCCCCATAGTGTGGATTTCTCCTCTTCCAATGTCAATAACTGCCACGTGTCAGCTCCAGGGTTGTCTGGTAGCCAGCAAAACTGATGCCATCAAAGAAGACAATCACAGTGGAAAAAATCACCCACCAAAGAGAAACAAGCAAAAAACAAAACTGTTTAGAAATATTTAATAATGTCATAAGGAATAGGAGTAGAATTAGACCATTCGGCACATCAAGTCTACACCTGTACTAATCAAGAATACATGGAATTAAGTGCATAATACACATGGCATTTAGACAGGTTTAATATTATAAACTTTTAATACACAAGTAAAATGCCATTTATTTTCATGTAAATGAGTTATGAAATTTTGAAAAGAAAATAGCTGCGGGACTTGACTTCACACAAGTTTTTTTTAAGTCTGCATATTTTGTAAGCGATATTAGTGATTGTCATTTAATAAAGATCGCAGTTGCATCTTGTACAAGAAATTGTAAAACATTTTGAGGTTCTTTTTGTAAATGCCTTTCTCTTTTCAGTTCATTGATTTCTCCATATTCATACTGGAGAAAGAGGATAATTATCATGGCACAAGGAGATAAACACAGAAAATTCTAGAGGCACCAAATTGAAATGGAACCCGAGCCGATGATTCAGATCAAATGCCCTTTATCAGGACAAGGGAAGAAAGAAAACAAGTTATTACTGAGGTGCAGGCAGGCTGAGGAAGGAAGAGATAGGAGAAAGAGCACATCCCTGATAGGGTAAAACCGGGGCTTCTGTGGTAATGCCATTGTACATGGAGTCTAATGGTTGATAGTTTAGAGAGAACAGTTAGAGGAAGAGATAAAACAAAGAGACATATTAAAGCTGTGAAATGGATGTCATAGTTGTTGGAGAAACATGACACCAAATGGAGAGTATTACTAATGATCATCAGCAGGCAGGGTCTGTTAAGAGGGAAAACCGAGTTAATTTTAGAGATTGATAACCTTACTGCAGAATTGTCTGGTTCTAATTCCATGGTCCGGAATCCTTTTCAACCCCTCAGCAAAAGTAGAAGTATTTGGCTACATCTTCCTGATTTCAACATCTGATTGAACATCTGAGTTCTTTGGAAGCTGCTGCCATCATTGAAACAGTGAGCTGCTCACAGCAAAATACCGGGTCCTTTAATCTTGGTGGGTGGTTAATGTGTATGTTGTTACTAATTATAGATGTAATTTCCTGCTCTATTCATCCTGAATTATACCTAATAAACTTGGGTTTTGAGTTTTTTCTTTGTAATAAATGCTAAATGAGCTAACAGTAGCAGCAATATGTTACACTCTCCTTTGAAGATGAGCTCTGGTGACTCAATTGTGAGTCAAATGTACATTTGACATCTTTAAAGTACTGTCTACTGCACTTGACATTGTCTCTGGTTGGAAAGTGTCCAGATTGTTATGGTGCTTTAAAGATCACTCAGCTGGCCAAATTTAATGTGCTGTACATTGACAGTGCCCTTATCACAATGTTGGGAGCTTGAATATCTCGTCTTTTGTCAGAGCAATTTATTCAGAGATTCAATTCAAAGGTAGACAAAAAATGCTGGAGAAACTCAGAGGGCAAGGCAGCATCTATGGAGAGAAGAATGGAGAGAAGAATTAGGCGTTTTGGGTCGAGACCCTTCAGACTAATATTGGGGGCAGGAAAAAGAAATGAAGAGACAATAGGCTTTGTGGGAGAGCTGGGGAGGGGAAGGAGGGAGAAAGCCAGGGCTAATCTAAAATTGGAGAAGTCAATGTTCATACCACTGGGGTGTAAACTACCCAAGCGAAATATGCGATGCTGTTCTTCCAATTTGCACTGGGCCTCACTCTGACAATGGAGAAGGCCCAGGACAAAAAGGTCACATTGGGAATGGGAGGGGAGGTTGAAGTGCTGAGCAACCGGGAGATCAGGTTGGTTAGTACGAACTGAGTGGAGGGTTGGTTAGTACGAACTGAGCAGAGGAACTATTCAGAGATTCAACTCTGATGGGACTTTGTGGAGTCATTAAGAAACTGAGAGTCGAGATGTCTCCACTTGAAGAAGGCCCCAGACATCACCGGGGACCCTGATTCATATTGGAACTTGGCAATGGATGGAGGTGATAAGTGAATTCTGTACACGTTGTGTAAGAACCTGCTTAATAAACCAGTCAGGTATTTTGGGCAAACAATGAAACAAAGAGTTAACTTGGTTAAATATTTATTGATTAAATATTTAAACCATTTTTCTAACTCTTACTTTTCAGACGATTGACATGGAAACACAGAAGATGTTTCTCAGCTCTGTTCTGTTTAGGGGTGGTTCATGTAATCACCCTAAGAAAGGACCCAGTTGAGAGGCATAATCAATGGTTTCCATTTCATTCTGAAGCTAAAGGAAGTAATAGGGTCTCGACCCCAAACATCACCCGTTCCTTCTCTCCAGAGATGCTGCCTGTCCCACTGAGTTACGTCAGCATTTTGTGTGTCTCTTAAATTTAAACCAGCATCTGCAGTTCCCTCCTTCACATTAAAAGAAGTGATGTCAGTGCAAAGGTTGATAATGCAACCATCCCCACGTACTATCTCAAACAGAAGAAGGGTCACGACCCGAAATGTCATCCATTTCTTCTCCCCAGAGATGCTGCCTGTCCCGCTGAGTTACTCCAGTATTTTGTGTCTATCTTCAAACAATTACTAAATGGCTTACGGGAAGGAGATCAAGAGCTTAGTAACATGGTGTCAAGAAATGAGCTCTTCCTCAATGTCAGCAAGCTGAGGGTGTTGGCCATCAATTTCAGAAAGTGGGGCAGAGCACACCCCCTAGTCTGAATCAATGGTACTGAAGTGGAGATGGTCGAAGGCTTCAGGTTCCTTCATATCAACATCACTGACAATTTGTCCGCTCCAAGCGCATTGAAGCTATGGCAAAGTAAAAACAAAGATGCTTCTGTTTTGTTTCCCTCAGGAGACTAAATAATTTTTTTATATATCTCCAGTGACTTTTACCATTTTCTATAGATGCACCATAAAGGGCATTCTATCAGGATGGTTTGGTTAGAACCTGGTTTAACAACTGCTCTGCACAAGACGGCAGGAAATTGCTGAGAGTTGCAAATGCAATCCAGTTCACAACGTAAGCCAGGCATCCCTCACCTCCCCTCCCTCCCTCCCATTGACCCCCATCTACATCTCACTCTGCCCCAGGAAAGCAGCTGCATAATCAAGGAGCACTCGCACCATGGTCATTCTCCTGCTGGGCTGAAGATACAAATGTTTGAAAGCACGCACCACCAGATTGAAAAACAGTTTCTTCCCCATTGCTATCAGACTCTTGAATGCACCTCTCATATGCCACGGGTGAATTGACAATCTTTCAAACTCGCTAGTTTGCAGCCCCTGCACACTTTTTCTATCTGTACTTTCTCTGTAACTGTATACTATATCCAGTACTCTGTCTCTTTTGCACTAAGATGAGCTCGTATATGGCATATAGCATGTGGAAAATGTATTTTACTGTATGTCAGTACGCATAACAATAATGTACAAATACCAATATGAATGAGCAATGTGCTTCCCAAACTTGATGTTATGGAGTCATATGGCATTGAAACGGGTCCCTTGGCCTAACTCGTCCATGTTGGCCAAGATGTTTATATGAGCAGGTCCCATTTAGCTCCTATCCCACTAAATAATTTATTTAATGTCCCTGTCCAAATACCTTTTTAAATGTTCGAATCGTACCTGCCTCTACCACCTCTTCCAACTCATTCCAAATACTCACCACCCTCTGATGTTTCCCAAGTAATTAATACTATGGCTGTAACTGCCAAGTTAGAGATGGGCAGACATCAGATTGGAGGCCTGATTCCCTATATTGAGCTAGAAAAGCAATGGATAAAACATTTAATGTCCACATCAAAATCTCTGGTAGAAAATCGATAGGCTGAAACTGTATGTTCCTGAGTTTGGCACAACCTCCACTTGTGCTCAATTTAATTGTTAACCTACCCAATTTGTTCAAGTTGATGTATCCACCTGATATTCATTTCATCAATTTGTTTAAGACGGAACTGCAGATTCTGGAAAATTGAAGGTAGACAAAAATGTTGGAGAAACTCAATGGGTGAGGCAGCATCTATGGAGCGAAGGAAATAAGCAACGTTTTGGGTTGAAACCCTTCTTTAGACCTTGTCATTTGACATTTTGTTTAGGATGGGGAAAGCAAATGCAAAGAATGATTGAAGACAATATAAAGGGACATTTATATGCATGTATTAGAACAGGCTGTTCCTGCATGTCTCAGCTGCTTGAAACTGAGATGCAAAGCCCCAATAATGAAATGCATTACCTGTTGGCTTAGTTCTTCAGAATGTTATGCTGATAACTATCACTTCTGTAATACACTTGTAATGAGAGAGAGAGAGAGAAAGAGCTGAAGGTTACAAGACGGTTCTGAAGTGGGTCCAATGGGATAAACAATGTAAGAACAAAACATATTTGAGCTGTCTGCACTTGAATTGTTCAATGTTATGAAGCTGCCTCTGGCTTTCATTGATTGGTGTAAGGTCTGGTGAAAGGGCAAATTCTTCTTCTGAAAAATTTAGTGTGCACCTACTGAGAAGGTCTGAGCTCAGTTGCACATTTGTTGTTAGCACTGAATATAGACATTTCCAAAAAATGCTTCTGATTTTGACTTGGGGAAACCTCAAATTGATCCTCCCAGAGCATCTGCTGTAAAGTTGAATAAAATTTAATCAACTTCAGTCAAGTTTATTCTTACAGATGTCTCTCTGCTCTGCTCCTCCAAGGCATTCAAGCACCAGATAATGTGGGAGGCATCTTGGAGCAGAGGCACAACCTTTTTAGCTCTTTGTACCTGTGTAGACTTTAAAAATGAGCTATTAAATCATAACCTCTCCCCCTGCTCTTTTTTCCTATAATTCTCAACATATTATTTGCTTCAAGTATTTATCTATTTTTGAAATTATTCTTGACCTTGTTTCCACTGCCCTTTCAGGTAGCGCATTCCAGATGGCACAACTCGTTATGAAATATACAATCTCTTCTGGTTCTTTTACTAATTAACTTCTTGACCTTTCTGGTGGAGGCCGTAATTTTCCTCAAACTGTTCCACCAAATAAAATGTACAATACTCCTTTGCCTTTGATGTTGTATGTGGTACTTTAATTTAATTTAATTGTAATTGTAAGAATGTGCTGCCATTCCCAATGAACAACCAGTTACACTGTAATGAGATGAGATTAGATTCTAATGAAGTGCCAGGCATTGTAATGGAAATGGAGATGCAGTGATTCTCCATAAACACAACTTTGTCATTCCGTATTATCTCCACGTACTGGGCTGTTCTGAAAATAAGTCTAGGATAATCCCAGCAGAGGCAATAATTAAGATCCACGCAGAAAGCCACTGGGGAAATAAAAATGTTAATTCAATAAAACATGAAGTCTTACGATTAACAAAACCATGGAGGCTGTGCATGGACTTGCTATTTTCATGTCAGCTCCCATACTGGTTACTCTATTATCATGTAGACACTCTATATTTATTGAAATGTTCCCAGAGGATTATTTAATAAATAGTAACAAGGAGCTAGTTGAGCTGCTGCCTCATAGCGCCAAAGATCGAGGTTTAATCCTGACCTAGGGTGGTGTCTGTGTAGACTTTTGACATTCCCCCTGTGACCACATTAATTTATTTTGGGTAATCTGGTTTACTCCCACATATTAAAGATGTGCTAGTTGGTGGGTTAATTGCCTACTATGTAAATTGTTGGTGAGTAATCAAATCTGGAGAAACTGATGGAAATGTTTAGTTTTAATTTAGGTTGGAGAAAACAGTGCGGAAACAGGCCCTTCGGCCCACCGAGTCTGTGCCGACCAGCAATCCCCGCACGCTAACACTATCCTTCCTACACACACTAGGGATATTTGAAAACTATACCAATGCCAATTAACCTGCAAACTTGTACATCTTGGAGTGTGGGAGGAAACTGGAGCATCCGGAAAAAACCCATGCAGGTCATGGGGATAATGTACTGTGCAGGCAAGCACCCATGGTTAGGATTGAACCCGGGTCTCTAGCACTGTAAGACAGCAATTTTATTGTTGCACCACTGTGTGGAGAAATAAAAAAAATTGAATTAACGTGATTATTGTTCATTGGTGGCTGATTATCAGTGCAGACTGGGACCTGTTTCCTTGCTATATGACTAGAAGAAGCTTGCTTAGCAATGAATAATTGTTTGATTTTAAGCAGACCCTTGTGGTCATGGATGACTTTTTCCACTCCAATTTTATGCATTTGAAGGTGACTGCTGAAACCAATATGGGACACTGCAAATTCTGCCAGAGATGGGCAAGAGGTACTTTGTGCTAGATAGAATGTGGTCCCCAATCTATATTTGCCAAATGTTGTGTAATCCGTTAAGAGATTTCAGGCTATTAATGTATTTCTGGTGCTTCTCTATTTTAAGCAGATAATCTGCATAGATTCCTTGGAGTTTGTTTTGAAAATATGTTTGAAATGTCTTCCTTCTTTGGTAATCCCATGCTGTGACAAAGTTCATGGTAGAGGAGTTTGGTGTTCATAAATTCATAAATTATAGGAGCAGTATTATGTCATTTGGCCCATCAAGTCTACTCTATCATTCAATCTATTTTCCCCTCACAACCCCATTCTCTTCCCCATAACCCCTGACATATGTACTAATCATGAATTTATCCATTTCTGCCATTTTAAAAAATCCATTGATTTGGCCTCCACAGCCTTCTGTGGCCAGGAATTCCACCCTCTGACTGAAGAAATTCCTCCTCATCTCATTTCTAAAGGTACATCCTTTTCTTCTGAGGCTATCGGCTCTCTAACCAGTGGAAACATCCTCTACACAACCACTCTATCCAAGCCTTTCACTAGTTGATAACTTTTGATGAGGCTTGCCCTTCATCCTGCTAAACTCCAGTGAGTAGAGGCCCAGTACCACCAAACGCTCATCATATGTTAACCCAATCATTCCTGGGATCATTCTTGTAAACTTCCTCTAAACCCTCTCCAATGCCAGCGCATCCTTCCTCAGATATGGGGACCAAATCTACTTTCAATACTCCAAATGCAGTCTGACCAGTGCCTTATAAAGCCCCAGCATTACATCTCTGTTTATAAATTCTAGTCCCCTTGAAATAAATGATAGCTTTGCATTTGCCTTCGTTACTACCAATTCAAATTGCAAATTATTTTTTTGGGAATCCTGTACCAATACTCCCAAGTCCCTTTACACCTCAATGTTGGGCATGTTCTCAGTATTGTCTTCAGCTTGAAGCTAATCGAGTGCAATTACTGCCGTGATGTTAGGAAGTCAGACTCGAGAAAGGAGGCTGAGTCTGAAGAAGGGTTTCGGCCCAAAACGTTACCTATCTCCTTTGCTCCATAGATGCTGCTGCACCCGCTGAGTTTCTCCAGCATTTTGTGTATACTGGTATGAACTTCCTTCTCCTGGCAGAGGAATTGGAAGATTTTGCCGCGTTAGCTTTGGTGGAACTTCACCAGTGAATCTCCCTGCGAAAGAAAGTAACCAGTGGGAGAGCTGAAATAGAAAGACACTACGAATATAAGAAACAGTATTTGGATATAAGAAACAGTATTTTCGGAGGCACAACATTTTTGATAAACATTAGCTTTTTTTTGTCAGTCAGATTATGAAAGGTCAGTACTACACTGGAGTCGTGGTACAGGACTCCTGTACCATTTTTTGGAACTATTTAAAGAAGTTGATTTGCTTTATAGCTGCAAGGGTGAGTTGTTTTGTTTCTCAATTGCATATGTTCTTTTCATGGAATATAACCTGTTTATATTTCTGTTTGATGTTATATTCCATGAAAAGAACATATGCAATTGAGAAACAAAACAACTCACCCTTGCAGCTATAAAGCAAATCAACTTCTTTAAATAGTTCCAATCATAGTCAATGGCACATAACCATGCTTGGACTCTGGTAAATTGCTATAACATTGAGAACTGAACTGAATCACTCATTGAACTTCCTCGAGTCAATTATAGTCAATTAAAGTTAATCCTGTTCCTTTACGCTATTACCAGGACTCGCTGGTTGGAGAGGGGTTTTTATTTATTTATATGATCTAAGGTCACAGGCAAAGATGAGCATTTATTGCTCATCCTTAATTTCACTTGATCTGAATGTCTTACGAGGAGATTTTAGAGGAGAGATGAGAAATAATTACATAGCTGTGGGTCCCGAGTCTCACATGAAACAAGTAGGACAGCAGATTTTCATCCCTAAAGGACACGTTAGAACATGATATTATGACTTTTCAGACATTTTGTATTCATCATTTTGTCTGTACAGAAAATTCTCAGAACTTAGTCAAGTAAATTTGGATTCCCATTTTGATGCAGGGTCTTGACTCTAAACTATCCCTTTGTTCCTGCCAATGCTGTCCAGCCCGTTGAGTTCCTCTCGCAGTTTTTTTTTAAACTCCAGAATCCAGCATTTGCAGTCACTTGTGTCTCTAATTTGAATTGCCCCACCTGCATTACAGGTTTAAAACAAATCTATCTGAATCAATGGTCCATAACATGGTCAAAATACCACACTATCCCCAGGGCAATGCAAAATTGCAGTGCATTTAAAAACCCATGTTGAAAGATTTTGTAAGCAACAATCAATGTAGTGATATATTTGTACACCAGCAGCATGGTTTGATGCAAATTGTACCATGGTGTCTGCATTTGACAGTAGTTTTAATTTATTTGCAAAACAGTTCCCATAAATTTAGTGCCCCTTTCTGTAAAATGACATCAGATTGAAATATGCTCCATATCATGTGTAGCTGAGAGCTTAGCTGCGGAAAACATGATTGGATTTCCTTTGATTTGAACTGCCCTACATGCACCAACTGCCCTACACTGCCCTACATGCACTCCCTTTCATGTTAACATGGACCTTGGATTCCTTGTGTAGGAAAGAACTGCAGATGCTGGTTTAAATCGAAGGTAGACACAAAATGCTGGAGTAACTCAGCGGGACAGGCAGCATCTCTGGGGAGAAGGAATGGGTGACGTTTCAGGTCAAGACCCTTCTTTAGATTCCCTTCTAATTTCAATCCTATCAGGGTTGATGGTGATGTGAAAATGTACTATTTCGATCCCTGGCCAATGCTTGGAGCCGGCAAGTCATTGAGAGGACACGCATGGTTTCTTCCATCCTGTGGTTATTTGAGATGCTGTATCATGTTCTTTACCTGACTCTACTTCTGAAAAAGGACCATCTAAAGATAATGAAAGAATAAAAATACCTAACAATACATTTGCAAAATCAAGATGGAACAACGTGTAAATTGCTTCCCTTCTAGTGAATGCTGGTAAGGTAACATATATTTTCCATTCACGGGTGCACTGAATGATGTATAGCAACCACATAAACTATCTGACATTTTACGGCCAAGTCCTAGAACTAGTTAGAACCAAAATTATGACCAGTTTTGGGCCCCATATCTGTGGTGGGATGTGCTGGCATTGGAGAGATTTCTAAGAAGGTTAATGTGAATGATCCTGGGGATGATTGGATTAAGGTACGATGAGTAGAGCCAGGGTCTTTAGGCTCTAGAAAACTCTGAAATAGACAGGCAAAAAGATAATAAAATTACAAAAAAGGCACAAAAAAGGCATTTATTGACAAAAAAGGCATGTATTTCCACCACCAAAATATGGTTAAAAATGATAATATAAAGGTATACTACGTTAAACGAACAAAGTTGCCTGGTTGCACATAATTACTAGCATTTTGTTTTCAAATTATCTGGTGTTAAATTATGCAGTCTGTCAGACAGAATATGCTTCAGTTGTGAAAAACTTATTTCTAGCTGAGGTCACTGGTGCAGAACCCAGAACAAGCTACAGTCTCTATATTCATGTCAATATCTTGTGCATTACAACTGCCTTTGAGAACTTGAGCTATATTTTGTATATCTTCACGATCTTTGCTAGCTAAAATCACTCTCGCACATTTTCCTTGTATGTCTTTATCTACATCACCAGGAACGTTACGAATAAACCTGCAAGCTTTGTTGAAAACCTGCAAGTTATTCACTAATGTTTTGCCACGTTTCTCAAGGGAAGTGATAGGTTGTGGGAAGTTTGCAAAATTGGAAACAATAAACACAAGATCGCGGTGGAGGACTTTATCTGCACGATTTCACTGACGATCCTGATTGTAGCAGATTGTTCTTCTTCAAAACAGTTGACAATTTATTTTATCTTTTCAAAATTTGCAGCATAGTAGAGTATAGCAGAGAGCTATGTACCCACCTAGTCAAAACGGGTTGAGGAGGTAGCAGAATCCCGGGTGCCATTTCCTTGAACAACTGCACAGGTGCGTTGAGTAAGAATTTCTTGACATTGGAAACTTGGCGATCGACATTTGGAAACAAGCTACGTATGTGCTTGGCAATTCTATGAAGTCCTTGAGCTAAGCATGTCAAATGCAACATTTTGAGGAATAAAACTTCAAGAGCACGAGCAGCTTTTTTCATGTACGGAGCAAATCAGTCACAAACAGAAGAACATTCTTGTGTTTTATACCTTCTGGCCAAAATACAGCAAGCAAAGATGTAAACAACTGAGCAATAGTTGAGCTATTTGACTTGTGCACTACTTCTGATGTCAACAAATACTCCTTTGATGGGTGACCTGCCTCCAGTGTACCGTTGACCACATTAGCAACATATCTCCCCACAGGATCAGTTGTCTCGTCTATTGAGATCCATATTTTGTTGCATGCAACTTCATCTCTAATTTTATGCACAACAATGTTGAAGTTTCAGTCAACATAATGTTTCTGTAATGATGACTCGCTTAGTATATGTTCCTCTGTGTATTTCTCTTAATATCCTATGAGATTTGTTTTCCAATCTAGCATCAATTAATGCCTTGCACAGATCACTTGAAAACTCAGATTTGCAACTGGAGCCAGCTGTAAATGTAGTGAGGAGACAAGCTTGGGTATTTTGCTTGGGTAGTCTACACCCCAGCGGTATCAACATTGACTTCTCTAATTTTAGATAGCC
The DNA here is from genome assembly GCA_963514005.1 of Raja brachyura. Next base: position 66,315,552 of record OY740784.1, read on the forward strand.
CTTGTCTTCTCCCTCTTCCCCTCCCCCTTCCCAGCTCTCCTTCTAGTCCTACTGTCTCCGCATCTTCCTTTCTTTTCCCTGACCCCCACCTACATCAGACTGAAGAAGGGTCTTGACCCGAAACATCGCCTATTTCTTCTCTCCACAGATGCTGCCTCACCCGCTGAGTTTCTCCAGCATTTTTTGTTCACCTTCGATTTTTCCAGCATCTGCAATTCTTTCTTAAATAGATCTTGGAGAAGACTGAACCAACAGACAGCGGCACAAACAAATTAACGACCGATGGTGGTGCCCCTGGTTTCACCCCGTTGGCGGAGGTTTTCTTGTAAGTTATACAATGTTAACACATTAAAAATAGCATTAATATTAATGTGTTAACATAGAAAATGTCATTGTAATCACAGTACAACTGGAGAAAATAGCACAACCTTTTAGTAAAATGGCAAAAAAAGGCTGATTTAGGCTCTCGGTCATGAAAAAGGCATTATCTTGGTGAAATTATCAAAAAAGGCATGATACATATGGCATTTATGGCAAAATCCTGATTGGTGTTTGGCGGATCTGGGCCCCCACCCCCACATCAGTCTGAAGAAGGGTCTCCACCCGAAATGCCACCTATTCCTTCGCTCCATAGATGCTGCCTCACCCGCTGAGAATCCTGCCATAACCTGGTGACTGCTAATAATTTTGAAATGTTTTGAATTCTGGGTTATTAATCCAGGATCAAATTCAGTAGATGACCTTAAAATCACTTGAGTTCCAAATAGGTATCTATCATTGTTATGCCATTGGGAATTCAACGGTATTGACCCTGTGGATTTGAGTAATAAAGTCCAAATGAGAAAGGTAATGACTTGGAATTGATGCACCCGCAGCTTTGCTCATGTCAGTGGTAGAGGTCAAAGGGAAGTGCGATTCTGTAAAGTATCCTCATGATTTGCTGCAGTTTAACCTATGAATCATTAATATTGGAACGGTGTTATGGTAGCAATGGATAAATTGAATATTGAATGAAATGGAATTGGATATCAGTTATCTGATTAAGTAACCAGTTCTGCTTGTTTTAATGCTGAGGAACTTTTTATGTTATTATCATTGCACTCATTCAGATGGTTATTTGAAATTGATTTTAAGCATTGTGACTTACCTCATTTCGCGTTCAGAGGATTATCGGCTAATTGATGAGACCCATGGACAATCTGCAGACTTCTTCACATGTGGCAAATGAAGGGTCAGATGAGAAGGGTGGATGGATAATTTGTGGGGTGTGGGGCACTTCTGCTACTTAAGATGGACATTTATTGCATGCTTTGATGTTCACATTGTCATCCCAAATGTTCTTTCTCCAGCATTTAGGCCAGTAATTCCCAGTAGTCAGTAGGGAAGATCCTTTTTTTTTTAAATCTGGAAAACTTTGGGAACATTCTTTGAATCTTTCCTCTGTCTATCTGGTAATCATTTCTCATATCAGAGCTTGGAGTAGAATGTCCACTTTGGAAATCTGGTCCCTGTGCGGTTCCTAATAAATTTAAAAATCCTTCTTTATGTCTCCAAAGCCCTTAACGGGCTCGCCCCCACCTACATCAAAATGTCTGCTTACCCACCACTCCACCTCCATGTCCCTCAGATCGGCCGACTTGGGGTTACTGAACGTTCAGGCATAAGCTCAGGGGCGACCGAGCCTTTGCGGTTGCAGCTCCTAGACTGTGGAACAGCATCCCTCTTCCCATCAGAACTGCCCCCTCCATCGACTCCTTTAAATCTAGACTTTAAACCCATCTTTACTCTCAAGCCTTTCTTGACGTCCTCTGAGGGAGGGCTATATGTATGTATTTATGTATGTACTTAATCTATGAACCAATGTTGTATAATGTTAGTACCTCCACCAATGTGAAGCACTTTGGCCAACGAGAGGTGTTTTTTAAATGTGCTATAAAAATAAAAGTGACTTGACATGACATGAATGGCAATAAAGCTTTTATGAATGACAATATTAGCTGACTGACTGAAACTGGGGCCCAAATTCTGGCTTGTTGATCGGGGATAATATGCTGATGTTGGTTCTCTTATCCTTCCAGTGGATTTGGAGGCTTTTGCAGAGACAATGTTGGTGGTATATTTCCAGTGGTTTGAGATGGAGGTAGTCCATGTCTCACAATTGTTCAGGAAAGTGCAGGGTATTGTATTGACACGTGACCCTGGTAGAGAGTGTAGGGGCTTAATCTGTCAACAATTGAGCTCTTTGCAAAAATGACCCACAATTGCTGCTGTGCAAACATCACTTATACCTTTGCATTGTGAAGAGAAGTGCCAATGACGGATTGTTGAAGGCAAGATCAAATAGATTCTAATGCCATTGAAAGCAGTTGTCGTCTGGTTAGTTTGTTCCTCAGAATTCAGGCAATTCAGTCCACACGATATAATTGAACCACTGCTGATGCGATTGAAGTTCCACATTCAAATTAACATCTGTGTTTCCCTTCGAGCTGCTTTTGTGCAATTTGCTTAATATGAAAAAGCACTGATTTTGTGAATTAAATAGTGGGTGGGATGGATTTGCACCTGCTAATGATCAGCAGGTGGCTTGCTTGATATTATCCAACCTGTTCCATGATGATTCTGGGATTCAATATAGAGAATTCCAATTAGAGCTGATTGTATATGACTTTGCCCAGTCATTGATGGGCCAATCTTATCATTATGTTCCCCATTATTGCACACCATGTAAAACATATTACTCTTGGAATAGGACTATGCTGATTTGCAACATGTGGTAAAGCTTGTCATGTTGAAGAAAAATCTTAAAGCTTGACTATGTTGACATTGGCGATCAACTATGAATCTCAAACTAAACATCTAAAAATTGACTAAATTTCAAAATCTTAACTAGAAGCACTATAAATCTATGATTGGTATGGGAAATGCACTGGTGCGTTGTATGGTTATCTTTGGAGATGATTTAAGCACACGGTGCAACATGCAAGAAACTGTATTCCTGATTGTTTCCCATTTTGAAGTAATTGGTACACTTGATAGATACTAACTACACTTAAAAATCCCTCAATTTCAGCCTTCTCATTCTTCAAGGAAAACATAATTTCATAATGAAATATATAAAAGTAATATTAATCTTTACCTTTCAATCTATGATCAACATAAATTAAACACTGATGCAAACCGTAACTGATGTAAATGGTACAATTTGTTTTAGTTTTTAGTTTTAGAGATACAGCGTGGAAAGAGGCCCTTCAGCCCACTGACTCTGTGCCGGCCAGTGAGCCCCGCACATTAATGCTATCCTACACTCAGGTTTTTGCCAAGCCAATTAACTAATATACCTGCACGTCTTTGGAGTGTGGTAGGATACCAGAGGTCCTGGGGAAAAGCCACGCAGGTCAATGTACAAAGTCCATACGGACAAGCACCCACAGACAGTATTGAACCCGGGTCTGCGGCGCTGTAAGGCAGCAACTCTACCATTGCGCCACCGTGCCGACCAGCATTTTCAACATTGGCTTGTCATCTAATACTTGGGTGCCTAAATAATGGTAGTATGAGAGTAAGCAATCTATGATTCCTTAACCATCTACTCTACTACAAAGCCTTCAGCATTCTGATTCTAAATTATTAATTAGTTTATCCTGTTTAATTTCATGACTCCAAAGACTCGGAAATGATTGTTCTTTGCTTGTTTGATTTTAGCCTCATTAGAAGATCAGACGTAAATCCTGACACTAAGTTCTGTTCGTTTGCTTAGCATGAAAAATGCATGTCAATCATGGCACAGAATTAAGCTTTATCTGTGGCCAGTGAGACATCATTACATACACCTAAGCAGTCCACAAAACCTAAAAGAAGCCTGAATGTTCCTGCATTAATTTATCAACATTCAAGGAAATATCTAATGTTAATTCTGAAACATGGCTCTTTACTGTGCTAATTGCCAAATTTGTAACAAAAATAAAAAGCAAATCACAGCAGGGCCTATGTACCAGCAGATTGTTAATTTTGTTAAGTGAAGCAATGGTAGTTCTGATATGTCTCATTGTCATTTTTTCCATTGTTATCACATCAAGCTCATTATTTATGAATGAAGAGATACATATTAGTGCTGATTTGTATCAACATTTTATAGCACAACAGAATACCATTTGATCCCATTATGCTGTCACATGTTATTAATTTAGTCCCTATTAGAAACATAGAAAATAGGTGCAGGAGTAGGCCATTCGGCCCTTCGAGCCTGCACCGCCATTCAATATGATCATGGCTGATCATCCAACTCAATATCCCATACCTGCCTTCGCTCCATGCCCCCTGATCCCCTTAGCCACAAGGGCCACATCTAACTCCCTCTTAAATATAGCCAATGAACTGGCCTCAACTACCTTCTGTGGCAGAGAATTCCAGAGATTCACCACTCTCTGTGGGGAAAAATGTTTTTCTCATCTCGGTCCTAAAAGACTTCCCTCTTATCCTTAGACCATGACCCCTTGTTCTGGACTTCCCCAAGACCGGGAATAATCTTCCTGCATCCAGCCTGTCCAACCCCTTAAGAATTTTGTAAGTTTCTATAAGATCCTGTAAGTTTCTATAAGATACATGTCATTTTCCTGCTCATTCCCCATATCTTTATAAATTTCATTTAAAAAAATGTATCATGGGGTTTTTACAGGTACAGTGGATTAAGCTTTCATCTCTATTTTTGTTATGGAACTGCATGTAATATAATCCCAACATTTCGCCACCAATCCATGCCTACTCTATTTGGAGATACAAGGAACTGCAGATGCTGATTTACAAAATTGAGACAAAGTGCTGGAATAACTCAATGGGTCAGTCAGCATCTCTGGAAAACAAGGATAGATGGTGTTTCGGCTCGGGAGCAGATTAACAGATGAAAAGATTAAAGAATGTTCTCAAATATCTCCTTGGAAAATATACAAGGTGCCCACTGACCACTGGCAAGTTCTGGTCCATGACTGCCGAGAGCACAGGAACCTTCAGGGCAGCACTGGAAACTCTTAAGTACACATGATGATACTACATGGAAACTCAGCCTAATCTGCGGAAGGAGTGTATCCATCCTTCGCAATAGATGCCCTCTGTTCTGTCTGTAGTCTATGGGTCCTACACTGGCCTCATTAGTCATGCCACCTATTTAAATGGAGTGGAAACTGGTCATCTTGACTCCAGATATTTTCCAAGTAGAAAAATAGAAAAGTCCTGTCCATGTAAAAGCCTGTGCCCCTGACATTTCAAGACAATCAAAGACCATAAAATAAATGAAACAATTAAAAAAGATACAATGAAAAACAGAAGGAAACTTCAATACTCAATTAAATACATTTAAATTAACTCAACTAATTAAAAAAAATACATTTCCCATTGAAATTTATCGACTCAATGTTCCTGTTCCAGAGGCAATTAGTGTAAATGTCTGGAAATCATGTTGCAGCTTTATAAAATTTGGTTAGTTCACACTTCTCCACTTCTATTGTGTGCAGTTCTGGTCACCCCATTAAAGGAAGGCTTTGGAGACGGTGCAGAAGAGGTTTACCAGAATGCTATCTGAAGAAGGGTCTTGACCTGAAATGTCACCCATTCCTTCTCTCCAGAGATGCTGCCTTTCCCGCTGAGTTATTCCAGCTTTTGTGTCTATTTTGTGCTGCTTATCTGGATTAGTGGGTATTAGGTTTATTTGGATTAACAGAATGTTTTCTCTGGTGCATTGCAGGCTGATGGGAGACCTGATAGAAACCTATTCAATTAAAATAGATAGGGTAGACAGTTATCTATTTACCCAAAGTGGAAATGGCAAATACAAGGGCATCATTTTAAGGTTAGAGGGGTAAAGTTTAAAGGTGATGTGGAGTGGTCACCACACAGAGTAGTCACCAATGTCTACACATGCGTTGTAGAATGCATTTTATTGGGGTGCATCACAGCATAGTTAGGGAATAGCTGCATCCAAGACCATAAGAAATTGCAGAGAGTTGTGAATGCAGCCCAGACCATAACACAAAACAACCTCCCTTTCATTGAGTCCATCTACCCTTCACGCTGCCTCAGCAAGGCGATCAGCATAATCAAGGATGAGTCTCATCCCGGTCACTTCATTCTCCCATTAGGCTAGAGTTACAAAAGTGTGAAAATGCATCTCAGCAGGTCAGGGAGCATCTTTGGACAACATGGCAAGCACGCAATAAAAAGCTTTTCACTGTATTTCAGTACACGTGACAATAAGCTAAACTGAACTGAACATAGATAGGTTACATTTTTGGTTGTGATCCGTCTTCAGTACACCACAGGGAATACATGTCAGACGAGGGAAAGAAAACTCCCAGTACTTACTGTGCCTTCAACCTAATACAACTGCATATTGAGGTGAAATACCTTGTGTGAACAACCATGTTTCAGCACTCTTTTAACAGACTCAGTAATTTTTGACCATTGGGATTTCTAAAGTTCATGAAGTGAAGGATCATGTTTTTCTCTGGGAAGGTTGATCAATTTCTGGGATATGGGGGTAACAAACTTTCTCTTATTGATTGAATAAACGCACGGTTCTGTTAATGTAGGACACTATGCTTGTAGGTATCATTGCAAACCTACATGAATTGGAGCCTCAGGTTTGGATATTAAGAAACATATGGTTGGTTTGGAGAGGTCATAACTCAGAGTTGTACATTTCACAGACGGGCTCTTCATTCCACCATTTGGACATTGCACTGATTATATACACCTACTCTTGTTCAGGAGAACTGATTCATTTGATTTCTGTCGGGGTGGCTGCCATATTAGGCTGGAGCATTTCCACTGGGATAGTAATACATTAAATAAAAAGAAAAGCCTGTCATTCAGACCTCATGCAGGGAGGTCTTGACCTGAGCTAAGAATAAGATATAGGAAGTAAAATGAAAGGCATTCACTGGTTGCTGCTTGAGATAGCATCGCATGCTTGATTGCTTTGTGTCATTGCATGAGGATTTATATAAAGCCTTAGATTGTCCATGTTCTGACAATTAAATCTGACTCTCCATTTGCCATCATATCAGTTGTTCATTGGTACCGCCTGCTAATATTTAGGATATTGATAGATACAGGACCCCCTCGTTACAAATAACTGATGTACAGAAATTTGGCTTTATGCACACTATGCCATATTTTTAAAGTTATTTTTCAAGCGAGTAGTAAAAATATTAAAATGTTTCACTATGTTTAAGAATGACGATATAATGAAGTATATAATCCATTTGTTTAATTATGAGTGGTGTTAGGGTGATTTTTTGTGCAATTAAATAATTATCGTGAGTGCATGTAGAGTGATATATAGGTAACTGTAGAAAATTGACATTTCTGACTTAAGAAGAAAGGCTTACTGACAGTTCTTTGGAAAATAATCTTTTTTGGAACCTGCTACTGCCTGTATTTGACAATGTTAAGTAACTCTTCAATGCAAGAGACACAAATCCTCATTAATCTGCCAGTGAGTGTATACAACATTGAAAGGGATCGCATAGAAGAGGCCCTTGGACTACCTTTAATCAAACTTTACTGGATGTTATTTTGCACTGAACGTTATTCCCTTTATCCTGTAACTGTACAATGTAGACGGCTCGATTGTAATAATTTATGGTCTTTCCGCTGACTGGAAAGCACGTGGCAAAAAGCTATTCACTGTACCACAGCACATGACAATAAACTAAACTAAATTAACTCAAGATGTCTGTGCCAACCATGACGCCAATTTAAACTGCATATCTGTTACACATGGTCTGTATCTCTTAATTCCCCGCCTGTTCATGTGTCTGCCTAAATGCCTCTTAAACATTGCCATCACATCTGCTCCTAGCACCTCCCCTGGCAGCTGCTTGAGAGGATTAGAGTTGATCTCACAAAGTTCTTGACAATATAGATACATTATTATTGCTTTTGTTAGCTGTAGTGTCTTGAAACAGGAGTCACATTTGAAAATCATTGACGATAAGGTTGAAAGAAAATTATTTCACCCAGAGGCTGAAGAGAGGGGGCTTTGGAAGCCAAGTCACCCGAATGTATAAACAACAGACACTGATAGATATTCAGATATTTAGGAAAATCGGAGGATGTGTGGCTCATGCATGAAAGTGATACCTAGGTTTAAAAAAACATTATAATCCTATTGCAAGGCTGAGTAGACACAAGGCTACTTCCTGATTGTGGGGATGCTTTCATCAGAAGGACTACAGCTTTATTTTAGTTTGGTTGCATGATCCAGTTCTGCTTCTATTCCTGTTTTCCATATGAAGTTGTATGAACCTATTACATATGGACCTGCCTACCTTCCAAACAGCCAAACAACCTGACTACCTTCCACACAAATGCCTAACTTCCAGATCACCATTTATAGTGAAAAGCTATTGAGGTTGGATCTGAAGCACATTTGAAGGGCTGAATGGCCTTGTTGTTTCTACAACCCTGCTGGTCATTTGCATTACCTTTTATTTTCTGTCATTAATCATATATAAACATAGAAGAAATCAGAAAATAATTCATGGAGATACGACATAATAGAACTTTATTTATCCCACGAGGGAAATTGACCTGTCAACAGTCATAAAAACACAAAATACATGAAACATAAAATTAAAGTGATGAATGGAAAGACTTGGGGGGTGTGCAAAGAGATTGGGGAGGGGGAAGGTCAGGAAGGGGGGGGGGGTCAGTCTCAGCCTACCCACGACAAAAGGGGGAGGAGTTGAAAATTTGATATTCAGGGAGGAAAGATCTCCTGTGGCGTTCTGTCCTGCATCTTAATGGAGTCTGTTGCTGAAGATACTCCGGTTGACCTGTGTGTCATGGAGGGGGTGAGCTGTATTGTCCAGGATGCTCCACAGATAATTGACATATCTAAATATCTATTCAGAACTTGTGTCTAAAAGATAGTTTCTGGCAGCCTTGGGCTGAGTCGGAGACCCCATTATATTCTGGGGTCTCCCCTTACCAGAGGTCTCTCCCAAATCGTGATCCAGTTGTGCCAAAAATCCAGTGGAGTTTGGAATAGTAGTTGAGGCTTTCTGTCCAGGCAAGCGGGTGGTTAAAGGGAATGAAGTCAAAGCAAGATCCTGTAGTGCACACTCCCATCTGTGAAGTACATTTTTGGAAAAATGTGGGGGAGTTTCCTCACTTCCAAAAGCTTGGCTAGAGGCCAGCTTCACAATTATGCATTTTGAGGATGGAATTATCTTATGATCATGTGGTTATGATTTTATGATGGTGTGGTTGCCGATTGATAAGCAACGCTGCTGATTCAGCCACCTTCCGACTGAGAAACTAAAGTAAATACAAGGAGTTCCAGCAAAAAGAGCAGAATGGCAATCCACGATTAGAAGCCATGGGCTTCTGTGTTGTTTTAGTAAGCACTCTGGAGTTGACCTAAACATAAGCACATGGGAAATCGAAGTGGAAGGAGATCATTTGCTTCCTCAAGCGCGCTTCTCCGTTAAAAGAAATCGGGACGTCCTGTGCCACAAGTCTATTTTGCAGCGTCCATGCTATGCATCCAAAAATCCTTTGGTATCAGCTGCTGAATGTCAGATGTGGTGTTGCAAAAGTTTATGGCTACAGAGCGTACTGTAATGGCATACATTTGGAGTGTTGTCACATTCTGTTTCCATGGGAAACACAGCTGGGTCCCATTTTATTATTATACTGTCTTTTGTTGTAGTGTTACCATTAAAATTCATTTGAGGATAATTCCCTGGCATTCCATAGGGGCAAATGAAATTGTACTGCTTGAAACTGAATCATATGGACCTGAAGTCGAGTAAACATGCCATTTGCAATGGGCTGGCAGATTCGGAACTGGTGCTGGAGGTACAATTTGGAGATATGTTTTGGCATATCTGATTTTTTTTTTACCCAGTTACCCAATCTTCATTTGGTCTCTCCAAGTAAGGGGTGTCCATTAGAACATTGAAAATTATCTGGTTTAATTTAGAGATACAGTACAGAAACAGGCCCTTTGCCCTATCCCAGTCCACGCACACCAGCCATCATCCATACACTAGCTCTATCCTACACACTAGGGACAATTTACAGAAACCAATTAATCTACAAACCTGCACATCATTTGGAATGTGGGAGGAAACCAGAGCACCTGGAGAAAACCCGCGTGCTCACAGCGTGAATGTACAAACTTCGTACAGACAGCAAGTCAGGAACAAATAGTCAGGATCAACCCGGGTCTCTGATGCTGGAAGGCAGCAGCTTTACCACTGTGCCACTGCTCCTCCCTTAAATTGGAAGAAATGCAAGTGATTCTGCACTTCCAGAAGGAGCATTTGTGCCCCTGAACTGTAAGAAGTAAAAAGGTAGGTATTGCATCTCTTGCGGAACAATGTTGCTCGAAGGGAGGTGGATGATGGAGATGGAATAATGAATCATGAAGTCCCAAAGGGATTTGAATTCATAGAAACATAGAAAATAGGTGCAGGAGTAGGCCATTCGGCCCTTCGAGCCTGCACAGCCATTCAATATGATCATGGCATATCATCCAACTCAGTATCCTGTACCTGCCTTCTCTCCATACCCCCTGATCCCTTTAGCCACAAGAGCCACATCCAACTCCCTCTTGAATATACCCAATGAACTGACCTCAATGACCTTCTGTGGCAGAGAATTCCAGAGACTCACCACTCTCTGTGTAAAGAATGTTTTCCTCATCTCAGTCCTAAAGGAATTCCCCCTTATCCTTAGACTGTGACCCTTGTTCTGGACTCCCCCAACATTGGGAACAATCATCCTGCATCTAGCTTGTCCAACCCCTTAAGAATTTTGTACATTTCTATAAGATCCCCCCTCAATCTTCTAAATTCCAGTGAGTACAAGCCGAGTCCTTTTAATTAACCAGCCTTTCCGGCTTGTATAAGACCTGGTCAGTTCTGATGATAAGCATTCTCCATTTATATCAGATTTCCAGGTAAACGTGTTTTGTACAATTCCAGTATAATTTGTTATTTATATTTTTCTCTCTTCTGTTTTCATTCACCCACTGCTATTTGCAATTTCTCATGTCAGGTCAACTGTGATTAATGGGTCCACCCCACCCTTTCTCTGCCAGTACCACCACCACTTCTGATATTCTGTCTCACTTGGGTCTCTTCATTACAAACATTCACTTTGTTCTCCACAAACCTTTCCCCTCAGAACATTTCCTAGGTGTAATAAAAGATCCACGCAATAATATCTTCTTGAAAGGGCACACTATCAAGAGTCAGGAACAGCTTCTTCCCTTCTGTTAACTGGCTTTCTGAACAGTCGTTCCTTAAGCTTGGGGACTGTCCTCTTCACCTGTATCTCATTGCAGGCTATTTGTCTTTGTTCATGGAACTGATGCTCTACAATGCTGAAAACTATATTCTGCACTCTACCTCTTCCCTTTGCTCTATCTATTATACTTGAGGTTTGACTTCATTGTATTTGTGAATTATCTGATCTGTTTGGATAACATGCAAAACAAAGCTTTTCACTCTACCTCCAAAAATGTGATAATAATAAGCCTAAAAGATATTGGTTGTGAAGTATTAATCCCTTTTCTCTGCTGATACTGCCTGACTTGCTCAGTATTTCCAGCATTAACTGTATTTCCCATTTTCAGTATTTGTCGTTCATTTTTGTTGCTTTTCAGACCGCAGGTCTTTGCATTACCGCGAGTTTATTGTCTTTTTCACAGGTTTATTGTTTTTTTCATAACCACAGGTTGTGATTATGCAGCTTCAGAAGAGGTTGAATCTTCAGAATAAAATCTGTATGATGAATAAATATGCTAATACATTGACATAATTTCTTTAACTGGAAGCAAAACTCTCATTTAGTTTAGGTAATTTGATTTATCAAAGAGCTGTGGAAGCTATTGCTATTCAGAAGAAAATAAACTCAAATCAATTAAATAATTCAACAGCTTGAAAAAATGCATCTCCTCCCATTGGCAAATTGAAAAAAAATCTGATATTAATATTCCTGGCAACTTTCCAAGACAATTAAATATTCAGTTTTTAATTAACTTTACTTAAGCTTAAAATATTGCCTCTGGTTTGCAACTTCAATTTGTTCATGTGAATATTTGGCAGGAATTAGAAACTTTAGTTTAGCTTCTATTCGTTCTTGCTATCTCAGTTGTGCAATGAAGCATTCACAATGCATCGATTTCATATATTGATCATAATGTGATTAATAATTTGTATTAAATTTTAACACCAAATTTACAACTATAATATTGTTCAGTCCTAAAATTATTTTTTATTTTGTTGTGGCTATTGTTGAGTATGTTTTCCAAAGTACAATATTTACCATCTTCACAATTTACCATAATATTTCCTCAAGGGTGTTAGCTCATTTAAAGCCTAGAAACATTAAAAAAAAATAGGTGCAGAAGTAGGCCATTTGGCCAGCACCGCCATTCAATATGATCATGACTGATCACCTAAAATCAGTACCCTGTTCCTCTTTTCCCCATTATACCTTGATTCCTTTAGCCCTAAGAGCTAAATCTAACTACCTCTTGAAAACATCCAGTGAATTGGCCTAAACTGTGGCAGAGAATTCCACACATTCACAACTCTCCGGGAGAAGTTTTTCCTCATCACAGCCCTAAATGGCTTTACCGCTAATTTGTAAACTATGACCCTTGGTTGTCAAAACAGTATTGACGTCTTCCCAATTGCACCATCCTTTTCATTTCTCACCACTCATTCTTGTGCTCAGATCCAACTTGTCACCCTTGAGTTCAAGTCTTGTTATCTTTTTGCAAATCCCTGTCCGGGTACCCTTGGAGATCTCTGCTCTCTCTGGTTCGTATCTTGGTGGTATTCCTGAGTTCACTGTATCTTGGTGTACATGGCAGTTATAAACCAATAACAGTAATAGACCATTAGCAATACTGATGCGAAGATCCAGCCTCCTATCACTGGCAGTCTTATGCACTATGACATGCAATATATATTTAGCTTTTAAACTACATGGTAAAATTGTGGGTGTTTCTTGAGGGAAGTTGGAGCCTAATTATTCTAATGCAGACCTTGATTTAAATCAAAGAAACCTAAAATTAATGGTTTACTTTTAATTACACCATTATTTAATAAAATATACATTGTGACAAAGATAAACAAATTAGATACTTAAGGGCCTGTCCCACTTAGGCAACATTTTAGGCGAGTTCAGGAGACTCTGAGCTCGCCACATGCTCGCAGCTGGTCTCTGGTGAGTCTCCTTCATGGTCGCGAGAAGTTCTCACATTCTGGGAACTAGTCGTGGCCTCAATATGGTCGCCGCAAATTTACACATTAACACATACATTTAGACATACTAAAAAAACAAAAATAGTCAAAATGACGGACACACTGCTGGCGAGGCTGCCACTTGCGGCGCCACCCGATGACACAGTAAAGCCCGATAAAAGGTAGACCAAGGGTCTAAAATGACATAGATAGTAGTTCAGGACTGCTGTCTAGTTGTTGGTAGGATGACCTTATAACAATGGAGAAGAAACTGTCCCTGAATATAGAGCGGTGAGGGGAGGTGAGGAGGAAGGGGTTGATGTCCTCAGATTGTACAGCACGGTGGAGAGTAGGTTCAGACGCACTATGTTCAATCTTGGGCAAGGATCGCTGGACTATTTCAATCAAGGCCAGAATCTGTATAAAGAGGGGTCTCTCGTCACGTGTAACTCTAGTGCAGTGCACAATCAGCCTCCACATCGCCTGGGGACAGTTCCCCAAGACATTGGTGAGATCTGGACTTGGATATCCCCTTCCCACCATGAATATAATCTGGTCGCGGTTGGTGATGTGGGCGTAGGGCAGCGAGCCGCACATGATCTCATATAGCACAATCATGTATGCATAAACATCCGACTGGAAACTGTACGGGTTGTTATCCTGCATGCGGATCACCTCCAGAGGCATTCACAGTATGGATCCACTGGGTTGTTCATCGGGGTGGGAACCATTCCATTGCGACTTGACGGTGGCCAGACCAACGTCCCCGATCTTCACCATCAATCCCTCATGCAGGAAGTGGTTGTTGGACTTCAGGTCTCTGTGGATGATGTTCTTGGCGTGGAGGTAATCTTTTCCCTGCGCACTCTGGCGAGCGGTGTCGATGAGTTGCCGGGTGTCGAAGCAGGTGTTGAGGACGTGGATGTGACGATACAGACTGCTGACTTCACACCATTGGGCAACGATGGCTTGGACATGAAGCCCATGAACAGCAGGATGTTCACATGCCTCGTCTTCTTTAACACTTGTACCTCGTTCTTGAACGCCTGGAATGTTCCTGGGGTGGTGCAGGTAACCTTTAAGATCTTGATCCCCACGTCTCTGTGCCATTTAGCCTTGTCGACCGTGTCAAATGACCCAGAGCCAATCCTCTTCTGGATGCTGATCTCACTGTTCGAAATCTCCCAGTAAAAACTTAAATGCCTAAGAATATCAATATACCATAGTTATTATAGAACAGAATATAGCATATTGTTGTAGAATATAGCCTTTGTTATGGATAGAAGAGAGCATAGAACAGTCCAGCACAGGAACGGGCCCTTCGGCCCACAATGTCCGTTGAACATGATGCAAGTAACATTCAATTTCTTCATTTTATTCAATGTTTTTCCTTAGTCATAAACCATGGAAAGAGGCCCTTCGGCCCACCTTGCCCACCCTTTCCCGCTTGACAACTAATTTCTATAATACGGTGACCAAAACGGAACACAATATTCTATACTCAATGCTCTGACTGATGAAGGCCAATGTACCGAAGTCTTCTTGACCACCCTGTCTACCTGTGACACTACTTTCAAGGAGCTATATACCTGCAATTGAATTTTGATCACAAAAATAACCTGTTTTTAAAAACACAGCAGGCATCTCTCCCACACACAATGTTTAGGCTAATTATTATAATAGGTGCAGTGGGAAAGAGACTGTGCAGTGTGCAGAGACCCTACCCGATCTATTGCTCTCATGATTTTACTCATCACCCCTCATCCTCCTGCTCCCCAAGGAATAAAGTCCTAGCCTACACAACCTCTCCCTCTAGTCCTGGCAACATCCTCGTAAATCTTCTCTGTGCCCTTTTCAGCTTGATAACATCTTTCCTATAACATAGTGACCCAAATTGAACACAAAACTCTAAATGTGACCTCACCAACGTCTTATACAGCTGCAACATGACCGCCCAACTTCTATATTCAATACTCTGACCGATAAAGGCCAATGTGCCAAAAGACTTTATGACCACCTTATTTACCTGTGATGCCACTTACAATGAACTATGTTCCTGTGCTTCTCGATCCCTCTGCTCTTCAACACTACCCAGATGCCTACCATTCACTGTGTAGGTCCTGCCGATGTTAGACTTCCTAAAATGCAACGCTTCACATTTCTCTGTATTACATTTCAGCCCACCTGGCCAATCGATCCAGATCCTGCTGCAATTTTTCACAATCATCTTCACTATCTGCAAAACTACCCACTTATGTATCATCAGCAAATTTGCTAATCTTGCCCTGTATGTTCTCATCCAAATCATTGATGTAGATGACAAACAATAACAGGCCCAGCACCAAACCCTGAGGCATGCCACTAGTAAAAGGCCTCCAGTCCGAGAAGCAACCTTCCAGCATCACCCTCTGCTTCCTTCCTCAATGCCAATTTTCTATCCATTCAGCTATTTTTCCTTGGATGTTATATGTACTGACAGTGGAGCAATTACATTTTAACAGTGCAGATTTACAGGCCTATTGACCTAATATACATAGATATCATGCAGGAAACAAAAATTCAATAAATTAATAACACCGATACTATTGCAAAAAAGCCCTACAAGTGTGTAAAATGTTGAGGGAAATAGATGGAGTGCATAGTGTAGATGGGGCATAGAAACATAGAAAATAAGTGCAGGAGGAGGTCATTTGGCCCTTTAAACCAGCACTGCCATTCATTATGATCATGGCTGACCATCCACAATCAATAACCCGTGCCTGCCTTCACCCCATACCCCTTGATTCAGCTAACCCCAAGAGCTCTATCTAACTCTCTTTCATATTCATCCAGTGAATTGGCTTTCACTGCCTTCGGTGGCATAGAGTTCCACAAATTGCAACTCTCTGGGTAAAATTTTTTTTTTCTCATCTCAGTTTTAAATGGCCTCCCCTTTATTCTTAGACTGTGGCTCCTGGTTCTGGACTCCCCCAACATTGGGAATATTTTTCATGCATCTAGCTTGTCCAGATCTTTTATAATTTTATGTGTTTCTATAAGATCCCCTCTCATCCTAAATTCCAGTGAATACAAGCCCAATCTTTCCAATATTTCCTCATATGACGGTCCCGCCATCCCGGGGATTAACCTCATGAACCTACGCTGCACTGCCTCAATTGCAAGGATGTCTTTCCTCAAATTAGGAGACCAAAACTGCACGCAATACTCCAGATGTGGTCGCACCAGGGCCCTGTACAACTGCAGAAGGACCTCTTTAAGCCTATACTCAAATCCTGTCATTATGAAGGCCAACATTTCATTAGCTTTCTTCACTGCCTGCTGTACCTACATGTTTACTTTCAGTGACTGGTGTACAAGGACAACCAGGTCTCGTTGCACTTCCCTTTTTCCTAATCTGACACCACTGAGATAATAATCTGCCTCCTTGTTCTTGTCGCCAAAGTGGATAACCTCACATTTATCTACATTGTACTGCATCTGTCATGCATCTGCCCACTCACTCAACCTGTCCAAGTCACCCTGCAACCTCTTAGCATCCTCTTCGCAGTTCACACTGCCACCCAGCTTTGTCTCATCTGCAAATTTGTTAGTGTTATTTTTAATTCCAACATCTAAATCATTAATATATATTGCAATAGTTGTGGCCCCAGCACCGAACCTTGCAGTACTCCACTCGCCACTGCCTGTCATTCTAACAGGGACCCCTTTATTCCTACTCTTTGTTTCCTGTCTGCCAACCAATTCTCTATTCATGTGAATACCCTACCCCCAATACCATGTGCTCTAATTTTGCCCACTAATCTCCTGTGGGACCTTATCAAAGGCTTTCTGAAAGTCCAGATACACTGCATCTACTGGCTCTCCTTCATTTTACTTGTAACATCCTCAAAACATCCATAAGATTAGTCAAGCAGGATTTCCCCTACATAAGTCCATGATGACTTGGACCAATCCTTTTACTGCTACCCAAATACGTCGTTATTATTTCATTAATAATTAACTCCAACATCTTCCCCACCACCGGTGTCAGGCTAACTGGTCTATAATTCCCCGTTATCCCTGCTTATCCAGAAATAGTAACATTTGTGGCTATGATAGTAACAGCCATGCCACCCACTCAGGTCAGCGTGGAGAGACTGTTCTCCGCACTGAAAATAATCAAATCAGATTTAAGGGCTTCAATGAAAGAGGATCTGGCAAAAGCAATTCTGTTCCCAAAGGCGTTATTAATACATTTTAGGTATGTACTTTAGGTATGTAGCAAATGTAACTACCTATGCATTTAAGGGCCTGTCCCACTTACGCGACTTTTCAGCAAACTGTCTGCGACCTTCAAGCTCGGGGGCACTCGCCTGAAAAACTCAAGCTGGAACGATCGTCAGCGCGGAACACACACACACACACACACACACACACACACACACACACACACACGCGCACACACACGCGCACACACACACACACACACACACACACACACACACACACACACACACACACACACACACACACACACCCCCCCCCCCCCCCCCCCGAAAGGGGGGGAGAGCTGTCTGAAATTCACACGGTGCAAAGCCAAGATGATACCTATGATGAACAGGAATGTTAAAAACAGTTGGCCCAGTGGATGGTAAGTCCTTTAAAAGAGCGAGGGGGGGGGAGGGGAGAAGGGGGGAGAGGGAGTGGAGACACTTTTAAGATGCCAGACAACTTTTAAAAAGCCAGAAATACACAGTTGTGAAGTTTGCCGGGCATTTAACATTACCGGTCAGTTTTCCTTTGTTCTGAAAACTCGTGCTTACGTTTTTTCCCCCCCAGTGAGCCAATTAAAATGCCCGGTCAGCAAAGGTGATTACCTATGGCTACCTCGACTACCTATAACTACATGGTGACCCCACTAGCTCTGCACTACGAATTTAAAAGTATTGATTTTCTCCATGCCGACCAAACTGAGGCTGCGAGTAGTAACCACTATGCGGGAATTCCTCTTGACCATGAAGGAAACTTACCCGAGACCACCTACGACCATGTGTCGACCATGCTGCGAACTTGTGGCGAGTGCAGAGTTTCCTAAACTTGCCAATAAGGTCGCGTTAGTGGGACAGGCCCTTTACTTTTAATTTCTATTTTTGTCATAATTTTTTGTCATAATTTAGCCATTTAACTCATACTTGTGGCCTTAGTTTAATATATTTTAGAGTAATGCTTTTATAATTGTTATTGAATTATTTAATTCAATGGAATTTTAATTTTGTTATAGTCCTCTCTGTAATTTTTTTTTCCTTTTAGCAGAATGAATTATTTATATATTTTCAATAATAAACAATAAAAAAACCCCACAATAGCATAGCTGCAACCATTTGACTCAAAACTTTAAGGACATGGGTTTAAAAAGTAACCTGGTGATTCATGTGGTTCTTATGAAATGCCATCTTGTGTAATGTCATGATAGCAATTTAGAATTATTATACCTTGGGGTCAGGGTTGGAGTCAGATACACAAAGAATCAAGGAATTTGGGTGTTTTGCGTATCAACAACACAGCCCTGTTTTCAACTCCCCTTACCTGCTCTAACCTCATTCCCTCTGAACCTCTTGCCCTCCGATCACTTTGCAACAATCTCGACATAAAGGGTCTAAAGAAGGATTCCGACCCGAAATGTCATCTATTGCTTTTCTCCAAAGATGCTGCCTGACACACCAAGTTACCCCAGCGCTTTGTGTTTAAGATGGAACTGCAGATGCTGGAAAATCGAAGGTAGACAAAAATGCTGGAGAAACTTAGCGGGTGAGGCAGCATCTATGCAGTGAAGGAAATAGATGATGTTTCAGGTCGAGACCCTTCTTCAGAAGAAGGGTTTCGACCCAAAACATCGCCTGTTTCCTTCGCCTCATAGATGCTGCCTCACCCGCTGAGTTTCTCCAGCATTTTTGTCTACCAGCGCTTTGTGTTTATCCTTTCCAAGAAGTTGACTAGCCTCTAGTCAGAGAAACATTACAATGGTTCAATTGATATCAAAAATTGAAGCAGGGTTAGGATATTAAGAATGTCATTCTTCCATTCACCATTCATTGGTATTCTAATTTAATGGTTTTTCTTTAATATCAGTCCATGCATCCATTTGTAATAAATCATGCTGAATCTTATTAATTCATTTTTCATGCAATTCTCGATCCATGTTCAGCCATTAAATATGAGGGTGTGATCCAAGCATGAAAATTCCCAATGATTGGATTTTATTGTCAAGCGCGGAAACTGAAGTCAAAGGACTGTTAAATTTTATCCAAAGGCAGCATTGACAAGTTTAATGGCTAATCGGCTGTGAGGAAAGTATCAGATTTTGTTAACTATTTTCTTTTGAGTTGAAGCGATTGAATGATTGCTTTAGTTTAGTTTTATTTTTAGTTTAGAGATAACAGGCTCTTCGGCCCACCGGATTGCCGCATATTAACACTATCCTCCTACACACGAGGGACAATTTTTACATTTACCAAGCCAATTTACCTGCAGACCTGTATGTCTTTGGAGTGTGGGAGGAAACCAAAGATCTCTGAGAAAACCCATGCAGGTCACTGGGAGACGTACAAACTCCGTACAGACAGCACCCATATTTGGGATCGAACCCGGGTCTCCGGTGCTGCAAGGCAGCAACTCTACCGCTGTGCCACCCTGTAGAGGCACTGTAGTTCTGAAGATCTGAAAATTTGTCACATTTTTATATGATCTCTGAGAACAAAGGCAAGGTTATTCAGCAAACAAATTATCAGTTAATAGGATGAAGAAAATAAATATCAGCAAATTCTTTGCTGCATATTTTATTTATATTGACAGTTTCAATGTTATTTCTACCTGTGTTATAGTTTTCTCATTATTTACCTTTTAGACAGTTGGGTTTTGATGTATACAATAGGACATAAAGTACTGGAGTAACTCAGCATGTCAGACAGCATCTCTGAAATGATGGGTTTTTGTAATCTTCATTTGGAAAAAGTCTGATTTCTTTGTGAGCCTGTTCCTGCTGTGACGTTGTTGTGAGTTTTCCAAAAGATTCCAAACTACGTGGTCTATTGATATTTGTCATATCTTTGATACTATTCTCTTCTTGAATGTTTCTTCATTTGTCCAGATTTTTGGTTGGAGACCCAATTATGACACAAATTCTGTAAATAGTACTGCCATATGATGCATAATCACTCTCCATATCATGGAATTTGCCCAGGTCACCATTACATCTGATATTTTATGCATTCATTTCATTACCATATCAAGCTTGGTCATACGCACCACAAGATGTCACCATTGTGCTCTATATAATCCTGCCTCAATAGTTGTCTGATCATTGAAATAGTCCATTAACTTTGGGCAATGCCAATTGTTTCCCCTCCCATAATTAGTCTCACTATTTAAGCCTTGATTTGCCCTTTGGTCCTTTTGCAGCCAGGATTTTTGCCTTCAGTCTCATCCACCTGTGACATTCTCCTCGCTCACCACAATCATAATATATCCGTAACACATATGTTGCTCACCTAACATTTATTCTGAAACCACATAGCTTAAATCTTTAAATATCTTCACCTGAGCTTGCTTCTTAGAATATCAAAACTAGCCCCCAATAAAAGCAGAAGTTATCATTTATCATGTTACTTCAATATCCAAGGAATGGCTTTATGAAAGGAAAAGGGTTCTGAGCAGCAGAACGTATGTGATGTTAATGAGGAACTATGTAGGTAAGAACTGTAGATGCTGGTTTAAATTGATGATAGACACAAAATGGTGGAGTAACTCAGCAGGACAGGCAGCATCTCTGGAGAGAAGGAATGGGTGACGTTTCGGGTCAAGATCCTTCTTTGGACTTTTTTTATATGTCTTCTCCAACACTCAAGGGTATAGCTATAAGGTGAGAGAGGAAATGTTTAATGGAGATGTGTGGAGCAAGTAGTTTTTTAAACAAGGAAGGGCGAGGGCCTGGAATGCATTGCCTGAGGTGGTAGTAGAGGCAGATGCTATAGAGGTGTTTGTGTTTTTTAGGTAGGCACAGGGAAGTGCAGGGAGTAGAGTGATATGGATCATGTACAGGCAGATGAGGTTAATTTAACTTAGCATCATGTTCGGTGAAAACATTGCGGGCTAAAGGGCCTGTTTCTGTGCTGTACCGTTCTATGTTTTAAATATTCTTACCAGTTTTGTTAACAAAAACAAATCCAATCTGTTCACTCAAGTACATTTCATTTCCCTGAAATTTTCCATGGTCCCAAGATTCAGTGGCTTATGTTTCTTACAATTACACATATTCAAAAGTTTTCTTAACATTTTCACATGCAGAGGAAACAAATATTTGTTTGCTCATTTATGGTCTCATTTTTTATTTAATTTTCCTTCTTGAGAAAAGCCAGGTATTTTGTTTTCTTTTAGATGTCATGATTAGTTTGTTTGGGTATCTGTGGGCATGTAGCTTAAAAGTTCAACCTGATCAAAGAAATGAATGAAGGAGCAGAAATCTACCAAGGAAATGTCATGAAAAGTTTGATAATGAACGGGTTAAAACTCAATGTGTAATTGGGAATGAGCGTTAATAATAAATTGGCATAAAGGCTAATGACGGGGTGTTCGTTTCGTGATGAACTAAGAGGGAGGATGTAACTCTGTGTGGAGACGATTATTTAGCAATGATTTAAGACAAAGAATAATGACAGAGAAGAAAGGCATGAATTCATAATTGCATCAGCCAGAAGATGAAATACAAGTTTGCCCTTTAGCAATGGTTTCCAGCAGTGTATTACAGAGAGTAATTTAGATGTGAGGTAAAACAGTGAATAATTATGCGTGTGGAAGTGAGTGGGGCTTGCATTTTATGGTAAACTAAGACAAATAACAATGGTACAATACCAATTAGTATGGTTGAAGTCATTTAGCAATGTGCAAAGATGAAAGGTGAAAATTGAGGGGTGATGATCTGTCATCATGACTTGAGACAGAAGGTCAAAGATCAGTGCTCATTTCAAGGGCAACTGAGACAGAGGCCTTAATTGTTACGTAAATTTATAAATGCGCTAGATGATTGATGCTCAGATGACTATTTTAGATCAGGGCTCGCCATTAAGAAATGCAATTGTCCACTTCCCAGTGGCATATTTTCCTTTATGTGCTGCAGACTGGACAAAGAAAATGAAGGTGGATTTGGGTAGGTATGAAGAGGATGGCATGAGAATGGGCAACTGGTTGGGGTCCTATTGGCTTGGAAAATGGAGGATAATGGTTGGCTTGAGATCAATGCCTTGTAGTTGGGAGGAAGAGTAGGACAACAATAATTATGGAATCTGGCTGACGAGGGTTGGGAGTTTAGTTTAGAGAGGGAAGCATGGAAACATGCCCTTTGGCTCATCAAGTCTACGCCGACCATTGGTCACCCATTCACACTAGTCCAAGGGCAATTTAAACAAACCAATTAACCAACAAATCTGCACATCTTTGAAATGTGGAAGGGGACCCGGAGAAAACCTATGCGTTCACAGGGAGCATGTACTAACTCCACCAAGACAGCACCAGAGGTCAGGATCCAACCTGGGTCTCTGGCTCGGTAAGGCAGCACCACTGCATAACTGTGCAAGTTGGATTGTGGGAGGTTGGGGCTCTGGTTTTTAGTCATTAGGATCTGGGTCAATCTTATGGACCAGAGGGTTGTTTGTGCTTAATCGTTCAGATCCTGGACATTTTGAAGGGTTTGGCTGATAGAGGATTGGTTGAGGTACTGAGTTGGGGTGAGGAGCAGCACTGTGTAATCAGGAAGTGGGATGTCATTGATTGCGAGGAGGCTTGTAATGAGGTGGCATCCAAGACTGAATACTGGAAATAAAACTTAGTTACAATGCATGTACCCAAATTCTCCTTGGACAGAATGGACAATTATGCCTGGCAATGCTGTCACTGGGCAATCTATTGCAATTGAAATTTGTCAATGAGTATCTTATGCATGAATTCATTTAAAAGTACAGCGGTCATTTCCAACCAGAAATACCTTATTAAATTTCTGGAATAGTCAAAGTTGGCCTGGTAATGGTTGCAATTACAATCCAATGCATCAAATGTATAATGGTGAAAAAAATTAGCAGAATGCATCTGTATGTCAGAACAAGAGAGGATAACTGAAGTATAATGCAGAAATTATTTAGATCAAATCCTAAAACAGATATCAATAGTGGGACCATAATTTAGTAATGAGCTAAGATAAAGGAAGCAATCTGGGATTATTTTGGTAGTGAAACAACTAGCAGTGGGGCATTATACAGTTATGAGCTAAGACAGTGTTTAGCCAAGAGGGAGAGTATGATGCAGGGAGATAACATTACTCTGGAACTAAGATCTCCAAAAGGCTAAATCTATTCTGTGGGGTTTTGAAATTCAAGGGATGTATTTCAATAAAATTATGATCTGACAACAATAAATTTGTCGTAATAATTTTAGACGTGTGTAATAGACAGGTGCAATGACTGTGACAGTATTTAAATACCTTGGCCTGACATGATGCATTCAGGAAATAAATATGCTTTGAATGTCAACAGGTAATGTACATAGGACACAATGAATCTTATCGACTAGTGAAATGCTTGGATAGAGTGGATATAGAGAGGATGTCTCCACTAGTGGGAGAGTCTAGGACTAGAGATCATAGCTTCAGAATTAAAGGATGGTCCTTTAAGAAAGGGATGGGGTGGAATTTATTTAGTCAGAGGGCGGTGAATCTGTGGAATCTTTGCCACAGAAGGCTGCGGATGTCAAGGGAATGGGTATTTTCAAGGCAGAGATAAATAGATTCTTGATCAGTACCGGTGTCTGGGGTTATGGCGAGAAGGCAGGAGAATGGCGTTAGGAGGGTAAGATAGATCAGCCATGATTGGATGGTGTAGACGATGGGCCAAATGGCCTAATTCTTCTCCTAGCACTTGTGACCTTATGACCACAGTCTTATCAATTCCTCTGACCCTTAAACTTTCCTTTGCAATTCTCACCATTTGCAAATATCACCGCTACTTTTACCACTATTACAAATTAATTAAAGTATTCTATTAAGTATTATTTATATATTCCACAGCATTACTGATATATTCTGCGACTAAATGCTCCACAATTACACAGTTTGGATGGACAGTATTCTCTTGAACCCAACTGTGTCAGTTGATTCCTTCCTTAACAGCAGTATCAACATTCATACCTTCTGCTGCTTATCTTCATTGTGCACTAGTGTGGCCACATAATCATCTCCATGATTAGTTCCAGATTGTATCCTGACTGGTCACCTATCCTGTGGTTTCTTTCCTAATGAACTATTTGCGTCATAGATACTTGTTTACGTGGGAGCTTGTCTACCAGGTACAAATGTGAAGAGGTTGGCTTGGATTGATAAGTTTATCAATCAACTGTACACTTGTGAATTGTAAATTGTCCTTTAATTGACACTGTAGAGAATTATCCCAAGTTCCAGTCCAACAGTTCTCTTTTAGTTTGAGAGTTTTTTAAGTTTAATTATCAGTGGATTCTACTCTGCTGCCATAATTTTTGTTGATATTTACTTTGAAATTAAAGCTAATTAGAATACTAATCTCATATAGTATGGACAAAGGTCCTTTGGCCCAACTCGTCCATGCTGACCTTGATGTTCCATCTAAGCTAGTTCCATTTGTCCACATTTGGCCCATATCCATCTGAACCTTCCTACCTATGTATACGATTAATTGTCTTTTACATGGTGTTTTTCTGATTGATTTTGATTTTAGTAATCAATTATTGCAGGATTTTTTTCTTCTCCCATAATAGCTCCTGTGTGTGCTTTTAATGTGGAGAGTCCAACTACATTCCACTGATCTCAATGTTTGGAATGGAGAACAGACAGCCAATGCAAAAGCACTCATCTGGTGCCAACAACCAAGAACACATCCCTACTCATACTGTTTCAACGGAATTAGGGTAGTGAATAATTGGGGTGAATAACATTTCCAGCTCTATTGTTGTGGTGTAAATGTCATAGGCTTTGATTACAAATTTGTGCCCCAAATCCTTTCATCTGTCTCTTACTGGAAATATTTAAAAAACTGATCTGCATAACTAAAACCAAGGGATTTGCTTTATGCTCTGAGTGGAACACTTGGCATATATCCAGTTTTGTTCTGAGCCATCATATTTCTGGGAGATTTCCAAAAACACTACATTTTAATGTTGAAGACAAGACATCCCAATTTTCTCAAAGCTCTTGTAATTTTTCTGCTCACCTGTTATTTTTTTCAAGCTAATTAGATCATTTATAACAGAAAATATTGAATAGAGAGAACAGGCAACAGTTTAAGATGGTGATCTTATCCCAGAGCTGGTCTGTTTTGATATCAATTAGTTATCATAAGTGATGGGAGCAGATTTGGGCCATTTGGCCCATCAAGCCTACTCTGCCATTCCATCATGGCTAATCTGTCTCTCCTAATCCCATTCCCCTGCCTCCTCCCTATAATCCCCAATACCCATTGAGGGACAATGCAAAAATGGCATGAAATAATTAGTCTTGGTCCCTTAATTTGTCATTAATTGTACTGTTTTGCTGTGCATAAATTAGCTGTCATGTTTCTTGCATTTCAAGTGTATAGCGTTGTTTGTAAAGTGCTTTCAGATGTACGAGGGTCACGAAAATGCAAAGAGTGAACTAAAAGCAAGTCTTTCTTTGTTTTTTTAGTAAGGAGAAATTAATGTCATTTGTTAAGGTTAAGGATGCTTGAGGAAACTTTTAAATAGAAGAAATAACAAAGAGCTTTATGCAATGTGTCAGTAACAGACTAGATTTAGAGGGATATGAGTCAAATGCAGACAAATGGTAATAGTTTAGATGGGGCATCTAGGTTGGCATTGACGAGTTGGGCCGAAGGACCTATTTCCATGCTCCCTCGTCTGTGACTCTTGATTTTTGTAACATCCTGAAATCTATCACCATTTTGAATGTGTCTTTGAGGATATAAAAAAATCACTTCTCTCTGAGTGAAGAAACTTCCTATTATTCAGTCCTAAATACCCGACCTTTTATTCTGAACATATCACCCTTGGTTCCAGACTGCTCAGCTTGGGAAAGATTCATCACTATACCCATTATTTTCTGAAATAAATCTATCTAATTTGCTTAACAGAAGTTTGTAATGGCACTATTGCATTTGTAAATGATTTCTTTCTGACAGCGATCTGGACAGCAGGATTGGTGCAGTAATACTGCAAATGTAGACCAAAAGATTTAAATATGACCTCTGTAAAGAATTTAATCTCCATGGAAGTGATTTTCTGCTATTTTTTAGTTGGCTTTCTCATTCCCTAATTTCAGGGCCAGAAAGTAAATCAGTGTAGAGTCCTTATGATTTAAATCACCCACTCGAAGTGACAACGGCACGATTAATTCGCTTAACTGGCAACAATTTTCATGACATATCTTGTATCTTTTTCAAATCTCAGTTAAGCAACTTAGATTTATTTAGGAAAATAATGGGCACAGTGATGATTAGAGCCAGGATTTTGCCATCAATGTCATGTGCCTTTTCATGCCTTTTTGATGATTTCACCAGGATAATGTCTTTTTTACGATTGAGTGCCTAAATCAGCCTTTTTTTGCCGTTTTGCTAAAAGGTCGTGCTATTTTCTTTAGTTGTACCGCAATTACAATGACATTTTCTATGTTAACACGTTAATATTAATAAGTTATTATTAACGTGTTAACATAGTATAGCTTACAAGAAAACATCCACCACTGGGGCGATACACGGGGCGAAACCCAGGGCGCCACCGTCGGTCGTTCATTCGTTTGTGCCGCTGCCTGCTGGTTCAGTTTTCTCCAAGATATTTTTAAGAAAGAACTGCAGATGCTGGAAAAATCAAAGGTAGACAAAAAATGATGGGGAAACTCAGCGGGTGAGGCAGCATCTATGGAGAGAAGGAATAGGCAACGTTTCGGAAAGGTAGAGGCGGAGACAGTAGCACTAGAAGGAGTGCTGGGAAGGGGGAGGAGGAGGGAGAAGATAAGGGCTATCTAACATTAGAGAAGTCAATGTTGATACTGCTGGGGTGTAGACTACCCATGCGAAATATCCAAGCTTCTCTTCTTACTACCTTTACTACCGGCTCTAGTTGCAAATCTGAGTGTTTGAGTGATTTGTGCAAGGCATTCATTGATGCTGGAATTCCACTGTGGAAATTGGAAAACAAATCTCTCAGAGGTTTTTTAAAGAAATACACAGAGAAACATATACCAAGTGAGTCATCATTATGGAAAAAAATTGTCGATATCAACTTAAACATTGTTGTGCAGAAAATTAGAGATGAAGTTGCATGCAACAAATCATGGATCTCAACAGATGAGACAACTGATGCTGTGGGGAGATATGTTGCCAATGTGGTCATTGGTACACTGGAGGCAGGTCAACCATCAAAGGAGTATTTGTTGACATTGGAAGTATTGGGGAAGTCAAACAGCTCAAGTATTTACATCTTCACTTGCTGCACTTTGGCTAGAAGGTATAAAACATGAGAATGTACTTCTGTCTGTGACTTAAAGTTTTATTCTCCAAAATGTTGCATTTGACATGCTTAGCTCAAGGACTTCATAGAATGCCACGCAAACGTAGCTTGTTTCCAAATGTCGATCGCCTAGTTTCCAATGTCAAGAAAATCTTCCTCAAAGTAATGTCACGCGTGCAGTTGTTCAAGGAAATGACACCCAAGATTCCGCTATCTCCACAGCCCGTTTTGACTAGGTGGGGTACATGGCTCTCTGCTTAACTCTGCTGCAAATTTTGAAAAGATAAAATAAATTGTTAACTGTTTTGAAAATTAAGAATCTGCTGCAGTCAGGATCGTCAGTGAAATCATGCAGAAAAAGACCCGCCATCGTGATCTTGTATTTATTGTTTCCAAT
Organism: Raja brachyura; assembly: GCA_963514005.1. The sequence continues at coordinate 66,343,743 of OY740784.1, forward strand.
TTTGCAAACTTTCCACAAGCTATCACTTCCCTTGAGAAACGTGGTGAAACATTAGTGAATAATTTGCAGGTTTTCAACAAAGTAACTGATGATTTGTAAAGTTTTTGGTGATATAGATAAAGACACACAAGGAAAATGTGAGAGAGTGATTTTAGCTAACAAAGATTTTGAAGAAATACAAAACATAGCTAAAGTTTTCGAAGGTAGTTGTAATGCACAAGATATTGACATGAATATCGAGTCTGTAGCTTGTTTCGGGTATGCACCAGTGACCTCAGCTGGCGTAGAAAGACGTTTTTCACAACTGAAGCATATTCTGTCTGACAGATGGCATAGTTTAACACCAGATAATTTGAAGAAAATGCTACTAATTATGTGCAACCAGGGAACTTTGGTCATTTAATGTAGTATACCTTTAAATTATTATTTTTAACCATATTTTAGTGGTGGAAATAAATGGCTTGTTTTGTCAATAAATGCCTTTTTCCTGCCTTTTTTGTAGTTTTGTTATGCTTTTATGCCTATTTCAGAATTCTTTAGTGCCTAAACATCCTGGGTCTAGTGATGATGCTTCCAAAGTAATTCTACCGCTGCACTACTGTGCCACCTATTCGTGGTGTATGCCCTAACCTCAATACTACTGCCAAAATGCATCCTCTCATTTATATGGATTAACCTCATTCTACCATTTCTCAACCCATTTCACAAACACATCAATATCACCCTGTCGACTAAGACTGCCCTCTACACTGTCATCTCCACCACTATTTGTTGCACCTGCCAACTTCTGTATTGATTAGCGTAATCATATGGAGGTTGGTATTTGCGCTTTCAATAAACTAAGGAAGATGATTGTTGGGTGGGAAAGTGATGAAGTTTGAGGATCAGACTTGAAGCAGGTGTGAAGGGTCTGATAAGATGGGGCTGGGAATAACAGCCTTAAGGGCCTGCCCCACTTACGCAATTTTTATCGGCAACTGCCGGTACTCGTCATAGTCGCAGCAGGTCGCCAATTTTTTTAAACATGTTGAAAGTACAGGGGCAACCAAAAAAAGGTATGACTCTTTGGGTGACTACTCACGACCATACAGGCGACATGTCACGGGGTGACGCCTGTATGATCGTGAATTCTCGGCGACTAGCTTGCGACTATGACGGGTGCCGGCAGTCGCCGAAAATATCAAGTATGTGGGACAGGCCCTTAATGCATATTGGAGGTAATATTCTCGAGACTGAAATTGATAAAAAGTACCATGTAAATGGTAAAAGGATGAAACTAGATTTTCTTTTAAAATTCTATCTCAGTATTATTTCTGCACCATTCTTAGCATCCACTTTAATGCCAGTGACCAAGCTTTTAGTCTCCCATCTTAATATTTCTTCGTATAGCTGAGTGTCAAATTTCATTTGGTAATCACTACTGTGAAGTGCTTGGGGACATTGCGTAAATGCAAGCTGTTGTTTTCCATCTTTCAATTCATATGTTTATATGAGAGCAGTTGCAGTGTGTCTAAACATGATGAGCATTCTGCTTCAATACTTGAGGGTTTAGGACTGTTTGTACATTCTGTACAGCAATAGGGCCGGTTACATATTTTTTTGAGGACTAATACTAATACAATAAATTACAGATGCAAGGTCACACTGTCCTTTACTCCTTTTTGTTTGTTTTTTTGTCTGTACATTTGGTTTTGATTTATCTTTCTAATGCCACCTTTCTGTCTACCTTATTTCCTCTTTCCATCCCTAGTTCATACAGAAGATGCTGGGTATATGCAAAGAGCAGCCGACGAAAGTAATTGAGACAGGTGCTATAACAACATATGGCCAGGTACAGGAGAGGATATGTTTAGAGGAACATGGGCCAAACACAGGCAGGTGGGATGAGCGCAGATGGGGGATTTTGGTCGACATGGGCAAGTTGGGCCAAAGGGCCTGCTTCCTTGCTGTTTGACTCGCATTTACTGTGTTTCTTGCCCCAATACTTGCTACATTCTGTTTTTCTATTCGGTTCTTTCATTGACTCAGAGGATAGAGCATTGGGTTAACATTCAGGAGATCCTAGGGAGACCTTGAAACTTTTGTGCCAACCTTGTTTCATTGATTGCTTCTCAAGAATCCTGCAAAAGTCAGACAAGAGTCTGAATAGAGAGGATGATCCCAGTGGCTGGAGAGTCCAAAACTATTGATCATGGTGGCAAGATATGGGATATGTCATTTATAACTGAGACCATGACATGTTTCTCTATCACAGGATACAGTGGAGGCCATATCATTAAATGTATTTGTAAAGAAAACAAACATATCTTTCAATGCCCAAACGATGCAGGGTTAGGAGGGAAAATGTGGGAACAGGGTATTGATATGGAGGATCAGCCATTCTTGTGCAGAATGGTGGGACATATTCAGAGGGCCAATTAGCCTGTTCCTGTCCCTATTTTTTTATCAATCTACATTTCTCTGTCCAATCAGTTGTGACAGATATGCGATGCAACTGGAAAGATGAATTTAATTCTTTACTTTGTATGTTGATTGCCATAGGCTACAACATTCTTGAATATTTTTTATATCTATCTATTCTGCTCCACTCCTCTTGACCCTGAGCTTGCTCTTGGTTGCCACTTTAATTGGTCTGTGGCCTCCTGTACTGATACAATGAGGCCCAATGTAAGTTAAAGGAACATCTTACGTCTGGGCATGTTACAGCCTCTGGACTTAATATTGAATTTTATAATTCCAAGGAATTTGATTATTCTCCACACCCATCATCCATCTCTGATATTGGATCATAAGATATAGAGCAGAATTTGTCCATTCAGCCCATTGAGTCTGCTCCACCATTTGATCATAGCTGATGAGGCCCCGACCAAGGAAGAACAAAAAGGGAAGTGACTTGGAACTTTATTTTCGCCTTCCCTCACAGTGAGGAATGTGTAGGAGTCACTGTGATGGATGTTTATGTCAAAATGTGTTTTTTTGAGTCTGTTGCTTTTTTAAATTGTATGACTGACCTGGCCAGTGAATTGCACTACACCAATTGATGTATGAGACAATAAATGAGCTTATGAACTTATTTTTCCCTCTGAACCTCATTCTGCTGCCTTCTTCCTGTAATCTATGACACCCTTACTAATCAAGAACTTATCAATCTCCGCTTTAAAAATACCCAAATGACTTGGCCTCCACAGCCATCTGTGGCAATGAATTACACAGAATCACCACTCTTTTGGTAAAGAAATTCCTCTTCATTTTCTCTCTCAAGGTATATTATTTTATTTTGAGGCTGTGCCCTCCCAGACACTCCCACTACTGGAAAATTTTTCTCCACATCCACTCTATCCAGGACTTTCATTATCTGGTAGGTTTCAATGAGATTCCCCTTCAGTTTACATCAACTTGCTTCTTTTCTCCCCCTTTCTTTTATCTCCCTGGAATTGCAGGACATGCTCAGCCTGATCGGTCGGGCATATCATCCTGCTTTTGAATTTTGCTTTTGCTACATTCTTCAGACTTTTTTTCTATGTTCTCACTCCCTAACTGCCTCATTCACTCATTGACCAGATAACCATGCTTGAAGTTCATCCCATGGCCACCCCCAGTTTCCACTACCCCAACCCTCTCCGCTGCTTCACAAGCTTCAATTGTCTTCTCAGTCCTGATGAAAGATCTTTGACTGAAGACATCAACTCTATTTCTATTCCCATAGAGGTGCTCTGACCTGTTAAGTACTTCCAGCAATTTGATTTTCTTTTAAATTTTAGGTTTCTAGCATTGGCAGTGTTATTAATTGCCAATGCCTTGTTATTTTTATTGAGAGAAACTTTATTTGGCACCTTATTGGTCAGAAGTGGCAATGTTGTGCTGAGTTGGTTGCTATGAATTCCATCCAAGGGTGTTCGCCTCAAGGGCACAGTCACAATTAGTAAGGTTTCTAACAGAAGCAAATTATTTTGGTTCCAACCAAATACATTTGTTGAAGCTGGTAATGAATGTGAATGCACACTGGGTGAAATTGTTTAGGTTCCAAGATCTTTTACAGTCAATTTGATTCTTGGAACATCATGATAGAATTTGTTTCTGGATGCTTGAACTGAATGCAGTCTCATGTGCAATTTTGACTTTGCAAGTTCAACTCCATCAACTTTAATAAAATCAAATTTCAGAAGCAAAGCTCAAAGCACATGCACAATTGCATCTGAGTTTCTGGAGGTTTTTTTACCTGAAATGTTAACTCTGTCTCTTCCCACATATGTAGCCTGATCTGTTGTGTATTTCTAGGATTTAATATGTTTATTTTAGATTTTCAGCATCTGCTGTCTTATTGGTCTTGGTATATGTGTAAATTGTCCCTAGTGTGTATAGGGTAGTGTTAATGTGCGGGGATTGCTGGTTGGTGCTGACTCGGTGGGCCGAAGGGCCTGTTTCCATGCTGCATCTCTAAACTAAACTTTTCAAAAAAGAACAGGATTGCACTGTCATGAAAGACTATCCTTTGTTCTTTCATCATGGCCTTGCCCTTCTTTCCCAAACTCCTGTTCCACATTACAATTCAGATTGTTTTGATGTACTGTAGATTGCTGTATTGAAGTTGGACAATCATTTGGCTATATGATGATGTGTTATATGTAAGGATTGAATGAACATATTTCAAAATATCAAGTTTACATCAAAGATGTTAACAAATTAAACAAAGCTGTTTTGACATTGTGAATTAGGGTATGCAACTACAACAAGTATAACGTCTGCTCTGAATACACTTCATTTTACTACTCTTTTGCTAAATTCTCATGCCTTGGTATTTTTAAGAAATATTATCAGGTAAAATGAAACTTTCACTCAAAGATGACAAAGTCCAGTAATTCAGCATCTAGTAATTCTCTATTTAATAATAGGGGAGAAACACTGTCAAAGAGTCGTGGAGTTATGCAGCTTGGAAACAAGCTTTTCAGCCTAATTCATGCATGTCAAACAACGTACTTTCCTCCGCTCAACCCATTTACCTCCATTTAACCCTCAGCCCTAGAAGACTTTCCTATCTTTGAACCTGTCCAAATATTGAGTGAGTGCAGCGTAGGTTCACCAGGATTTTTCTTGGGATGGTGGGACTGTCATATGTTGATATAATGAAGTGGTTGGGCTTGTATACTCTGGAATTTAGAAGGATGAGAGGTGATTTTATTGAAACATATAAGATTATTAAGGATTTGGACATGCTAGAGGCAGGAAACATGTTCCCTATGTTGGGAGAGTCCAGAACCAGGGGCCACAATTTAAGAACAGTCAAGGGATATGGGAGTCAAGGGATATGGGGAGAAGGCAGGCACGGGTTATTGAAAGGGGACGATCAGCCATGATCACAATGAATGGGGGTGCTGGCTCGAAGGGCCAAATGGCCTCCTCCTGCACCTATTTTCTTTGTTTCTATGTAACAAGGGTTAAGCCATTTAGAACAGAGATGAGGAGAAACCTTTTCACACAGAGTTGTGAGTCTGTGGAATTCTCTGCCAAGGTGGTGGAGGCTGGTTCTTTGGATGCTTACAAGAGATAGCTAGACAGAGCTCTTAATGATAGCGGAGTCAAGGGATATGGGGAGAAGGCAGGAACGGGCTACTGATTGTGGATGATCATCCATGATCATATTGAATGGCGGTGCTGGTTCGAGGGGGCGAATGGCCTACTCCTGCACCTACTGCCTATTGTCTTTAATTGTTGTTTAATAACTTTTAATTGTTGTTTAACAACTTTAATAAGTTGTTCCCACCTCTTCCACCTAATGTGGGAGCTTGTTCCATATCCCATATGACAAACTTGCCCCTTGTATTCCGTTTAAATCTTTCCTCTGGAAAGAGCTACTATAAAAACATTTGCAAGGTAGCACTGGAAGGTATCTAACCATCTTCTTTGCAGGGAAGCTTAAGCGTAAGTGATAAATATAATCTCATATATGTCACAATTGTTTTCATAAGGAGCCATATTGAATTTAAAATCAAAGTCTTCAGTCGGAAAAAATATGGTAAAAGGGATTGTGGCAGTGAGTTGTTGTTTAGTAGTGGCTGGTAGAGGGGTGGGAGGGAATGTTTGGGAATGGAGAGGGAAGAAATGGCTAAGTTAATTTTGGGTTTAAATCTAGTCAGCTCTGATATGGAGAAAAAGGCATTTAGATATTGGGCTATTTAGTATTCTGTACCACTTCCTCTGACCTAGCTTGTGAAGTCTCGGATTAATTGTCTGTTCCCTTAGCTGTTACCAAATCTGTTTCTGTACTAATCAGGCATCAGTGATCAGTCAGCTAGCAAGTTCTTCAAGAGCGATTAAAATTTCCCATTACCAGTCTAACTGCCAAGTCACTTTCAATTTTCCACTCTAGTTTCAAGCTGGATCATGAAATGCTATTTAAGCCATACATTTTTTGCTCCACAAGAAATAAAAATGGAAAGAAATGAAGGTCTACATAGCACCTTTCTTGACCCTAGGACAGCCTGAACAGTTTAGCAGCCAGCAGAGTAGTTTTGAAATCAGTTGCTTTCTATTGCATGTTGATGCGGCAAGTAATATACAGATAGCAAGGTTGCACAAATGGAATTGTGATAATAACCTTTTAATCTGTTTTTTCATTTGAAAACTGAAATAAAATCATGTGTTATTAAAATCACGTGTCATCTTATAAATGGTTATTTTTGACTTTCCATGAGTGGTTAATGACCATGGTTTGTGCCGGTGTTTTTTTTATGCGGCTCCCACTCAACTCATAACTCAGATCAGCAATATATTTCTGCTTTTTTAAAGATGAGTAATTGCTGCATCAACTGGCATTGTAGTGTTCTTTACAGTAATACATGAATTAAATTTATCTTATAATATTGCATTTATGTGTTTAAAAAAAACTAAAATTGAATGAGCAAACCATGTTTTGTGTAAGGATAAGTGATCTCTTATTTGCAGTCTGCCAGTGATAGTGGCCCATAATCTTTGTAGCAACTGTCTAATCCATAGATTCCTTGCTTGGGTTAATTGATCTTGGGATCTTTGAAATTTTACCTGATACCATTTGTTAAAATCACTGAGGTATTAGAAATTAGCAATACCACAGGTAAATAAACGTATTCTATTTGGTGTTGTTGCGTATCCTAATTCTCATAATGTTAAAACAGCTTTGCCTTATTTGTTAAAATATTTAAATTTGATATTTTTAAGTACGTTAATTCATTCCAACATATAACACGTCACCTTAGAGCCAAATGATTGTCCAACTTCGAACTGAATGTGATAACAAAAGAGGCAAAGTGCTCATCCCGACCCGAAATGTCACCTATCCCTGTTCTCGAAAGTTGCTGCCTGATCCTCTGAGCTGCTTCAGCACTTTGTGTCTTAACCTGAAGAAGGGTCCCAAACTAAAATATCTCCTATCCATGTATTCTAGAGATGCTGCCAGATCGACTGTTACTCCAGCACTCTGTCTTTTTTGGTAAACCAGCATCTGCAATTCTTTATTTCTACATTGTGCCTTTATTTTACTCCAGTTTAGCCCTAATTTCTATTCTGATTAACAGCAACAATCACATAAACAAAATAAGATGGAAGATAGTACAATGTTTCAAAACCTGAGTTATGTAGGGAGGTAATAGGACAGCTGAGCAGGAACTTGGGCAAAACACTTGGGAATATATTCAAGGAAGAATGATAGTTGGAGAGGTTTTAAGGGAAAAGTGGTCCTTGAAAATGACAATGGAATGAAAATTGGATTGTGAACCAATTTTTCTGGCTACAGCCAGAAAAATGTGTGAATTCTATGAGTCAAATAGAGACTTTACCAATGTAAATGGTTTGGTAGCCTTTGAACAGAGTGATGGGATTTGTTCATCTTACTTTTGGCTGACCCTTAAAAATACCTACCAAATTAATTAACAATACCAAATGAGTTATCTGAAGAACTAAACATGTATGATTTTTTTCTCTCTCTGTTAGTCCTTTCTATGGAAGCTCCTGATTTGAGGAATAAAATCATTTGCATCTCACAGAAAATAATCTAAGAATAATTTTGTTCAAAAAATAAATTACTGGAGGAACTCAAAGGGTCAGGCACCATCTGTGGAGTGAAATGAAATGTTTCAGGTTGTGTTATTCTGAAGGGTCAAGATGCTATGGCACAGTCTTTTTACTAGCACAGAATTCCTCCTCATCTCCTTTCTGAATGCGTGTCCTTTTATTCTGAGGCTGTGCCCTCTGATCCAAGGCTCTCCCACTTGTGGAAACATCCTCTCCACATCCATTCTATCCGGGTCTTTCTCTATTCAGTCATTATCCCAATAAGGTCCCCCTTATCCTTCTAAATTCCAGTGAACATAGGCCCCGAACCATCATATGTTAACCCAATTATCCCATTTCTTGTAAACCTCCCCTGGTCTTCTCCAACGCCAACGCATCCCTCCTCTGCGTTGAGAGAAACTGCTCGCAATATTCTGCAGCTAGTTTGACCTTTTAAATCCTCATCAACACATCCTGTTTTTAAATTCTTGTCTTCTGGAAGTTAATGCCAAATTACATTTGCCTTGCTTATTACCGATTCAACTGGCAAATTAACCTTTTGGTTATCATGGATTTTATCTTGAGTATCATGTCCACATACCTTGTCACAGTTAAGTAGGCCATGGAGTGTTAAATGTACCATTATTTTAAACATTATTTGTAAATAATTGTTTTGCACCTATTTTGCAATCCTACACCAGCACTGCCAAGTCCCTTTGCACCTCCGATTTCTGATGTATTTTCCAGTACCTATCAATTACTACATGCATTCATCTTAGTAACTGTATTTGTGTTAAGTGTATTATGTATTAGTATTATGTATTACGTATATATGTATTAGTAAATATGGCAACTAATAGATAAAAGAAGCTAGACTGAGCCACACACTTCAGAAAGAAAATAAAATAAAATGCTTGCAATAACAGAAAGAAAAACAGTGAACTATGGTTCGCCAACAGATGTTGGCAGGTGCTTCCTCTTTTTATTTTAAATTTGCAGCATCTGCTGTTTTAGTTTTGTTCTTGCAGATCATTTGAGAAGGTTTGATGTAAGGTGTCAAGATGAAATGTAAAGATTCTTGGATCCATACTCACAAGGATCAATAGTACTGATGGGTGTTTGTCAGTAAGTTATTGAAAGAAGGACATCTAATAAACATATATTTGAGCACCATCGTAGATATTTTTCATAGTTTTTGGCAATGCTTTATAAAAAGCTCTTACTACAAAAACACAAGCCTATGACACAAATCATATTCTGTGTCGCTAATGTGTTAACTTTTATTGTGACTAAATTCATACCCCATTCCGCTTTCTCATCTTCCTGCCAATCAAAAGCTGGTATGCTGAGGTTTATCGAAGCCAATGCATCTTTGAGGGAAAATAAATGACGCGGCTCAAAGCATAATTGTTCAGGGTCTCCCATCACTGATGACCCGCAATGCAACGCTTGTTCATTATTGATCTTCTTTAAGTCTCTGTCTCATGGCCGATGTGCATTTGATCAAGTTAGGTTGCTCTATGATACGATAAGATAAGATAGAACTTTATTTATCCAGGAGAGAAATTGATCTGCCAACAGTCATAAACAGGGGATGAGCTGTATTATCCAGATGCACCGCAGTTTGAGGAGCATCCTCACCTCGAAGACCACCTCCCATGAATCCAACTACACCCCCAGGTCGGAGCCAGCCTTCCTGATGAGTTTGTTAATCCTATTGGTATCCGCGGCCTTCCCCCTGCTGCCCCAGCACATAGCAGTGAAGAAGATGACACTGGTTACTACCAATTGGTAGAACATCTGCAGCACCTTATTGCAGATGTTGAAGGTGCGGCGCCTACTCAAAAAGTACAGATGGCTCTTCTAGGATGCCAAGTTTGCCTGAATGTTTCCAATCAGGTTAAGATTAATGAGGAAACACCTTGAATTTAGAATTAAAAGAAGAAAACGTTATCAAACTAAATAGGTCGTGACAAGACTGTTTTATTGTCAGATGTCCGAGATAGAACAATGAATTTATTACTTGCAGCATCGTTAGACCATTAGGAATGGCAACTTTAGAAGAGAGAGGAAACGGTCAATGTTTCTAGATGAGGATTTTTTGTCTGATGAAAGGCAGTTGTTTGGAGAGATATTTTCTGACCGGTTGGGTTTTTTTGTAGCAATTTTTATTTTGATTGACTCTAATGCTTTTCTCTGGAACATTTTTTTTCTCTGAAGTCTGGATTGCATTTTTAACACATATTAACTTATGACCTCTGTTTCATCAACAAAGCAAAAGATTGTGATATTTAATGATCAGTCATGTTTTCATTCAGATTTATATTTTTGATGTGTTTCACTGTGAACTCCATAAACATTCCTAATTTCTCATAAAATTAATAACTGTTTGATGTTAGTCTTATTAAATTGAGAGAGATTAAAGAGCATTTGCCTCATCATATAGTGTTGATTGTAAAGCCATTAGTGATGCCATAATGAAGTAAAACAAATGTTTTCTCTATTGATTAAAATTTGGCCACTGAATAACAACCTAGTTTGTCACTTAGAATTTCAGGTTGGGTCTCTTTCAAATACATGTTTTGCCTTTGCAAGGAAACTTTCATTAATAAATTCAAATCCCTGGTGAATGCACAGCCCGAATCAAAACAGACACATTTCATCTCCATGTCTGTCCCATCACAGAATATTAATCATACCTTCTAAATGTTCCTGAACCCTATTTTAGTGTCATTATCTCCTTTCCCCATCAGCCCCATTCTTTCTATCTCTCAACCTCATCTTTAAAGTCTTCCTAAGAAGTTACATGCACCAACATCAGGCAATTCCAATTGCCATGATGTATGTGAATTGTATTTGATCTCCTGCATTCTCCAGTGCAAATGCTGTTTTGCAAGATGAGCAGAGGTTTGAGCAAAGTTCCTGTTGACCAAAATAGATGTACAACTGGTCTCTGGTTTATTCCAGAGGTTTAGTGAGTTCACAATGAGTAAAATGTGCAGTTTGGTGTCTCTGCATAAGAAAAGGTAGATAGTGAGGGATTGTAATTTGGGATGTACTAATGAGGAGACTTGAGATGGATGCTGAAGATTATCATCAAAGTTTACGAGATTCTAAATGGATTTAGAAGGGTGGACTCTATGATTGTATAGTTCCTGTATGGAGGGATGTGAATTAAAAGGCATGGTCTTAGGATAATGAAGCGAGTTGAGGAGAAATTTATTTACTGACAATTGAGCATATTCTCAAACCTAAAAGGTTGGGGTGTGCAGCCTGCGAGTACTTTTAATACAATGGTAGATTGTAAGATTCTAAGGAAATTGGGAGGTTTGGGGTGGCAGGAAGAAGAGTACAGTTGTTTCAGAAGGGCTAAGATATCATCGAGTAGGAAGCAAATAGCACGTTGTTTGTGTAGGAAGGAACTGAAGATGCTGGTTTACACAGGAAGATGGACACAAAATGTAGGAGTAACTCAGCAGGACAGGCAACATCTCTGGATGGAAGGAATTTATATCCTGAGATGCTGCCTGTCCCACTGAGTTACTCCAGCATTTTATGTCTAAGACAGGTTGTATGTCCACACTTGCTTTTATATCTTGCATTCGACTATAAGTTTGGTGGAATGTACTTGGTTTTCATGTTTCATTTTCTGGATGGATTAAATTTTGTTCTTGACATTTTTTTATTGTCACATTTGTTGCCCTGTGAAACATGTTAACAATCCAATTTGACTTCCTTGAATGCCCATATTTTAAAATGTTTGCAGGCAATCACATTTAATCTTGTGGTATGCTACAAAGTGTGATGGCATTTCCTGATAAGGCATGCGTTTGTGCATGATTACCAAAGTGTGCTGGGAAGGTGAAGGCAGTAATAGATAAGTGAAGACAATGTGGTCGTACAGGAAGTCAAAATGAAAACAAATAGGTGTAAAACAATAATTTACAACTAATGTTTAAAAGATTGATACATTTAACACTCCATTCACTACTTCATTGCAGCAAAGTCTGCAGACCTGATACTCAAAATTAAATCCAAGATTTTGAAGCAACTTTTGTACCCTTGTTAATGAAAATATTTTTACAATTTATTGATCTGAAGGTGATTTTAGTTCTTAACTTATTTGCAATACTTTGTTAATTTATGTTTCCACTTATAAATTTACCCTTCTTCATGACTTAATTGAATCTTAGTTATTTAGCACAGAAACCGTAATTTCTTTCCAACTTTCTCATTGTCTTTCAAACTGCCGACCTGAGCTCATCCATCCCTCTAAAACCATGCCTATCCCTCTAAAACCATGTACCCATCCGAATATCTTTGACTTGTCATAATCATTCCTGCTTTTACAAATTCCTCTGGCACACTATCATCCATAAAAAATAAAAAATATGTTGTGATTCCCAGCAATAAAGAATGTAATGCTGCATCTTTCAAGTTCAAGGTCAACATGCCTTAACGTATTACCAATATTTAAGTCGCTGTACTGGAACATTTGAGTAGGTGGTGAGGGCTTATTCATTGATTAATGAATAAATTGGATATCCCACTGAACTGTCATCAAAATGTGAATAATTGGCATTAGTGTAGTGGGAGTGAGGAGAAAAATGCAAGGCCAAGAACAGAGCAGGAAGACACAAAATTGCCTCCATTCTGTGACAACTTTTGAAACATGCTTGCGTGTGCCTCTTCCATCTGACAATACAACTCCTGATGATTTGAACTCATGGCAAAGTTGTCAATGTTTTACCACTGAAGCCTTGAACAGAAGTTACAGCCACGTCCTGATGATATCAGTTAACATTGGTATCCAATGGGAATGATGACACAATGAATAATTCATTGCGGCTTTACCTTACTTTCACTCCATGTAGTTTCACGTCCAAAAGTGTATTTTTGAATCTTGATGGAGATGAAGGGGAAAATTGCATGTGGAAATTATATTTCATATCATAACTGAATGATGAGGGTGTTGGGAGTTAAAGTTGAGGTGAAGACCTTTGCACGATATCAACTGATGGAGACCATGGTAAGAGAAATGTCTACAGATCTATGGTGAGGGGGGTAATTTTTTTTATACGAAGGGTGGAGGACGTATGGACGAGTAGCTGGCGGAGGTAGTTGAGGGAGATACTATTCCAACATTTAAGAAGCATTTAGATAGGTACATGAATAGGATAATTTGAGGGGCATATGGACCAAACACAAGCAGGTGGGACTCATGTAGATGGGGCATTTTGGGCGGTGTGGGCAAGTTGGGCTGAAGAGCCTGTTCCTGCGCCATCTGACTCTGACTTTACATGGATGAGAGAATTGTTAATGTGGCACGGATGAATGAAATCATTAGACATTTTGCCATAGAGAATATCAGTGGAAAAAGTAAATTTTGAAATGATGGGAATAAAATGAGCAAAACTATTCTGCACCAACGGAAATTTTCATAAAAGCGAGTTAAACTAAAATTAAAACTATAAATCCCCAATGTCCGAAAATACATTCATTGGATCTTGATGGAGATGAAGGGGAAAATCGCAGTGAGTGGAAATTATATTTCAGATCATTACTGAATGGAGATCTGTGGTGATGGGCAGCAGCGTGATCAAGGTGACAACACATTTTAAAAGGGGGATTTTAATTAAGCTGTGTATATCATTTGAGCAATTTCTCCAGTGAATTTTTCATTCTTTCAGAATAAAGGTACCATATATGGAGAATAAAATGCATAATATCAGTCGCCAACCTGGTTTACAAGAGGGAGATAGATTTGTGCTTGATTAAGCTCACAATATTTTGAACAGGTGTCAGACATGGTAAAAAGTGAACATTTTCTTCTTGGACCCTTACAATCTATGCTGGATGGAGCATGAGAATAGGAGGTACAGAATTCGAAAGGCAGTGTCAAATCAGATTTAAACACTGGTTAAAGAAAAGAGAAAAGAGTACATGGGAGTTCTTTCTCTCTCCCCCTCCCCCTCCCCCTCCCCCTCCCCCTCCCCCTCCCCCTCCCCCCCCCTCCCCCTCCCCCCCCCCTCCCCCTCCCCCTCCCCCTCCCCCCCTCTCTCCCTCCCTCTCTCCCCCCCATCTCCCCCCGCCTCTCCCCCCCCTCTCCCCCCTCTCTCCCCCCAATGGATGTTTCACATTGAAACACTAAAGTAGGGGGGCTGTAACTCGTACAAAGAGATGGGAGGGAGGGGTGAGGCAAGGACTGGCTGGTGCTTGGTGAATCCAGGTGAGAAGGAGGATGATGGTCAGATGGAGCCAGGTGGAGAAGTGGGGAGACAACAGCTGTTGGATGATAGATAGATTCAGATAAGGAGAGAAAACAACAGGGACAGGTAGAGTCAGATGGGGGGAAAGGGAGGAGGGAGGTCATTTCAGTGGCAGAGGCTGGAAGGTGAGAAGAGAAGACAAAATGCTGCAGGTGCTGGAATCTGGTCTGTAGGGAAGGTGATGGGTGGGACTGGATACAGTAAGAATAATTTACAGATGGAACCAGATCAGGAAAGGTGATGGGGGAAGGAGCGTTGGAACAAGCAGAGTGAAAAATGGTGGATGGAACAAATGGCAGAGAAAGGAACCCAGGGAGCGTTAAGTGAAGACGGAAAATTCATATTTCAGTCTATTGGGTTGGAGATGACCCAGGAGGAATGTGAGCTGTTGTTCCAGATTTGCATTTAGCCTCATCCTGGCAGTGGAGACAGCCTTCTTTATTTTGGAGGCCATCAATTGTTTGTTTTGCTTCAGATTGCTGCATGTGCAGTCTCTTGCATCTCTGTCTGAAATTGCATCTCTTGCATCTCTGTCTCGAGCGGTATTGCATCTCCAGTCTCTCCGAATTTCTTTCAGTTTTCCAGCATCTGCAGCTCTTTAGCTTTTTGACGGCACCTTCATTCACATGTCTCCAGTCTTACCCGCAGGCAGAAAATCTTGTCATGTTACTCCTGGTGAAATGGTTCTCTTTGACGAGTTTGCGATGATTATGTGCCTAGTACCTGACCTTTCACAAAATTGTTAGCACATATGTAATTTATTTATCAGTTCCAACTGAATATCTGTCTGATACATAATATTTTCTCTAAGGTAATCATGGAGAACAGGCAGAATACAACAGTAATTACTGTGCATTGGTCAACGAATGATGATTAAATAATTTCTGCAAGTCAGGAAACCTGTGCTTTGACAGAAAAATCTATTATTAAAATTAATAATGCATTGTGTTATTTTGTATAAATGGCTTTGTCAATTCTTTTGAGAAGATTGGGTTTGAATTTGAGCAGCGCTTATCACCAAGATAAATTGAGAAAAAAAGCAAAACATGAATTCCATGGGGTTTGGAATGAAGCTCATCTACTGGAAACTGAACATAATTATTTTGTCTGGATTATTTAGAGGGTCCTTAATTAGGAAATCTTTGTGCAGACATGATGCTTGGAGCAGCTGGTTGTGAAAGCACCTGCTGAGATACCTTGACATCAGTTCTTGGGTAAAGTACACCTTGTAGGGAGCCACTCTGCATGAAGCAGGTTGAATCTGTCCTGCTCCTTTTCTATTTTTAATCATTTCAAAAATTACAGCTAAGATTAGGAAGGATCCATCATCCAACAGAGTGGTGGGACATTTGTGACCAGTGAATCTCTGCTTGGTTTAAATTGATGTGTCACAGCTGAATATTCTGTGAAGGAATCAAATTAAATCATTAAGGCTAAGATTTCTCCTGAAGAACATGCATATATCACATCGCTGATGATGAAAAACGAATATAAACAAATATAAAGGGACAGCACTGTTCCTGATCTCAGGTCCCATAATGCTTCATGTACTTGGGTTCAAAGTTCAGAGGAGACACAAGGAACTGCAGATGCTGAACGTTTAAGTAAAACATGAAGTGCCGGAGTAACTCAGCCATTCAGTCAGTATCTCTGAAGGACATGGATAGGCGACACTTTGAGTTGGGACCCTTCTTTAGACTTGACAGGTGACTTTAGGTCTGGTCCCTTCTTCAGACCCCAAGCCTTAAGCCCCTGTCCCACTTACGTGTCCTTGACACACTAATTACGTGACCTCATGGTCGTGTTGAGACGCGACGTTCCCGCGAAGGTCGCGCACGATTTCATGTAAGCACACGGCCGTCTGGAGTGCGTGACATCATTTGAAAATGGACACAAAATGCTGGAGTAACTCAGCAGGATCCACCACATCTCTGGAGAGAAAGAATGGGTGACGTTTCGTGTCGAGACTTCTTCAGTCTGAAAGAAGGGTCTTGACCCAAAACGTCACCCATTGCTTCTCTCCAGAGATGCTGCCGGTCCCGCTGAGTTACTCCAGCATTTTGTATCTATCTTCAATTTTCTTGGCCCCGCTCTGGGAGCAGAAGTGGGGGCGGATCCGGACCACAACGGCCGTGAGCCCCAGGCCGAGCTTGGCGATCGTTTGCCTGCTTCTGCTGGAGGTGAGACGTTGTATCGCGCCAGGATCTTGGGCTTGTCCCACTTTGGCTGTCAGTTACACGACAAGCCGTTGGCGTGCAAAGATTTAATTTGCTACAAAAATTTTGGAGCTCCGCACGATATCACGCACAACTACATACTGCTCCGCGCCTCTCAGTGGACCGGCCCTGCGCGGCCATACGATGACCGTGCGCCTCAACGCGATGACGAGGTTGTGTAATTTGCATGCCAAGGACACGTAAGTGGGACAGGCCCTTTAAGAAAGATCCTGTGTTGTCATGACTTATGAATCTGTTTTAATTGTGCTGGTTGAGGGAAAAATATTGGGGTTTTTTACACTGAGAGTGGTAGGTGCATGGAACTTGCTGCCTGAGTTGGTGGTGGAGACAGATACGGTAGTGGAGTTTAAGAGCCTTTTAGATGGACACATGAATATGCAGGGGTTGAAAGATTAGGGAGCACGTGCAGGTAAAGGGGATTAGTTTAAGTAGGCATAATGTTCAGCATAGAAATTGTGAGCCAAAGTGACTTTTCCTGTACCCTGCATGTTCCATGTTTTTCACCAAGGATATGTTAATTCTACTATTGGTATTCATTAAACTAATCTGTTCTGAAGTAAACTCTTTCTGCCAATTCCTGAGCCACTTCCACACTAGCTACATTCTTTCCCCATCAACTTTACTGTTTGATTCCCTTTTAAATGTGGTTATTTACTCAGTTCTAACTTCAAATAATCTGTAATGCGGAACAAAATTGAGGGAAGAATAGAACATACTGTTATTGACTCTGAACCTTTTGATCTTTTTCAATGTTTAGATGAACAGCAGAGAGGGAAAGGCTCATGTTTATATTAGTGCGTTCGGTAAAGTCTAATTAAAACATTTAATTAACAATGGGGAAATGTACAATTTTTTACTGATTTAAAAAAAAATTATTATATTTGAAAAACCATTGAATAAGGTTTTATGGATCATTATGATGTATCTATCTAATAATTGTAGAAGTGGGATATAAGCCAGAATGATTATTCTATCTTGTCGCATATCTTAAACCTACCACATATCTCATGATGATCTGTGTAGGAAAGAACTGCAAATGCTGGTTTAAATTGAAGGTAGACACAAAATGATGGAGTAACTCAGCGGTGAGGCAGCATCTCTGGAGAGAAGGAATGGGCGGCGTTTCGGTCAAGACGCTTCTTCAGTCTGAGTTCTCTCATGATGATCTGTTATGTATAAGAGACTGGAACTGTAGGTTTAAATTGAAAATAGATTTTAGTATTTACTAAACTGAAAATTAATATGAGTGATTTTTATTGTGCCATCTTTAAATGTGGTCATAGCAAATTCTCTTTATTATTCTGAAGATGAGTGATTTAATTAATTTTAATCTCTCTGTTAAATGTTGGAGAAGAAATAATATAGATGTTAAAGCTTCATACAATAACTAGTTTAATTTCTACAACACCTTTCTTTAAAATAAATTTGAAATGCATTTTGGGGAATTGCAGAAGCAAGTCAACATGAAGAAAGATTCTGTTTGCCTAGTACTAATTGATTGGAAGATTGCAGATTCTGGTAATTTGAAAACAAACATTAAAGTTCTGAACATTAATTGTTGCTTATCTTGAATTTGAGGGAATGAATGGAAATTAGGGAATAATCTGCTTTGAGGCTAATGTATATTGTTACCTCTAGCTGCTTGTCTCTGAATTCTCCATTTTATTCACACCATGACGTCTGTACTAGCCTCCTGTGTTATTCCAATGAACCCAACGTAATAGAGTGGATAGGTTGTTAGAGTTAAAGGTTTCTTTAATTCCATTGAATGGAATGGATATCTGATATACACTTAAATTGATAGTAAAGGAAAATAACATACCCTTCATATTCCTTTCCAAGTGATGGAATCATTGATAATAAACAGATATCTTGGAAGATTTCTATTTTAACCTTGTGTGTAAAATATTGGCTGGGCAAGAGGCACATAGGCGGGTGGAGTGTGGAGCATAACACAAAAAGCTGGATGAACTCAGCGGGTCAGAGTGCATCTCTGGAGAAAAGGAATGGGTAACGTTTCGGGTTGAGACCCTTCTTCAAACCTCGACCCAAAACGTCACCTATTCTTATTCTCCAGAGATGCTGTCTGACCCGCTGAGTTATTCCAGTTTTTTGTGACTATCTTCAGTTTAAACCAGCATCTACATTTCCTTCCTACACATGTGGAGCATAACACTTAGATCCTAACCAGCCTGGGTAGCAAGTCCAGGATTCTTGACATTCTCTACATTAATGAATGGAGAATTTTCCTTCCTGACAAAATTTATAAACCTAATCTAAAACACAATGCTTCACAGTCAGAAGGTGGGATTGTAAACCAGAGATTTAATCTGTTCACAGCCAAATAATTTTTTCAATATTAGGCATGACCCGAGCAGAATTAGGCCATTTGGCTCATCAAGTCTACGCCATTCAATGATGGCTGAATTATCTCTCCCTCCTAACCCCATTCTCTCCATCCATGACACCAAGGCGTCATCTGGTAGAAGCCATATACTAAGAATGTGCATGTTGTTTTCCTTGTTAGTTAGTCAGCTTGGTATCTGCATGTGTGATTATGACATGATATTTAGTGACAATAATGGATTAATAATCCAGAAACTTAAACTGATAACCCGGACACATGTTCAAATTGTTCAATCGTAGCAGGGGGATTCTAAAGGGCCTGTCTCACTGTACGAGGTAATTCACGAGCTCTCCCGAGTTTAACAAAATAATAAAACTCGTGGTAAGCACGCAGAATGTACGTAGCGGGTACATCGGAGCTCGGGACGTCTCTTAGCGGCTCGTAACGCCAACGGCAGGTACTCTGGAAACGCGGTAAGCTCGTGAAGATTTTTCAACATGTTGAAAAATGTCCACGAGAGAGCCGACTACCTACATTCAGCTATTACCGTAATTCTCCAAGTTGGAATCGGGAAACTGGAGAACTCTTGAAATACCTCGTGCAGTGGGACAGGCCCTTTAATGTGGCACAATGATGAAAAAGAACGATGCGATTCAATGGCATTTTCAATTGTTCACTAGATTTTAGCGTTGTTGAAGCAATTATTCTCTTCACAATTATTTTGAGAATGTCTTGGCAAGCTTTCCTTGTTGCAGCTTGCTAAGCTATTTCAGAGGGCAGGTGTCAACCATATTGCCGTGTTCCGGAGTCATATACAAGCTTTAACAGTAGAATATTGGTGAAACAGATGAGTTGGACTCATTGTCACCGTTTCTGAACTTGACATTTTATGCCAGTTTAGTTTCCGTCTTGTACCCCCCTGCCACAATTGAACCAATTAGACACGTGTCCAGGTTTCTGGATTATTGATCCATTATTATAGTCACTTAATGTAATATCGTAATCGTACGTAATGATTCCAAACTAGCTAGGAAAAACATGCACGTTATCACTAGATGTCTTATACCAGATGGATTGATATTTCCTGTGGAGGGAAATAGCACTCTGTCTTCAATATTCTAATTACTGTCTCCAAAAAGTAATAACTACAATTCTCTGAAGCTTGCTGTAAGGACACCAACAATTCACTCATTGGATTTGCTCACACAGCAGAAATACTCCTATAAAACATAAATTTCAGGGTCAAAAGTTTTGAGTTATCTGTTGAGCAAACAAAAAATGGTTACTTAATGCCAATCATTGCTGCTTTGTTTCATGAAACATAATCACAGCTGACTGCATGCAATGTACAGCCCATGAGAATTGACAGTCACACCTTTTTAACAGAAGGTAATCTATCAGCTGCTTTGCTGCAGAACAATTACCATCAGGCCTTAACTGGGCTCTTGTTAACATTAATTTGTCTTGCCATCACATTTTCAATGCTTCTGTAGAAACAATTTCACAATTGCATGAGCAACTATTTTGTCCTTAAAATGTCAAATCTGACATAATACACAGTGGAAATCGCTGACTGGAGATATACAGTATTGCAATTAACTTCTGAAAGAGGAAGTTATAACTCAAACACTAGTTCATCATCATTCAATTACAGCAATAATTCTCTTTTGAATTTCTGGTAATTTATCCCATCTAAAATATTTTATTCTTAATTAAGCACTGACTAGCGAGAGTTGATGATCATGTAACTTGGATGGATGATTACCATGGATAATTCTTATATGGTCAGCATGCATCTGGCCATACACATCTGCACTCTAGTTTTCTGCAACTATGAAATCACTAGATTGCCGTAAAACTCCTCGAGTTCATCATGTTCTTTACTGTCAATACTGCCTCTACCCAGTCGCGCCAGTGGACTGGATTGTAGCCTGGGATGGGGCTTTCTATTTAGAGTTGAGAGATACAGTGCAGAAGCAGGTTGTTCGCCCCACTGATTCCACGGCAACTAATGATGCATGTACACTAGCACTATCCTACACACTAGGAACAATTTTACAATTTTTACCAAAGCCAATTAACCTACACACCTGCACATCTTTGAAATGTGGGCGGATACCATATCACCCGGAGTAAACCCAAGCAGTCACGGAGAACGTCCAAACTCCATACAGACAGCACCCATAGTCAGGATCGAAGCCGGGTCTCTGGCGCTATAAGGCAGTAACTACAGCTGCGCCACCATGCCGCCCAAGTTCTAAGGTGAGAATTATTGGGTTTGATCTCCCTGGAACAGAACATTCAAAATGGGATACAAGAAAAGAGAAATCTTAGGATATATATGCAAGATTCAGTGAACATGGCAGAACACTGAGAAAAAGCTCAAATGTGATGAAATAAGTTTGGAGACCAAAAATGAGGGGAGACATGAGAAACTTAGAAAACACTGATTCAAACACCACTGGAACCTTGTGCCTAATTCTGGGCATCACCATCCAGGAAAGATTTGAAGAGTTTGGGGAGGGTGCAAAAAAATATTTAGCTAAATGATTCCAGGAATTAAAAAAGTTGCAGGTCGATAGCTGGACGAAACAAGCTGGGACATTATTTTCAGACAGTAGAAGGTTGCAAGGAAATCCAGAAAATTGATGAAAATTATAAAGAATAAAATTATAAAAGAGAGAAACTGTTCCTATTAACATAGTGTCCAGAGCTATGGCATACAGAAAGGAGATGATTAGCAGCAGAGCCAAAAGAGAAATGGAAAAAAAAACTTTTGCACACAGTGTGACTAAGTGCCACCTGAGGTCGTAGTGGAGGTAGATTCAGAAGGATGCTGGATGACTGCAGCAGCAAGCAAGAATTTCATTGTCCTATCTGGGACACATGACAATAAAATTCTCTTGACTCATGACTGGATGAGAGAAAATAAATTGGGGAAATGGATGAGGGGAGAGTGCGTGGGATGATGTCAGCTGGATTGTCCTTGCACGGAGATGGTACAGACCCAAAGGACCAAATGTCCTTGTTTTAACACTAAACCATTACGAGGTTTAAAAAAACTGCTGGAAGCTAGTGGAATGATGATGTGTTGGATGTGGAAGCTGGTAGGGTGAAGGTAAGTATCAAGGAACTCTGTTTCTGTTCTATCTGGGGGGAGGTGGGGGGCAAGAGCCGAAGTCTTGGAAATGGCAGAAGTGTGTGACGTTCCATCAACTATGGCAGAGGAGAGTCACGTTTCCTGAAAAAGGAAGACATTTTAATGAATGAATCCTGGAATGAAAAACTTCATCCTGTAAACCAAATCCGTGGAAATGGAGAAACTGAGGGAAAGGGATGGTGGCCACACAAGAGACTGCAGATGCTTGTTTAGAAAAAAAGACACAAGGTGCTGGAGTAACTCAGCAGGTCAGGCAGCATCTCTGCGGAACATGAATAGTGTTTTGGCTCGGGACTCTTTTACGGACTAAATGTGGTGGGATTTTGGTGGGGGGGGGGGAGAAGAGAAGGTGAAAGAGAGGTATGGGTAGGCCAAGGCCAAGCATGTGATAGGTGGATACAGGTGAGGGAGATGGTGTGTCTTTACAGGAGACAGAGTGGGAGGAGTGCAGTTAAAGTAACTGTGAGAGTTGATGCATTTTCAATAAATGTCAGCCTATAGTTTGTCGCTCAGATGGAGACAGAGAGATTCAGGAAGAGTTCCACCATTGCATTGATGTTGTGACAATTTCCTTCCCTGAAGAACAGGGCTTCATCACGTTCCAGTTATTCTGTTACATTTCTATGGGCCAATAATGAGTGATTAATGGTGCAGTCTATCGCAGAAAACAATGAAAGGTGACCTTCAATCAGTAAGGCACGCTGCAGCTGAAAGACTAAAAGAAAGTGATTGTGCAAAAGAATGCTTGCGTTCAACCAAAGCTCAACAAATATTTTAAGGAAAAGAAAGGGGATAAAGCATTCCCAAAGTACAGAGGCAGATTGCATTCTGAATAGGCTTCGCTGAGCACAGTGTATTTATTTGGCAAGACTTTCGATTTTGAATCATGAAAGTTTGCAGCACAGATGGAAAACACTGGCTCATTGTATTTGGGACGATGCTCTGCAAACACGATTCAGTTAATTCCACCTCCCCATCAATTCTAAAACCTCTTTCCTCTCCAATACTCGTACCCACTCATCTTCAAAGCTATGAATGATATTGTTTCCATCACTATTTCTGCTAAAGTAGCAGAAGGATCAAAATTAAAGGATTAATGACTTTCTGGAGCTTGAGAACTGTTGATCCGGGTTCAACAACAACTTCTTCCCATTAAACCATCAGGTTCTTGAACCACCTCGCCCAATCTTAACCAAAACCTTGTGTCAACCACCTCAACCCTACTGAATTGCTATGAATTTTGCACTACTAATGTTGCTGTAAATACTGGAATGGTCCTTGTAAAGCAGCAGTAAGAATTTCATTGTTGCAGTTTATATAAGTAATAAGTTTAAGTTTATTGGCCAAGTATGTAAATTTGCCTTGGTGCTCTGTTCGCAAGTAACAACATGACATACAGTAAACAATTAAGAATAAAACATAAAACATTAAGAATAAAACATTATAGTTTAAACATGTGAATGAAATAAAATACCAGAGTAAAAAGAGGCTACAGACTTTGGGCTATTGAGTAGAGCTACTGCTCGTTGAAAAATAGCTGTGTTTATGTCTGGCTGTGGTGCCTTTGACAGTCCAGATTTGCCTTCCAGAGGGAAGTGCTTCAAATGTTTGTGGCCAGAGTCAGAGGGGTCAGAGATGATCTTACCCGTTCACTTCCTGGCCCTTGCAGTGTACAGTTCGTCAATGGGGGGAAGGTTGCAGCCAACAACCTTCTCAGCAGATCTAAAGATTCGCTGCAGCCTTCGGATGTCGTGCTTGGTGCCTAAGCCAAACCAGACCAGGATGAAGAAGGTTAGGACAGACTCTACAATGGCAGTATTGAATTGGACCATCATTGTCTGTGTCAGATTGTGTTTACTCAACTGTCGCAGGAAGTACATCCTCTGCTGTGCTGTGGAGTCCCCACAATGATTGTGGTTCCCCCATTTAAGGTCCTTGGGGATGATGGTTCCAAGTAACTTAAAAGACTCCGCCGATGTGACTGTGGTGTTGTTGATGGGGAGGGGAGCTCTCCTAAAGTCTACTATCAATTCCACGGTCATAAGAGCATTGAGCTCCAGGTTGTTACAAAGGCACCAGGACGTCGACTGTGTCACTTCCCGTCTGTAGGCAGATTCTTCCCCATTGTGGATCAGTCCAATCAGGGTTGTGCCATCCACAAACTTGAGAAGCTTGACAGAGGAGTCTGTGGAGGTGCAGTCTTTGGTATAGAGAGAGTAAAGGAGAGGGGAGAGTACACAGCCTTGCGGTGCTCCTATGCTGAGGGTCTGCGGGTCCGAGATGTGCTTTCCCAGCCTCACATGCTACTTCCTGTCTGTCAGGAAGTTTGTGATCCACTGACTGAGGGGTTCAGGCACAGTCAACTGGGAGAGTTTAGAGTGTAATAGCTCTGGCACAATGGTGTTGAATGCAGAGCTAAAATCCACCAACAAAATCCTTGCATATGTCCCCTGGTGATCTAGGTGCTGGCGTGGTATGCAAACTATAGAGGGTCCAGCAGGGGGGTTCTGATATTTTTCAGCTGGGCCAGCATGTCTTTCAAGGGTCTCTATGACTACAAAGGTCAGTGCGACAGGCCTGTATTCATTAAGACCAGTTATCCTTGTCGTTTTGGGTACTGGGACAATAGTGGAGACTTTGATACAGGCAGGGACCGTACAGGTTTGCAGGGTTGAAAATGTCTGTGTAGACTGGTGCCAGTTGTTCGGCACATAGCTTGAGGGTAGAGGGGGAAACATTGTCCGGTCCTGGAGATATCCGGCTTTTCTATCTTCTGAATAGCTGCTCCACCTCCTCAATTTCTACTGTTGGTGATGGAGAAGTAGCCAGATTAATGTTGGGCAACAAGGAGGGGGTGGGTAGTTAACAAGGGCCCAGTCGTTGCAGATTAGAGTCAGGCTGTATGTGGGTGTGAAGTGGTGATTGGAGAGAGGTGGGTGGGAAAAGGCCCAGTCTTTGCAGACTGGAGTCAGGCACTTGATTTTCCCGCTGCCTCTGCTTAGTGGTCTGCTCTATGTAGTTGAAAGCCAGCCAGTTGCAGCGCATTGTCTGGGGTCAACTCACACAGCCAGGTCTCGGTGAAGTACAGGGCAGCGGCATGAGAGAAATCCTTGTTTGTCTGGCGCAGGAGTTGCAGCTTGTACACTTTGTTGTTGAGAGAACGTATATTTGCAAGGAATATATTCGGGAGCAGTGTGCTTTATCCTCGTCGCCGGAGTTGGGTGAGTGCTTCAGAATGCTTCCCATGGGTCCTCCTCCATCTTAAGACCTCGAACAGTAAGACAGCAATAGCCCTGCCGACGAGTACGTCCAAATAAACCAGCGAATGGGAGAAATTCGGAACGATGTTTGGAGAAGATTACAGAGAAGATCTTGCTGAGAAGATTACGGAGAGTCGGTCTGTCAAGGAGGACTCTTTCTAACCTCTACAGGTGCACAGTAGAGAGCATGCTGACCGGTTGCATCGTGGCTTGGTTCGGCAACTTGAGCGCCCTGGAGAGGAAAAGACTACAAAAAGGAGTAAACACTGCCCAGTCCATCATTGGCTCTGACCTCCCTTCCGTCGAGGGGATCTATCGCAGTCGCTGTCTCAAAAAGGCTGGCAGCATCATCAAGGACCCACACCATTCTGGCCACACACTCATCTCCCTGCTACCTTCAGGTAGAAAGTACAGGAGCCTGAGGACTGCAACGACCAGGTTCAGGAATAGCTACTTCCCCACAGCCATCAGGCTATTAAACTTGGTTCGGCCAAACCTCTGAACATTAATGCCCCTTTATCTGTTATTTGCACTTTATCAATTTATTCATTCATGTGTGTATTTACGTATATAATGGTATATGGACACACTGATCTGTTTTGTAGTCAATGCCTATTCTGTTGTGCTAAGCAAAGCAAGAATTTCATTGTCCTGTCAGGGACACATGACAATAAATTCTTTTGCCTCTTTGACTTTGAGGTACCGTATGTCTGATGTTAATGAGTACCTCTCTCATGAAAGTGATCTTTGTGGGATTTTCACAGACGACACAAACGAACAAACACATACAAAACAGCAAGGAGCAGTACACCGTGTTAGCCATCGTCAGTGCCAGTCAGAAGCATATGACAAATAAACACCTCTTGACTTCATTTTGACTTCAGGTTACTGATTCAGTGGCTGGTTGCTGTATTATTTTGCTACGTGTCTTATCTCATGATTTTTGAGCGTCTTTTGTGATTTTCTCTTTATCTTTTCTATTCTTTTCTGAAAAGGGCTGCTTTAACTTGTGCTGTGTAACCAATTTTCAGATCTCAATTTGCTTTCTTCCTTTGCTTTTATATTATATTACCCTCCAGAGCCACTTGACTGACTGACTAACTCAATAAATGGCAACAGGTAACATTCAGATTATAGTTTGCCTGGTATTGATTCCCTTAAGTAGAGGGATATTGCATTTGACACATGGCATTTACGTCTCCACCACTCCACCCCCCCCCCCCCCCCCACCACCAATCAACTCCATCTATACTTCACACTGATGATGGAATGAAGAATCACACATACCGTGGTTATTCTCTCTTGTCCCCTCTCCCATTGGGGTGGAGATACAAAAGCTTGAAAACACATTCCATCAGATTCAAGAACAACTTCTTCCCCACTGTTATCACAGTCTTGAACAGACCTCTCATATCCATGGGATGCATTCCCAATCTAAAATTCTACCTTGTTGCAACAATGCACATTTTTGTAGCTGCACTTTTACAGTAACAGAAACACTATTTTTAGTTTAAAAAAGCTATACTTCCAAAGTGCAGTTCCTTGGTCTGGTGTTGAGGGCAAGGTTCTTGTTCTGGCACCATTTGATCAGTCAATCGCTCTCCCTCCTATACTCAGACTCATCATCATCTGTAATTTATTCAACAATGGTAGTGTCATTGTTGAGCATGAAGATGATGTCCAGCTATATAGTCCTGAGTATAGAGTAGGTAAAACAGGGGGCTGAGCATGCAGCCTTGATGTCCTCCTGTGCTGATGGTTATTCAAGAGGGACTGCTGCTGCCAATTCATACAGGTTACTAGAACTAAACAGTTCAATTTCATATCAATCTGTCACAGTAATTTTATTATGTTAAAATTAAAAAAAAAAATTAATTACTGTTCAAGGAGCAGATAATTGTATAAGTAATAAATTACCACCATTTTGACGTTAGACAAAAGGCTGAATAACAATTAGATTCAAGGACTTTTCCAGCTCACCAATCATAAGCCTTTGATCACTTGTTTTCACCTCTCCCCTTGACTCCATTCAAGGACCCAAGCAGTCTTTCCAGGTGCAGCAGAGGTTCACCTGCACCTCCTCCAACCTCATCTATTGCATCCGCTGTTCTGGTGTCAGCTGCTCTACATCGGTGAGACCAAGCGTAGGCATGGCGATCGCTTTGCCCAATACCTCCGCTTGGTTCACAATCACCAACCTGATCTCCCGGTGGCTCAGCACTTCAACTCCCCCTCCCATTCAGAATCCGACCTTTCTGTCCTGGGCCTCCTCCATGGCTAGAGTGAGGCCCACCGTAAATTGGAGGAACAGCACCTCATATTTCACTTGGGCAGTTCACACCCCTGCGGTATGAACATTGACTTCTCCAATTTCAGATAGTCCCTGCTTTCTCCTCCCCTTCCCAGCTCTCCCTCAGCCCACTGTCTTCGCCTCTTCCTTTCTTCATCCCCCCCTCCCCACCCACCCCCTCACGTCAGTCTGAGCAAGAGTCACGAACCGAAACGTTGCCAATTTCCTTCGCTCCATAGATGCTGCCTCGCCCGCTGAGTTTCTCCAGCATTTTTTTCTACCCACTTGTTTTCAGTTGTTCTTTTGTCTGTACTCTTGCTCTAAAAATCCTTGCTTTCCATATGTGTATCCTCACAAGCAGTACTCCATTTGCATACATTGAAGGCAGCACAGCAGCGCAGTGGTAGAGTCGCTGCCTTACAGAAGCAGAGACCTGTGTTCAATCCTAACTGTGGGTGTTATCTGCACCGAGTTTGTACATTCTCCCTGTTACAGCATGGGTTTCCTCCTGCTACACCGGATTCGTCCCACATTCCAAAGATGTACAAGCTTGTAGGTTAATTGGGTTCTGTAAATAGTCCATAATGTGCAGGATCGAACTAGTGTGTATGGGTATCGCTGCTCAGTGCAGACTCGATGGACCAAAGGGCCTGTTTCCACGCTGTATGTCTGAACTAAAAAGAATTCAACATTGCCATTCTACCCTCCCATTAATTGGGCTTCTCTAGTCTTCCTGCTGTTTAATTGTCATATTGCTATCTAGTCTTTTGTTTGTGTCAATAAAACACGCTGTGCCAACGCAAACTCCCATGGATGTAGCAATAAAGCATGTGATGAGGCATTCAATCAGATTAGCCAAGCCATCTTTTGTTGGAAACAGTGGTTTATCTTTGCTTCTTTTGAAAACATAATATTTTCATGCCAAGATATTGTGGCTTTGATTCATAATTGAAGTCTTGCAAGTGTTTGTCTTGCAAATTCCTCAAAAAATACAAACAATGGAAAATAGAAGAAAACTTTGCATCAACATTGCTTAAAGTTCCTATTGGATAGGTAAGGTCCAACATGAAGGGGGAAGCAAAGAGGGTATGGAAAGGTTTTCCATTGTTTATCTCCAACCTCATCCTTGAATCCATCATTCCAGTCGTTACCATTCCAATTATTCTGTATTAACTACATTCAACAGACTTAGCTTCAGAATACTGTACCAGCTTGGAGATGCTGCAGACTGAAGCCTGTAGGAAAACATGCACAAAAAATAATGGAGCATAGATTGGTTGGCCCAGAGGGACAGTGTTCAGAGTTTGTGGTCTGTGAGGTGTGTCCAGAAATAGAAGACCGCATTGTTGCATAGCGATTGAAGTCTTTGATATGCTTGGAGATATAAGCCAAATGTGAAGTGTGCACATAGTCTCAATGGACAGGGTAGAGTAAGTGCTAGCATGTCCTGAGATCGAGGAGTTGACAGACACTATGATAGTGGTGGGGGGAAAGGGGGGTGTGGGGTGTAATTTGGGTGTTGGTGCTCTGGGATAGGGATCTAGCCAGGGACGCACCTCAACGAGTTCTATGCCCCCTGTGATGCAGAAGAATGTGATGAAGGGTCCCAACCTAAAACATAATTTTTCCATGTTCTCCAGGGATGCTGTCTGTCCTGTTTAGTAATTCCAGTATTTGGTCTTTTTTTGTAAACCAGCATCTCCAGTTCCTTGTTACTACCCAGAGGTTAGGTTTGAACCTGGATTCTTGGCACAGTGAGATAGCAGGTCTACTAGTTGCACTACTGTGTCCACACACATCGAATTAAGGTGAAAGGGGAAACATTTGAAGGAGCCCAAAAGGGCAAGCTTTCAGACAGAAGATGGTAGGTGTATGGAACTAACTGCCAGAGGAGGTAGAAGAGGGTGGAAGAATATAAGATGGTCCTGGAAACATGGTGTATAATGTCATGGTGAAATCTTAAATTCTTTCACTCTTGTGTTTAAGATTTTTACTGAACAGTATGCAAAAAAAGAATTTTGCCGTGCATGCGACAATAAAGTACCATTGAACCTTTGAGATTTTATTGTGACGTTTGAAATTCTACACATGTACTTGAATTTAAATGACACAAATTTTCATCTCTGACTGCACCAAAAATTCTAACTGCAAATTGACTTTTGGGTGTTGGATTGCATCAACCAATTTCCTACAATATAGTCCGTCAAAAAGGAAGGAGAGAGCAAGCAGGAATCTATTTTATTTTAAGAAGATAGATACAAAGTGTTGGAGTAACTCAGCGAGTCAGGCAGCATGTCTCCAGAAAAAGGATGTGTGAAGTTTCAGGTCAGGTCTTGGGAAAGGTCCCGACTTGAAACGTCACCCATTCTTTTTCTCGAGAGATGCTGCCTGACCAGCTGAGTTATTCAAGCACATTGAGTCTATCTTTGAGATAAACCAGCATCTGCAGTTCTTTGTTTCTGCATCTATTTTTCTTTTTGTATTTGTTTAGGGATTGGCATTCATCAGATTGCCAAGGGTCATTTCCTTGCGCTCTGAATAACAATAACTCAGGTCCACTTGAGAGGTTAAGGGAGGTGAAAGACTCATGGACTGCTGGTCTCATAAAAGCAACATTGAAATAGTGTGGAACATCAGACTGGATTATTCAATAGCAAAATATAGCAGGCACTTTTTATCTGAATCTGAAATAAAAATAGATTAGGCTCAGCAATGCAGATATCGATAGAATATCTGCAGCGAGAGAAAAACATTGCCACTGTTTCAACTTGACATTTCAATGTTCGATCACATTTACAAGTCTTTGAATGGGGCTATGATCTGGCATTCATCTATCTGAGAGATAAATTGACTATTGCTGAGGAACAGCTGAAATCACACCAGTGAGTCAGATCTGAGACAGAACATAAATATCCTAGTTGAACTAACTGAAAGGTAGGAACAGCAGGATGTTTAGACCTTCAGGCGTGTACTGTTATTTAAGAGAGCAATTGGTGTTCTGTGACCATATATCCAGAGTTCTCCCTTCATTCTCAGGGAGAGTATCATTCTCCCTTCCATTATTTTTTTTCCCGCTCGCCTCCTGCAATCAGTCTGAAGAGTGGTCCCAACCCAAATCTTCACCTGTCCATTTTCTCCAGAGATGCATCCTGACCTGTTGAGTTGCTCCATAATTTTGTGTCTATCCATGGTACAAACCAGCTTCTGTATTTCATTGTTATTACATTTGGATGTCATACTTTTGATTATACTCGGGGTGGCAAAGTGGCATAGGGGTGCTGTGCAGTGGCATATCGGCAAAGCTGCTGCCTGACAGCACCAGACACCAAGGTTGGATTCTGATTACAAGTACTGTCTGCATGGAGTTTGTAGTTTCTCCCTGTGACTGCGTGGGTTTTCTCGGGGTGCTCCGGTTTCCTCCCACATTCCAAAGATGTACAGATTTGTCTGTTAATTGGCTTTGGTAAAATTGTAAATTATCCTCGGTGAGTAGGATAGTGTTTGGTGCAGACTTGGTGGGCCGAAGAGCCTATTGATGCACTGTATCTCTAAAAGCCTCTCAAAAACCCCTAAAAATTAGCATAAATCTTTTCAATGTAATTAATTTAGCACACATGCCTCAATTAGAAGTTGGTTC
The DNA here is from genome assembly GCA_963514005.1 of Raja brachyura. The sequence goes on from OY740784.1 coordinate 66,374,968, forward strand.
TGAGTTATTGCTGCCTGTGCTGCATTGCACAGCAATGCAAAATCTCAGAAAATCTCAGAGTGATACCATGGCATAACAGATGGAGCGCGTCTCTCGGGACAGCCTCCACTCTCCCACGGCCACAGCCGCCCTTCGCCCCATCTCCTGCGTGCAGCCGCACTGTGACGGGTTATGTTTCGGTCGGATGATGGCGATGGTCGACATTGCTGCCAGTAGTCGGACCCCCAGATTGCTCGCGGTCTGGATTAATGCGCCGGAACGGCTGCTGAGCCAGGGTCGCCCCCGAAACAGCTCCAGCAATGAGCTGGATATTCCCGCCGTCAAAGAGTGGTGGCGGCTGCAGTCACCTGCCGCCCCTGACCAACTTGCAGCGGTAACGCCAGCAGCTTTGTACCCTTTCGGCTATTTGGCGTTTCCGTTCGTTTATTTGGCTTCCACTTCTTTGCTTCGGCTTCTCATCCTTCGATGCCACGTCTGGATACCGCTAAATTCAGTATGAGATTCACCTGTGGCCACATAAGTTAGGAATCTGCAGTATGACAAGAACAATAATGTTAAGGGGATGGCCTCAAGACCAGATCCTAATTTGTGCATCAGTCTCTCATCCAGCATCATATCTATGGTCAGATTTCTGGAATGTCCTACCTAACAGTAGAATTATCACTGATGTTGTTCTACCTGAGAGAAAGACACACCGAACATTGAGTACCATGTATATAACTATGTCATTGTTGTCCACATATAATGAGCTGATAATTCACAACTTCAATGACCCGCGTTTAATCCTGATCATCATTGCTGTTTTGTGTAGAGTATGGGCATTCTTTCTGTCACTGCATGGGTTCTCTGTTGTCTCCCACATCCCAAAACATGCTGGTTGATGGATTAATTAGCAGTTGTAAATTGTCCCTAATGTAGTTTGGGTGGGAACATACATGGTAATATGGAAATCTGCGAGTTGGCATGGATTTGATGGGCTATATGGTCCATTTCTATGTTGGAAAGAAAAAATGAAACATAAAAATGATTGCCAGTTCACTTCAAACAAACAAGTTCTGATGAAAAGAAAAAATATATAACTTCAGTAAACTTCATCCATTTCTTTGAAGGCAAAATAAAAGACCAGGGGAAATTTTACATTATGTTGTGCAATATCAAATTTAAAAAATAACATTTTAAGCTAAATGGTCTCTTGAAACCATGTAAGAACATTTTCAAGGACTAAAAAATATAAGTATTTGTTGGAGGAATTTTTCTTTCTGCATTTGTGTAATTATCTATAAATTTTAACACATTTCCTTGAAAAGAACATCACCTACATAAATCATACAGCATGGTTTATCATAGAGGGATAGGTTAGACTGCATTAGCAACGTTCCTTAATAAATATGCATATATACATGTTTTATTTCATTAAAGAACGGATGTAAAAAAAAAAGGGCATTGCCTTCAAGCCATAGTTTTGGTAATATGTGATGTATTCTGGAAAAAAATCATGCTATTACCACCACTTAAACCTATTTACAATAATCAGATTCTTCTTTCTTCCTTTGTATCAAACTATTTCCCAGTTGTGCAGCAAAGCTATCTTGGGAATTATGTATTATAAACCTTGTTCAACTGTACGTTTGGGAACATAGTGATACCATTGTCTCCAAAATGCTTTGCGTTGAGAAGTAATGGGCCTTTTATTGGAAAAATGCCATGTCCTAAGTTAGGTTTTTCTACAACATGACACCATGTGTTCTGCATTCTTGGATCTTGATTTTATTTTGCTGAATAAACTGTTGATTTCGGAATGAAGATGGCAAAGTTCCCTCTTAGACTTTTGCAGTGGGACCATTTATTCAAATCCAATCCCTATTTGTAGCTTATTCAGATAAGAGAGCATAATGTGCTGAGGGTACATTTGGTAACATTCACGAGGCAGGTGGTACAGTTCAGATTAGATTTGAAGATGTGAGAAGGGCACATTCAGTCCTTTGAGACAGTGCTGCCAATAAATTTTTCTTCTCAGAACGTATATTGTTTATTTGTCATATCCCTCTTTGTCGTGTGCCAAGCCAATACCTTCTAAAAATGCTTTCACACTGTATTCACAATAGAAGACTGTGGACAAATTTTGGATATGCTTATTTTGGCTCCAAAATCAATGACATACGTCGAGGTCAATAAAGCATCTGTTTGTAAGAAACGGAAGTAATTGAATATTTAAAGGGCAAAGCACAAATTCTTAGATTATATAGAGTTGTTCGGCATAGAAATGGGTCCATTGGCGCACAGCATCTATGCTGAATAACATGCCTAACTATACTAATCCCACTGATCTTTTAATTCCATATCATTCTGTTTGTTGCTCATTTAAGTATCTGTCTAGAAGCCTCTCAAAAGTTGTGACTGTTCCTATGACCACCACCGTACATGGACCTCCTGCATCAAAGATAGACACAAAATGCTGAAATGACTCAGCGGGTCAGGCAACATCTTTGGAGAGAAGGAATAGGTAAGGTTTCAGATGGGAACCCCTTTTTCAGACTGTTTTGAGTCTGAGTTAGGGTTCCGACCCAAAACGTCACCTATTCCTTTTCTCTAGAGATGCGGCTTGACCCACTGAGTTACTCCAGCATTTTGTGTCTATCCTCAGTATAAACCAGCATCTGAAGTTCCTTTCTATGCATCCCTCCTGTATCATTTTATCAGCTTCACTTTGTACAATTAATTTTCTTTTGCCCTTGCCCTACCTCGAGTTATTTTTTGGCAAGATGGTGTGGAGGGACATCAGTTCATAAGGTACCTATTGATAGCACAGGCAATATCCAAAGACACTGAAGAAAAATAAGGAAAAACAGGAGTGGAAAATGAACCAGGGTGCCAACTCTGAGAGTGAAAGATCAGAGAAAGCACACGATGATTTTATGGAAAAGAGTTCCTGAATGTTACGATTAAAGTAATAAAAAGAAATGCACTTCATTTTTTCCCACCATTGTTGGGCTAAAGAGTGAGGAGATGGACAAAAAGCATGAAATTACATTCAAAATATTCTGGGTAGAACACAGGACCGAGAAAGATTCCAAGGCAAGTCAGTGGATAAATTTAGGCCAGAGAATTTTAAATTTATGGTACTGACAAGATAAGTTAATCATCCCTTTCAGATGCAACTCGTAAAGTGCCTGTAATGTAATGTAAATGCCAGCGCCCCTTGAGGCCAGGAGTAGAAGCTGACGAGTGTGCCTGTGCCTCGTGACTAAGGTCAAGTGACCTTCTAGAAGTTTCTGTTAGTGTCGGAAATAAACACTTCTTGCAAGATGTCATCGGTGTTGGACCTGTATTCATTGTGCTAGCCACAACAGGGTCATACAGCAAACATAACATGGTGTCACAATAAAAAATGGAGGGACTCAAGCCACCGAGAACACTCTCCATGCAAGAAGAAGAAGAATGAGCGACTGCGGGCTGAAAAAGAAGAAGAATGCTCGGAGCGATCTGAGGACGGTCAACTAGTCCCAATGCTCGGTCAGAGAAAGAAAAGCAGGTCACAGTCCAAGTCAAAGAGCAAGAAGAAAGAAGCAAGAAGAAGAGCAAGACTCGAAAGCAGCGGAGGGCCGGCCGATCATGGCTTCCGCGAGGAGAAGCCCACCCAACCACCCGCGTGACAGACGATCGGACGGGGGAGAAGGAGAGAGGTTCGCCCCCCCCCCCCCCGTGATGGCCAGTGATCGCCAGGTGGGATTGGGATCACCAGCGAGGAAAAGGTGTCACGATTCCCCAAGTCCCCACGATCAACCGAGGAATCGCAGGTCTCCATAGACGGCCTCTCCCAGAGGGAGTAATGGCTGCCATGGCCACCTTCCCATCTGTGTGCCAATAACGACCGCCGCCATGTTCTAGGACTTCAAGGAGCCCAGCGGAGTGAGCAGCATAACCTGAGCAGCAGTTTAAAAACGCTAAGTGACAAATTTAAAGAAGTAAAAGTTAAGAAGCAAAGAAGTACAGATGATTTGCCGAAGTTTATGCAGGAAACAAAAGAGTAAAAACATTGCTTTGAAAGTTAAGTTGGATGAAGTTGGATGAGTTTCTAGGTTTTTAGGTTAAAATGGAAAACAGCAGCACTCTTAATTGATGCTAATGTAAAACTTTATGTGGATATTAAAACGAATACGAAAGAGCATTAAAGGAAAATATATGGGAAATGTACAAATGTTCTGCTGAATTAAATTAAGCCAAATCTAAATGGCTTTAATTGTACTGCATTTTCATTTGTATGCCATGGACGTACACGTAAATAAAGCCCCAAAGTTGAAGGGGGAGATGTAATGTTTGCATTTGTCATTAATATTAGTATTGGAAAATAGTTTGTTATCCACATTAAATTGATTAAAGGTTACATTTATTTGTATTGAAAAAAATGTGACCCCAAAGTTGAAGGGGGAGATGTAATGTAAATAAAGTTGTAAGGGGGAGATGTAATGTAATGTAAATGCCAGCGGCGCTTGAGGCCAGGAGTAGAAGCTGGCAAGTGTGTCTTTGCCTCATGACTGAGGTCAAGTGACCTTCTAGAAGTTTCTGTTAGTGTTGGAAATAAACACTTCTTACAAGATGTCGTCGGTGTCGGACGTGCATTCATTGTGCTAGCCACAACAGTGGGCAAACATAACAGTGCCATTGTTATATTTCTAATTAATTTTACCACTCTGACTAAATAGGAGTGATACAGCATGGAAACCGGCCCTTCAACCCAACTTGCTCACACTGACCAACATGCTCCATCTGCACTTGTCTCATCTGGCTGTGTTCGGCCCATATCCCTCTCAACCTATCCATCTACCTATTCAAATGTTCCTTAAATGTTGTGGTAGTCTTAACTACCTTCTCTGACGGCTTGTTCCACATATCCACCATCCTTTGTGTAAAAACATTTTAAAAGGTTCCTATTAAATCTATCCTCCCTCGCCTTAAACTATGTCTTCTGATTCATGATTCCCCTCATCTAGGTAAGAGGCTGTGCATTTACCCTATCTATTCCTCTCATGATCTTATACTCCTCTATAAGATCACCCCTTATCCTCCTGCACTCCAAGGAAAAGTGTTCTAGTCTGCTCAGGCCCTTGAGTCCTGCCAATAACATCTTCTCTATACCCTTTCCAACTTAACACCATCGTTGCTCCTCAAGCTTACTCATTAATCTCAGCATCTTGCCTGTGATTAATTTCTTTACAAGGATTTGGAATGCCAAAGGGAAGTAGTGAATACATATCTCATGCCCCCCTAGACGAGTTTAGGGATTACACAGAGTAAAAATTTCCAGTCAGCCACCAATATTAAATTTCAGTCTAATGTTAGCTGCAGACAAGTATTAGGCTGAGCATGGTTACTGAAAGACTGTGACTGGAAACCTGGATCTGAGTTTGGTACTTTTTTTGTAGCATCTCAAGGAGAGCACTGATCAATAAATCACTGATGTGCAAGATCACTGGCTCCAGACTCTTGGCAGTGAAAACAATATTGCCACTGAGACTTGAGAATCCATTGAGGATAGAATGGCTCCACAGATTTTGTATCCAAATATTGCTGAGATAAAAACAATCTTCATAGTATTGAATTTGGTTGGATATTTTTATACATCCTTGTGCTTGTTTTATATAATGCTCCAAAAGTATTATTTCTGTAAATATTTAATATTCTGCATAAAAATTAAAAAAATCCACATTCACTGAACATTCAGTCAAATAACTTCTGAATAAATGTTTCTTTTTAACTGTTTTACTACTTCTCCCAAGCACTTTCTTAGGTCCTTTGGGACAATTGATTTGCCTAACTAAGGTGATGGCAATGCCAAATTACAGTAATCACTGTAATCAGTCGATATTAATATGCCTTTTTTATTCTCCTCTCTTTAAAATTATTATTCTGTGAGAAAAACGGGTTCCACAAAATAGCACCTAAACCACTCAAATTACTGGATTACAGTATGATATTCAAATCAATTTGTTCAGCAGAATACATGTTCAAATTGGTTGATTTTCTTCTATGTTGAGAGTGTGCTGTTTTTTAAACATTGACCTTGAGTGAGCTGCACCATTGAAGGATGAAGCAGAATCATGATTGTGTGCAAAGATTTCCATCTTTTGGAGGTAAACTAAAAAAAGCCCCCAAACTGTTTTTATGTTTAATGTTAAATTCTATAATGTGGTATTTATTTTATTTGTCTGCTGCAATGGCAACTCAAATTTCACAACATCGTATGTGACAATAAATGTCCTTTGACCTTTGTCCTTTAAGCCATTATGTATAGTTTGAGTGCGCCTCTTCAATATCAGAGCCATGTAGGTAAAAATCCAAACAACAATCGCACACCCAAGCTCTTCCTCCAAAAAATAGTTTTCTTACAGTGTAAATCTAAGGATCCTTAATAAGTACCTAAACCCCCAACCAAAAAATGATTGCATGGAAACTTGTGCAAAAGAAAATCTGCTGGAGGAACTCAGCGGGCCAGGCAACATTTGAGGGAGAAATAGGACAGACAATGTTTTGAGTCAGGACCCTTCTTCAGACTGATAGAGTACAGGGGAGAAAGCTGGTAGAAAGTGGTGAGAAGAGGGGTGGGGCAAGAGTAAGTGGTAGGTGTATCCAGGTGAGGAAGGGCTGATTGATAGATGAGCGAGGTGGGGGAAAGAAGTGTGAGGAGCGTAGAGACTTTAGATGCAAGAATCAAATTGGCAAAATTGTAAAAATATTATTTGTTTGAAATATGAAAAAATAAAAACAAATTCAATATGGGACCAATTTAATATCAATGAATGGTTCATAGTCGTTGCCAACTCCATTGGCTGAAGGAACTGTTTCCATGCTGTATTTCTCCATGACTCTGGCTATTGTTGTACATCCCTATTCAGTTCCATTGACCTTAGATCATTTTATGATTAGATCTCTATATGTTGCAAGAAGATCTTATTGATATCAAATATGCCACCAGTTTGCAAAATAAATCTGGTTCAGACTCGCTCAGTTGTAAGGACAAAGATGAGTTTGGTAGAGAAGTGACAGGGACTAGAGGGTTTGGCTTAAATCTTCACAGTTTTAATTGGAGGACATTTCTATCTTTCCAGTCCATGTGGAGTTGGCAAACTGCTTTTGGATTATATTTAAATTTGAGTTTAGGTTTATTATTGCCATGTGTACTGAGGTACAGAGAAAATAATTGTTTTGCATGTTATCTAATCAAGTCGTATAATTGTAACGTACACAAATACAATCAAACCAAGCTCACAGTACAATACGTAGTGTGAAGAGAAAAATGCCATTGAGAAGAAACATGCAGGTGTGAAACAGTAGGGAGCCAAGGATGCTTCGCTGGGGGAATATTGGAACTAACACTGAGAGACAAGAAAGAGGCTAATTCAGGTAATTCTTTGGATTCACTTGGATAATTAACAATGGACACAGTGAATTGCAGCCCTGCCCAATAGGGTGACTGGCTTTGGAATGGAATTATAGAGTACTCTGTATTAAAGAGTCCAGGAAAATCAAGATAACTTGGATAGAGTAAGCCTGTGATTTTGGTAGGAGTGTCATGGTTATAACCAGATTGGTGAGATTCACATGGACTTCTGAGAAACGTAGATACATATTTAGGAGTGAGCATATGTCACAACCTTTGATAAGAAAACTAAGATTGCTGTTAGATAGTTAATACTATGGGTTAGTATTTTTACTGTCTGAGTTAGACAGTTAATACTACGGGTTAGTATTAGGACATTCATGGAAGAGGGGGACAGTTTCCGAGAAGAACTGTTCACAGGCAAAATGGTTGATTGACACATTTATTGAAGGCATATGGATTCTGACATGCAAGCAAGAAAAGAAAATATTTGATGTTGACAACTGAACATAAGATATGTTCAACTGTACAATATGTTGATTCAACCATATTTGCAATATTGTGTCTAGTTTTGGTCACCTTACCATTAAGCTGGCAAAAGTGCAAAAGCGATTTACGAGGATCTTGCCAGGACCCGAAGAACTGAGTTATAGGGAGAGGCGAGGACTTCACAATCCCAATCACAATAATACTTTATTAGCCAAGTATGTTTTGCAACATACGAGGAATTTAATTTGCCAAGTCAGTCATCCAAATAAAAAGCAACAGAATATACAAAACACATTTTAACATAAACATCCACCACAGTGACTCCTTCACATTCCTCACTGTGATGGAAGGTGAAAAAATCTCTGTCCTTGTTTGCTCTCTTGCGGCCTCGAGCCCTACGTTGACGGGACGATCTTGACTCCCGTAATAGGCGGCGGGCCCTCCGCATCGGGGCGATCAGCTCCGCATCGGGGGGATGTCAGTTCCCCCGTGCTGGCAATCAAATCCCGGGTCGAGGCTGGTCGAGCCTGTGCATTCGTTGGAGCTCCCGACTAGGCTCTCCCGGGACTGCGAGGTTGGCAGTAAAGTCCGCAGGCTGTTGTTGGATCAATCCCAGGCAAGGGATTGACTCTGATGTTAAGTTCACGCCCCGCGGGGGCTCTCAAAGTCAGGCTGAGGAGGCCTCCAGCTTCATCGATGGTAGGCTGCAGAGTGATCAGAGATGCGATCCGGAAAGTAGTCGCATCTCTGGCAAGGTAAGAAATTGAAAAAAAGTTTCCCCCTCCCCCCTGCCCCTCCCCCCCCACATAGAACATTTACACAACCTTTTAAAAAGCATTAATCAGCCATGATCATATTGAATGGCGGTGCAGGCTCGAAGGGCCGAATTGGCCTACTCCTGCACCTATTTTCTACGATTTTATGATTTAAAAAAATTTAAAGACAAAAAAACAGACAGACTATTTCATGGGGCACAGAAGGCTGAGGGGTGATCTTTAAGAGGTGTATGAAGTTATGAGGGGAATAGGTAGGGTGAACACACAAAGTCTTTGTCCCAAGTAATGAACTCTATAACTCTTTCATATAGAGCAGGGGTTCCCAACCATTTTCGTCCCATTTACCCCTGGCAACTTTATTAGCACATAATGATGTTATTTCACTTATTTATGAATAACTAATGATGAACAGATACCGATCGGTATACCAGAACCAAACACAGTCAATGAGAAAAAATATGTACAAATCCAGAATCAACAAATTTACCCCCTGGGTAGGCAAAATTTACTCCCTGGGGATAAATTTACCTCAGGTTGGGAACCTTTGACATAGAGGATGGTGGATATATGAAATAAGTTGTCAGAGGAAGTAGTGAAATTGTATAATAACAACATTCAATAGATATTTGGATAGATAATGATAGGGAAGGTTTAGAGGGATATGGGCCAAATGTGGGCAAATGGGATTAACTTAGATGAGGCATTTTGGTCGGCATGGGCAAGTTGGGCAGAAGGACATGTTTCCATGCTATACAACTCTATGATTATATGATGATCGTTTTGTTAATCTTCTTTAACAAAGGCACATGTTTATGAAATTGTAACTGCTTTCAAATTAATTTAAATCATTTGACAGAAGCACTTTCGTTCCACCATGATTTTATTTCCATTCTGTTCAGTCCTTCAGCAGCGCATATTTAACTTATTGTTCCCTTACATTCAAAGTTTTCGAAGGTCTTTCATTGTCACATGCACCAATTAAGTTACAGTGATATGCAAATTACCATATGGCCATATGACAAAAAAATCAACAAGACACACAACCACGTAAAAGTTAATACAAACATCCACCACAGCAGATTCCCCACATTCCTCATTGTGAGGCAAAAACGTCCAATCTTCTTCCTCTTATTCTACTGCGGTCGCTGCAGTCGAACCATCCGTCAGGGCGATCGAAGCTCCCGCATCTGGCGGTCGAAGCCCCCTTGTCGGGGCGATCGAAACCCCCGCATCAGGGCGGTTGATACTCCCGCGGAGATATTCCCCCGGACCAGAGACCGTGGACTTAATGATAAGTTGGAGTTCAGATGTCGACCCCTGGCAAAGAGATTGTGGGCTCGGTGGAGCTCTCAAAATTAGTCTCCAGCAAAGGCCGCCAACTCCTCGATGTTAGGCCGCAGTGCCTCCCCCCCCCCCCCCCCCCCCCCCCCACACACACACACACACACACACACACACACACATGAAACAAGCTGGAGAACACTAAACACATACATTTGGCACATACAATTAAAACACAAAGAAGGAAAGGACAGACAGACTGTTGGTGAGGCGCCATTGCTGGAGCCACCCAGACTGGAGCTAGGCAAATGCTTCTGAGGATCACTATTTTGAGTTGTCGTGCTTTGCTCTGAAATTCAAATGTGCTCAACCGCATATTGAGCGGAGAACAGATTTTCACGGCATAATAATGAGATTGTCTCCTTAGGCACGATGGTTGAATAGCCGTGTGCTGTGCTTTTGGTTGCATGTGCTGTGTTTTATCTGTAACATGTATGTTAAGGCCTATTTAGTTCAATTAAATTTCCCAACTGACATTCCTTTAAAATAAGTGAGATAAAATTGACTATAAAAGTTCGTCTTGTGCTTTTGCATAATTTTTTAGTGCATGCCACATTGGATAATTGTATTTTTCACTTTGAATTTTGTCAGAAGATTTTTTTTAATATACGTAATGCACGAGTAAAATGGAGATGAAGGAAAAGGGACAAGCATGAACTTGAATCGAAGCTTCAGTAAATCCTATAAATTGGGTTCAGTTTTAATTTTGCCAATGGAAAAATAATGAATGCAACACATAGACATCGTCAACTGTGCCTGGCAGGGGCAATTTTAATGAGCTTCAGGGACATAATGAACCGACCAGCTATCAACTTTCCAATAAAAGGACAGTGCATTTGCTAGGAAGAGACATTCTGATAATTAAAGTTAAAAGCTAGTATAAATTAACTCTGTGTAGGAGGGAACTGGTTTACACTGAAGATACAGTAGACATAAAATGCTGGAGTAACTCAGCGGGACAGGCAGCATCTCTGGGTAGAAGGAATGTGTGACATTTCAGGGCGAGACCTTTCTTCAGACTGAGAGTCAGGGTAGAAGGAGAGGCAGAGATATGGAGTTACTCCAGCATTTTGTGTCTATTTTCAGTATAGATGGCATCTGCCTAGTAAGTTCATGAAATCCATTTAGTGATACAGGCATTGCAAACTAACCAGCATTAGAAACCCTGCTATAGCTGCCCCTGTGAATGGAATTTGAAGTCTGTTTGGTGTTGTGTCAGTGCCGTTAATTAAAGTTGTCCAGGGTTTTGTCCGAGCGATGACGGAAGAGCTGTGAAATGTTCGTCAGTCAAGATGGTGTGTGACCTCAAGGTGGTTGTGCTCCATATACCTGCAGCCTTGGCCTGCCAAATGGTGAAGCCATTTGTTTAGGAGATTCTGCTGAAGAGGACTTGGCAAAGTAGTGCAACTGTTTGAAAGTTAATTTGCTTCTGTAAATTGCTCCCTCGCATGCAGGGAGTGGATAAGAAAGGGGGATAACTTAGAACTAGTATGATCAATGGTCGCCGTGCACGTGGTGAGGTTAAGGGCCTGTTTCCAAGCTAAATATCTCTCAACAAAAAAACACTGCAACATTCCTTTAAGGCACAGTGGTGGAGTGAACAGCATGGAAAATGCAGGACTGCAAGGCTGTAACTTTGGTGGAAGGAATGAACGGTGAGGGTGAGGAGTGTATGGTGCAGAGGAGTGGATTATTTTATCAAAGATAGCGTTGGATTTATTGAGTGTCACTTGAAAGGAATAGAGATTAGAAGTTTAAGTGCGAAGAAAGATGGGGATGCATAGTACAAGACGTATGTGAGAAGGCAAATAAAAAAACCCAAATGATTGGTTAAGAAGAAAACAAAAAAAATTGCAGTTGCTGAAAATCTGAAATAAAAACAAAAAATGCTGAACATACTCACCAGGTCCATCAATATCCCTGCTTCTCTTTTCACAATTTATCACTTGGCACAAGCAGTACAGTTCAGCGCAAATCATGGGAACGTTTATATGAACGATTAGAGATTATTTTTTACAGTCATAAATTAGTCCACATTGGCATAAACTGAAAATGCTCGATAATACTTAGCAGGTGGAAAAAGAAGTTGAACATTTCATGTTGTTGATCATTCTTCAGAACTGAGTGTAAATAGAAGAAGCTGTGTCATATCTGGCGTTGAATAAAGACGATCGTCCAGAAATTAAAGTACAGATCTTCTGCAGATTATTACATGGATCCTAACGCATTAACTGTTTGTAAAGTGAGTGAGAAGTGCAGTTATTTCTTATGTTCCCACATGGCAGCCAATTTTGCAAATGGCATACCAGTTCGCAAATACCCATGTGTCCTGGCCAGACACAAGTCAGGCATTTGTGAGCTGGGGAGGAGCCCGGGGTTGCTCTTGTGGACTAAAAGGAAGTGTTCGATAAAGCCTTCTCCCAATCAGCTGTTGGTCTTTCTAGAGCAATGGAGACCACGTCATGAGCAGTGAAAATTGCCTCAGAAAGTAAATGAGCTACAAGCACAATATACGGTAATTCACTTGGAAGAGAAATTAGGAGTTTGTGCGAAGGGAAGGAATGAGTTAAAATTACAAATTTTGGATAAGCCAGCAGATGCTATGTGAACATAATATAAGATTATATATAGGAAAAATAATTAAGAATAGGTCCTTCAACACTATACCTGCCCCACCATTCAACAAGTCATGGTGCACCTTCTACTTCAATACCACTTGTGTGCGCTGACTCCTTATCGCTTGATTGTCTTAATATTTTGACACATCTTTTGATCTTTTAAAGCCTTCTTGGTTAAATAATTCCACAGATTCACTCAAATTTGGTTGAATAAATTGTTTTTCAACGGTCCTAAATGGCCAACTGCTTATGGGTGACCGCGCTTTCTCGACAGCCCACCTGAACCAAGGGAAACGTCATTCCTACATTTGTGTTGTTGAGCCTGTAAAAATGTTGTACATTGCAAATAGATCACCTCTCATTCTTCTCAAATCCAGAGAGAACGGGCTTCTTATCTGACACAAATTGTCACCCCAAAGATCAATCTAATGGAACTTTTGCTGCACCCCCACTATCCCAAGTACACACTCCCTTTGGTCGGGAGATCAAAAGTGAACACAATATTTCAATATTGTGTATCTAGTCATGTACTCAAATTCTCTTCCAATATGATAGAGAAGTATTATTGTTGATGGAGGAGAAGAAGTGAACTGGAGCATCAGAGCTTGGAAAAGAATGAGTAAATCCTATAATTTATTTCAGCTTTTTTTGCCTGTTTTCTTCAGGTCGGAGGAGAAAAAATTAACCCTTCCATACATGTAATAAAGCATCATAGCATCTTGCTCTTAGGTCCCTATGAACTAATGATGATAAATAAATCTCCCATGAGAGAGACTTTCCAAATCAGTTGCCAAAAGACACCAAAAGCATTGCAGGAAACTAACATTTAAAAAAAAATCTCCAGAGGCCAGAATCTGAAATAAAAAAACAGAAAATGTTGGAAATACTCAACAGGACAAGCACCAACTGTGGAAAGAGATACAAGTCAGTAACTATTTGTCAGAACTGTTCTGATGAGGGATTTTGATGAAGGTGTTTCTCATTCCACAGATACTACTTGACCTGCTAAGTGTTTCCAGTAATAGACACAAAAAACTGGAGTAACTCATGGGGTCAGATAGCATCTATGGAGAAAAGGAATAGGTGATGTTTTGGGTCCAGACCCTTCTTCAGACCCAATATTTTCCAGCATTTCCTGTGCCATTGTTAAGCAAAGACTAATTGGTGATCATGTCAATTGAATTAAATGCTATAGTTACTTTGGAGGCTATAAAATAGAAAGATTAAACAAAAACTTTGAAGTTTGATCTTTATTTTATGAGAAGTTGAAGTGAGGGACTACGTGAAGAGCCCGCCAGCCCGCATGTACGTTAATCTTCCAAGCAATTGTTTGAAACCACAGACCAGTTGCAGAGCTTAAACTATAGAACGATTAATGAGCCTAGACCTACCGGATGATCTTTAAGAGAATCAGGGTTGGGAGTGGAGGGCACATAATCCCTCACTTCAACTTCTCATAAAATAAAGATCAAACTTCAAACGGTAAGTTTTCGTTTAATCTTTCAATTTTATTTCGAAGTCACGTGAGTGACTACGTGAATCCTTCAAAATTATGTGGTTTCATGCAGTAACCCAATCTGTGTGTGAAACACTTCAACAGATAAAACCATAAATGGTAGAAAGACATGGGTTATTAACAACATAATGCTAACTTGCATGCATGGCCATTGCTCTTATCGGACTATAGTCCCAATTGGCTTTGAGTTAGGCAATAACTCATGCAACACTGTACAGAATTCCATCTGCAATCATCGAGGCATATTCAACCAAAATGTTATAACTTCTGAAAATGCACTATGTAAACCTCCTCCTGTTGCAAGAAGATGGACAAATGGGAATATCCATTCTATTGGCTGCTAATGAGCCACCAACAATCTTTTGAAAGCTATTAATTAACAATGAAGAGAGTATCCTTCATTGCATCGGTACCAGCAAGCTCAGTGTTCCTGTATACACCCCCAATAACACCCCCAATCTCCGATCTGGTGGATATGCTGTCAACTCCAACTTGTACCTAACCATGCCCGTTTAGCTTTATGAGATAATTCCCATAATAAGCTACCCTCATGTCAGTTATGACCCAGAGACCAAGCCAGAGATTGAGTAAAGGGTGTGTTCTTTGTGCTGAATCAGCTGCTAAAGCATAATCAACTTAAAAGATTCTGCTCCCATTAGGAAAACAGTAGATGAATATCTGCACAATAATTTACTGATATACATTCCACACTACTATGAGTCTAGGCTTTAGAGCAATCATATAAAAGACACCTTGCATGATGTTAGTCAACAACGGGAGAATAACCAATCATTTATTGTCCCACTTATGGTACTATAAAGAATTACAAAGCAGCTCAAACAGTGTAAATTGTACTATAACATAATCGTTTCTCTGAGCACAAACTGAAAGAAACACAAAGCTCTGCTACTTCTGTATAAAAGCAGCTCACATGTCTTCTCCACAAATTCCCATACAATCGTGCAGAGCTAGCTGCACAAGAAATAGGCTGAACACAAACCAGACTGATTCCTGGGATGGCAGGACTTCCATATGAAGAAAGACTGATAGACTCGGCTTGTACTCGCTGGAATTTAGAAGATTGAGGGGGGATCTTATAGAAACGTACAAAATTCTTAAGGGGTTGGACAGGCTAGATGCAGGAAGATTGTTCCCGATGTTGGGGAAGTCCAGGACAAGGGGTCACTGTTTAGGGATAAGGGGGAAGTCTTTTAGGACCGAGATGAGAAAATCATTTTTCACACAGAAAGTGGTGAATCTGTGAAATTCTCTGCCACAGAAGGTAATTGAGGCCAGTTCGTTGGCTATATTTAAGAGGGAGTTAGATGTGGCTCTTGTGGCTAATGGATCAGGGGGTATGGAGAGAAGGCAAGATGACAGGATGCTGAGTTGGATGATCAGCTTTGATCATATTGAATGGTGGTGGAGGCTCGAAGGGCCAAATGGCCTACTCCTGCACCTATTTTCTATGTTTCTATGTTTCTATGAACTAGCCATCACTCATGACTTTGAGTAAATAGGAGCTTCTTTCAGCCGCCTTTACCATGGACACTCTGAATGAGTAGGCAAATTTGGCTCTATTAAATTTCATGTTGCCTCATCCTTAATATCTTAAGAGGCATCTACTGATAAACCCCTGAGTCTTATCAGCTACAAAATTTGTGTGTTGTCTATAAACTCCATGACACAATGCCCTTTCAATCTGAGTAGGGCAGCATTAGCTTTAGAATCTTTGTAAACAGCCCAGGCCTGAAAGCAACCCCTAGGTAGAGCTTAAACCTTGCACCACTGGCTTTGTCATCAAAACACCAGATATATCTGTGCCCCTCGGGACGAGATATGGCAAAGTATGCATCTTCAAGTTCAATCGAGACCCTCATCCTCTGAATCAGCTAAATTGCTGAAAAACAATTATCCATCTTAAAGTAGGTAACGAGGCACATGATCAGACTAGCCATATCCTAACCTGATGCTCCATTTTGCTACAACCTTGCATGCTCCACTTTGGTACAACCTTAAGAAATATCAGAAATATACCCCTCTTGTTCTTGGGCAGACTACTCATCCTTTGTGAGATGTCTCTGTATCCACTTAGATAACCATAATTCCCTTTATTGACCATACAGAGGAAACTTTTGGCTTCTCTTCCCGCGGAAGATGCATTATCTAGTTATTTATTTATGTATTTTCCTCATAACATATAATCAGATCTTGATGACTAGAGCTGAAACACAACATCCAGTTGATGTGGGAATACACGTTCCCTGTCAACTCTTGACTGTCAGGGTCACCACAAAACCTCAGCCTGCTTCCTCAGAATGGAAAATATAATAATGCAACCCTGAACCAAGAGTAGCTCCACAGTCCTCTGACTGAAACCACCTCTCAGTCGCTAGTGTGCGCAACACTCTGTCTTTGGCCAGTCACTCAATCCGTAATGTAGGTATTGAGAGCCTACAGATTATTGTATATATATTTTTTATTCACAACATGAACCTGCAGGTCAGACTAAAAATGCTGCATGCCAGACCAGCTTTCTGCTGGTAGCTACCTATCCTAGAGAGGATGGCAATGAAGTTTCCAACAAACTGGCAACTCTACTAACTGAGCTGAAAGAATTAAACATGTGTTGAGGGAAACCTCAAACTACCTCACTCTACTGAGCAGCTTGATGACCTCAATCACAGATGTTGAGGCAGAGCTTCCCTGGTCAATATGATCCATATGACCAACCAGTTCCAACTTAGAGCTTACAGTGGTTGCTATGCAAGGCACCCTACCAATGTCTCTGCATCAACCTGATCTCTCTAGAGACAGTGAAAAGTACTAGACAGCCCATGCTGCCAGTGAATCCAAACCTGGGGTGACAGACTGCTCCATTTCGAAGTTTACGGCGGTTAATAAAGAGACCTTACCTGCTAGCGTCGACCTGCTTGTTGGAGCTTCAGCGAAGTTCCATCGTCAGCCCCACGTTTGCCAAACAGCTCGTTTCCGGAGCTCAAGGGAGATATTGCTGTGCAAGGCACGCCTGCCAGCATTCCGGAGCCCAATGGGACAGACTACTTCTTCGGCCTACAGCCTCTTTAGAGCCTTACTGTAGCTTTACAGTGCAGGTCATGCTACCAGGTATTCCCAGCCTGGTTTGACACGCCGCTCCTTCGACTCCTTCTGCTCCATCGGAGCCTTAGCGGTGCTCGCTGAACAGGCCACGCCTGCCATAATTCCGAGCCTGCCTCGATAGGCAATTCCTGCGGCCTTCTGCCTTTATTGGAGCCTTTGCTGGAGTTGACTGTGCAGATCGTGCTGCCAGATTATTCTCCCAGCCTGGATAAACAGGCTGTTCCTTTGACCAAAGATTATAGAGGAGCAAGATGCGCCACTCCGTGGAAAAGACGTAGTATCACGTGTATGATTGTTGACGCCATATTAGCGGACTAGAGATGGCGTCGACTATGGCGTCTACTGGGAAACTGAGCTTCTCTATGATCTTTGTCTCTCGATCTCCCGCTGTGTAATCCGCTCCAAAGCTACAGAGCAGTTGAAAACAAAGATTATAGAGGAGCAAGATGCATTAGAAAGTTATTAGATTTATTTGTAATAGATCTTTACTTACCTCTCGATCCCTCTCTATCCCCTCTTCTCTCGATCACCCTCTCTTCTTTCTATCGCTCTCTCTCCCCTCTCGAACTCTTTCTCTCCCCTGTCGATCTCTTTCTCCCCCCTGTCGATCTCTTTCTCTCCCCTGTCGATCTCTTTCTCTCCCCTCTCGAACTCTTTCTCTCCCCTGTCGATCTCTTTCTCTCCCCTGTCGATCTCTTTCTCTCCCCTGTCGATCTCTTTATCTCCCCTGTCGATCTCTTTCTCTCCCCTCTCGATCTTTCTCTCCCCTCTCGATCTTTCTCTCCCCTGTCGATCTCTTTCTCTCCCCTCTCAAACTCTTTCTCTCCCCTCTCGAACTCTTTCTCTCCCCTCTCGAACTCTTTCTCTCCCCTCTCGATCTCTTTTTCTCCCCTCTCGAACTCTTTCTCTCCCCTCTCGATCTCTTTCTCTCCCCTTTCTTCTCGATTTCCCTCTCTCCCTCTCTCCCCTCTGTGTGAGAGTTGGCAGCCCTGCTATGCCTTCGGCCCAAAAGAGGATAGAAATAAATTACATAATGGTCTTTGTAGGAAGATTTTAATAAGCTCTTCTATCCAAAGATTTGCTTCTATCTGTCCCACCATATATTTATATGAATGTGTGTTTGTGTGTGCCTGTAATTTTGTGCACAGTGTGTGTTAAAGCAATACAAGGGAAGCTGTACAATGCAATGCAAGGTAAACTACGCAAAGGAGGGGCTGGGGAGGAAAGATGTGAGGGAAAGGGGGAAAAGGGAGGGGGAGAGGGAAGGAGGGGGAGAGGGGAGGAGAGGGAGGGAGATCGAGAGAAGATAGAGGAAAGAGGGATCGAGGGGAGATAGAGAAGAGAGGGAGATCGAAAGAGAGGGAAAGATCGAGAGAAAGAGGGAGAGAAAGATCGAGAGGGGGAGAGAGAGGGATCTTGTGGTAAGTAAAGATCTATTACAAATAAATCTAATAACTTTCTAATGCATCTTGCTCCTCTATAATCTTTGCTTACAACTGCTCTGTAGCTTTGGGGCGGATTACACATGGGGAGGCAATCCGCCAAAATGGCGGCCGTGACGCTCCGTTACGTACTACACACCAGTACATTGGATTTCCACTGAGTGGCGCATCTTGCTCCTCTATAATCTTTGCATTTGACCAGCTGCTCCTTCGGAGCCTCAGCGGGCTCACTGGACAGGTCATGCCTGCCTTACTGCAAGCTTGGTTCAACTTGGTTCTCCTTTCCAGGGCTTCAACGGCGCTTCCTGCTCCATGAATACAGTGAGAAAACCCGCCAGAATACTGGAGCTTTACCCACATAGGATGGTACTCCACCCCTGCAGCCGCCTAACCCCTGCAAGTCTTCACTTGCTACATAAGCCCTCTCTGAAGAGATAGTATGCAGGCTGCACATTACTGGCCCTGTATAAAATGAGCCTTTTTGGGGAATTATCTCATGTCTTATAGCATTTTGCAAAGGCAACAGCCCCAACTGTGTATTAGAGAGAAGAGTTAAATCAGCTTTCTGCACTTTCTGGAGATGAGACCCATCTTCTGACTTGCAAAAGTCTGTAATGACTCCCTAGCGGATTTTGGACTTGCTAACATAATTATTTGCCGACATATCATCACTGGGATATCTCAACTGATAGAATTGGCGTAAGGAACATCCAAAAAGTCTGGCAGTTTATGTGGACTGGCAAATGTCCCGGATACTTTTAGTCAGATCTTCCTCCAGTGGATCTGCTATCCCCAAAGGGATGGTAAATATGTGACAAGAGCCGGCAGCTCCCGCATATCATCCATAAATCATGGGATTCCGATATCCTGTTAATATTCCCATAATCGGAGTCACCTCTGTAATAATCTCCAATACTCCCCTTATCAGTGTGGGAGGATACTGCAACCCTTTGCCAGGTGTTGCCACAGGCATTCGGCTGGAGCCGCCTTATAATGCCTCCGGTGCACAGAGCATATTTTGTTCATATGATTAAAATGAAGCATGTCCCCTATTAGTTCAGGGATTCGATTTCCTTATCGATATCCACATAGTTGGAGTCACTTACGTAAGAATCTCCAACACTCCCCACTTCTGCGCGGAAAATATCATGACACAACCCTGAACCAGGTGTTGCTCCCTTAAGCGTCTGACACACACAGCCTGTAAATGCCTCCTGAGCTAGGAGCACCTTGCTCCCTTCTGGAGCCTCAATGGAGTTTCTTAGGGGAGGAAATAGAATGCAACCCTGAACCAGGTGCTGCCTCCTCAGACCTCTGGCTGACTCCCTTTCAGAGAATGAATCTGTACAGGCATTGCCATCAGATGATCCGAACAGCCGCCAGTGGAGCCCCATTCTGCCATGGTAGTCACAGACGTGGCTGAGCGGCAGCCTCTATTATAAACCGCCAGCTCCTGCTGAGCCTCCGCGGCAGCCGCTATTTATAGTCATCAGCTCTCCTTCCACAGTGGTTGCTCCTCCACAACGTTTGCTGAACTGACCTCACCCGGCAGCTGAGCTTCCATGGAGGTCGCTGTCCTGGCCGCGGCTGGTCACTGACCTGGCCACGCTGGCAGCCGCAATTTTCCATCGCGCCAGCTCCTTACGGAGCCTCCAAGGCACCTCTCCAAATCCGGCCGCCTGCTCTCGTTCGAAGCCTCACTGGCGACAGCTGCACAGGCAGCGTCCGTCAGCTACTCAGGGCCTGCTGCACCTCAGTGGCCCGTTCCTGAAACCAAAATTGGCTTACCTGCCGGAGCAGCTTCGAACAGCTCTGATTCCCGCGACATGCGTCGACGTATTGACACGCATGTGGGCTGGCGGGCTCTTCACGTAGTCACTCATGTGACTTTGAAATAAAATAATAGTTTCGTATGCCCTTGTCAGACAATATTTCAGCCACTGTTTGGCTGGGCAATATATCGAGAGTGCATTTGTTAGTTTTGAGGCTACCATCAGCCATAGGAAGAAATGATGACAGAAGCTAAAGAGGATCATTGCTGGGTTTTCAATTAATCATGATATCCATCTATTGCCTATTGAGGAAAGAAAAATCATTCTTCATTAAATGGACTTTTCATTGACTCTCTGGGTTCTTTCACAATGAATAAGCTTAATTCCTTTCATCTCATTTGCACTGACGATGACATACTACTCTGCCACAATCTTAATACGTGCTTAAAGTTCTGTTAAAAGGGTTCTCCATACATTTTCAGGCTGTCAAAAGATTGTTTAATTTTTTATAGATTGTCTTTCACAAAAATTAATATCTTTGGTAAGTACTCTTTTTAAAACTTGGATTTTTTTTTCAGACAGTGTAGCTGGTTATCAGCTTTGGCTAATGACGCTATTAAAGAAGTGATCCCTGAACAAAATTGACCAGACTTTCAAGAAACCTCATTTTATTTACGGAGACATGTTGTTACTATATTTATAGAAAAAAAAGACTGATTAAATGGAACCTGATGAACAACTAAGATGATTTCTTGAGGCACAATTAATTTGCATTTGGAAAGTGTGAAGAAGGAACATAATAGTGTTTCAATACAACTCATGTTAAAGATTAGGATCAGATGAAGGCAGAATTGTTTTTTGAGATGCTAGTCTCCCTGATCAAACCAGCATTTATTGCATAACCCTGGCTGTCTTCTGGATATTAGTCATTGGCTGATTGAGCCGTGTGATGAAGATACTACAGTAGTGCTGTTAGGAGTGGGTTTCTGAATTTCAGCCCATGAAAATGAACATATATTTTGGTTATTCAGTTTTAGGTAACTACAATATCTTCCCCATCGCTTCTTCCCCTAACACCCTTCCCCATCTCCTGTTCCTCACCTGGACGTGCACTTATATCTCTTCTCCCCCTCCCCTTCCACCTACATTCCTTCCTGTAGCTTTGCAATTTGCTACTTTTTTTGTCTCACACCTTCTGTCTTTAAACCTCTAGCCCTTGTCCATCATCTGCCGATAAACCCCCACCCCCTCATCACCTGTATTAATCCATTACCTGTCGGGCTTTATCCTGCTCCCCCCCTCTTCCAGCTGTCTTCTCCCCCTCTCTGCCCCTACAATCAGTCTGAAGATGGGTCCCGACCCGAAATGTCCCCATCCAGAGATGCTGCCTAATCCACTGAGTTACTCCAGCAATGTGTCTACTTTTGTAAACCAGCATCTGCAGGTCCTCGTTAGGGAAGTGTTGTTGAAGCCAATGAAAACTCAAGATCCACCTCATTTGGCTCAACATGTAATGTTTTGTTGCAAACCCACTGCCACCTAGTGAAGTGGTTCAGACTTGGTTATATAATCTAAAGAGAAATTGATAACCAATTTAACATGAATACAAGTTTGGGGTTTTATATGGTTAAGTTGATTTCCAAAATAGAAAGCTTGGGGATAAATGTGTTGACAGGCTATTCATATCTTTCAAGTTTCATTGCCTTATCAAACACCAATATACTGCAAAAAGTTTTCTATAGACTCCTTGGATTAGTAAGTAGCATGATTCAGGTTGGATATTTGTGATTGTTCACTCTTGTACCAGGCATATAATGGCAGCATCTGTATTCTTTCTTATCTCTTTTCTATCCATTCCCAGTCCCTACTTCTATTTCCCTTCTGACATCCCATGATTGTTTTCACTTTTAAGAAGTGGGAATCCAGTAGCAAAACACTTAAACTGGCGTTTTGATAAAATGTTAAATGTTGCAGATGTTCTGCTGTGACAAACATGTGAAATAAATACTGGGCTCCATTTATAATGTTCCTTGTGCTCATTCCCAGTGTAGATCTGAATGTCTATTTGTTCATTTGCTTCCAGCTCTGTAAAGGCAGAGGATTACGGACTGTGAGCTGTCTCACATGGTTGGTCAATGACATTTCATTATTGGACAGAGGGAGCTCTGTGAGATAGAACAGCTGGCAAAACACATCAGTTTTATTTGTTCTTTCCCTGCAAATGGGGCATCTTGAATCTGGAAACCACTTGGTATAATAATGTTACACAAAATTTTCTGCAATGAAACCCTCAAGCCCAATGAAGCTCATACAGGCTTTCTGTAAGCCAACCACTTGGAGCCAATCCATCCTTTTCCCCATTTCTCATCTTGCTTCTGTCAAATATATATTTGCTTCCCATTTTATAACAAAAGCTATTGCCATACTACTTGCATATTTGAATAATCCTTTCATAAAGATTTTTATTTTGCAGTTAACAGTGCAATCAGTTGAAACTGGGTTGAAAGACAGTTAAAAACGACCACAAATAAAACCTGACATTGCCATGCATATTAATGCTTTTCAAATGCCCTCATTATATCATATCATTACAGAATGGAAACAGGCCTTTTGGCCCAACTTGAGCATGCCAACCAAGATGTCTAATCTACACTCGAATCAATGCCTGCGTTTGGCCCATATCGTTCCAAACCTTTCCCACCGGTGTATCAGCATTTTCTTTTTTTGTTTTAGATTTCCAGCATCTATAATTTTACTTTTGATTTTCCCTTCTCTTATCTCTTTCATTTCACAATCTGGTCTGTTTAAAATTTCCAGATACAGGGTTACCACTGAAATGGGGTCATGATTGAAGAAGGGTTACTACCCCCCCCGAAACATCACACATCCATGTCATCCAGAGTTGCTGCCTGACCCGCTGCATTACACCAGCACTTTGATTTCTACGTCATTATAACAACTGTGTTGCCATAGCATCTCTAGTTATCTTACTGCTGAGGCATCTGTAAGTCCGTAATCAGATTATTTGATAATACTGAGCCATGTAGAATAGCATAGCCAAGGTTTTGTTTTCAGCCAATGTCGAAGCCAAGGTGCAAAACTCATGATGTGCTGGAGGAACTCAATTGGTTAGACAGCATTTGTAGAGGGAATGGACAGACTACATTTCAGGTTGGGTCCCTATTTCAGACTGATAGGAGTAAGGGGGAGAAAGTTAAAAAAGAAAGGTCTGGGAGAGACAAGGCCTGCTAAGTGATAAGTGAATACATGTGAGTAAGGGGTTGATTTGTGGATGGGTGGAGTAGGTGACAATGGCTAGAGTGAAGAGGAGACAAAAGAATATCAGATATGGAGAGAAGTGGAGGAGTGAAATGAAAAGCTGATTGAGACATATTGGTTTATTAGGATAGGGGAGGGGAAAGAGGGAATATAAAATAGATGTGAGGAGATGGGAGATTAGTGCACAAAAGAGGGGAAAGGAGTAGGATAATGGTGTGGGTTGGGAGATGGTGGGAGAAATAGTGTACAGCACTACAAGGGGGCATTACTAGAAATGATGGGTGGAAACTAACCAAGAGGAATATGACGTGCTGTTCCTCCAGTTGAGTTTAAGCTGTTTAATTTTAGCTGCGTGTGCTGTTCTTCTTTAATTTAGTTTACTGCCACGTGCACCAAGGAGCCGTGAAAAACAATGTACAATGTTGGTGATGCTGGCATGAAATGGTAGGATTCTTGCAGATGAAACTGGAGCAGGCTTGCCTGTGACATTCCGCCAATACCCAAATGTCAAAATTACCATACTGCTTATTTTTGGTAGAATGAGGTCCTGCACTTACCATCCAAATTTCTCACACCCATTGCTTCCCTTCCTTGCATCCATCTCTAAATAGAGCTCAACATTACTTGGAAAAAGGAAGCAAAAATATGCAGGTGCCACAAAGAAAAATTAAATCACTTAATCTGTAACAGGATCATGCGCAAGTAAATCAAACTTTTGCACATGGCAATTTGTGTCATTGCAGCAGTATTCTGAAAACAAAACTCTAAAGGTATTTTCCATAAAGATCTCAGCTATCTAAGGAATTGCAAATTATTAGTGGTTATACCTAACCATTTGGCCCCTATACAATCAACTGCTTCATAATAGCTCACCAGATGGAAGTATATAAAATTATGAGAGGCATCGATAGAAAGGACAATCAGTATAGTTATCCTGGGGTGGAAATGCCAAAGACAAGATAACACAGCTTTAAGTAAGAAAGGCAAAGTTTAAAGGAAATATTTGGAGTAAGTTGTTTCTTTGCACAAGGTGGTGGGTGCCTGGAACATATTGCCAGTGGTGATGGTGTAGGCAGATATGACAGTGACATTTTACTGTAGAATCTTTTGGATAACCACATGTACACGTAGGGAATAGACGGATATAGATCATGTGCAGACAGATGGGATTAGTTCAGTTTGGCATCATATTCAGCACAAACATTATGCGCCAAAGGGCATGTTACTGTATTCTACTGTTATATATTCTATGTTTTAGATGACACAGTTGCATTTATCTCCAGGTTTAATTACCAAGTTTAGTAATTTGAACCAAATTGGAGGTAACTTATCGTCAAGATGAAGTGTTACACACTATAGTTTTGTTTAATGCATAGATACATGGACGATAGGTGCAGGAGTAGGCTGTATGGCCCTTCGAGCCAGCACCGTCATTCAATGTGATCATGGCTGATCATCCGCAATCAGTACCCCATTCCTGTCTTCTCCCCATACCCCTTGATTCTGCTAACCCTAAGAGCTCTATCTAACTCTCTTTTGAATGCATCCAGTGTCCAACCAAAGGAAGCTTAAACATTTATGAAATCATATGAAACATTGTATTAAACAAACTATGCCATTGAATTCAGTAAGATCTCTCAGGAATCCCATTGCCAAACGTGAACACATCTTGTGTGTGTAAGAAGGAACCGCAGATGCTCCTTAAACCGAAGATAGACACAAAAAGCTGGAGCATCTGGCAGCAGGACAGGCAGAGAGGGAATGGGTGTCGTTTCAAGTCGATACCATTCTTCAGACTGGTTAGGGAATAGGGAAACGAGAGATATAGACGATGATGCAGAGAGATAAAGTACAATGAATGAAAGATATGTAAAAAAGTAACAATGATAAAGGAAACAGCCCAGTGATAGCTGTTGGGTGAAAACGAGAAGCTCGTGTGACTTGGATGTGGGTGGGATAGAGAGTGAGGGAATGCCAGGGCTACCTGAAGTAAGAGCAATCAATATTCATACTTCTGGGCTGTAAGCGGCCAATGTGTAATATGAGATGTGTTCTTCCAATTTAGCCTCACTCTGACAATGGAGGAGACCCAGGACAGAAATGTCTGTGTGGGAATGGGAAGGAGAATTGAAGTAGTCAGCAACAATGTGTGTGGCTTAAAAAGTTGTGCACTGGGCATCCTTAGAGAGTTAATAGTCAAACGTAGCTGCATCATTGAGTATAAGGAATGATAAATGTTCAGTAATATTTTCGCACCTCGAACAAAAAAACGGTATCTAACCACCTATCTTTGATATTCATTGGCATTACTGTGACTTTGGCCCCACCATCAATATCCTGAGATCACCATTAACCACAGGCTTATTTGTACTAGTCACATAAATATAATGGCTACGAGAACGAGTCAGAAGCTGTATGGCTAGTGGCTTATCCGTGATAGCTAAATCCTTCCATCATCTGTAGTGCACCAGTCATGACTGATGGAATATCCTACACTAACCTAGCTCATTTCAGCTCCAACAAAACTTGAAGCTTGTCCTAGTCTAGGACATTGACCATTTAATTGGTACCCTGTACTCCATTTATCATCATTAGAGCCAGGATGTTTAGGCATTAAAAAAAATCAGAAATAGGCAGACAGAAAGGCATAATAAAATTACAAAAAAGGCACGAAAAAGGCATTTATTGACAAAAAAGGCATAAAAAGGCATTTATTTCTACTATCAAAATATGGTTAAAAATGGTAATATAAAGGTGAACTACATTAAATGACCAAAGTTGCCTGGTTGCACATAATTACTAGCATTTTTTTCAAATGATCTGGTGTTGAACTATGCCGACTGTCAGACAAAATATGTTTCAGTTGTGAAAAAACTCTTTCTACCTCTGCTGAGGTCACTGGTGCATACCCGAAACAAGTTACAAACTCTATATTCATGTCGATATCTTGTGCAT
The DNA here is from genome assembly GCA_963514005.1 of Raja brachyura. The sequence goes on from OY740784.1 coordinate 66,401,654, forward strand.
TACAACTATCTTTGAGAAATTTAGCTATGTTTTCTATTTCTTCAGGATCTTTGTTAGCTAAAATCACTCTCACATTTTCCTTGTATGTCTTTACCTGTATCGCCAGGAACTTTACGAATATTGTCAGTTACTTTGTTGAAAACCTGCAAGTTATTCACTAATGTTTTGCTACGTTTCTCAAGGGAAGTGATAGCTTGTGGGAAGTTTGCAAAATTGGAAACAATAAACACAAGATCACAGTGGAGGGACTTATGCTGCATGATTTCACCGATGATCCTGACTGCAGCAGATTCTTCTCCTTCAAAACAGTTGACGATTTATTTTATTGTTTCAAAATTTGCAGTGAAGTAGAGTACAGCAGAGAGCCATATACCTCACCTAGTCGAAACGGGCTGAGGAGGTAGTGGAATCTCGGGTTCCATTTCCTTGAACAACTGCACACATAATGGTGCTTTGAGGACGATTTTCTTGACATTGGAAACTAGGCGATCGACATTTGGAAACAAGCTACATATGTGGTCGTCAATTCTATGGAGTCCGTGAGCTAAGCATGTCAAATGCAACATTTTGGGGAATAAAACTTTGTCACAAACGGAAGAACATTCTCATGTTTTATACCTTCTGGCCAAAGTACAGCAAGTGAAGATGTAAACATCTGAGAAATAGTTGAGATGTTTGACTTCTCCAATTCTTCCAATGTCTACAAATACTCCTTTGATGGTTGACCTGCTTCCAGTGTACCGATGACCACATTGGCAACATATCTCCCCACAGCATCGATTGTCTCGTCTATTGAGATCCATATTTTGTTGCGTGCAACTTCATCTCTAATGTTCTGCACAACAATGTTGAAGTTGCTGTCAACATAATTTTTCCGTAATGATGACTCGCTTGGCATATGTTCCTCTGTGTATTTCTCTAAAAAACCTCTGAGAGATTTGTTTTCCAATTTCCACAGTGGAATTCTGGCATCAATGAATACCTTGCACAGATCACTCGAAAACTCGATTTCCGACAGTAGCCAGCAGTAAATGTAATGAGGAGACAAGCTTGGGTATTTCACTTGGGTAGTCTACACCCCAGTGGTATCAACATTGACTTCTCTAATTTTAGATAGGCCTTGTCTTCTTCCTCCTCCCCCTCCCCTTTCCCAGCTCTCCTTCTAGTCCTACTGTCTCTGCCTTTCTTTTTCCCATCACCCCCCACATCAGTCTGAAGAAGGATCTCAACCCGAAACATCGCCTATTCCTTCTCTCCATAGATGCTCCCTCACCCGCTGAGTTTCTCCAACATTTTTTGCCTACCTTTGATTTTTTTTCCAGCATCTGCAGTTCTTTCTTAAATAGATCTTGGAGAAGACTGAACCAGCGGGCAGTGGCACGAGCAAATGAATGAATGAACAAGTGGTGCCTCCGGTTTTGCCCCGTGGTGGAAGCTTTCTTGTAAGTTATACTATGTTAACACATTAATAATAACATTAATATTATCGTGTTAACATAGATAAAATAATTGTAATCACGGTATAACTAGGGAAAATATCACGACCATTTAGCAATATGGCAAAAAAAGGCTGATTTAGGCACTCGATCGTGAAAAAGGCATTATCCTGGTGAAATCATCAAAAAAGGCATGAAACAGCACATGGCATTTATGGCAAAATCCTGGCTCATCATCATACCATCTACAAAATGCACCCCAATTGTACACCGAGGCTTTTTAAAAAACACTTTGCAGACTGAACCTCTCCCATCGTGAAGGGCAAGTCAAGTCAAGTCAAGTCAAGAGAGTTTATTGTCATGTCATGTTTATTGTCATGTGTCCCAAATAGGGCAATGCAATTTCTGCTTGCTGCAGCACAACAGAATATTGTAGGCATAAATACAGATCAGATCAGTGTGTCCATATACCATAGAATATATGTAGAAAAACATACATAAATAAACAGATAAAGTGCAATATGCTGTTAAAATTCAGAGTTTGTTGGAAGTTGTGTTTAATAGTCTGATGGCTGTGGGGAAGAAACATAGAATAGAAACATAGAAAAATAGGTGCAGGAGTAGGCCATTCGGCCCTTCGAGCCTGCACCGCCATTCAATGTGATCATGGCTGATCATCCAACTCAGTATCACGTACCTGCCTTCTCTCCATACCCCTTGATCCCTTTAGCCACAAGTGCCACATTTAACGCCCTGTTAAATATAGCCAATGAACTGGCCTCAACTACCTTCTGTGGCAGAGAATTCCAGAGACTCACCACTCTCTGTGTAAAGAATGTTTTCCTCATCTCGGTCCTAAAGGAATTCCCCCTTATCCTTAGACTGTGACCCCTTGTTCTGGACTCCCCCAACATCGGGAACAATCTTCCAGCATCTAGCTTGTCCAACCCCTTAAGAATTTTGTAAGTTTCTATAAGATCCCCCCTCAATCTTCTAAATTCCAGCGAGTACAAGCCGAGTCTATCCAATCTTTCCTCATATGAAAGTCCTGACATCCCAGGAATCAGTCTGGTGAATCTTCTCTGTACCCCCTCTATGGCAAGGATGTCTTTCCTCAGATTTGGAGACCAAAACTGTATGCAATACTCCAGGTGTGCCTCACCAAAACCCTGTACAACTGCAGTAGAATCTCCCTGCTCCTATACTCAAATCCTTTCGCTATGAATGCTAACATAAAATTGGCTTTTTTCACTGCCTGCTGCACCTGCATGCCTACTTTCAATGACTGGTGTACCATGACACCCAGGTCTCGTTGCATCTCCCCTTTTCCTAATCTGCCACCATTCAGATAATAGTCTACCCTCATGTTTTTGCCACCAAAGTGGATAATCTCACATTTATCCACATTATACTGCATCTGCCATGCATCTGCCCATTCACCCAGCCTATCCAAATCACCCTGCAGCCTCCAAGCATCCTCCTCACACCTAACTATACCCCCTAGCTTGGTGTCATCTGCAAATTTGGAGATGTTGCATTGAATTCCCTCGTCCAAATCATTAATATATATTGTAAAAAGCTGGGGTCCCAGCACTGAGCCTTGCGGTACCCCACTAGTCACTGCCTGCCATTCTGAAAAGGACCCGTTTACTCCTACCCTTTACCTCCTGTCTGCTAGCCAGTTCTCTATCCACATCAATACTGAACCCCCAATACCGTGTGCTTTAAGTTTGTATGCTAATCTCTTATGCGAGACCTTGTCGAAAGCCTTCTGAAAGTCTAGATATAACACATCCACTGGTTCTCCCTTATCCACTCTACTAGTTACATCCTCGAAAAATTCTATCAGATTTGTCAGACATGATTTACCTTTCGTAAATCCATGCTGACTTTGTCCAATGAGTTCACCACTTTCCAAATGCGCTGCTATCCCATCTTTAATAACTGACTCTAGCAGTTTCCCCACTACCGATGTTAGACTAACTGGTCTGTAATTCCCCGCTTTCTCTCTCCCTCCTTTTTTAAAAAGTGGGATTACATTAGCTACCCTCCAATCCTCAGGAACTACTCCAGAATCTAAGGAATTTTGAAACATTATCACTAATGCATCCACTATTTCTGTGGCTACCTCCTTGAGTACTCTGGGATGCAGACTATCTGGCCCTGGGGATTTATCGGCCTTCAATCCGTTCAATTTACCCAACACCACCTCCCGGCTAACCTGGATTTCACTCAGTTCCTCCACCTTATTTGACCCCCGTTCCACTGCTATTTCCGGCAGATTATTTATGTCTTCCTTAGTGAAGACAGAACCAAAGTAGTTATTCAATTGGTCTGCCATGTCCTTGTTCCACATGATCAATTCACCTGTTTCTGACTGCAAGGGACCAACAATTGTTTTAACTAGTCTCTTTCTCTTCACATATCTAGAAAAACTTTTGCAGTCAGTTAGTTTGCAGTCAGTTAGTTTCAAGAAGCTGTTTCTGAACCTGGATGTTGCAGATTTCATGCTCCTGTACCTTCTACCTGATGGTAGCGGGGAGATGGGTGTGTGGCCAGGATGGTGTGTGTCCTTGATGATGCTGCAGCCTTTTTGAGGCAGCAACTGCGATAGATCCCCTCGATGGCAGAGAGGTCAGAACCGATGATGGACTGGGCAGTGATTATCACTTTTTGTAGCCTTTTCTGCTCCTGGATGCTCATGTTGCTGTACCAAGCCACGATGCATAATGGAGTTTGCACTATGCCCGGCTATGCAGTCATGAGTATAGAGTGAGTACAGCAGGAGGCTGAGCACGCAGCCTTGAAGTGGCCCTGTGCTGATTGTTAGCGAGGATGACACATTTCCACCAATAAGGACAGACTGTGGTCTGTGAATGAGGAAGTTGAGGATCCAATTGCAGAGGGATGTGCAGAGACCCAGATCTGAGAACTTGGTAACCAGCTTGAAGAGGATGATGGTATTAAATGCTGAGCTGTAGTCAGTGAATAACAGCCTGACATATGAGTTTTTGTTGTCCAAGTCATCCAGAGCGGAGTGGAGAGCCAGTGAGATCGCATCCACCGTTGATCTGTTGTGGTTGTAAGCGAACTGCAGTCGGTCCATGTTTATGTCAAGGTATGAGTTGATTTGCGCCATGATCAGCCTCTCAAAACACTTAATCACCACAGACATTAGTGCCACTGGTGGATAGTCACTGAGGCATGTCACCTTGCTCTTCTTGGGCACCGGTATTATTGATGCCCTTTTAAAGCAGGTGGGAACCTCAGCCCTCAGAAGTGAGAGGTTGAAAATGTCCTTAAAAACTCCAGCCAGTTGGTCCACATAGGTTTTTAAAACATGCCCGGGTATTCCAACAGGTGCAGGCGCTTTCCAACAGTTCACCCCTCTGAAGGACCTTCTGACATTGCCCTCTGTGACTGTGACCGAAATACCATAACGCCGAATGGGGACTCGGGAAGGCACATCCATGTTCTTCCTATCAAAGCATGCGTAAAACGCATTGAGCTCATCAGGGAGTGATGCTCTGCTGGCATTTGAGCTGCCTCCTGATTTCGCCTTGTAGGAGGTGATTGTGTTGAAGCCCTGCCACAGTTGCCGAACACTCGTCTCATCCTCCCGCTTGGAGCAGAAGTCCCTTTTGGCCTTTTTGATGGCCTTACCAAGGTCGTATCTGGACTTCTTGTAGATCTCTGTATCTGCAGACATGAATGCCCGGGATTTGGTCTTCAGAAGAATGTAGATCTCATGGTTCATTCAAGGCTTCTGGTTAGGAAACACTCAGAAGGTTTTTGTTGGGATGCTGTCCTCCACCCATTTCTTTATGAAGTCTGTAGCGATTGTGGCGTATTCATTCAGGTCTGTTGCTGAGTCCCTGAACATTGCCCCATCTACAGACTCCAAACAGTCCTGGAGTTGTTCCTCTTACCACCACCACCCCCCCACCCCCCCCCCCCCCCCCCCCCCCCCAGAAGTGAGGGCGAGGGATAGAGCGATAGGCATCCTTGATGGTCATGTAGCAGTGATCAAGGGTGTTTGGTCCTCTGGTGCTGCAAGAGAGTTGTGGCACAGTTGTGCAGCTGGTAGAGCTGCTGCCTCACAGTGCCACAGACCAGGGTTTCATCCTGACCTTGGGTGCTGTCTGTTTGGAGTATGCATGTTCTCCCAATGACTGTGTGGGTTTCCTCCCACATCACAGAGATGTGCAGGTTTGTAGGTTAATTGACCTCAGCAATGTTGCCCCTAATGTGTGTGGAGTGGATGTGAAAATTGGAAAACTGATTTAGTGTGAATGGGTGAGCGATGGGTGGCAGGGACTCTGTGGGAAGAAGGTTGTGTTTCACTGCTGTATCTCCTAATTAAACTAAATGTTTTCAGATGCATGGAAACACTATTACCTCCATGTTCCCCTCCAAGTTGCACACCATCTTGACTTGGAATTATCGAGTTATTTTTTTATCGTGGATGAATCTGAATCTTGGAACTTCATCGCTAAAAGCGGGCATACCTGGCTCAGGACTAGCGGAAGAAGCTGGCTCAGGACTATCTTCTTGAAGAAAAATTGGGATGAGCAATAAATGTTGGCTTTGTTTTCAAAAAGCAAGTCCTGAAATAGTAACAAAAACTGCAAAAATCAATGGGACAGGTATAATTCAATATATGTTTGACGTGCTTTGAGAAAAAAGCGTATTCATTAAAGTAAATGTCTGAGTGTAATAAGCAAACCGTGCTTGGCCAAGACAATACGTGATCACAATGAAATCAACACTGAGTGAGGGAACTTTGGCCAGGATGCTAACCTAAAATTGTTTTATTCATAATTAATCAATCTGGAAAATAATAATTAAAAACTGACTTTATGGGGTTCAAGAGCAGCTCTGTGATGATATTTTATTTGAGAACAATGTTTTTGAAGTAAAAACTGATTATTATGTAAATAGATCTTTTAAACACTTATTCAAAAGCTTAATGAACAGCTCTTTGAAGTCATATCTTGGTATATTCCTTTTGATATTGATTAAAGTGTACAACAATAAAGGCTTTCAAAGATGTTAAGGCTTGAAAAATTAAACTAAAACCCAAAAGCCACCATTCTTTATGTAGATTAATAGTAAGATTAAATGAGAACTTACCAGTTTGAAGTTTGATCTTTATTTTATGAGGAGTTACGATGAGGGATTATGTGAAGACCCCGCCAGCACGCATGCGCGACATTCTTCAAAGCAGTGGTGTAAAATCACAGATAGCAACATAGACTAATATAGTAAGATAAGAGAGAACTTCCATACCAGTTGAACTTTATAATAGAGGGTTTTGGGAGCGGAGGGCACGTAATCCCTCATCGTAACTCCTCATAAAATAAAGATCAAACTTCAAACTGGTAAGTTCTCATTTAATCTTACTATTTTACTTCGGAGTCACGTGAGTGACTACGTGAAGATTTCAAAGCTCTGTGATTTCATGCCCTGGAAACGAGTCCGTGCTCACACACTGCCATGCTGGGATAAGAGGATGAACGTATTTCAGACATGACACTGGCTGAAAAACAAAATAGGTATTTATTCATACCAAAACAAAAATATATCCCATACAGGGTAACTATTTCCCTGCAAAAGTGTCAGGAGAGGCCACGGGTTTGTTATAGAAGCGTTGGAATGTCTTCTCATTGCTCCAACCCGCTGTGGCCAGGATGTGGTCCATGGGTACTTCCATCATCCTAGCTGCCAAAGTAGATGCAGCCCTGGTGGAGTGAGATTTGAAGACATTAGTGTCCACCCCCGCTGCATCTAACACCACCCTTAACCATCTTGATATGGTTTGCACCGTGACTTTGTGATGGGGCCGTTTATGGCTTATAAGTAAAGCTCTCTCCGTGCCCCTTAGAGTCTTAGTGACTGTGATATATTGTAATATCAGTGTAACGATGCAGAGTCGAGTATCTGCAGGATAAGCTTGAAACTCTAATGTTTGTCCAGACGAACCGGGTCGGTCTTGTTTTAACAGCCCCTGTATAAGAAAAGTTATTTTGCCACTGGAGATTGTCATGGCGTCCATACTTAACTTGTGTAGGGACTGGACCCGTTGTGCTGTGACAAGTGCCATAATCATTACCATTTTATAGGTGAGCTTGTCCAAGGTGAGCCCCGAATTGGGTGTCCATCCTCGTAACATAGTCAAGACTATGCTAATATCCCACGTATGGTTGTATCTGGGCCTAGGGGGATTGGAATTAAATATTCCCCTCATTAGCTTAGACACTAATGGGTGTGATCCAATAGCCAGATGATCACTCCCTTTGCCCAGATAATTCGATAGAGCACTCCTTGCACAGTTGATGGCACTGTAGCTTAATCCTTCATCGTAGTGGAGGGTAGCCAGGAATTCCAGAACTTCCGTGATGGTGGCTGTTTCATAGGTAGTGTTCGTTGTAGTGCAGAACACTTCCCACTTTCTGATATAGGTCAGGTACAGTTTCCTGGTGGACTCCCTGCACGACGCTGAGATGGTATTTATAGTTCTGTCGGTGAGTCCGTATCCCAGAAGTGGCCGTTTCAGAATCTGCAAATTAACAGGTCCATGCGGTCATGACATGGATGGCTTTCCCCTGTAACGGGATGTATCAATAAACTAGGTCGTTTGTTGACCCGGATGCAAGGTTCTGTGGCCATCTTCTGTACTGCTGGGAACCATGGTTGGGTAGGCCAGACGGGCACAACCAAAATACCCGATGCGGAGTCTTGTCTTATTTTTTGCAAGACCCGACTGATGAGGCAGAAGGGGGGAAATGCATAGCAGAACAAATCCCCCCAATGTAATGAGAAAGCGTCCATCGCTACTGCCCCTGGGTCTGGTTCCCAAGCAACATATGTTGGAAGTTGGTGATTAAGTCTGGATGCAAAAAGGTCGATATCTGGTGTCCCATAACATTCTATAATATCCGTAAACACTTTCCGATCCAACATCCATTCTATGTTGTCGTTGAATTTTCGTGATCTGGTGTCTGCCACTGTGTTTAGCTTACCTGGAAGGTAAGTGGCTGAGATCCAAATTTCCCTTTGCAGACACCAGTGCCAGATATTATTAGCCAATTCATCACATGATATCGACTTTATTCCACCCATGTGATTAATCTAAGCCACCACTGTGGTGTTGTCAATTTGTAACCTGACATGCAACTGGTGCATATCTGAGCAGTATGCCCTTAGTCCATGAAATGCTCCCAGCATTTCTGAATAATTAATCCCTAATGTTTTGAATAGGGTTAGCTCTTGTGCACTCCATCTACCTCCACAACTTGTGGTGGTATTAGTTGCTCCCCAACCTTTGGCATTGGCATCAGTTTGTAAGATAACCGAGGGATTCATGATAGTGATGGGGTTAGAACAAAGCTGTGCATTTTCTATCCACCAATTTAATTCAGATTTTGCCTTTTCTGGTAGTTTCATAGGCCTGTCAAAATGGCCTGCATGATTTTTGAGAGCTATAATTTTTGCTCTTTGAAGGTTTTTGTAATGGAGTGGCCCAAATTGTGCTGCGGGAAAAGCAGCCACTATTTTCCCAATCACTCTGGCTACTTGCCGTATAGATGGATCCCTGATGCCAGTGAGGCTCCTGCATGCTTCTATCAAGTCCACCACCTTGTTAGGTGGTAAGGTGGAAGACATTTGCACCGAGTCAAATGTGAACCCCAAATAATCCATGGTAGTGGAGGGTTCCAATATTGATTCATCTGGATGTATGATAAATCCCAGCTTTTGAAAAATATGTTTTGTGGCTAGAACTGCCAATGTAGCCATCTCCAAATTCTCCCCGACAATGAGGATATCATCAAGGTAGGCCATGACAATATGGTTTTGTTTCCTTAAATAGGCTAAAGCTGGTTTCAATATTTTGGTAAACAGCCTGGGTGCTGATGATAACCCATTGGGTAAGGCTTTATATTGCCATAATTGTCCCATCCAGATAAATTTCAGGTATTTCCTATGATCCTTGTGTATAGGTACTGAATAGTATGCATCCTTAAGGTCAATGCAAGCCATGTAGTACCTTTCAGATATTAGCTGTCTAGCCGTGACAAAAGTGTCCATTTTAAAATGAACATACTGAACGGAAGTATTTAGTTCGGTCAGGTCTATGATGATGCGGCACCCGCCATCTTTTTTATTTTTGGTAAATATATTTGATACGAACTCCTGAGATTCTCTGATAGTCTTCTCAATTACCCCTTTGTTAATTAGTCTTGATAGTTCAGCATGGCCTGCCGTTCTTTCTTTCTGTGAAAGTATAAACTTCCGGCTAGGCGAATGCTGAACTGGGGTAGGGAGTTTGTGAATAAACTCAATTTTATAACCCTGAATACTTCCGAGTATGTAAGGATCAGAGGTAAAGGTGCGCCATACTTCATGAAACAAGTGCAACCGTCCCCCCACATTAGATGAATTTAGACATGCAATGTTCCTGAGGGAATCAGACCCACCTACCTCCATGGTTACTGCCGGTGTTGCGGTCTTTGCCCTTGCTTCTTTTGTTGCTGTGTTGCTGTGTTGTAGGGATGGCGCATTTTCCAACAAGGCCGGGCTGGGCCATGGCCTAAAAAAGACCATTGTGCAGGTGGGCCGGCCTTCGAGCTTTCACCACCGGACGGTCTGTTGTAATATCGCTGTCCGGTGGGTGTGTAGGGGTGCTGCCACTGCTGATAGTGGGGTTTGGAGGTACCAGGTACCTTAATCAGGCCTATAGCCTTGGCCTCCTCATCCAGGTCTTTCACCTGTTTTGGAAGGTTATCCCCAAACAGCAGATTAGGTGGTTGCAAGTTACCTGACCTGCATAACCCCGCAACTTTGGGATTAAGTGCAGGTTTGATGATGCTCTTCCGATAGCTATTTATTTCAAACTGTGTGTTACACAGCAAAGCCAGAGCATCTTGCAGTTCTTCTGGTAACTCCACCCCTACAGCAGTCCTGGCCACTGCTGTAATCCCGGCGGCTAATAGTTTCAGAATCCTCTGAAGCTTGATTTCTTGCCCTCTGATAGTAGGGCTCATGTTCCCCCATATAGGGTTATTCACCGCAGGAACATTCAACGAGTTACAATTCTCAGGAGTGAGATACTTCTCAGCTGTTGCATTAATGGCTTGCTCCTGAAGCTGGTTGGTAGCCATATAGTTAATGCTGGCTGCCAGCTTCTGGTGAATAGGCAGTCCTTTCTGTGTAGGAACGGCATGTTTGTTCACCATACCCAGTAACTCTTCCTGCACCCCTGACACTGCTGGTTGTTCAGCCAAATCCCCCTCTTCAGGGTCAGCCCAGTTCTGACCCCTAATGCTCCCCTGCGAAGAGGGCGAGACATTTGGCAGTCCATGGTAGGATTCTGCCGTGGGCCTGCGAAGAGGCCCACTGTGACTCTGCCCCTGCAAAAGCAGGTCACGCTGGAGCAACTGCTCCATCATCCGCTCCATGCGGGAAAGACGCCCGCCATCGCTATCAGCGAACGGGGTGTCTTCGGGTCCGGACCCAGCTGAGTCAACGGCCCCGTCCGACTTCCGGGTGGTTTTGCCACCCGAACGCGGCGTACCTGCGGTCCTCATCGGCGAAAAGTCAGGAGCTGCAGGTAACACCTGCAGCTCAGGAGTAGCGGCACGCTGCTGGCTGCTCCCCACAGCAGCGGATTTTGCCGCTGCTCTTTTTGATTTTCGCGACTCCATGTTGGGTTTTCTCCTGTAAGTAAGAAAAACACCGAGTCGCCACGCTCACCACTACAGGTGAGACTTACCTTCCGTAAGTTTTAAAACTTACGCTGGAGGAGCGACGCTCCTCCTGACTGTCGCTTCCGCAATGCATTCGACGATATGTCGCGCATGCGTGCTGGTGGGCCTTCACGTAGTCACTCACGTGACTCCGAAGTAAAATCTACTATGCTGGGTACTAATGAATTTTCTGGGAAGAGCTATGCGGATGTTTTTCAACCTGTTTACTGTATAAAAACACAGGACTTGTGCAGTTCCTGATGGAAACTTCCTGCAGAGATCACAACTGCTGTGACTTTTCTGCTAGGAAGTTTGGGAAATAAGTCTGAATCTCTGAACCTTAAAAAATTCTATCCATAGCAGCAATAGTATAGCAATACAAAAGGTCGGCAAAGAGAAAGGGGAAAATGTGGGAGAAGCTGGAGATATGATTTTCAAAGTCTGTAGCCACGACGCCCTGCAAGAGCGTTCACAGGATGAGCCCTATGCCGGAAGTGGCCCCATGCTACTAGAATGCATGGGCTCATTATTCGGGCAGAGATCGCAGCATGTCTGTGCTGTGCATGCTGTTAAAAGCTTGTACGAGGCACTGTGAGACCCTGCAACGAAGAAGCTAGTTTCCACATTGCCGGAAATTCAGCTAGCAAAGGCAGGCAGCAACACGTCGATGTCCAAGCTGTGAGATTCACTGATTATTTTAATGGGAATTAAAAATGAAGTTCACGATTGCACAGATTGTGGAGAAGGCAGAGATGACTGTTAATCTAGTTGAACTATCATGATGTGTATAAGTGATGTTGAAAAGGTATTAGCCACATTAAGGAGATAGGTGAAAGTCTAATTTTTCAAAGGGCAGTTTTTTAAATTGGAAATGGACACTTTCATGTTAAAACATGCAGAACGATGTTTATCTGCACATAAAATATTTGGCTATTGTCCCTGGATGTTTAACTTCAATTAACAAAATGTGCTATTGAAGTGTAATTCCAGTGGTGTGGACTGCTAGGCTCAATCCTAGAATTCCAGGCACAGACAGTCCCTGTAGTAGGTCACGAACTGGTGTATGAATAAAAGAAAAGAAACGCAGGGAACTTTACCTGAGGTGCATTCCGTTCACATAAAAGCTACTTTCATAGAATCCCAGAGCCCAGTCCATAGAAGGTTTTTTTTTTAACTGTAGTAATGAGTCAGCAGCATGGGGAGAAAATAAATTGGAAGACTGCAATATATAAATTGCACTTTCTGTTAGAAAATTCAAATCACTTTTAAATCCTTTATTAAATACACACTGTCAACTACAGAAACCAATCAATAGACCAAGGAGCATTTGATCACCTTAAGGAGGCTTCTTCATTTGAATAGATATGCCAGAAGTAACCTGCATTGATCACTCAACATAGCAGCTAAAGAAATGAAACATGTACATTGCAAGATATTATTTGACATTTTTTCCATGTTGCAGTTCTTGAGTGGTTCAGTCTGTTAGTTTTTGAGAATTCTGTTTGAGAAGATGTAGGAAGATTTATTTATTCCTTTGCTTTAAATCAGCCACAAAAGATCATTCATATTTGAAACATTCAACTTCAGAGGTTAGAATTTTATGGAAAGGATTATCACCAATAGTTGAAATACAGTACTTGCTGACATTAGGTGCAGTTCAGGCAACCAGCTGAGACGTACTTAAGGCGAACCTAGATATTTTATGAAGGCGAAAGGACTAGTTGCAGAACAAAAGTTTAGTTTACTTTAGAGATACAGCAAGGAAACAGACCCTTCAGCCCACCAGGTCCGCGCCGACCAGTGATCCCCGCACATTAACACTGTCGTACACCCACTAGGGGCAATTTTTACATTTACCAAGCCAATTAACCTACAAACCTCTACGTCTTTGGAGTGTGGGAGGAAACCAAAGTTCTCTGAGAAAACCCATGTAGGTCATAGGGAGAACATACAAACTCCATACACTCAGTACCCATAGTTGGGATCGAAACCGGGTCTCCGGCGCTGCATTCGCTGTAAGGCAGCAACTCTACCGCTGCACCACTGTGACGTCCTTGTGAAATATTAATACTGGTATAGGCCAATAGGCATGAATGGTCTATTTTAGTGCTGCTGTTTTGTATGTAATTCGTTTTTCGAGTTTTGTCTTTAATAACTGAAAGAACAGTTAGCCTGTCCCTAACTGTCCCACTTAGTCGACTTTTTAGGCAACTGCAGGAGACTGTGCAGTTGCCACATGGTCACCACATGTTCGCGGGTAGTTGCTGGGGAATCGCCTTCATGGTCGCGAGGAGTTCCCGAATTCTGGCAACTAGTTGCAGCCTCGTTATGGTTGCCACTAATTTTTCAACATTGGAAAATTAGTGGCGACTGAAATGAAGCCGCCATGGAGAGTAGCGTGAATTCTCGTGCCATAAGTGGGTCGCCAGGAGGTCCTAGTGGGTTGCCAGGAGGTCGAAGGTTCTCGGAGGATCTCGTAGGTTGGAGCCGGAATTACATTCTCATTGGGAAAATAAGGTTAGCAGTAGTTTTCAGAACCAAGGATAACCAACCGGTAACGTTAAATGGCCGTTGAGCTTCAAAGCCATGTATCTCTGGCTTATTAAAAGTTGTTTCCACTCCTTCTCCCCGCCTCCCCTCCCCTCCCCTCTTTTAAAGGACTTACCGTATACTGTGCTTTAGCCGTCTTAATTACAGCACCAACCTTCCTGTTCATCGCGATGTGTGTCTATATCACCTTGGCTTTGCACCGTGTGAATTTTTTAGACAGCGCTCCCCCTGCTTGCCCTGTCCCCCACCTGCATATCGGGTTGGTAAAGGAAGCAATGTGTTTGTGTGTGTCTTCCACTCTGACAGTCGCTGTTCCAGTTACCGTTTTTTCAGGCGGCAGTCCGCTGCAAAATTGCTTAAGTGGGACAGGCCCAGAACTATACATTCCCATAAGATGTTGACAGAGATATCCTGCAATGCTTGTGAAATGAGTGAGCTGAGAGTAGGGATTGTTCTGGTTTAGAAGAATTGCAGATGATTGGATTGCATTGCTTCTTGTTGAATGTAACATCAAGATCAGTCAATAGGGGGTGCTCACAAGCCAATAGGTGAGCATAAAATTGTTGGCATGGATGCTGGGTTGCAGTGTTGAGATCCTTGCAGAGTATTGCCTACCTTTAATGTTGTTTCAGTCAAAAGTATTCTGCATAGCTACATCCTTCTGCAGCCTGCATTTCCGTCTGTCACCCACATCAGGGCTACGTTTTTACCCATTCTGAGCATCGTGACTGACAATATCCATAGGTGGCATGTTGTTAGCATAAATCTGAAGGAGCAATTAGAAGACCAAAATTGAGTTATTGGATGTAATGAACTCAGAATTGAGAAATATATTCTAAAACCACAATGGGAAGAAAGTCCAGGTTTTACTGCTAGTGTGGTGCAATCCCCTGATTAGCTGGCATCATTGCTTTTTCTGATGCTGTCTTTTACTGTTTCTAAGCAACAGGAGCACGTCCTGCACATAGGTGCTTCGAAAAAGAGAAATATGGATTTTTGAATTTGTCAGAAAATCTTCAGAATGCTGGAGCACAGCAAAGCATTTGATATTTCACTATACAAATAATTTGTATGTTTAGCACATTTGTCAGATAGCAATACATTTCAAGGAAAGCACAAAGCAAACTGCTGGAGACAGATCAGGCAGGATCCATGGAAGGAAATGAGTGGTTAACATTTCAATCACATCGCTTCATCTGGTCTGAAAGAGCGGAGGAGTGATAACCATCTATTGAGGGTAGGAGACCTGGCACATGTTAATTGGACGAATCATCCAAGGTGAGGAGGGATGGAGAGGTGGATGGAATTAGGTGGGTGAGAAAGGGGTGGGAATAACAACAGAGGCTGGGACAAGATAGATGGAGATGGCCAGGGGCTGCAGATGTAATCAGATGTGAAAGGTAGGTGGAGTATGTGACCATATAAGGAAGGTAGGGTGGGAAGATTAAAATAAGGAGTGTGGGGAAATGGGGTCTGATAAGAGGAGTGTGTGGGTGATGGGTCAATGGTCAGGTGAGAGGGGTCATGGTGTTGTGGAAAGTAAGGGTTTGTGAGAGAGGATTAGGGCAGAGGGGTGGCAGTTTAACAGAAATTAGATTATTTAATGATCATGCAAAACCATTTTCCAGCCTCTGTTCTCCTCACCCCTCCCTCCACCACTTGATGAACCCCTCATCACCTGATTCCACCTACTAAGCTCTTGCTCCATTTCTCCTCTTCCAAGTACTGGTTATTTCCCTTCTATTCTTTCAGTCGAGGAAGGATAGTTACCTAAAACATAGGTTGTCCATTTCACTCCACAGATGCCGCCTGACCTTTCGTGTCCACCCAGCAGTTATTTTTAGACTCTTAGATTGAGCAGTTTACTCTGTGAATGGGGTATCTGGATATTCCTAAGATATTTGCTCATTTTTGAATTATATGTTGTATAATTTTCATACGAATCATTTTAATCCTAGTTAAGATTTGCAATGAAATTGCATCCAGATCAAGAAAGCTTTCTATCTTATGCCTTGGTAAATTTGGATTGTCGCAGAGCTGCCAGGGGTGTAATTGGCAATTGGTGAAAGTGTGAAACCAGCAATAATGTACCACATATTTGGAATTCAACATGGGTATAGAGTTATACAGCATGTAAACAGGCCCTTTGTCCCAATTTGCCCATGCCAACAAAGATGCCCCAGCTATACTGGTCCCACCTGCCCACATTTGGCACATATCACTCTAAACCTTTCCTATACATCTGTGGAGAAAATAGCTATTACTTTATTATTGCTCCTTTTGCACTTTATTCAAAGACTGATTTAAACTTTTGCTCTATCTTAAAGTTGAATTAATTATGAAATGTTTAATCGATGTACATGTATACCTTTACTCTCCAAAATAAAATTGAATGTTTCTTTTACTTGGTTTGCTGTGAGATGAAATTAAGGTGAAAGCAAGATTGTATTTTGATTTTCACTTATGATTTTAGTAACATATATGCATTAAGTACATTTGCAAAATTACTCTTCCAGGTTTGTAGAACTAAATCTTAAAAGTTAATGCCACATCTGTGATGTCTCCACTGTGTTTTATTTCATATGGTTATGTGCTGACGATTGTTGTTTAATTGGCAGTCATTATACTAACATTGTATTCAGTATATATTTGCAGCATTCAATTCAGAATTTTTGCTTTCTTTATTAAAGTGCTATTGGTTACTTAAAAACAAGTAAAAATGCATCCAATCTGCAGAAGTGGGTATCCTGGTAATCTCCACAAGCGCAGCTTGCAAATGGTGATATCCTGCAGGGACACCATATTTTTTGACGTTATTTATTCATTTTTTGTTTAGTAGCAGTGGTGCCCTAGTAACTGAATGTTTTTGTTAGTGCTTTACCTTTACCTGCTTGTATCTTATTTCTCTTTACATCTATCCTTGCCATCTGTCCTCCCATTGTCATTAATCCTCTATGATAATTTGCTTATCCTCTTGTATCACTCTCAGCCTCTCTCTGATTATCCTGCTGATTTTCCTGATTGAGATTGTACTCTCACTGCTTCTCTATGTCTCAATTACTTTTCCTGTTCCCACCTCTGAACTCTTAATCGTTCTATTATCTGGCTATTTCTCTTCCTCTCCTTCATTTGTCCAGTTCTCTTATGTTTGTCCATTTTTTCCTCCATCTCTACTTCCTTCCACACTTGGCTCAATTTTCCTTTTTAACTCCTCGGTCTCTTAAATTCTCTAAATGTTTAAGCTTGTTCCTTGAACTCTTGCTTGCAATTTCTCCTAGCCTCCTCTTGTCTATTGGCCTCCCCTTCCCCCTCCCCTCCT
The DNA here is from genome assembly GCA_963514005.1 of Raja brachyura. The sequence continues at coordinate 66,418,705 of OY740784.1, forward strand.
TCTAGAGATTATTTTTTTCAGAACTAAGGCAGGCTTGGCTTAGTGAAAATAGAAGAATTTAACAATTTCCTCCTGCATTCATTCAATTTGAACAAAATAAAATAAAACATTTATCACAAGATATATAAATCTTTCTGGGTTGGAGTGATCCTACTAGTTCTGCAGCAAGTATTTGACAGCAGAATTCTACTGCTGTATTGGCAGACTGCACAACTCCCCAACTGCTTTGCTGTGGGATGTGTTGTCCAAAGATTTGCTGCACATCTTCCCACTGCAGTAATCTCTCCACGATTCATTGTGTAGCTGGCGGCAATTTTCTTGATTTTAAGTAACGTTGCAACAAAGCAGAGAAACATGATGAAATTGTTCTGTATTGTTCATTTAATGTGCCTGTTTATGTAGTTGTCATCCACTCGGAACCACTCTTTCAAAAAGACTCTTGATGCAAACGATGATAGATGTTACTGTGTACTGTCTTGGCACACTGATTGGCTGAGCAATTAAAGCACCAAACCCTAATTTCTGCTGACTATTGTTATTTTTATATATATTTAGGCTGCATAGATGGTTCATAAAATTCATTATGCCTTCAGAACACATGGTAATGATTTTATTTTTTGCATTCCCATATTTAATTTTCTCAGTTAGATTTTTTTTTAAAAACAACCCTTCCATTCCTTTTATTTTGTCTTTCTCCCAACCTTGCGATTCAGTGAAACATGACAGCGTAATATACCTTTGTTTGACCTCGACTATTTTTGGTCAGTGGCTGAAGGTAACTCATCTCAGGCTGTCGAAGTTCAAAAGGATGATTGAATAACTGGAATTTGTGGCGTGATACTCCACATATTGATGCCAAATTGATCCGAAGTGCCACAAAGATGTTCTTCTTTTGCATGTGCCTTTATCTCAGCCAGCAGGTCCTCCTCCACAGGAAAACCACTGACTATAGGCTAAGGAGCAGAGGAGAGGAGGGAGGAAAGGGGATGCTGGAAGCAGAAAGCTTCATTGACACTGTTGCCACAGCACAATGCATGGTGCATTCATTGTTATTTTCTCTTGTGGGCTTGACTGTAGTTAGTGAATGCAGCTTAGAAGCGCCGGAATATTAAAACAAAAGTCCTTTATCTCATACTGCTCTGGTTCTTGACTAGGTGGCTGGAAAGCCTGGTCGTCTTGGGGTGTCTGTACCAAGTCGTGTGGGGGTGGATTGCAAACCCGAAGCAGGACCTGCCATTCCCAGTTAGAGGAAGGGTTTGTTTGTGAAGGAATTTCAGAAGAAGGAAGATTATGCAATAAACAGCCTTGTAATAGTAAGTTTCAACTCTTTTATAGGAAAATGAACACTGTATAGTTTCAACTTGATTAGCTGTTTTCCCAGATTCTCCTTCTAGCTTTCCTTTCCAATCTTTGCTTTCCACCCACACACTTTCACACATCCCACACACCAGATAAAATCTAGTTTTACTTTCCTATCTTCACATCATTTGCATGATGCACACTCTATTTAGTTTAATTCAGAATGTCCTTCCTACCTAGTATCCCAACCCAATGTAAATCTGCTCAACAGAATATAATGCAGTATTTTTTTCATTTGAAATCCAGTATTATCCCCTTGATCCCTATCTACGGCCTGTCATGGAGACAGAGACACATATGAAAGAGTCCTACAGCTGACATAAGTTCCTTGGACAATGACCACCTTCCAATGGGCTGCCTGTGACTATGTTCAAAAATCCCCACTGACAACTGAGAGAATAGTTCTAGCTGACCTTGTGTTAGCTTGCATAGTGGTCTTCTGAAAGATCCTTCCACTAGGCTGTCAGCTCAGTCCTTGCTTGTTTTGCCTGGTCTGATCACTGTCCAGATCTGACCTCAAGGTATGGAACTGTCCTCATTCTATCATTTACTTTCTTTCTGTTGAGATTTATCACTGTTTCTCATTTGTTCTTCACACTCATCACTCGCTCCCTTTATTTCACTCTGAAGCTCATGCCATAGTTGACTCCATTCTTCTAAATATTACTGTTCTCATCTTACTTTTTCTTATAGTCTAAAAGTGAAAAGATTTTTGAAATCAAAGTGTACTCATTTCAATGTGTATGATATTGCCATGTGATTTCTGATGTTTCTGATTTATTTAATAATGCTGATTAAAATTGTCTTACCTTCACAATCCCTGCCAATAATAATCTGCCAAAATGCAATTATGAGTAAATTGATTTAACATTTTTCAGTGTAATTGAATAATGGCCTTATATACGATTGCTTCTTTGAACAATGTTTTTTTCCTGCAAAGTATATTTTGTACTATTAATCAAAAAACTGATAATTTTAATAATTTAACATGTTTATCCAGTAAGTAGCTCAGCCATATGATGAGGATATTGGAGGTTCAATCCCTTTGTATGTTGCCTGATCTTCACAGAAATAATTGGACGTGGCTCAGAGAGGGTTAAATGCTAGGTATCCAATGGCCCATTTCAATGGCCATCCAATGGCCTACTCCAGGCATATATTGGCTGAGGACAAGAATAAGATTAGCTTTAATATTACATTGTGAAATAAATAATCCTATGGGACTTGTGACTCCCATAAACAATTGCTACGCACCTTTGTTTCACGGATTTCAACTTTTGAGGTATCATCCCAAGCAATGAATCGGCCCCATCAGGAGATAGAAATGAGGAAAAAGATAAATCTCTGGTCATATCCTCCACTTTTACAAATCTGTGAATACTATCACTGTGATGATTGTGGTAAAGCGTGCCCTCTTAGAGACGTTCAGTTTCTGATTGAAGAACAAAGATTTAAAGGTGAAAAGTCACATGCAAGGAAATTATCTTGTAATTTAAAATCATTTTCCAGAGGGATAAGACTGGAGAAAGAGGTAATGGAGGGATTGGATATTATTTCTCTAAATTTTTGCTTGAGGATGGCCAAGGAAATGTTGTGCATGATGCAATGAAAATAAGGAATTTCATTCTTGACAATGTCAATAAAAGCAATCGTGTGGTTAAGGGCATTTAAAAATATATCTGAAGAAATTGTTTTTCAAATTGTGTTGAAATGGTGGGAAGATTATTGGGAGGCAAGCTGTGAGTTATCACATTTTAAAGGTGAGATATGATGTACAAAAGTAATGCGGGGAGTCTTTTGTGATGAGACCTTTATGCAGTTTACTCTTTTGCTAAACATTTCTAATGCCTGTAGAATTAAAAAAAGTTATTGAAATGATAAGTGTTTATACATGTTCATTCAACTGTTTGGATAAATTGGTAGAGCACAATTCTATGCAACTAAATTACCATAAGTAATAGAATCAAATGTTCAGCATGCCTGAAAGATTGGCGTGTGTGCAGGAATCCATTTTACTTGCAAAATCAGACACAGAAACTAAACAGCGAATATATCTTCCAAATTGGCACGTAATTCTGGTAATAAAAAGTACAATGAATGTTAATGATTAGATTGAGGGAAATTATGTTCACTGTTTCACTGCAAAAATGCCTACATCTTTCTTCTGACTTTGAAATCAAGGGAATAGTTATCAAGATTAGTGAGGTTCCTTTAGAATCACTGCCAAGGGTAAATTTGCAAACTTTCATATGCAGTGTAACTTTTCTGTGATTCATATTACATGAGTCTGGTTGGTGACAGTCTTTTCCCTCTGAAACCATCACCACAAATAATTTCCCAAATCAGTGGAAAGAAAAAGGACCTGCCAGAATTATCTGAGTTTATGGTAACTGAATGATATATTAATAAGAGATCTTGATGGTGAGACTTTTAAGTTGGTCACTGGATGAAATAATGGTGGTGAATGTGACATATTCTTATGATTTTTTATTATCTACTGTCTTAACAAGTGTTAACCTACTTTTACAAACTAATGCTTCCATCAAAAGAGCAGGCTGCAGAATGTTTTACAAGAGCAGTAGCTATAATGACACAGCATGATTTAAATCCCTGCTTTAGACTGTTCACCCAGTAAATATGTTATGCGACATTTAGAGGGAAGGAGCTGTTATTGCAGAGTAGGGAGGTTATAAAATCACATTAGGAGAAAGAACGTGTCTTAGGAAATTATGCCAATGAACTATAAATATGTTGTCATGTAATTTCTCTCCATGTCAATAAAGTTCCATGTCTAGAGAAACCACCAAATAAACATTCCTAGCCCACCCAAGGACATTTTCTACTTATTTTTGGGAGGGTAAATAACTATTTGCTAGTCAGAGTAATTAATGCAGAAGTACATGAAAGCAAACTCCCATCACTATACATCAATCCCATTGACTAACCTGATGCAAGATTCATCAGTATGATATTTACTTTGGATGAAATAAATAAACCTGATCAACAAGATGATCCTAGGTGTTATTCCACCATGTTAGTTAATAGCAGAACATTACATTTCACTCCTCCCCTCCTATCAGAGTTAATTGGAACGTAAAGTATTCCACACTTGAGCTATCAGTGTTCAGACGCAATGACCTGTTATACTGGGAATCAGCCTGATAGGCTGGTCCATCCATTCTACTGAAGTGATGCTGCCCCACCCTCAATCACGATCAAAGCATTTCTGACCAGCATCACGAGGAGAGTGAATTATTGGTCGGAGATACAATTCCAGTTCATCCACTGGCAGATGGCTTGGTACTAGCTGGAGCGAGTTAAGTTCTCAGCCGTTGTGCAAGTCACGCAAATTGCCATGAGTTTTACTTATATTGGATCCTGAGCAAACACAGCTTAAATAATTACTTTAGCAAAGCTGAACTTCATCTTTTGTTTTAGATGTCTTGAGATCATAATGTAATTAAGTCAATATTTATTTTCTTGGGAGGTCTATTCATATGAAGATGACTACAGTCCCATTCAAACATACAGATACTAAACACAATTCCTTGTAAACATTGAAAATTGTTTTGAAGCTCAATATAATGCAATTATCCATTATATTTACAATTGGATTTATCAATGGAAATATTAGCAGTTGATTGATATTTTTGTACAATATTCTTTGAAAAAAATCGATGCATGTATTAACCACTAATCATTAAAACAGGCCAGCAGTTTGTGCTTGGTAGTATCTTGATCTGTTCAAAAGTAGGGATTATCTGAAAATTGTACACTTGGCCATGTAATCGATGCAGTAGTGAGGAAATGCTGCAGTTAAAAGTCCCATTTTATTAATGAGACATTATGCTCTGCTCCAATTTCCCAAGTAAATGCAAAGGGTTTCATGGTAGTACCCAAGGACAAACAGAGAAGTTGACCAGAAGTTTAAATTTCCTAATCAACATTTATCACTCAGCCAGTGTCATTAAAGCTGCTTTGAGTTTAACCCTAGCAACCTGTTGGGACAGTATTATATGGGAGTTTTGAAGCATACGGAATGTCCTGGATTGCCACATCCACAGAAAATGTCTCCACTTTGGGAATTTCCAACTGGGTAGGAATCCCTGGCTTGTTTATTGTTGCATTTGGGGGGATATATAGCTGCCAGAAGGGGATAGTCGACAGGAAAGGACACTTGAGAATGTTTGGACAATTGACTACTAAATGAAGTGTGGAGGAACAGTTTGGAAGTTAAGTAATTAGAATTCAAAAGAGGTTTTTACAGATTCCTTTGCACTGATGACCAGAATCTTCAAGAGTGAGTTCCTACTTAGCAACAGTTTAAGGGTTTACTTGAGACTTTTGGATAGGAAGATGGAAAATAAAATCATGCATTCATTTTCATGGTAGAAAAGAGGACTATGTCTGAAAGGCCAGTTAACAGGCAAATTAAAAGTAGAAGTTTAGAGGTTGAATTCTTGAGGCACTGGTATTGGAATAGGAGGGAGCTGAACCTTTAGCGATAGACTGCAGTTGAACTAGGTTTCTATGCTTCTATAACATGGTCTCAGCAGAATTAATGCAGTGTCTCAATGAGAAACTGATAAAAATAATAACTTGGTGATTAAAATAAAAAATACAAGCAGGATTTGGTCACATACCTTAATGTCCAAGCACCAGATGAAAACAATTTTTTAAATAAATAAAGAAGATAAAGTAGAAGTAACAAACAAAAAGTTAAATTAAACAATGTGCAAAAAATAACATCAATGCGGAAGGACAGATCAGGGGCTCTTTCTAAAACAAATGGGGTGATCATGGCAGGCAACCAGGCATGTTAATTAGTCAATAAAGGTGATAAAATATGGTTCAAACGAGTTCAAAATGACAAGGAGAACCATTGCCAGAAACTGCAGCTCAAGAAAATTAAAGCTGTGATTATGATCTGAATTCGCTGAAATCATGTGTTAAGTCCAAAGTCTTGTAGGGATCCAAAGCAAAATATAACATAATGATCATAAGAGGACAAGGCTGGAGAGTGTTCATAATTGAATCTTAAATATTTTAGATCTAAAACATGCATAGGCGAAGTGCAAGACACATAGAGGTCACTTTACCAATGGGGAAAAAAACCCACATGCAATTGTTGGACGATAGGAGAGAGGCAAGGGAAAATAATTACCAAAAGGTTATGGTTGACATTGCTGAATAAGAAATTTAATTTTGGCATCAAGGCAGAAAATTATAGAAATTCTGCACAATTCAGGCAACATTAGTGGAAATTCCTTGTGCCAATGAAATTTTAGAAAATATTTTAGATTTTACTGAGTGTGTGCAGGGAAAAGGAGGGGAGGATATAACATGAAAAAAAAAATGTGATTGTGTGCAAGGCTACCCATTGAACGAAAAGGTATGATGGTGTCAGCCAATCAGGAATGGTAATTTGTCAATAAAGGTAGCAAAATATACATCAAGATGAGCTCAGAATGTCAGGAGAATCATTGCCAGAAACTGCTGTCCAAGAAAATGGAAGCGGTGATATTGATCTAAAATAGCTGAAATCAGTGTTAGGTATAAAATATTAGGGATGTTAAGCAAACTAGGAGGTGCCTTTCTCAGTCCTCAGTTGTGTTTCAATTTTGAGTGTGAGAAATTAGAGTGGAAGTGCGATAAAAAAATTAAACCAACAAGTAATCAGTGACTCGGGGTCTCAGTTGTACACTCTGCAATCACTCACTCTGCATTGGTTTCCTCATGATGTAGACATTGTAAATAGTGTATACAGAAGTGCAGTGGAAATATATTGTAGCCTTATTTGGAGGAAGGTTGTGGACTTAAACCATAATGATTGTTGTCCCTTAGTCTCCTGACAGTAAGAATAAAGTGGTCGATAGTTTCCATTCATGTGTAGAGAAGCTTGTAGCGAAATCAGAAATGTTTTTAATGGAAAAGGTTAGTTTTCTGATAAATTGAGAAAGGCAGACAAGCTCAAGAGAGCAAGTTCAGTGAATTTCCTGAATGCACTCCAGAAAATGTCCTGGGTATTATTTTTTTAAGAACTGACATGCAGCTGTACCATAATTGACTTGGTAACGAATAATGAGCCAAACATTAATTAACAGTGATCACATGGAGATTAAATTTAAGATTATTTTTGATAAAGAGAGACTCAAGACATTTTAGGTTCTTGTTGTGAGTATTATTTGGAGGGGAGACATCTTAATATCCGCAAATTGGTCAAAATTGTGATTTGCTAAAATTACAGATGAAGATCAAAAAACATCTATTGCCATTGGGATTTAATTACCAAGTGTAAACATTGTAGTTGGCAGGTGAGAGAATGTAAATAAATTGAAATGAAAGTGCAAAGGTGAGTCTTGGGCTGGATATAAAGAATAATGAAGAAATCAAAAATGAAAGTATAATCTGCAAATGACGAAGGTGAAAAATCCGCAAGCAATATCATGATTAATACAAAAATAATTTAACAAGTGAAATAGTCGACCTGGGTAATGCGGACCCTTTAAAATCAAACGTTAATAATATTGCAAAGGATAATAAAGAAATGAGACGATTGTTTGATCATTACTTTAGTGTCAGTTTTCACAGAGGAGGAACTGGTAATATATTTGACACCCAAGAGAAATTAAAAATGAACTGTAGAATGGCAGTCAGTAAATTAGAAAGAGAGCAGTATTAGAAAAATAATGGTGCAAAGCAGTAGTGAATCCCTGGCACATGATGGTTTATATTGATATATTTTAGAAAATGATGAAGGAAATTGCAGATGGTAGCTCTAAATTTCTCAGTTCAGAAATTTTCCTCATTTAGTTCTGGAAACCACCTGGGTATGTTTGTTAACATTTAGTAACAAGTTGACATTTTGACAGGATACTTACTGATCGACCCTGGACTAATAAGTGGAAGCTAAAATAGATTCTGACGTCCATGTACACAGAGCAGCAACATTTAAGAGTCCCAGGAAAAAAGTAATCAGAGACTAATAGCGTTAGCCTTTATAATTAAATTTTACAATGTAAAAAAGGTCTTGCTGCATTAAATTAAAACCTTGGTTCGAGTAGGTTCAAAATAGTAACTCTAGTCCTTGGCATTCAATTATATATATAAAAGGTTCAAAATGATTTGATTGATTACTTTAAGATTTTGATCAGATGGATTAGGAGATCTATTGTGGCTGATGTGGGGATTGAGAACAAGGGGACAGAGCATAAAAATGCAAGCTAGGTTATTCAGGAGTGAGATATGGAAACGTATTTTCAAGTTCAAGGAAAAGGTCAATATGTAGGCTTTTATCCCACAAAAAAAAAGTTGATGATTTTAAATCTGATTTTTGCAAATCCCAATAAGGAAAATTATGGCAACAGGTGGATAGATAAAGATTGATCATGACCTAATTGAAAACCAAAAAAGGCAAGAGGGACTCTGTGGCCAGTCCCTGTTCTTGGTTTCTTAATTACAGATATTCGGCTGAGATGGCCCTATTCACTACATGCCCTCTTCCCCCGTGGCCAACCACCAGGCACACTCCAGTTATCCTGCTACTTTATTTGATGCCAGCCATCTTCGTGGTGATTCATTCTCCTTAAATTCCTAGAGTCTGATCTGCCATTCAATGACATTTTGTCTGAAATATAATTATCCCCACTTCTCCTTGTATTTCTTAGTGCTTATGCCCAGGCCCTCTCATAGATGAACTGAAGCCGAGGCCAATTTCAATTTTGGAGGCCCCCAAATCAAGATCTCTTTGAAGCAGACAGGCATGAGGCCCATGCCAAATGGCACTTGTTGCCCCCCCCCCTCTGATAGGACCTGCTTATGCCAAATACTGGCACTGCTGCAATCTGGTGCCCAATTATACTTGAAGTAATCCAAGCTACCATAAGCATAGAAACATAGAAAATATGTGCAGGAGGAGGCCATTCGGCCCTTCGAGCCAGTACTGCCATTTATTGCTGATCATGGCTGATCATCCCCTATCAATAACCCGTGCCTGCCTTCTCCCCATATCCCGTGATTCCACTAGCCCCCTAGAGCTCTATCTAACTCTCTCTTAAATCCACCCAGTGATTTGGCCTCACTGCCCTCTGTGGCAGGGAATTCCATAAATTCACAACTCTCTGGGTGAATTCACAACTCTCTGGGTGAATTTTACTTTGTAATGATTAAACACTGGAATTTAATTGAAGGTAACCTTGACCTCTGATGTGAGACGCTTCTTTCCATCACAATGGCATGCGTTGATCTTATAAGAAGGAAGAAAAGAATGTTCGGGGAGTAATATCGATGAATCAGCAATAATAATGAGACGGAGAGAAAATTTGGAAGACATGTGAGGGATTTCCCCATTGGAGAAAGGATATAATTCTTGGAGACTGTGTCTGTCTTTCAAAAAGCCAAGAAGACAGAAACAATTATCTTCCTTTGTCCCAACAGTTTCTACTTGGACTGACTATTCTATCAGTTAAGATAAAACAAATATTGCAGATTTGGGGAGTTTGCACAAGACTGGAATGCTAGATGCCAAACAATTAATTTGGCTAATGGCAAAACTGGACCTTATTCCACTTTTTTCATTTCTGGAAACAACTGTCCTTACTACTTTTAAGACACAAACCTTCAGCTATGGATAAATCCTGCCAAAATAATGAGGATCCATGGGAGGGGATGGCTGGATTTTTTCAAGATTAAACATATAAAAGCACTTCCATGTGCAATTTTAGAGACTGTTTCAACTAGGGATAAGTTGTTTTTATTTTAAATTCTGTCGCTTTAAATTGGTGGAAATCTACGCAGAGCCATCAATTCACCTTCTCTGTGTGATTTGCATTGTAAAACTGTAATCCTGAATATGCTTGAAATGAAAGCAAAGGTTATTTACACAAGCCATTGCCTTGCCATAGCATTTGGACGCTATAGTTCCAGAAGCCAGTCACTGAGGTCAATAGACTACAGGAAACATCAAGATGTTGACGGTTTCCATCGCTATGGATACTCCTTATCTCAGACTGGTAAGTGTTAAAATGCAAACCTGCTGTTCAATACTAACCCTTTCTCCAGCCCATTGTGTGTTTGCTGCCAAATCTATCACTATGAAACTGTGCTTACATTTTCATGAAAATATGTTTATCACCTCTAAGCCTGCATGTGCTTTGTTTTGTCTTCCGCTCCTTTAAAGAAGCTTGGTTGCAGTAAGTGTGGTAGCATTTATCCAGTTGGTTTTCCTGAGGCAACTTGTTTTTTCACCCATTCTTTCAGTTTAGGATACAATACGTTCCCTTCAACACATATGATATCAGAGGAGCAGTTAAAAGTCTTCATATTTCATTTTGTAGATTGGTTTGCCCAACAACAACCTTTGGAATAATATTATACATTGGATCTTGAAAAATAAATGTATGTTTAGTCAAAATTTGCACTGTGAATTCAGAAATCATTTTAGGTATAACAACGGTGGTTTCTTCTTCGCATAGTTTTGGATTAGAATTTCACTCTATACAAAAACAGCCACATATTTGTGCAAACACAATAGAATAACAGCAAAATAGAAAACTAAACAAGACTAAATAGGCATAAAAGGGCTAAGTACTTCATATCAATTAGAATTTGATTATTACTGAACTTGGAATGTGAGTTGGATACCTTGTGCAATCCAAATTTCATAATCATTTTGCTTAACTGATTTCCCAAGGGATTTAAAAAAATATTGAAAATCAAGGTATCAACAAATAATCAGGGCTAACACTTTCACCCTTGCTCGGGAACATTTGAGCTATTGTCTGAGAGGGGCAAAGTTTAAAGGAGATGTGGGGGCTGGCAAATATTTTACAGAGAGAGCAGTGGGTGCCTGGAACCTGCGACCTGGGTTATTAGTGGAGGCATGTGCGATAGCGACATTTGAGGTTTTTAGATAAGCACATGGATGTGCAGGGAATGGAGGGATATGGATCATGTGCATGCAAATGTGATCATTTCAACATGGCGTAATGTTTGCCAGATTGTGGGTGAAGGGCATGTTACTGTTTTGTAGTTTTCTTTGTTCTGTGTGCTATTTCAGTACCTGGGGGTGGTGGCAGTCACAGTGGTGCCATCATTTGGATGACCCAAGTATCTATCTACCTTCCCAAATGCATTAAAACATTCCATCATGTGACGTAAGTGCCAACAAAGTTGAACAAATAAGATAATGGCAGTGTACATATAATGTAGAAAGCCAAAGGGCAAACTAGCCTGAAAACATCCAATCCCATTTGATCTCGGAAGCTATGCAGACTCAGGCCCAGTTAGTATTTGGATGGTCGACCGCCTGGGAATACCAGATGCTGTAGACGTTTAAAAGACTTTTGGACAGGTACATGAATAGGAAAGGTTTAGAGGGATGTGGACCAAATGTGGGAAATTTGGACTGGTGTAGATGGGCCATTTTGGTCAGTGTGGGCAAGTTGGGCTGAAGGGCCAGTTTCTGTGCTGTATAACTCTGGCTCTATGAATCTAATGTACAGAAGCTGTGTGTATTAATTCAAAGAATGGAGGCAATACCAATAAAGTCAGCATTTATTCCTCCTCCTGATTTGAACTGCAGAGTTAGCTAGGTCATTTGAGAGGGAGTTAATAGTTAACCACGTGGCTTTGGAACAGCTACAGTCAAGGTGAGGCATGGTTGGAAGATTTCCTTCTCTTGATGATATTAATGAACCAAATGGATTTCCATAACAACCAATAATTTCATAGTAACCATTACTAAAAGCACAATATTTCTGTTCCTACATGGTATGACTTCCCCTCATGTTCACTGATCATTGTGCAGACCTCTGGATTGAGATTATAGTTAGTGGGTCTGGATAGACTGGGTTTGTTCTATATGGAGCTGCAGAGGCTGTGGAGGAGTCTGATAGAGATATGCAAAATTACGAGAGGCCATATTATACATGGTGTACAATAGAGAATAATATTATACTAGTGTCTAAATCAAGAGGGCATAGATTTAGGTTAAGGATAAGGGATAAGAAGTTTAGAGGCAATCTTCGGAGTCATTTTTTCACCAGAATGTGGTTGGAATCTGGGATGCTGTCTGAAGAAAAGGTGGGAACATTTAGGAAGTATATGAATGAGTACTTGCATCACCATGGTATGGAACGCAAAATATCCATTGCTCGTAAATGGGATTAATATTTTGTTATTAGGGTCATGATAGTGAACATGGTCAATTACCTGTGCTGTATGACTCTATGTAACATGACTAATATATAACCATATCCCATGCTGCAGACCACATCCAAAGCATCCCACACAGGATGCTAGTTATGACTTCAGTATCCAACAGCTAACTCAGCTGACATTTCTATAGCTCCAATTAGTCAATACAAGACCAGAATTCTTTCCTGAAACGATTGCAATCTTGAAATGTAAAAAACCAGGACCACGTGCTAAATACAAGTAATGTGTATTAAACCAGGCAATTTATGATGAATTAAAGGAATGTTTTCAATTTTATGGTTCTTTGAAATTTTGGAGTGAACGGCAGATATTATCCTCAAGATAGATAAAAATGGAGTTGATATTGGAGCTCAAATGCATAAATTGTTCAGAAAGCATAAATTAGAATAGTCTGGGTCCAGTAGCAGAAAGATCAATAACCTGAGAATGCAGATTTAAGGTAATTGGTAAAGGAGCCAGAGGCAAGATAAGGAGAATTTATTTATGCAGCAAGTTGTGATCTGGAAGATGTTGCTGGAAAGGTCAGTAGAAACAGATTCAATATGACTTTCAAAAGGAAATTGGATAAATACTTGATGTCTCCAATTTATTTTTGAAAATTATGATTGAAATGGGAAATTTGCATGGACACTAATTGATTGATTGAAAGGTACAGCATGGAGATGAGCCCTTCAGGCCACCGCGTCCAGTTATCCTATTTCCTCATCCACTCCCTACACATTGAAGGCAATTTAAAGAGGCCAAGTAACCTACCTCTTTGGGATGTGGGAGGAAACTGGAGCACCCAGAGCAATCCCATACTGTCACTGTGAGAACATGCAAACTCCGCACAGGTAGCACCCAAGGTCAGAAGTGAACCCAAATCACTAGAACTGTGAGATAGCAACTCTGCCACTGTGATGTGGGAAAAAGAGAGAGGAATGGAACAAAATTGAAGAGCCAACGTAGGCATAATTGGCTGAAAGGCTTCCTTATGCATTATATTATTCTCTCTGGTCGGTTGCTGCCTGCCCATCACCTGAAATAAAGTTATCTTGCCATTTTGTAGTGCACAAATTGGTTAATGCATTACAAGAAACGTTGTTTTAATAGTGCTCTCTATTAGCTGATCACCACTTTGGGACAACCTAAAATCGAGAAAAGTGCCAGAGAAATGTCAGTCCTTATTATCTTTGAGGCCAAGTTCAATGGGAAGTCAGATCTTCAAACTCTACATTTGGGATTCATTGACTTAATGTCAATATTTTCAAGTTTAATATTCCCTGCAAAGCTTTAACAAAAATAACTGCTGTCAAACTTTCCCCAAGTCAACACCTCAATATTCTTTAGTTGGCTGTCTCCTGTGGTACCCGGAAGTGGCATCAAAGAGCGAGAAGCCGAAGTGAAGAAATGGAAGCCAAATAACCAAACGGAAACAATGCCGAAAAGCCATATAACTGAATGGACACAACGCCAAAAAGCCAAAAAACCAAAAGGGTGCAATGCCGAAAAGGCAAAATAACTGAAAGGGTGGGATGCCGAAAAGCCAACTAACCGAATGGACGCAATGTCGCCCAGGGGCCTTGACTTGTTAGCGATTGGTCCAGACCGCCATGTCCATCACATCACTGGCCGGGGGAGACGGGAGGGTGGGGGTCATTTTCCCCACGCAAGACCACCGCTGGAGGGTGACTGGACGCTCTGAACCCGAGCACCAAGGCGTAAGCGGCCAGGAGTGCATTCCTCGGGACACTCCCCACTTCCCTCCCCGGGGTCAGCCACGGATGCCCTCCACCTCGTCTTCCCCATGCAGTTGCATTGTAATGGGCTGTGGGTCGGCAGCGCACACACAAGGGGCCAGGTGGATCTGGGCCACGGACACACGGGGACAAAAGCCCAGCAACGTCCCCATCAGCTGCAGCAGAGTTGGGGACAGTCTTGTCCCTCCGATCACCCAGAGTAACTGACCACGATGAACTGCCATGGTGACGTTGCTTGGTTTTCGTCCCCGTGTGTCCACGGCCCCACGTATGTGTGTGCTGCCGACCCACAGCCCATCACAGTGAGGCCGCACGGGGGAGACAAGGCCGTGGCTGGACAGCGCTGATCCCGAGGGGGAGAGTGGGGGGTGTTCCTAGGGATGCGCTCCTTCGGCCGCTTACATCTTGATGCTCGGGTTCAGAGTGCCCAGTCACCCTCCAGCCCTGGGTGGTCTTGTGTGGGGAAAATGACCCCCACCCTCCGGTCTCCCCCGGCCAGTGATTTGATGGATGCGGGGACCTGGACCAATAGCTGACAAGTCCCGCCTCCAGGTGACGTCATGTCCATTATTTGGCTTTATAGCATTGTGTCCTTATGGTTAGTTGGCTATTAGGCGTCCCGCCCTTTCGGTTAGTTGGCTTTTAGGCATCCTGCCCTTTTGGTTATTTGGCTTCCACTTCTTTGCTTTGGCTTCTCGTCCTTCGACGCCACGTCCTCACATGATCTCCTGTATTCATTATAAAATGGACTAATTTGGATAGGTCGAATTGCCTGTTTGATTGAGATATTGACTTCTTTATATCATCATATGGATGTGCTCCCTGGCCTAGCTTTACTAATACAGCCAAAGATTTTTCATAGGTTGCATATTTTAACTTCCTTTAGCTTGCACAATATAAATCTCTGACAATGTGGGATTCACAGGCAGTGGTGAGGTATTTGATTACGTTTCTCGCAGCAGATTGATGAAGGATATCAAAGCTGTCAGATTCAAGGGAGGGTTGAAAAATGACTAGTAAGAGAAAGCAAAGTGTGATGGTTGGTAGAAACATTGGTGACTGGAGTGCTGTGCACAGTGCAGTTTGAAGGGCTTAATATCAGATCCCATGCTTTTATTGGCAGAACAGCATCACGGCAGTAGAGTTGGTGCCTTATAGTGCCAGAGTCCCGGGTTCAATCGTGATTTGGGGTGCTGTCTGTACAGAGTTTGTACATTCTCCCTGTGACTGGTGCTCCGGTTTCCTCCCACATTCCAAAGACATACAGGTTTGTAGATTAATTGTCTTTGTAAAATTGTAAATTGTCCCTAGTGTGTAGGATAGTGCTAGTGTGCGAGGTGATCATGGACTCGGGCTTAAGGGCCTGTTATCGTGCTGTTTCTCTAAAGTCTGGTGAAGTCTAAAGTGGTATATAACATTAATTTGAACTATAATGTAAGATCATGATTAAAAGATAGTAGCAAAATTGCATGGTTAATGGCAAGGTTGAAACCTGTAGACTGTAGGAAGATATCAATAATCTTCGGTGGGTGCTAATGTGGCAAATATATATAATCCAACTGGGATAGCAAATAAAGAAAAGGAGTACATAATACATGATATCAGGTAATTGGCCAGGTCAGTCATACAAAAGCAACAGACTCAAAAACACATTTTAACATGAACATCCACCACAATGACTCCAACACATTCCTCACTGTGATGGAAGGCGAAATCCGTCCTTTTGTTCTTCCTCGGTCAGGGGCCTCGAGCCCCCCGTTGACGGGACGGTCTTGAGTCCCGTAGCCGGCGGCGTTTGGGCCTTCTGCGTTGAGGCGTTCAGCTCCTGCATCGGGGGATTGTCAGCTCCCCCGCACCGGGCAATCGAACCTTCTGCGGCGTTGGAGCTCCCGACTAGCCTCTCCCTAGACAGCGAGCCCTAGATTGTAAGTCTGCATGCCGCGGTGGGAGCGATCCCAGGCAAGGGATCCCCTCCAATGTTAAGTCCGCGCCCTGAGATAATGACAGTCCGAGGAGGCCTCCAGCTCCAGCGATGGTCGGCCGCAGAGCCCGGAGAATGTGATCCGAAAATTGATCTCATCTGCTGGAAGGTAGGAACTTGAAAAAACGTTTCCCTCGATCTACTCCCTCCACATAAAATAAATCGAAGTACATTAAAACAAACTTTTAACAAACGTTAAAAATAACAAAAAGATGAAAAAACGACCAGACTTCTGGCAGGGCTGCCATCTCCCCGGCGCCCCTGGTGGTCTCTTTTGGGCAACTTTTCAAAAATTCTTTATTTTTCAACTGTAAAACCTCTTTATAATTTGTGTACCATTTGATAGTTTTTTATGACATGAGCACTAATAGATGTACTGCATTCTGAGCTTCCAGAGTGTGACATGGGGTTGGTGTGGCAAAGGAATGTGTAAAGAGCAGCAAATTAGCTACTGTAGAACTTGTGAGAATTCAATGGGTACATGGGCCAACAAAAAATGCAACACTCCCAATAGATATCTTATGCAACAAAAAGTTATATTTGTGGGAGTTAAATGGAACAATACTTTGGACAGTAAGCAGGAAAGGTGATCTGCTGAGGTGAACATCCCTTAGGTAGCAACAAGAAAATGGCATCAAAAGCACAAACCAGCTTGTACTGAGTGTGCAACTACTCCTGTGCCTGATAAGGCAAGTAGAGGAGTAAAAGTGCCACAGCTGCATTTATGCATTTTATGCATATCTTTGAAAATGTGGAATCTTGTTCATTAATTTCAGTGAGTTGGTGGTGTTTGAACAAGTAACTGAATTAATTTCTAATTAAAATGGCAGGTGGTTGAATGTGGTTTGATATCAAGGACTTTTTGTCCTTTCAGCTCAGTCACCTGAAACTGGAATTGGCCTGCTTGCTGTCAAAATGCAGCCTACTATCTGAATGAATTGTCCTTTGGTTAATTTTGGATGAAGGAATATGTTAAAAAATTTAATCTTTAAAATAGAAACCTGGGCGGCAGTAGGATTTCCAGCTGGAGAGAACATACAAAAAAGGTTGTAAATAATAGAAATTTAAGATAGTCCCATTTGTATCCATGTGCAGATAAAACCTAGTATCCATCATGTCTCTTTTCATTATTGGGTAAATTGGCCTGCGCACTTTGGAAGTGTCTGATGTTTGGCTGGTTGGCTGCTGTCAAACATGCATCTAATGATATAATCCTGTGTGTTTATCCCAACACAATGGTGTAGCTGTTAGAGCTGCATCTTAGCACCAGAGATCTGAGTTCACCCTGACCTCAGCTGATGGCTGTGTGGAGTTTCACCATGTGGGTTCCCTCTAGGTGCTCCACTTTCTTCCTACATCACGAAGGCGTATGGGCTTGTAACTTCAATGGCCTCTGCAAATTGTCCTCAGTATGAAGCAAGTGGATGCAAAAGTGGGATAACACAGAGCAAGTTTAACTGGAAAATTGATGTTGATTTCTGTGTCAAGATGTGGTGGACGACCTGTGTTATCTCACCAGAAAAACAACAGGCAACCCACAGAGTACATCAGCAAATGGTCCCAAGACATGTATCAAAGGGACTCCACTATGATACTAATCTTCTTCCTGCGTACTCTACCAAGTGCATTGTTTTGATGCTCATCTTTTGTACATAAGATCACCAATAATAATCGTTGTATCCCTAGTCAGAGAAAAAAGGAAATAAGTGTCAGGTGCAGGCAGTTGGGATCTGCAAAGAATAGGCTCTCTGAAGGAGTAGTTTAGTTTAGAAACATAGAAACATAGAAAAATAGGAGCAGGAATAGGCCATTCGGCCCTTCGAGCCTGCACCGCCATTCAATGTGATCACGGTTGATCATCCAACTCAGTATCCCAGTTTAGTTTATTGTCACATGTACCAAGTACTGAGAAAAGCTTTTGTTGCATGCTATCCAGTCATCAGAAAGACAATACATGATTACAGTCAAGCCATTCAGTGTATAGATACATGACAAAGCAATAACATTTTGTGCAAGGTAAAACCAGCAAAGTCTGATCAAGGGTAGTCCGAGGGTTACCAATAAGGTCCCAAAGATTCCAAATCCTTGGGGAGAAGAAATTCTTACTCAATTCAGTCTTACATGGGCAGCCCATTATCTTATCTTTGTATGGGCTAGAGTGGTTGTTCAGCATTGTGCATTTGGTACAAGTGTTTGATATCTGCATGTAGGCCCTTCTTAATATTGGTTTGCTTTGTGGCAGCCAGCATTGGCTGAGCCAACTAACTTCTGCATGAAAGAGGCAGCAATAGGCTGCTTCCAAAGTAGTTTTTTTTTTAATATACTTGTTATAATTAGAAATAATTCTGTACGCCCCACTGGAAAATCATAGGGCACTATCAGCCTTAAGTTCACTTTCTTGCGGATTGCTACTTCCCTCTTCCGACTTCTAAGTCTAGCAAACACCTAGACCTGAGCCATTGGTACTTCCTATACTGGCCAGTATCACACTGTCTCATTTTCCAGTTCTCTCTGTAAACTTTTTAGAATGTTGGTGTTCTGTACGACAGCATATAATCAAATTGAATTGGCAGCGAATGGCATGTTGGCCTGTATAACACGAGGAGTTGAGTGTAGGAGCAATGAGGTTCTTTTGCAGTTATCCAGGGCCCTAGTGAGACCACACCTGGAGTATTGTGTGCAGTTTATGTCCCCTAATTTGAGGAAGGACATTCTTGCTATTGAGGGAGTGCAGCATAGGTTTACAAGGTTAATTCCCGGGATGGCGGGACTGTCATATGCTGAAAGAATGGAGCGGCTGGGCTTGTACACACTGGAGTGTAGAAGGATGAGAGGGGATCTTATTAAAACACATAAGATTGTTAAGGGTTTGGACATGCTGGAGACAGGAAACATGTTCCCGATGTTGGGGGAGTCCGGAACCAGGGGCCTCAGTTGAAGAATAAGGAGGAAGCCATTTAGAACGGAGACAAGGAAACACTTTTTCTCACAGAGAGTTGTGAGTCTGTGGAATTCTCTGCCTCTGAAAGCGGTGAAGGCCGGTTCTCTGGATACTTCAAGAGGGAGCTGGATTGGGCTCTTAAAGATAGCGAAGTCTGGGGATATGGGGGGAAGGCAGGAACGGGGTACTGATTGTGGACGATCAGCCATGATCACATTGAATGGCGGTGCTGGCTCAAAAGGCCGAATGGCCTACTCCTGCACCTATTGTCTATTGTGTATTGTCTACAACTGAGAGGCGATCTTATTGGAACAGAAAATCCCTAAAATGAAATATTTTAGCACCTACTTTTCATTTGTGAATTACGCTGATAAGTCTTAACATTAGTCACTTGCCGGTCTTTCATCACCTCACCTGTGTCTAACAAGGATTCTATATCTTAGCTTGGGTTCATGCAATTTATTCTCTAGCTACCTCAAGTGTCCTTGGATATACCTGATCAGGCCCTAGAGATTTATTTACTTTCATATATTTTGTTTAATTAGCTATGCAGTAATTTCTGAATTATATCACACCCGTTGGGATACAGCAGTCTGAAGAAGGGTCTCAACCCGAAACATCACCTATTCCTTTTCTCCAGAGATGCTTCCTGACCCGCGGAATTACTCCAGCATTTTGTGTCTATCTTCACACCCATTGGGAAGTTGGTGCAAGCGCATTCAAGCGTGGATGATTTTTCCAGCTCCAGTCATGTAGCTAGTGAGTATCAATAATCAAACACCACGAATTTCCTTCCTTCCAGATGTACACTTATTTTTTTTCAGGTGACAATCTATCACCTTCATTTTAAGACCCACACAGGGGCACATTGCACTGAGATTACATGTGGGGAAATAATAAATGAATCTCCATTTTGATGTCACTATCTTGCATACAGCATTGGCATCCCTCAAGTTATCAAGGCTCAAAGTATTCAAAGACCTCTTACTGGTCCCTTGATTACTGCTGTGACCCTTTTATATTGTGTGTATCAGAAAGAAATTCTACAGTCTTTGCTCCACTGACCATAATGCCCATCACAGTGGTGTGTTGACCTTAAACAGTTAGGGCAAGCAATTGCTTGGTGTTTCCCCACACGTTCATGATTACCATCTTCACCTCCCCTATAGTTCCCTCATCTCTATGGCAACATTTTGAGCAACTGTTCTGTATTTGCTATGGAGACAGTTCCTTTAAAGTTGAACACCCTTCCCAGTAGGCAGATTGGAAAAGGTCTGGTGATTGGGGTTTATTCATGTCTATGGTGTATATTTAGGCAATATCTCAGTTTATAACAGCAGAGTTAATTAGATGTCAGAGCTTTCTACAGCAATTATATAGGATACTATATTAAGAACAATATCTAATTTCTATGCACTGATATTCCTTAAGGGCTTGACAGAATTATTCCTCCAGATGGAAAGTCCAGAATTTGGAGTCATGGTCGCAGGATAAAGAAAGAGCAATTAAAAAGGAGGCATGGGTCAAGACTAGGCAGCTGGGATCAAGTGCATTGCTGGAGGAGTATTGGGGATTGAGGAACATACTTAAGATGGAAATCAGAAGGGCAGAAAAGGAGCATGGGGTAGCTCAGGAAGATAAGATTAAGGAGAATCCAAAAATATTTTAAAAACATATTAAAATAAATGGGTGGGTACACAAAATGCTGGAGAAACGCAGCGGGTGCAGCAGCATCTATGGAGCGAAGGAGATAGGTAACGTTTCGGGCCAAAACCCTTCTTCAGACTCGATAGGTAACTTTTCGGCTCCAGTCATGTAGCTAGTGAGTATCAATAGTCAAACACCACCAATTTCCTTCATTCCAGATGTACACTGATTTTTTTTCAGGTGACAATCTATCACCTTCATTTTAAGACCCACACAAAAGAAAAACAGGAGCACGTTGCACTGAGATTCCATGTGGGAAAATAATAAAATAATCTCAATTTTGACATCGCTATCTTGCATACAGCATTAGCCACCCTCAAGTTATCAAGGCTCAAAGTATTCAAATAAATGGGTAACTGGGCAGAGAATAGGGCCAGGCATAAAACAATGTGGTAATGTATGTGTGAATCCAAAGGAGATGGGCAAGATCTTCAATTAATATTTCACCTCTGTTTTGACCACGGATAAAAATATGAAGACTAGGGACCTTGGGAATGTTAATGGTGGTGACTGATGATTGTGGTGGAAGGACAATCTTCAGTCAGGAGGTCTGTAACTAGTGGAGTTCTGCAGGAATCTATGCTGGGACCCCTGCTCTTTGTGGTATATATGACTTGGACATAAACATAGACGGGTGAAGTTAGCAGGCTTGCAGATAACACCAACGTTGCGGGGGTCACGGACTTTGAGAAAGGCTGTCAAGGTATACAGCGAGAGGAAAATTAGCTACAGATATGGGCGGAAAAATGGCAGGTGGTGTTTAATCAGTGCAAGAGTGAGATGATGCACATTGGGAAATCAAATGTAAGGGAAAAATATTTTCTATTCTACCATTTTCTATTCCAGCAACTTCTGACTCTCTTTCCAGGTGTATCTGTACCCCTGGCTTATCAAAAATCCCAACTTCCTTAAGTTGGGGTGAATTTTCTCAATTTCCTTGAGACTTTCTTAGACTGAACTCCAACTGCTGCAGTTTTGCCCACATACCTTGTCCATCAATGTCCATACTAGATCTACATTTGGTGTGATCAAAATGTTAGATATTTGACTTCTGACTTGGTTTTCAAAGTCATTGACAAAAGCAGTACACATGTGGTCCTGGTACAGCTTGTTTTGGACCACCACGTGTTGTGTCCTCCCATTTACTCAACTCTGTTTCCTACCTCCTGACTAATTCTCAACCCACCTTAACTCGTTCATAACTGCTCCATTTGGTTGCGTTTTTGTTTGCGATATTTTACATTCAACTGAAACATTAAATTGATCCAATGGAAGTCCAGTTAAATAATGTGCTGTACCTACACTGTTTTTGACTGATCAGCAAACTGAAATTAGTTTACTTATTCGTGACATACATTTTTGTATGCAGCCCCACTTCGATCAGTTCACAGGTGACCAATTGTGTTTTCATTCTTTACATAATTAATAAGAAAATGCAGAGTGATTCTATTTAATTTATGTTCAAAAGTTGAATGTAAAACCAAAAATGAAGTCTGTAAAGTGATTAAAAAAAAAACACTGATTATGTTGGAAGAAAATTAAGAATTGATCATGATGAACATTGTGCATTAGTGCCTAAATCTCTCATAAAAGAAATTGCTTGTGTAAAATAGAAGTGAAATTATGGCTGTGCGTAAATAGTTATGAAGTCTAACCATAACTATTCACTGAGTAGGCATTAAAGAACTTGGCCATCACCTGCAAATGGTGCCTTTTTGAGTACAAAAAACACCAGCTACAGGGAGACAGTCGCTAAACTGGATGTCTGGGCCTAGCTACATTATTTGGGTGACTTTGGAGGACACATTACACATGACAAAATACAACACAGGAACAGGAATAGGCCACTCAGCCCCTCAAGCCTGCTCTGCCACAGTTAGAACATGGCCGTTCTGATTATGCACACTTTTCTCAAAGAACGGTGGTGTAGCAATAAAGTTGCTGCCTTACAGCGATAGGGTCCTGATTTCGATCCGGACTACGGGTGCTGTATGTACGGATTTGTACATTCTCCCCATGACCTGCATGGATTTTCTATGTCGGTTTCCTCCCACACTCCAAAGACGTGAGGGTAATAGGTTAATTTGCTTGTTATAAATATGAAATTGTCCTTAGTGTGTAGGATAGCAATAATGCGTGGGGATCGCTGGTCGGTGCGGACCCGGTGGGACGAGAGCTTGTTACCGCACAGTATCTCTAAACTAAACTATACTAATAGCAGAGTTAAGATTCGCCTCCTCACATCCTCCCCTGGCCTTTTCTCACCATCTCCCCTCCTCACATCTCCCGTTCCATTGCTCATCTACCTTTCTTTATTTACTTAATTCCAACCATCACCCCTCCCTATTTACCATCACTCCTCTCCACCTTCTCCTTTGCTCCACTCCCACATCTTTCTAATTTTGATTAAAACATTGCTTCTTCTTAAACCAATTACACTTTCTGTGCAATACCAAGGGAAATTTGCTCATTTGTAAAAATTATCTGTGAAATTACACAGCTGCAGGAGAGGAACTCAAATTCTGAATTAATGCCTCGTAGTCTGCCCAAATGCAAGGTACTTTTACACGAACATTTATCAATTTATCTCTTAACATTACATTTCTGCTGCCCAGAAAGGTCACAGCTTTATTATCACTTTAAAAATAGAGCAATAACCACTTCAACTCATAATTACAGATCACCTTTTGCTGTCTCCCCATAATGGTAATAGGTGCTTAAGGAGATGGCTGGAGAAGGAAATTGCTGTAATTGCCTTAACTTTTAATCAATATTTCTCTGCATTAGTTTAAGCTGGTATTTGCATTTCCATAAAACATGTATTTCAGACACTTAATTTGAGTTGCTACAAAACAAAGTGCTTGAAAACGGTGGCACTGGCTTTGCAGGTTTAAAACTGGTGCGATAAAAGCCCATTTGGGAGACCAACATACTCTGCCTAAAGAATGGCCCAAAAGATATTCAAACTATAGGAGGCCAGAGAGGGTTAAAACCTGAGCGAGTTGTATTCCTATGGAATTCACTTCCTCAACAGCCAGCGAAATTAGTATTTTTAAGACAGAGAAGGCATGGTGGCATGGCAGTAGAGTTACTGCCTTACAGCACCAGAGACCCGGGTTCGATCCCGGCTACGAGTACTGTCTGTACGGAGTTTGTGTGTTCTCCCTGTGGCCATGTGGATTTTCCCCGGATGCTCCAGTTGCATCCCACAATCCAAAGATGTTCAGGTTTGTAGGTTAATTTGGCTTCTGTAAATTGTAAATTACCCCTGGTGTGTAGGATAGGGTTAGTATACAGAGATTGCTGATCGGCGTGGACTTGATGGACCAAAAAACCTGTTTTCATGCTGAACTGTCTTTAAACCATCAATAAACCGAACTAAACTAAAGATGCACAGATAACTGGTAGCAGAGGTGCAAAAGGTTACCATGGGTGGCCATGAAGGACCAGAGGTCGTAGCCTCAAAATTAAAGGACGTTCTTTTAAGGAGGGATTTCTTTAGTCAGAGGGTGGTGAATCTGTGGAATTCCTTGCCACAGAAGGCTGTTGAGGCAAAGGCAGTGGATATATTTAAAGCAGAGATAGATAGATTCTCGATTAGTACGGCTGTCAAAGGCTATGAGGAAAAGGCAGGAAATGGTTTTACCATTCTTGAACTTGAACTAGGAGGGAGAGATTGATTAGCCATGAATGAATGCTGGAGTAGATTTGATGGGCCGAATGGCCTAATTCACCATCTATCTCTTATGATATCTACATTCCAGCATGGACGTTGCCAGTGGGAGTGATGCCAATCAGTTCGGGAGGTATGTGATCAAAAGGTCCTAAGGAAGAGTAGTAGAATTGGGCCATAGGGGGAGAATGAGAAAAAAGGATACATAGTTCAAAATGCATCCAGGTGACCAGATTAATTAAAAAAAAAGTAGAGAGTTTGTTTCTGGGGCACATGTGTAGTTAAACACATATAAAACAACACAATGGTCTATACCAAGAGTTTGCACTTTTGGCTGAAGGTTAAATTTAGGTTGGAAGTATGCAATTGAGTTAGCTGACATTCAGTTTTAAGGATATATGGAGATTTCAAGTGTTTGCATTACAGATGCCATGCAGAGAGACCATTGATACAATTTAATGCTGCTCCATTCTATGGAATAATGGAATCCCCTAGTTACTTACGTGCTAACTTCAAATCTAGATGCCCATACCACCATGGAATTTGTAACTAAAATTGTCCATAGGACTTGCCTTACTCTGGCCAAATCAGTATTATCTACAGGAGTAACAAATACTTCAGACATACATTGATGCTTTTGAAATGACATTTCCTAACAACAAAAGTATGTCCAAGAGTAATGTTTACATTTGTTTATACTGTATATGCCCAACCTTGTCAGAGTAGGCCACTATATTGGGTGGTGAATGCAGAATATTTTACTTTATCCTGGATATCGAGAAACGGAACCATCCTACCACAACTAGAGATTAGTTCTGAAGTAATATCGACCTTAGTAGTAACCCTTGAACTGTCTTTAATCAGACTTTATCTTGCACTAAACGTCATTACACTGTGAATGGCTCAATTATAATTACATATTGTTTTTCCCCTAACTAGTTTGCACACAACAAAAGCTTTTCACTGTAACGGTACACGTGACAATAAAGTAAACCTAAGATGAACTGGGTCAGAACACTTCAAATTGCATCGGGATTTGAATGTTTTTCCATTTTAAAAACACTTCGTATTTTTGCTGTGTGGTGCACAATGAGACTGTTTCATATTTTTTCAGTTTAGTTTCTAAAACACCTTTTGTGATTTTTGAACAATTGAGCTAAACTAATACCACCCACCAGCCCCTTCTCTTTACTACCCCCCCCCATTACCACAGTGTCCACCCATCTCTTCTACCATTTCCCAGCCCCCCATCATCCTGCTCCTTTCCCTCTTTCATCCTCTTTTTTCCCTCTTTACCATCCCTCCATGTCCTTCCACCTGCTTTGCATATTATTCCTTTTCTTCTCAACATATCTGAAACTCTTATTGTTTCCTTTTCACTCAAACTTTTGTCGCTTACTCAACCCATCTGCCAATCAAATTCCCCATCATCTGCATCCAGCTATCACTTGCCATGCTTTGTTCCATTCCCACCTCTTCTCCTCTCTGCTCCCATCAGATTCGAGCATCTGCAATTTCTTGGGTCTTCATGATTTCATAAAAGGGTACCCAGAGATTTAGGCTTTGTTACAAATGTGTTTAGAAACATAGAAAAAAGGTGCAGGAGTAGGCCATTCAGCCCTTTGAGCCAGCACCGCCATTCAGCCCTTTGTGCCAGCACCGCCATTCAATATGATCATGGCAATAATATGTATTATTGCTACTAAAAACATTTTCACTTATTTTAATCAATCTGAAACAGGTTGCTGCTCTTAAAGTTTTTAAGGGATATTTTCCAAAAGAAATAGGGGTGGCACGGTGCCGTAGCTGTAGAGTTGCACCTTGCCACCCCTATTTCACTGTGCCACCCCTATTTACAGCACCAGATACCCGTGTTTTATCCTGACTATGGGTGCTGTCTGAGCAGAGTACATTCTCCCCATGAACATGTGGGTTTTTAACGGGTGTTTCGGTTTCTACCCACCCTCCTAAGAAGTACGGGTTTGTAGGTTAATTGCTTTGGTAAAGATTGTAAATTGTCCCAAGTGTGTTGGATGGTGCTTGTATACGGGGTCGATGGTCTGTGCGGACTTGATGGGCTGAAGGGCCTGTTTCTGCGCTGTTTCGCTAAACTCATTTAAATTTTTCAATGATAATGGTCTCTGAGTAGTTCATACAAGTACTTACATTTCATAATTTTAATATTTTTTTCAACAGAAATTAAACTGTGCGTCAATAAAAGCAATTGCAGACAGAATTTTCCAAATGCATTCAAACTGAAAATTCTACCTGTGGATGATTTAGATTATCAATATGATCAGGTAGCAACTGGCAAAGCTCCCCATCATGATTCATCTCATAAATTCTTGAAGGACAACTCAAGGCTGTGAATCAAATAGCTACGAAAAATGTTAAGGCATTTTTAAAGAAATCAAGATCTATTGATTAAAAAAGTGATGCCATGTCATGCCACAGAAGGACACCATAGATTAATTGCCTTTGCGATGTTGCGACAAAGAGCTTGAGATGACAGGGTGCATATCTGAGTGCAAATTGGCATGGTGTATTAGCATGCAGATTCTGTACATCTTTCTGCATGTCATTGACCATGTAGGTTTTCTGTTTCAAGCATTAGGCCAGGACACAGAATCACGAGGTTAGCACAACAGGGAGAAAGCAATGATCGATTTAAATATTCATGAGGTGCCACTGGGAAAGGTTGTGTTTGTCTTGTAACTGTTATTTTAGGGCAAGGCCTCCATTTACTGAACTTCTTGTACAAACATTTAAAATGTTTTTCTGTGTTTGACGCAAGTATTAACCCAATGTGATGCTTTCTGCGATGTCGAATGACTGTGCTATTGGTTTGCATGTGAATGCCTGCCTTTAAGTATTTGTTTTGGATGTTGAGTCCTGTATACTTTGTGTTGCTATAGTTTGAAACAGGTTATGTGAACGAAGAGGAGGGCTTTTCTTCTGGTCTCCGTGGAAACATCTAAGCTTAAAACGCACTTCATAAAGGTAGTGCCTCCATTTTTTTGCAAGTGCAGGAAGATAAAAGCAGGCTGGATGGAATGTGCTCCTCGTGAATTACAGAGTCAGACTCAAAGATGTCTCACAAGGTCTTTAGATTAATGTTTATTGTGTGAGCAATTGAGCCTCTGCACCAAGAAACTTATTAAAGCATGGACTGCTTGTGTTTAAAGGACATCTTTAAGCAGCCTGATTTGGCATGGATGACCAGGAAGAAGAAAGGAATCTTTTTATATTTTATTCTGTTGAAGTCCAAGACCTTCAGCTGGAAGAGTCTGTAGATTCTTGTATTTATCTGCCAGATGTTAATAGAATGTATTCAGAATGTATGTAAATAGAATGTATGCATTTAGACCAGAATAGGCAAAGTGAGTAATCCATTTGGCAACACCGAAAAGATGTGCATTCCCAGTAAATTAGTTAAAATTGAGAAATCACCTTAGAAGTTCAATTTATACATGGATTCAAAATTCAAAGAGTTTGAAGTCCCAGCACATATGTTCATTTTTTTCATGGTAATCTAGTTGGGAATGGTGTGTGGCAGGGCATTGTGTCTGTTCTCGGCTCTCGCCTGCTGACTAGAAATGCTTTTACTGAGTTAATTATGAATTGCGATGATTTCCAGTAGCACCTGTTTGCTCATCTCTGTAAAAATTGGTAATATTCTAAATATGAAGCTCAGGAAAGGATCACCTCTGTTTTTACATGGCTAGAACAGTATTTGCTGCATTTGGGACCACAATGTTGGAAAATGTTAACACTTTTCCTGGGCCAGTTAAAATTTAAACATGCTTTCACCCTCAATTAAGCTTCATAACACAATGCCCGATGATGTACTTCTTTTGACGATGAACAGTTTGATAATTGCCAGTCTATTTATTTTCCACTTTCATTACCACTTTCAGGAATTACCGCTGCAAGTGACAAGCAATGACTAAATGTGTAGGAAGGAACTGCGGATGCTGGTTTACACCAAAGATAGACACAAAATGCTGGAGAAACTCAACTGGACAGGCAGCATCTCTGGATAGAAGAAATGGCTGACGTTTTGTGTTGATACCCTTTTCAGGTCTGAAGAAGGATCTTGACCTGAAATGTCATTCATTCCTTCTCTCCAGAGTTGCTGCCTATCCCACTGAGTTACTCCAGCATTTTATGCCAAATCAGTGACTAAACACAGCCAGATAACATTTTATTGAAAATAAGCATTGAAGAACACAAGACCTAAGTTTGCCGTCATTTTCTTAGACTTTCAGATTTTGTCTTGACATCTCTCACATATCTAAAATGGTTGATGAAACCCAGGCACATATTATTTTTTTTAATAATCAAATGCCACATTGGTTAGGTTCATTATTTAAACAATTTGTCATAAAGAAGGAGAGGACCAAATATATTGTTTAAGAAACGTGTTTGTACTACAATTAATCTTGGAATTATTTATGTATGGAATGTTAACATCACAGGCTCCAAAACGCTTCAATTGTCTGGTGGTCTTTATTTTGAAATGCCAAGCAATATGTCAACATGAACTGTAAATGTTGTCATAAAATGAATGAAGCATGGAGAATTTTAGGAGTGCTGTTCAGAGATACGCAACACAACCCTACTGTGATTTACTGACCGTACAAAGTACGAACTTTAATTGTCATTCTTTAACCCAAGTCATATCCTTTGCAGACTGTTAGTGCACCACTGAAATTTACACTGCTTCCCGGTTAGGATATAATTTCAATTTATGACTTATGTATCTCCTGATTGAGCATGGATAATCTTGCTCAAAGGAATGAAAAGCAAGAAGGAAAACTGTTTGATTATGTCACATTGAAAATCATTTGTAGCTTAAATTATGTTGACACTTAAGAAAGAGAGTAATCCAAGTCACTTTTTCAAGTCAACTCAAGTCACTTTTATTTCTACAGCACATTTAAAAAACAACTCTCATTGACCAAAGTGCTTTACATTGGTGGAGGTACTAACGTTACACAACAGTGATTCATAGAGTAAGTACATACATAAATACATACATATAGCCCTCCCTCAGAGGACGTCAGGAAAAGCTTGAGAGTAAAGATGAGTTTTAAGCCTTGACTTAAAAGAGTCGATGGAGGGGGCAGTTCTGATGGGAAGAGGTATGATGTTCCACAGTCTAGGAGCTGCAACCGCAAAGGCGGGGTGGCCCCTGAGCTTATGCCCAGATTTTCAGTAACCCCAAGTTGGCCGATCTGAGGGACCTTGAGGTGGTGCGGTGGGTAAGCAGACTTTTGATGTAGGGGAGTGGGGGCAAGCCCGTTAAGGGCTTTGTAGACATAAAGAAGGATCTTAAAATTTATTCGGAACCACACAGGGAGCCAGTGGAGAGAGGCCAGAATTGGGGTGCCCGTCAGTAGTCTCGCTGCAGCGTTTTGGACCAGTTGCAGGCAAGACAGGGAAGATTGGCTGATGCCAGTGTAAAGGGAGTTGCAGTAATCGACGCGGGAGGAGATAAATGTGTGGATGATCTTTTCGAGGTCGTGAAACTGGAGGAATTGTTTTATTTTAGCTATCGTCCAAAGCTGGAAGAAACTAGCTTCTACCATGGCATTGACTTGTTTGTCCAATTTCAATGCTGAGTCAAATATCACGGCAAGGTTTTTGACATGAGGTTTGAGTAATGGGGTAAGGCTTCCAAGGCTGCCTTCTATCGTTTTGATTGAGTCCGAGGGGCCGAGAAGGATGACCTCAGACTTACTCTCATTTAGTTGGAGGAAGTTCTGGGCCATCCCAACACTTTATATCCTCGAGGCAGTGGATAAGGTTAAGTAGATTTGATTGGTTGTTGGGCTTCAAGGGGAGATAGAGTTGTGTATCGTCTGCATAGCAATAGAAGGAAATGCCATACCTTTGAATGACTTGGCCTGAGGGGAGCATATACAGGGAGAAAAGAATGGGGCCAAGGATGGAATCTTGTGGAACCTCGCAGCAGAGGCTAGCTGGGGAGGAGAATGAGTTTCCTATGTTAGTAGAGAAACTCCTACCATTGAGGTAGGAGAAGACCCAGCTCAGGGCAGTGCCATCAATACCAACCCCATACCAGAGACAGTCAATTAGGATGGAGTGGTCGACAGTATCAAATGCTGCGCTGAGGTCGAGAAGGAGCAGGATTGCACAGTCGCCGGAATCAATGGTGAGAAGTAGGTCATTATGTACCTTCAACAAGGCAGAGTCTGTGCTGTGGTGGGCCCTGAAACCTGATTGGAAAGTTTCCAAGATAGTATTTTGGTGAAGGTAAGGTATAAGTTGACTTAAAATTATCTTTTCAAGGAATTTTAGGTCCTTGAATGATGAATGTTGACTCAAAGGCAGTTTTGAAATAGGTCTGTAGTTGCTTGGCAAGGTGGGGTCGAGGTTAGTTTTTTTCAGGAGGGGCTGGACCACCGCATGCTTGAAGCAGGTAGGAACAATGCCAGTGACCAGAGAACTGTTGAAGATGGCAAGGATGCTGGGACCGGCTATTGTAATGACATCCTTCGGAAGGGCAGAGGGGACAACATCGTGGGGGCAGGTAGTAGGTTTCATGGTGGTGACCAGTTTTACAAGGGTGGGTAGAGTAACGGGTTGGAAACAGTCTAATTTTGAAGATCAGACCAATGAGACAACCAGGTCACGGATGGGAGGGGAAATATTCGATCTGATGTTCTTAACTTTGCTGGTGAAAAATGTAGTAAATTCCTCGCACTTCGCAGGGGACCCAGTTAAGCTGGTGCTGGGGGCAGGACATATGATAGAGGTGATGGTACCAAAAAAGACCTTGGAGTTATGAGCATTTTAGGAAATAAGGGCGGAAAAGTATTTTGTTCTTGCAGATTTTACTGTTTCCTGGTATTTGTGAAAATCTTTTCAGTCTTTCTCAGAAGTTCAAAGGAAATTTGAAGCATCAGGTCTGTACTTCCGTTCAGATTTTCTGCACTCTCTTCTTAGGGCTCTGGTGGTGTCATTGAGCCATGGCCAGCCTTTAGGCTTAGGCTTTTTCATTTTAAGAGGAGCAACAGATTCCAGGATGGAAGAGCAAGTAGTATTGATTATAGAAATGAGGTCGTCGATGCTGAGATGGAGGGGAGACACCTCAATAGTGCAGATGTTGGGGATATGTTCTCATTAAAATATTCATAACATCCAAATGTTTGGAAGTCTGAAGGGTATCCAGTGCCCAAAGACCTACAATGGGTATTCACCATGATTAATGTCTTGAATGAGATGAAGCAGGCTACTGCATCCACTCCAAGCTGCGAGGTGACTGTTGGTATCTCTGTTAAGGGGCGGACTTAGATATAAAAAGGCACTGCTCCAATACCACCTATTGACAGTGAAGTGTCCTGCATGCAACTTTATAGTGATGATATTGCCTCAATCCCTGAAGTTGTCTCTTCTGCGATATGTTGTATCTTTGCACGAATATATAGTGATTGTGGAGAAAACAAAACTGAAAGATTTAAGCCCCTGTCCCACTTTCATGACCTAATTTGAGACCCCTGACGACCTTAAACAATGTAAAAAAAAATCAAGGTTGTGGTAACCTACGACCTCCTATCACCTTCCACGACTCTGTATATGACCTCCTACGCGCTTCCACGACTATGTCTACGATCTCCTACGACTATGCTGAAGACCTCCCACGACTATGAAGAAGACCTCCTTCGACATCCTTCGACTATGTTAAAGACTGGCTTCAACCATGTACGTTTTACTGCAGTTTGCAGTAGCCCTTTTACTTCAGCAGCCTTTTAAGAAAGGCAGAAGGGGAAGAGCAAGGGTGAAGAGGAAGCACAAGAAGAGGTCTCAATGGGTGAATGGAGATAATGTGATGGACTGTTCCAGAACACCAGATGACTGGAAGGGAGTGGTGCTGGGCTTTGACAAAAGATGGAACTTTAAGCACACATGTGGGGCAGTGGATGGCAAGTATGCCGTTCTTGTCCCTGTCCCTGTACCCTTTATTTCCCTTTTCGTACAGGATGGCATTCTGCTGGAATCATTCCACAAGGTCCCCCTCCTGCTGCATAGTGAAGGTGTAGGACATAACCTTCCTCCAGCCCTCCCTCACCACCAATGGGGCATCTGTCTCTGATGCTGTGTCAGACACAGGAGAAAGGGCTGCTTTGCTGCCTTCAAATGAGGCAGTGAAGGATGGGGACATATACTATCACCCTGGTCTCCTCATCCAGGGGTCTCTCATGCAGGGCTACCTCTTCCTGTACTATCACCTCATGTGGCATCACCTCGTGCCACTACTCATCTTGGATGGGCAACGCCTGTATGGCCGTTTTTTTTTTTAGGGTTGTGCCCTCCCCTTGTGATGCTGCCTTTTTGGTGCCATCTCTAAAACCCAAGTCTCCTTTCCAAAAAACTACCGCTATGTCTCCCGCTATGAATGAACATTCATAGTCTCCCGCTATGAATGAACATGCCTTGGAGTGACAGAGATGACATTCTGCTTTTTTAAAAATAACCTTTATTTTCTGTTGACCTTTTTTTCACCCCGGAGCTATTACCTTCGACTGCCTCCGACCACCTACGACTACCTACAACTACCTGCGACTAGCATCATGACCTAACTACGACCTACCTACGAGTAAAAAGTATCACTTTTTTTCCACGCCAACCTTTTTTTTTACTCGTGGACATTTTTTATCAGGCTAGAAAAAATGTCACAACCTACTTGATGCCACGATTACCTACGACTAGCATCACGACTTACCTACGATCTCGTCGTTGTGAGTATGAGTCAAGGGCAAACTCGGCAGAGGTTATGAATTAGGTCGTGAAAGTGGGACAGGGGCTTTACAGCAAAGACTACATATACACTCAAAGAAAATTGTCAGATGGAATTTTGAATGATCAAAGTTGAATTTGCACTTCTTAAGGCAATTATTTGGACAAAAGGGAAAGTATGCAGTCAGTATCTTACACAGCACACAATGATTAGAACATCATGACAAAATATTTTGTGTTTGCGATTAAGAAACAGGGCAATACATTTGCGGAAGCAGCATCGGCTTTTGGTCTCACAATCAGCCTTGGCAAAACAGAAGTCATACACCAACCAGCTCCAGACTCTGCAGCACCGCCCCCAAGTGTGCACATTGACAGCAAACAGCTGAAAGCCATTGACTCCTTCAAATACTTTGGCAGTGTAATATCATCTGATGGTTCCCTGGACAAGTAAATCTCAACGGGAATCAGCAAAGCCGGTCAAGCACTTGGACGACTGTGTGCAGGAGTGTTGAACCACCACAACATCAAGCTGTCACCTAAGCTCAAAATCTACAAAGCAGTAGCTCTATGGCTGTGAAACGTGGACCTTGTATAGGAAACACATCCGTCAACTTGAGAAGTTCCATATGCGCTCATTATGGTCCATCATGGGCATTCACTGGCAGGACAAAGTGCCAAACCTAGAAGTATTGGACAGATCCAGCTTATCGTGACAATGATCATCAAAGCACAACTCGGATGGACAGGTGCACGTCATCAGGATGGATGAAACCTGCATGCCTCGACAGGTCCTTTACGGCTTGCTCTCCCAGGGACAAAAGGAGCCTTGGGCATCCCAGGAAGCGGTACAAAGATTGCGTCAAGGACCATTTCCACTATTGTGGTCTTGCGCCCAAGCAACTGGAAGCCTGTGCCAGTGACAGAACACGCTGGCGTGCAGCAGTGCAACACCCGCCAGCAGCTTCGAGGCGTGCCACCTAGAGTGACTTACCAAAGCCAGGGAGAGGAGGAAGGCTGCCGCCCATCCTGCCTGGCATCTGCTCCATTGCCTTGCCTGTTCCCCCATTTCTATGCTCCTCTAGTCAAAAAATCTCTTAAGTCCTTAAATATGTTAGGGTACCTAAATATGTAAATATGTACTTGAATGTGTAAGGTGGCACAATGGCATTGCAGGTTGAGTTTTTGCCTCATAGCGCCAGAGATCCGGAAATCAGAGATCTTGAATGCTGTCCGTGTGGAGTTTGCATGTTCTCCCTGTGACCACATAGATTTCCTCCACATGCTTTGGTTTTCCCCCACATCCAAACGTGGGGGCTTTAAGATTGAGTAGCCTCTGTTAAATTGCCCTAGTGTATTAGGAGTGGATGAGAAAGTGGGATAACATAGGATTAGTATGAATGGGTGATCTATGCTCGGTATGGACATGATGGGCCAAAGGACTTGCTGCATCACGCAACTAAACTAAATATTCAACAATCCTGGATCCACATCTCTCTAAGCAGCAAATTTCAAATAATCTAGAGTTGCTGAGAGAGGAAAGTTCCCTCATCCACTTCTTAAATTAATGGCCTTCTCTTCTGAAATAATACTGCTTCATTCTAGATTACTCCACAAAAAACATTCTCTCAATGTCGACCTTGTCAAGACTTCAGTAATTTTAATTTCAATAAGATTACCTTTCATTCTAAGAAACTCAAATGAATATAGATCTTACCCACCTATCTGTATAATACAACCCCATAATACCACTAAGTGAATCATTTCTTAAATGTCTCCAGAGGAAGTATATCCATAATAGTGGTAATCCTCCAAGTATTATTGCACTGATGCCCTGGGTTGCAGTGACACATTATCCCTACTTTTATACTTGATTCTTCTTGCAATAAAGGCCTACCTTCCAAGTGAATCCCCAAACTATGCTGTACCGGCATGGTGATATTCTGCATTTCCTCTGAGAACACCCAGATCCCCCTGTACATCATATTTTGTATGCTCTTTAAATAATGTTTTACTTTTCCTGTTCGTCTCAACAAGTTACCAAATTCCTACACATAATAATTAGGCTAAAGAAGGGTCCTGACCCAAAATGTCACCTATCCATGTGTAGGAAAGAACTGCAGATGCTGGTTTACGCCAAGGACAGTCACAAAAATCAGGAGAAACTCAGCGGGACAAGCAGCATCTCTGGAGAAAAGGAATAGGTGACATTTTGGTTGAAGAAGAAGGGTGTTGACCTAAAAGTCACCTATTCCTTTTCTCAATAGATGCTGCCTGACCCGCTTACTTACTTCAACTTTTTATGTCACCTATTCCTTTTCTCCAGATATGCTGCCTTGCCGTGGAGTTAGTCCAACATTTATTTGGCAACATAAACCTGCATCTGCAGTTCCTTGTATTTCCCAATTCCTTCACATAATAAACACTTAACTGAACAAATGTTTGCCCTCATTTATCTATATCCCTCTGCACTCTGCAGTCTTCTTTGTTTGGTTCTCATAATTTGTTTTCAGATCTATCCACCAAATTCAACTGCAATACCCCCAGTCCCTCATACAAGGCAATGCTATGAACTGTAGATAGCTGAGATTCCACTGTTGAACTCTATGGCATCCATGAGTTGCAGCTTTTCCAGCGGAAAATGGCCCATGTATCCCAACTGTGTTTTCAGCTTTTCATCCAATCCTTTAGCCATGCTAATATATTATCTCAACATGGCAGCTGGGGAATTTAACTAATTAATTAAATCAGGCATTAAAGTGCTTGTCGCAGCAATGGTAATCATTAATCTACCAGATTGTCATAAAAACTAATATAATCATGAATATTCTTCAGAGCAGAATTATCCTGTGATTGACCAGATGATCTATATATGACCACGGATCCATATTTTCTCCCATCAATGTGATTAACTCTTAACTGCCTCCTCCACTTAAGTGCCATTAACAACGAACAACAAATGCTAGTTTTGCCAATGACATTCACTCTGAACTTAATCATTTTGCTATCATATTGGCATGAAGAATTTTCACCTCTTTGTCCATTCAGGGCTGGTCGAGCCAATTCCAGCCTCATACCTTCAAAGTCGCAAGTTCAGGTCCCAGACTTTCATATGTGCAATCAAACGAGGAAGTGGGAGACCTTTTGATATGTTTGGAAGACTGAATCTGTCAGTTGTCTCTGCTTCTGGACCCCATATGAGATAGCAGTGGAGATCAGGAGCATAAAACAAACTGCTGGAGGAGCTCATTGAGTCAGGCTGCATCTGTGGTGGGAAATGAACAGTTGACATTTTGGGTTGAGATTCTTCCTTAGGGGTCAAAGGGTAACAGTGTGATAGTCAGTATAAAGAAGTGAGGGGACGGGACAAGATTTAGCACATGATAAATCGATCCAAGTGGGGGAGGGATGCATTGATGGATGGAGGAGGAGTGTGAGGATCAGGGTGGGTGGACAGAGGGGCTGAGGGGGAGCAGGATACCTGATATTAGTCTGTTCAATGTTCATTCCAGCAATGGAATCAGACTTACTGAGGTTTTGCATTGGGGAAAATACCTGTCAAAACCTTCACTGGGTAAGACCTGCTGAGGATTTGAGATTCAATTAATATAAAATCCTGAATCAGGAGCAGGAGTAATCACTTGGACTCTTTAGCTTGCTCAATAAGATTGTGGCTGTTCTGATCATAATGTCAACTCATTAGAATGAACTTTTGCATCAGTCTTTGTGTTATCTGCGTTATTAGGAAAATGTCTTCAGTGCTTTCATTCAAGTCATTTACACCCAGTTGTCAAAGACTGGGACCATAGGACCTGATCCTGTCACACCCTCCAATATTGCGACAAACCATTTTGCATTTGCACAATCTGGAAAATCAGCACTAATGATCTAACAAAGGCATTTTGGAAACAGTTCATTACTCTCCATATTTTACCATGGAGAACAACAGTCATTGCTGTTAGACCAAAGTTCCTTTCCTAAACTATACTATTTGGCCATAGATTGGTGTTTTTTGTAAATTTGTAATTTCCTTCATGTCAGCATAAACAAAAACCCTTTCCAATGCTGATGCACAATAGGACACCATGCGCTGTGCATCCAGAAAATAATTTGTGCAAAAGTTATTAGATTTAGCTTCTCCGTCAGTAATATTTAATTTTGGAAGGGCCCTGAGATCTTCATCCGCCTATTCTGTGGACAGATGTTGACAATTTTTTGAGACGTTGGGTCCCTATCTGCATGAAGCTGGCTTCCTTGTTTCCTGTGCCATTTTCCAATCAAAACCATCTTCATTCTCTTAAGAAATGACCCCATGCAGCAGAGCTCTGTAAAGGAGGTGAATGGCAGTGTGAATGAGTGGGCCCCAGTGGGGAAACAAATTACAGTTTATTGGCAATTCTCCTCCTCCTCTTATGTTTCCTAGCTCACAACTACCAATTGAACCCAATTAAAAAAAATGAATACATGAATCTCCTTCAGAAACATTCAGAAGCTTTGAATAACATGAGAAATATTGTTGGAAAAATTGTAATGTTACAAAAGGCTTTGAAGGATTATTGCCTACTGACTTTTCGTCTACAAATGTTAAGCCAGTGCTGTTTCCAATGATTAATAGCAACTTAATTTAGAATGATTTGCAGTGTTCATGTATCTGCATTTCTCTCAGTGGCCTGATAGACAATAGGCAAAAGGTGCAGGAGTAGGCCATTCGGCCCTTAGAGCCTGCACCGCCATTCGATGTGATCATGTCTGATCAACCACAATCAGTTCCATGGTGTTAATGTGTATTCATTTTGAGGCGAGAATAATTCTCGATTTGCTACAGTCTTAAGATACCACAGTCCCAGTTTTTTATGCAGAGGGTGGAGGGTGCCTGGAATACGCTGCCATAGGTGGTGGTGGAGCCAGATATGGTAGTGGTGTTTAAGAGGCTTTTAGATAGACACATGGATATGCAGGAAATGGAGGGATGTGGATCATGTGCAGGCAGAGGTGGTTAGTTTACCTGGCATCATGTCCGGCATAGATGTTGTGGACCAAAGAGCCTGTTCTATTCTTGAGCCTATTCTTTGCCCAATGTTCTATGTTTAATGGAAACCCCTAGCTACAATGAACTGATTATGACATTTTGCATTCATTGCAAGTTTTATTCAACACTAGGATTACTCACCCGAATCATTGTGCTGCATATTCATAACCAAATAGTGCCATATGTAAAAATTAAACACTGAGCAATAATAAATTTGTGATGTATCTGAAGATGTTACATTATAATATCAGAGGTAATAGATAGATGTATCTGAATTACAAATCTACACTAACCTCCAGATGGGTATTTAAACACAACTGAAATATTGTCGTACATATTTCTAGGTTAGCTTTGACTGCAAGTTGCACTGACCTAAATTATTGGCACATATTCCTTGGGTTATTTATATGAATTTTGAATGAATAATAGTTCTTTTGTAAAGACATTGTGTTGATTTGAGCATTGCACTTACTGAATTTATAAGGAATCATGCATGTGTATACGTTTCTGTGAGAAAGATCCTGGATTCCTCAGCTTCCCGAAACCATTGAATTTACCATGAGCAAAATATGCCAATATTATGTCTTGATAGCAATAATGATCAATAAATGCCTTATTGCACACATCACAGTCTGTGCAAATATAATTTTATGAAATGATTGGATGAAAAAACATATTTGAGAGGTGATAAAATACTGCAAGATACCGTAATCCCTGCCATGAAAATGTTTTTTTTACAAACTTTGCCAAAGTTATTGCAGGAGAGACAACAATGGAAATGATTGTTTTGTGTGAGGAGGGAAACATTTATTATAGCCTGAGCAGGTGTTGCTGAAACCTTGAGAAAATGGGGGTCTCACACAAACTCCGTCAAAGCTACAGAAGTCGTATTGTGGGCTCCAAACATCCCTCTCCCTGCCCCTTGACTCAGTTACTTATGGATTGCAAAGCTGTCAAAAATCGCCTTTGTGAATTATTTTCCTGAAATTCCTGTTCTCAGTATCCAATGAGCAATAAAAAATGGGTTGCTCAAGAAACAGAATGTTTTCCATCATGCATGTGCTCTCACTCAATTTAGAAAATATAATTTACAAAGCAGAGATTAAGGTAATTTATGTTTTTATTTGTTAATTATTCAGCAGCATAAAATCAGGGAGCAGTAAAATTTCTAAAATGTTCACAGGTTGTATCCAACACCAACCACCTCTGCAGAAAATGACCTACAGCACTATATAGACTGCTTGAAGAGTCTCGTTCAATCCCAAATGTCTGCTCTGACATTTATGGCATTTATGAAAGTGAATCTCAAGTGGTTTATAAATGTTACTTCAGACCCACAGATTGTGACTCATCCTTGAGTGCTTATCATTTGTCCAACATCTACTGTTT
Source organism: Raja brachyura (assembly GCA_963514005.1). Next base: position 66,458,503 of record OY740784.1, read on the forward strand.
ACTTGCATGTGAAACTGTGATTGCTGACTCCAACGTCATGGTTTCTTCATGAATATCGTATTAATGATAAAAAATCAGATCACTGAATGCATTGGAATGATGCTTCTTAATTTGAGATTGTCATGATTTATTAGTGAAAGCAATTAGCCCAAAGAACATTAAAAAAAATAGGAGCTGGGCCAGGCTATTTCTCATAAGATTGTTAACTATTCCACCATTGACTCTGATCATGGCTGATATTCGACCTTGCATCACTTTTCTGCTCTAACACAATAATCAAAGCCAAGTCTTCCAAATCTATGATCTAAAATGTAGTGGGCATTCTTTGGGTCCCAATCAAAATTGTCGTCTATCCACATCCTCCAGAGAAGCTGGCTAACCCGCGGAGTTACTCCAGTACGAGTTCTATGCAAGATTCCAGCATCTGCAGTTCCTTGTATCTTAATCTTAAACTTGTTTTTTCTTTTTTTTTGGTAGATGTTCTCTTTAAATGATGAAATAATCTGGCATAGTTTGCAGTCAGGTTGATATTTCATTTCGTTTCACTTTGTTGTTGAGGTGATCAATGTTAAAGAAATTTGATTATTGGTGAAAGAAATTGTCAAGTAAGAATCTTTCTCGGGTTCCCATCATTGGCCACATCTTCCCATCTCCTCCCCTTTCGGCTTTCCGCAGAGACCGCCCCCTCCATAACTCCCTGGTCAATTTGTTCCTTCCCACCCAAAGCACCCCCTCCCCTGGTACTTTCACCTGCACCTCTTCCAACCTCATCTATTGCATCCACTGCCCTAGGTGTCAGTTGCTCTACATCGGTGAACCAAACGTAGACTTGGCGATTGCTTCGGCCAACAACTCTGCTCGGTTTGCACTAACCAACCTTAGCTCCCGGTGGTCCAGTGCTTCAACACCCCCTCCCATTCCAAATCTGACCTTTCTGTCCTGGGTCTCCTCCATGGCCAGAGTGAGTCCCATTGCAAATTGAAGGAGTAGCACTTCATATTTCACTTGGGCAGTTTACACCACAGTGGTATGAACATTGACCTCCAATTTCAGGTAGTCCTTGCTTTCTCCCTCCTTCCCCTCCCCATCCCTGCTCTCCCACAGCCTACTGTCTCCGCCTCTTCATTTCTTCTTCCCGCCCTGCCCTCCACCTCTACATCAGTCTGAAGAAGGGTCTCGACCTTTCGAGTATAGGAGTTGATTTGAGTATAGGAGCAGGGAGGTTTTACTTCAGTTGTATAGGGTCTTGGTGAGACCACACCTGGAGTATCGCGTACAGTTCTGGTCTCCAAATCTGAGGAAGGACATTATTGCCATAGTGGGAGTGCAGAGAAGGTTCACTAGACTGATTCCTGGGATGTCAGGACTGTCTTATGAACAAAGACTGCATAGACTCTTTTTATACTCTCTAGAATTTAGGAGATTGAGAGGGGATCTTATAGAAACTTACAAAATTCTTAAGGGGTTGGACAGGCTAGATGCAGGAAGACTGTGCCCGATGTTGGGGAGGTCCAGGACAAGGGGTCACAGCTTAAGGATAAGGGGGAAATCCTTTAGGACCGAGATGAGAAGAAGTTTTGTCACACAGAGAGTGGTGGGTCTCTGGAACTCTCTGCCACAGAGGGTAGTTGAGGCCAGTTCATTGGCTATATTGAAGAGGGAGTTAGATGTGGCCCTTGTGGCTAAGGGGATCAGAGGGTATGGAGAGAAGGCAGGTATGGGATACTGAGTTGGATGATCAGCCATGATCATATTGAATGGCGGTGCAGGCTCGAAGGGCCGAATGGCCTACTCCTGCACCTATATCTATGTTTCTATGACCTGAAACATCACCTATTCCTTCACTCCATAGATGCTGCCTCACCCGCTGAGTTTCTCCAGCAGTTTTGTCTACCTTAGAATATAAAAGTTCATCTTTTATCTTTTAAATGAAATTAATTTACTCAAGAAGTTAAAAATCTTTAAACCCAGAAATGTGATTGCTTCCATTTTTGGTACATTAAATAAGTGCTTCATGTTGTGTTCACTCAATCAAAAGTCACCAAAAACAGCATTGGAAAATGTTTAAATATTTGCTTTAAGATATTGTTTACATTTTTTACCCCATTAAAGTCCAAAGTACATGCTACACACACTGCCACCTGCTGGGCAGAGAGCAGGAATGACAATCACTTACTGACCTATGGAAATAAAGTGTTAAAATTATTCCTCCAAGGCATTGTAGGAAAAGTCAGCATGTGGAGAATGGGGATGTATTGTGTGGATCTCTTGAAATAGATCCCATTCATAGTGTGCAGATGGGCCCAGAGCCTGTTGATCAAAAGCAGCATTAGGTTACAGATCAAGAGATTAAATGAACTGCAATTTAACAGTTCACAGAAGCTGATTTCTGTGCAGATCAAAAACTCTACGGGATGATTTTTAACACACAAAAATAATGTTTATGTAGTCATGTGAAAGTCTGCAGGTTTCTCTACTCTTAGTGTAATATACTGGTTTGTGGAAACATTAATTAATGATCAAGTTAATGCCATAACTCTTTAATCCAATATATCTCAGTAAATAATTAAAGCGCGCCATACACATGGATGGCGTAATCACATGTGCAAAATACAATGGGAAAATGAAACCAACGTTGGGAAGAATTTCAATAGGGAAAACCTGGTCCAATTACAACAAATTGAATAGAGGGATACGGGAATTAGATTGGGACATGGATTTGATGCACAATATAAGTCATGACTTTTATAACTGGCAGAGCAGGCATAAGAGGCAATATGGTTTAATCCTTGTTTTGTCTATTCTTATATTTAATGGCTGAGATTATTTTGAAATTGTAATACCAACTCATTGGTGCGATTAGAACGACAATGAATCATGAAAATCTTATCCTCGGATATCAGTGGAAAAAAATCAATACTACATGATCAGAGAGTAATGGTTTTGGCTCCAGTGAAACCCCTGTGTGCAGGTGATGGAACTACATGTGATGATGGTGTGAATGAAATGTTCTCAAACTGAAATGATATGGCATGCTTCATTGCTTTGAGCTTTGTGGAATTTTTGGACCAGTTCAATGGTAAGACGGTGGAAGAGAAACTCAGATGCTCACCAAAGGTATTGATTACATTCCAGGAACTCTTAATCTGCTCCCCGAGTCCTGTCTGTTCCAATTATGTCTTTAAGTGTCTTAAATGACAACTTGATTGATAAAATTAGGAAGTTAGAGAAAAAGCAGCAGTTATTTGTTTTAAGTTGGAAGTGTAACAAGATTAGCTTTGTGTTGTGTGAAGATGCGTTTGTCAACAATGCTTTTGTAGAGAATTGCCCCAGGTCTTCACTCATCATGCTAATTGTCACAGCAAAGATAACATCCAATTTTTCATACTTTTCTCTCCTTGGGACAAGTTATGTTCACAAACAAAGCAAATTCTTCATTTACCAAGAAAGACTTCCACAGTTCCTACTGTCAAGTCCCAAACTGTCAAATCTTGTTGGATATACTGCAATGGATTGGGAGTAATGTTTGGATTGCAGCATTTTGTAAACATGGCCCAAATTCGAAGAAATATTTTTTATAGATGTTTGTTTATAGTTAATAATGTTATAATCCACTCCAGGCTTTACTTCATTAATATTGCGGACTTTATTTTAACATTTGAAACTTGTTTGTAGAATTCTTTCGGAAAATGTGGTGAATTATTTTCCTTAATTAACCTGGGGTTAACACACAAACAATGTTACTTACTTAAATGTTTATTACAATGCAAACATTGGCTGTCTACCCCATTGAATCCATGTTAACTCCCAACAGAGCATGGTCTCTGAATGTCAACACTCTCTCTTTGGTTCCCGATAGCCGTTCAACTGGTACCCGGAGGTGGCGTCGCCAGACGAGAAGCCAAAGCAAAGAAGTCAAAGCTAAAGAACCGATTGAAAATGAGGCCGAAACACCAATAAACTGAAAGAGTACGAAGCCGAAATGTCTACTAACCTAAAGGATGGGCCGTCTAAATGCAAACTAACCGAAAGGGCGGGACGCCTAAAAGCCAACAAACCAAAAAGTTGTGTCGCCTAAAAGCAAACTTACCAAATGGTCGCTCTGTTGAAATGCCGCCTACCCAAAAGGTGGCGTCGCCAACAGGCCAAAGGATCGGCTGCCGCTCAACAGAAAAGTCCAATAATGGACATGACATTGCCGGGGGGTGGAACTTCTCAGCGATTGGTCCAGACCCCCTCATCACTATGAAGGGATGAACATTTTCCCACACCTCCGCTCCACCCGACCAGCAGCCCGTGGAGGGTGACCGTGGGAGAATGGGGGCTATCCCGAGGGATCCGCACCTTCAGCCGCTTTCAACTTGGTGCTTGGGTTCAGATTTCCCAGCTCAGAAAGGACCTCCACGCTCCTTTCTATCCTCTTCTCTCTCTCCCCCCCTCTCTCTCCCTTCTTTCTCTCCCCCTTCTCTCTCTCCTCCTCTCTCCCCTCTTCCCTCTTTCCTCTTCTCTTCCTCGCTCTTCCCTTTTCTCTCTCTCCCCTCTCTCTCTCCCTTCTCTCTCCCCTCCTCTCCCTTCCTCCTCTCCCTCCCCTTCTCTCTCTCCTCCTCTCTCTGCTCCTCTCTCTCCTTTCTCTCTCCCTCCCTTCTCTCTCCCTCCCTTCTCTCTCTCCCCCTTCTCTCTCTCCTCTCTCATCCCCTCCTCTCCCCCCCCCTCACCTTTCTCTCTCCCCTTCTCTCTCTCACCCTGCTCTCCTCCGTCTCCACCAGCGATTTCAAATTGAAATCTCACATCTTTGCGAGGGAGGGATGGAATGGATGTAATCACCGGCTAAAGCAAAGGCCATTAGGACAGGGAAATAATGCCAGTTAATTAACCATGTTCCCGAATGGAAGAATGATTAAAACATGTAACATTTTTGTTTTTAAATTCATGTAGTTCTGTTTTGATTTTTAATGCCGTGTTAAAACCCCGTCCCATGGGAAGGGCTTGCGGCCGCTGGTTTCACAGTGCCTTCATTGTTGGTAGGTGCTGTATTTTCACTGGGACAGCTGCCAGTTTTTGGTTAATTAACTGGTGGCATTATTTCCCTGTCCTAACGGCCTTTGCTTTAGCCGGTGATTATACCCATTCCATTCCTCCCTCGAAAAGGTGTGAGATTTCAATTTGAGCGCACTTGTTTGAAGTCGGGGGGGGGGTCACCCTGGTGTGGGGGTTGGGGTCCGATGGTGGTGCATCGTGGTCAGTGACTGTGAGATGCTCCCGCCAGTGGAGACGGAGGAGAGAGAAAGGGGGAGAGAAAGAGAGAGAGAGGGGGTAGAGAGATAGAGGGGGGAGAGGAGGGGAAGAGGGAAGGGGGAGAGAGATAAGGGAGGGAGAGATAAGGGAGGGAGAGAGAGTGGGTAGAGAGAGGAGGAGAGAGAGGAGGGGAGAGAGAAGGGAGGAAGAGAGAAGGGAGGGATAGAGGCAGAAAGAGAGAAGGGAGAGAGATAAGGGAGAGAGAAGGGGTGAGAGAGAGAAGAGGGGAGAGAGAAGGGGGAGATGGGATTGTGGGGGTCCTTTTCCCACACAAGCCAGAGGTGACTGGGCAATTTGAACCCAGGCACCAAGTTGAAAGTGGCCGAAGGTGCGCGTCCCTCGGGACAGCCTCCACTCTCCCATGGCCACCCTCCGCGGGATGCGGGTTGGGTGTAGCGGAGGTGTGGGACAATGTTCATCCCTTCACAGTGATGTGATGGACGCGGGGGTCTGGACCAATCGCTATCAAGTCCCACCCCCCGGCAACGTCATGTCCGTTATTGGACCTTTCTGTTGAGCGGCAGTTGGTCCTTTGGCTTGTAGGTGACGCCGCCTTTTGGGTAGGTGGCATTTTGACAGTGGCCATTCGGTAAGTTTTATTTTAGGCGATGCAGCTTTTCGGTTCGTTGACTTTTAGGTGTCCTGCCCTTTCGGTTAATTTGCATTTAGGCATCCCATCCTTTCAGTTAGTGGGCCTTTCGTTTTTGTACCATTTTGGTTTATTAGCGTTTTCGGCCTTGTTTCCATTCGGTCCTTTGGCTTCGCATTCTTTGCTCTGGCTTCTCATCTATCGGCGCCACGCCGCACATGGTTCAACTTGTTCTCTCCCATAAGCCAGCCATCCCCTATTTGATCCCATGTTCCCACTCAAAGGGAAAATTTACAGCGGCAATTTACCTATCAGCACATCTTTGGAATGTGGAACAAAACCAATGTTATTGGTGGAAACCGATACCATCACAGGGAGAAGGTGTAAGGCCCTAGCTCGTGTCACCTGTGATCAGAATTCACTTCATTTGCACCAAAGACTATTTCTGTCGTGATAGAGATCTGAGTCTTTCAAGAACACCAGAGTTATTCTCGGGGAAACAGTGTATTAAAATCATACATTGCAGAGACCAAATAGACATGGAGTAAAGAAGCAAGGCAGATTGTAACTTGTCAGTGCCGACTGTTGGCATTTTCTACACAAGAAGTAAAATACTGCAGATACTGAATCTCTGAAAATAAAACTGGAAAATGCTCACATACACAAAAGATCCATCGGAATGCTGGGAGAGATTTCTGGTAGAAGGTTCATTTAGTAGCGGAAGGAACAATGTATTTCCCTCAATCTGAAACAGGAGTGGGTAAAGACAGCTGAGCATTAGGCCAGAAGATAGAAATTAAAAGTTTGATTAACATTTAAAGGAGGAAATAGATCATAATTATTCCTTGACCCAGCTTCCTATCATGACAGTTTAATCAAATGCATTTATTCTCATGGGTACCACAAGCCACAGATGATAGAACCGATTTTTCTGTTTTTCTATGGAATCAGGAATGATTTACTGATATAAAAATAGATCCTCACTTGAAATCACATTAAATATATGTCAAGATGAGCATTTCAAATAAACCACAAATTAGCTCAGCGCTGAGGAGCATCTGTTCTATGCACTGGACATCAGGTTGCATAATTCAAAGGTTGACCCCATAAACTGGAGCTGTGTTCAGCTATTCCTACATATTCCATTATTATTCATTGATGGTAATTGCCATCCTGCCGAATGTCTCAAGACTTGCTTGAACTCAAGATGCTAGTTTTAGAATCCAAGCACCATGCCTTATTCAAGGCAGTCTTCTCTACACAGCTCAAAGGATAAGATTTTACAACCAAGCTGAGTCAACAGAATCAGAACTCAACTAAACGTTTGATTTTAATATAACATTTGAATTGCACATGAATAGAATGAATCTGAATTATTTAAATTAGACAGCATGCCACTGTGATATTACTTGAAGAGAGATTAGAGCACCATTGGCATTTTACCATCTAATGATCTTCGTACATCAAAAAATTGAAAAGACGTAAACATAACTGTCGCACCTATTTATTTATTTCTACTTTGACTGAAACGTTAGACATTTGAAATGTGGCTGCATAAACATCTTCATAGTTCCACTTTCAGTCTACGATAGTTCTGACAAGCTAAGGCAAATTTTAAACACATTCTTCTTTTGAGCAAGTGATCGACATTCTTTCAACTGGAATTCCATATCGACCTGCAACTTTGTCTAAATAATTTTCATCCCCACACTAGATGCAATTATCCTACTCTGACCAGCATGTGACCAGCAGCGCATTTCATTTTGCCCTCTCTTATCTGTTTGCTGCAATCCTGCAGTTCTCTTACTTTGCTTTCCGTCATTCTTGCTCAATTCCCCTTAATCCTCATCTGCTTACCCTTTAGCTTTGTGTGCAGTTCTTTTAAAATCACTCGATCGACTTTTTATAATAAACTGTTTAATATCATTCATTATGACCGGCAAATAATAACAAGAAGGCTGCACAGCAACAAAGCCATAACTGAGTAACCATCAAATGAATCTTCTTTTTCAGGCGACCCTGCAGCAGAGGAATGGTCCGCCTGGACTGTCTGTTCTTCGACTTGTGGGCAGGGTACACAGACCCGGATGAGATCCTGTGTATCATCTCCATATGGCACCTCGTGCAGTGGACCTCTGCGAGAAATGAGACTATGCAACAATTCAGCAGTGTGTCCAGGTTTGCTTAAACTAATGGAGACACTTGTTGTTGCTGTGCATCGCCTTCACTAATTGATCTTCTCAATTTTATCCAGTACCTGTGACCTATCAAAGTATTTGACCTTGATAGCACTGGGAAATCGTCCTGCGTTGTATCAAAGATCCAAAGTCAAGATTGACATTGGTTTGATGCAATGTTTATATCCAATATAACTGCCCCAGCAGGGTGTACCAATCCTAAGATCAACAACAAGGTAACGGTATGACAAATCCTTGTGCCACATCCTTCTTTCGACTATGAATACAGGATTGAAACAGGATTGCTTTGTTTAATACTTTTAACAGATGTTAGAAGAGGAGATTTTCACTCCTTTAGGGTTGGACTTCATTCTGGATCCAGACTTCAAAGGAAAGTATTCTCATAAATTCCCAGATTTTACATGATTTAGCATGATCATAGTTCCTAATCTTCAGCATTCATGGTACATATTTCATTTTGTTCTGAAGCAAAGTCACTCATCATTTAAGGAATAATGAATTACCTTCCTTATTTATGTCATGTCTTGAAAGGTGATATGACTTTTATGCACCTCAGATTACATAATGGTAGAAGAGAATGGTACATATTCTGTTCACTGATGTTGTAGATGGCAGAGTTATATAAAATCCACTTACTTTCTTTAACCAAATGTAGTGATAAAGGTTGTCCATTGTCAACTAAAAACAGCAGGTTGAATCCATTATGTGAGAAGCAAGTTTGGAAGACTGGACGTGTTAAAACACCTTTTAACAGCAGAATGGCCTTTCAATTACACAAATATTTCCTTTAACCAATGTCCAATGATGGTAGTATTGGAGAATGTTTTTGTATAACAAATTTTGAAATGTACCAGTGACGAGTGTACAACGGCAGAAAAACTCTTGAGCCATTATTTTTACACAGTTCTTGGGATTGAGAATGGACTGCAAGAAGAACATTTGGCTATTCCACATGCTATCACCCAGTTTATATCTCTGCTGATTTTTCTCGACATTCAAATCATTAGAAGTGCAGCTGCCAGATTGATTTTGTTTCTACTTTATTATCTTACAGAATCAATATCTAGAGACAGTACATACATATTTAATGGATTACCATATTTTGGTTCTATTATAGTTTCCTCCCACACTCCAAAGATGAACGGATGTGTAGGTTAATTGGCTTCGGTAAAATTGTCTCTAGTATGTAGGATAGTGTTAGTGTACGGGATGATTGCTGGTCGGTGCGGACTCAGTAGGCCTAAGGGACTGTTTCTGCACTATATCTCTTACAAAAGTCTTAAAACAAGTCCAAATAACAGTTAAGTATTAGTACTTATCTATGATTGCTAGGTGGAGTCGCCTCATAATCCCAGTGAAGGACTTTGGTCTGGATTCTACATTGAACAGTGAAAGGTTAAGGGAAGAGTGGGAGTAATTCTTATTAAATTAAGCCTGCAGGGTGGAATGGGCTTGATGGGCCATAAAGGACTTTTCAAGATTGGATTATTCGTATTCTTATTTGTGACTCCCCTCCCCACATGGTGTTGAATAAACCATCCATCTGGCACTGGCACATATTGGAGAATGATCAATAATTATAGACTGCTTTTCAGATGTTCTGTGGGAAGCAGAACCAACGGTTATGAAGTGCAGGTCTTAACGATCAGAAATATTTGCAGGGATCAATTTAGCTGAATGACAATGCTCACTCAAGACAATGAACTTTAATCAATTAAAAAAAGTGTCCTGCAGTTTTTCTGGACCTCCATAAGTAATCTATATTTACTAAAAGTCTGATCTTGACCAATTCCTGTTGTGCTGTGTATTGATTTTAGAAAAACACTGCCACTTACGGCTGTGATTTTTGGCCATTTTACTCAGAGTCCCCCTCCGCTGCACAGGACAACAGCATTTTTCCCATCAATGAAAAATAAAAGAGTTATTAGTGTTTTAAAAATGTTGAGATTCTCCTGAAGGCCACGCCCCTTCCGGAGGGATGAAAAAGTGTTGAGTGCCTCAGTCTCTGCAAGATGGGGGAGAGAGAGAGGGTCACATCTCTCAGTCTGAGCTGTGAATAACACTGAACACATGTCTACTAAACTGTGAGTGGTTTTACTGACCTGTCAGTGCCCTTAATGTGGTTTGAAAATATAGTTTGGAAATGCTAAAGCTGCGATGCCTTTGGTTTGGAAATGCTAAAGTTGTGTTGCCTTTGGTTTGGAAATGCTAATGCTGTGTTGCCTTTGGTTTGGAAATGCTAAAGCTGTGTTGCCTTTGGTTTGGAAATGCAAAAGCTGTGTTGCCTTTGGTTTGGAAATGCGAAAGCTGTGTTGCCTAATTAAAGTTTCCTTGCCTAATTAAAGTTGCCTTGCCTATTTAAAGTTGCCTTGCCTATTTAAAGTTGCCTTGACTTCTATATAATTAAAAGTCTAATCTTGACCACTTCCTGTTCGCACTTTACATTGATTTTTGAATTAAGCACTACAACGTACGGTTGTGATTTTTGGCAATCATACTCAGAGCCCCCCTCCGCTAATCAGCTGCTGAGGATTTTTCCCATCGATTAAAAATAAAAGAGTTATTAGTGTTTAAAAAATCTTGAGATTATCTCTCCTTTCAGTCATGCCTTGAAGGTCACGCCCCTTATGGTGGGAGGGGGGGAGGGACTATAAAACCCAGAAGTATGGGCGTGGCTCAGTCTCTGCAAGATGGAGGAGGGAGTGGTCACGACTCGCTGTATTTAGGGGCCTTGCATCCTGCTTGAAATGGTATGCAACTGCACTTGAATTTGGTGGCTTTGCACCCTGCTTGAAGTGGTAAGAAACTGCACTTGAATTTGGTGGCCTTGCACCCTGCTTGAAATGGAATTTCAACTATTAACCGTGAGTGAGCTGCCAGCACAACAGGCTTGAGTGACTGAGCTGCTAGCCCAAGAAACCTTTTGGCCCACAATGTCCATACTAGCCCTCTGGACACCAGTCCCTTGAGCCCACAACACCCATACTAGTGCTCCAGAAAGCCCCCCTCCCCTCCACTGGCCACCAATATTGGAATTGGTGGAGAGGTGGAATATTGTGTTGGGGGACCAGCCCTTCCGTGTAATGCTGGGACCCAACGGGTCCCACTTAGTCCAGTATATATTAGATTTATAGCATTGTCATACTTATCAATCAACTGAGATGTGCATTAGTTGCGCAAGCAATATAAACCTATCAGTGTCAGTGCCCTATGACTGGTTTGATCAGATATGTGAATTATGAATTTATGAAAGGAGATAGATGAGTTTCAATAATCATTATTTCTAAACTGGGAAATTCTAGGCATGAAGTCAGAATTGGATAACAGCAAAACTATAAATTATCGCTTCACTTTTTATACCAGACTCATCTCAATATTCTAAGGAAGAAATATTCATGTGCATGAAAGAATGTAATGTTCAAGTTCAAGTCCAGGTCCAAGTTCAAGTCCACGTTCGAGTTACATTAATTGTCACATACACAAATTTGTATAGTGAGATTTGAGTTACCATATAGCCATACGAATAAAAAATAACACAGTACACGATAGAGATTAACATAAACATCCCCACACAGCGTAATCAACGTTCCCACTGTGAGGGGAAGGCAATAAAGTTCAGTCATCTTCCTCATTGTTCACCCGTGGTCGGGACCTTTGAGCCCTCAGTAGTCGCCGCAACAGCGGCACGATGTTCATGCCCTCTCGCCGGGATGATCGGAACTCCAACGTCAGAACGGAAGAACACTGTCAGTGGCTTGGAGTTTCTGAATCAGCCACTTCTTACCGGAGACCACGGCTCCAGACGTCCACAGGCCGAGCTTCACGGATTCAACACTGGCGACCCCCAACAAGGGGTCCCAGGATTCCGCGATGTTACAGTCAGTGCCGCCCGCGGCTGGAAGCTCCTCAAACCACAGCTCCATGATGTTACAGCAGCCGGCCCAACACTCCGGAGCCTCAACGCTGCGATCCCCGGTAAGGCATCGCCCGCTCCGTGAGTATAATTCAGTGCTGCGCCACTGCTGGAGCTCTGGCCGGTCTCCGGCAGGAAAGGCCATGCCAATCCAGTAGGCAGCGAGGAGGGGGGGGGAAGATGCGACGCATCCTCGACCAGGAAGTGACTGGGAAACGGTTTCTCCTCTTTCCCCTCCCCACGCCCCACACAAAAAAGACTATGAATCCTTCAAAAACAGACTAAAAATAACAAAAAGGGTGAAAGGACAGATAAACTGCTGGTGAGGCTGCTGCACACGATGCCACCCGATGAATTCATTCTATATATTCACCCGATATAGTGTAAGGAAGAAATGTTCACGTGCATGAAAGAATGTAATGTGTATTGAGAATAAAATATCATACCTTTAGAATGGAGATGAGGAGGAAATTTTTTAGACAGTAGTGAATCTGTGAAATTCATTGCTAGAGACAGCGGTGGAGGTCAAGTCATTGGGTAACTTTAAAATGGAGACTGATAGGTTCCTGATTAGTAAGGATGTCAACGGTTGTGGGAAGAAGACTGGAGAATCGGGTTGAGAGATAACATTAGATTAGCCATGATTGAATGGTGGAGCAGACACGATGGGCCAAAAGGCCTAATTCTGCTCCTATGTTTTATGGTCTCTTTAGTTGAACACAAATCTAATAGAATTAAATTATTCCTATCTTATTTTGTGATCAATATATTTATATCAATGTAATATATCTAACATTTAAAATGAAATTATACTTGAGTCACTGGACTTACAGTTCCACACTATTATTGAATTTTAGTTTGAGTAGAAATGTGTGGAAGTTAGAAAAAGTATACAACTTGTTTTTGGCTCTGTGCTTTTTGATTAAGAAAAGTAGGTGAACCAACTTCCAGTATTGGGGTAGTCAATAAAGACCAGAGATTTATATAATTTAATGAAGATATTAAGATAATTGTTGGAGAAGGTGAAATATTTTCTGAAATTCTCTGCCTGAAGGAGATGTGGATATAGATTGAAATGTGAATTCTAAATGAGAATTGGATATTCTCTTGAAAGGGAAGTGTTTGTAGAGTTAAAGAGAAAGGAGAGAAAGACTAATTGTTAGCTCATTCAAATGTAGATAATATGCTCTCCTTCAGAACAGGAATATTTTATGGAGATTTGAACAGATTGATGTGGATTGTGCAGGACAAGCTAGAGGGCACAGGTTCATACAGAGCATCAGATGAGGGAAGTGTTTGGAAGACATTTGCAGCCCTTTACAATGTGGTGATATAAATCGTTGAATTAGGGAGGAGGTTCATTAGTAAAGATTCAGTTTCTTCTTCTAGCCTGCTAATGGTAGTACTTTAATTAATCATGTAGCACTACTCAAGAACTGTCTCCCCCAATTTGCAATGCTGAAATCAAGACTAAGCTAAATACATGGGTGAACTTTTGTATTTAATGCTGTGAGCACATATTGAAGCTGAAAAGTTATCACTTTGAAAAGCAGATTGATGGGAACTGGAATTACTACAGACTGACATGAGCTCAATGGGGTATGATGGTTCCTTTGCTTACGTTTTGGAGAGATATCGGCAAGGGCCATTTTATTCATGGAGATTTGTAAAATCGACTTTGAATAGTAAAGGCGTATTCATAGACTAGGTTGATTACTTCAGAGGAATCACAGCATATTTAAAGAAAATATCTTTTAGTCAAGAGTAAGTCGCATATGGGTCTCCTCAGGACCAAATTTTAGGGCTGAATATCTTTAAATGTCATTATTTTTCCTTGCATCTTATATGTACTTTACCATTATATGTAGTTTAGTCAACATTTAAAGAAATATCTCTTCTGTAGAATCAAACATGATCAATCTACAAAGCTTAGTCCTTGATACCTCCTGTATTAGAATAACATGGTTCCACAGGATAACTGTAATTGGCATTAGGGTTGGAAGAGGTATCTTAGAATAGGAAAGGTGGACTATCAGCAGGCCTGATTTAAAACATCTTTAACCACATAATTGGTATATCAGTCAGGCTAAAGACATTGCCAGGCTAAAGACATTGTGTCCAATATGGTTTGCAAGGACATACTCTCTGATTTGATAATGTCTCAGCAGCAAAGGTGGCAGCAGTCCAGTGCTGGCCAAGCAATTGCCATTTGGTATGGGAATTGGAGAAGAAATGCTCTCCTTCTGATAATCCCACAGGAAACTACTGAATCTTTAAAGAGCTAGCACAGCATAAATAGAGGGCAAATGGAGAGGTGACTGGCCAGCACAGTCAGCTCTTGTTTTGAGTTGAGTTGAGTAATACCATTGGACTTGGCCACCTGACTTTATTTGTTAAATAAGCCCCTAAGGATGATGCGCTTTTCCAATGAGGGACAAAAGGTCTCACTTCCTGTTGCAGAATAAAAATGAACCCGTAAATTGTTATTTTGTAGCAGTTGAACAAAACAGCCTGGGCCTTAGCCCAAGTACTTTGCCTAAGCCCTTTGAACCAAGACCTAAGCTGAAAGGATTGAAATCATGCATTCAAATCATGAGGATAACTAAGGACCTCCATTGGTTCAAGAGTACTTGTTTGGTTTTGGTTTCGTACATTGCACAATCTGTTTAGTACAAAAAGAGCAGAGCCAAGAAAAAATAGGTTGAACTGAACCCATCAGGTTTGGATTACTTTAAATGTCATGGATTTGTATATTTTCCTTATACAAGTCTTGCAATATTAAAGAATGAAACAGCTTCCAATTTTACAAAGGCACAAAGCTGATGGATGCTCATTCACAGATTGTGTTCTGAAGTTTAAGCTTCAGGAATACAATCACATTTTTCATACAGCACAGATGAAGTGCCCTTCTTCTGGGCCATAAGATTCCATATAGATAAACACAGATTACGTGCTGTAGCCTGTGCGTAAACTACTAGAGAACACAGGTTAACAATTAACATTAAATAAAGTTGTGATTGTAAACGTTTACTGTTATGAAGTTCCTCTGATTAGTAAGCATCATTTCCTGCAGTCAATTCATTACACCTTATAACCTTATGAGCTGCGAATGTTTTCTGCATTGCCTTGATTTTTGAAGAATTGGTAATATCGCAAAGGACATTGACCCACAAAAAGTACATGGTTGAATTCTCTTGAAACATTTGAGCACTCCCCAAAGACATTTTGACCTGACATTTTGACATTTGACTTTTTTGGCTACGTAATGGTCAGATAAATGTAAAGGGGTGCATTTTGGTAAGACAAACCAGGGCAGGATTGGATTACACAGTACATTTTAGGGCCCTGGGGTTGCAGGTCCATATTTCTTTGAAACAGGCGACAAAGGTAGACAGCACGGTGAGGAAGGCATTTGGCATGCTTACCAGATCAGGGTTTTGAGTACAGGTTTGGGACATCATGTTGCAGCTGTATAAAAGGTTGGTAAGGCCAGATTTGGAAAACTGTGCACAAGTCTGGTCACCCTGCTCCAGGAAGCATTTCATTAAACTTGAAAGGGAAAGGAAACAAAAAAAACCTACCAGGATGTTACCAGGTCTGGAGAGTAAAGGGACCGTCCCACCAGCATGCAACTCTATGCGATTAGCGCGACCTAACGTGGTCGCTTGAGTCGTCTGGCGTCGCGGGGCCGGTCCCACTTCGATCGCCGGAGCCATGCGGAATTGTGCGGAGTTCGTTCCGACACCGCGCGTGGCTCCGAAAAACCGACTATGTCCATAAATCCCGCGCGGCAACGGCTTGTCGGCTCGCAGTCGCCTCGACATTTACACACCGCCCCGACATCGTGCCTCCGTGACTCTCTTGGTAGGTGCCTCCATGACCCTCTATGTGTGTGGCTCCGTGGCCCTGAGCGTGTGTGTGTGCCTCGGTGACCCTCTCTGTGTGCCCCTCTCTGTCCTGGCAAACTTACCTTGGACTTCGCTCCAAGTTCGCCTCACTTTGCGCCGCGTTGCGCACTCACCCGACCTCCGCGCGGCCCCTACTGCCGGTTTGGTTGCGCTTGCCGCATGCAGGCGCATGCTGGTGGGAACGGACCTGTACAGGGGATCACCTGACCTCCGCGCGGCCCCCGCTTCTAGTTTGATCGCGTTCATCGCCTAGAGTTGCATGCTGGTGGGACAGGCCCTTTACAAGGAAAGGCTTGGTAGGTTGAGTCTAATTTCCCCTGGGGTGCAGGAGGCTGAGAGATTACCTTGTCCATTTTACAGGAAAAAAATAGTTAAGACCAAAGTTGGACCCTTGAAGACTGAAAAAGGTGAATTTATTATGGGGAACAAGGATATGGTAGAAGAGTTGAACAGGTACTTTGGATCCGTCTTCACCAAGGAGGACACAACCAATCTCCCTGATGTAGTCGTGGCCAGAGGATCTAGGGTGGCGGCGGAACTGATGGACAGGAAATGGTGTTGAGTGGTCTGATGGGACTGAAGGGAGATAAATCCCTTCAGGTCTGATGGTCTGCATCCCAGGGTACTTAGAAATTATAGACACATTGTTGATCATTGTTTGCGAGCTGCCCATCCGCGAGCTTCCCGCACCGCTCCCATCCTCTCCCCCCATCTCCCCTCCTCTCCCCCCTCCCCCCCTCCTCCTCTCTTTCCCCACATCTCCCCCCCATTTCTCTCCCCTCTATCCCCCCTCACTCCTCCCCTTGCTCCCCCACTGACCCCATCTCTCCCCCCCTCTCTCTCTGTTTTATCCCCTCTCTGTCTCTGCCCCCCTTTCTCTGTCTCTGCCCCTCTCTTTCTGTCTCTGCCCCTATCTCTCTGCCTCTGTCCCCTCTCTCTCTCTGCACCATCTCTCTACTCTCTACCCTCTCCCTCTCTGGACGTGCCCGCGAGTTAGGGGCAATGCTTCAGTGATTAGGGCGGGGATGAGGTAAAAGGAGCCAATTAATAATATTAATATAATATCAAGGGGGGGGGTTGTTAGTGTGTGTGTGTGTGTGGGGGGGGTGTGGTTAGTGTATGTGTGATGCCACAGGCGCCCCCCCCCCCCCCACGCAACCCCGTATTGAGGGGACTTGGCCAACGGATCGCACTTGGTCTAGTATACATTGATGATTTAGATGAAGGGATTAAAGTAACATTAGCAAATTTGCAGATGACGCAAAGCTTGGTGGTAGTGTGAACTGTAATGAGGATGCAGGTTGACTTGGATGGATTGAGTGAGTGGGCAGATGTATGGCGGATGCAGTGCAATGTGGATAAGTGTGAGGTTATCCACTTTGGTAGCAAAAACAGGAAGGCAGATTATCTAAATGGAGTCAAGTGGGGAAAAGGCAAAGTACAACATGATCTGGGGGTCCTTGTTCATCAGTCACTGAAAGTAAGCATGCAGGTACAGCACGCAGTGAAGAAAGCAGATGGCATTTTAGCATTCATAACAAGAGGAGTTGAGTACAGGAGCAAAGAGGTCCTTCTGCAGTTGTACAGGGCCCATGTGAGGCCAAACCTGGAGTACTGTGTGCAGTTTTGGTCTCCCAATTTGAGGAAGGACATTCTTGCTATTGAGGGAGTGCAAAGCGTAAGTTCACCAGGTTAATTCCTGGGATGGCGGGACTGTCATATGTTGATAGAATAGAGCGGCTGGGCTTGTATACTCTAACATTTAGAAGGATGAGAGGATATCCTAACCCTATGGACATGCTGGAGGCAGAAAACATGTTCCGATGTTGGGGGAGTACAGAACCAAGGGTCACAGTTTAAGAAGAAGGGGTAAGCCATTTAGAACGGAGATGATGAAAAACCTTTTCACCCAGAGACTTGTTAGTCTGTGGAATTCTCTGCCTCAGAGGGTGGTGGAGGTTGGCTGTCTGGATGCTTTCAAGAGAGAGCTAGATAGAGCTCTTACAGATAGTGGAGTCAAGGGATATGGGGAAAAAGCAGGAACAGGTTACTGATTGTGGATGATCAGCCAAGATCATATTGAATGGAGGTGCTGGCTCAAAGGGCCAAATGGCCTACTGCTACACCTATTGTCTATTGTCTTATAGAGATCACTAAAATCACACTGGTCACAGATAAAATGAATAGGCGTAGCTTTTTGCCAATGTAGGGGAATCTTAAACTAGAAGGCATAGATTTAAGGTGAGATTGGATTTTTTTTTTAAAGAGATCTGAGGGGCAAGCTTTTCATTTAGATGGTGTGCATAAAGGAACGAAGTGCCAGGGGAAGTCAAAGAAGCAGGCACAATTTTCACATTTAAAAGAGTTGGACAGGTATATGAACAGGAGAGGTTTGGAGAGAAGTGGGCCAGGAGAACGCAAATGGGACTAACTCGGTTAAGTTACTCAGTTGACATTGGACCATATAGTTGTGGTATAGGTCTATAACCTATGAATAGTCTTTTTCTGATAATGGTGAGGAGTAGAAAAAATAGATTCAGGAATTAAAATATAAGTAAAAATATCCTGAAATTTCAATCCTTCGAAACAAAGCCTGGAGACTTAGCTGAGCTGCCAATATTTAACCAATGGTTTAACTGCTGAGAAAAATAAATTGTATCTTGTGCCATCACTCTTGGGAGCACATGGAGATCTGTATTGCAACATGATTAAAAAAAAAACGGCATGGAAGCACTCATGGAGCCAGGGATAAATATTGCAATTGTGATCTCTTTGTTACAGTATTTGGTGCTCTTCCAGCAGTTGAAAGAGCTTGGCATTTGCCTTGTGCAGCTCTGCATTTGGATATGAAAACTGTAAAAATAGTTAAGCTTGGCTCGTAGACTGTTACTGTTTCAAGCACAGCTAGGCTGCCTCGTGACAGGCTTTCTTTCAAGCCATACCACGTAATTGACTGAAATGCTATCAAAGATCCTTTCCACATTCAGATTGATTAAACCTTTGCAAAAAAATCTTTATTTCACTGGCTTTGTTGTCCAAACCCAAACCTTAGGATTTGGAACAATCCACCAATCTTTCAGTAAAAAAAGGTATATACAGCATTTGTTCTTAGATGCAGTCAGATACTGATGCAACCTCTATCTATTGGTGAATAGATTTAGAATCTCTTTGCAGTTTGTTTAAGTTCAACCTTGTACTTAAATAACTCATCAAAGCACACTCTGAATTCAAGCCCATTTTATTATTTCTGAAATATATCAGCCATGGTTCAATAATAGCATTTTTCTCTCCTTGCCAAAAGTGGAGTTTACAGTCCACATCAAGTCATGAGTAAATCAGACTTGTTGGCAGTTCAATGATGTTTTGAGGGTGTTGGAACACTCCCAAATGTCTAAACTTTGGGTGAGGCCTTAAATCATATTAGCATTGGCAAAAAAATTGACATAAATAAAGTCCTTATTGAAGAACTGAAAACATCTTTATAAATACTAATCCTTTCTTCCTTTCCATTCTCTGGTAAAACCCCTGTCCCACGGTACGAGTTCATTCCAAGAGTTCTCCCGCGTTTGCCCTGATTTGAACTCAGAGATTTACGGTAATGGCCACTCGTCGGAACTCTGGGCACTCATGGACATTTTTCATCATGTTGAAAAATCTTCACGAGTCTTCCTGTGCTTACCTGCCATTAGCGAGTCTTCCCCAGTACCCGCCGTTAGTGCTCAGGGACGTCACCGAGCTCCGACGTACCCGCTTTGTTCATTCTCCATGCTTACCACGAGTTTGATTTTTTTTTAACTTGGGAGAGCTCTTGGAATGAACTCATACCGTGGGACAGGGCTATAAGTCCTTGCATTTTCTTGGTGAACTTCACCTCTTAACTAATTCATCAAAATTGAGTTGTCAGCTTGTTTACTTCATTGCAGTTGTGAGAGCTTTTATTTTGCCACATCTACATCAGTGATTTCACATCGGGAGAAAATCGGAAGTCATGAAATGCTGCACAGTGTTCTGGGGCTGTGTTGTTAGCTATCCAGCTGAAAGTTTCTTCCATCCTCCTAAGTGAGGCCAAGTGAAGATTGTCATTGTTTTATTTGAATATGGTGATTTAAATACGTACTTAGCATGTGGATTAGTGGTTGACGATCCACGGATCAGAAATTGGAATAATGACTTCATCTCAATCAGGAATACTGACCTCACAAATAACTTGTTATCCGTTTATTTGACCATGGTGATTTAAATATGTACATAGCATGTGAATTAATGGTTAACCATCAGATGATTGGAATTTGGAATAATAACTGAGTCAGGAATGCCACACTCTCAACTAACATAAAGCAGGTTATAGTTTAAATTCATAACCTTTACATATGGAGATGAAAAACTGCAGATACTGGAATATTGAGTAAAATTGCCAGAGGAACTCAGTGGGTTAGGCAGCATCTGCAAAGAGCAAAAGGACAGATGACATCTTGGGTTGAGATCTTCCCTCTGGACCTCTCGATATGGCTGAGTTGGACATTTATGATATAGTTGCATGCGGCATAATAGTTGTGCTATCGGGAAGTCTATTAAGTGCAAATTTTTTTTTAAAAATTGTTAAAATGGAGAGATGGTACAATTAGTTTTAAAAGACATTGAGTATTTTCCCTTCAGGAGTAATTAATGAAGTGTTGCTCTTCAGCCAACTTTTGTTCTGTCAATTTTTCAGGTCTATCCAATTTGCTTAATTAACTATCTTCCACACATTCACAGATAACCAAACCATTACAAAAAATCACAATCTTATTGTTATGTTTTCAGTACACGGTGTCTGGGAGGAATGGTCACCATGGAGTTTGTGCTCCTCCACATGCGGTAGGGGCCACCGAGATCGCACCCGCTCCTGTTTACAGCCGCAATTTGGAGGGAACCCTTGTGAAGGACCTGAGAAGCAAACAAAGTTCTGCAACATTGCACTCTGTCCCGGTATGTATCTTCATTTTGTTACAATTTCAGGCTTTGGCGTAATCTTTAACCAACTCATAAGTTGGGAGGTCATGTTGCTGTTGTATGTGCCGTTGGTGAGACCGCATTTAAAGTATTGTGTTTAGTTCTGGGCACCATGTTATAGGAAATATGTTGTCAAGCTGAAAAGGTTACAGAGAAGATTTACAAGGATGTTGCCAAGTCTAGATTGTCTGAGCCATAGGGAGAAGCTGAGTAGGCTGGGACTCAATTTCTTGGAGCGCAGGAGGATGAGGGGTGATCTTATAGAGGTATATAAAATCCTAAGAGGAATTGATCGGGTAGATGCACAGAGTCTCTTGCCCAAAGTGGGTGCATCGTGGACCAGAGGACATCGGTTTAAGGTGAAGGGGAAAAGATTTAATGGAAATCTGAGTAACAGTTCCACACAAAGGGTGGTGGGAATATGGAACAAGCTGCCAGAGGAGGTAGTTGAGGCTGGGATTATTCCAACATTTAAGAAGCAGTGGGACAGGTAGATAGGTAGGACAGGTTTGGAGGGATATGGACCAAACGCAGGCAGGTGGGACTAGTGTAGCCGGGACATGTTGGCGGATGTGGGCAAGTTGGCCACAGGGCCTGTTTCCACACTATATCACTACGTCTCTAACTTGGGTGGCACAGCAGTAGAGTTGCTGCCTCACAGCGCCAGTGATCCGGATCTGATCCTGACTATGGGTGTTGTTTATATGGAGTTTGTACATTCTCCCTGTTATCACACTGATTTTTACTGGGTGCTCCAGTTTCATTCCACATTCACATGACTTGCAGGTTTGTAGTTTTATTGGCTTCTGTAAAAGTTGCCCCCTTGTGTGTAGTGTAGTGGCGAGGTGGGCCTGTTTCCACGCTGTATTTTTCTTCTCACTGAAGTAATTGGAGAACAATATTGTTGGGTGGTGGGGAGGTCTGAGGGGAATATTCCATCCAATCCAATGAGTTTGCTACCTATTCTCTCAGATTAAAATTACTTAATAGATGTCATATACATTCAGATGCATTTTGAATTCTTCAACAAACTCTGGGCTGTTGCTTAACTAAAGCTTTTCAAATATAACTGGGGAAAAACCTTCTCTCAATATTGCGTGTTCCTCTCATCAGTAACATAACATTAAGCTTGTTTTAATAATAAGATGAGCTAAGCTGCCTGCTACTGGGAAAATGCTACATAAAGCAGAATTTTAATTTGAACAAAAATAATTAGCTGGGTGAATCTCCCAAATGTCACCATCACTGAGCAGAGGGAAATCTTACAGCTATCCTGAAAGTTGTCCTGGAATCACATTCTGAGTCATTATTTTATTATCATATATGTTATTTATCTTAGGACCTTGCTCCATAATTTGATGTGCTTAAATCGGAGGGTGGCGCTGTCGAGTATGACTGCCTCGCCTGCAGCTGTTCGTCCTTTCATCCTTTTTAAAATTTTTAGTCTGTCAAAAAGTTTTGTTTTGGTGGTCTTTTAGACTTTTTTATGTGGGGGTATGGGGGGGGGGGGGGGGGGAGGGGGAAACTTCTCAGCCACTCCCTGGTCGAGGATGCGTCTATTCTCCAAGTCGCATCCACGCCCCCTCCTCGCGGCCTACCATCTGGATTGGCACAGCCTTTCCTGCCGGAGACTAGCTAGAGATTCATCTTCAGCAGTGGTGCAGCACTGAGGTACCATCGCGGAGCGCACAATGCCTTACTAGGGTCACCATGTGGAGCTCCGGAGTGCTGAGACTGCTGACTTTAACACCGTGGAGCTGTGGGCTGCAGAGCTTCCAGCAACGGGCAGCGCTGATTTTAACAACGCAGGGCCCTGTGATCATTCGCCGAGGATTGCCATGTTGGAGCTCCGTCCAGCTCGGCCTGTGGAATTCGGGACCCACACCAGGCCACCATTGCAGCGAATGCGGAGGCCTCAATAGGTCTTGACCACGGGTGAACATGGAGGAGTGGACTGAACTTTTTATAGCCTTCCCTCACAGTGGGAAATGCTGATTTCGCTGTGTGGGGATGTTCATGTTAAATTCTATTATGTGTTGTGTTCTTTTTATTTGTATGGCAACCCAAATCTCGCTGTACCAATTGGTACAGTGACAATAAATGTAAACTTGAACTTGAACATGCTTTAAATGCCATGCCTCACAGCCTACATTCTAACAGTTTTGCCTGGAAATTTTATTTTTTTGATGCACTGGTACCAAATTAGGTGATCCACAAAGAAAAACTGGGGAATTGGTAAAAAAAAAACGAATTAAAAAAATCATTAGGTTTGTTTTAAGCCTGAATCACACGACAAAATTTTAACTTGTGTTTTTGCTAATGACAGCTGCCTATATCATTACTGGGAAGAGAGTGAAACAAGTTTGATTGTCCATAAGTAGAAACATTGCTGCAACGTAATAGGCTGCTATGTAGGCGAGGAGAAAGGTCAGTTGCTCTACTGCACACCCACGATATGGTCTGACCCAATGGGCCCCCACCCCATGAATTAATCCAGGTCACTGAGAGTTTCAGACTAACTAAGGGGTCAGTGACGGTAATATCTCATACCAGGGTTCATAATCTAGCGATATTGTGAACCTGGGGAGTAACGTTTGTGGATAACACTGGAGTCTGGCAAAGTGACTCTGGCACAGACTTTAGGCTGGGACATTGATGTAGAAACAAGGAACTGTAGATGCTGGTTTACACAAAAGTACACAAAGTGCTGGAGTAACTCAGAGTCATAGAGTGATACAGTGTGGAAACAGGCCCTTCGGCCCAACTTGCCCACACTAGCCAACACGTCCCAGCTACACTAGTCCCATCTGTCCACATTTGGTCCATATCCCTCAATTTTTTGTCCAATCCATGTAACTCAACGCTTCAGGCAGCGTCTCTGGAGAAAATGGATAGGTGACGTCTTAGATCATGACATTTCTTCGGGCTGATTGTAAGGGGGGTGGAGGGGAGAAAACTTGGAGAGAGGAGAGGTAGGACAAAGTGTGGCAAGTAATAGGTGGACTGATGCGAGGGGTTGGGGAGTAGATATATAGTTGGAACAAAGGCCAGAGGTTAAAGCAAAAGGCGTGAGGCAGATGGAGTGAAGAGTTACAAATTGTGAAGCCATTCAGATTTTCTTCTGATCTTTTACAAGTGGATGATAAAGTCATACAAAGCCAGAAATGTAAGGAATAGAAATTTGCAAAAAAAAATAGGTTTGACTTCTGTAATTATTAATCTAAAACAAGACTCAAGAATTCCAAATGGTTTTGTGATTAAACATAGAACCCATGTAGTGATTTATAAATCAAACACACAGCAATTTTGATTCTCATCCTTAATGAGGTTATCTAATTCTAACAGAGATAGCAATGGAGAAGTACAATTTGTTGATTGGGAGAGAGAAACTCACCTGAGATTCCCACAGTTGGTCGTTCATCGCAAATCCAAAAACAGCAGGCTCAAGAAATTGCATTTAACATTGAGCTAAACAGTGGCACAGTGGTAGACCTGCTGCCTTACAGCATATGAGACCCCAGTTAGATCCTGACTACGAATGCTACATTCTTATTGGACATTTATTTGTACATTCTCCCTGTGACCCTGGGAATTTTATTCGGGTTCTGCTGTTTCTTTCCACACTCAAAAAAATGGCCAGGTTTGTAGATTAATTGTCTTTTGCAAAACTGTAAATTGTCCTTGGTATGTAGGATAGTATTAGTGTACGGGATGATGGTTGGTTGGCGCAGACTCAGATTGCCGAAGGGCCCGTTTCTGCACTGTATCTCTCAAGTCCAAATTACATCTTTAACAAAATTCAATGTCTCAAGCAACTTTGCAGGAATATAATCATGAGAAAAGGAACTTGGGCCAACAAACACTACTTTAGTGTGTAAGAAGGAACTGCAGATGCTGACTTAAACCGAAGATTGACACAAAAAACTGGAATAACTCAGCAGGACAGGCAGCATCTCTGGAGAGAAGGAATGGGTGATGTTTCAGGTTGAGACCCTTCTTTAGAATAGATTACTTAAAGCTGAGTAATAGTCATAGAAACATGTGATTCATGACATACTCCATTGTTCACTCGGGAACAAGTACAAAAAGAATGCCTTAACTAATGAAACATAACATTTTAAGGACAGAGAGAGGCCATTAGAAGTAATGAGCAAGCTGCATTAGCTCTGTGTTGAGATCAGCCTGCTGTTTTATTACATATCCTTGTGTAGAACGTCACCAATTATTGCTTTCATGTTGAAGATGGACACAAAATGCAGGAGTAACTCAGCGGGCCAGGTAGCATCTCTGGAGGAAAAGAATAGATGACGTTTCAATTCAAGACCCTTCTTCATCTGTTCCTTTTTTCCAGAGATGCTGCCTGACCTGCTGAGTTATTCCAGCTTCTATCTTTGGTGCAAACCAGCATCTGCAGTTCCTTCCTACACGTTACACATTACTTTCATGTTCCTAGCACTGTAACTTCACCTGTACTTTCTCTTATTACAGTTCTTCATTGTAACCTAAATCGGGCTTGAGTTAGCTTTGTTGAGTTGCATCGTAATTCTAAAAGATGTAATGTTGTTATCTCCCTTTGTTTTTCATTTGATAAGTGGATGGGAACTGGAACGATTGGTCTAGCTGGAGTCAGTGTTCAACCACCTGTTCAAATGGGACACAACAGCGGACAAGGGAGTGTAATGGACCTTCCTTTGGAGGAGCTGAATGCCAGGGCTACTGGTCTGAAAATAGGCCATGCTTTCCAAGACAGTGTCCAGGTGGGTTTCATTAGTTGACGTGTATTTTGTGTATTTTTAAATAGATAAAATAAGAGCAGCACAATGACATGGTGCTAAAATGAATAATGCTGGAACCAATCAGTAGATCAGTAGGCATCTGTGGAAAATAGGTAACAGTTAACAATTTAGGTCTGGGATCCTTCTGAATTCTACAGGAATTCAACTGACAAGTCCCAGATTCAAAACATAATTTCTTCACTCTGGCTTTCAAACTGTGCAACTCCTCCCCATTCTGTCGTGGGGTAGACTAAGACTGACTCCCCTCGCCCTCGCCCCCACCCCTCCCCAAATTTTGCACATCCCCAATCCTTTCCACTCATCATTTTAATTTCATGTTTCATGTATTTTGTGTTTTTATGACTGCTGGCAGATCAATTTCCCTCCTGGGATAAATAAAGTTTATCCGTTTACATTGTATAACCGTTTCTCATTCCACAGATGCTGCCTTAATGGCTGAGTATTTCCTGCATTTTCTGTTTTTACTTCACATTTCCAGCATCTGCTATTTAAATCTTTTATTTACGGCGATACAAGGTGATGCAGTGGTTAAGTTACCAGAAAAGTCATCCAACAACCTTGACTAGCAATCCAATAGATTTAAAGAAACAGAAAATAGTCAGACAAAATCTGTGGGGAGTTCTCATTTCAGGTTGATGAGGTTCATCAGATGCTGTGAGACATATGAGTATAGTTCAGCATCTGCAATTTTTCATTTCTAAATTGCAATCCAGGGAATCATGTTCAAATCTGATCTATTCTGCAGCTGCAGAGTTATGCAGTTAATAATCTGTCATTGGCAATGCTGGCCAGAAAACTATTGGTTTATTGTAAGACCCCATCTCGTGTCTTTCAAGAGAGGAAATCTCCAATCCTTACATGATCTATATTCAATTGTCTGTTAATCTGATTCACACTTTTAATTAAAAAGAAACTTTAAACAGCTTATTAAATTACCCTATTGTGCTAGTACCTCTAATAATTTTGTTAGAAATGTAACACTTTCTCAGTTAATGCCAAACTTGCTTCTCAGCTGGAACAGTTTTTGCCTCACAGCACAAGAGACCTGGATCGATCCTGACCTTGTGCGCTGTCTTAGTGTATTTTGCGCGTTCTCCCTGTGATCACGTGGATTTCTTCCGGGTGCTCCACATTCCTCCCATGCACCAAAGACGTGTGGGTTTGTAGGTTAATCAAAAGCCTAAAATAAACACAACTATAATCATAATCATAATAGTACTTTATTAGCCAAATATGTTTTGCAACATACGAGGAATTTGATTTGCCATACAGTCATACCAATAAAGAGCAACTAGACACCCAAATACATTTTTAACATGAACACCCACCACAGTGACTCCTTCACATTCCTCACTGTGATGGAAGGCAAAAAAAGTTTAATCTTCTTCCCTGCTTTGTACTCCCGTGGCCGGGGCACTCAAACCTTCTATGGTCGGGGGGGATCTCAGCTCCCCCGTGCCGGTCGATCAGCCCCCCCGTAGTCAAATCTTCTGCTACTTGGAGCTTTCCGTCATCGGCCTCTACCCGAGAATGCGAGCTCCTCGATTGTGAAATTCGCAGGCTGAGAGTTGGAGCATCGATCCCAGGCTAGGGATCGCGGGCTCCGATGGTAAGTCCACGGCCTGCAGTGGGGCTCAAAGTCAGTCTCGAGCAAGGTCGCCAGCTCCATGATGTTAGGCCGCAGAGCGACCGGAGATACGATCCGGAAGACAATCGCATTTCCGGCAAGGTAAGAGATTGGAAACATTTTCCCTCGGCCCCCTCCCCCAACCCGCACGTAAACCTAACCTGAGAACATTAACACGTACTT
Organism: Raja brachyura; assembly: GCA_963514005.1. The sequence goes on from OY740784.1 coordinate 66,486,004, forward strand.
TTAAAACACACTAAAGATAACAAAAAAGACGAAAAGACAAACAGACTGTTGGCAAGGCTGCCATCGCTGACTGCACCATGGCAGGTGATACAGGAATGCAGAGGACATTGGATTTCCATGCCACACACATTACTGATTACTTCAGATGTAGCAGGTTTACTGAAATCAATTGAAAATATTTATTCCTTGTGTGATAGTGGATGGAAAATGGCAAAAATGGACTAGTTGGGAACCATGCACCAAGAGCTGTGATGGTGGAACACAGCTTCGGGTGAGGATCTGCTCTGGACCATTTTACGGAGGACTTCAGTGTGATGGACCTCAAGAGGAGTACAGATTGTGCAATGACAAAAAATGTCCAGGTAAATATGGCTATGTCCTAATGCAGAATTGATGATCAAATACAGAACAAATGAGAGATGTCAAAGTGGGCAAATACTTATATACAATAATACGAATAATGGGAGCTACTGAGAGAATAAAGCATAGATTTAGCAAGATGGTGCTGGGATGAAAAGTAATGATTTGCCGAAGAATGGTATACAGAACTAATTTCTCCAAGTAGAGAACCTCCCTGTCTCTCTAGTTTAAAACCTCCCAAGTAGAACTTTCAAAACTCCCTGCAAGGATATTGGTCTTCCTCCAGTTCAGATGCAACCCATCCCTCTTCTACAGGTCACCTCTGCCCCTGAAGTGCTCCCAATGGTTTAAAAATCTGAATCCCTGTCCCTTGCACCAACAATTGAGTCACACATGCATCTGTCCTATTCATCCCATCACAAGCATGTGGCACCAGGAGTAATCTGGAGATTACTACTCTCAGGATCCTGTTTTTTAATCTTTTACCTTACTCATATTTACTTCTCAGGATCAGATCCGTTTTCTTACCAGAGTAATTTGTGTCGATTTGAGAATGTTTTGCAGCTACTCCAAGACATTCTGGACCCTGGCACCAGGGAGGCAGCATCATCCTGAAGTCTCATTTGCTGCCACAGAATCTCCTGTCTGTGCCTCTCAGTAACGAGTTTCCAAACATGATGGCTCTGTCTGACTTTTCACTTCCCCACTGTGCGTCAGAGCCAAGCCTGACACCACAGACAAGACCACTGCTGCTGCTCTCCCCTGACCAGTCATGCTCCACAAAAGTATCTAATGGAGACTACTTGTTGTCGAGAAGAATAGCCCCAGGAGATCCCTGCACTCTCTGCCTACTCCCTTTTCGTGTGGTCACCCATCGCTTTTCTGCCTGTTCCTTAGATGGGACTACCTCTCTGTAACTCCAATCTATAACGATCTCACATCTCTGGATAATCCTGAGGTCGTCCAGCTGCAGCTCGAGTTCCTTAATGGTCCGTAAAGAGCTGCAGCTGAACGCACTTTCTGCAGGTGTAGCCTTCAAGTGTACTAGAAGCCCTCCAGACTTCCAACATCCTGCACGAGGAGCATTCTTGTGGAGCACAATTATCAACCCTGGAGCATAATTACTGGCAAGGATTTAATGACCTGCTTCTTCACTGATGATTCTATGCAACATTCTTTAGAATGAGAGTAGGGTTAGTTGTTAAAATATTTTGCTACATGGATTGATTGAGGTGAAATCCAATACTTCAAGCATGCAGTTAATTGAAGCAGAGGAAGAAACAGCATTTTAAGTTTATGTGAGGTCAGGAGGATTAGTTTTGAATGTTTTTTGCAAAGGGCTGACACAAATGCACAGGCACGCGTGACCTGTGTTGTATTTGTCCTGCCATTCTTCACGTATTCTGTAATTATGTTTTTAAAAAAAGGAAGCACTGAGGAAAAAGGGAGCAAGCTGGCATGGTTTGTCTTAAGGGCCTGTCCTACAAGCATGCAACTCTATGCGATTAGCGCGACCTAACGTGGGCGCTTGAGCCGTCCGGCGTCGCGGGGCCGGTCCCACTCGATCGCCGGAGGCGTGCGGAATTGTGCGGAGTTCGTCCCGACATCGCGCGGGGCTCCGAAAAACTGACTGTTCAAAAATTCCCGCGGCAACGGCTTGTCGGCTCGCAGTTGTCTCGACGCATTACACACCACCCCGACATCGTGCCTCCGTGAACCTATCTGTAGGTGCCTCCGTGACCCTCTATGTGTGTGGCTCCATGGCCCTGTGTGTGTGTGTGCCTCTGTGCCCCTCTCTGTGTGCCCCTCTCTGTCCTGGCAAATTTACCTTAGACTTCGCTCCAAGTTCGCCTCACTTTGCGCCACGTTGCGCCACTCACCCGACCTCCGCGCGGCCCCTGCTGCCGGTTTGGTCGCGCTTGCTGCATGCAGGCGCATGCTAGTGGGAACGGCCCAGTACAGGGGATCACCCGACCTCCGCGCGGCCCTCGCTTCTAGTTTGATCGCGTTCATTGCATAGAGTTGCATGCTTGTAGGACAGGCCCTTTAGGTTATTTTAAAATGGAAACTGGCAGTGGCGAATGCTTGAGAACAGTTTACAATAAATTCCTCTCATTTATGAGATTTGTGTTTGAAGGAGACGTGACTCGAATGAAGCTGGATAACTGCATCACTAATAGTGAGCTGTGAATGGAACACAATATTGACACATTCAATAGACTGATGATTTTCAGCTCATCATGTTCTTCTAATCGTTGCTGACAGTTGCTGCTGTGAGATACAATTATCAAGTTGCTGACACTTGCACCCAAATTAACCGCAGGCCCTGTTACTTAGCAACCAGTAGATCGTGTCACCATGACCATTGCAGCAGTGAATGGTTGTCAAGGATTTTGTTTTTTAATGAAACCCATGGAAAATTGTATTAAGGATAATTACACTTTAAAAAATATATATCAAAAGCATGAAGGAAGAATTACATTTTTTGATTAAGTAAATTAAGCCATGCAAGTTGAGAAGGCTATGAATTCAGAGTGCCTTCAGCTGCGCAGCAGATTTGTCGTCACTGTTAAATACATAAGGAGTTTCAAGGCCGCATCCCTACTGGAACAAGAATGTGAGTTTAGCCCTGGAAGGTCAAGAATGAAGGAATAAAACCAGAGTATTCACAACTTGAGCAAGCATATATATGAGCAAAAACAAACTGCCCGAAGAACTCAGTGGGTCATGCGGCATCTGTTGTGGCGACAGGCAATGTTTTGGAAAAGGTGCTTGTCCATTTCTCTTCACCAATTGAGTTCCTCCAGCATTTGTTTGTTGCTCAAGATTCCAACATCTGCAGTCTCTTGAGTCAACAAGCTCTTGGTCCCAGAAAATGTTGCATGTTACATTTGGTAACTCTCATTTCTTGAATTCCCAGAGAGGCATTGCCACCAATTAGTCTTGAGTGAGATGGTATTCTCCCTATTTGCGTATATGGCAAATAAATAGGATGAAATGCCACCGTTCTCTGCTCAGTACTTAGATTCCTTCCCTAAATTTCATGCAGTCTCCCAGTTTAGAATCATGATATTTCATGTGTCCGCAGTGGTTACAATCTGCAGTGAATATGCAGAGGCATGCTCAAAAGAACTACGTAGATGGGAAAAGGATGTGGTTTTTCTGTTGGCTGGAAACCACATAACAAATAAAGCTTTTCACTGTACCTTGTTACATGTAACAATAAACAAAACTAACTAACAACAATAACTAAAGCAATGTGCATTTACATGGTCATTTGAAGGTCATCACTTAGTGCTTGTATGGAACAAATTCACTATTTTGTCAGTCTCATCAGGCACATTCAGTTTGTGTGACATAGGATCATGCTCTAATTCAGGCATAATCAAACTTCATAACGTTCCATTAAGAGTTTGGTTAGTTCCAATGGATACACCGCTTTGCTTTTCTGCTTTTGATTCTGTTCCTTTTCCAATGGATTAATTCTTTCTCAACCGCACTCATGCATGGGATTAGCTGAATGTGGAAACAATATTTATTCTTTAGAAAGATGACTTTGCCAAATCAGACAGACATTACAATGTACAATTAACCAGACTGTCAGAAAACGGGCTATCGCATCACAGTTATAGGTAATCTTTTTTACAATTCCTAATAATATTTGTGCATATTATTTAAAAATGCAATGCAGTGTGAAAGATACATCTTCTAGATGTGCTGGGACGCATCCTCAGTGATGTGACCTGGGGTCATTGGGTGTTTCGGGTCTCACAACATCAGACACCCTCGCCCAGCCGGGGTTGATCATGCCCCGACTTGCATCCCAGCAGCAACCGCCCATGGATCAGCCCTCTTAATCCAAAGCCACCTAGTGGCTTTCTCTGCGGCTTCGCTTGCGGATTGAATGGCCCTCTTCTTTGCCAGCCTCGTAATGCCCAACTGGTTGAGGACTTTGCAGAGTGAGCATCCTGCAAAGCCTCTACAGCCCACCTCTATGGGCTCATAGTATGTCTTCCAGCCTCTGTCCTGGCACATCTCCACCAGTTCCTGGAACTTTGCGCGCTTCGTCTCATTACCCTCTTCAATACGCTCTTCCCAGGGCACTGTCAGTTCCAGAATGATCAGCTGTTTTGTCACTTTGGAGGTGATGATCATGTCTGGCCGGCGTGATGTTGCTGTGATGTGCTGTGGAAATTTCAGCTGTTTGCCCAGATCGACGTGCTGCTGCCAGTCAGTGGCTGTGTAGAGGAGGCCTGTCCGGACAAACATTACAATGTGCAAATAACCAGACTGTCAGAAAACAGGCTATCTCATCACAGATATAGGTCATCTATTTTACAATTCCTAATATTATTTGTGTATATCATTTAAAAATGCAATGCAAATATATCCTGAATAACATTGATGCAAATTAGAATGCATTCAAAGCAAGATATTTAACCAGCCCTTCCGCAACCATTCTGAGCCACACTGGTGAATGAGCTTTTATTGTTGGAAGTACCAGAACATAATTACACGTGTATAAACTTCCATGAAATGTTAACAAAGCAATGATCTTTATCTGCCATGACCATGTGCTTCTGGATGAATTTCAACCTGACTGTCAATTAATCCAGGTAAAACCAAGCCAAATCTTCATTGTTAATGAATTCTGATCATAACCACAAAATGGCCAAATATTTGCAATCTTTTAATCTGTCCATTAAACCATTCACCCATACCAGTCACTAACTAATAAATTGGTTATGCCTCCAGAAGAAAATATATCCTACACAAAATTAATGCGGATTACCAGACGTTCAAAAATTAATCCGGATTGAGCCTGGCGGGTGAATGGGCCTTTGATGTGAAAATATTTAAAGATTTGTATGTTACTGCCATGAAATGCCAATAATTTTCTACACATGTCCTCATTCTAGAGCAGTGGTTCTTAACCTTTTTGGCACCAGTAGGAGCAAATGCGAACAAAATACTGTATGTGGTATGTACCTTGGTTAGGTTCCTAAACATGGGCTCAACAGATTGATATGTCATTTGTGTCCCTTTCATGACCCCCAGCAAAGCCCCAAACTACCCCCATAGGGGGTCACAACCCCCAGGTTAAGAACCACTGTTCTCGAGGTTCATTCCATTGCCCTTAGATTCCTGAGCTTAAAGGTATTCACGTTCATGTGGAGTCAGTGCTTAGCAATTGATTAACCTTAGGCCTTAGTCTTGCCTTCCTGTTGAATAAATCACAGGTCTTTATATGCAACTGTCAAATTGATCATTTTCTGGGTATCCCTTTTGGAGAGGGACAAGTTAAAAATGCATCAGATTCTACACGGAGCAACTTTAATAAATACTGTAACAGTGTGCTGGGCAGAGAGTGAGGTGTTGTTTACCTTGTGATCTTCGCTCTAAAGCATTTCTCACCCTTCTCTTTAAACATATTTCACCCTAGCACACTGAGGTCTGTTCTGGTAATGATTTTATTACAGTTTGCCTGCACTGATTTGTGGGAAATATTTCATTCTGGCTAATGTTAATTCGCACAGAAATACACACACACAGAAAGCAAAATGGACAGTTTTGAGTACAGTCGCTCCTCAATTTACGATGGGGTTATGTTCTGATAAACCTGTCGTAAATCGAAAATATCGTAAGTCTAAAATGTTCGACCAGTTGCTTCAACAGCCTATGCAAACGCTTGTGCAATCGCTTCAACAGCCTATGCAAACGCTTCCTCCAGGAGCTGCGGCTCGCTGCCATTGTCCAGCATCACATAAGAGTATCGCACCGCATATCACTAGCCTGGGAAAAGATCAAAATTCTAAATTTGAAGTACGGTTTTTACTGAATGTGTATCACTTTTGCACAAAGTCGAAATATCGAGAAGCATCTGTATAATTATTCTGAGTGTATTAAGGTTGGATCCTCAAGGCCCATGCTTTTTCTTAAAACATAGTGAACTGTCATACCTCCAGCCCTTTCTCTCCTCAATACCCAGAGAGTGGCAGAGTCCTTTCAATATTCTGATATTTGCATTTTCTCATAAATACAGATTTGAATAGAATTTATTCTATAAAGTATCACATTGAACACGTTACAGGATACATATGCATATGCATCTGTACACACATGCATAACTATTAGGATTTGCTTAAAGTCATGGAATGCAAGAGGGGAAAGAGGGGCAACTTTTGTTTACATAGAGGATGGTGGGTGTATGGATCATGCTGCCAGAGGAGGTAGTTGAGGCAGTTACTACAACAACATTCAAGAGACATTTGGACAGGTACATGGATAGAAAATGTTTAGAGCGATATGGGCTAAATGTGGGCAGGTGGGCCTCATATAGATAGGACATCTTTGTCGGGGTGGGAGATTGCAACCTTCACGTGGTCTGCCCTGTTTTGACAAATGCAATCAACCTGGCGTGCACAATCAAATAAGATCAAATAGAACAATTTGTCCTACAACTTTCGGCTGTGCATGCCATATGCAAGAAGAATACATCTTTGTCGGCATGAACAAGTTGGGCTGAAATGCCTGTTTTCATGCTGTATGACTCTGTGATTCTATTTGCAAAATTTATTGAAGTATTTGTTGTGAATTTGTATGTGTAGTCATTTGCTGTTATGAGCTAATAGAAAGTATATGTTGCATACAAGTATTTGATGATTTTAATGTGCTCGCTCGGGAATTCAATGTTTCTAAATGTTCAAACGTGTGGCTGTTATTCTTAATTGGCTTTGTGTTAATCTCAATGCCCTTGATGAGTCCCAATTTGAGCCCATTATTGCTACGTGTTCAAGCTATTTCCTTAGCCATGGCTTTAAACAATGACAGATGACTTTTCACCATGAACCAAGAAAGGAGAGTGAAATAAAATTCTGTCATCAAAGACCAAGAAAATAAGAAATATATGAGAAGTAGCAGGCTACCTGAACTCTCGAGACAGCTCTGTCATCCAGCAAGATCAAGGCTGAACTTTTACATCAATGCCTCTTTGTCCTGCTATTCCTTGAACTCTTGACAGCCTCAGTGCATAACAGCTCAGCAATTTTGGTCATTGATAGTCACATTTTGTAACTTTCTGAGTGATATAATTACTTCTTATCCTAAGTAGCCCAACATTTAGACTAAATCCACGTCTCTTAGTTGAAGATGTGTTTGACAGAACTGGAAAATAGCTGACCTGACAAGTTATGTTTGATCCTTCCCACAGATGCTGTCTGACCATCTGACTATTTTAAGAATTTTCAGGTTTTTTTTCTGATTTCTGAAAATTGTAGTAACCCAGCATCATTTTGTGAATTTCCAAGTGACATGTTAAAATGTTAGATGTAAGATATAACAAATTCTAGTATTTTCACTAATCGGCCTACAGTTATAATGTCATACAGTTGTAATGTCATGCAGTGCGGAAACGGCCCTTTGGCCAACTTGCCTATGCCGACCAACATGCTAGTCCTACCTGCCTATGTTTGGCCCATATCCTTCTGAATATATACAATCCATGTACCTGTCTAAACATATTTTAAAGGTTGTGATAGTACCTGCCTCAACTCTCTCCTCTGGCAGCTCATTCCATATACCCACCATCTTCTGTGTAATAAAGTTGCCCCTCAGGTTCATATTAAATCTTCCCCCTCACCTTAAACCTTTGATTCTTAGTTCCCCTACTCTGGGTAACAGACTGTGCATTTACCCTATATATTCCTCTCATGACATTATACACATCTATCAGATCATCTTCCTGTGCTCCAAGAAATATAAATTACAAATTATTCCTTTACATATTTGTCATTGCTCATCTACCTTCACAATCTATCTCAGTCTGTATCCCTCTCCGGTCTCCAAGTTTGTCTTTGTTAAACTGAGAATTCCACATTTTAGCTTGTTCACATCATTTTAAAAAGTAATATGAAATTTAACATAAATAAGGATAAAATGCTGGAGTAACTCAATGGGCCAGGCTGCATCTCTGGAGAACATGGCTAGGCGAAGGTTTGGGTCATTAGATAGGGTCTGAAGAAGGGTCCCGAGCTGAAACATCGCATATCGCATTTTGTGTCCTTTTTTGTAATTCAGGATCTGTAGTTCGTTCTGAAATGTAATTATGTCATACATTTCTTCCTTTGAGGACCCTTTGCTGCGGATTCCGTAATAATCCTGTTTCATTGCACAACTTCCCTTGCCCAGTCCATAGGATGTCTAACGTCTTTTCAACGTGTTAAGTAACTCTTGTTTTTTGTGCCTCCAATTGCCTGATTAACACCCATTCAAAATTATGTTTATAGCTAAGAATCCCACAAAATATTCCAACTCGTGGTTTCTAATCTGTTTAATCACTTAAAAATAACATTAGCAAATTTGCAGATGACACAAATGTGGGTGGCAGTGTGAACTGTGATGAGGATGCTATGAGGATGCAGGGTTAACTTGGACAGGTTGAGTTAGTGAGCACTTGCATGGCAGATACAGTTTAATGTGGATAAATGTGAGGTTATCCACTTTTGTGGCAAAAGTAGGAAGGCAGATTATTATCTAAATGGAGTCAAGTTGTGAAAAGGGGAAATACAACGGGATCTGGGGGGTCCTTGTTCATCAGTCAATGAAAGTAAGCATGCAGGTGCAGCAGTCAGTGAAGAAAGCAAATGGCATGTTGGCCTTCATAAAAAGAGGAGTTGAGTACAGGAGCAAAGAGGTCCTTCATCAGTTGTACAGGGCCCTGGAGAGACCGCACCTGGGGTATTGTGTGCAGTTTTGGTCTCTCAATTTGAGGAATGACTTTCTTGCTTTTGAGGTAGTGCAATGTAGATTTACCAGGTTAATTCCCAGGATGGCAGGACTGTTATATGCTGATAGAATGGAGCGGCTGGGCTTGTATACTCTGGAATTTAGAAGGATGAGAGGGGATCTTATTGAAACATATAAGATTATTAAGGGTTTGGACATGCTAGAGGCAGTAAACATGTCCCCGATGTTGTGGGAGTCCAGACCAGGGGTCACAGTTTATGAATAAGGGGTAAGCCATTTAGAATGGAGATGAGGAAAAACTTTTTCACACAGAGTTGTGAGTCTGTGGAACTCTCTGCCTCAGAGGGCGGTGGAGGCTGGTTCTCTAGATGCTTTCAAGAGAGAACTAGACAGAGCTCTTAATGATAGCGGAGTCAAGGGATATGGGGAGAAGGCAGGAATGGGGTACTGATTGGGGATGATCAGCCATGATTACATTTGTAGGCAGTGCTGGCTCGAGGGGCCGAATGGCCTACTCCTGCACCTATTGTCTATTGTCTATTTTCAATAGGGAAGAACATACAAATTCTGTACAATTTCAACATATTTTATTGTAAATTATATTTATACAAATTGTATAAAAATACAATTACCTATAATGTTTCTACCATACCCATGTTTTATACTATTATTGATTTTCTATTCCCAGTATTATTCATGTTGTCTTTTACCTGCCCACAACTCTGTTGAAAGAGACACTTTTATTTATCCTCTCCATTCCCTCTTGTTCTGCTTTATTTCTAACTATTAACAATTATCGTGTAAGGTCAGTTGGTACATTAACTATTTATTTACCATCATTCTTAGCCTATGGAGTAATTTCAACATTTTCTTGTTTTTTTTTAATATATCAGTTTCAGTAGCTGGAATATCTATTTTACATTTATGCAATAATGTTTTGATAAAGCAGAAATTCATTACATTTCAAAGTCAAGGGTTTATTCTTAAACAAAAATGTAATCTTCCTCTTTGCCTTTTGCTGCACGATATGTATTAATACTGGAGATGAACAGAATGTTTTCACATTAACTACGACATATTTTTTTGCTGCAGAACCTCATGAATACTGCCAGGAAGAAAATTACAATTCAGTGGTATGGACAAAAACAGCTGCAGGCGACTCTGCGGCCGTCAGCTGCCCACCAAGTGCTGCAGGTAATTATTGCTGGGAAAAAGCTGTTGCATTCTCCTCCTTGAGGTTGATCTAACCTCCGATTGCACATTAGAAGTATGTTACTGAGACTAGGGGAATGAGGAGTGATCTGAGAGAGGTGTACGAAATCATGTTGGTCAGCTGGAAAGGCTGCAGAGAAGATTTACGAGGATGTTGTCTGGACTCAACAGCCTATGCTACGGGGCATATTGCATATGCTATGGGGCATATTGCATATGCTATGCAAAGGCCTATGTTGAGCAGGCTAGGACTCTATTCCTTGGATATTGCGTGACCTTATAGGTGTACAAAATCATAAGAAGATAGAGTAAACGCACAAAGTCTTTTGCCCAGAGTAGGATAATTGCGAACAAGAGGATATGTGTTTAAGGTGAGGGGGGAATGATTTGTTAGGAACCTTAGGGATAACTTTTTTTCCACAAAGTGGTTTAATAGTATGGAATGAGCTGCCAGAGATGGTAGTTGAGGCAGGTGCTATTGCAAAGTTTATGAAATATTTAGACAGGTACATGGATAGGGTAGGTTTAGAGGGATATGGGCCAAACAGAGGCAGGTGGGACGAGTATTGATAGGGTATGTTGGTCAGTGTGGGCAAGTTCGGCAGAAGGGACTGTTTCCACACTGCATAACTCTATGAAAGAGAACTACTTTCAGACATATTTTCAGTTTAAACTAATTGACAGTATCATACTTTCAGTTTAAATTAAATAGCAGGGGGGAGGGGTTGACAAATTAGGAGTATAAAGATAGAGTTAAAGCGGAAGTGAGTACAGGAAAAGTTACAAAAGACTCCTGAATTAAAGGGAAGGAAAGTTCGAGAAGGGATAAGAGAGTAAGGTCAGGACCAATAGTGACTGGAGTGAGAGGGGAGGTGAATACCAAAGTTAAAGTATTGTATATGGATGCGCTAAGTATAAGAAATAAAGTGGATGAGCTTGAGGCTCAGTTAGAAATTGGCAAGTTTGATGTTGTGGGAATTACAGAGACATGGTTGCAAGAGGACAAGGGCTGGGAACTGAATATTCAGGGGTATATGTCCTATCGAAAAGACAGGTGGGCTGAGGGGATGGTGTAGCTCTGTTGGTGAGGAATGAAATTCAATCCTTTGGGAGGGGTGACGTAGAATCAGGAGATGTACAGTATGGATAGAACTGAGGTATTGTAAGGGTAAAAAGACCCTAATGGAAGTTATCTACAGACCTCCAACAGTAGCCTGGGTTCAAGTTGAATCAAGAGTTGAAATTGCCATGTAGCAAAGGTAATGCTACGGTTGATATGGGAGATTTTAACATGCAGGCAGAATGGGAAATGAGGTTGGTACTGGACCCCAAGAAAGGGAGTTTGTGGAGTGCCTCTGTGATGAATTTTTAGAGCAGTTTGTACTGGAGCCTACTGGGGAGAAGGCAATTCTGGATTTAGTATTGTGTAATGAACTAGATTTGCTAAGGGAACTTGAGGTTAAGGAGCCATTAGGAGGTAGTGACCATAATATGATAAGTTTTAATCTACAATTTGAGAGGGAGAGAGGAAAATCGGAAGTCTCAGTTTTACAGTTGAGCAAGGGGGATTATGGAGGCATGAGGGAGGAGCTGGCCAAAGTTGACTGGAAAGAGTCACTAGCATGGAAGATAGTGGAACACAATGGCAGGTATTTCTGGGAACAATACAGAAGGTGCAGAATCAGTTCATTCTAAAGTGGAAGAAAGATACTAAGGGGAGAAAGAAACAACCGTGGCTGACAAGAGAAGTCAAGGACAGTGTAAAAATAAATTAGAAGAAGTATAACATAGCAAAGATGAGCGGGAAGCCAGAGGATTGGGAAACCTTTAAAGAGCAACAGAAGATAACTAAAAAGGCAATACAGGTAGAAAAGATGAGGTATGAAGGTAAGCTAGCAAAGAATATAAAGGAGGATAGTAAAAGCTTCTTTAGGTATGTGAAGAGGAAAAAAATAGTTTAGACAAAAGTGGGTCCCTTGAAGACAGATACAGGTGAATTTATCATGGGGAACAAGGAAATGGCAGACAAGTTGAACAGGTACTTTGTATCTGTCTTCACTGAGGAGGACACAAACAATCTACCTGATGTACTAGTGGCCAGAGGATCTGGGGTGACGGAGGAACTGAGGGAAATTCACATTAAGGAGAAAATTGTGTTGGGTAGTCTATTGGGACTGAAGGTTGATAAATCCCCAGGGCCTGATGGTCTGCATCCCAGGGTACTTAAGGACGTGGCTCTAGAAATCGTGGAAGCATTGGTGATCATTTTCCAATGTTCTATAGATTCAGGATCAGTTCCTGTGGATTAGAGGGTAGCTAATGTTATCCCACGTTTAAGAAAGGTGAGAGAGGGAAAACAGGGAATTATAAACCAGTTAGCCGGACATCGGTGGTGGGGAAGTGGCTGGGTACTGCAAGGTTCAGTGCTGGGACCACAGCTATTTATAATATACATTAATTATTTAGATGAAGGGATTAAAAGTAACATTAGCAAATTTGCAGATGACATAAAGCTGGGTGGCAGTGTGAAGTGTGGGGAGGATCCTATGAGGATGCAGGGTGACCTGGGCAGGTTGGGTGAGTGGGCAGATGCATGGCAGATGCAGTTTAATGTGGATAAATGTGAGGTTATCCACTTCAGAGGCAAAAACAGGAAGACAGATTATTATCTGAATGGCGTCAAGTTGGGAAAAAGGTAAGTACAACAAAATCTGGAGGTCCTTGTAAATCAGTCACTGAAAGTAAGCAAGCAGCTACAGCAGGCGGTGAAGAAAGCTAATGGCATGTTGACCTTCATAACAAGAAGAGTTGAGCATAGGAGCAAAGAGGTCCTTCTGCAGTTGTACAGGGCTCTAGTGAGACCACACATGTAGTATTGTGTGCAGTTTTGGGCTTCAAATTTGAGGAAGGACATTCTTACTATTGAGGAGTGCAGTATAGGTTCACAAGGTTAATTCCCAGGATGGCGGGACTGTCATATGCTGATAGAATGGAGCGGCTGAGCTTGTATACTCTGAAATTTGGAAGGATGAGAGGATCTTATTGAAACATAAACGATTATTAAGGGATTGGACACACTAGAGGCAGGAAACATGTTCCCGATGTTGGGCAAATCCAGAACTAGGGGGCCACAGTTTAAGAATTAAGGGTAGGCCATTTAGAATGAAGATGAGGAAAAACTTTTTCACCCAGGGAGTTGTGAATCTGTGGAATTCTCTGCCTCAGAAGGCAATGGAGGCCAATTCTCTGGATGCTTTCTAGAACGAGTTAGGCAGAACTCTTAAAAATAGAGGAGTCAGGGGATATGGCGAAAAGGCAGGAACCAGGTACTGATTGTGGGTGATCAGCCATGATCATATTGCGTGGCGGTGCTTGCTCGAAGTGGTGGGGGTGAGGAAGAAGGATTTTAAAAATGAACTGAAAATGTTCATGCTGTGAATTTAATCGTGACTATTGCAAATTTCCACTAACGTCAGTATCATATTAATGCCACATAGCAAAACATATTTAACATTATAAGTAAAAGAATGGATTGCTAGAGCTCAGACAGTTGCATTGAAAATGCAAGAGTGGAGCTGCAGGCTCTAGCAGGTTCATGACTGTTACTGGCACTTCCTGTTGACTTGGATGCTTTTCTTTTGTCAACCTCACCTCAAAAGAACTCCCACATTAATCTTGGATTAAATCCTCACCCCATGATTGGATCACCAGTTTGGGCCATCTTATTCTCCCATCCTCCCATTCAAGGATCAATCACTCTCTCACCTTTGCAAAAGTCCTATATACCTGTAAATTCCAGGAAGAGAGGACTGTTGTAAACATGTGACAGAACAGATTAAACTATTTTTTGAAACTAATGACAAACCGGAGATTTCACCATCGTTACTCTGGGACACATTTAAAGCATTTATGCGTGGTGCAATAATATCAGCGCAGGCTTATCTTAATAAAGAAAATAGAAAGATGGAACAAAAGTTAGAACATGAGATAAAACAACTAGATAGTGAAAATATAAAACGCCCTTCTAAAGAGCTAAGTAACAAAATTGCAATAGCAAAATATAGACTAAATAAAATATATTCTAACCAAGTCATTAAACTATTTCAACAAACCAAACAAGTACACTTCGAGTTTGGAGACAAACCACAAAAACTATTAGCAAGACAACTTAGAAAATTAGAAGATGAAAAATTGATACATAGAATTAGATCAGCGGATGGAAATTTATTGACGATACCAAAAGATAATGACAGATTTCTACAATATTATCAAAATCTTTATTCATCTAAATTAACAGGACAAACAGTAGATATGGAAACATTTCTACAAAAGTGTCAAATTAATAGTTTAGATCAGGAAGGTAGACATTTGTTAAACGCTGAAATAACAGTAAAAGATATTGAAGAATCAATTAGTTCGTTAAAGAATGGAAAAGCAGCGGGCCCCGATGGCCTAAGTGCAGAATTTTATTAAAAATTTCTAGGTTTGATTTCCCCAAGATTATATACAGTATATAGATATGCATATGAACAAGGTAAATTACCAGAATCTTTAAACGAATCTACAATTACACTTATTCCTAAGGCAGATAAGGATTTGGAAGATCCAGGATCATATAGAGCGATCGCACTTCTAAATACAGACCAAAAAATATTAACGAAAGTTTTATCTCGGAGATTAAGTTTGGTGATTTCTAAATTAATACATCAAGATCAAACAGGTTTTATCCCAAAACGCTACTCAGCCCATAATCTTAGACGCTTGTTTAATATTATATATTCAAAAAGAGTACGGGACAGGGAATTAGCAGTCGTATCGTTAGATGCAGAAAAGGCATTCGATCAGGTGGAATGGTTATATTTATTTAATATAATGGAAAAGTTTCAAGTGGGGGATAGATTCTGTAAATGGATAAGAATTTTATATTTGAATCCAACGGCAAGAATCTTAACTAATCAAATATTATCAGCTAAATTTAAGCTCTCTAGGGGTTGTAGACAGGGTTGTTCGTTATCGCCTTTACTATTTGCTTTGATGATAGAGCCTTTGGCGGAAAGAATCAGATCAGAACCTGAAATCTATGGCTATAATACTGACACAACAACTAACAAAATATCTTTATATGCAGATGATGTTTTGATTTATATTACAAAACTGGAAATTAGTATACCTATGTTATTTAATGTTATAACTAAATTTGGCACATTTTCAGGATTTAGGATTAACTGGAATAAAAGTGAAATTATGCCTATAACAGGAATTAACTTAAATATATTACAACAATATCCATTAAAAATAGTTAAAGACAAATTTAAATATTTAGGAATTAATGTAACTAAATCTTATAACTCACTAATTAAATCTAATTACCCTCTATTATTAGATAAACTTAAAAAAAATATTTTGTACTGGAAAACACTTCCTATATCCATGATTGGTAGAATAAATGCTATAAAGATGGTGTTTTTACCACAATTATTATATTTGTTCCAGGCTATTCCCTTTTTTCTCCCAAAGACCTACAAAGACTTACAAATTAGAGATTATATAAAATCAAACACATTAGATTATAAAAATAAAGTACCAGGATTATTAGATGATTTGTTTAATTTACATCCAAATACAGAAAAATTAATAGCCTATATATATAACATAATATTGGATAAGGGGAATCCAACAACTGAAACATATCGGCAAGCATGGGAAAAGGAAATTGGTTTATCCATAACAAAAGAAAATTGGGAAGAAAGTTTACAGCATATACATCGGTGTTCGCTAAATGCCAGACATACATTGATACAATTCAAAGTATTATACAGATTACACTATTCAAAAACTAAATTAAATAGTATCTTTCACAATCTCTCTTCAATTTGTGATAAATGTAAGAATTTAGAAGCAAATTTAACACATAGTTTTGCTACATGTTCCAAACTGAATTATTACTGGACAGAAATCTTTAAGGTTATTTCTGAGGTTCTAAAAATTAGATTGGATCCAGACCCAAAGTTAATAATACTTGGGATTCTGGATTCAAATTCAGTACTTACAGGAAATCAAAGAAATTTCTTTGATTACTGTTTGATAATAGGGAAAAAAATCATATTGAAATTTTGGAAGGGAACATTATCCCCCACAATTAAAATGTGGGCAGCAGAGATGTTGGAGACGTTACAATTAGAAAGAATCAGATTTGTCCTATTGGACAAATATAATACCTTCGAACAAATATGGTCTCCATATATACAGTATCTAGAGAAGTAGCTGTTCTTGACGTCACAGCCTGACGGGTACCCAGCGGGATTTGATGAGAATAATTGATTTTTATACTAGGATTAATAGGCATGTCTTCATTGATATTACTATTTATAATAGTTTTAGATACAATATATTTTGTTGATTTTCATTGATATATATATATATAATATTTTTTCATTTTCTGTTAATCTATAATCTTTTTTCTTTGCTCTATTTTCTTCTTCTTTTCTATATAATCAAATTATTATTTAATCACTTTCTTATTGATTTAAATCTACTCTATTCTTTTCTTTATTTCCAAAAAAATAGAAGAAGATAACTGTCAATGGGTTATTTAAAAAATAATATGTAATTAAGTTGAGGTTTGTAAAGTTGTTTACATTATTGTAAATGGATTACTTCTAATAAAATAAAGTAAACAGAAATTCCAGGAAGAGAATTACCCCCTCAGTCTGATTTAGTCAAACACTAAGTTAAACTCTGGTTCCAAAACCTTACTTTATTGAAGAACAAACTGCAGGGACGGTTGCTGATCTACCCATGCAAGACAACAATATCTCGTGCGAACAGAACAGAAGTCACATTCAACTGACACACCCCGATGAATTACACACCCCAATGGGAATTACACACTCCTCCAAGGCTCAACATTTCAACCAATAACTATCCAAATAAAACTTTGCAACATTATTTACACTATGTATATCTGGTTTGCATTCACCCAACCAGTCCCATGCAATTTACACCTTATTGTAAGAATCTGCAGATGTGACACACATGACAATATACTCTTTTGACTTTGACTTTGACTTTTGACCCCTTTATACCCTTCCAAACTAAGGGTGTGACATTACTTGGGGGAGGAAACCCCCACAAACCAATCACACATATTAATTATAACAATGCATATGACTGTTTCCCAACCCAATAATTTAATCTTATATACAGTGTATATGAAAGAAGCTTCCAGAAGGAAGCAAACAAGCAACATGTACCCTGGGATTCAGACAATTCCTCCAAGGCTCAACATTTCAACCAATAACTATCCAAATAAAATTTTGCAACATTATTTACACTATGTATATCTGGTTTGCATTCACCCAACCAGTCCCATGCAATTTACACCTTATTGTAAGAATCTGTGATGTGCCATTCTTTCCCTGAAGCTCTTATCTTGGACACAGACAAACTGGCACCATTTTGCAGCTTGTCCCAGTTCTGCAAAAGGCACATTTAACTTGACCAAAATGGCCTAGCAGCACACAAGCCTTTACTCAATTTTAATGTCCTGGCTGCTCCAATTTGGTCACGGTGAACCCACCAAACCGACTATATCCCATTCCATGTCCCAACTGTCTGCAACCAGGGTGTTTTCAACCCTTAGTTTAGCAACTAGTTAGCCTGGCAAGCTGTTTTTCAGGAAAGCAAAGTTATTATATAAGTCCTGTTGTTGTATTTGGTAGGGTGTGAGATCTTAACATCCATGACTTCTCCAAGTCTCACCAAACACTGTTACATTGCACTGTCTACCCTTCCCTAACAATATCAGAACTGTTATCGTTTGGACTCCAGTTGCCCCAATTCAAATATTTTTTTTGTAAACATTTGGGTTTTTCAAACCATTTGTCACAAATACGTTTTGATGTGATTAATGGATTTATGTATTGGGAGGGGATTAAAATGTTAATTCTATTCAAGGAAAGCCCCAACAGTGAGCAGAGATAGATAGATTCCTGATTAGTACAGGTGTCAGGGGTCATGGGGAGAAGGCAGGAACATGGGGTTCTGAAGGAGAGATAGATCAGCATGATTGAATTGTGGAGTGCACTTGATGGGCTGAATGGCCTAATTCTGCTCCTATCACTAATGACCTAATGAAATCACATGGGTGTGTTGCCCTTCAGAAGTCAGGGGTGTACAACCAAGGGAGAGAATTATCAACAATGTTTTAAGCGGAAAAATAAATAAACTTTCATTAAATCTGAGGTTATAATCAAAGCAGAGCACCATTCACAGAAAATATAGTGAGATCACCAAATTACCCCGCCTTGTCCACTAAAAGAGCAAAACGTAATATATATATATATATATATATATATATATATATATATATATATATATATAAATGAAATGATTAAGCTTTGGGATAAAGGCTGCGTTACAAGAACCTAGGACATTCAATTATGGGTGGGAAAGGGAAGATAAAGGTCCTCAGTTGGGTGGAGAAATTATGGGGTGTTCGGATTGCAATAAAAAGATTGCACTGTAACGTTATTGTTTTAAAGTCACTCATGTTGATTCACAACTGTGGGAAACAACTATCCATATCAATTTAATGAGCTGAATTTTCCTTATCATTAGCAGGTTAGGAGAAGTATTGAGTTTTAGATTAGTAATTAAGAGTCTATTATTTTGACAATGTAAAACGGAAATAATAATCTGCAGTTTATTATACAGACATTTGACATGACCATAATAACTTTTAACTGTGCTGTTAAAATGCAGGTTCAATTTATTAACAAATGTACCAAATCTTGCATATAATTGCATAGAAATTTTGAATGTGCATTGAATGAATTGTGTAATATCAAGTGTCACTCGTTATTTTTTCCACATGATGACGTTGAACACAACAACTAACTGTATTGATGTTCTCAGGAATAATCCTGAGAAATTGTCTCCTAGATGATGAGGGGATCGCTTTTTGGGAGCCTCCAAGCTTTACCAAATGTGTTTCCAATGACTACAAGATGTTGCAGTCAGAGGTACGTTTACTACATGTTACTCTGAGCTGAGGTATATTGTACTGCATTGTGTAACCAGTAAGATAATTTATGTTCAAATCTCTGTTACAGAGTTCTTACTGTCTACCTATACCACTGTCTATCTGTACTACTATCTACCTGTACTACAGTCTACCTGTACCACTGTCTACCGGTACTACAGTACACCTGTGAAGGGAAAATGCTGTTGGTGCTTCAATAGGATATTTTTTTTTACCATTTTTCTTTCTGTCGTTTGCTTTTCTAAATTTCTCCTACGTAAGAGCTTTAATAATACCTCCCGACAATATAAAATCAAGGCAGCTCACAATTTACGAGGTCGAAATGTTAAATAAATACATTGACTGAGGCGAGGGAAAGGCTTATCACCAAGGCAACAAGCAATCATTCAGCATCAACCACAACTTGACAATTAAGAACAAATTAACTATGTGAAACCAGGAGGAAATTAGTTTATAGTGCAATATCAATGTGATTGAATTTCAATCAAATCATGTATTTTGATCTAAAGTCAATCTAAAGTATTTTGCTTATATTACCAAGATATCAATATTATTAGAGGGTAGAATAAAGAATTGTTGAAATGTAATTGATAAATTAACAGAAGCAGTGTAAAAGGGCATGATTACTATCAAACTAGACAGAAAATTAAACTGTTCTTTACCAGATGTTTATAATTTGTCATATATTTATGACTAAGATGAGTATAAAAGGCAGAATGGAGTTATTCAGAAATAAAGGCATAATGTATTCAGTTCTTCATGACTTCCTGATGATGTGCAGATGACTTAAACAAATTGGCAAAAGTGGCAACAGACATGGGGCAGCAGAGTGGCACAGCGGTAGAGTTACTGCCTTCCAGTGACAGAGACCCGAGTTCAATCCTGACTATAGGTGCTGCCTGTACGGAGTTTGTACGTTCTCCCTGTGACCGTGTGAGTTTTCTCTGGGTTCTCCGGTTTCCTTCCACACTCCAAAGATGTACAGGTTTGTAGGTTTATTGGCTTTGGTAAATTTGTAAATTGTCCCTAGTGTGTAGGACAGTACTAGTGTACTGGGTGATCACTGGTCTGCGCGGACTCACCGGGCCGAAGGGCCTGTTTCCGTGCGGTATATCTAGAGTCTAAAGTAGACAGGATAATAAAGAAGGTGTATAGCATGCTACCCTTATCAGTCAAAGTGCTAAAATAAATATGAGAGGTCATATGCAGCTATATCAAACCTTGCTTAGGCCACTTTTTGTAGTATTTGTGCAAATTTGATCACTGTATAACTGGAGGCTATGGAGAGAATGCGGGTGTGACCTATTCAAGGTATACAAAACCACAAAGGGAAGATGAATGGCCATACTTTTTTGGCATGGATAGGAGTGCCTAACTTTAAAGGATATGGGTTTACAGAGAGAGGAAAAAGATTTAAAAGGGACGAGAGGGGCACCTTTTTCACATACAGGCTGTTGTGTACCAGGAATAAGCTGCCAGAGGAAGTGGTAGAGATAGATACAGTTATAATGTATAAAAGACACTTGGACACGTGCATGGATTGGTAAGTGTTGGGGGCGTATGGGCCAGGCATAGGCAAGGAATATTTGCTTGGGATTATTAACCTGTTAGCATGAATGAGTTGGGCGAACGGCCTCTGTGCTGGGCAGTGCCGTGACTGACTTTAATCTTTTTGAAACAGGAACCGAATAAGCAGTCCCTTGAACCAGCATAATGGTTTAAAGATAGCCAGCATGGATATGTTGAAGGCAAACAATGTTTAATGAATTTGATATACTTTGTTGTTGATGTGCTATTGGGAGATTGATGAAGAGAAAGTGATTGATGTAGTGTAGATTGAATCTCAAAAGATGTTTCATGCCACGCCAAAAATAGATTTGACAACAAGGTTGATGCCCATGAAGTAAAATGCAGGATAAGAATAGTAAGAAAATTAAATGTGACAGGGAGCAGAATAGTTGTGAACCATTGTTTATTGGATTGCAGTGAAGGTTAAAGTGTTTTCTGAACGAAGCATACAGTACAAGAGGAAGGAAGTCATGGCAAACTTGTTCAGCCACAATTGGAAGATTATGTCCAGTTTAGCGCTGTATGCTTTAGGGGAAAAAGAGAGGATGTAGAAGAGGTTTTAAAATAACTCCAGGCATGAGGAACTTTAGTTATCTGGATAGACTAGGGAAGCTGGAGGTACTCCTTGGAACAGGGGGAATTGTGAGGGAATTGCATTGGGGTATTTAAAAGCATGAATTACCTAGAGAGAATAGATAGTGAGGGTCAGGTTCAGCCGCATGATGTAAGCCTGACCAGACCTATATGTGTCAGGTTTGGATCAAGATGGGTATTCATGCTTCTGACCCGTTTGGTTTAGGTTCTGACCGTGTCTTGCAAATAAAAAATGGGATCCAGAGGAAAATCTCCAAAGGAGATGCATCATTCTACCCGCTGCCCTCCGAATCTCATTATTCACTTGTAAAGCATGGTCAGATCCAAGAGAGAGAGGATAGCTTTTCATGTGTATGAACGAACTGCAGATGCTGGTTTAAACCGAAGATAGACACAAAGAGCTGGAGTAACTCAGCGGGACAGGCAGCATCACTGGAGAGAAGGAAAGGGTGACCTTTCGGGTCGAGACCCTTCAGGACTGGTCTTGGGAAAGGGAAACAAGAAATATAAATGATGATGTGGAGAGATCAAGAACAATGAATGAAAGATATGCAAAAAAAGTAACAATGATAAAGGAAAAGGACTATTGTTAGCTGTTTGTTGGGTAAAATGAGACACGACAGAACAGTCAGTGTGGGAATGGGAATGAAAATTAAAATATTTACCAACTGGGAGGTCCAGGCAGACTGAGCGAAAGTGGTCAGCAAAACAATCGCCCAGTCTACATGTGGAGCAGGTGATTTGGGTGGGAAGGGATCAGTTAACCAGGGAGTTGTGTAGGGAATGGTCTCTGCGGAAGGCAGAAAGGGGTGGAGGTGGGAAAATGTGACTAATGTTGGGGTCTCTTTGGAGGTGGCGAAAATGTCGGAGGATTATGTGTTGTATGCGACAGCTGATGGGGTAAAAGATAAGGACTAGGAGAACTATATCTCTGTTGTGACTAGGGGAGAGGGAGCAAGGGCGGAGCTGCGGGGTACCGAGGGACACGAGTGAAGGCCTCATCTATGATGGGAAAGGGGTACCCCCATTCCCTAAAGAATGAGGACATTTCAGACGTCCTGGTAGGGAACAACCCATCATGGGCGCAGATGTGGCGTAGACGGAGGAAATGGGAGTCGGGAATAGAGTCTTTGCAGGAAGAGGGTGGGAAGAAGTGTAGTCGAGATAGTTGTGGGAATCAGTGGGTTTATCATAGATGTCTCGATAATCTATATCCTGTGATGGAGACTGTGAGATCAAGAAAGGGGAGGTCAGAAATAGTCCAAGTGAATTTAAGTGCAAGATGGAAATTGGTAGTGAAGTTAATGGGTATAATGAGAATGGGTATTCATACTGGTCAATGATAGAAAAAATAAATACTTGGGCCCGGCTGTGGTTCAGATTGGCCACAGTAGGTTCCATCCCAGGCTAAATCTAGATTTTATCTAACCCGACCTGACCCGAAACATCACCTATCCATGTGATGCTGCCTGACCTTCAGCATTTTGTGTCTTTCCTTGTTAAAGCAGCATCAGCAGTACCTTGTTTCTAGATTTTACATTTGCCCACTAATCTGCTGTACACTATGAGTGAGTATTAAAGGTCAATTCAATGTGCGGTTCCTGTCGCTCCATCACGGAAATGATGTAGAGGCTTTGGAGAAGGTGCAGAAGAGGTTTATCAACGTGCTGCCCATTGGATTAGATGTTATTAGCTATAAGGAGAAGTTGGGAAAAGTTGAATTGTTTTCCCTGGAGCTCCAGAGACTGCGGGAAGACCCGATAGAAGTTTATAAAATTATGTAAGGCATAGATAGGGTAGACCATCAGAACCTTTTTCTCAGGATGGATGTATCAAAAACCAGAGGGCGCAGCTTTAAGATAATAGAGGCAAAGTTTAACGGAATTGTGCAACCCAAGTTTTTTATGGAAAGGGTGGAACAAGCAGCCCGGGGTGTTGGTGGAGGCAGATATAGTAGCTTTTAAGAGGTTTTTAGATAGACACATGGATATACAGGGAATGGAGGGTTATGGACAACATACGGGTAAAGATAAGTTTAAGTTGGCATTATGTTTGCCATGGACATTGTGTGCCAAAGGACTTGTTCCTCTGATGTATTGTTCTATGTTCTAGGTTCTAATTGTTGTGATCACAAAAAATAAACATTTACAGGTCCACTGGGTGGAGGGTGGAGTAGGGGTGAAAGCTAAAATGATTTTATACAGAACCAGCATGAATGATGGGCCAAATACTGCACCCTTTCTGTGATCCTATGCAAACGTCTCCACTGTAACATATTCAGTCACAACCTATTTGGCTAATTTTCTGAACTAGATAGTGTGAAAGTGCAGTTGTAGCTGATGCATTTGTTAAATCAGGTTTCAAGCTTGAGGAAAATTAGATAACATTGCTACAATTTATTGGTTGAAGTAGCAAATAGAACATGGACTATATTGCCTCCCATATTTATGGCCTCAGAAATGGATCATTGTGTTCAATTAATTAGAATTAAACAGGGAAAATTCTTGTAGAATTCTGTCTGTGCTTGAAATTGTAAATTATTTCTCAAGAGCCCAAATCATGTCACTTAAAATACAACCATTTTGGAAATACTCTATCAAATTGTAATCTTTCTGGGTCCATTTTGATCTTGTTTAATTCTGTATATGAATAAGAAGGGACTTGACCTGAAACATCGCCTACTCCTTTTCTCCAAAGATGCGGCCTCGCCCGCTGAATTTCTCTAGCATTTTTTGTATGCTTGCAATTATTAAAAGTACCCGAGGCATTAACTTAATTTGTATCTCCTTCAAGGGTTGATTGGGAAAAAATATAACCCTAAAATCAAATTTTAAATGTTTTTGGACAGTAAATAATTGCCTAACTAATTTAACTTCAAACCCTAAATGAATTTCAGGAATTAATTTTGTTTTGCATTCTTTTTGAAAATGAGTCTTGTATCCAACTGCTAGATTCAGTCAGAGAGGGATCAAAAATATTAATCGACACTCACGTAAATAAATTTTGGGGTGCATATCTATATCAAGTAGTAAATATTTGACCAAAGCTACTGCTGCCAAAATTACAGACCTTGATTTAGTTTTCTGTTATGTGAGAAAGCCCACGGGATGTCTGTATTTAGATTAGATTAGATTAGATTCAACTTTATTGTCATTGCACATAGTACAAGTACAGTACAACGAAATGCAGTACTGTACAATGAAATGCAGTCAGTACAACAAAATGTAGGGAATGGGCTGTTTGAATGGAACATTTTCTCTCAGGTTTATTTCTTCCTCTTGATTTATCGGTTCTTCTCTCTCCGACGGCCCACCATCTTTATCTTCATTGTGTTTTTTCACTGCTCTTTCCAATATTTATTTCTGACCATCTTTTCCCCAATCTGCAATACCCATCTTTCACTTCCCTTTGGTGTTAATATCTCTTCTACCCGTTTTGTTCCTTATCTTTTTGCAATTCCCCCATTCTATCACATCCCTCTTATATTCACATCGCTCTCACTGGATCTTTGTTCAATAACTTTTCCATTGTTTTCTCCCTTTACATCTGACACAATTCCCTCAGTCTCCTTATCTATTCCTTTATCTTTTTTTCATCTCTTCCCTTTTTATAAACTCAGGACTTTATTCCCTCGAACTGTTACCCTCAGATGCATTGTCAGATCAATTGAAAATCAGATAGGATGGAACAGTACAGCACAGGAAGGGACTCTACAGTCAGCAATGTCCATGCCAAACACGATACCAAGTTAATTTAATCTCTTCTGCCTGCATGTGATCCTTATCCTTCCCTTTCATCCATGTGTTTATCTCAAAGCCTGTTTCAATGCTTCGCATCATGTCTGCCTTCAACACCACCCCTGCAGCACTTTCCAAGCACCCACTTGTCTAAGTAAAAAAACTTGCTATGAACATCTTTAAACTTTGTCCCTCTCACCTTAAAGCTCGGCCCTCTAGTCTTTCACATTTCCCCCCAAGGAAAAAGGTTCTATCTTACCTACCTCTCAATTTTCTATACATCTAGAAGGTGTCTCCTCAGCCCCCAGCGTTCCAGAGAAAACAATCCAAATTTGTCCCACCTCTCTTTATAGCTATTACCCTCTAATCCAGACAACATTTTGTTAAACCACTCTGCACCATCTTCAAAGCCTCTACATCCTTCCTGCAATGGGGTAAACAGAAATGTAATACTCCAAAAGTATCATGACCAAAAAAAGTGCTATACAGCTGCAACATGATGTCTTGATTTTAATACTCAAAGCCCGGACCTATGAAGGCAAGCATATCAACCATAGAAACATAGAATTTAGGTGCACGAGTAAGCCATTCCGCCCTTCGAGCAAGCACCACCATTCAATAAGATCATGGCTGATCATCTAGAATCAGTACCCAATTTCTGATTTCTCCCCATATTCATTGATTCCATTAGGCCTAACAACTATTTGCAACTCTCTATTGAATACATCTATCCAACTCTCTCTTGAGTACAGCAAGCATATATACGCCGCCTTTACCATTATATTTATTAGTATTGCCACATTCAAGGAGCTAACCAAAACCAAGATCGCTGTGTACATCAATTGTGTTTCAGCATCTTGGCACTACTGTATACTTTCCCCTTTCCTTCGATCTCACAGAGTGCAACACCTCACACTTACTTGGATTAAACTCCATCTGCCCATTTCTACAGCTGATCTATATCCCATGGTATACTTTGACAACATTTGTCACTGTTTGCAACTCCACTGACATCTTCCTTGATGCCTGGACAAAAAATTGGGATGGTGGAAATAAAAATCAATTGGTCAGTTATAAGAAAAAGGATGGACAGGAGCCAGAAGAATTTAAGAGCACGTGTCAGCGGGGCAACAATTACTGGGCACATTGGGAAGCGGAGGTTCAAGCCAATGTTTGAAATCTTGTGTTTGCCTGTATGCAAAAGAATAGGACACAGTGAGGATGAAAGAGAATAAGGAAAATACCAGGATTTCAAATTTTGTTTTAGCAACCAACTTAAAACCAGAAACTAATACTGAATAGGCTATGGAGGATCCAGTGTGTGTTGTTTTAGATGGGAACTAGAAAAAAAGACTAACTCATGTATTAAAACTCAATAGCATTCAAGACTCGGAACTCCTGAGGTGGCCTTACACGGCTATTCATGTGCTTGCTGTGGAGAATCAGTGATTAGATCCTTTTTGAGCTTTATTCCCAGTGGGCTGTTATCCTTTCATGATAGTCACCTTATACTGCATTATTATGGAATGGTATCATAGAATTGTTGAATCATAAAATTGCATCACACAGTAACAAGCCCCATGGCCTACTTTGTCCATTCTGATCTTGATGAGCATCTACACTGATCCCATTTACCTGCATTGGACCTGTATCCTTCTATACTTATAACCATATAACCATATAACAATTACAGCACGGAAACAGGCCATCTCGGCCTTTCAAGTCCATGCCGAACAACTTTTTTCCCTTAGTCCCACCTGCCTGCACTCATACCATAACCCTCCATACCCTTCTCATCCATATGCCTATCCAATTTATTTTTAAATGATACCAACGAACCTGCCGCCACCACTTCCACTGGAAGCTCATTTCACACCGCTACCACTCTCTGAGTAAAGAAGTTCCCCCTCATGTTACCCCTAAACCTCTGTCCCTTAATTCTAAAGTCATGTCCTCTTGTTTGAATCTTCCCTATGCCTTTATATGCCCAATGTCCCAATGCCTTTATAATGTAGTCATTTTATCTGCTCTACCTCCACCCAGGAAATATTTTCCAGCTATCCACCATCGTCAGTGGCAAATATAGTGCTATAAAAACCTTGTTCCATAGGGATTGGTCTGTGAATAACATGCATGGCCAACAATGAAAATGTCTGATAGTTCTGTGTAATCATGTTTCACTCGGGGAAGCATCAATTTTGATGTGGATGGCATTGAAAAAAACAACATCAGGTATCCAGATTTCTGAGCAGAAATGTAGTAAACATAGACTGAGCCATATGATGTGCAATAATTAAAACATATTATAATACAAGTTTACTGCACCTCAATAGTCCTGCCCCAACAAATATGAGAGGTTTTGACATAAGCATGGAGTGACATCAGCAAATACAATTAAACCATCAGGTTAGTTTCATTTAGTGTAGAGATGCAATGAGGAGACAGGCCCTTCATCCCACCAAGACTGCACCGACGAGCAATCCTTGCACACTAACATAATCCTGCACAAAACAGGGGAAATTTACAATTTTTACTGATCCAATTTGCCCACAAACCTGTACATCTTTGGAGTGTGAGAGGAAACCGGAGCACCTGGAGAAAACCCATGTAGGTTATGGGGAGAACCAGAAGCCATAGGTTTAAAGTGAATGAGGAAATCTTTAACAGGAACTTAAGGGATAACTTTTTCACGCAGAAGATGGTATTCATATAGAACAATGCCAGAGGAGGTTGTTGAGGCAGGGACTGTAACAGGAATTAAAAAAAACATTTGGATAGACACATCAGTAGGAACGATTTGAAGGGGTATGGATCAAATGCAGGAAAATGAAATGAGTGTAGATGAGCACCTTATTCAGCATCGATGAGTTGTGCCAAAGGGCCTGCTCCATTTTGTATGGTTATCTTACTCTAAATTATCAGAAACCAAACTGGGCTAAAAAGTCTGCTTGTACAGGTTACTTTTGCAGTGTTACCTTCATGAGGTTCATCCCCAATTTGAAATTAAATAGTTCATTTTAAGGAGGGATTTTTTGCAGTACATCTTACAAAGGATGTACAAAGGAAGAGGTAATCATTCGAAAGACCATTACAACAAATAAGGACGATTTTACTGAACATACAATCAAGGAATGGGGAAAGGGGGCAAGGCACAGATGTTCTGCACAAGAATTCCAAAGTACAAGAAAAGAATGAAAAACACATTAACGTGCAGTGGTTTAGATGACAACTAAATTTGAAACCACTCTGTATTCTTCAATATAAATTCTTTCAATAAAATGGCTGATTAATTGGATTATTGCTAAATGTAATGAGGTTGGGTGCCTCACTGTGAGATACTTCAACGGTGTGAGATGCTTGTCTTTGATCCGTTTCTTTGGCAAGGGCAGCCCACAAATTTCACACACATCCCACTGATATTCTATTTTTATAACATAGAATAACTGTGTTTGCATTTGAGAAAATTGAAAAAAAGATTAATATGTGAGAATATGGTCCAATTAAGGGATTTAAAAAATGTAGTAAATATGGAAAATATCCATAACACTGAACTACAATTTAATTCCATTGTTTCCTGTTCTTGTGATTAGATTGTTCAATATTGCTCCTTGACATTATCATGGATATTACCTCCAGAGTTTATTAATTAATTTAAAATAAAAATGTATGTTGGTTACAAAAAAGTGATATATCTAAGAAGCTGTTTTATATCTTAGAATCTGCTCAAATCTTATGCATTGCTCAAAATGTTTCTTTGATTGGCAGACCAGGGAACACTTATCTAAGGCCCAGCGAGGGTTAATAGGAGATGGGATATCAGGAATTATGAGAAAGCTGGCAGACACTTCCGATGGAGGAACCAGCTACAGTGGAGACATCCTAGCCTTAATTGACATCTTGAAGAACATGACAGAAATCTTCCGTCGGACTTATTACACTCCTGTCTCTGGAGATATCCAGGTTGGTAAAATATCATAGTTGATTGATGGAAAAGGCATGGAATAGAAGTTTGTTCACATACTCTGATCTTCAGCCTATCAAGTACATAATCCAGCTCTATTTATTTATGTGGAGGTGATAAATCTTTATAATTTACTACCTCCGAGAACTATGGATACTCAGTCTCTTAGTGTACTCAGAGATGACTGGATGAATCTTATATGGTGTTCAGATTGGTAATAAAAGCATAGTATCAATCATAGCCTTATTGAATGGTGGAGATTCAATACATCAATTCATCTTCCCCTTGTATATTAAAATATATATATATATTTATTGATTACCGGTTTACAAACCAGTCCTAAACCAAAAGGGTTACTTCCAGCAGAAGTGACACGGTTGGAAGGTGAGCAATCCAATGAGATTTGTGAGTCTTATCTCTTTGTAACTATTGTGGTTCAACAGTCAGTGGACTAAAGGACTCCTTGCTCTGCGAGTTGAGATGATGGTGCTTCAATTCATTGTTGTCTCTAATTATTACAAAACCATTTGATATAAATTGTTTTCCTAATGAGTTTGGGACCAGTTATTTGTGGATTTATGATACAAATGCTCCTCTAGTTTGGACTGTTGAACTTTCTTTTAATATTTATAATCTATTAAATTCCACAAGGATGGCTATTGTGCAAGAAACTTAAATCCATTATTGCACTCCTCTTACTCGTGTGTTTGAGATACATTGTGGGGGAATTATTGAGAGACCTTTAAGCTAAATTCCGCTTGACATTTGAATGGTAACTGAGATTGGACATAAGAAATTGCTGGCTCGTACTAACAAATAATTTCAATGGTGAAGAACTGACTACATTTGCCAGCAAATGTCTATTTTGCACATGTTATCATTAATGTTACATTCTTCATTCTATTAAAATTTGTTATTTGTTTTACAGAATTTTGTTCAAATAGTGAGCAATATATTATCAGAAGAAAATAAACCAAGGTGGAAAGAAGCCCAGCTGGTAAGAATTAAATTCAGAGTCAAATGTTGAATCAAAAAAACTCTGTTGAATAATCATATTTATTCACTGAATAGACTGCATACAGTTTATTTGGATATGTTGTGATTGGGTTATTAAATTTACAGTCATAGGTTTAAAGTTGAAAACAGAAATTGATTTTCCTGGTTTGTACATAGCTGTTGAACAGACATATAAAAGTTATATACAAAAAATTTGCATTTGAGTTCGGACATATAGATTCTGCATTTGGTATTGGAAACATAGAAACTCCTGAGGTGTTGATCTCAAACTTAGATAATTAGCTTCCAATAACAAAAATCAACTTCCTCAGTCTGAGAGATAGACATAAAATGTTGAAGTAACTCAGCGGGTCAAGCAGCAACTCTGGAGAAAATGCATATTCTAGTTGGGATCCTCCTTCAGACAAATTGGGCAGTGGCAGAACTGGAGGCAAGAAAAGACCAGGACGAATCATTGCCAGTAAATAATTGACAGACGGGATTAATACTTTAACAATGGTTAACACGAAAGGGCCTGTCCCACTTAGGCGACTCTTTAAGCGTCTGCCAGGGACTAGTTTTAATGAAAGACACCCGGTGACAACCTATGACCACCTAAGCAACATGTTGAAAATGTTGTCGCAGTCGCCAGTAGTCGCCCAAAAAATCGTCTAAGTGGGACAGGCCCATTACGCTCTGTCTACCAAGGCCTACTGTATCTCTCAGTTGCAAACCATTTTAACTCCCCTACCCATTCCAATACTGACTCTTTGATCCTGGGACTCCTCCATTGCCAGAGTAAAGCTATTTGTAAATTCGAGGAACAGCACCTCATATTTTGCATGTGTAACTTATGGCCCAGCGGTATGAACATTGAATTGCCCAATTGTAGGTAACTTCTACAAACACTCCTGTTCCCCCCTGCCTCCCCATCCCTCCACCTCCTCCCCCCACTCCCCCCCCCCCCCCCACCACCACCTCCTCTCTTCCCCCCACTTCCTCCATTAACTAAGCGAAAGTTCACAGCCACCAATTGGCACTTCAGTGTACCTCCCTGCCTGAGGTCTTACTTCAACTCCCCCCCCCCCCCCCCCTCCTAACCTACAATCAGTCTGAAGAAGGTAACCTGACCTGAAACAACACCATTCAATTTTCTCCAGAGATGCTGCCTGACCCACAGAGTTACTCCAGCATTTGTACATTTATCTTTGGTACAAACCAGTATCTGCAGTTTATTTGTTATTATATTAATTTGTGTAAGATAAGACTTCAGCTCATTAGAGTTTTCTTCCTGCCCATACTCCATTGACTTACTTTTTAGGCTTCTTGATGCTCAGTGGCTGAATGCTCCCTTTACAATTTCTTTGAACATGATTGGATTAAGTTTGTAATGAGGTCTGGAGCTGAATGCTCTTTTCACCATAGTTGACATCATCAAGGGGCGGCACAGTGGTGCGAAGGTAGTTGCTGCGGTTGGCAGGATGGATCTGCTAGATTATGAACATCTCAGTCACATAACTCTGCTGTAACCTGACAAGTACCCGTAATTGTTTATGCATTTTTACCAAGAGCTGCCATACAGCACCAGAGATCTGTGTTCGATCCTGAGTGGATCCCAGGTGCTGCATGTACTGAGTTTATGCGTTCTCCTTGTGAGCACGTGAGTTTTCTACGGGTGTTCCGGTTTACTCCCACATCCCAAAGACGTACAGGTTTGTAGGTTAATAGTAAGATTAAACAAGAACTTACCAGTTTGAAGTTTGATCTTTATTTTATGAGGAGTTGCGATGAGGGATGTCGTGAAGACCCCGCCAGCACGCATGCGCGACATTCTTCAAAGCAGCGGTGTGGAATCACAGATCACAAGACCAAAGATAGTAAGATTAAAACTTGACTACACCAGTTGAACTTATGATAGAGGGTTGGGAGCGGAGGGCATGGAATCCCTCATCGCAACTCCTCATAAAATAAAGATCAAACTTCAAACTGGTAAGTTCTTGTTTAATCTTACTATTTTACTTCGGAGTCACGTGAGTGACTTCGTGAAGATTTCAAAGCTCTGTGATTTCACGCACTGGACCACGTCCATGCTGTCACACTGCCGCAATACTGATGGAGGAAGTTTGTTAATACATTCCAGACTGGGCAGGCTGAAAAGTAAATGAATGTTTATTAACACAAATAATAAAACCCCTAACTCGGGGAGAAATTAAATTACGGAGCAGCTCTCAGCACAGCTTCCGCAAACGTTGCAGGGGTGGCCACCGGCTTAGTGTAGAACCTCTGAAAAGTGGTTTCACTGGCCCATCCCGCAGTAGCAAGGACATGATCCATGGGCACCTCCATGGTCCTTGCCGCTGATGTGGATGCAGCGCTGGTAGAATGAGATTTGAAAATGTTAGTATCTATACCTGCTGAATCCAACACCTCCCTGAGCCACCTGGCGAGAGTCGACACAGTCACCCAGTGATGTGGTTTCTTATGGCTGATGAGTAGCCCCTGCTCCATCTTCCTAATGGTACTTGTATTCTTGATATAATACTGAAGATGGGTGACCATGCAGAGGGTGGTGTCAGTGGGATACGCCCGGAATTCCAGCTGCAGCCCTGTAGATCCTGGTCTATGCTGCTTAAGTAACTCTTCGACAAAGAAGGTTACTTTTTGAGGGGTAGAGACCATCCTGTAGAGACGCAGTTTCTGTAAGGTCTGCACCCCCTGTGCCGTTGTTAGTGTCATCAACATTACTACTTTGAGGGTGAGTCTGTTAAGAGGTAACCATGTCATGGGAGACCAGCTTCTCAGTAGGGTCAACACCACCCCTACATCCCATGTGATGTTATATCTGGGTCGTGGAAGGTTGGTATTAAACACTCCCCTCATGAATTTAGACACCAGCTGTTTTGACCCCACACCTATGTGGAGGTATGAGGACATCGCGCTCCTTGTGCTATTGATGGCACTGTAGCTGAGACCCTCATCGTAATGAAGGCCCGCCAGGAATTCCAGGACGTCAGGAATCATAGCAGAGTAGTATGTCGTGTTAGTCCGTGTGCAGTATGATTCCCATTTCCTGACCTGGGTGAGATGCTGCTTCCTTGTAGATACTCTGCACAATGCTGTGATTAGATCCATGGCCCTCGGTGAAATCCCAGCCTCCAGAAGTGGTCTCCTTAGAACCTGCAAGACAACAGGTTTAAGTGACCATGGCGCGGATGAATTTCCCCAGTAATGGGGTTAGTAACCAAATTAGGGCTTTTCGAAATTTGCACCCATGGAATTTTTACCATCTGGAGTACCATGGTTGAGTAGGCCAGTCGGGTATAATCAGGATACCTGAAGCAGCATCCAACTTGATTTTCTGCACTACCCGACTGATGAGGCAGAATGGGGGAAATGCGTAGCAGAACCATTTCCCCCAATGGAGAGAAAATGCATCCATTGCTACTGCCCCAAGGTCTGGTTCCCAAGACACATATGTTAGTATCTGATGGTTCAACCTAGACACAAAAAGGTCAATATCTGGTGTACCGAACTTAGTTATTATTTCAGCAAATATTTGCGGATTCAACTTCCACTCGATGTTATCATTGAATACTCGTGACCTGGTGTCCGCCACCGTATTAAGCTTCCCTGGAAGATATGTTGCTGATATCCAAATATTCCTTTCAATACACCAGAGCCAAATTGTGTTGACTAATTCATCACAAGATACTGACCTGATACCACCCATATGATTTATGTAGGCTACCACCGGGGTATTATCTATTTGAAGACGGACATGTAGATGATGTAAGTTTGTGCAATACGCCCGTAGCCCATGGAAAACTCATAGCATCTCCAAATAGTTTATCCCTTGTGACTGTAGAAGAGTAAACTCATGAGCATCCCATCTGCCACCACAACTAGACACGGAGTCAGTCGCTCCCCAACCTTAGGCGCTTGCATCGATTTGTAACACGACTGATGGGTTGGAGACAATGATGGGTTTATAACAGTCACTAATATTGTTAGTCCACCATCTTAGCTCAATTTTTGCCTTGATCGGCAGCTGCATAGGTCTGTCAAAATGTCCAGCATTTGATTTTAATGCTGAAATATTTGCTCTTTGTAAATTTTGATAATGTAATGGCCCAAATTGTGCAGCTGGAAATGTAGCTACAAGTTTCCCAATTACCTTAGCAGCATGTCTAATAGTCAGCACCCTAACGCAAGCAAGGCTATTGCATGTTTCTTGAATATAACCATATAACCATATAACAATACAGCACGGAAACAGGCCATCTCGGCCCTTCAAGTCTATGCCGAACAACTTTTTTCCCTTAGTCCCACCTTCCTGCACTCATACCATAACCCTCCATACCCTTCTCATCCATATGCCTATCCAATTTATTTTTAAATGATACCAATGTACCTGCCGCCACCACTTCCACTGGAAGCTCATTCCACACCGCTACCACTCTCTGAGTAAAGAAGTTCCCCCTCATGTTACCCCTAAACTTCTGTCCCTTAATTCTAAAGTCATGTCCTCTTGTTTGAATCTTCCCTATTCTCAAAGGGAAAAGCTTGTCCACATCAACTCTGTCTATCTCTCTCATCATTTTAAAGACCTCTATCAAGTCCCCCCTTAACCTTCTGCGCTTCCGAGAATAAAGACCTAACTTATTCAACCTATCTCTGTAACTTAGCTGTTGAAACCCAGGCAACATCCTAGTAAATCTCCTCTGTACCCTCTCTATTTTGTTGACATCCTTCCTATAATTGGGTGACCACCATACTCCAGATTTGGTCTCACCAATGCCTTGTACAATTTTAACATTACATCCCAGCTTCTATACACAATGCTCTGATTTATAAAGGCTAGCATACCAAAAGCTTTCTTTACCACCCTATCTATATGAGATTCCACCTTCAAGGAACTATGCACGGTTATTCCCGGATCCCTCTGTTCAACTGTATTATTCAATTCCCTACCATTTACCATGTACGTCCTATTTTGATTTGTCCTGCCAAGGTGTAGCACCTCACATTTATCAGCATTAAACTCCATCTGCCATCTTTCAGCCCATTTTTCCAACTGGCCTAAATCACTCTATAGACTTTGGAAATCCTCTTCATTATCTACAACGCCCCCTATCTTAGTATCATTTGCAATATCAGCTACTTTACCAGCTGGAATAGTGACAATCATCTGATTGGTGTTAATAGTGAATCCCAAATAATCCATGACTTGTGATGGATTGAATTTAGTTTTGTCTGGATGGATGACAAACCCTAACTTCTCAAATAATGATATGGTAGCTGCAACTGCCAGCTGAGCCAATTCTAAAGTTTTCCCCATTATTAATATATCATCCAAATATGCGAATGACGATATGATTTTGTTTCCTGAGGCATGCCAGAATAGGTTTAATAATTTTTGTTAACAGCCTCGGCACTGTTGTAATCCCATTGGGTAAAGCTTTGTATTGCCACAATTGATCCTTCCAGACACATTTCAAGAATTTCCTATGATGTTCTATGATAGGGACTGTATAGTATGCATCTTTCAAATCAATACAGACCATAAAGCACCCTCGGCTAACTAATTGTTTAGCCGTCTCAAACGTCTCCATTTTGAAATGGGTGTGTTGTACAAAAGTATTCAAATGGATTAGGTCAATGATAATACAACATTCACCATCTTTTTTTAGCTCTTGTAAAGATGTTGGACACAAACTCTAATGGTTCATGTGTCGTTTTCTCTATCACCCCTTTAGCTTCTAATCTTAAAATTTCTGCATGTCCTGCCCCCATCTCTTTTTGAGAGAGCGCAAACTTGCGATGAGGTACATGCTGCATAGGGGGAATTTTATCCTTAATAAACTCTATTACATAACCATGAATACTTTGTAGAATAAAGGGGTCTGAAGTTACTGCTTCCCATGCACCCCAAAACTCCCGCAACCGTCCTCCAACCTGTGAAGTTATAACTGCTACTTTCTGGAAAGAACCAAACCCCCTTACCTCCATGGTTAACGCCGGGGTATGGGATGTTGGGGCTTTTGTGGTCTTTGTGCTGTCATGTAAGTCTGTTGCCGCATCTTCCATGCGGGCTTCGGAGGGCCCTGCCCTAAAAAAGACTGTTGCTGTTGGGGAGCCGGAGGTGGATATGTTCGTGGCAGATAGGTTCTCTGATATCTATCCGGCTGCCCCCTCGGCTTAGAGGGGGGATAAGGCTGCTGCCTTCGGTAAGGCTGGCCTCTTGAAGACGAAGGTGGCTTCGTGAGGCCCACTGTTTTGGCTTCTTCGTCTAAATCTTTCACCTGCTTCGGTAGGTCCTCCCTAAACAGCTGTCTTGGTGGTGGTGTGGTGGAGGTGCGACACAACCCAGCAAACTTTGGTTTGTGGTTGGGCCGAATGGAGCTTTTGTGGAAGCAATTGATTTCGAATTGCGTATTGCACAGGAGGGCTAGTGCATCCTGTTGTTCTTCAGACACATCCGCTCCATCAAGGGTCCTAGCGAACGCCGTGATACTTGATGTTAGTATCCTCTGAACCGGATCCTCTGAAGCTTGCCCCCCAGTGTCCTGGTGCTGTTACTGATGTTCCCCCAGATCGGCGAATTGACTTTGGGCACATTGAGGGAGATACAATTTGCTGGAGTCTTATACTTTTCCATGGTCTCAGCGACCACCTGGTCTTGGAGCTGGTGAGTCGTTAAAAAGTTAATACTTGCCGCAAGTTTGGGATCCTGTGGTTCCCCTGCACTCGTTGGCTTCCCAAACTTAGCGACTGTGTCCAGCATTCCATCTTCGGAACATGATTGAGCAGACTGCCTGTGGTCTTTTCAGAAAACAGAAATAATGCAGAAATGCACAGTGACGCTGCTCTTTTATTTGTTATTTAGATAAAGATGACATTTAATTTCTAATTTCATTGGAAGTATTTACATTTGTTTTCTCACCAATATTTTCATGCCCCTGTCTTTCCTGAGGTTGTAACTCTTGCAGAAGCTTTGCCCTTCAACAAACTGCACTTGTTGGCTTCCCAAACTTAGCGACTGTGTCCAGCATTTCTTCGGAATCTGGAGCAGCGGGCTCGTCTCCTGCCGCTACGTCTTCAAAATCACCCATATGTTGACTTTGTCTGCTGGTAACAGACGATGGTGAAATCGAAAGCGGCGGCCTGATCTGGCTCCCAGACCTCAGAGACTCCCGTTCTTGCCATTCCAGATCCCGTTGATACAACACCTCCACCATATGCTCCATTCTGGCCATGTGACCGCCGCCACTACACACGGACAACAGGCCAACTTCCCCGGGCTCTCCGGAGACACTGGGGTTTCTACCAGTAGGTCGCACCTCCACAAAGTGCGCTGGTAGGTCGTCGTCAGCAGCCGCTCCTGCGGGGCTGTACGACTCCTGCACAGGCATACCGCTAGTCCGCTGTCGTTTGGACCTAAGCAGCACCTCTGCCTGGTGGGAAGGCAGAGGGAATGAATCGGTACCGGTCCCCATTACCGGCTCCGCTGTCCATGCAGGCTTGCCGTCATCCTTGACCACACGGGTCCGTGATGGCGCATAGCCGGCTTTACCCGTCGCAACGGGGGTGCCTGGCCGAAATCTGCTGCCACCGGTCTGCGCTCCAGCAGCCTGTTCTGGTGGAATGCCGGTACCTCCTGCTCCTGCAGGGTATCCCGACTCTCCAACAGTACTGCCGCCGTCCTGCAATCTAGCAATCTGGCTTGTCGACGCCCACCGCAGCTGCGGGGTTCGACTTCAGTGCGGCTCTTCCCCGGGTCTGCCCTCTAGGGACCTGTGAAATGGGAGAGGCACTCGCCGATATGCAAGGCACATTAGTGTGTACCTTTTTCTCACCAGCTCTAACTTTGGGTGGTGGTGGGATGAAGTCAAGGTCTACACTGCCCTGCTCCTGTGCGGAATCCCATCCAACTTGAAATGGAGGCAAGTCGGCCCCTACCGACTCCATAGGGCTCACCGACTTCCGCATCTTTTTCCCCGGCCGTAACACGGGTGCTGCCGGTGTTTTGGGCAGCTCCGAGGACGTTGACCACGGTCCGTGGCTTTATGAAAGCTTTCCTTTCCCCTACATCATCCTGTAATATCAAATATTGCAGAGAACCAGCTCAAGGTTAGTCAACTTACTTTCAGCCGTCTTTTTGAAGGAGCTGTTGGGGAAGCGCTCTTCCCCCCCCCCCCCAGCATGCCGTCAGCAAATGCGAGCGACGATATGTCGCGCATGCTCACTCACGTGACTCCGAAGTAAAATTGACTTCTGTAAATGGTAAATTGACCCTAGTGTGTAGGATAGCGCTAGTGTATGGGGTGATTGCTGGACAGCACAGACCAAAGATCCGGTTTTTACTCTATCTCTAAAGACTAAATTTCTCTAAAGTCTAAAGTCATCATGTCCCAAGATGCATCCATGTTGCCATGGATGACACAATGAAAATGCGTTAAATAGATAACACCATAGTGACCCCAGATGTTTCGTAGGAGACAACATTGACCTAAGTAACTCGAGGTGCAGAAGCAAATGGATTCTGGAGATTTTATGTGGTCAGAAGGAAAATAGCATGAATTCTAGCAGTGATTTTAATGAGATACTGATTATGACATGCTTTAAAATGAAAGTCACATTTACATTTTAATCCTAAATGATGCTTGTCTGGCAAATGCTTTTGCATAGTCAGAATGCACAAGTTCATTTTTGTGGGAATAAACTGGTTAATGTGCTCACACTTATCAGATTACTCTCTATTGGGTTAAGACACAGAAAATAAAATATTTGTTACCAGTTCCCACAGATTTGAGTATATCCATCCAAGTGTTCTGCTGCTATGGCAACTATCATGGAAGAAGTGGCACCGAGAGATAATGGATGACAATGAGATTTTTTACTGTCTATGTTCTTTAGTCACCGTTCAATGTGTGGTGCCTGATAATGAATTAAGTCAGCGCATCGAGTAACGAAAACAACTTTATCTAAAGCATCGGCTGACAAACATGATTGAGCAGACTGTCTGAGCCACTGTGGTCATTTCAGAAAGCAGAAATAATGCAGAAATGCACAGTGACACTGCTCTTTCATTTGTTATTTAGATAAAGATGACATTTAATTTCTAATATCATTGGAAGTATTTACATTTGTTTTCTTACCAATATTGTCATGCCCCTGTCTTTTCTGAGGTTGTAACTCTTGCAGAAGCTTTGCCCTTCAACAAACTGCACTTGTTACCATCCCTAATTTTTGAGTCTGGACAGTGACTACGTGCAAACCAACTCCAAGGCACTTTGCAAACACCACGTGTTTTTGGACTTTGGTTCACAAAAATGTTGGATCTATGCATTCATTGGGCTGAGACTTTGCTTGATTTCTGTCCTTTCGAGGGAAGGAGAAAACAGAGGGAGGAGGAGTGAGTATGTGTGTGGGTGTTTAGGGGTGAGGGCGAGGCAATGATTGCCACTTGGCCCCCACATTAAAAGATGTACAGATTTTGTAGGTTGATTGGCTTTGGTAATTCGGCAATTGCCCCAAGTGTATACTGTAGTTTAGTGTATGGGGTGATCGCTGGTTGGCACTGACTTGGTACGCCAAAAGGCCTGTTTCTGCGTTGTTCCTCCATATTAAACAAAGCTGATGTCCATGCATTGATCAACAGCAGATGGACGGAAGGTAATGGAATGAATTGGTCTGGAAGTACCTCAGCATCTGAAGAAACACGATAAATGGGCACAGCTTATTAGGCCATTGATCGTTTTGGTCATGGATAATTAATTAGCGTTTGATGCCCAAGAACTTAGATGATAAGAGATTCTGTACATGAAGAAACAGACCCATTACAGGCTGCTCTAGTGTGGAAACTGCAAATAATATCACATACTTCCATGTCCCAGGAGATTACAGGAAAGAGAGGCCGAGAGTGAAGGGGAGAGTTGTGGATTTGAAGGACTGGTCATGGTGCAAGTTAGTTCCTGGCCATAAACCTGGAGGTGACCAATAATAGCAGGTCAGGGGTCAGAATAGGCTAAATTTGGGTGACTTTGATCACTTAGTGGGGATGGCTCAGTAGACGAGGTTCAGATCGGGCAATGTCACAAACATGAGTTAGATGGAACATGTAGAAATCAGCCGGACCTGATGAGTTACTCCAGCATTTAGTCTATCCCATACTGATCTTTCAGTCCTGGGACTCCTCCATTTCCAGAATGAGGCCACATGCAAATTGGAGGAACAGAACCTCATATTTCACTTGGGCAGCTCACAACCCAGCGGTAGAATGTTGACTTCTCTAATTTTAAGTAACTTCTACTGGTATTCCCCTTCCCCACTCCCCGCTGCTGCGCTTTCCTCCACCCTTGTCATTTAACCAGTTCCACAGTTTGCAACAATGTATCCAATGTACCTACCAGGCAACCATCCTGCCTGAAGTTATCTGTTGCCGGCCCTGATTTGTTCTGCCCTTTTCTTGTCTCCCGTTCTCCCCCCCCCCCCCAAAAACTACTTTCAGTCCTAAGAAGGGTCCCAACCTAAAATGTCTCCTATCCATTTTCTCCAGAGATGCTGCCTGACCCACTGAGTTTTCCCAGCATGTTGGGTCTACCTTTGGCATAAACCAGCATCTGCAGTTCCTTCCTATTACATTTTGACAGCCTGACCTGCCGAGCCACTCCAGCACTTTGTGTCTTTTCTTTTCACGAGTTAGTTGGAGTTGGTATTGTGATGATTGTTTGCTGAAGGAGATCTGCTATCTGGATAACTTTAAAACTTTGCCTGAGTTGAACGTCCTAAGCCAAACCAATTCTTATTTTAGAAGGTATCAAGACATTGCATTGGGACAATTGCAATGGAAGCCGCCTTCTGAAGATATGACCTGTCTTTCCAGGGGTCACTCCAACTGGAAGTTAAGGCATTTAATATTCGCTCGATGGCTTTACATGACTTTTAATGCAGGTGCACATTACTGGTCTCCTATATCACGATGTGTCCAATGCACAGCGGAATCCAAACGGCACATATCTTCCATAGGAACTGAATTTTGAAAGCATTGTAATATGCTGCCATTGCTATATGGTTTGATTCGCATAACCTAACAAAAATTTCTGGGTAATTATATATTAAGTTTATGACTGCTGTAATACAAATATTATTTTGTTTTCATCTTGCAGATTGGGCCAAACTCAAAAGTAGTGATGCAGACTGTTGAGAATTTCATTGATGTCATTGGCTTTCGAATGAATGATTTCAGGGACTCCTATCTCGTCACTGAAAATCTAGGTGTGCTGTGTTTTTTATTTCTAAAATGTTTATAAGGTATATGCCATGAGATTGATTTTTGTGTTTGCTGCCTTGGCGTTGTGATCATGTTAAGGATAACGGCTGATAAATGCAACGTCAGGAAGGTTTGTTGGACTTCCAGATCTGTATAGAGTTCCAGTGCCCGCCTTTTCCTTCCATCTATACTTTCTGTAGTTTGTTTTTGGTTCTTCTTTGAAGTTCTGCCTTTTTTATTTCTGCATAAAACTGACTAATTAAAATCAAAAAAGTTTTGGCGTTCAACTTTTCTATTTTAATCTAAAATCTTAAATAATTATATTTAATGGGCCAATTTGTGTTCATTAAACTCTGCCAATAATCCTAGTAGAATATGTGTTATTATTCAGCACCAGAATTGCTAAAGCCATTAAAGTTTTGGTCCCTAAGGTATAGGAAAGTGTTTTTTTTCTTCCGTGTAAACCAGAGAAGGCACAGAACAGATTCACAAGGATGTTGCTGAGACTATAAGGCTTGAGTTATAAGGAGAGACTGGATAGGCTCGGACAGTTTTGACAGAGCGAAGGAAACTAATGGTGACCTTATCAAAGTATGTAAAATCAAGTCAACTCAAGTTGTGTTTATTGTCACATGCCCAAGAACTATGAGATACAGGTACAATGAAAATCTTACTTACAACAACATCACAGGAACATAGTGAAAGACAACACACAAAACCATAAATTGCACATTCATTCTGCATGTCAGTAAAATAAATTGATGTTTCCACTAGTGAGAATGTCTCAGGCCAGAGATGATAGCCTCAGAATGAAAGGACGTACCTTTAGGAAGGAGATGAGGAGAAATTTATTTAATCAGAGGGTGGTGAATTTGTGGAATTAATTGTCACAGAAGGCGCAGCTGCGGCTCGCCTGCAGTCCGTCTGTTTTTTCTTTTCTTTTTGTTTTCTTGTGTCCGTTTCAGTTACAATTTAGTTATTAGGCTGTGTATGGGAGGGTGGGAGAAACTATGTTTTAGTAACTCCCTTCGGGGGGATATGACTTTTCTTGTCGTGTCCCCCGTCACCATCCCCGTCTGTGCTGAGGCCTAATGGCGGAGCTGGCAGCCTTGGAGCTGTCGCGCCATTCCAGCGGCAGAGGCGGACCCGGCTTCGGAGCTGTGGTGTTCCATTGGCATTCCAGTGGCGTTCCAGCTGTAGCGTTCCACCGGCGACCCGGTTTCAGAGCTGTGGTGGTGTTCCAGCGTTCCGGCAACGGCGGTGGCGGCAGCCTGGCTTCGGAGGCTCGGCCGCGGGCCTAGTGGACAACAACATCGAAGGCCTGGATCGCCTCAGCGCAGAGGGAGAACAAGGAGGGAAGAAGACAAAGACTTTAAATCTTTTGCCTTCCACCACAGTGAGGAGGTGCCTGGTGAACTCACAAATATGCATTTATTGTGTGTTTTGTTTTTTATTATATGTATGACTGCAAGGCACCAAAATTTTGTTCAGACCAAAAGGTCTGAATGTACAATAAAGGATACTTTGACTTTGACTTTTTGACTTTGACTGTGGAGGTCAGGTCAATTGATATTTTGAAGGTGGAGTTTGATAGTTTCTTAATTAGTATGGGTGCCAGGCATTATAGGGAGAAGGCAGGAAAATTAGGTTCAGAGGGAAAGACAGATCAGCCATGATTGAATGGCTGAGTAGACTTGATAGGCTTGGAAGCTTATGAACTTATCAACTTATGAAGAGTGTGCAAAAAAAAACCAAGAGAGTGCAAAAACACGATTAGAAAAAAAATCCGCATTGTCAGAAAATAACTAAAACAAGTGGTGTATTGCTTGAGGCTTTTGCCTAATAGTAGCATTGAGAGAAGGGCCTTATTTGGATGGTGCAAAACCTTGATAATAGATCCACCTCCTGGAGACAATATCTCATATAGATACATTCAATGAATCCCATGATGTGCCCATGATGAACCACAGAACCCACCTCTCTCTACAGCCTTTTGCATTCCTGTGTGCTGGAATCACCATTCCTGGCCATGTTGCAAACAATCAGGATGCTCTCTACAATGCACCTGTTGACGTTTTGTCAGAGTATTTGATGACACATTGAATCTCCTTAAACATCTAAGAAAGTAGAGGAACTTGTAGGTGTACCTTTGTGATTACATCTATTACAGATGTAATCTGTCCTGAAGATAAACACAAAATGCTGAAGTAAATCAGCAGGTCAGGCAGCACCTCTGGAGAAAAGGTATAGGTGATGTTTCGGATTGAGACCCTTCTTCAGACATCCTGTCTTGCATCTGTCCTGAACCCAGCACAGGTCGGAATATGAATCATGTCTAAATCTGAAAGATAATAACAAAGAACTGCAG
Organism: Raja brachyura; assembly: GCA_963514005.1. Next base: position 66,529,861 of record OY740784.1, read on the forward strand.
ATGCTGGTTTATACCAAGGATAGACACAACATGCTGGAGTAGCTTAGCGGGTCAGGCAGCATCTCTGGAGAAAATGGGTAAGTGACGTTTCGGAAGAAGGCTTGAAACATCACCTATCCATTTTCTGCAGAGATGCTGCCTGACCCGCTGTTACTCCAGCATTTTGTGTATGTCTCATATTCTGACAGGTTTATGGCATTTTCTCAGTTCCTGAATCTTTTTGAGAATCACACTCTCCAGTTTTTATTGCTTCCCTCATTCCCTCAATCAAATGATGTTCTGTTCTCTTGCTGAGTACAGCTGTAGAACTGCTTGAATACATCCATTAACATATTTAAATGGTGCACAAAGGAATTTTCGGCATGTTTGTCAAGGCAGGTGTCTCCAGAGGAAATGGTACTCTCAATAATTGGATTGCACGGATGCACATACAATGATAGTGCCAGCAGTGTCAATGTGTGCTGAATTTGTCTGTTCGTAGAGATTTTAATTTCATGAACTGATGTTTCCTGTTCAATAAATTGTATGCAATAAGATGTTTGTGCAGGAACTGATTTATTTTGCATAACTTTCTGAGGCTATGATTCAACAGATACTTAAATGACTTAATTGAAAAATATAATGGAAAATATGAATGCCACAGCAGATACATCATTTCTGAGGTGTCTGCCTCGATTGTCAATTATTTATGCAAATAATGCTATATTGTTTTCATTTATTGCAAACAGCCATACTTATCACCTGTAAGTGTATTGTGTTCAATATATTTGTGTGACTTCCTTTAGAACCAAGTGCTTCCAAAGAACTATAAAGTGTTGAACAGAATAAATTGAAGATAGTTGTGAAATAGAATCTACATAAATAAAATGACACACTTGCAATCATATGAATGCATGCAACAAGTGCATCCTCTATAATTGAGTTATGCAGAAGATATTTGCTTGAGGAGATTATTTTAATTTGTTTCTTTCCCTCTTTTCTGAGTTCTCTCTTTCCTTCTTTTCATGGAGCAAAACTTTCACCCCAGCATTAAAGAGCTGGCATTTAAATTCCCGCTTCATGAGCTGTGCACTGTGGTGAGGTGTAATACTTTGCTGACATTTCTGAGAGAGGTGAGACAATGCAGTTTTCCTATAAAAAGGAAATAGTTTGACACAGTGGAAACTGAGAAACCAGGTTGAAGGTTTGCATTGACAAGAGAGGGAAGTTCAGAGTTGCAGTGTCAATTTATTACTCTTTTTATTTTGGATTATTCTGAAAATGGTGTTGAATATATTTGTGTGATGATAACAAATCAGAATTTACCAGCAGCATCTGTTACCAAGTAAGAGACCAATTACATGCGTTTTCTTTCTCAGTGATATGCATTTATAAGCGGCCAGCCAATGGAGCTACAGATATCAATTTCCCCATGAAGGGATGGAGAGGGATGGTTAACTGGGCAAGGAATTCTGAAGATAAAGTCACTATTTCAAAAAGCATCTTTTCCACCGGTGGATCAATAGGTATGTTGATAGTGTGCTCGTTTGATTTTATTATTGGAGCTGTTCAGATACCAATGGAAAGTTTCAACATGGATTGAAAATTTAAAATAAACTCTCATTCTGGGGTCATGAGAATTTATTGCAATATGACCACTTCATCATTCAATTCAAGTTCAAGTTTACTGTTATATACATGAGTAGGGTGAAGTGCACAGGTACAATGAAAAGTCTTGCACCAGCATTACAGACACATAGACTTAGACACACACACAAAAACAAATGATGCAGATATTATGCGTACATTCTAAAAGAAAGCAGACATAACTACAAAAACATTACATGGAAAAAAAACAAGTCCATAGTAGTTGTTGCTGAACCTCGTGGTGTGGGTATCAGGCTCTGTATCTCCTGCCTGATTGTAGCAATGAGAAGAGGTCATGAGCAGGATGGTGGGAATTCATGGCTGCCTCTTTGAGGCAGTGCCTCATATAGATGCTATCAATGGAGGGGAGAAGAGTGCCCTTGATGGACCAAGCTAAGTCCACCACCCTTTGCAAGTTCTTGTGTTCATGTGTGGTGAAATTGACTTGCCAGGCCATAATGCAAAAAACAGGATACTTTCTACCATCCCTTGTTGGAGAATCTCGAGTGCAGAGCGGAGGAGATGTAGGAATTCCTGCACTCAAATTCACTTGGACCATTTCTGACAACTCCCTCCCCTTTCTTGATCTCTTTGCCTCCATCACAGGACATGGACTACCAAATAATTACAAATTATTTACAACTATATTGGAATATATTAGTGAGATTAAACGAGAACTTACCAGTTCGAAGTTTGATCTTTATTTTATGAGGAGTTACGATGAGGGATTACGTGAAGAAGACCCCGCCTGGCGCTGGATCGGCATACTTCAAAGCAGCGGCATGAAAAACACAGAAACCAATAGCCGAAGTAAAATAGTAAGGCTCAAAATAGACTAGAACTACCAGATGATCATTTACATTATGAGGGTTGGGAGTGGAGGGCACGTAATCCCTCATCGTAACTCCTCATAAAATAAAGATCAAACTTCGAACTGGTAAGTTCTCGTTTAATCTCACTATTTTACTTCGGAGTCACGTGAGTGACTACGTGAAGATTTTGAAGCTCTGTGTCTTTCATGTCGTAAATTCATTTCATACGACTGTTTAGTCAAAACAGTAGTGAGTAAATAGTATTTTTAGGACATTGTTACAATTTATGTAATAAGTCCTTTAAGCATAAAAAAGAACAATTTTTTAATAATAACCCCTCTATCTTAGGGGAAAATTACAAAATAAATTGATAAATGTTGTCAATGGTAACATAAATCGATAATATAAATCGATAATATAAAACAAAGCAAGCATTAAAGAGAACCCATTACTGTGTGTCCAAACCTGGCACCGTGACAACAGGTTTATTCTAGAACTTTGAAAATCTCTTCTCTAGACCACCCTGCGGCCTCTAAAATTTTATCGAGTAGCACGTCCTATACCTTTGCCACGGACGTAGCTGCCGCCCTAGTGGAGTGAAATTTAAACACATCAGTATCTATTCTTGCTAGACACAAACCATCCAGAAATAGTTTGAACTAAACCTTTTGTATGTGGCTTTTTGTGTGTTATTAATAACACTTTCTCAGAACCTCTGAGATTTTGGTTACCTCAATGTATTGAGTTAAATGCTTAACCACACACAATGTTTCATCAATAGGATATGCTTTAAACATTACCTTCATTCCAGTTCTTCCTGGTCTGCTTTGTTTGATCAAGTCATAAACATAAAACATAATGTTATCTGTAGTCACATGCATGCAATCCAACCGTTACAACTGCAAAGCTTGTACTCTTTTTGAGCTGATACCAATGCCATTAACTTTACCACCTTGAATGTTAATTTCTGCAAAGACATTGAATTAATTGGAGTCCATTGTTTAAACAAAGTGAGAACAATCCTAGCATCCCAAATCCCTGTATATATGGGTTTAGGATGATTTTTATTGAAATTCCTTTCATGAATCGGGATACTAATGGGTGAGACCCAACTGAATTCCGACCTGAAATTTGTCCTAAATAGGATGACAATGCACTACGAGCACAATTAATGGCACTATAACTAAAAATGCTCATCAAACTGTAACCCAGCAAGGAACTCTAATACATTTGAAATGTTTGCAGTATGATAAGATATCTTTGACTGTGTACAACTTCCCATTTCCTTATATGCGACTTATATTGTTTTAGTGCTATTCCTCCAAGCTGCAACTATAACATCCATGGTCCTGTCCCACAGTACAACTCTTGCAATGGTCTGGTCAGAACCTGCAGATTAACAAATACATATGATCATGCAATGGATGAATTCCTTTTGTTACTGGTTGTGTCAACAGATTGTCGCAACTGGGAATTGTCATACATGGTTCAATAATCATATTAGCATCAATGGGAACCATGACTGCGTGGGCCAATCTGACACCAACAAAATTGCCTTCGACAGCGTCTTGCGCTTTTTATTGAGACATTGCCCAATGAGACAGAATGGGGAAAATCATAAAAGAACAAATTCCCCAGTGTAGCGAGAAAACATCCACCGCTACTGCCCCTGGATCGTGTTCCCCAAGACACGTATTTGGGCAATTGGTGATTCAATCTAGATGCAAACAGATCAATGTCCGGTACTCCATACCGACTGACAATATTTTGAAATTTTGTGGATTAACATCCATTCTGTATTGTCTTTAAATATTCGTGATCTTTTGTCTGCCACAACATTGTCTCTCCCCGAGAGATAAATAGCTGAAAGCCAAATATTTTTTGCCATACACCATTGCCACATCTGGTTTACCAGATGATCACATGATATTGATCTGACACCACCCATGTGATTGATATATGCCACAGCTGTGGTATAATCTATTTGTACTTGGACATGCAAATCCTTTAATGAAGGGCAATAAGCCTTTAATACATAAAATGTTACCAAGAGCTCCAAATAATTAATACCATATGTTTGGAACAATAACTCCTCTTGGACAGCCCATCTGCCTCTACAGCTGGTCTCATTATCCGTAGCCCCCCCCCCATCCGAGAGAACTTTGTCATTTTGCAAAAACACTACTGGCTGATGAACTACAAAGTTCTTAGCAGCTTATGGAACATTCTCAATCCACCAATGTAATTCTGATAAAGTTCCCTTAGGCAATTGCATTGGCCTATCAAATGGCTTGCTCGCTGAATAAGCGCTTGAGTTTTTGCCCTTTGAAGATTTTGGTCATGTTGACGACCAAACTCTACTGTCTGGAAATGCTGCTGCCAATTTACCAATAACCTTGGCAACCTCTCGGATGGAGGGATAAGGTTTGTAAATCAGGTCTTGACACACATTTGTCAAATCCAACACTTATCCATTGGTAAAGTTACCAACATGGTAACTGAGTTAATCTCAAACCCCAGATATTCAATGGTTTGGGATTGCTGTAACTTAGATTTGTTGGATGGATCAGGAACCCAACTTCTCAAACAACTTGTAGTTGCTGAGACTAATTTTCCACCTGGCTCCTGATTAGCATTGACAATTAAATGTCATCTAGATAAGCCATAACAATGTACTTTTGTGCCTAAAGCAGTGCAAATGCTGGCTTAATCCTTTAAGGCAAAGCTTGTAGTACCACAAACTGTCTCATCCATAAACTTTAATTACCTACGAAATTATGGTGAATTGGGACCGAAATATGCATCTCTTCAATTTATTGTAGCCATATAACCACCTGTTGATACCTGCTGTATTGCAGTGTTGAATGTGTCCATTTTAAAAATTTTTACTGGACAATATATTTAATTGTGTGAGATCTAACATGATTCTACAACCCCATCTTCTACGGTCTGGGGAAATATTTGATACAATTGTTGTGGATCTTTTCCTGTTTCTCAATACCTCCTTCCTCACACAAATTCTTACGTCTTTGTCAATTTGAATTATTACAAGACTATAAACATGAAGAATGATAAGGTTATTGTGTCCCAATGGATCCATACCTCTTCATCATCAACATTTGGAGTCTACCACCAATCTGAGGTTCATCCAAACATCCTTCTTTAATAGGATTAAGTTTTGTACCTCTCCAACTGTTTGACGAAATTACCTCCTTACCCAAAATATGGGTGTACATTCGTTATTTTATTTAATATATGGTCCCTAGATAAGGGACGTATCAGATTTAAACTGATAAGAACAGATACCATACTTAATCTTAGCCAAAAAGCCGAGAAGCGATTTGCTGGCTGGAAATTCTTCCTTATCATACTCCTGCCTCGGCTCAAATCAAATCCCTTTTCCATATGACCAGCCTACTGGCCAACTGAAGGGTTTCATAAGACCAACAGTTTTTTCCCCTTCATCCATACTTAATTTGCTTAAACAGATTTCCTCCGAATCAATAACCAGGAGTTTGAACATTGCTTGTCCTGTAAATCTTTGGATGTAAAAGAGGCCGAATGGCAATCTTCCATTTATATAATTTAACTCAAATGAGTTTGCAGAATAAACCTAACATATTTTGTTTTATTCTGAACTTTAGTCATTCCACAACCTTCCAGCTTGTCTTAAAAGACAGTGATGCCAATTAGTTTGAGGATTCTTTTAATCGTAATTCCTGCGCCCGCATAATTGCTGACATTGGCGCCCAAAACCCGGATTTACCAGGTACCTTCTTAAAGGTGTTTTGGAATGCTTCATGCATTTGCGTCATCCTTGCGCATCCTAATGTTTCTTATATTCTGTATTATTCCAATTTTAGTATATGTGCTGCCGAAGCGAGCACATGTTTAAATGCAAATCTGCTGTTTCAACCATAACAGCTTCTTGAGGCAGGTGAGAGACCATATAATTAACATTGGCCGCCAGGTTCCTTCCATGGCCTCACCGCCTCCACCAGGTATAGTAACTTTGTGCCCCTTAGACACACCTGGATTTGCATTGTGGTGGGTACTTCTGACCACAAACACCACTTTCAGGGTCTGTCTCATACAGCCCTGGTACTCCTGAAACTCGTTCAAGGAGACTTCCTCCAGTTCATACCCAGGCACTGGGGTTTCAAATTCCCAATTCGAATTGGCACCATATTCACGATATGGAACCCCCTCAGGGGCTGCCTGGGAATATTCTGGGTACTTAGACCCTTGGTTGATATTATTTGGAGTATTTCCTCCATTAGATCCATACTTAGCCAATTTTAGACTTACCTTACAGGATCTTTTAGAAACCTCAGGCCTTTCAAGCCTCTTTTTACTTTTTAGGCACTGGGTTTTCAAGTTTTGTTTGTGGAGCAACTAAAGACTCCCTAACGGGTATTTCAATCGGCCACCAGTATCGGAACCGGCTCCGCAATAGTCTGCTGTCCCGACTTTTTACACCCCGGGACGCACGTTTTACCCGCGATTTTTTTAAAACATTTTTATTTTTTATTTTTATTTAAACTCCTGCTGGTTTCCTACCAGCCTACGGAGTTTTAAGAAAACGCCCTGGAAGTAAAATAATTTTACTTACCTGCGGGCCGTTTCCTTGCCGCTGTGCTGGAGCTGCGCTCTGCAGCTCTTCCTTTGCCGATAGCGTCGACGTAATGCCGATCCAGCGCCAGGCGGGGTCTTCTTCACGTAGTCACTCACGTGACTCCGAAGTAAAATTGTAGTATATCTACCAAATATATTTCAAATCTACTGACTCCCACAGCTAACTAGACTGCACTATCTGAGATACCGTCATTATTTAAGGAACGGGGTTACCCCTCTCCCCCAGTTGCAACAGGGACAGAGTCCCCCGAGTCCTTACCTTTCAACCCCTTCAGCCTTCGCATGCAGCACATAATCCTCTGACATTTTCGCCACCTCCAATGGGATCCCACCACTAGCCACATCTTCCCATCTCCACCCCTTGCCGCTTGACCTATTCCCTTTGCAACTCTCTAGTAAACTCTTCCCATGCCTCCCAAACCACCCATCTCCAAGTACCTTCCCCTGCAACCGCAGCAGATGCAACACCTGTCCCCGTACCTCCTCCCTCAACTCCGTCCAAGGACTCCAACAGTCTTTTCAGGTGAGGCAAAGGTTCACTTACACTTCCTCCAACTTCATCTACCGTATCTGCTGTTCCAGGTGTGCACTCCCATATATTACGGCAAGACCAAGCGCAGGCTCGGCGATCATTTTGCTGAACACCTCTGCTCAGTCCGTCTAAACCTAGCAGAAACCGCTGAGTTACTCCAGCTTTTTGTACTTATCTTATGGACTGATTACATTTTTGGTTGGGATCCTTCATTAATCACATTGATAAATCACATTTTCAGTCAGGTCCCTCCTTTGGTGTGAAAAGGGTTCCTGACCCAAAATGTCATCCATCCATTTTGTACCACATATATAGTCAGACCCACTAAGTTCCTCCAGCTCATATTATGTCTCCTAACATTTTGTTTGATGGTGGATATTGTGAATTGAAGGCTGAAGTGATTCACTGCCAATGGTTTTGAGGTTCAGGAATCTTCCTATTTCCCCTTTGCCTATTAACTGGGGCGGCACAGCAGTAGAATTGCTGCCTTACAATGCCAGAGGCCTGAGTTCGATCCTGACTATGGATGCTGTCTGTATGGAGTTTGTACATTCTCCCAGTGCTCCGGTTACCTCCCACATTCCAAAGTCGTACAGGTTTGGAGGTTAATTGGCTTCAGTAAAATTTGGAAATTGTCCCAAGTGTGTAGGATAGTACTAGTGTACGCTGTGACCACTGGTCAGCACGGACTCGGTGGGCTGAAGGGCTTTTTTTCCGTGCTGTATCTCTAAATATAAATGAATTAATAGGGTACTGTGTAGTGAGATCTGAATTGGTATTTAATTCCAGTTACAAACTCCTGGCTGCCTATGCATTAGTTCACTTTATCAAATTTGCTTTAGAGCTTTGTACCTGTTACTGACACAAATTACACATTTTGGAAGCACAATGTGGAGAGTCATGTCAAACATTTTCAAGGACAGCCAACGTGACTCTTTTGTGATAAACCATTTAAAATCTAACCTGAAATTCAACTGTTTTGGTTGTCAAGGTCTAGATTCTTTCACAGTAAAGTTTCCATGGCAAATGGTAATTTTCATATGATCTTCATTTGTCATTTAATTTTGGGAGAGCTGAACACTTCGGTATGTTTTTGATGCAATTTTTTTTTAAATTAAAATGCTTTTTATTAATGTTTTAACTTAAGGCCCAATTTTGTGGAATAGGGCAGATTTAACACAGGCAGCAGAATGACGGGTGAAACACATGCTGAAGTAACTCAGTGGATCAGGCTGCATTTATGAAGGATAGGGCAGGCAAGGTATAGGGTCTGGATCCTTCTTCAGACTGACTATGAATCAGAGATGCTGCCTGACCTGATGCGTTACTCCAGCACTTTGTGTTTCATTCAAGATTGCAGATCCTTGTGGCATTGGCATCAGTGGTGAGGCAGGTAAAGCCATTGTCCCTCAGCTTCAGTGACCCAGGTCTGCATGGAGTGTGCATATTCTACCTATGATTGCTTGGGCTTATCTCAGGGAGCTTCAGTTTCCTAACAGATCGTTGAGATGACAGTTGATTACCCTGGGTAGTTTGCAGGGGGGTATCAATGGACCTGCATGAGAGAATAGGTAGCAGCAAAATAATTGGAGCATGGGATTGAGGAGATAGTTCTGGGAGGTGGGAAGGACTTACCAAACCCAAAGGACATTACTCCTTATATGTCATAAGGAAACAACAAACAATCTGCTAGAGGAACTCAATGAGTCAAGCTGTATCTGAAGGGGAGAGGAAGGATCAGCATTTCAGGTCAAGACTGCATCAGGGAACGTCGACCATTATTTTTTTCCTGCAGATGTTGCTTGGCCCATTGAATTCCTCCAGCATTTTGTTTGATACTCCAGATTCCAGCATCTGCTGTCTCTTGTGTCTCCCCGTCATTAGTAATTTAGACAAAATATACTCGGGGTTATTTGCCATGAAGCTAATGGAGTGTAAACATGACTAGTATGCACAACAGCATCCAGAAGGTGCCACCTTCTTGAATTTCTAAGGCTAAAACTAAAGCTTTTGTGGCTGTATTGAGTGCTGCTAGATCTCTTAAAGCCCTGTCCCACTGTACGAGTTCATTCAAGTGCCCTCCCGAGTTAAAAAAATCAAACTCGTGGTAGCATGTAGAATGTACGTAGTGGGTACGTCGGTGCTCGGGGACGTATCTTAGCAGCTCGTAACGCTAACGGCAGGTACTCGGGAAACGAGGTAAGCTCGTGAAGACTCGTGAAGATTTTTCAACATGTTGAAAAATGTCCACTAGAGCCCCAAGTACCTACAAGCAGCCATTACCGTAAATCTCCGATTTCGAATCAGGGCAAACTCGGGAGAACACTTGAATGAACTCATACAGTGGGACAAGGCTTTTAGCCCTAATTTTATTGTGAACTTTGTTTGTGTAAGAAGAATGACTTGCATTTAGTTTATCATTTAAGGTTATCAGTATGAAAACCAAATTATGCCAAGCTGGTGGAAATTTGTGCTGTAAAGTAATACAATATAGACACTAACAACTTGAGTGTATTAAAGAATCATTATAGATTTTAGAATTAATGGACTTTCATCCTATCAGTTTAGATTAGGTTTGAACTCAACATAAAACGGACAGTCTGCTCTGTCATTCCTGCTAATTATTTTTATTGAATTTCAATTTCTCCATTGGATTTTAACTGCAGGCTTGTAATAATTTAAGCCACTTAAGAGCCCACACCAAAAAAGTAACAGGCCATAAACAGTACAAATCAGAGGATATCACGCTAGTATTGTTGAGTCCGACAAAACCTCTAAAGATGCACAAGGTATATAGAAAGCTTGAAGCGTATGCCAAAGACATTTTCCAATTGGACATCTTTGTGTTATTACTATATTTCGATTGATATGAGAAGGAGTAATCTTTGCAGAAGCCAAAGTAAATGATAGCAAAATATGTGTTAACAAATCAGCTCCTTTATCCCAGATCTGCATGGAGTGTGCATAGTCTCCCTGTGGAGAACTTGTTCTTTCTTATATGCCATATGATTGTTTTTGCCACTGATCAAAACCCAGAGTAAATTTAGAAGACCCAATAATCTGCCAGCATATCTTTGGAGGTGGGTGGAAGCACATGGCAAAGTTCACATGTTTATAAAGAGAACATCAAAATGGCACACAGAAACTTGCACAAACCAAGTTCTGGTTCAACGCTAGGTCTGAAGGCAACAGCACTAACAGCTGCACCATCATGCCATCTGGATTAACCTCAAGAGAATGTGCATCATTGATAGGGTGACCAGTGCATTGAATTGACTTCTGAGTGGAAGGAAATAACCTAGTATCATTTCAAAAATAATCATTGTAAAAGAGTAGCGTGGAACTGTAATATTTTGTAATATAAATTGATCATTTGCTTTTATTTGTTTGTCAGGGATACCAGCAAAGGACCTCAGTCCATGCAATTCGGGATCTTGAACTAAAGAAAGAATTGGTTTTATGTGTTTTTCTCAGAATCTCAGAACATTGAAAAATCCTTCACATCCAATGACTGCTGAGATATTCATCGCGTGCCATTTGTGCTGGACCTACTCTAAAGCAGAACAGAATTGTTGTGCTCTGCCCCCAAAATTAATTGCACAGTGGAATGAATTTGGAAGCAGACCACAACTCGGTGAAGCAGCAATATATTGTTTATAGGGGCATCAAAGAAGGAATTAATTTCTCGGCACTTGTTAGCCCTAAATGATGTGGGACGTAGAGAGGTTGTGAAAGTCAATCTTGGAAATCAATACTTTCAAGAACCAGAATTATGTGAACTGAGATACTTGAATGAAAAACAATATTCCCTGTACTTTGTTGAATGGAACCCAAGGCATTCTGATCCACGTCACCCAGTTCATACATTAATCAGATGTGTGAGGAGAACTAGCTGGTTTAATTTCTCCAAATTCACAGCAACTAGTTTGCTATCATTAGTGAACTCAGCTTGAATTAGCTTCATTAGTTGGCCATGGGAATGCAGGGCAGCTTCACAATGCTGTTCAAAATTGTAATTTAATTACAAGACAAAGGTGAAAATCATCGAGAGAATTAACTAACTTACTTTTTAATTACAGACTAATAAAAGATAAAAGACAAAAACATTACATAGAATAAATTGCATACAAAGGCACAATAAATTACATACAAAGGCACAGTAAATTACTTACAAAAGCACAACACATGGTTTAAGGTAAAGAATTTTAAAAAAAGTCCTACAAAGAGACAACTGTACCAATGTTGCCACAGCTGGGACTGGTAACGTGAACATATTTCTGAGTAGTGAAGTGAACATATTTATTGAGGGTACAGATGAAGTGGATATGCAGTTTCATTATTAACCTGTACACTACAACCAACCCACATAAAAAATGTATATTAAGGAGAAATTAACATTTTAAAGGATATGTTTAAAACAAATGTTTTACCAATGTTTAATTAACAAATTAACTATACTTTCCAACACATCTGCACTTATATTTACAGAGCCAGACGATTCTTCAGTGTATGTGATAGGAACCACCCTCTATAGAAACCTCGGAACATTTCTGGATCTTCAAAGGTAAATCATTCAACATTTACTTAACTGGTCAAATCTAATCCCTTCTCGAATAATGCTTAATGAAATTAGAAGTAGATTGGGGAATAAAGGTGGGATAATGTATAGCAGAGTATCCTTGACTCATTGCAATTTTCTGTTCTTTGATGTGATAAGTAATTGACACATTCAAAGCATTTGTAAATTCATCAGTTACTCATCCTAAACAAATCTGCATGACTTCCAGTTTCAACAAATATTCTTGGATGACAAACATTATCCGCTATTGATTAATATATTTTTTAATTTAATTTTTCAGGGAATCCTGCCAAATAATTGTATCTAATTTTACAACCCTTTTTCGGGAATGCTTCATGTGTTGTAGGAAAAATCAGCAAAATCTGAGAAGTAAAAATTAATCTATAATTTATGATTTATCTTTAAATTTAGCACAAATCCCAGTGACCTGACAGTGGCAATTGGGATGTTGTTAGATAGGCACACAAATATGCAGGGAATGGAGGGAAATGAATTACCTGCAGGCAGAAGGGACTATTTGTGTGAAATAGTCTCTGCCACCACTACCTCCTCTGGCATCTTGTTCCATACACCTATCCTTTGTGTGAAAATGTTACCCTTCAGATTCCTATTAAATATTTTCCCATTCATCTGAAACCTATGTCTTTTGGTCCTCGATTCACCTACTCTGCGCAAGAGACTCTGTACATCTTCCTGATCTATTCCTCTCATGATTTTATACATCTCAATAAGATCACCCTTCATCCTCCTATGCTTGAAGTAATAGAATCCCCACCTACTCAACCTCTCCCTAGAACCCAGACCCTATCACCCTGGCAACATCCTTGTAAATCTCTTCGTGATTAGAATGGGTGTCAAGGGTTATTAGGGAGAAGGCAGGAAAATGGGATTAGGAGGCAGAGATCAGCCGTGATTGAACGGCGAAGTAGACTCGATGGGCTGAATGGCATCATTTTATTCCTATAACTTGTGAACTTTCCAGTTTGACAGCATCTTTCCTATAACATGGTGCCCAGAACTGAACACAATAATCTAAATGTAGCCTCACCGACGTCATAATGGTCATATGTAAAACAGGGCTCGAAATTAGCGGTTGCCCGGGTGCCAATGGCGATCTTCTGTCCCGTCGGGCAACCTAAAATTGATGCCATTTTGCCCGGCTTGGCAAGCACCCGGGACACCTATCGTATAATTCTGAGCAGCCCCCATCTCTATCTCTCTCTATCACTCTCCGTCTACCATCCATATCCGTGTCCGAGCCGCCGGGTCTCCGCTCGCTTCTCATCTGCCGGCATGGCCGGCCGCCTTGCACATGCGCAATGCTACAGCCTGCACATCCTCCCCCTCGACTTACGCACAACCACAGCCAGCACATCAGCCTCCCCCTGCACTTGCGCACTGCCACGGCAACTGGTTGGCATCGGCCACTTTCTCCCTCCCTTTGCATTATGGGAGATCTGGCCGCCATTGCTGTCTGGTCACCGCCTCACCGCGACCGCTGAAAACCAATGCAGAATCACTCCCTGGAGTAATTCTTGCTTCTTGGTTTCCTGCTCCTCCAAAAATATTCCAAATGGAATTTAAACTGGAGTGGACCCACCACCACCAAACTCCAAACTCTGAAAAATAACAGCCTATTGCACTTTATCTGTTTATTTATTGTGTATATATATGTTCTATGGTAAAAAGACACACTGAACTTTTATCTCCTGTTCTGTATTATGTTTACACATTCCTGTTGTGCAGCAGCAAGCAAGAATTTCATTGTCCTATCTGGGACACATGACAATAAAACTCTCATGACTCTTGACTTGGACTTAAGCAAAAAAGGGTTTTGGAGAAAAAAGAGGTACCTTAAATTTAGTTTGCTCTGGTTGGGTAACTATGGTAGGGTGAAGACTATTCCATGCTTTAATTGTGCGGGGGATCTCCATGGAGCAGCCAGTATTTCTGGATAAAATAAATTGGGTGACGTTTCGGGTAGAGACCCTTCTTTAGATTTCCCCTGGTTTTAGTGTTTTTAGTTTAATTTACAGTTACAGCGTAGAAACAGGCCCTTCAGCCCACCGAGTTCACACCGTCCACCGATCATCCGTGCACTAGTTCTATCCCACACATTAGCGACGTGTCAAGAATGTTTTATTCTCTCACATTCCAGTTAGAACAATGAAATCATTACATGCAGCAGCACAACAGAATATGTAAACATAGTACTCTGTAAACAATGTTATAAACGAGAAAACAAAACAGTGTATATTTATATATGAATATATAACTATACACACAATTTATCTCCCGGGATTAATAAAGTTCTATTGTGTAATATTGTGTGTGTAGGAAGGAACTGCAGATGCTGGTTCAAACTGAAGATAGACACAAAAAGCTGGAGTAACTCAACAGGTCAGACAGAATCTCTGGACAAAAGGAAAATATTACATTTTGGGTTGGGTCTGAAAAAGGTTCCTGCACACCTTTGGAATGCGGAAGGAAACTAGAGCACCCAGAGAAAACCCATGCGATCAAAGGGAATAGGGGCAAACTCCACCCAGACAGCACCCATATTCAGGATCAATTTGGGTCTCTGGCAATTTTCGGCAGCAACTTTATGGCCATCGTACTGCCCCATAGTCTTGAACTGAATTAAAACATACAGTATCTGTAGAGGGGGATATAGCGTCACTTAGAGATTTAAGACTGAAAATGGATAGTTTCTTTTTTTAGCAAACAAAGTTATCAACGTATAATTTTTTGTGTGTTGGTAAATAAAATATAGTTGTTCAGCTGGTGGACTTGCTGCCTCACACACCAGAGATCTGTGTTCGATCCATAGAGGGGCTACAGAGAAGGTTCACCAGACTGATTCCTGGGATGTCAGGACTTTCATATGAGGAAAGACTGGATAGATTTGGCTTGCACTTGCTAGAATTTTGAAGACTGAGGGGGGATCTTATAGAAACTTACAAAATTCTTAAGGGGTTGGATAGGCTAGATGCAGGAAGATTGTTCCCGGTGTTGGGGAGGTCCAGAACAAGGGGTCACAGTCTAAGGATAAGGGGGAACTCCTTTGGACCGAGATGAGGAAAACATTTTTCACACAGAGAGTGGTGAGTCTCTGGAATTATCTGTCACAGAAGGTAGTTGAGGCCAGTTCATTGGCTATATTTAAGAGGGAGTTAGATGTGGCCCTTGTGGCTAAAGGGATCAGGGGGCATGGAGAGAATCTGACCTTTGTGTCCTGGGCCTCCTCCATGGCCAGAGTGAGTCCCACTGCAAATTTGAGGAACAGCACCTCATATATCGCTTGGGTAGTTTACACTCCAGCGGTACGAACATTGGCTTCTACAATTTCAGGTAGTCCTTGCTTTCTCCCACCTTCCCCTCCCATTCCCAGCTCTCCCACAGCCTACTGTCTCCACCTCTTCCTTTCTTTTTCCCGCCCACCCCCCCCCCCCCCCGACATCAGTCTGAAAATGAGGGAAATGGGGAAAGAGGAACAATAGATATCGATGGTACCAAGGACAAATGAATGGAAGATATGCCTATACCTCCTGTTTCTCTTTCCCTTATCTGTCTGTCTGAAGAAGGGTCTCGACCCGAAATGTCACCTATTCCGCTCTATGATCGTTGCTCTTGTCCGTCTGTCCACGCGTTCGCTCGCTCTTGGTGCCGGCGCTTCTCCCCACAGACTCCGCCACACACACACACACACACACACACACACACACACACACACACACACACACACACACACACACACACACACACACACACACACACACACACACGCACGCAAGCACGGTGTGAGGGGGGATGGAGAAGGGGGAGGTGGGTCGTTCCCTCATGTCCCGCCCCTCCAGTCGCCATGCTTCACACGCACAGCCCCGGCTCCACCCCCCTCTCTCTTCCCAGGGAGACACGGTGAACACAGGGAGGGCCGGGCTGGGGGTTGGAGCAACATTTACAAACCTCGGCCTCAGCTCACACCCGTCCGACCGGACCCCGGCATCCGCTCCCGCCGCCGGTCCTCCCCTTCCCTTCTATCCCTTCCTTCCCTTCTTCCTTCGTTCCTTCCCTCCCTCCTTCCTCTCTCTCTTTTCCCTCCTCTGCTTCCCTCCCTCCCTTCTTTCTCTTCTTCCCTCCCTCCCGCCCTTCTTTCTCTCCTCCCTCTCTCTCTTTTCCCTCCTCTCCTTCCCTTCTTTCTTTCCTTCCCTCCCTCTCTTCTTTCTCTACTTCCCTCACTTCCTTCTCTCCTTCCGCCCTTCTCTCCTTCCCTCCCACACACAAACACAAACACACACACACATAATACACAGACAACTAAGACACACACACACACACACACACACACACACACACACACACACACACACACACACACACACACACACACACACACACACACACACACACACACACACACACACACACACACACACACACACACACACACACACACACACACAAAGTTAGAATGGGGCTGACACCCAAAATGTAATGCCTGCACTGCTTTTTCGCCAATAGTTATTGGTTCTCCAGGATCTAGTTATTTTCTTTTCACTAAAACAAGTAGTATTGTAACAATGACTAGTAACTAGCTTAGATCTGTTTGGTCCATTAATCCGCAGGCACTTTTTAAGCGCACATTTTGATTACTTTCCATTCTACCATAGAAATAAAGTATATAATAGACTTTATTTGTATTTCTATGATTCTACATATCTTGGCTGGGAACCTGGGGCTCACCAAAATTGTTCCCAATTGGGCCCCGCACCTCCTAAGGCCGGCCCTGGGGGTAGGGGGTGGGATGGCTTGAGTGGGTGCAGGATTTTGTGGAGCTCCTTCCAACTGGCAATATTTTATATCTTCAAAGTTGATAAGGAGGACTAGGCAGGAATATCAAAATGATCACCTGCGGCTGAGAAAAAAAAAGATGATTTGTACATGAAGAAGCCAAAGCAAAGATACTAGAGCAGAGATGGAAGCCAGTTACGGAAATGGAGCTGAAGATTATCCATGATCCTACTACGGCTTTTTCGGAGAGTGGACTATCTTGCTCCGCTATAGGATCTATGTTTTCCAGTCTTCATGAGATGGAGAGTGTGGAGGAAAGTGGCACTGTAAGGGCACTCCACGTCTTTCACCAGCTCATTGGAACTTTTCCCAATTCCATAATGATTGTCTGAGAACTTGGCCCTCATCAGGCCTGGCGTCTCTCTGCTGTAAACGGAGTTTACCTCCTGGACGCTCAACTCATAGCTGTAAACCGCTGGCGGGACTGTGGCAGAACTCCCAGTCAAAGTAGCAAATGTGGTTGTTTACAATATGGTATCTTGGTCCACGTGGCTCGAACTTGAGGTGGCCGCAGGTTTGAAACTTCTGCCGAGGTCTCAGCGAGGCGTAGTTGGGATCTGAATCCGTCCTTAGGATCTCTCTCGATCTCTTACTCCTTCTTTCTCACCCTCTTGGCTCGGCATTCCTGGAATCAGTTGGCATGTTGCGGGGACGGCTGCATCTGTGGATCCTTCCTGTTGGGGGGGGGGGGGGGGGGTTGGGGAAACCTTGGCCCGTGGCGGCTCCTGGTCCGTTCCCTCTGCGGGTGCTGCCTAGCCCGCTGAGATCCTCCAGCACTCTGTTTTTTTTTGTTTGGTTCTGGAGTGGAAGGTGAACATGGGGGGGGGGGGGGGGGCGGATTGGGGTGGTTCAGCGGGATGGACAGCGGCTCTGGGGAGTGGGTGGCATTTCAGGTCAAGACCCTTCTGCAGACAATCACAAGTACTCTCACTGACGAGAGTTCAGTTCAGTCTGAGGAAGGGTCTTCTCTCCAGAGTCTCTGCCTGTCCCACTGAGTTACTTCAGCTTTATGTCTAACTTCAATTTCAAGAGTTAAATAAAAAACACAGAGTGCTGGTGGAACTCAGCGGGCTAGGCGGCATCTGTGGAGGGAATGGATTAGGATTTGTTTCAGGCCAGGGTTCTTTTTCAATAGAAAGGAACTGCAGATCAAAGATACTAGAGCGGATACTATTATCTTTGCTGCAGATCAGGCATGATATTCTTCCGATTTAACTTGTAAATCCGATTTTATTGTTTTCCAAATTTTCAATTTTTTGTGCCCAATTTTTTATTTGGTGGCCAATCACCGACCAGCTGTATCTAAGTCGGTTGCGTCCAATCACCGACCAGCTTCCCTTAAAATTCCCGTCCAATCAACAAATTGGTCTCCTCCCGTCCAATCAGCCGCTGTCTCCAAGGGCATTGTGTCCAATCACATAATCCGCTGGTCACTCAATGGCCAATCAGACACAGTCTCCTGGGGGCCGTTGGATCAATCACTGACCTGATTCCCTCACCGAAGCAGACGATGGCTGCAGCCAACACAAAAACAGAGAGAGAGATAGAGAGAGAGAGGGGGGGAGAGATGCAAAAAAGCAACTGTGATATATATAATACACAATAAATGATATTATAAATACACAATAAACAACTGATGATTTCTTGTACTCTTACATGGGTATGACCGCACATTAAAAAAAAATTCCCCCCCTTTCCATCCCAACCTCATCCTCATGGACCATAGAGTACCCCTAGTTCCTAAAACTTATTTCCATCACTGGTTGAAGTGCTGAGCCACCGGGAGATCAGGTTGGTTATTGTGAACTGAGTGGAGGTGTTGTGCGAAGCGATCGCCAAGCCTGCACTTGGTCTCACCGATGTTGATCATGCGCTGGATAATCCAACCAGATTTTTTCATGGAAGTGGAAAGAAATAATAGAAATTGCATTCCTTTCAACGTGTAAAAAGAGATGAAATGCATGTCATTGTGGTATAAATCATGTTTTGATTGGTGAATATGTTTAGTTTGTGACTTTATTTGAAGCAGAAATAATATGTGAATGCTTCATTGACCATAATTCCGACTTGTAACTACGCACTTCGTCCGAGCACATTATCACACATGTCACGCAAGCCGTATTAAATGACCACCTAAACTGTCACTTGGCAACCTAAAAAGCTGCCGAGGTTGCCCAGCTGGCATCAGAGGAATGAAGTTAAGTGAGTGCCCTGTAA
The DNA here is from genome assembly GCA_963514005.1 of Raja brachyura. The sequence continues at coordinate 66,549,113 of OY740784.1, forward strand.
AATAGTGATCTTCTCTTCAGGTTTTGCTGTTTATGCAGCACTAATATATCAACACGTTGCTTATTAATAGCTTTCAAAATTGTAACAGTGGGAACATTGATAACACTGATCACAGCTGCATTTATCAAAGCTTCCCTACATAGCTGAGATGTTTCAAGTCAGGCAGTGCCACACAAAGAACTTTAAAGTAAAGGACAAAACCAATATGCTCAGCATATAACCAATCTGATAAATCAACCTAATCCATCTAAATTTAGTAAGAGGCATTGTTTTCTCAACAAGATTGAAGAATTGAGGCAATGGTGTTATGCTTCCACCTATAACTATACCATCTATCCAAGAAGCAGTCACAATGCAACATTACTCTAGAAGTGAATTATTGCCTGTTGGACCTATTTATAGCGTCTGGTTCAATGGTCTCAACTGCCACTTAATTCCACCATTAATCTTGCTGGAAAAAGTTGTTCGATCCAAGCTAACTGTTACTACATCCTTTTTAGATAAAAATGCTGGAGAAACTCAGCGGGTGCGGCAGCATCTAAGGAGCGAAGGAAATAGGCAACGTTTCGGGCCAAAACCCTTCTTCAGACTGATGTCCAAAACATTGCCTATTTCCTTTGCTCCATAGATGCTGCCGCACCCGCTGAGTTTCTCCAGCATTTTTGTCTACCTTCGATTTTCCAGCATCTGCAGTTCCTTCTTGAACACTACATCCTTTTTAATGGCTAAGTCATGGAAAGCATTTTCTGTTACTCCACTTTGTGTGCAAGTGGTATCATTTGTAGATTAAGTAATATCTAATTCGTAGAATACAAATTAAAAATAAATTTCAGGAATGTTGAATGTTGACACAGCCAAATGACGGCATTGAAATTGTCAATATTTGTGGTCATTTCCCAAAATTCGCTGCAGTAGCAGCAAACGGCTGGTCATTTTTACTCAATTCCAGAAGAATAGATTTGCAGAGCGGTTATCATTGAACGTAAATGTAAATCACAGTTTTTAATTAAAGATTCTTTTTCGGCACTGGGCCTGTCCTCGCTGGTTTAGAAGAATGAGGGGGGACCTCATTGAACATACAGAATGTTGAAAGGCTTGGATAGAGTGGATGTAGAGAGGATGCTTCCACTAGTGGGAGTGTTTAGGACAAGAGGTCTTAGCCTCAGAATTAAAGGACATTCTTTTAGGAAGTAGATGACATTTCTTTTGTCAAAGTGTGGTGAATTTGTGGAATTCTTTGCCACACAAGGCTGTGGAGGCCACATCAGTGGATATTTTAAAGAAGGAAGGAAGAGGATATTTTTAAGGAGGAAGAGATAGATCAGCCATGATTGAATCGTGGAGTAGACTTGATGGGACGGATGGCCTAATTTTACTCCTATCACATGATCTTATGACCTAATGATAATATGATTTATAGTGCAATACTGTACTGATCTTGCCTACAAAGACCAAAGGAGAAAGCACAACAGTTTGGGAAAACAATGCATCAGGATTCAGGAAGAACTGCACAGGAATAATGGAATTTTTCAGCATGTTATTTTACGTTTCTTTGTATCTGGCAGTGTCCCCATGATTCTCAGCTGCATCTTTTCTGCCTTGAAACAAGTGCTGAGAAATGCCACCTGTTAAAAAATAAATGCAGAGAAGCCAGATTGATAGACAAAAAGAAGGCCTTTTGACACATTTTTCTATGAATTACAGAACTTCTCAATTAAACCGTTTCTGTGAATTGATTCAATTTTCTAGCAAACAACTCCTTCCTTTCATGGCATTGCAGTGTATTTTTTGAAAATTTGTATGGAAGAATAATGATTAATAGTAAGATTAAACAAGAACTTACCTGGTCAAAGTTTGATCTTTATTTTATGAGGAGTTACAATGAGGGATTACTTGAAGAAGCCCCGCCAGGCGCATGCACGTCATATTTCAAAGCAGGGGCGTGAAAAACACAGAAACCGATAGCTGAAGTAAGATAGTAAGGCTTACAGAAGACTAGAACTACCAGATGATCCTTTCGATTATGAGGGCCGGGAGCGTTGGGCACGTAATCCCTCATCGTAACTCCTCATAAAATAAAGATCAAACTTCGAACAAGTAAGTTCTCATTTAATCTTACTATTTTACTTCGGAGTCACGTGAGTGACTACGTGAAGATTTCAAAGCTCTGTGGTTTTCATGCCGCAGATTCACTCCATATGACACACTACTTCAGTTGACACAGTAGTGAATACATAGTATATTTAACATTGCTTCAAATTATTCAATAACTATTTTAATAATAATAATAATAATAACAAAGGAAAGTAATAACCACTCTATTCCAGGGGAAAATTACAACAAATGATATGAAACAAATGATATGAAACAAAGCAAACAAATTGAACAGAACCCAACAGAGCATGTGCAAATCCTGGCACTGTGGCAACAGGTTTATCATAAAATCCAGAAAAAGTTACTTTTTTAGACCATCCTGTGGCCTCTAGAATTTGGTCGAGTGGCACGTCCTGCGCCTTCGCCGCGGACGTTGATGCCGCCCTGGTAGAGTGAGATTTAAACACATGAGTATCCACTCCCGCTAAATACAGAACCTTTTTTAACCATCTAGAAATAGTTTGTACTGTCACTTTTTGATATGGGTTTTTGTGGGTATTGAGCATTGCTGTCTCACAAGCTCGGAGACTCTTAAGGGCCTGTCCCACCAGCATGCAACTCTAGGCGATGAACGCGATCAAACCGGCAGCGGGGGCCGCGCGGAGGTCGGGTGATCCCCTGTACAGGGCCGTTCCCACCAGCATGCGCATGCATGCGGCAAGCGCAACTAAATCGGCAGCGAGGGCCGCGCGGAGGTTGGGTGAGTGGCGCAACGCGGCGCAAAGCGAGGCGAACTTGAAGCAAATCCAAGGTAAGTTCGCCAGGACTTAGAGGGGTACACAGAGAGGGGCACCGAGACACACACACATACAGGGCCTCGGAGCCACACACATAGAGGGTCACGGAGGCACTTACAAATAAGTTCACGGAGGCACGATGTCCGGGCGGTGTGTAAATGTCGAGGCGACTGCGAGCCGACAAGCCGTTGCCACGCGGGATTTTTAGACATAGTCGGTTTTACTGAGCCCCGCGCGGTCTCGGGACGAACTCGGGACGAACTCCGCACAATTCCGCACGGCTCCGGCGATCAATGTGGGACCGGCCCCGCGACGCTGGACGGCTCAAGCGACCACGTTAGGTCGCGCTAATCGCGTAGAGTTGCATGCTGGTGGGACAGGCCCTTTAGTTACTTCAATATATTGAGTCAGATGCTTAACCACACACAATGTTTGGTCCACAGGGAATGCTTTAAAGATTACCTTGGTTCCAGCCTTTCCTGGCCTGCTTTGCTTGCTTAGATCATAGACATAAAAAGTAATTGTAACTACAGACAACTGCATGCAATCTAACCGTAACATTTGTAATGTTTGTACTCGTTGTGCTGATACTAATGTCATGAGCATAACCACTTTAAATTTTAACTTCTGAAAAGACAGACGTAATTGGAGCCCACTGCCGACGCAATGTGAGAACTAAACTGACATCCCAGATTTCTGTATATCTGGGTTTGGTAGGATTTTTATTAAAAATTCCTCTCATAAATTGGGATATTAACGGATGAGACCTGATAGATTGTCGTTCTGAAAATTGTCCTAAATAGGAGGACAAAGCACTCCAAGCACTATTAATGGCACTATAGCTCAGGTGCTGATGAAAATGCAACATAGCAAGGAACTCCAATACATCCAATATGTTTGCTGTATGATAAGATATATCTGACTGTATACAAACAATTTCCCATTTCTTTATATGAGACATATATTGTTTCTTAGTGCTATCTCTCCAAGCTGCAGTTATGACATCCATGGTCCTATCCGACAGTCCAAGCCCTTGTAATGGTCTGGTCAGAACCTGCTGATTAACAATTAATACGATCATGTAATGGTTGATTTTCTCCTGTTACTGGATGTAGCAACAAATTACTGCAGCTGGGGATTGTCGTGAATGGCTGAGTCATCATTCTGAGCACCAATGGGAACAATGGCTGTGTAGGCCAGTTTGGAACCACCAAACCGCCTGTGGCAGAGTCTTGCTCTATTTTGGTGAGACATTGCCTAATCAGGCAAAATGGGGGAAAAGCATAGAAGACGATACTTCCCCAATGTAGTGAGAATGCATCCACCACTACTGCTCCTGGGTCTGGCTCCCATGAGACATATTTAGCCCACTGGAGATTTAATCTGGATGCAAACAGATCAATATTTGGTAACCCATACTGACATACAATCTTTTTGAAACTTCTGGATTTAACATCCATTCTGTATTGTCATTGAACTTTGGAGATACACCAGTGCCACATGAGGTTGACCAGATTATCACGATACTGATCTTACTCCCCCCATGTGATTGATATATGCCACAGCTGTTGTATTGTCTACTTGGAATTGAACATGTAAGTCATTCATTGTAGAACAATAAGCTATCAATCCATAAAACGCCCCCAATAACTCCAAATAATTGATACCATGTGTTTGCAGAATTAAATCGTCTTGGACTGTCCATCAACCACCACAACTGGCGGCACTGTCCGTAGCTCCCCATCCGAGAGCCCTCACATCAGTTTGTAATACCACTGAAGGTCGCTGAACCAAAATATTTTCTAGTAGCTTGTGCAACATTGAGAATCCACCATTGCAATTCGACTAAAGCTTTAGTTGGTAACTTCATGGACCTATCAAAATGACCTGCACGCTTTTGTTTTAGTGCTTGTTCTCTGGCCCTTTGCAGACATTAATAGTGCAGAGGTCCAAACTCGACAGCAGGATGCTGCTACCATTTTACCAATAACCGTAGCTACTTCTCAGATGGAGGGATAAGGTTTCTCAGTGAGACAAGTACAGGCATTTGTAACATCCCCAACCTTATCTGTTGGCAAAGTTACTGACATATCAACTGAATTAAGGACAAACCCCAAATAATCAATTGTTTGGGATGGCTGTAACTTAGATTTTGTTGGATGGACAGAAACCCTAGCCTTTCAAATCGGCTTATGGTTGCTGAAACCAGTTCTTCAGCTGTCTCCTGAGTGGCATTTACAAATAACATATCCTCTAGATAAGCCATCACAATGTGATTCTGAGCCCTCAGTAACACCAGTGCTAGTTTCAATAATTTTGTGAACAGCCTGAGCGCTGAAGTTAACCCATTAGGTAATTCTTTAAATTGCCTCAGCTGACCCATCCAATTAATTTGAAGTACCTGCGATAATGATGAATTGGTACTGAATAATAAGCATATGTTTTAGGTCTATAGTAGTCATATAGCAGCCTTGTGATAACAACTGCTTTACAGTGTTGAAGGTGTCCTTTTTTAAATGCCTATACTGAACATATGAATTTAACTTTGTGAGGTCCAGAATGACTCTGCAAACCCCATCTTTCTTCGGTTTGGGAATATATTGGACACAAATTGTTGAGGATAATTCACTGTTCTTTGAACTATCCCTCTCTGGATAAATCTTTAATTTATTTTTCTACCTGATGAGTTTCTGGTGCAGCAAACACCAAGACTCTATTAGGCCTATTCTGTACAGGTGGATCAACTCCTGCCATAAATTCTATTGTAGAGCCTGACACAGTATCTAGTATAACCGATCAGATATTATGCAGCATCATTCATTATAAAACAATGGTAATCTACCCCCAACTGGAGGTTGTTCCCCAGAAGTTCTATCTGTGATGGAATTAAGTTTCTGTACCTCCGTAAATGAACTAGAAGATCTCCTTCTCCCAATATAGGGGTTGATGTGGGCTGTATTGGGTATAATACTTTGTACCCATCTCCCTGCATCTGCTGGTCCCTGTCCCAGAATCAAACCCCCTTCGTATTCAACCTGCTTGTTTTCTCAGAGCAGGGATGAGAAGTTTTAAAAGGCAAATATCCTTAAATTGTTTTCGCAGATTTTCACCAATAATCGCCTGGATATTGTTTGCCCTGCATAGTCCTGCATTTTTTGGGTATAATGTTGGCCAAATTATATGTGGCAATTTTCCACATACAATTAGGTTCGAAATAGGCATTGCAGAATAACGCAAGCATGTCCTTATGAGTTTTGGACATTATCGACCCTTGTATGTCTTTCCCAAATGCAGTGATGCCAACAGCTGGAGGACACGCTGGAAACACATTTCCTGTCCTCGCATCGTTACACTCATGGGTGCCCAAATTGCTGAGTTTATTGTTGGCACCCTAAGCGAGGCACAATAAACGGGTGTTTTATATATATTTTTCAGCTGTTTCAGTCATAACAGTTTCTTGGAGCTGGTGAGAAACCAAATAATAAATGTTGACAGCCAGGTTCTCATCCATAGCCTCACCAGCCCATTCCGATATAGCAAAACTTGATGCTACATCGGGAACCGAGTGTGGCTCTTGTGCTCTGGTGTATATACATAAGTAGGGACACCAGCTTCTGGGTCAGTCTCCTCCTGCCCTGGTACTCCCGAGTCTTGCTCTAGGGAGACCTCATCCAGACCTAAACAAGGCACTGGAGAGTCAGATTCCCATTTTTAACAGGCACCATACTCAGTGTATGGAACTCCTTCGGAGGCTGCCAGGGAAGCTCTCGGTCTTTGGACCCTTGACTGAGTAAAGTTTGGAGCATTTTCTCTATTTCCAGTCTCCCTCACATTCTTGTCCTGTCTTGGAGGGGAGTTACTTTATTTTACATTTTCTTGTGTATTTGTGTGCATAAAACTAAGAAAACTGCATCTGGTAACACATACTCAGAGAAGACCTTGTATGTGCTTTACTATCGTTGTGGCCTCAGTGCCCTGCGACACTAGAGCAGCTGGAGGGTTATTAACTACAGAAATAACGGCCACCGGTATCGAAACCGGCACCGCACTTATCTATTTTCCCGATCGCTGCAATGGGACCGCAATGCTGCGTGACCCACGCTTGCTCCTCCTGCTGTACCACAGGCTCCTGCTGACTTGCAAGCCAGCCTTACGGAGCTTAAATCTCGCTGGAAAGTGTTTTTAAAACACTTACCTGTGAGGTTTTCTACTTACCGCTGGTGGAGCTGTGCACTCCAGACCGTTCAATGCGACATGCGTTGACTTAATGATGTGCATGCACCTGGTGGGGCTTCTTCACATAGTCACTCACGTGACTCCAAAGTAAAATTTGATTTATGAAACTTGAATTCCCAAAGCCAATTGAGGTCATGATAAAAATTGGGCTTGTTAATTCAGCACTATTGGGAATCTTTGATTGGGAAGCCCCTCATTAAGAGTACAAACCATTGACAGTTTCACAAAAGGAATTGAGAATTGGGACATAACCTTATACAGGAAATGGTCCAATCCTTAAAATTCCTACTGGGGTTACAATTTTGAAGCCCATTGCATAAATGACTTTGACCGTGACTCATTGTATAGGTATTTGTAAAATAAAATGTAAAAAGTGTGGATTATAAACAGGGGAACTTAATTCATCATGGTGGCTTAAATCAGAACGTTATCGAGGATCCACACATGGCCGGGATCATTGTTGGAGGTTAATATTCTCCTTTGATGGCCAACCACGCACTTAGTTCAATGAAAAAGTAAAAGGATTTATAACTGATTTATAACTGCCATATAAGGAAGTAGAGAGACAGAGAAGGACTTGAAAACTGGGTCTTTCACATCACAAAAACTCAGATTATGGGGTAGATGAAACAAAAGTGTTAAAACCAATTAAAACATAGAGTTGTAAATGTCATTGAATGCAGTGGAATGGAACAGAACCTTTTGTGAAGGTAAGACGTTTTGACAAAATAGAGAAACTCCTTCACAAAGAGTTGAGGCATGGTGAAACTCAGTTCTGGGATCAGTGGTCAAGCATAACTTTATTAATATTCAACCTAATTTGGATTGGTAGAAGAAAGATAAAGGAATATGGAAACATCAGACAACTGGAGGGATAATAAATGACATAGACGGCTCATCTTCAGCAACTCCTCTGTCTATCTGTGTTGGAGATGGAATTAATTCTTTACACAGAGAGTGGAGAGTGGTGAGTCTCTGGAATTCTCTGCCACAGAAGGTAGTTGAGGCCAGTTCATTGGCTATATTTAAGAGGGCGTTAGATGTGGCACTTGTGGCTAAAGGGATCAGGGGGTATGGAGAGAAGGCAGGTACGGGATACTGAGTTGGATGATCAGCCATGATCACATTGAATGGCGGTGCAGGCTCGAAGGGCCGAATGGCCTACTCCTGCACCTATTTTCTATGTTTCTATGTTTAATGTATATTCATGAATATTGTATATAAAATGATGAGAGGCATAGATAAGGTAGTCAGTCAGAACCTTTTTCCCAGGTTGAAAATGTCTAACACCTTAGGCATAGCTATAATGTGAGAGGAGAAAGTTTGCTGAATATGTGTGGGCAAGTTTTTTTTACACAGAGGGGTGAGTGCCCAGAACACACTTCCAGGGGTGGTGGTGGAGGCTTAAGAGGCTTTTGGATAGGTACATGAATGGAGAGACATGAATCATGTGCAGGCAGATGACATCAGTTAAATTGGCATCATGTGCAGCATAAACATTGTTCCTGTGCTTAACTGTTGTTCTATGTTGTCCTATGTTCAATGTAATGTCACTTCACGCAGTAGTGGTGAAATCTCTTTATTAAAATTGTAACTACATTACAACTGAATATACTTCTGACCATTGTGAGAGTCTGAAGGCCTCTGTTGAGTCATCATCTGTCCATTTCCCTTCATAGATGCTGTGTGACTCACTAAATTCCTTCATCAGTTTGTTTTTGCTCTGGATCCCAACATCTGCCATTCCTTATGTCTATACTTGTGTCTGAAGTGCCATTTTGGTGACTAAAATTATCATGGCTTGGTTGCTATTACATTTAACCAACTTGTCGTGCAATGGCTGAGTCCCCCATTTGTTGAGAAAATAACATTGTTGCAACAAACAATGAGTCAAAGCCACAATATTCCAGTGAGCCAATAACATGCTCAACATAGCTAACTATTGACACAAGCACTATTAATTTAAGGCAGCAACTGACAAACAAGTTGTCAGTGACACAGGCCTGGTGGTGTCACCTATGATTTTACCTATGATTTAAAAGAAACATTATAATTTTAATCACTAACATATTTCCTATCTTTTGATTTCAATTTCAGAAATGCCACAGTGCTGAATTCAAAGATAATCTCTGTTATTGTAAAGCCTTCGCCAAAATCGTTATCCAACCCTTTGGAAATTGAATTTTCTCATCTATACAATGTAAGTTGAGCATTCAAGTCATGTACACTGCAATCGAATTGTATGAAACACCACATTTCAGATGAGGTTTATTTGGTTCTGCTCCATAGCTGTATATTTTATTCACAATTAAAAACTGTTGCACTGACACAGAAATGAAAATATTGTTCCCTCATCAATGCAATCACTGTTGAAGAATGGCTTTTGATTAATTGTTAAGAGCTTGAGCTGACAACTGTCACCTTCAGTGTGGAAATGGCAGAAATTATCTCCTAATTAAGAAACTGAGGAATTTTGCAATATTGCAGTCAAACAAATGCTTTGCTTTCTGAATTTTAGTATCAATTACCATTTAAACTTCTCTAGTTCACAAAGGGTGATGTGTCAAGTCAGCCAAGCCAAGGTTATTGTCATGTGCACAGATATGTGAGATACAGGTAAGATTATATCTACTTAAAGAAGATTCACAGGCACAGAAGATTTAGGCGAGCACATAAAAACAAAATATACATAAATTCTACATGACAGCAAAAAGCAATAGACTGCACAATGAAATAAGACATTATGCAAAACAAGCCCTTGGTCGTTCAAGAAGTGGTGCCGTGCCCAAACTAATTTAAGAACTGAATAGCTGAAGGAAAATAGCTGTTCCTGAATCTGGTGGAGTGGGACTTAAAGATTCCATATCTTCTTCCCCACAGTAGCACAGCCCGGATGGTGGGGTTCCTTGATAATTGCTACCTTCTTGAGACAGTGCCTCATGTAAATGCTTCTGATGGAGGGGAGAGCTGTGCCCGCAATGGACAAGGCTGAGACCACCACTCTCTGCAGCCTCTTGTATTCCTGTGCATTGGAGCTATGGTGCCGGGCTGCGATACGCCCAGTCAGAATGTTTCTACAGTACATCTCTAGAGGGTTGTTGGAGTATTTGATGACGTGCCAATTCTCCTTAAATTTCCAAGAAAGTAGCGACACTGCCACACCTTCTTTATGATTACATGAATGGGCATGTCTTTTAACTAGATCCCCTTTCTTTATTGTAACAATGAAATCTCCTGGATGACATTTATTATGTTTTTTTTCCAGTAATGTAAATTACTGAAATTTCTGAGTCAGGTAAATTTCCTCAATTTGATCTCCTATTGGTTTAGCAGATTGCATTGTGAATTCTGTTCATATATTTGAACTGGATATAATCAACATTGCCATGCATGAAGGAGGTCTTAAATTAAACAGCTTTATGATTGATTTAAACATTTTGTTTTATCGTGCTTTTGAACTATTTTTTATGTTTCACATCATTCCACACCTCAAAGGCAAATTCATCAGTCAACATGTTAGATACATTTCTTTAAAGATAAATGAGGATTATAGTTCTGCGGCCAGACGGTGTTCCAGAGACCTGGCAACATGTCGTGGTTTTGTAGATTTATTTTCGATACTTTTATCAAACTAACTTAATAAGTTAAGAATAAAATGTTGCTGTCAAACGCTGCGAGCTTGAAGCTCTTGCACTCTGATGAAAACTCAACTGCTACAATAATATCCACTGGGCAAATGTGAGCTGATGCCCTTTTAGCCTTTGGTGTACAGTCTCACAAGAACATGGCTCACCTTTTACTGGCATCTGAAGTGAGCAAGAACCTATTCAGTTGTTAAAAACTGATGAAATGCCATAACTAGTAATCCATTGAGGGTTTATCTGCCTATAGTAACCTTCACTGGAACAAATTCCCAATTGTCTTCAGAATATTTAGGGTTTGTTGATGGTAGATTCACTTAGAAAGTGGTCAGTTGAGGGGCAATGCATCTGATCTAAGAGTTCTTAGTTTCTTGCTGATTGACATGAGTGACAACAGTATCTGACCACGTCATTTGACCTCTTCCTTCATTCTCTTTCTTATAGTGCTGTAGAGCAAAGCATTTATATCCACAATAGAATTATGCAAAACGTAATCTGGTGATGTGCATAGACTGTGTTAGAAAAATATTAATTTACCTGACTGCAACTTAGATATAGGCAGCATAATTGTATTCCTTTGGTTTATTTATGTTTCATTCGCAAGAAGAAGATTGTAAAATGTTCAATTTGTACCCTAGTAGAATCAGCTGTATTTTAAGTGTACACACAAAATGCTGGCGTAACTCAATGGGACAGGCAGCATCTCTGGAGAGACGATTTGTGTGAAATTTCAGGTCGAGACCCTTCTTCAGACCCAAAATGTCACCCATTCTTTCTCTCCAGAGATGCTGCGTGTCCTGCTGAGTTACTTCAGCATTTTGTGTCTTCCCTCGATCTAAACCAGCATCTGCAGTTTTTTTTCCACACATTTATTTTTAATGTGTTTATTTTGTTTTACAGGGCACCACAAACCAGTCATGCATTGCATGGGATGAGACAGACACGTAAGTATTGAAATATATTAAATCCAGTCTCTGATTTAATAACAGTCCCAATTAGAAAGGTATTGTGTTGGATGCTGTCTGTGGTGAGGTTGAAATCCAAAATTGATTAACACTCCAAAATATGTTTTCTTGCTTCATTGTCAGGGATTTTATTAAAATTTTAATGAAATTATTAACATTCAATGCCAGATTTTGTTTTCTATTTTAGCCATTCACTGCACCTGTCTTTTGGCAGTAATTGGTGCCCTGGGAAAGGTATACCTTATCTAAATTATTTTTTTGAATAATCATCACTGTTATGGACAACATTTTGACCATCACTAATTGCTGTTAAGGGGTTGTAATTCGCTGTCATTTTGAATTGTAATTGTAATCTATCTAATGAATGTACTCTGACTATGCAGTTACGTAGGGAGTTCAGTATAGATGAACTGCAATATATTACCATGTTGGGATGGTGTACAGCTTAGAGGTGAACATGCTGGAGGTGTTCCCATGCAATTCTAGACCTTCTTGGTGGTAGAGTTATCCACTTTGGGAATTTCTGTTGTATGATCTAGGAGAGAAACTGCAGTTCATTTTTGAATGATATTCACTGAAGTCCCAATGCATTGGTGTTGGAGAAATGATTGTTTAATGATGATGAATGGGGTTCCAGTCAAACTGGCTGCTTTGTCTTGCAAGGTATAAAGCTTCTTGGAGCTGTTGACATCCAGACAACTGGATAGTACTCCACAATGCTCCTAAATTGCAGTTGGTGGACATTTATGGACTATTAAGACTTTTTTCCAATCAAAGTATCTTGTCTCTTCTTTGTTCTTGTCACCATAGTATATATGTGCTGGTCCAGATAAATTTCTGATCAGAGATGACCTCCCCCCCCCCTCCCCCCCCCCCCTCCCCCCCAGATCAATGGTAGATACATATTCATAAAAACACCATTGTGTGTCAGTGATAGATGGTTAGTATCTGTAATGCCAAAAAAGGTAATTGTCCAGCATTTTAATGCTTGTCAATTCTCACCCTATGCCTGAAAGTTATCTTGTTAGATCCAAACATGGACTGCTTCATTTATTGAGGAAGTCCAAGTGGAATTGTTAGAGTTGGGTCTAGGATATTATCTTTGGAGGAACACTGCAGATGGGATAATTGATATGCACATGGGATAACAGACGTAGCCACCTTCCTTTGTGTGCCCTTAGACTCCAACCACTAAAGTGTTTCCCTTTTGGTCCCCATTAATTAATATTAACAGCATTCACTCTTGCCTTATCTGTTGAATTCAGCTGTTTAATATTTGGACTAGAATGGTACTGGCAAAATCCAAACTTGACATTAGTGAGGAAGTTATTGGTGCATGAGTACTGCTTGCTACCACTGTCGATGAACAAGGAAGTTATTGGCAAATGTTTGCCACCACTATCGATGTGGCTTCCCTCACCTTGCTAATGCTTGAGAGTAGATTAAATAGTCAGTGATTAGTCAGTTGGATTTGTCCTTGCAACATAAATGGGCAATTTATCCCAATGGTGCATAGATTCCAGTATTGTAATTTACATGAACATTTCTGCTGTAGAGACAACTAGTTTTAGAACTGATGTCGCCGATACAACAACCATGATGTTGTCTGGTCCATTGCATTTTTTTAATACAGCTTTTTTTAATATCACACGCAATGATTCAGAGTGATTGAAGGCATGCTTCTGTGCTATTAGGGCTCTCAGGAGGAAGCTGAGATAGGTCATCTCGCCAGCATTTCTGGCTGAAAGTAGTTCTGGGTTTTTTTTTTAGCACCCTCACGGTGGCCCCATCATTGTTGAGGATTGAAGTGTTCTTGGAACAACCCATTAACCATTTGATTGTGCACCAGGGATGTTTCCAAATGTCAATTTTTCCCTTGTTAGCCTCGATGGATGTCCATTCATCACAAGGCACAACAAAAGCAGGCACAATTATACCCTCAATCGCATGGTCACACTTGAGAATTCTTGCTTGGCATGCAATGCTGTGACTAATTACAACCCCAGATGCTGCCTGTGAGATCAGCACTTACGAGCTATGGAACTTGAAATGCTTCTGGTGCGAATAGCTCAGTCCCATAGAAGGACGTACATTCAGACACATCGGGCACTTTTCTCATTTCGCGTTGTATTTTTATGAAAAGGATTGTGCTTTGATATTGTCAATCCACTGTGTGATTATGTTATTCTTAAGCAAAGAGAAAAAGAACAAAAATTGTGATTGACATTTTGAGAATTTAATGTGTCCAGTGCTTCCCAGTCGTGTTTATTAACATTGATTTTTTGTGTTATTACTCATACATAATACGCAGACGAAGAAGCACAGATGCTAGACGATTGTAATGGTCAAGGCTCATCACCCTCTATTGCTCACTCATTGTAGCCTCTGTCATCTTTACTGGTGATGGGTGAGCTGGCCTAAGTTCAGTAGTATGACTCAGCCAATGATTTTATCTATCTTCAAAACTGAAATGCACAATTCCCTGTGAATGTGAGTGTAGATAGATGAAGCCGTAAAGTTGAGATTAGACAAACCAATGTCTATCAATTTAAGGGAAATGCGTTGAACCATAAATTTCTTTGCTTTGGCTAAAACATTGCTTGCAAAAATTAAAGTCTGAAATTGCGTCCATTTGAAACGCTAATGGAGCTAATAGATCTGGGTTAATGAACTCTGAAGACCTGGCAGTAGATATTCAATTTGCTTTCAAATCCAATTCAAGAGACAAAGAAAAAGGACTATTTTTTTTTTACTGCAGATTAGCATGTCTTTCCGAATTCCTTTGTTTATTTTAATCCTTTTTATTTTTCTCTTTCTTTCCAACGACCCAGTAAATGAGCTGCAGGAATTTCACCCTGGCATTTCTTATTCACGGATGAGTTGTGCTATTTGATCTTGAACGGTACTGTTTTGAACAGACCCACCATCCATATGTACCCTTCATGGGAGAAATCAGGGACATTTTATTCCAGATTATCTTTTCCAATTTTAAACAGCTGCCGAGCTATTTAAGAAGAAAACTCATGTGAAGCAATAATAAATTTCAGAGGCGGTCATTACTGTTCTTTCACAAGCCATTAATTTTCAAAATTCTATTACGACTAGGTGTCTGAGCTACTGGCAAACAGCACAGAGGGCAGTAATATACACATACAAAAAATATATATTTAATAAAAACAGAAAATACTGGAAACTCTCAACAGGTCAGGCAACATCTTTGTGAAGGAAAACAAAGTTTAATTTTCAGGTCAAAGGTGTAATACTTGCTTGACAAGCCCCTAATGTGCTGGTGGTTGGTAGTATTGGGGGTTGGGGGAGAGGTGGGTGTTAGGATATGAAGCTGATGGGAATAAAAATTGATTTATATAAATGGTGCTTGATGGTGGATGTTGACTGTGGGCCAAATGGCTTGTTTCTTGGTGAGTGCTATGCTATTGTCTTCATTAGCAGAGGAAGGGAGGAAACAAGTTAGTTTAAAGTTGTATAGTGGGTGTGGGAGAAATGGATGGGACAGCAGATATCACTGTGCGTGATCATTTTATTCATTTTATAGAATTTTTAAAATATAAAATAAAATATTTTTATGTATTTTATATAATGAACTAAAATTAATTAAAAGTACCATCTGATTTGTACATTAATGAGGGTAGTTAGACAGAAAGTGTAAAATGCAGATCAATGATATTGTTGAACCTGAAATTCCCAGCAGATCAGACAGAACCCGCAGAGAAAGATAAATTGAGATCATTTTATGGATTGGTAGCAATGCTACGAAAAAATAAAGCAAGTTATCCAAAAGTGTTGAATGCTGTGTTGAGTCCTTAAGTCTCCAATGTGTGCAAACATACGACGAGGTGCAGTTTATCTCGGTTACTTTGGCCCTCACTGGAATAGTGCAGAAGGCTACAGACTCTCTAATTGCATCCATGAAACTTCCGATGTCCTCTGAAACTCTGCCAGTTTCTAGCTTCCTGTTCCTAATGAGCTCATCATCTCATCAAAATGAGCTCATCAGCTCATCAAAATTGTGGCGGAGGGGAACATATATGGGTTAAGTTACACCTGTCCTTTAATGGGATGCGTGAATCAGACCTTGCCTTAAGACTCCCCCAGTTCTTTCTCTGTACATCAATAACTGTTTTGGTTCTGCATTTATAAAGAATGCAAACATTTCATTAACTTTGCTTGAAATTTCCACACTTTTAATTTTCCTCGTACCTGCTGTAAAAATTAGGGTTTCAACCGCTTTGAAAGAAACATGATTGTGTGTGCATGAAAATGAATTTAATTATCAAAAACTGTAAATTATTCTCAAATATAAAAGTGCTTGACATTCAGTGTGCATCTGGCAACAGAAGATTGATAGCTTTTAATTCAATTGATGATAAGTCACCTTGGTGGTTTTCAGCATTATTGTCAATTCAGTATTATTAAAGCTGCTAATGTTCTCCAGTTCTGGTATTGTGCAATCTATCCATTTTTTTTACAGTTTCTGAATCTCATTATTTTCTGTGAAAATCATTATGGAAAGAGGATTATGTGTGAATACTGAAACCTCAATGCTGCACAACCCTTTACCTTAGAGGACTGTGCGATGTTGCTCTCAGTGTCCATATTACTAATCATTAAGTCTATGAACCAGTTTTGAATAAGTGAGTTCGGTATTCTGACTGTGCATGCCCAGGGCAAAGGTCACTGTGCATAAACAGTGCTGGAAAGCAGTGGAGCTGTGTACATATACATCTTCATTTCTTCACTTTTTTCCGAGTTTGACTCTTCTGGGTAAGAAAATACTGCTTTCATACTGTGAATTAGTTGTATTTATTGTTACTTTGTTAAAAGGTAAGATTATTTTGTTTTTATTGCTTTATGCTTTGGTGAGTTAGCGAAATCGTGCTCGTTCGTGGTCGGCCCGGATCTCCGGCACTGCGGGCGCTGCTAGGCCATCCCCATCCCCTCACAGCGCTTTGTGTGGATCCCCATTGATGGCTGGTGCTCGGCTTTTGCCGGCGCTGCGTGTTTGGGCGGCGACTGCTGGCCATCCCTGGCCCATTGGGGAGCGGGTTCCTCGGGAGTTGGAGCGGGCGTTGCTGGAGTTGGAGCTTCTCCTCCGCGCTGGCTGTGGTCCTGGGGCCGCTGGTGTCATCGGTCCGGGGCTGTCGGTTGGCCCAGCGGATTTGAGCTGGGGTTGGAGCTTCTTCTAGCCGCTGGCTGTGGGCCTCGGGCCGTTGTTGTAGTGGGTCTGGGGCTGTCGGTTGGACTGACAGGACAGGTGGATTTGAGCTGGGGTTGGCGCTTCTTCTTTCTAGTTTTCTAAACCAACATGTAGAGGAACCAACCAGAGAGCAGGCTATTCTAGACTGGGTATTAAGTAATGAAGAAGGGTTAGTTAGCAGTCTCGTTGTGCATGGCGCTTTGGGCAAGATTGACCATAATATGGTTAAGTTCTTCATTAGGATGGAGAGTGACATTGTTAATTCAGAAACAAGGGTTCAGAACTTAAAGAAAGATAACTTTGAGGGTATGAGATGTGAATTGGCCAAGATAGACTGGCAAGTGATTCCTAAAGGGTTGACGGTGGATATGAAATGAAAGGCATTCAAAGACTGCATGGATGAACTACAACAAATGTTCATCCCAGTTTGGCAAAATAATAAATCAGGGAAGGTAGTGCATCCGTGGAATTCAAGGGAAATCAGGGATAGTATCAAAACAAAAGATGAAGCATACAAATTAGCCAGAAAAAGCAGACTACCAGAGGACTGTGAGAAATTCAGTTCAGCAGAGGAAGACAAAGGGCTTAATTAGGAAAGGGAAAACATATTATGAAAGAAACATAAAAACATGGCAGGGAACATAAAAACTGACTGCAAAAGTTTTTATAGATATGTGAAGAGAAAAAGATTAGTTAAAACAAATGTAGGTCCCTTGCAGTCAGAAACTGGTGAATTGATCATGGGGAACAAGGATGGCAGACCAATTAAATAACTACTTTGGTTCTGTGTTCACTACGGAAGACATAGATAATCTGCCGGAAATAGCAGGGACTGGGGGTCAAATGAGATGGAGGAACTGAGTGAAATCCATGTTAGCCAGGAAGTGGTGTTAGGTAAATTGAATGGACTAAAGGCCGATAAATCCCCAGGGTCAGATAGGCTGCATCCCAGAGTACTTAAGGAAGTAGCCCCAGAAATAGTGGATGCATTAGTGATAATTTTTCAAAACTCTTTAGATTCTGGAGTAGTTCCCAAGGATTGAAGGGTAGCTAATGTAACCCCACTTTTTAAAAAGGGAGGGAGAGAGAAAACGGGGAATTACAGACCAGTTAGTCTAACATCGGTAGTGGGGAAAATGCTACAGTTATTAAAGATGGGATAACAGCACATTTGGAAAGTGGTGAAATCATAGGACAAAGTCAGCATGGATTTATGAAAGGTAAATCATGTCTGACTAATCTTATAGATTTTTTCGAGAATGTAACTAGTAGAGTGGATATGGGAGAACCAGTGGATGTGTTATATCTGGACTTTCAGAAGGCTTTCAACAAGGTCCCACATAAGAGATTGGTATGCAAACTTAAAGCACCTGGTGTTGGGGGTTCAGTATTGATGTGGATAGAGAACTGGCTGGCAGACAGGAAGCAAAGAGTAGGAGTAAATGGATCGTTTTCAGAATGGCAGACAGTGACTAGTGGGGTACCGCATGGCTCAGTGCTGGGAATCCAGCTATTTACAATATATATTAATAATCTGGATGAGCGAATGTAATGCAACATCTCCAAGTTTGCGGATGACACAAAGCTGGGGGGCAGTGTTAGCTGTGAGGAAGATGCTAGGAGGCTGCAAGGTGACTTGGATAGGTTGGGTGAGTGGGCAAATGAATGGCAGATGCAGTATAACGTGAATAAATGTGAGGTTATCCACTTTGGTGGCAAAAACAGGAAAGTAGACTATTATCTGAATGTTGGCTGATTAGGAAGAGGGGAGATGCAACGAGATCTGGGTGTCATGGTACACCAGTCATTGAAAGTAGGCATGCAGGTATAGCAGGCAGTGAAGAAAGCAAATGGTATGTTGGCATTCATAGCAAAAGGATTTGAGTATAAGAGCAGGGAGGTTCTACTGCAGTTGTACAGGGTCTTGGTGAGGCCACACCTGGAGTATTGGATACAGTTTTGGTCTTCTAATCTGAGGAAAGACATTCTTGCCATAGAGGTAGTGCAGAGAAGGTTCACCAGACTGATTCCTGGGATGGCAGGACTTTCATATGAAGAAAGATTGGATAGACTAGGCTTGTACATGCTCGAATTTAGAAGATTGAGGGGGGATCTTATAGAGACTTACAACATTCTTAAGGGTTGCTCAGGGTAGATGCAGGAAGATTGTTCTCGATGTTGGGGAAGTCCAGAACAAGGGGTCACAGTTTAAGGGTAAGGGGGAAGTCTTTTAGCACCGAGATGAGAAAATCATTTTTCACACAGAGAGTGGGGAATCTGTGGAATTGTCTGCCACAGAAGGTCGTGGAGGCCATTTCATTGGCTATATTTAAGAGGGAGTTAGATGTGGCCCTTGTGGCTAAAGGGATCAGAGGGTATGGAGAGAAGGCGGGTACAGGATACTGAGTTGGATGATCAGCCATGATCATATTGAATGGCGGTGTTGGCTCGAAGGGCCGAATGGCTTCTCCTGCACCTATTTTCTATGATTCTATGTTTCTATGTTTCTCCGCACTGGCGGTGTGCCTGGGGCCGCTGGGACGTCTCCGGCCGCTGCCTGGGCAGTCAGGGCGGCCCAGCGGTGGCTGGCAGCGCTGGGAACCCAGGCTCAATCCCGGCCGTGGATGATGGGCTGGTCTGTGTGCTCGCTTTACCCTTTCTCCCACTCACATCTGCCTCTTCTCTTTCACTATTGCACACCGCTCTCCCGCTACCGGTACCGTTGGGGGGGGATGAAGAGTTGACCATTTACGGGAGTCTCTCTGGAATCGAGAATTTAATTGCTCATTGGTATTCATAGATGTGGCTGAAGAATTCCATTGCCTGGAAATTAGCAGAATAGTTTGACTCAGAAACTATCATCGTTGACTTCCAGTCTGGAATACATTAATTTTACTATAATGTGACCACACACCACCTCAGATGAAATATATGTTTACACATAAATTATGAATAAAGATAAGAATTTATACACAGCTTATTCAGCCAGTGCTTTGTTCACTTTTTCTTTATTGTGAATGACCTTTGACAAATCCCATGATTCCTTACATTTTTCAGAATACCAAACTTGCTTATTAAGGAAAGGGATTTTCATGACTGCAAACTGCCTTTGAAAACTATGCTTACCTAATCCATTCAAAGCTCCACAATCATATAATCAAAACGATGATCAGAATACTGAAATGTTCTTTTATTTTAAAGAATAGCTTGTCAATGCAAGAAGGTAGATATAAATATAATAACATTTTCCATTTATGTTCATCTACTGTATAGTTCATCTACTGTAACTATCTGTTGAAACTGAAGTAAAGAACTGAGAAGCATAGGTTTACGATGAGGGGGAAAAGATTTGCTAGGAATCTGAGGGGTAGTAGTAGGCCCCCCTCGGTCATGACTGTCCATGGGTGATGTCATATGGAGGACAGGCTGTTGCCCATGAAGCAAGTCCCCCCTCTCCACGTCACTGATCGATCCAAAGGAACAGCAGGGCCGTTAAAGTTTGGCATCAGCGCCGTCGCAGGAGCTTCCAGAGTGAGGTTGTAGACAATGACAAACTGCCTCAGTGGCTCCGATTCCGGATTTTCTTGAGCTTTACTCCTGGACACTTTTCCATGACTGGATATGGCCACAAGGCAGTGGAGGTTTTAAATCACTGACGAGCCCCATCTGCCCGGGAATCTGAGGGGTAACATGTATTTAATTAGCTGCCAGAGAAGTGGTTGAGGCAGGTACAATTGCAATGTTTAAGAAACATTTAGACAGGAGTAGATGGGACATGTTTGTCAGTATGGACAAGATCGGCCGAGGGGCCTGTTTCCGTAGTGAATGAGTCTATGACTCGGACTCTATAAATGCAAGCCGAAGGTCATATGCTCAGGCATCTGAATTACTTTAATTGGATTCAACACTGAATCAAGTAGTACAACACAGAATCAATGAAGCGTTTGGCCCCATAACCTTAGGCCAGAATTGGGCTTATAACATACAATATATATATATATATATATATACACACATATATGTGTGTGTATGTGCGTATATATATATATATATATATATATATATATATATATATATATATATATATATATATATTTACATGTATGAAATATATATATATATATATATATATATTTCATACATGTAAATATATGTGTATAAATGTGAATATATATATAGACACACATATGTATATATACACACACATATATGAATATATGTATATAAATATATATATATGCGCATGTGTATACATATACATACACATGCACACACATATATATATATGTATATGTATATGTATGGATATGTATGTATACACATATCTATATATATCATACATGTAAATATATGCATATAAATGTATATATATATATATGTATATGGGTATGTATACACATATATACATAAGCACACACACACATATATATATACACACATATTTACACACACACACACATATATATATATGCATATATACACACATATATACACATATATATATGTGTGTATATATATGTATACATACATATCTGTATATATATATATATATATATATATGTGTGTGTGTATATATATATATATGTGTGTATGTATATATATATATATATATGTGTGTATGTATATATGTATGTGTGTATATATATATATAACTAAAAGTCTGATCGTGAATACTTCCTGTTGTTCTGTCTATTGATTTAAGAAAAAACACTGCCACTTATGGTTGTGATTTTTGGCCATCTTACTCAGAATCGCCCTCCGCTGTGTAGGACAGAAGGATTTTTCCTAGTGATGAAAAAAGAAGACTTGATTGTGTTTAAAAATGTTGAAATTCTCTCTCCTGAAGGCCACGCCCCTTCCGGAGGGACTATAAAACCTGGAAGTGTTGAGTCCCTCAGTCAGTCTCTGCAAGATGGGGGTGCGAGAGGGTCACGTCTCTCAGTCTGAGCTGTGAATAACACTGAACACATGTATACTAAACTGTGAGTGTGGTTTTACTGACCTTGTGTACCCTAAATGTGGTTTGAAAATGAAAATGTGGTTGGTTTGAAATGAAGCACAGCAAATGGTTGGTGGTAGTTGGTTTGAAATAAAGCACAGCAAATGGTGGTTGGTGGTGGTTAGTTTGAAATAAAGCACAGCAAATGGTGGTTGGTGGTGGTTGATTTGAAATCAAGAATTATTGAAAGTCTAAACTTGACAAATTCCTGTTTGCACTGTATATTGATTTTAGATAAAACGCTACCACTGTCGGCTGTGAGTTTTGGCCATCTTATTCAATCCCCCTCCGCTCATCAGGTGCAGAGGACTCTTTCCATCAATGAAAAATAAAAGTGTTATTTGGGTTTAAAAAATGTTGAGAATCTCTCTCCTCTCAATCACGCCTTGAAGAAACATAGAAACATGGAAAATAGGTGCAGGAGTAGGCCATTTGGCCCTTTGAGCATGCACCGCCAATCAATATGATCATGGCTGATCATCCAACTCAGTATCCATTACCTGCCTTCTCTCCATACCTCCTGATCCCCTTAGCCACAAGAGCCACATCTAACTCCCTCTTAAATATAGCCCATGAACTGGCCTCAACTGCCTTCTATGGCATAGAATTCCAAAGATACACCACTCTCTGTGTGAAAAATGTTTTTCTCATCACGGTCCTACATGACTTCCCCCTTATCCCTAAAAGGCCATGCCCCTTCCGGTGGGAGGGGGGAGGGATTATAAAACAAGTGTGGGTGTGGCTCAGTATGTTTGAAATGGTATGAAACTACATTTGAATGTGGTGGCCATGCACCCTGCATGAAATGGTGTGAAACTGCATTTGAATTTGGTGACCTTACACCCTGCATGAAATGGTGTGAAACTGCATTTGAATTTGGTGACCTTACACCCTGCATGAAATGGTGTGAAACTGCATTTGAATTTGGTGACCTTACACCCTGCATGAAATGGTATGAAACTGCACTTGAATTTGGTGGCCTTGCACCCTGCTTGAAGTGATATGAAACTGCACTTGAATTTGGTGGCCTTGCACCCTGCTTGAAGTGGTATGAAACTGCACTTGAATTCAGTGGCCTTGCACTCTGCTTGAAGTGGTCGGAAACTGCACTTGAATTCGGTGGCCTTGAACCTTGCTTGAAGTGGTCGGAAACCGCACTTGAATTTGGTGGCTGCTTGAATTGGTAGGAAACTGCACTTAAATTTGGTGGCCTTGCACCCTGCTTTAAATGGAATTTCAAGGAATAGTAGTGAGTCAACTGCCAGCCCACCAGCCGTGAGTGAGCTGCCAGCACATGAGGCTTCGGTGACTGACCTACCACCCCAAGAATCCATTTGGCCCACAATGTCCATACTAACCCTCTGGAAAGCCAATGGGTCCCACTTAGTCTATTATATGGTGGGCAGGTGGGCTGGCAGTTGATTCACAGCTATTATTTGAAAATCCATTTCAAGCATGGTGCAAGGCCACCAAATTCAAATGCAGTTTCCTACCATTAGGTGGCCTTGCACCCTGCTTGAAGTGGTATGAAACTGCACTTGAGTTTGGTGGACCTAGACCCTGCTTGAAGTGGTATGAAACTGCACTTGAGTTTGGTGGGCTTGCAAAGAGTTTTGGGTCCCAGCATCACACGGGAGGGCTGGTCCTCCAACATAATATTCCACCTCTCCACCAATTCCAATATTGGTGGCCAGTGGGGGGCGGGGAGAGGTGAGGGGGGGGGGGGGGAGATTGGGGGGGAGGGGCTTACTGGAGCGCTGGTATGGGTGTTTTGGGATGAAGGGTCTGTTTCCAGAGGGCTAGTATGGACATTGTGGGTGGAATGAATTCTTAAGCTGGCGGCTCATTCACTCAAGCCTGTTGTGCTGCAGCTCACTCACTCACAGTTGGTGGGCTGGCAATTGACTCACAGCTATTCCTTGAAATACCATTTCAAGCAGGGTACAAAGCCATCAAATTCAAGTGCAGTTTCATACTATTTCAAGCAGGGTGCAAGGCCACTAAAGACAGTTTGTCCTCCATCTTGCAGAGGCTGAGCCACGCCCACACTTCTGGGTTTTATAGTCGTCCCCCTCCCACCAGAAGGGGTGTGGCCTTCATAGCGTGATTGACAGGAGAGAGAATCTCAACATTTTTTAAACACCAATAACTCTTTTATTTTTCATCCATGGGAAAAATCCCCGGCACCTGATGAGCAGTGGGGTCTCTGAGTAAGATGGCCAAAAATCGCAGCCGTACATGGTAGTGTCTTTTCTAGCATCATGAAGTGGAAACAGGAAGTGGTCAAGATTAGACTTTCAATTATATAGAAGGTAAGGCAACTTTAATTAGGCAAGACAACTTTAATTAGGCAAGAAAACTTTAATTAGGCAAGCAAACTTTAATTAGGCAAGGCAACTTTAATTAGGCAAGGCAACTTTAATTAGGCAACACAGCTTTCGCATTTACAAACCAAAGGCAACACAGCTTTAGCATTTACAAACCAAAGGCAACGCAGCTTTAGTATTTTCAAACCAAAGGCAATATTAAGGGCACTGACAGGTTAGTAAAACCACTCACAGTTTGGTAGACATGTGTTCAGTGTTATTCACAGCTCAGACTGAGAGACGTGACCCTCTCACTCCCCCATCTTGCAGAGACTGACTGAGGCACTCATAACTTCTGTGTTTTATAGTCCCTCCAGAAGGGGCGTGGCCTTCAGGAGAGAGAATCTCAACAGTTTTTCAACACTAATAACTTTCTTATTTTTTATCGATGGGAAAAATTCTCTTGTCCTGCACAGTGGAGGGGGACTCTGAGTAAGATGGCGAAAAATCACAGCTGTAAGTGGCAGCGTTTATTCTAAAATCAATACGCAGAAGTGGTCAAGATCAGGCATTTAGTAAAATAGATACAGTGTTGTTTTGTGATTTTTTAAATTTATGTGCATTTATATATATAGCCATACAGTAGATTAATTCATAATCATCAATACTCATATTATTCAGTAACTTACTTGAGTTTAAATGTTCCTAGCTGCTGTGGTAGGATTTCAACTCCAGCTCATTGATGTTCATGTTGCTCTATCACTATAAGCTTTGGTACTTTTTAAGATACCTGTAACATGGCTGATACTTGAACTGAGAGAACTATGAATACAGAGCACCATTCGGGCTATTGATCTGGATGTTGAGTGTTGTCCATCATTGTAGAATTGTGTTTATGCCCAATTATTGCTCTTCAGAGTATTAGAGCTGATCTTGCAAAGTGGTCCTTGTCGAGACTCATAGAGATATTACACTGGAAAGATAATAGAGAACCAGCTATCACAGATGCAGTGCCACTGATTTAAGTATCAGACAAATAAAAGAAAGAAAGTGTAATGTTATATTTCTAAGTAGTTTGGATAAAAGTACATTTTCAGTTTATTTGTAAAATGGAGGAACCTTTGGAATTGTCTGTGAGCTTGGGACTTACATTAGTGATGGAACAGCATGGATACTGAGGAATTGTAATTGTGGATTTGAATGTGATCCTGAATTGAAAGAATAGATCTGCAATAGTATGAAGACTATGAATCTCACTGTGTTCAATTCCAGCTTCAAGCAGGCAGTTGCCCAACAATCTAATCCTCTAAGGGCCTGTCCCACTACGGGTTTAGAAGAGTTTGTGCTCGACTCAAACTTGAAGCATGGTCGACAAGTAGTCCTAGGAGGTCTATATAACTCCCCTTCATGCTCGAGAGAAGTTCCCGCATACTCGAGGCCTCCGTTTGGTCGAGGAGTATTTTTTAGCATGCTGAAAATTGTCCGCGAGTAAAAATTGGTTGACATAGAAAAAAATCACCATTATTTTACTCGTAGGTTTAGTCGAACTAGGTCGTAGTATGTCGGCATGTCACTGTCTTGTGATTTAAATTTAGCAATTCTCTGCACCTGTCCTTTCATTTCAGTTTGACTTGACAGTAATCGAAGGCAATCGAAGGTAGTCAAAAGTAATCGAAGGTAGTTAAAGGTAGTCATAGATAGTGTTAGTATAGTCGAAGGTGGTTGTCTTCAAGGGGCTATCCCACTGCAACGACCTAATCTGCGAGTTTAGAAGACTTTGCTCTCGACTCAAACCTGCAGTATGGTCGACACGTGGAGGTCCTATGAGGTCACTGGAACTCTCCTTCATGCGCGAGGGAAGTTCCCGCATACTCGCGGCCTCAGTTTAGTCGCGGAACATTTTTCAGCATGTTGAAAAATCTTCCGTGGATCAAAATTGGTCGGCATGGTTTTTTTGAACTCGTAGTGAAGTGGAGTGGGGTCGCTATGTAGTTACAAGCAGTCGAGGGCAGCTGTAGCCAATCTTCTTCACTGACCGGTGATTTTAATTGGCTCATTGGAGTTTAGAGGACCAATGAACACCGACTGGTAGGTTAAATACCCTCTAGTGTTTAGAAGGATGAGAGGGGAACTTATAGAAACATATAAAATTATAAAAGGACTGGACAAGCTCGATGCAGGAAAAATGTTCCCAATGTTGGGCGAGTCCAGAACCAAGGGCCACAGTCTTAGAATAAAGGGGAAGCCATTTAAGACTGAGGTGAGAAAAAACGTTTTCACGCAGAGAGTTGTGAATTTGTGGAATCCCCTGCCACAGAGGGCTGTGGAGGCCAAATCACTGGATGGATTTAAGAGAGAGTTAGATAGAGCTCTCGGTTCTAGTGGAATCAAGGGATATGGGGAGAAGGCAGGCACGGGTTATTGATTGGGGACGATCAGCCACGATCACAATGAATGGCGGAGCAGGCTCGAACGGCCAAATGGCCCTCTCCTGCACCTATTTTCTATGTTTCTAAACTTTACTAAACTTCTTAAAAGTGTCTCCACTCCTTCTCCCCAACTTCTCTCCCCCTTTGCTCCCCATCTCTCCCCTTCTCTCCCATCTCTCCCCTTCTCTCCCCCCCACCCCGCGCTCTCTAAAGAACTTTCCGTTACTGTGCAGCCATCTTTTACCTTCCTCTTCATTGCGGGTGTGAATTGCAGACAGCGCTCCCCCTCTTTCCCTGCATTTGCGATGTGTTTGTGTGTGTGTGCGGTCAGTCGATCCAGCTCAAGGTTTTTCATACGAGTGCTCTCGAGCTCGAAGGTCGAAGACACTCTTATGAAGTTGCGGATTAGTTCGCCCCAATGCCACAGCCCTTTTACTCTCCACTATTCGGTGTCCAATATTTCAGATCCCCTTTAAATTTTTGGCTTGACACCTTAAATCTATGCCCTTTACTTTTAGATTCACCCAGCCTGAGAAAAAAACTGTGACCATTCACCTTGTCTATGCCCCTCCGAAAAACCTCTGTAATGTTATCCTTCAGCCTCTTTTCCTCCACGGAAAACTGTCCCAGCCTATGCCCCTCCGTATAACTCAAGGCCAACAATCTAACAACATCCTTATGATTATGAGTGTTTTCTCTACCCGCTTTAATTTAATTACATCCTTCCTATATTAGGGAAATCGGAACTGCACGCAATGTTCCAAATGGTGGTCTCACCAATGTCCTGTACATGTCATCCCAATTCTTGTGTGAAATAACACAATTGAAAAAGGCAAGGATGCTACATTCCTTCTTCAACGCCCGTCCATGTGTGTTGTCACTTTGAGAGAACTATATCCATTTAAAGCCTTGAGGTTTAATGCTGCAACCCTCTGTGGTCCTTGAGATGAAGCTCAAATCGTTTGGCAGACTTGCCATTAAACCCTACGCCATTGATGTCCTCATCTGAGTCCTCAGCCTCAGAAAGTTATCTAACCTAACCCTCATGCAAGCTGGCATCTGGCTCCTCTATGCCACCAGCAGTTTTGCCCAGCATGTTGCCACGTGCAATTCTTGTGTATGTGTCAGCAATTACGTAATATGCAGTGTCCGAATTAGCTATTGTGAGTGTGAAACCAGGAATTGTGCATCATTGTCATTACTGCCCTCTGAGTCTTCATCCACTGCCCAAGCGCCCAAGCATGATAATATTTTCAATGGAAAAAAGAATAGGAAGACTGTGGATGCCAAGTCAATGGATATCTTTAAGGCAGAGATAGATAGATTCTTGATTAGGACGGCTGTCAGGGGTTATGGGAGAAGGCAGGAAATTGGCGTTGGGAGGGAGAGATAGATCAGCCGGATTCATTGCTGGAGCAGACTTGATGGGCTGAATGGCCTAATTCTGCTCCTGTCATATAATTTAATGAATTTCAGGTATAATGAAGGAATGGAGGGCACCTTTTGACTAAAGAAGTTCCTCCTCACATCCTTTCTAAAAGGGCGCCCTTTAATTTTGAGGCTATGACCTCTGGTCCTAGACTCTCACCAGTAGAAACATCCTTTCCACATCCATTCTATCTCAAGCTCACCCTGGTTTCCAGTGCTGAGCAGCTCCTTTAATTTGATCACCTTCCTGCAATACCCAGTATATTACTTCTTAGATCTCTTAGATACTATAATGTTTTTGAGCAAAAGCGACTTTGGGTAATTATTTGTTTAGAAGTCTGGCACAAACCTATACAAAAACATTTTATGATTATTCCATTGGCTCATTACTGAAAAGTCCAAGAAACTGTTTGCTTTCTTTAATCATCATCTTAATTTCTACTTGGAAATTGTGAACCTACCCATTTACATTGGGAGAGGTATTGAAACAAGTGAGGGACTGACTAATTTACATTTAAAGAGTATCTGTAACAACCAAAGCCGTCCAAATACTCGTTTTGAAGTCATTGAAGTGTGATCAATATTATTCAGGCAAAGTTTCAAATAAGCTCCAGGAAACAGCTATATGATTTCGACATTACTTTAGCTGTTAGAGATACGGTACGGAAACCGGCCCTTCGGCCCACAGAGACCCGCTGACCAATGATCACCCTGAGCATTAACCTACACACAGTAGGGACAATTTTACAATGTACAGAAGTTAATTAATCTACTAATCTGTATGTCTTTGGAATGTGGGCGGAAACCAGACCACCCGAAGAAAACCCACACGGTCACGGGGAGAACATCCAAACTCTGTACAGACAAGCACCCGGGATCGAACCCGGGTCACTGGTGCAATAAGGCAGTAGCTCTACTGTTGCACCACTCTACCAGCCACTGTACCATTATGATAACAACCCAATAATCTAATTTGGTTATACTGTATTTGGAGGATACAGGATAAAATTTTCATCTTTTCTTTACATTCCACCTGCAAGAATGCATAAGGTGCCCTTGTGTAATGTTCCATCCAAAACGTTCTGCAATGCACTTCATAAGTTTTAGCCTGGATTATTGTGGTTTAAATCTCTGAATCTGAATCCACAACATTGTTCTTTAGATATAAGAGTGCAACTGACTGGTGATACCGTGGTTGTGCAGATTCGTGTCGTGTGGGATTGAGTGTGGCTCACGAGTCCGATCCGCGAGCCACACACGCAGGAGCAGTGGGGGCACATGACGACCACTGTGGGAGGAGTTAGGGCTGCAGCTTTCCTCCGGTCTCTGACACTAACGAGCCAACCTCGGCAATTATCTTCCTAGTACTTGTACGCTAGCCAGTCTTGTCACTGGTACTGGTTTCCAGTTCTTTTGAGGCTAAGCCTGCATGCTGGTGGTCCTTGAGACAGTCTTTGTACCATTTCTTTGGCACCCTGGGTTCCTTTGACCTTTGAAAATGAGACATAAACCTTATAGGAAATTAATCCAATTAACCATAATTTAAAGAAAAGTTGAGCTGCTTTAAAATGCATTGCCATATTTTAAAGGTTTGTATATTATCATCATGTAATGGGAGATTGAGCAACAAATATATTAAGCACTTTTTTCCCATCATTAAGGTAGGTATAATTTCTAGTGATGACCTGTTCCTTTTGGCAGCATTAATAATGAACATAACCTCATTACCAGTAATTCTTCATCTGACCACTTTCTGCATCAGCCTGCCTTTATAGATAGGAGGAATAATTCCTAGAGTCCGGCCACAGTGCATGATGATGATTTAGAATGGGAATGGAGAAAGGGCAATATTTAAAATAATTTTCGTGATGGTATTTGAGATGCACCTCGGGGAAGAATAAGATAGTTCCCGGCACTAACTGTACATTCATTAAAACAGATATTGTCCCCATCTCTAGTTTGAAATCATAAAACTGTCTTAAAAGGAAAGCTTGCATAATTGTTAACCATATAACCATATAACCATATAACAATTACAGCACGGAAACAGGCCATCTCGGCCCTTCAAGTCCATGCCAAACAACTTTTTTCCCTTAGTCCCATCTGCCTGCACTCATATCATAACCCTCCATACCCTTCTCATCCATATGCCTATCCAATTTATTTTTAAATGATACCAACGAACCTGCCGCCACCACTTCCACTGGAAGCTCATTCCACACCGCTACCACTCTCTGAGTAAAGAAGTTCCCCCTCATGTTACCCCTAAACCTCTGTCCCTTAATTCTAAAGTCATGTCCTCTTGTTTGAATCTTCCCTATTCTCATAGGGAAAAGCTTGTCCACATCAACTCTGTCTATCCCTCTCATCATTTTAAAGACCTCTATCAAGTCCCCCCTTAACCTTCTGCGCTCCAGAGAATAAAGACCTAACTTATTCAACCTATCTCTGTAACTTAGCTGTTGAAACCCAAGCAACATTCTAGTAAATCTCCTCTGTACCCTCTCTATTTTGTTGACATCCTTCCTATAATTGGGCGACCAAAATTGTACACCATACTCCAGATTTGGTCTCACCAATGCCTTGTACAATTTTAACATTACATCCCAGCTTCTATACTCAATGCTCTGATTTATAAAGGCTAGCATACCAAAAGCTTTCTTTACCACCCTATCTATATGAGATTCCACCTTCAAGGAACTATGCACGGTTATTCCCAGATCCCTCTGTTCAACTGTATTCTTCAATTCCCTACCGTTTACCATGTACGTCCTATTTTGATTTGTCCTGCCAAGGTGTAGCACCTCACATTTATCAGCATTAAACTCCATCTGCCATCTTTCAGGCCATTTTTCCAACTGGCCTAAATCACTCTGTAGACTTTGGAAATCCTCTTCATTATCCACAACACCCCCTATCTTGGTATCATCTGCATACTTACTAATCCAATTTACCACCCCTTCATCCAGATCATTGATGTACATGACAAACAACAAAGGACCCAACACAGATCCCTGGGGCACCCCACTAGTCACCTGCCTCCAACCCGACAAACAGCCATCCACCATTACCCTCTGGCTTCTCCCATTCAGCCACTGTTGAATCCATCTTGCTATTCCTGCATTTACACCCAACAGTTGAACCTTCTTAACCAACCTTCCATGAGGAACCTTGTCAAAGGCCTTACTGAAGTCCATATAGACAACATCCACTGCTTTACCCTCGTCAATTTCCCTAGTAACCTCTTCAAAAAATTCAAGAAGATTAGTCAAACATGACCTTCCAGGCATAAATCCATGTTGACTGTTCCTAATTAGACCCTCTTTATCCAGATACTTATATATATTATCTCTAAGTATCTTTTCCATTAATTTGCCCACCACTGAAGTCAAACTAACCGGTCTATAATTGCTAGGTTTACTTTTAGAACCCTTTTTAAACAATGGAACAACATGCGCAGTACGCCAATCCTCGGGGACTATTCCCCTTTCTAATGACATTTGAAATATTTCTGTCATAGCCCCGGCTATTTCTACACTAACTTCCCTCATTGTCCTAGGCAATATCATGTCAGGACCTGGAGACTTATCCACTTTTATTTTTTTCAAAAGTGTCAGTACTTCTTTTACTTTGAAACTCTTAGTATCCATAGCTACTCTACTAGTTTCCCTTACCTCACATAATTCAATATCCTTCTCCTTGGTGAATACCGAAGAAAAGAAATTGTTCAATATCTCCCCCATCTCTTTTGGCTCTGCAGATAGCTGTCCACTCGGTCTCTCCAATGGACCAATTTTATCCCTTGTTATCCTTTTGCTATTAATATAGCTGTAGAAACCCTTTGGATTTACTTTCACCTTGTTATTAACCTTGTGATGACCCAAATGGCTTTTTAACCAAGAAAGTACTTTCAAGTACTATCATTAAGCTGGAAAGAGTTCAGATTTACGAGGATGTTTAGGATCTGAGCAGCTGAGCTAATACTTTATTCTTTGGATTGCGAGAGGCTGAGGAGTGATCTTATAGGTAGGTATAAAATCATGAGGGGAATAGATTGGGAATAGAC
The DNA here is from genome assembly GCA_963514005.1 of Raja brachyura. The sequence goes on from OY740784.1 coordinate 66,581,289, forward strand.
CCAATTAGTATTTTACCCATTGTAGGGGAATCATGAGGATATAGTTTTAAGGTATGAGGGGCAAGATTTAATAGGAACCTGAGGGGCAGCTTTTTTACTCAGAGGCTGGTGGGTTTCTGGAACAAGTTGCCAGAGGAGGTAGTTGAGATAACTCTTGTAATTTAAAAGATACCTGGACAGATACATGGATAGGAAAGGGATATGGGCCAAATGTGGGCAGATGGGACTAGCTTCGATAGTTGGCGTGGACAAGTTGGGCTAAAGGCCCTGTTTCCATACTCTATGACTCTAAGAAATGTAATTATTATAGTTGGATTACAGGAAGTTCAGCAACCAACCTGGCTACCACAACAACGCGACCCAAAAAAAAGACATATAATACTGACTACAGTCTCAGTTAGACTAAACTAGATGTCCAGCACAAGATGATTAGGCTCAGTGATAGTGAAATGATGGGATATGTGAGTGATTTTGTACGAGGAATAAATATGTACGAGAACCCTGGAGCCATTAGTTATTGTCCACAGACTATAGTGTAAATAACTGTGTATTTACCCTTTTTAATCCTATCATGATCTTATATACCTCTGTAATATCATCTCTCATCCTCCTGTGCTATAAGAAATAGACTCCTAGCCTGCTCAACCTCTCTCTATAGCTCAGGCCCTCGAGTCATTAAACATCCTCGTAAATCTTCTCTGCACCTTTTCCAACTTGACAACATCTTTCCTATAAACTGGTGCCAGAACAGAACACAAAACTCTAAATGTCACCACAACAATGTCCTCTACAACTGTAACATAACCTCTCAACTTCTATGTGTTAAAGAAGGAACTGCAGATGCTGGAGAATCGAGGGTTACACAAAAAGCTGGAGAAACTCAGTGGGTGCAGCAGCATCTAAGGAGCTCAACTTCTCAACTTCTATACTCTCAACTTCTATACTCAGTACTCTGGCTGTGGAAGGCCAATGTGTCAAAAGCCTTCTTGACCACCCTATCTACCTGTGACGCCTCTTTCAAATATGTACCTGCACTCCTACATCACTTTGCTCTGCAACACTTCCTGGAGTCCTGTCATTCACTGTGTAGATCCTGCCCTAGTTTGACTTCCCAGAATGCAACACCCCAGACTTCTCTGTGTTTAACACCAACATCCATTCCTCAGCTCATCTGCCCAACCGATCAAAATACCACTGCAATGTTTGACAACAGCCTTCACTATCTACAATACCACCCACTTTAGTGTCATCTGCAAACTCACTAATCATGCCTGGATCAGTTTTTCCTCATCTCAGTCCTAAATGGCTTACCCCTTATTCTTTAACTGTGACCCCTGGTTCTGGACTCCCCCAACATCGGAAACATGTAGGAACTGAGGGAATGTGAATTGAAGGTTAAGGGCCTGTCCCACCAGCATGCGATTGCATGCGTCCAGAGCGACCAAACGTGGTTGCTTGAGGCGTACGGCCGCTCGGGGCCGGTTCCACTTTGAACCGCGGAGGTTTATGGAGTTGTGCGGGGCTGGTCCCGACATCATACTCACCAATCAATTTGGACGTCGCACGGCGTTGGGCGGTGACATCATCACGCAACGGCACACCGGGCGGTGACGTCATCGCGCAATGCCACGTGCTAGGTGTATACCATCAAGACGCTGCGTATGACATCAAGACGCTGCGTACGCCGTCAAGACGCTGCTTACGCCTTCAATGCGCCTGCCTCCCGACTGGTCGTTGGCGCATGGAATTTTCGAACAGTGCAGGATTTTTGGAGCCCCGCACGATGTCGGGACCAGCCCCGCACAACTCCATACGCTGCCACGGTTCGAAGTGGGACCGGCCCCGCACAGCCATACGCCTCAAGGGACCACGTTTGGTTGCGCTAGACGAATGCAATCGCATGCTGGTGGGACAGACCCTTAAAGATAATGGCAAATCTAAGGATTACCAAGGTTCAAGGTAAGAACTGCCACTGCTGCCAACATCCTGAGGATAGTATTTACAGACATCCCTTCCAAGTTCACAATTCGAGAACAAATAATACAAAGAGTTTCAACTCCCCTATTTTGTGAACTGTTGCAGTAAAAAAATTAACACAGCTCTTATGGAATTCAACAAAAGCAGGTACTTAATTGGAGTAATTAGGTAGGGAATGACAAGGAGGCAAAAAAGCTGAAGCAACAGAATGGAAATTGTTGGAGGAAGTTCACAGCAGGTGTCCAACCACTGTTGCTAGACAACAAAGTAACCATGTGGGCGGAAACTCTGTGGAAGAACTGAAGGCAAGGTTCTGCATAATTGGTGTTTGCTGACAGTTTGGCATTAGATTCAGTTCAGGTGACGCAATCTATGCCTACTCTTTTCCGCATAATGGACTTGGGACAGTGAAACTTTGCTGCCAAATGTAAACCTGACATGTGTGTGATTATTATCTTTGCTCTGCATCAAATCCCTATTCATGCTTGAATCCAACATTGTTGAATATTAGTCGTAAATATGAACTTCTGGATCTTCCAAGGCATTGCGCACAGAAAATTGATGCCAAATATGGTCTTCGGCTGTCAAAGTCAATTTTACCTTGAGGTGAGACAAAGTAAATGAAGGTGGAATAATTAGACCAAGAACACCGGCATAGTTCACAACTATTTTAGAGCCGTGTGCTCCATTCCACTTATTTAATTTCTCCCATAAATTTCCTTGCGTATAAATCAAACTGCACATGAATTTTTTTTGAAATAATATTGAAACTAATCTAAACTATGAAATCAGTGGCGATCAAGTTAAGAGCAGATTAAATGCTGGTAAAAAATAAATATTATTCATTTGGAGACTATTGGCAGAGGTAGGTAAAATTCAGTGAAGAAAGCGAATGGCATGTTGGCCTTTATAACAAGAGGAATCGAACATAGGAGCAAAGAGGTCTTTCTGCAGTTGTACAGAGCCCTAGTGAGACTACACCTGGAGTATTGTGTACAGTTTTGGTCCCCTAATTTGAGGAAGGACATTCTTGCTATTGAGGGAGTGCAGCGTAGGTTTACAAGGTTAAATCCCGGGATGGCGGGATTTTCATATGCTGAGACAATGGAGCAGCTGGGCATGTACACTCTGGAGTTTAGAAGGATGAGAGGAGATCTTACTGAAAAATATAAGATTGTTAAGGGTTTGGACTCGCTGGAGGCAGGAAACATATCCCGATGTTGGGGGAGTCCAGAACCAGGGGCCACAGTTTAAGAATAAGGAGTTAGCCATTTAGAACGGAGACGAGGAAATACTTTTTCTCACAGAGAGTGGTGAGTCTGTGGAATTCTCTGCCTCAGAGGGTGGTGGAGGCGGGTTCTCTGGATGCTTTCAAGAGAGAGCTAGATAGGGCTCTTAAAAATAGCGGAGTCAGTGGATATGGGGAGAAGGCAGGAAAGGGGTACTGATTGGGGATGATCAGCCATGATCACATTGAATGGCAGTGCTGGCTTGAAGGGCCGAATGGCCTACTCCTACAACTATTGTCTATTACTTCCTAAGTCACACTTGTCCAATAATTCCTCTGGTCCTTGAGGGCATTCCAAAATATAATCATATTGGCTGCTGCTCTCCATGCAACACGTACTTTCTTCTGCTTCAGTTATTTATCAGGTTTAATCATTGCAACCATTTTCCTTTGCCATTATCCTTGTGAAAACATTTATTGATCCATTGACTTAATATCTAATTTCCAAACCTGCCTTGTTTTTGAATCACGGCCTCTCTGACCAATTATACGCATTAGTTTCTATTGTAAGATCAGATCAATATTTTTTCTCATAATATATTAGCTCATGTTTCTCCGCATTAGATTAGATTTATCCTTTGAAATAATATGCCCTCTTTCCTCTTGGTCCATAATAGTTGGCCTTCCTGCTTTCTAGAGGATGGAAGGCAGACGCATTGGAGTTATTGTGTCATGTGACAAAGACATTGATGAAGATTGCATCGCCAGTTAATCTGTTGTTGGACAGAACCAAGGATACTTTGGAGTTGGAATAAAGAAATAGGAGCAGGAATAGCTCTATTGACCCTTCAGACATGTCCCACCATTCATTAACATTATTTGGCTCAAAGCCTCATCTCCTTTTCTTTTTCAGTTTTCAATCGTTCTTCGCTCCCTAATCATTCAAAAGTGTATTCACTTCCTCTTTGACTATTTCCAATGTTCTACATCCCTCTGCCATTGAGAATTCCATTGATTCATCGCTCATGCAAGAAGTTTCTGTACATTTCAGTATTATTTGACTGCCCTCTATGTATTGGACTCTATTCCTTGGAACACAGGAGGATGAGGGATGATCTTCTAGAAGTGTATAAAATCATGAGGAGGTATAGATAGGGTGAATGCACTGCGTCATTTATCCAGATGAAGAACTGGAGGACATAGGTTTAAGGTGAGAGGGGAAAGATATAATAGGAATCTGAGTGGCAACGTTTTCACACTGTGGGTATATGGTAATGAGTTGCCAGTCGAGGTAGTTGAGGCAGGTACTATAACAACATTTGGACAGGTACATGGATAGGAAATGTTTATGGGCCAAATGCAGACGGGAGCAATGTAGATGGGGCATCTTGGTCAACGTAAGTAAGATGGGACGAAGGGTCTGTTCCTGTCCCTTATGACTCTATAACTCTTTTAAAACAGCTAACACATCATGTTTTGTAATTCAGAAATGAACCAACAAATATATCTATACGTACCAAAATAAAACTCTGATCCTGTGCTCTTCCAGTTTGCGCGCTTTTTATATTTGCGCATAAACGGTACGCGATAGCACAATGATTTTTCACCAGCTCACTCACCGTTCTCATGTGCTCCGAGTGCAATGTTTTGTTCTGATCGATGGTATATTGTAAAAGTTAGCGAGGTTTAAAAATCTATCATAGATCGATCTCCTCTCCTGCCAGTCAGCGCTGCGCGAAATGGTCTCTCCTTCTGTCACTCTCTGGGACGGTCCACCCTTCCTGCGCCATCGTGTCTTTACTGGAGCTGAGGATGGCCGGCGGAGGTCTCCAACCGGAAACAATTTTTGGAGGGACCAGAGGCTGAGACTTCGGAGATGTCGCCACTGTCACCAAATGGAAAGCAGAGACTCTGATCCCGGTGGAGGAGAACGACCAGCGACCAGCGGCCGCTGTAAGTCTCCTTCGCCCTGCCAGCTCCAGCCCCTTCCCTTCTGGTTCCCCTCGCTGGCTTCTGCCCCCCTCCCCCCTGATACCCCTCTTTCCCCCATGGCTCTTCCTCATCTTTTCTCTGAGCTCTCTCCCCCCCAGCACCCCCCTCGCACACATCCCCTCTCATCCCACAATCCCCCACTCACACTGCCCCTCCCCCCACAATCGCCCTCCCCCACACTCCTCCCCCCCACAGCCCCCCGCCCACACACCTCTCCCCCCCACAACACCCCCCCTGCTCCCATACCACTCCCACCACAATCCCCCCCGTCCCCACAGCTCTCCCCCCACAACCCCCTGCCCCTACAACCCCTCATGCCCACACACCCCTACCCCCCCGGCCACACATCTCTTCCCCGCCCACACTCCCCTCCCCCCCACAATCCCCCCTGCTGGAGATTAGCAAGAATTCCGAGAGAAAACCCCCAGTCCCACTTTAACGACCTCTGCCGAGTTTGCCCTTGACTCATACTCGCAGCATTGTCGCCATGAGGTCGTAGGATGTCTTTGTAACACTTCCTCATGCTCGTGAGTGGTCACTGCGTACTCGTGGCCTCAAGTAGGTAGCGGGGTTTTTTCCAGCCTGATAAAAATTGTCCACAAGTAAAAAAAAGGTTGGCATACTTTTTACTTGTAGGTAGGTCGTGGGTAGGTCAAAGTAGGTCGTGATGGTAATCGTAGGTAGTCATAGATAGTCGTAGGTCGGTAACTGCCCGAGAAAAAAAAATGCAAACATTACATCATTTTATCATGTGATTATTTTCCACTCGTAGCTAATCGTAGTTGGTCTTAGGTGTGGAAGACTGAGGACAAGGGGGGGTCGTAGGAGGTCATAGACATGGTCATAGACATAATCGTAGGAGGTCGTAGACATAGTTGTAGGAGGTCGTAGGAAGTCTTTTACTTCGGCAAGTCAACACGACCTTGACATTTTTTTCAACTCATCTAGGGTCTTCTAAACTCATGGATTAGGTCGTCCAAGTAGGACAGGCCCTGAACGAGAGTGCCGTAGGTGCAGTGGTGGTGGGTCGCCAGGAAGTTGTAGGTTGTCGCCAGTGCTGACCAGTGAATTTCATTGGTTCATTGGGAGAAAAAAATCATAAACAGTTGTTTTCAGAACCAAGGATAACCAACCGGTAATGTTAAAGTCCGCCAAGCTTCACAGCCGTGTATCTCTGGCTTCTTGAAGGTTGGCTCCACTCCTTCTCCCCACCCCATCTCCCCCTTCTCCCCAACTCTTCCCCCCCCCATCCCAACTACTCCCCCCCCTTTAAAGGACTGAAGTGTCCCTTCCTGTACACTGTGCTTTCACCGCCTTAATTACAGTGCTAACCTTCCTGTTCGTCGTGGTGTGTGTCTGTATCACATTGGTTTTGCACTGTGTTTCACTCAGACACTCTGACAATGCTCCCCTATCTTGCCCTTCCCCTGCCTGTTTAAATGGCTGGTGAAGGAAGCGATGTGTGTTTGTGTGTTGCACTCTGACAGTCGCCGTTCCAGTCGCTGTTTTTTCAGCGGCCTACTACAACTTGACAGTCGCCTGAAAAATCGCCTCGGTGGGACAGGCCCATTACTCTCGCCTGAGACTAACAAATGAGGCAAATACCAAATAAGAAGGATTTCTTACCAACCGGACACCAAATTAATAGTGTTTTACTTTAGTTGATTTCATTTTCTTACTGGAGAGTGAACTCAATTGCTGCTGTTTAACTTCCTACCCATGCTGTTTCCCCAACTCAATAACATTTTGGGCAGAATAATCTGGTTCACAAATTACCTTTCTGGTCATCTTCACTATTCTGAGAAATGACATGACCTTATGGAATTATTATTAACTTCCTCATATTTCCATCTCAGTTCTATTAAGCCCATTAATTTTATCATTTGGGGAGGTTTAGTTGTGCTTGTCTTCCGGGAGGCCTACTTCAAAGGTTCAAAGGTCAGTTTTTTGTCACGTGTACCAATGAAGGTACAGTGAAACTCGATTTACCATTCTGTCATACTAAAAAAAAAGCAACAACACATACAACTACATAAACATCCACTACTGCAGATTCCCCACATTCCTCACTGTGATGGAAAGCGATAAAGTCTAATCTTCTTCCTCCTATTCTCCCGCGGTTGTGGCAGTCGAACCATCCGCCATCAGGGTGATCGAAGCTACTGCAGCTGGTGGTCGAAACTCCCACATCGGGGTGAAATAAGCTGCCACATAGGGACGGTCAAAAGTGCTGCAGCTTGGTCTCTAACCAGAGGTTGCAAGCTCCACAGGCTCTCGAGGCTGGAGCTCCGAGGTCGACCCCCAACGGGGATTGTGAGCTGCATGATGGTAAGTCCTACAGACTCCCGCGGCTGGACTTCCCAAAGTCAGTCTCCAGCAAAGACACCTCAATGTTATGCCGCAGTGCCGATGGAGATACGATACGGAAAACAAATCACATCTCCATCAGGGTAAGAGATTAAAAATAAGTTTCCCAGCATTCCACACATAAAACAAACTAGAGAACACTAAAACATACATTTAACACATACTTAAAAAAAACAACAAGGAAGGGATAGGCAGACTGTTCCTCCAACATTTTGTGTTTTGAGAAGCAAAAATCTGCTTTTCTTCCTTGCTATATAATATTAAGATTAAAATCACTTTTGCAGTAGTTAGTCATTTATGGAAGCTGGAGACCAATAAGCAGGTCTCACACTATGATGAACTTTGTTACATGTCCAATTTAATGGCTTCACCATTCATTTATTCTGCATTATGGTTTATTTTCCTGTGATTAGGTGGATCTCTTTTACAAAATGAATGGGTAATAATCTCATCATATGGTGGCCAAAGGTTGTGAACAATTATTGAGTCATTTCTTTCACTCTGAACGAAAGATGTCCATGAATAAGATTTGTCAGGATCTGTTTGTTCCTTAGTGATAAATATTAGATAAGTGTAGTGTAGTCTTTAAAAGACTATTAAGCAAACACACTTGGGAAAGAGAGATTTTGATCTCAGTTCGACAACATGGAATCTCAAGTCCATGGACAGATTAAAAAGTTGACTCGCACTCCAATTTTGAAATCAAGTGACCATTCTTCAATTGAAATTATGTCTTCCTGTAATCTTAATTGCTCTGGCTTTTTTTTAGCATAATGTGGTTTTGGCTTGTGGTAAAATTTAGGCTGTCTCTTTGCTAGTGATCCACCAGTATTCTATCCCTCAGATTGTACTGCTCTGACCAGCAGTTCAATATGCTTAATGTTTATTTCTATGTGTAAAGTTGCAAGATTGCAGGTTAAGTTGGGTATAATTATGTTCATAAATGAAAGGAGCAGAATTAAGCCATTTGGGCCACAAGTCCACTCTGCCATTCAATCATGGCTGATCTACCACCTGCCTCACCCCATTCTCCTGCCTTCTCCACATATCCCCTGACACCCATACTAATCAAGAATATATCTATCGCTGCCTTAAAAATATCCATTGACATGGCCTCCACAGCCTTCTATGGCAAAGAATTCCACAGATTCATCACCCTCTGATTAAATAAATTCCTCCTCGTCACCTTCCTAATGGAACATCCTTTAATTCTGAGGCTATGACCTCTGGTCCTAGACTGTCCCACTAGTGGAAAAATCCTCTCCACATTCATGCTTCCAGGCCTTTATAATTGTCTAAGAACTAACATAAAGTGCAAATTCAGGACAAATTCTGTATTGTTAGATGTTTTACTCTGTTGTATTGTCTTGGTTTTGCAAATAATCTTTTGATCTGAATGTACCTCACCCGTAATCACCAGTAAGCCTTTTTTTAAATTTAATATTTTTGGCATTTGGATTGGTATTTCTGTTATTTTTACCACTTCTGAATTTTAAACTATTTAGCTTTATTAATATCAAGCAATATATCGCAATCTGATATGAAACACAATTGGAAATTTGTAAATCACCGATACAGGGGTTGAACACCAATTGTGCTGGAAATGCTTTGCAAGAGAAAATGAGACGGGTTATTGATTTATTTTCAGTTGCATCACCTTTTGTTAGCATTGTTAAATAAATGAAGTAAAAGGAAGTGATAGGGAATAATGATCATTCAGAAAGCGTAATTGAATCAATCCATTCCAAATTATCCCCTTTTATAAGTATTTCCAATCCTCAGCCACTCTGACAAAGACAGTATACCATGTCTGATCGTCCATTGAGTCTATTTAGTTCCAAAAGGCCAATAAATGTTGTCATCAAAGATCCTATAGCAAGCAAGATAGTGCACTCCTGCTAAAACCAATGACTGACTTGTAGTATGCAATGGAGCGGAACGTCAGCCTTTTCGTCCGCCATTTCAGTAAACCCGACCCGACCCGACTTTATATATCTCTCTCGCAATGTAATCAGCGTTGCGGGGAAACCGTTTGTGTGTGTGATATAGGGTTAGATTCATGATTCATAATTCTTTTTGTTAATGATTAATATGTTAATATATTATAATTCTGTTAATTTTCTTTTTTAATGTTTTGGATTCAAAGCCCCGGGATTGGGATCGGACTGTGCAAGGGGGGAGGGGGAACTGAGGGCAAAGAGGCTGTGCCCACATGGCAGTGTAAAAGGGTAGACCTTTCCAATCCACACTTCCCTCTTTCTGTCTCCACTGTGCCTTTTCAAAATTGGTTGTTTATTTTTTCCGCAAAAAGAGCAGACCGGTCCGGAGTTTGGGAGCCGGGCAGTGAGCGTGATGGGGGAAGAAACTGAAGGGCCGGCCGTCTGTTCTCAGCTTCAGATCTCATGCCCGCCCTCTTTCCCCCCGTCAGTGAGTCTCCTTAATGGGGCAGAGAGGCAGAGAGAAAATGAGGAGAAGATTTTTACCAAAGATCGTTGATTTTTACTAGGATGTTTCCATAAACGGCTTCCGCCTCCGCACTAGTATCTTTGCTCCGCTATGGCGGACAAAGATGTCAGAAATGGAGGCCAGTTATGGAAATGGGGCCGAAGATTACCCATGAATCTACCCATGACCGTACTACGTCTTTTTCGTTGAGTGCACTATGTTGCTTGTTATAGGATCTTTGGTTGTCACAGACTTAATAATGGGAGTGTGGGGTGGTAATTCCTGACACCATGAGGATAATGGGCATCTAAGATGCACCAATTGAAGTATGAGTCCACCCTCAACGCAATTAAAGGCACCTCTCTCGATTTCAGATCAAGCAGCTTGGTATTCGGCTTTGATATTTCTTGTGGACTTCAATGAGGCAAGGTCATCTGATTCAGATGAGGAAAAAAATACCCATTCCTTCTTTGATGCAGAAATCATTTATCCTCATCATCTGCACAACATATTTATGTTTGGATAGTGCAAAACTGCTATGTTTTCAACCTTTACATACTTAAGAATTAGATGTGTTCTGAATTTCACGCCATGTTTTGTTTAAAGCTTTCTACCTAGGTTGAAAGAATTGTATTGAATGAATCATTCATTGTCTAGATTGAACTTGAGATCAAAGCAGTTAAGTTTCCCATCAGCTGCTGAGTGGGACACTTGCTTAACAGACTTACATTAACGCTACTGAGCAATGCAAAAAAAGAAAATATAAGCAATGCACACCTGATCAGGCAGAAAGAATTGTCAGGATGACAGGATTTTATATTTCTTTCTCAGATTTCCAGCATGAACAACATTTTCCATTGCTTGTAATATTTTTTTTATTTGAAGTAAATAGTTTACAATATATAGCTTACTTTATAAACTAACACCTTAATTCAGTATTACTACAAATAGCATATCAATACATAATATCTTCTATTTTTATGGAAATAAAGAAAAAGATATATAAAAGAATAAAGAAAAAAAGGAAAAATAAAAGGGAATAAAAAATTTTTTTTTTCGCACATATATCAATTAAAAATTAAAAAGATAATTTGAAAAACAATAATATTACATATATATATATATATATATAAACAAAAACTAAAGACATTGTACGAGATACTATTTCATTCAGAAATATCTCTAATAAATACACAATATTATCAATTATAGGTAAGTTATTCGCATCGGATCCATAGGGTGCCCGTCGAAGCCGTGATTCCAAGAATAGCTACTTCTCTAAATACTGTATATATGGAGACCATATCAATTCAAAAGAATTATACTTGTCCAAAAGGACAAATCTAATTCTTTCCAAATTCAACGTCTCCAACATCTCTGCTTTCCACATTTTAATTGTTGGGGATAATGTTCCCTTCCAAAATTTAAGTATCATTTTTTTCCCAATTATTAAACAATAATCAAAAAAATTTCTTTGATTAATTGTGAGTACCAAATTTGGCTCCGGGATTCCAAATATTATTAATTTTGGGTCTGGGTCAAGTTTAACCTTAAGGACTTCCGAAATAACTTTAAAAATTTCAATCCAATAAAAATTCAACCGTGGACATGTTACAAAACTATGTATTAAATTTGCTTCAAAATTCTTACATTTATCACAAATAGAGGAAAGGTTAGGAAAAATACTTTTTAATTTGGTTTTCGAGTAGTGTAATCTATATATAACTTTAAATTGTATCAATGTATGTCTGGCATTCAAAGAACACCAATGTATTCTTTGTAAGCTTTCTTCCCAAGTTTCTTTCGTTATAGGTAATCCAATTTCATTTTCCCATGCTTGACGATATGTTTCAGTTGTTGGGTTCTCTTTATCTAAAATAATATTGTAGATATAAGCTATAAGCTTATCCGTATTTGGATGTAAATTAAACACTTCATCTAATAAGCCTGGTCCTTTATTTTTATAGTCGTATGTGTTACATTTAATAAAATCTCTAATTTGTAAATACCTAAAATGATGTTGTGAAGGTAATCCAAAAATATCTTGTAACTCTTCAAATAATAATAATTTTCCATTTCTATAAAGGTGTTCTATTCTTTTAATTCCTAAATCCTCCCACAGTCTAAACCCCGCATCTAAGATTGAGGGTTTAAACAGTGGATTATTCCTAATTGATAACCTAAAAGAAAGATTATCCAGATGTAGGGTCTTAACTATCTGTTTCCAAATACGCCTAGTATTATGAATGATAATGTTGTCCCTATAAGTCTTTTTTTGTACTTCCTTTGGTGCGAAAATAATCGACTCTATAGTGAAGGGTAAACAGTCTTCCTTTTCCATTTTTAGCCACATTGGTTCAACATCCATATTTACCCACCAAAAATTCATATTCTTAATCTGGACTGCCCAATAGTAATATAAAAAATTTGGAAGTGCCAGCCCTCCATTTATCTTCGACTTACATAAGTGTTTTTTACCTATTCTATGGCTTTTGTAATCCCAGACAAAATTATTAACTATGGTATCAATTTTTTTTAGAAAACTTTTTGGAAGAAAAAAAGGAATTGCCTGAAATAAATATAACAATTGTGGTAAAAAAATCATCTTTATAGCATTAATTCTACCGATCATAGATATAGGAAGTGTTTTCCAATATAAAATGTTTTTTTTAAGTTTCTCTAATAATTGATAATAATTAGCTTTAATTAATAATTTATAGGATTTAGACACATTAATTCCTAAATATTTAAATTTATCTGTAACTATTTTTAATGGGTATTTTTGTAATATATTTACATTTATACCAGTTATAGGCATTATGTCACTTTTACTCCAATTAATCCTATATCCTGAAAATACACTAAATTCATTTATAACATTGAATAGCTTTGGAATACTACGTTCCGGCTTAGTAATATAAATCAGAATATCATCTGCATATAAAGATATCTTATTATTTGTTATGTCAGTGTTGTACCCATATATTTCGGGTTCTGATCTGATTCTTTCAGCCAGAGGTTCTATCACCAAGGCAAATAATAAAGGGGATAACGGACATCCCTGTCTGCATCCCCTAAAGAGATTAAATTTAGGTGATAATATTTGATTGGTTAAAATTCTTGCAGTAGGGTTAGAATATAATATTCTTACCCATTTACAAAATCCGTCCCCCAGTTGATATTTTTCCATTATATTAAATAAATATGACCATTCCACCTGGTCGAATGCTTTTTCAGCATCCAACGATATAACTGCTAATTCTATATCTCTCCTTCTTCTCGAGTAAATAATGTTAAACAAGCGTCTAAGATTATGTGATGAGTAACGTTTTGGAATAAAACCTGTTTGATCATAATGTATTATTTTGGAAATCACTAAACTTAGCCTCCGAGAGAGTACTTTAGTTAGTATTTTTTGATCAGTATTTAAAAGGGCAATCGCTCGATATGATCCAGGGTCTTCCAGGTCCTTATCTAATTTAGGAATTAATGTAATTGTAGATTCATTTAAAGAGTCTGGTAATTTTCCTAACTCATAGGTGTGTCTGTACACTGTTTGTAATCTAGGTGAAAGTAGATCGTGAAATTTTTTATAAAATTCTGCACTCAGGCCATCGGGGCCCGCTGTTTTACCATTTTTTAACGATCCAATTGATTCTTCGATATCTATTACAGATATTTCAGCATTTAATAATTGCCTACTCTCAAAATTTAACTTATTAAAATGACATTTTTCTAGAAATGTTTCCATTTCATCTGTTTGCCCTGTTAATTTAGATGAATAAAGATTTTGATAATATTGTAAAAATGTATCATTAATGTCTTTTGGTATAGTCAACGTATTTCCCTGCGCCGATCTAATACTATGTATAGTTTTTTCATCGTCTAATCTTCTGAGTTGTCGTGCTAATAATTTTTGAGGTTTATCACCGAATTCAAAATGAACTTGTTTAGTTTGTTGGTATAATTTTATCACTTGGTCAGCATAAATTTTATTTAATCTATATTTTAATATTGCAATTTTATTACTCAACTCTTTTGAAGGGTGTATTATATTTTCACTATCTAATTGGTTTATCTCTTTTTCTAACTTTTGCTCCATCTTTCGATTTTCTTTATTAAAATGAGCTTGTGCTGATATTATTGCACCACGCATAAATGCTTTAAATGTGTCCCATAATAGTAATGAGGAAGTCTCAGGTTTATCGTTAGTTTCAAAAAATAATTTAATCTGTTTCTCCACATAGTTACAGCAGTCTTTATCCTTTAATATCTGTGTATTGAATCTCCAAATATTAGTTTTATTAACCATATCTTTTAATTTTATCTTAAATGTTAAAGGGGCATGATCTGAGATAATAATATTATGATACTTTGCATCATATGTAAAGGGGAGTAGTTTTGAGTCTACTAAGAAATAATCAATCCTCGAATATGTTCCAAATACCGGCGAGAAAAATGAATATTCCCGTCCGGTAGGATTATCCAATCTCCAAATATCTTTAACATTCAATGTCTTACTAAAGGAGTTTATAAGCTTGCTTGATTTAGAGAGAGCCTTAATTTTTGTAGAAGATCTATCCAGATAATTATCTAAAGTACAATTAAAATCACCTCCAATTATTAAATTATATTGGGTGGATATAGGAATACTATTAAATATTTTCTTAAAAAATAGTGGATTATCAAAATTAGGTGCATATATATTCATAAGAATTACTTTTTTTGAATGTAGTTCCCCTGTAATTATTAAATATCTACCCTCCTTATCCTCTATTAATGAATTAAGTTTAAAAGGTATACCTTTACGAATAATTATTGCAACTCCTCTAGATTTGTGTATAAACGAAGAGTGATATACTTTTGAAATCCATTTCGCGGTTAATCTATATTGAGCATCTTTTTTAAGATGTGTCTCTTGAAGAAACATAACTCCAGATTTCAATCTATTCAACTGAGCTAGTACCTTTCCCCTTTTAATTGGTTCATTGATTCCTTTAACATTCCAGCTACAGAAGGTGATTCCATCATCTCCATTCCTTACATTCATATCCTGCATTTTATTGTTAGGGTGGCTTTTTTTGGAGTAGCCTTCTTGGCTCCTCCAGCCCGACACTACACCCCAACTTCAGTCCGATGCGAATTTCCGATTCCGTTAAACCATATTCATTTAATCTGATTATATAAAATAGATAAAAGTCATAATTATATAATATATAATATAATATCAAGTATGTGTTATGCAAAAAATAACAAAAATAATAACAAATGTGAATATAAAAAAAGTAAAGGGTGAAAAAAAGGTGATCAGAAAAAAAAAGAAACATTTTCCATTGCTGTTAATGCAGCAACTCACGTTGATTTTGCTCCTTCTTGGAAATAATTTGTACTTATCTGAAGGAAGCAAATACATTCATTTTAAGCACAAAGAGAAGTTACATCCCAGAAAGACACAGGAATTCTAACGTCAAGGCATGCTGAAGTGTGCCAAGTCTTTTACGTTATATCCTGAATCTAAAAATAATCTGTTTCCATACAATTGATCAGATTGGTTTACACAAATGTGCAAAGGATTCATCTTTATTTGGTTTTAATTACTTCCATTGGTTTTGAAGAAATGCTTGAATCAAATTGTTGGCATCTTTGCATGGAGTCAGGAGATGGTGGGTTCAGGGCTCAGAGCAAAATCTATACTGACCAACACTGAACTAAAGCAACAATGCCACTGCCCATTCTGTGCTAAATGTTAAAACAAAACTGCCTCAATGGGAATAGTTTAAATATCCCATGGCACTATTTTAAAGAAGAGCAGGGTAGTTCTCTCTGTTGACAGATGTTTATCCCTTATTCGACATCATGACATAGCAAAACTCATTATCTGGTCATCATGTCATTATTATTTATGGGACCTCTCCGCCTGATGACCCTGCAGAGAAATGTTAACTCAGCATAGATTGAGAGTGAACGCTTGTTACAGCAAGCAGTGTTGATTACATTTTAGTGCAGGAGCGCTTTATTATGGCTCACTTACAAGACAAGGCAATTACATTGAAATAATAGACGTGCTGCTGGTTTAAAATAATCTGTACACTGGCAATTAAACTGCTTTTTAAAATTAAAAGTACATTTTTTCTGAATATGATAGAGAATTCGCCCACTGGCAGCATACGTAATCATTTTGGTGGGTGTATTTTCTGGCAAGACAGGTTCCTTCTGCCTACATGTGCTCAGAATAATATGGGGTTACATAACTTTAAGTTGCAAAATACTGGCATGCACCTAACACACTGATTTAAAAATAAAAATCAGTACAAAAGGGATTTGAGTGAGTGTAAGAAATGGGTAGAATTCATATTAATGATTTAACTATTCATAGCGTAAGGCATTGACTTTCTTCATTGGCATTGGATTCAACATTGATTTGGAGGAAGGAGTCAAAGGGTACATGTGGAGCGTTATTTTTCTGACTGGAGCCCTGTAACCAGTGGAGTGCCTTACAGATCGGTGCTGGGTCCACCGTTGTTTATTTTCTATATTAATGATTGCAATGACAATGTAGTTAACAATGTTAGTAAATTTGAAGATGACACCAAAATTAATGGTGGAGTGGACAGTGAGGAAGGATATATAAGTTTATTATAGAATCTAGATAAATTGAGGAGATGGTACAAAGAATGGCAAATGTAATATAACTCTAATAAGTGTGAGGTATTGCACGTTGGTAGGGCAGGACATATGCAGCAAATGATAGGGTCTTGGAGAATGGTGTAGAACAGAGTGATCTGGGATTATAAATGCATCGTTCCCTGAAAGTGATAAGTCAAGTGGACATGGTTGTGAATATAAGGCAGTTTGTATGCTTGCCCTCATTGAGAAAGGTATAGAGTACAAATGTTGGAACATCAGCTGTCAAAGTCGTTGATGAGACTTGCGGGTTTGAGTTATGGGAAGAGGCTGGATAGGCTTGTACTTTTTTTCCTTTAGAGCATGGGAGATGAGAGCTATCCCTAATGAGGCATACACGATCATGAGGGACACGGATACAGTGAACGCTCAGTTTTTTTTTTCTTTCCCCCCCCCCCCCCGGGTAAATAATTCTAAAATGAGAGGGTATAGGCTTAAGGTAAGAGGGGCGAAATTTACGAGGGACCTCAGTGGCACCTTTTCACTCGGAGGGCAGTCTGTATCTGGAATGAGCTGCCAGAGGAAGCTATAGAATGGGATATAATTATGATTTTAATAAGACATTTGGACAATTATATGAATAGGAAGGGCTTATAAGGATATGGGCCAAATACAGGCATATGGAACTTGCCCAAAATGACAACCTAGTTGATATGAGTTAAGCCTGTTTCCATACTGAATGGCTCAATAATTCTATAACTCTATAACAGTCTTATGATTAATCTGGAGTGATTCCATGTCAACATTAATTTGAAGAAGTTTGCATGGCAGTTAAGATTTTTAATAGATTTTCCAGGCTTAGTTACAGTTTTTGTTTTAAGAAATGTTTGAACATAGAATTAAGTCATTAGAACCTGGTATCATTCATATCCCTGAGAGTGGTGTTATTCAATGTCGACCAACCTCTCCTTCCACCATATTCTTTGATATTCTTAACCAATGACAATATTTTGATCTCCATTTCAATTCACCTGGAATACATAGTCTTATGGGGGGAGTTCCACATTACAAGTATCCTTAGTAAAAGTAGTTACCGAGTTCAATACTGAATGAGCTGGGTCTAACTATAAATCTTTAGACTTTAGAGATGCAGAAACAGGCCCTTCACCCAGAGAGTTGTGAATCTGTGGAACTCTGTGCCATAGAAGGCACTGGAGGCCATTTCACTAGATATATTCAAGAGAAAGTTAAATTTAGCTCATGGGGTTAACGGCACCAAGGTATATGGGGAGAATGCAGGAATGGGATACTGATTTTGGATGATCAGCCATGATCATACTAAATGACAGTGCTGGCTCGAAGGGCCAAATGGCCTCCTACTCTACCTATTTTCTTTGTTTCTATGTTTCCATACTAGGGACAATTTACAATTTTTACCAAAGCCAATTAACTTTCAAACCTGTACGTCTTTAAAGTGTGTGAGGAAACAGGAGCACCCAGAGAAAACCCAGATCACAGGGAAAACATACATACTCCATACAGATAGCACCCATAGTAAGGATTGAAGCCTACTCTCTGACCCTGTAAAGCAGCACCCCCACCGCTGCGCCACTGTGCCGCCCCTCACAGGAAAGCACCTAAGCATGAATGTAAGCTTTTGTAATGGCTTGGCTTCAAAAGTAGTGGATGGCCATTCCAGAAGTGTAAATACTTGTTTGATGAGTAAGTATTGAGGGACGAGGGATTAATTCTCTGCTGTTTTTCAACAAACTGCTATGGAATCTTTTACTTCCATCTGAAAGAGCACACAGTGGCCTTGTTTCTCATCGTATATAATCGATGAGACTTGCAACAGACTAAAATTTCCTCTCTACTGCACTGTCAAGTCAGCCTAGTTCTGAAAAGGATTTGTACTCTGAACTTCATGAATTAGGAAGTAAGAGTGCTTTCAACTGAGCTGTAATCTCTTGATCTGCATACTCTGAATTTTCCTGTCATTTTCAATGCTTGATTATATTGTATCCTAACCCCTTCGGATCACAGGCACATTGCCAAGCATATGCAACCTTTTCTTAGAACTTTCAAGCCAAGGATACTTGGTTATAAGCAATGAGACACTTTCGGATATAGTTTAAGGATATGGGTTAAGCCATTTTGATTGAGCTTAGAGTACTGTTCTACCACAAATCATGAAAAATATTCAAGGAGAGTTGGATGTTGTCCATGGGGCTAGAGGGATCAAGGCATATAGGGAGAAAGTTCGTGCAGGGTATGAATTTGAAAGCTCAACCATAGTCATGTAAATAACGGAGAAGACTCAAAGTGACAAATGACCATCACCTGCTATTTTCAATGTCTATGTTATAAATTTGACACATAAAATTTACATCTGTGAATTTTGAGGGAGGCATGGTGGTGCTATGGTAGAGTTGCTACCTTACTGCACCAGAGACCATGGTTCGATCCTGACCAGGGTGAGGTCTGTATGAGGTTTGTACATACTCCCTGTGAACATGTGGGATTTTCCAGGTGCTCCGATTTCTTCCCACACTCCAGAGACTTACAGGTTTATAGGTTAATTGGCTTTGGTAAAAAATGTAAATTATCCCTAGTGTGTAGGATCGTGGTAGTGCACAAGGATCAATGGTTGTTGCGGACTCGGTGGGCCTGTTTCCACACTCCAATCTCCAACCTAAACTCTGTCGACCCAAATAATATGAATTGCCAAAAAAGTAGATTTATACAGTATCATGTGAAACCAGTTTGCACCTGTAATCACATTTTTAAATATTTCTGAAGCACTGAACAAGCCAGTTCAAATCTCCCAAGATTTATCAAAGTAGATGTGGAGAGCACAGGGGGCGCGGAAATATATGAACAGTAGCAGAGTAAAACAAAAAAAAACGTGGAATATTTTTAATGTAAGCTGCAGAGAAGAATGGCAGTGACACATTGGTGGGCGAGGAGCAGTCTTAAATCAGCAGATAATGAGCCATGCGTGGGAGTTTATCATCCAGGTGGTGAACATGGTATCCAAGGCTAAAGGAAATCAGGCAGAATGTGAAAAATAACCTACATGACTTTCGAAAGGCAACAAATTAAAAACTGAATATCATTGAACAGTTTTTTACACAGAGATGGCTGCATTGGATTTTTTTTTGCAATGGACACTGAGTTTGAAAATTAGAGTGCTCAAATACACAAACCACATCCTGACATAAAGATTAAGAGAATATTATGGAAAACAAATTTAAGCAACTAATAATGGAACCATGCAAATAGCTCTTCATGATAATGAAGAGGCGGTATTGCAAGAAGGAATCGTCCGGTCTGAATCTTCACAACCCTTCAATTTCGAATTGAAAATGGCATTCAGTGAGAGTGCATCAGTGCCACCACAGAATAAATCACACATTCAGCATTTACAGTGAAATAAATAATCAGGTCAACAGAGAGGGGGGATCACATTGAAACGTACTGGATAATGAAAGGCCTGGATAGAGAAAGGATGTTTCCAGAAATAGGTGAGTTTAGAACCAGAGGGCACAGTCTCAGATTGAAAGGACATAACTTTAGAATGGAGGTGAGGAGGGATTTCTTTAGCCAGAGGGTGGTGAACCTATGAAATTCACTGCCGCAAATGGTTGTGGAGATTGATATTGGGGTTTTTTTAAGTGGAGATTGATTGGTTCTTGATTAGGAAGGGCATCAAGGATTACGGGAAGAAGGCAGGAGGGAAAAATAGAACAGCCATGATTGAATGGCAGAATAAACTCGATGGGCTGCATGGCCCTAGAGATTTCAATAGGTAAAGGGTTTGTTCGATCTTGCCATCATTGTGGTATGTTCTTAACTATTCTTGTGTATGTAATTTGCAATAGCTGTACATTCCCAGTGTCCATACACGGTGATCATGTACAAGCTCATTTATGTGGCATTTAGGGACATTAACATGTGGAATAGTACAGTACAGGAGCTGGCCCTTTGGCCCACAATATCTCTAACATCCATTGGATATCCATATCACTCCATTCCCTAGAAATCTAACGCCTGGAATTAATTTGAAAGCAGACCAAGAGTCTTTCTGCTCTGGCTACCAAAGGTGGAATGGATTTCTGATCCATAGCTCTCCATTCCTTGCATATCCATGTGCCTAGCCTAATGTTTCTTAAATACTACTCATTTCTGCTTTCACCCCCTCACCTGGCAGCACATTCCAAGCACTCACAACTTCATGAGCAAAAAAGATTGCCTTTAAACAATGTCCCTCTCCCATAAATGCTATACTCACAAATGATTACATGTTGGTTTACTCCTCTGGCTTTTTCTTTTTGAAAAGGACAAGATCAAAACCAGCCCACCTTAGAATAAAAAAGAACACAGCCATATTTTCACAGCAAGTTATTGAGCATGTAGGAGAAACCTTCCGAAAGTCACAGTACATCGTGATGACTATAGGCAATTTTGGGAAGGCAGAATTCAGAGGAATGAGATTTGGAACAAAATAAATTGTCTGCACTTTCTTTATTGTTCCTTTATTTCATTATATTCTAAGATTAATCTTAAGAATAAATTAGGGTCTGAAGAAGGGTTTTGACCTGAAAAAGTGCTTATCCATGTTCTGCAAAGATGCTGCCTGACCCCCTGAGTTACTCCAGCACTGTGTTTCTCTTACGAATAAAGTATGTCCTTTCAAAAGGCATCTTATTAAAATAATGAAGATTCAAATTTATCCTTCGTTTTTCTTGACCTTTGGTGATTCTATTATTTTAGACACAATGTAGAACCTTGAAAATGTAGTCATTGTTGCTGTGCATCCCCGACAATGAAGTAGGGTCAAAAACTTGTGCAACTATCATTTGGATGTCCATGTGTTTTAAGCATAAGCTGCTTTCAGCTAAATGACCTTGGCTGTGTGATTTTGGATTACTTTGCCAACGTTGCCCTTCAATGTTTTAATCACACAAACTGACCTTTTCCATACCATTATCCAGAGTTGTCAATTTTGTTGTTGAAGTGGCAATTATCAAAGAAAGAAACAACATAGATGAAATGGTCATAAATTATTCTCTCTTGTTTTTCCATTTCTATATGCACAATCACCAAATAAGCCCTGAACTACATACACTTGGCGTTATCATTGTCTTTGCATTATAATTAATTTTGTTTTGCAAGTGAGAAAACCTGACTTGATTCTTGACTCTTTTAAATTTTGTATACGTTTCTGGTTATATGGAATTTATTTCCTCTTGCGTGGTTGAATCTCTGATACTCTGCAGAGAGCTATGAATAAATATTACTGCAACCAATATTATCATATGTTTACTGAAAGGTCAACTATGGAGATTTACACAGGATGGCATTTGAACTGTATTAGATGTTACAGTGCATACAAATCTTGCCATGTTTTTTAATAGAAATGTGATACTGTTCCTTTAAGTTAATGGAGGCAAGGATTAAATCATTGATTGTCTTTAGTGCAGTCATGTGACCTCTTCCTGTCGCTGCACAGCATGAAGATGCTTTCAATTCTCACAGTCGATGACTGCTTTATAAAGCATAAAGCAGCGCTAATGTGAAATTTCTTATTAGCTAAATCAGAGGATTGCACATCAAAGATCAGAACCATACCAGAAAAGGTCAGCAAGTCATCAATTTTGTGCTCTACAACATAGTACATTTCAAATCAGCTTCATTTAAATTTATCGCAGATGAATTATCTAGGTCATGTTACTTTATGGATTTGTTTGAAGTAATGGTATGCTTTAGCTGATCATTGGTGTGCATATGCAATGATCTTGTCTTGTGTTATTTTTTTTGTCTGTCAGTCATTTTATAATTGCAGAGTGTTTATAATTTGAAGTCGAGTTCTGTAACCTTCAATTTCTGAGCCTCTATCATTTTATTATCATTACCGTTTTTCTGCTAAATTATGTCCTGCAAAAATTGTAATTTAAATTCTAGGCTTTGTATTGTTATTACTTGAAGTCTCTACCTCAAAACAGCTGTATGAGGCAATAACTTACCAAGAATTTTATTGAGTAGTACAATGCTTTTATATGCTTTATAATAAATTTGGAGCAGATTATCAACTGTTTGAAGAGGTCAGTACCTCTGTGCTGGCATTGTATGATGTGGTAAATTATTGATGGTACTCCGTGTGCTTATTTATGCATAAACCCTATGGGTAGACGGCAGTGACATCATCGTCATATTTTAGCGTGAATGTGCCCTTTCAAAATGTCTCAGCTTCAAAAGCAGGAGCTGGCCATTACTGATCAAGTTGCAACTTAAACAGCTACACGTACTAACTGTCACTGAACCTAACCTGAAATCATGATGTCTTCCAACTCACTGGTAGGCCTTCCTATTTCCTTTGTTGGTAGATGGCTGGTTACAGTCACAATGATCATTGCTAGACACAAAAAGCTGGAGTACTGAAGAAGGGTCTCGACCCAAAACGTCACCCATTCCTTCTCTCCAGAGATGCTGCCCATACCGCTGAGTTACGCCAGCTTTTTATGTCTATCTTCGGTTTAAACCAGCATCTGCAGTTCCTTCCTACACAATTATCATTGCCTTGAGTAGCTAACCCCAATCATCAATACTTGCAACTGCATTGGCCTTCATCAGTCAGAGTATTGAGTGTAGAAGGTTACACAAAAAGCTGGAGAAACTCAGCGGGTGCAGCAGCATCTAAGGAGCGAAGGAGATAGGCGACGTTTCGGGTCGAGACTCTTCTTCAGACTTATCTCCTTCGCTCCTTAGATGCTGCTGCACCCGCTGAGTTTCTCCAGCTTTTTGTGTAACCCTCGATTCTCCAGCATCTGCAGTTCCTTCTTTAACATATTGAGTATAGAAGTTGGGAGAGCATGTTGCAGTTGTGTAAGACATTGGTGAGACCGCATTTAGAATATTGTGGGTTACACAAAAAGCTGGAGAAACTCAGCGGGTGCAGCAGCATCTAAGGAGCGAAGGAATATTGTGTTCAGTTCTGAGCACCATGTTATAGGAAAGATATTGTCAAGCTTGAAAGGGTTCAGAGAAGATGTCCGAGATTGTTGCCAGGACTAGAGGGTGTGAGCTGTAGGGAGAGGTTGAGTAGGCTTGGTCTTTATTCCTTGGAGCGAAGGAAAATGACGGGTGATCTTATACAGGTGTATAAAATCATGACAGGAATAGATCGGTAGATCCACAGAGTTTCTTGCACAGAGTAGGGGAATCGAGGATCAAAGAACATAGGTTCAAGGTGATGGGGAAAATAATTAATAGGAATCTGAGGGGTAACTTTTTCACACAAAGAGTGATGGGTGTATGGAACAAGCTGCCAGATGAGGTAGTTGAGGCTGGGACTATCCCAATATTTAAGAAACAGTTGGACAGGTACATGGATAGGACAAGTTTGGAGGGATATGGACCAAGCGCAGGCAGGTGTGATTAGAGTAGCTGGGACATGTTGGCCGGTGTGGGCAAGTTAGGCCAAAGGGCTTGTTTCTATGCTGTATCACTCTGTGACTATGACTCTAACTGAAGTGAACAGACTCTGAATGAGTGAAGCGCCAGAATATAAATCTTGGGTTTAATGTCATAGAGTCATACAGCACAGAAACAGGCCGTTTGGCCTAACTCTTACATGCTGACCAAATTGTCCCATTTAAACTAGTCCCTTTTGGCCCATATCTCATAAACTTTTCCTATCCATGTACCTTTTCAAGTGGCTTTAATGTGTTTTAACACAGCATGCAATGCCCACTTAGTGCAGTGTATGGAAGTTTTAAAATAGTGAGTAGTAGGGAGGTTATTGCTGTGGAAAGAGAATGTTAAATCAAAGGACATGGCCACAAACAAAAACATTAAAAAAAGGTCCGTCGGATAACATCTGTGGAAAGAGAAACTGGGCTACCGTGTTCGGTCAAAGAACCTCATTATTCTGACCATTGTGGGTCTTCCACCAGAAATATTAGAAAACATAGAACATAGGACATACAGCATAAGAACAGGTCTTTGGTGAACATAATGACCACCTGCCTGCACATGATCCATATCCCTCTATTTGCTGCACTTCCATGTGCCAATCTGAAAGTCTCATCCATGCTACTATTCTATCTGCCTCCACCACAAGCCCTGGCAATGCATTCCAGGTCTTTACCAACCTCCGTGGAAAAAGAACTTGCCCCGCACATCTCCATTAAACTTTCCACCTCTCATCTTGTAGCTATGCCCTTTATGCCCCTGTCCCACTTAGGAAACCTGAACGGAAATCTCTGGAGACTTTGCACCCCACCCAAGATTTCCATGCGGTTCCTGGAGGTTTTTGCCAGTCTCCTTAATGGTCGAAAGTGGTTTCCGTTTTAAAAATCGGTAATTTTTTAGTCAAAGCCGGTTGCGATGCTAGTTGACGGTGGTTGCCGGAGGACAATAACCTCCGGGAACCTCCGGGAACCACACGGAAACCTTGGGTGGGGCGCAAAGTCAAACCACTACTCTCTACTCTTGGATAAAAGGTTCTGATTGTTTATCTTTATCTATCTATTCTCTATCTATGCCTCTCATAATGTTATATACTTCTATCAAGTCTCCCTTCAACGTCTGACGTTTGGGCAAAAACAATGCATATTGATCCAACATCTCCTGGTAGCTGAAACCCTCTAATCCAGGCAGCATTCTGGTATAATGACTATATTTCTATTTCACTTCCCACAGCTGCACATTATTTTGGTTTTCAATATTGCATGCAGGTCAAAAGGAAGAATTTGTTGAAATAAAGGGAGTTCAATAAACAGTCACTTGATTGATTCCTGTGGTGGCAGTGAGGGGCAAGGAAGCGAGGCAGGGTTGGGGGGGGGGGGGTGTTAATTGAGGGTATATTATACAAGATGGGATTACGTTCTTGAGTTTAGAAAAATGAGAGGATAAGCAATTAAAATGTATAACTTAATAGAACATAAAACAGAACAGTACAGCATAAAAACAGGTCCTTCAGCCCAAAATGTCTGTGCTGAACATGATGCCAAGACCAGCTCTTATCTAGCTACACATAATCCATATCCCTCCATCCTTGCATATCCACATTTCTATTCAAAGTCTTTTAAATATCACAAACATATCTGCTTCAACCACTGCAGCGCATTCTGGGCACTCCCCACTCTGTGTAAAACAAAACTTGCCCCGCCCATCTCCTTTAAACTTTGACCCTCTCAACTTAAAGTTATCCCCTCTTGTATTCGATTTTTCCATCCTGAGGAAACAGATTCTGCCTGGCTATCCTATCTATGCCTCTCATAATTTTATATACAGTACTTCCATCATGTCTCCTTGCAACCTGCGGCATTCCAGAGAAAACAAACCAGGTCTGTCCAACTTCTCCCTGTAGCTAATACCCCCTAATTCAGGCATCATTCTGGTAAACCTCCTCTTCACCCAGAGGATAATGAGTCTTCAGAATTTTTTACTCAAGAGAATTGTGGAGGCCGAGAATCTGATTATTTTCTTATATTTATATAGTCCTGCAAGTTCATTTCATTCAATATTTATCCTATTTTCCATTGATTGTTTCTTCTTCCGTGAACTTAATGGGCAGTGAGTTTTTATTACTTGCTGTGTTTAAAAATGTTTGTTTGCAATCCTCTACTTTTCTTGCTGAAAACTCTGCATGTTTTTGTACCATCAGCTAATGTGAGCAGCATTTTTCGTCCACCTTATATAAACCCAGTTCTAACTTGCAATCGTCCATTAATACATTTTCCAGCCACACTTGTTCCATGGAATCTTCTCTTGCCTACTCTTGTAGCTGAGATCTTTCATACTTGAATTATCCTCTCTCAACCCTTTCAACATAGGGCACAGGAATAGGCCCTTGTTCGTGCTTGTGCCGAACAAGATGTCAAGGTAAACTAATCTCATCAAAGATAAAGTGATCTTCAATGACCTTCATATCCGCCCTGAAAGACAGTGGCTAAATCCTGACAATACTCTAACTATGATATTAACAGAACATGACTTCCCTATTTTTGAACTCAGTATTTCTTTATTTAGAGAGCCCATGATTCAAAATGCTTTGCTAATGGCACTCTTATCATATCCTGCTATCTTGAAAGATCCATGTACATTAACCCCCTGGTCTTCCCATTTCTGCACACTATTAAGAGTATGCCAATGTTTTCATTGCCCTTCATTAAACCTTCTGCCCAAATGCATCACCTCACATGTTCTTTCATCTACTAGTCTACCACTGTGTCCCAGAACACTGATGCAATCATAAAGAAAGCACACCAGCACCTCAACTTCCTGAGAAGATTACGGAGAGTCGGTATGCCAAAGAGGACTCTCTCGAACTTCTACAGGTGCACAGTAGAGAGCTTGCTGACCAGTTGCATCGTGGCTTGGTACGGCAACCTGAGTGTCCAGGAGCAGAAAAGGCTGCAGAAAGTTGTAACCGCTGCTCAATGCATCATCGGCTCTGACCTCCCTACCATCGAGGGGATCTATCGCAGTTGCTACCTCAACAAGGCTGCCAGCATCACCAAGGGCCTACACCATCCTGGCCACACACTCATCTCTCTGCTGCCCTCAGGTAGAAGGTACAGGAGCCTGAAATCTGCAACATCCAGGTTCAGGAATAGCTCTTCCCCACAGCCATCAGACAACTTCAAAACACAACTTCAAACAAACTCTGAACTACAACAGCCTGTTGCACTTCATCCACAGCATTCCCTTCATCAACCTTTTTTGTTACTTAATCTAAAATAATTAATCTGGAGTGTCAAACATGATTCACCTTTTTACAAATCTCTTTAACAAAATATCTCGAAATGTCTGCTTCTTTTTTTTCCTTATTGGTGTTCCACAAACCTTACTCACCAGAGTATTTTACTCAGGGTAGCGAATCAATAACTGGGGGCCAAGAGAGAGACAAGATTTAATGGGAACCTGAGGAGCACAACTTTCACTCGAAGGGTGGTAGGTATATGGAATGAATAGCCAGAGGAGCTAGTTGAGGTAGGTTCGAAAACAGCTTTTAAAAGCCACTTGGACAAGTAAATGGAAAGGAAAGATTTAGAGGGATATATGGGGCAAGCACGGACAAATGGGATTTGCTTGGATGAGTATTTTCAGCATGGACGAGTTGGGTCTGTGGTGTAGACCATTGTTGATGAACTAATCAATTATTGCAATTATTTCAATACCATTACAGGTTTCTTAAAAATGGTGTAATCTTTGAAATGTTCTGCCACCTCTGCTATCTAATTTGGAGAGTTATGTCACAAAGGTTCAAGCTATCAAGAATACACATCTTTTTTAAAATTTCCAGACGTTCTAATGCATTCTTTATGTCAGTTTTCATATCATCCATTATCTGAAGAAGGGTCTTGACCTGAAACGTCACCCATTCCTTCTCTCCAGAGATGTTGCCTGTCCCGCAGCATTACTCCAGCTTTTTGTGTCTATCCCCATCATTCTTGTTTTTATAAAGGTTTGTCAACATTGTCTTCGTTGACAAGACCAAAATTAAGTATTAGAGCTTTGTCCAGCTTTTGTGGCCTTCTTAATTACTAAAGGGTCCATGTAGGTGGAGAAAGCAAGAAAATGGGGTTGAGAGGGAAAGATAGATCAGCCGTAATTGAATGGCAGTGTATACCTGTTGAGCTAAATCGTCTTGTTCTACTCCTCTGACTTATAAACATGCATTTTATACCATTTGTATACCGTTTACATGCTGGTAGAAAGTTCACGAGTTATCATCTATTCTGTCTCTCTTTCCTAGTCTTATAGATGTTTGCAATATTCCTGTCAACTTATTGTATTTAGCTTGGTTTTCATTGTAGCAGGCTATTTTAAACAATGTATGGGGTCTGATGATAGGTTATACGGCTTCTTTATTAACAGTTTACAGATGTTACAGTTTCAGAACAAACGTTAAACAAAGTACAGAGCAAAGCTATGGCACCAAAAGCACAGAATTTACAGGACAAACCTCTTAGTGGCTCAATACCAATCACCCATGTTGTGTCCCTTACTGGTCCAGATCCCTGAGGGCTGGTTGGCACTATCTCATTACCTTTGTACCATGAAGGGTTTGTTGTTCACAGTTCTGTCTAGGTTCTTATCAGCTGTAACCTTGAGATTACAATCTGTTCATTGTCTCTGCGATCAAGTCCCTAGACTGTTCTTGTCAAGCAGTCCCTAGACTGTTCTTGTCAAGCAGTTTCGAACAAGCTGCGCTTCAGCAATTATCTGCAGACTCCACAGTTTTCAATTGAACAATTCATTCACTTTTGTTTCACTTTCCATTTTCCAGCATGTGGCCCTCAATTTCACTGGCAGTCTTTATAGAAACATAGAAACATAGGTGCAGGAGTAGGCCATTCGGCCCTTCGAGCCAGCACCACCATTCAATATGATCATGGCTGATCATCCAAAATCAGTACCCCGTTCCGGCTTTTTCCCCATATCCCTTGATTCCCTTAGCCATAAGAGCTAAATCTAACGCTCTCTTAAAAAACATCCAAGTGAATTGACATCCACTGCCTTCTGTGGCAGAGAATTCCACAGATTCACAACTCTCTGGGTGAAAAAGTTCTTCCTCATCTCAGTCCTAAATGGCCTGCCCTTTATTCTTAAACTGCGATCCCTGGTTCTGGACTCCCACAAACATCAGGAACATTTTTCCAAATCTTACCATGTCTAAGAATTTTAAATGTTTCTTTAACATCCCCTCTCATCCTTAAAAGTTCCAGCGAATACAAGCCCAGTTGATCCATTCTTTCATCATATGTCAGTCCTGCCATCCAGGGAATTAACCTGGTGAACCTATGGTGCACTCCCTCAATAGCAATAATGTCCTTCCTCAAATTAGGAGACCAAAATTGCACACAATACACCAGGTACGGTCTCACCAGGACCCTGTACAACTGCAGTAGGACCTCCTTGCTCCTAAACTCAAATCCTCTCGCAATGAAGGCCAACATGCCATTGAATTTCTTCACTGCCTGCTCTACCTGCATGTTTCCTTTCAGTGACTGATGTACAAGGGCACCCAGGTCTCGTTGCACCTCCGCTTCTCCTAATCTGACACCATTCAGATAATAATCTGCCTTTCCGTTCTTGCAACCAAAGTGGATAACCTCACATTTATCCACATTATACTGCATCTGCTATGCTTCTGCCCACTCATCCAACCTATCCAAGGTACCCTGCAGCCTCATAGCATGCAGTTCCCACCGCCACCCAGCTTTATGCCATCTGCAAACTTAGAGATGTTACATTTAATTTGCTCGTCTAAATCATTAATATATATTGTAAATAACTGGGGTCCCAGCACCGAGCCTTGCGGCACTAGTCACTGCCTGACATTCTGAAAAGGACCCGTTAATTCCTACTCTTTGCTTTCTGTCTGCCAGCCAGTTCTCCATCCATGTCATTACCCTAACCCCAATACCATGTGCTCTAATTTTGCACACACTCTCTCGTGCGGGACCTTGTCAAAGGCTTTTTGAAAGTCCAGACACACCACATCCACTGGCTCTCCCTTATCTAGTCCACTTGATACATCGTCAAAAAATTCCAAAAGATTAGTCAAGCATGTATTCCCCTTCATAAATCAATGCTGACTTTGACCGGTCCCATTACTGCTTTCCAAATGCGCTGCTACAACATCTTTAATAATCGACCAGCATCTTCCCCACTACCAATGTAAGGTGAACTAGTCTTTAATTCCTTGTTTTCTCTATCCCTCCTTTCTTAAAAAGTGACATTGGCTACCCTGCAGTCCACAGGAACTAATCCAGAGTCGAGAGAACATTTTTTTTCAATTGCTTTTGAGAACCTGATGGTGACCCACCTTCTCCAACCGCTGGATCCTCGGTTAGGCGATGAAGTTTCAGAGTTTAGACCCAGTTGCAATAAAACCGATGGCACAGTGGGGCAACAGTAGAGCTACTGCCTAACAGTGCCAGAGACCCAGGTTTGATCCTGACTATAGGTGCTTGTCTGTATGGAGGTTGTACGTTCTCCCGAGACCTGCATGGAATTTCTCAGAGATCTTCAGTTTCCTCCTACACTCCAAAGATGTACAGGGTTGTTGGTTAATTGGCTTGGTATAAATTTGAAATGTCCCTACTGTGCGTTGGATAGAGTTAGTGTGCGAGGATTGCTGGTTGGTGCGGATTCAGTGGATCAAAGGGCCTGCTTCCATGTTGTATCTCTAAACTAAACTAAGCTAAAAGAATGACAACCTAGAAGTCCGGATGTTACATGAATTGCTCTTTGCATGCACTCAAAGACCTTGACCTTTTTGGCACTAGAGTATACAGTTTTAAAGGGTGTTGTTGGAGAAGCCTATGTGAATAACTTTACTGTATTTTGTAGCTAGCACATGTGGTGAAGGTAAAGAATGATTAGGTAACTGAATGGGATGTCACTCAAGTAGTTTGGTTTGTTCTGGATGGTGTTGAGTTTTGAGTGAAATGATTTCACTGGATCCATCGGATAAATTGGTAGGTGAACTATTGTTCTCTTGACTTGTAGTTTTGGATACAGTGAAAATGTAACCAAATGGTGAAAAATAATATTTTTAAATTTGAGAAAGTTAATTGAATGATAATAATTGTAAACATTTAAGGTAAATATAAATCATTTCACATAAGTGACTTACCTTTTTCAATTAGGTTTTTCACTGTATCTCCATAAGCATGACAATAATAAGCCAATATTAATGCCATCTTAACTTCAAGTCAAGTTTATTGTCATATGCACAAGTACAGTGAGGTATAGGTACAATAAAAATCTTGCTTGCTGCACCATCACAGTTACATAGACTCAAATAACTTATAAAAACATATTATACATACTGTAAATTATACCAATCCTGCAAGATGGTAAAAGTTATAAATTATTGTGCAAGCAAAACCATTAGTGAAAAACAAAATTAGCCAAAAAAATAAGGGCATTGTTGTGTAAGTAGTGGTTTATAGTGTTCTGTTGCCCATTACCTGCCAATTCTCAGATACGAGCTAGTTGTGCATTGGTATAAAATCTAGGAAGCAATTCAGATTTTCAAGTTTATCGATATAGGCTGGATTGATTTAATTCCAGGTAGATGTGCTGAAGTCTAGAATTTATTTAACTTCAGCAGCCAAATGGCAGTAATAATCAACACCACCCAGTACACGTACTTTCAATTGTTTGACTCTCTCAGTTAATGAAGTCTATGTGTCATAGACTATACTGACCAGGACATCATAAGTGTGATTCCCTGTATTTTGATTTCATTGCCGATGAATTTAATGGTGCAATGAGCCAGACCTCTTACCCTGATTCTTTCTGGAAGTAGTTAATGTTGGATGCAAACAGTTTTTGCAATTATTCTCCCTGATATTTATGTTTGTAACCTAATAGTTGTGTTACAGAATCAATAGTAGGGAGATTTGTAGGGAGATTCAACGGCTGTGAGCTCACATTCTATCAGGCAGTGTAGTGTTTGAAACTGGTGTGTGCAAAACTATGCAAACTGATAAACAATGATAATGAGAAGAATGAAATGTGAAATCAGTGAAGTGATCACACTGAGTAACCCAGAGACCATCAAGAGCTTGCAATCTCGGGAGAGGCTGACTCTGGAAGCTCCAACAATGCTGAGGTTCGACCAACCCCGACCCGGGGTGCAATCGCCTGGCGCGGGGGACCTGACATCCCTCCAATGCAGGAGTTGATTGCACCGATGAGGACAGCCCAAATGCCACCGGCTGCGGGAGTCAAGATTGTCCTGTCAATGGAGGGCTCGAGGCCCCCGACTGTGGCAGAGCTAAGGGAAGAGATTTGTACTTTTGTTCGCATTCCATCACAGTGAGGAATGTAGAGGAGTCACTGTGGTGGATATATATGTTAAAATGTATTTTGTGTGTTTTGTTGCTTTTTATTTGTATGACTGACTTGGCAAATGAAATTTCACGTATGTTGCAAAACTTACTTGACTAATAAAGTATTATTGTGACTGCGATTGAGTGATTGTGAATTATTTCAGTGACTGCGGTGCCATCAGGCTATTAAACCTGGCTCGGAACTCTGAACATTAATATCCCTCGATCTCTTATTTGCACTTTATTAATTTATTAATTCATGGGCGTATTTACGTATAGAATTGTAGTCAATGCCTTCTATGTTCTGTTGTGCTATGCAAAGAAAGATTTTCATTGTCCTGTCAGGGACACATGACAATAAACTCTTTTGACTTTCACTTTTGACTTTGACTTTGATATACAATAGGCACTGCAGTGATTTAACTCAGCTACCTTGATTGCCCCTTCCAAACCCACAATCAATAAAGACAAGGACAGGAGGTTCCATTTGCATGTTTCTCTCCAAATGCACATGATCCTGACATGTGTTGTCACAGATGTGTGCTTTCATCACACATAGTCTTAATACCCAATATCATCATAGATACACTTTACCGGAATACTGGAGGAGTTTAAAAAATGTGTTTCTCTGCCATCTTCTTAAGGACAATTAGGTATACTTGGAGTAATGGAAGATGGGAATAAACTGAACTCATCTCAAAATTTCAAACATGTTGGATACTGCACATCTTGAGGAAATGTGATTCCTCCTAATAGATAAATCAGACCAATTTTTAACGAGTTGGTCTCCATTTGTCGATTTTTTGGAAGCATATGGTGCAACTAAACCGTGGAAGCTAATTGTTCCAGGATTGGGTGAGGGATGGTCAAGAATGTAGATAACGATCTCCTTAATCTCTTACTTTCTACTCATATTCTCTTTTTTTTTCTTTCTCATTCTCAACTTTCTTTTTTTCACTCTTTTTTCTTTCTCACACACTATATATCCCATGTTTCTCTATATTTTATTTTCTACTTTTTCTTTTTCATTATTAAAAAAAAAAAAATACTCAATAAATGTTCAACTTGCCAACAACAACCACCTTCTGAAAAAGTCTATAATTGCCTGTGCAAGCGTTATCCTGACATTCAGTCTTGATGGAGAATAGTCATTTTGGT
This sequence comes from Raja brachyura, assembly GCA_963514005.1. The sequence continues at coordinate 66,614,937 of OY740784.1, forward strand.
TGGGGTACTGTGATCAGCGTACACAATTCTGCAAATATAAAAATATAAAAAATTGTTATGAGGAAAGGACAGAAATATGAATTGCATACAGTGGCAGAATTGTCCTGAAGGGAGGATTGTTGTCCTCTATTCAATATTTCAGTGCAGCTTGAGTGAACATCTTCAGAAGAGGAAGATGAAGAAAAAATAGCAGAAAATAAATCAGTTGTGTTCCCTTGCAGTTTGATAATGAATTTACTGTTTCAGCCCTTGAAGATTACAGGTTTTTACTGCTTCCAGTAAAACAGTCAAAGTTTTATATGGTTATGATTTTTTTTTATAATAGTGGCATATTGAAAGGGCACTCAGGCCTTGAGGGATTCACTGTCTCAAAGATGTTAGCTGTGAATCATTGGACAATAATCTAATTAGCTATCGCAAATAATGTCACAAATCAGAGTAGGGAATTCTTAGAGTCCATAGGTTTATTCCCCGATTACTGAAATTTGGTTATTGCATTAACTATGGTGACACATTAGTATTATTTGTAATGATTTTTCATCAAAAAACTGTCTGCTCTTGTCATGATCGTGCTGTTGGGATAGTAATCCAACGATGATGAAAATTGTTGGATTGTTCTGAAAACCCAACTGATTACTGAATATTCTTTGGGAAAGCATGATTACCATCTCTCTACAGTGATTTCAGTCACATACAGTATTATATACGCTTTACTTAATCTATTTGATGCAATTTGAAATTAGCTGAAATGCTCTCCTTTTGTTATGCCTGTTTAGTTGAGAGACAGGCCCTTCGGCCCACCGAGTTCGACAAGCGATCCCTGCACATTAACACTACCCTGCACACACTAGGTAAATTTTTCACATTTGCACCAAGCTAATTAACCTGCAAACCTGTGTGTGAGGAAACCGAAGATCTCGGAGAAATCCCAAGCAGATCACGGGGAGAACGTACAAACTGCAGACAGACTAGCACCCGTATTCAGGATTGAGCCCGGGTCTATGGCGCTCTCAGGCAGTAGCGCTACCGCTACACAACTGTGCCGCCCCAAATTGTGAAAGAAAGAAATGGGAAAAAATGGAAAGAAATGGGAAAATGAGCGAGAGAGGAAAATTAAGATTAAATTGCAGGTTTTGGCCTGGTTCCTTTTTTGTGTGAACCAGAAACAGATCAGAGGTATGAATTTGTTTGTCTTGCTTTTTTGTCTTGCAATTGTATTTTATGACATTAAAGGCGCTAGTTCTATTTGGGTAGAGAAATGTGCTATTTATATTTGGATATGGAAACTATTTCTCTGGGTTGGGACTCTAACTAGTAATGTGTGATCTGAGATTGAATGCCAAAGCTGGAGAATGTTCTATTGCTTGTGCTTCAGGACTTGGCAGCACAAAACATACTGTATGGTTTTAGGAAAAATATACCAGTCTTTGTAAGGTTGGACAGCACATGTGCATTAGCTATTATTTGATGTGATACTCTTTATATGGAAAGTCGTAAATTCTGTGCATGGCTAAAAATAAATTACAAATTTGCAAATCTAATAGAAATAAGCAATCAAATGCTTTTATTTAACTCAATAGTCTTGTACCATCAATGTAGGATGCATGTGATGTCGGGTGTATGTGATGTCATAGTCCTAGCAATACCAATGAGAATTTAATTCAGTTGATTACTATACAAGATTTTTTTAAATAACTGGAGCTCAACAAAAGTTGTACCTCTATTCCAAAGACGTACAGATTGATAGGTTAATTGACTTCGGTAAAAATGTAAATTGTCCCTCGTGTGTGTAGGATTGTGTTAGTGTGCAGCGTTCGTTGGTTGATGCAGTCTCAGTGTGCTGAAGGGCCTGTTTCCTTGCTGTATCTCTAAACTAAACTAAACTATTGACTGCTTCCAACTCCATCTGCTATCTTTCTTACTGCATCGTTCATGCTCTTCTTTCAAAAAATATGTGTGATATATACATCATCAAGCTGGAAAGAGTGCAGAGACGATTTGTGAGGATGTTGTCAGGACTCGAGGATCTAAGCTATGGGGAGAGTTTGAGAAGGTGCAGTGGTTTACGGAGAGTAGGGGAAACGAAAACCAGAGGACATGCGTTTAAGGTGAGAGGGGAAAGATATAGTATGAACCTTAGGGGGTAACCTTTTCAGACAGAGGGTGGTGTTGTATGGAACGAGCTGCCAAAGGAAGTAGTTGAGGCAGGTAGTATAACAATATTTAAGACAGTTGCACAGATACATGGATAAGAAAGATTTAGAGTGATATTGGCCACACAGGCAGGTGGGACGAGCATAGATGGGGCATCTTGATTGGTAAGGGCAAGTTGAGCTGGAGGGTTTGTTTCCATGTTATATGGCTTTATGACTTAAATTGTCTGCTGATGCTACTTACCTTCATGCTTTCCTTATTTATAGAACACAGAACAAAATAATTTTGTTTTGTGTAAACTTTTTCATAACTTTTCATTTTTTAAATATGAGTTTGTCATCTATGCTATTTATTGTTTTAAAAAAGATAACTCAAATTTGAAGAACTCTGTTTCAATCACCTATAAGTTTCTTCCCTAAAGAAATAAGTTTTAGCTTCTTCAAATTCTTTACAAAATCCATATTCTTGAAATATGTAAAATCTCTGCTGCTTCCAATGTATCTCTGAAGGTTCACAATATACTTCTGCTGTGGCTTAAATGGCTTAGAGTTTAGCCCAGTAGGTAGGTTTGAGAATTATCACATTCTCTGCAGCTGATCCTTCAATTGCTTTAACCCAGAGGGAGTTATGATGCAAAATCGATAGCTTACTATCATGGATATTTGTACCTTAAGCAGGTTGTGGTGCAGAGGCATCTCCACATGAATGGACAGGCAGATTTTCAGGTCAGGACCGTTCTTCACACTTTGAAGAAGGGTCCCGACCCAAAACATCGCCTGACTTCACCTTTCACAGTTAATTGACCCACTGAGTTTCTCCAGCACTTTGTGTTTTGATCAAGACTCCAGCATCTGTCAGCAGCTTCATTCCTTCCACCTCTCTCCCAGAACATCACCACAAAATCTTCAAGTCGCCCATTTTTCTCTGCTTTGTTCATGGTGATTGAAGCTTCTTTGCTTGTGGGGAAAACATTTGGCAAGCAAAATTGGCCCACCAGTCCTCTGGAATAAAATACTTTTTTTTTTTTTATTAACAGTTTCTTATCCTGTCATAAATTTATTAACTGCATTGTGACATCTTCACTTTCTTTACATTGTAATGAGATTTACACCCAACTCTTCTCTGATCATTATAAAATATCACTTGCGGTTTTGAATAGGATGATGGGAACATATTATCACCCCCTCTTCATTTCTGAGTCATATTATGTTCATTTCTAAGATGTAGAAACATCATAATATATGTTCCTGGATGTACTCGCCCCCAGAGGTGCTGAGAGTCCTTTACACAGATTTTCTGAAGACTGACAGTTACAACAATTATGAGCTTAGTGAGGAGGTGATAATGATTTGTGCAGCACATCTCCAACCAAAGTAGCTGGCTGTTCTAAGATGCTGTTAATTCCTCTAATTTGATTCAGTTGCTGTTCCTATTTTTCGATCTCTTGTTATTTTGGTACATTTTCTTTTCAAAGAAAATACCTTTCAAACCATTTTGATGCCTCATTGAATTTTGATAACACTGTGATGTGCTTTATTTATTAGATTGGACTCTAAGCTATATTTATAATGTTCCTTCTCTGCAATCTTCCATTGTAATGTTTCATTCCGAAATCATTATAGAATCATAGAAAATAGGTGCAGGAGAAGGCCATTCGGCCCTTCGAGCCGGCACCGCCATTCAATATGATCATGGCTGATCATCCACTCAGTATCCTGTACCTGCCTCTCTCCATACCCCCGATCCCTTTAGCCACAAGGGCCACATCTAACACCCTCTTAAATATAGCCAATGAACTGGCCTCAACTACCTTCTGTGGCAGAGAATTCCAGAGATTCACCACTCTCAAGATTACCATCTTGAATATATGGAATTCAACTGAATGTTGAATTGAATGAACTGCCTGAATGTTGAATCCAGTGTAATGAACAAGAAACACAAAGTTAATTTTTTTTTCTGTATCTGTATCTCGGAAAATAATAAACACATATCAAAGCAAATCTGAGCTGGTAGGTTGAATTATTTACGTCCAACTTTAATTTGCTCAGAGATTCTTCTGGACCTATACATTTTCCAGCATTTTTTAATTTAGCTTTATTGTTGCCAGACTAATGTGCCTGAGTATTTTCCTACAATTTATTTTAAAAAGACTTAATAAAATGGACAAACAAGATCATTATTTAAACATTAACTTATTTTATTGTCCCTCGATGAAAAGTTATAAAGTTTGCAATTCCTGCTCTAATGTTATTGATTTTGCACGTGTACCAGTTCTCCCCTGAAGTATTTACACACATTACAGTTTCCTTAACATGTTGTAGACTTTTCAAATGTAACCACAATGCATTGCAACTGATGTTTATTGACCAGGTATTACAGTAATATGTTACTCTTCCTAAAGATGTCAGTACTAAAATTAGAAAAATATATTCCTGGAATTGTAGATTTTTTTGAGGTTTTGTAGGGGAGCATGTGGGAAATTAAATATACTCAGCTTGACATTTAAGTACTACAGCACAGAACCAGCCTCTTCAGTCCAAAGATAGACACAAAGTACAGGAGTAACTCATCGGGTGAGGCAGCATCTCTGGAGAAGTCCACTTGACCAAGCCAACCATGATGACCCATCTAAGCAGCAAAGGTATCATCTGCCTGCGGTTTTTTTCCCATATCACTCTCAACCTTTCCATTCATGTATCTGTCCAAAGATCTTTAAAATGTTATTGTACCAGCCTGTGAGTTACAGCAGTGATATGTGCCATTTTTCGAAGTATTTCAACATATTTACTTTCTTCGGCATTCACTAATATTTGGCATATCAGTGAGGGTAATCTCAAATGTTTACAGATGTGCTATAGAAATATTCTGGCGGGATGTACCTCAGCATGGTATGGCAACTGCTCTGCTCTTGACTGCCTGAACCTGCAGAGTGCGGCGAACACAGCTCAGTCCATCACAGGCTTGACACTTCCTATCATCTCGTCCATCTTCATGGGCCACTACGTCAGGAAGGCTGGAAGTATCTTCAAGGTTGTCTACCACTCTGGCCCTTCCCTTTTCTCTCTTCTATCTTCCAGGCAAAGACATAAGACCTGGATATCCAGACCTAAGAACAGTTTCTTCCCAACTGCTATCGGACTTCAAAATCAATCATTTCTTTAACACTTGCTTCCCGGAGGTTATGCCACATACTCTTAACTCGATCTCATTCAGTCATTGTGTCATTGCACTTTAATATTTTTTTTTTTAAACTTCAGATTGCATAATATGTCTGCTGATTTGCACTCATGAATCTATATATTGTTAAATCAGTACTGCATGTGTACTGTTTACTCTGAGCTTCTTGCAAATAAGGAATTTCATGGCACCCAGTGTACATGACAATAAACTAATCTGAATTGAATTAAGAATATTGTATACCCAAGTCCTTTAAAGACATGGTGGGACACCCTAGTTCTACTGCTCTTGCAGGCAGTGAGTTCCAGATCCCTACCTCCCATTGGGTGAAGAGAAATTTGCTCATCTCCCTTCTAGTCCTTCTGTCAATAACTCTAAATCTAAGCCCCTTTATTTCTGACCACATAATCCAAGTGAAATATGTTCTTTCTATTTATGCTATGAAGGCCTTTATAATTTTATTCACCTCACTTTAAGTTCCCCTTCTCCAAAGGAAATTACCCAATGCTTTCCAATCTTCCTTCATTAAAACTATTTTCCACATGGCAGCATGCTCATCCACTGCGCCCTCTCCAGTGCTTTCAAATATTTCCTGTAATGCGATAAAGGAGCACAGTACTCAAGCCATGTCTAACTACTATTGCACAAAGACCAGACATGGCTCTTATATGCCCAGCTAACAAAAAAAGGAAATGTTCCATGTACCTCTTTAGCAATGTTACCCTAACTTGGTGCATGCAAGGATCTGTGCATTTTTCATCCAAAGTTCCTCAATTCCTCAACATTACTCCGTATGCACTTAATAATTGTGTTTTCATATACCTCATTCCAAAATTGCATTGCATATCACTGTATAAATAAACTCTTCTAAGCTTCCCCCCAGTCTAGTTCAGTCAATAAAACACTGATTCATGCACTGGAACAACTAATCTTAATATTTGGATAGAACAACAAATTTCCCTTTACGATTCTGAAACCACCACGGGTTTGGTCCTTGTATCTGCTTGGCCAAGCCCTTCAGCCTTGTGCAACTAGAAACACTCCAAAAGCTTATGCAGTCCCAAGCTCTCTTCCAGAATATCGACAAAGGACCTCGTGGGGGCTGCCTTTTATAGGTCCCCGAACCTTGAGGAGTGGTCTATTTACAATCATATCAAACATATTAATTACAACAATGTATTGTTGACAGTTACACAGACCAATAACAGAATCTCCCTTACATTGTTGCAGGAGAAGCTTCGAGAAAAAGCTAACTTAACTTGAATAATGCAACATTTACCCTGGAATCCAAACAAACCTGCCAGGGGCTCAACACTTTAACCAATCAACAAACAGCAGGATAACTGTCTACCAACATTATTTACAATATGTACACTTAGTTTGCACTAATCCAATCAATTTCATGCATTTTACACTTCCTTGGAGGTTCTCTGCAGAAATCCCATTCAATCTGTCAATTGAATATGCAACACTGATCTGGGCCCTAGACTTACTGGCAACATTCAGAAGCTTGTCTTATTTCTGCAGAGCACATCAGACTTGACCAAAATGGCCTAACAATACATGAGTCCTTACTAAATTTTGGTGCTATGGCTGCTCTGTTTTAGTCAGGATTAACATTCCTCCCTTTTATCATATATATGATAACCATCATTTATGATAACCAAAGGTACATGGGTGACTGTTACATTATCAAACATATTAACAACAAGATGATGATGTATCTTCTCAGACTCTCATCAAGCTTCCGAGTTTTCGTGGGCGTAGTTTCATGATTCCCGTCTGATGAGTCTTCACCTCCCGAGATTTCATGAGCGCAAATCCCCTCCATCTGTGTTGCCAATCCCTCTGTACTTGATCCATTGTTGAACCTATAATTCCTAAGAGAACTTGGTTGAAGTAAATTACACTCCATACTTTCACTGATGCTTTCCCATGCATTCCTGTCATCCACTGTCAACCAAAGGGTACTTTCTGTATACTATTACTATTCTATGATGCAATCTTTACCATACTATGATCAACACTAACATGTAGTCAGTTATCTCCGCAGTCACATGGTGATCTCCAATGAACTTCTAATTAAGGTTCCTCATATAAATTTCAGCTGGGTTCAGTCCAGATTTCCCTGCAGGCGTGACTCCTATTCAAAACAACCATGGGGAATGTTTCAATTCAGCCAAATTCAATCCAGCCTTTAATTTACTATTTGAGTTTCAAGGTCTCTCTTACCCTTTTCTAATCCACAGCTTACGGTTGATAAACACAATTCAATTGCTGTGGCATTCCCAACTGCTTAAATGTATCAATTTATTTCCATATGTTGTGGACCATTATTTCAAATCAAGCCAATTAAGAATGCCAAATCTAGGGACAATTTTCTTTACACCAAGCTACTTTATTACCAAGGGTTGGATAAATTTCGATCCACCGGTCAAATACATCGACTCTGACAATAAGTACCCACTCCCCTGGTACTTCTTCTAATCCACTCAACTCTTTCTTCTCCAGTCTTCTCCTGACTTCCTGAGGGAAGCTTTGTCCTTTGCACTTCCTCTTTCCCTATTCTTTTTACGCCATCTCTCACATTCTCTGAATATTCATTCATGTTCTACAATACCAGACCTTTGCCAAGTTCTGTTCTTCCTTTCATGACTGTTACCAATCTTTCCCATATCTGGCTGTCTGGGGGTGAGACAATAAAAGATTATTCTCAAATTCAAGGTTACTCTCAAATTTCAAATACTTTTTAAGCATAATTTTAATACTTCCCATAAAACATAAAACATTTCCAAATCTCAAATTTCAAAGTCTTTCCAATACATCACCACACAATTTTAAAGATCTAATTTAGAATTTGTTAATTTATTCCTAACAGCTAAAATTTAGGTGCAAAGTAGGTGTCCCCGCACCACAGAGGAGTATTCGTTCCCAGGTTTTCTTCTTTAATGAAGCAATCGGTGCCAGAGAATGCTTTCCCAATGTATCCGTCACAGGTTTAAATTTAGTGGGTGGAGTCAAAGATGCCGTTGACTCCACTCGAGTGCCCTGTTCACAAGCTGCATAAGGTACCTTAGCATTAGGAACGTGAGAGGGCTGAGAGGAATGCTGCGATTCTATACCAAAAAGGTCTGCCCATCTTTTTAAATACTCGCCTTCCTTCCCTTCAAGGTCCACACTAACCGCTGCACTCTTGCTAAATGTAATTAATTTAATTTTTGTCGGGGCCACTTCCACGTTAAGAGTTACTTTGATATCTTTCTCTTCAGAAATATCCGGAGAAGAACCAGCTCCCACTTCTTTTAGCTCTATTCCCAGCTGTGAAGCTGCTGTCCTCCAATTTGTTAACCTAACAACTTCTTTAGTCACTTTCCTTTTCGTAAAATACATTTTCCATAACTCTCTAAGCTCATTTCCTTTCTCACTATTCCCATACTGCCGGATAATTTTCTCGATATACATTATCCTCGACACTAACTTCAGGCCACCCATTGGCCATAATTCACTTACTAACTCTTTATTAAAATTTCCTGAAAATTTCCATAACCTGTCAACTTTTAGAGGAAATTCATCGCACATTGTTTGTAATGGGCTTTCAGAAATGGTTGTTAAATCCTTCTCCAGATCATTTCCCATGTTTTTGTACAATAGAAACAATAGCTACAGATAATTTTCTGACTCACCAACACAATACAGATACAGATAAATTTCTGACTCACTAACTCCTCACACCTCTTCAATAATTCGCTCCTCCCTTTCAGTCTCTAAAGGGCCTGTCCTACAAGCATGCAACTCCATGCGATGAGCGCGACCTAACATGGTCGCTTGAGCCGTCTTGCGCCGCGGGGCCGGTCCCACTTCGATCGCCGGAGCCGTGTGCAATTGTGCGGAGTTCGTCCCGACATCGCGCGGGTCTCCAAAAAACTGACTATGTTAAAAAATTCTGCACGGCAATGGCTTGTCGGCTCGCAGTCGCCTCGGCGCATTACACACCGCCTCAACATCGTGCCTACGTGCCCCTCTCTGTGTGCCCCTCTCTGTCCTGGCCAACTTACCTTAAGACTTCGCTCCAAGTTTGCCTCACTTTGCGCCGTGTTGCGCCACTCACCCGACCTCCGCGCAGCCCTCACTGCCGGTTTGGTTGCGCTTGCCGCATGCAGGCGCATGCTGGTGGGATGGCCCTGTACAGGGGATCACCCGACCTCCGCTTCTAGTTTGATCACGCTCATCGCATGGAGTCGGATGTTGGTAGGACAGGCCCTTAAGGCTACCCAGATCACTCTTGAACATTAGCTAACATCTCCAAAGTCCTAACAGACTCACACCTTTCTCAAACAATCATACAGTTAATCTTCTCAATCTACTATTCAATCGCTCTGTTCAATCCTGTTTCATTCACAATCACCCATTCAGCTTCCAGCCTGTAAACAATTCTAGAAGAATTCTCAGTCTCCCATATTAAGGTGCTCAATATTCAATTAGCAGCAGTCTCTCCCTCTCAAAATACTTCAATTTAACAGAGACAAATAAATCCAAGCCAAGCAAAACAATACCCAAGCAAGAAACAATACCACCTATTATAAGCAAACAGAAACACGCTCCAATATAAACTACAACCATTCATTTCTTATGACAATTAAATCACACACTATTTTAATTCCTCTTGGTGTGTTCAGTCAACAGAACAATCCCTCCCACGAAGCAATCGATCACAAGGATATAAACCCCTGATCGAACAACCACAGATCGGACTTCAATACTAATACAATCCTTACTAAACCAAATTTCTATATATTCACTTTATCCCACTATTACCCAGGTTTTCCAAACATTCAAATTCTTAAACAATACACAGTGTACGATAGAACAATTCACAAACTTAACACTTTCCAAAGTATCTTACATGCAACAAAGTATTTCTGCACAATTTGGATCCAAAAGAAATATATACACTTGAGATTCACCAATATATCGCAATCAATGCAATGCACTCTAAACACAACACTCTAACAGTAATCTTTAATACACAGTTTCAAAAGCAAATTACAATATTCCAATCCCACGTCACGCTGCTATCAACCAGAGAGCCTCTCCGTCCGATACAGAAGACTTTCCCCTTCCTAGGGTACTCTTTGCTGAGGGGTTCTACTTCTTAATTAGCTCATCTTTACCTTAAGATACTTTTTCCTCACACCATGTTCTCAGACTTCTTTTGGGGGACATATCCCTCCACTCTAAGTTCTAGACATACGGGTACTTTTTCCTGTCCAGTTATTCTTTATTAAAAAATCAGATTCCCTTCTCGCAGTTACTCTTCGCTTTAAGCTAGTAATCAACACTCAATCAAAGGGGGGACGAACTCCTGGTTGATCAGCCACGATTCGGAATAGAAATTAAACACTCTGTACACACTTTGAAGTTCTTATATTACACAGAACTCTGATAAATATGTGCACACTTTAAATTGTCCAGCTCCTCAATACGAGATTCTGAATTTAGATACTCTCAAATCAAAAATTTTCAGTTTGCTCTGATTGGGCCAATTAGTTTTTTGGTGCGTAACTCGACGTACGCAAATGCAAATTCAAATTTAGTTCGGATAGAATTCTCGAATGATTAGAGTATTCTCAACCAATCTATAATCTAACCACCGAGTGCCGATGCCTTTACGAGAGTCCTCCCCCGTAGTTTCAGGGATCCGAACATCTCAAACAGGCATGGACTTTAACCAACGTAGGCTCACCCTGTCAAAAAGGCATCTTCCTTTCCACCTGCTTGGCACCGGGTGTCAGCGTGTAACCTCTTCAGATGCCAAATTTTTGGAGCGTGTTTCCAATCTGCATCCCCAGCAATGACGCATTGCTTAGCCGATTAGCACTGTTACACCCAAACCGTCTTGAAATATCTGTGCAATTGGATACCCGGTCTGGATATGGCCTCGAACCTCTAGTTTTATTTTTTTGGAATAGTTTTTGGTTTTTGCCAGCAGCTGCAGCTACCCAACTATGACCATGTTTTACGGGCCTTAAACCCAGATGCGAGGGCCTTTAACCCAACCCTGATGTTATGGGGTTTTAACCCAGTTCTAGTAAGGCCTCTAACCCAAAAGGCACTTTTGCCTCCCAGTGCTTGCTAAACTCTGTTCTACATCTCATTGGGACCCTTTCCCGAGTCCACGAATGATCGATCTGCTCTGACTAGCGAGATGATGAAAAACGATGTGAAAACAGCACCATGGCGCAGATTTCTACACTCGCGATTGGGAACAGCTAAACACCCTTTATCGCAAGATTGTGTTTGGGGGTCCGTTGAGATCCCGGATGAGCCCCCATGTAAATAAGCTCTTCTAAGCTTCCCCCCAGTCTAGTTCAGTCAATAAAATACTGATTCAAGCACTGGAACAACTAATCTTTATATTCGGATAGAACAACAAATTCCCCTGTACGATTCCTAAACCACCGCGGGTTCGATCCTTGTATCTGCTTGGCCAAGCCCTTCAGCCGTGTGCAACTAGAAACACTCCAAAAGGTTATGCAGTCCCAAGCTCTCTTCCAGAATATCGACAAAGGAACTCGTGGGGGCTGCCTTTTATAGATCCCCGAACCTTGAGAGCCGATCTACAGAGGGGTGGTCTATTTACAATCCTATCAACTATATTAATTACAACAATACATTATTGACAGTTACACAGACCAATAACAGAATCTCCCTTACATTGTTGCAGGAGAAGCTTCGAGAAGAAGCTAACTTAACTTGAATAATGCAACATTTACCCTGGAATACAAACAAACCTGCCAGGGGCCCAACACTTTAATCAATCAACAAACAGCAGGGTAACTGTCTAGCAACATTATTTACCATATGTACACTTAGTTTGCATTCATTCAATCAATTTAATGCATTCCTTGGAGGTCCTCTGCAGAAATCCCATTCATTCTGTCAATTGAATATGGAACATTGATCTGGGCCCTAGACTTACTGGAACCATTCAGAAGCTTGTCTTATTTCTGCAGAGCATATCAGACTTGACCAAAATGGCCCAACAATACATGAGTCCTTACTAAAGGTTGATGCTATGGCTGCTCTGTTTTAGCCAGGATTAACAACTGCATTAAATTGCATTTGCCACTTTTCTGCCAAACTCACCAGATCATCTAGATCTTTCTGCACTCTTGGGCTTTTCTCTTCCCCATCAGTCAGACTATAATTTTCATACTTTTGTATCATATTTTCCTACATTTAGTTTAGTTTATTATTGTCATGAGCGCAGAGGTACATTGGTAAACTTTTTTTGGTACATGCTATACAGTAAATGGTAAGATTATACATTATTACAATCAAGCTGTCCACAGATACAGGATAAAGTGTATTTAATTTAGTGCAAGATAACATCTGATTGAAGATACTTCAAAGTTCAAATGAGGTTGATGGGAGGCCAGGACTGCAATCTAGCTGGTGAGAGGATAGTTCAGTTGCCTGATAACAGATGTGAAGAAAAGGTCCCTAAATCTGGAGGTTTTTAAATTTCTATACCTCTTGCCTGATAAGAGAGGGGAGTGACTGGTCCTTGATTATGCTGGTGGCCTTGCCAGGGCAGTGTGAAGTGAGGATGGAGTCTATTGAAGGGAATTTGATTTGCGTGATGGTCTGGGTTGTGTACACAATTATTGATGATCTAATCCTAAGTCTTTATGACAAAAAGGAAGAGCCCAAGTACTGAACCTTGTGGAACTCCTCTGCTCTTAGATTAGAGTATTTCCTATGACTCCTAACAAAAATCAAGAGTTATTACACAATTCCTTATTGCTCTTTCTGGACAAAGCATTCACTTGGTCAAAAATCGACCATATCATAAGATGCAAGCACAATACCCTGTGGTGAGTCTTTGCTGATTTATTCTGCCCTCTGTTCATTCCAATCCAATGTCTGTTCTGCCTCCTGACCCTCACCAGGAATAGAGCCCTTTAAATTTTAAGAAAATCACGGAGGTTGATATGCTTTCATCCATATATTATTATATAAGTTCCTTAATTATAGGAGCAGAATTTGGCCATTTGGCCCATCAAGTCTACACCATTCAATCATGGCTGATCTATCTCTCCCTCCTAACCCCATTTTCCTACCTAGAATTGCCATATGATCGGAACCTCCCTGGAAGAGGGTGGGGTTACAGAACCTAAACTAGTACCGAGAAGGATTTGTGGATGTGACTGCAGTGTTCCCCACTTCCACAACATCACTCCGTATCCTCCAATTAAATCTACCAAAATGTACAAAATGCCTCCAATAGCACATCCATGAAAGATATTTCCACTTACAATTCATAAATTGTTCATGTATGAACATGAGACAAATTTACTTGCACTTTTGTTTTTGTTTTAAAAATATGGCACTTTGGGTGTCAAAAATAAGATATTGTCACTTGACTTTCTCTCCATAGAATTGAATAAAAGTTATTCCAAATTGCTCACTAAATTCTATTTAACCAAACTAAAATCTTAATCCTATTCTGTGAAGAGGTCCAAGAATATTGTAAACTCTTTTTTAATTTCAATGCCTTGTGACATTTTTAATTGCTTTTTTCGAACTATTTCACAGGCAAAAATAAGGACAATTGAACGGCCTGTGCCAATACTAAACTTCCGCAATTTTCTCTCTGACAGTGCACTTGACCACTTTCTCAAATCCTTAACCAAACCACTTTGTCGTTTGTGTGTCAATCATCCTATTTCAGTGTCCTAGATTGTACATTTATGCACATTACAGCACATTTGAAAAAGGTTTAAAACTATGGTGACTTATTTCTGATTGGAATTTCAAGTGAGGAGGCAGAAAGTGAACTTTAACCTCATCTTATGTTGCTGCACAGAAGTAGAACATTTCAAAAAGTTCTGGGCTAAAGCTTGCAATATATGTGCAAAAAAGAAAATGCTGGGTGTTAATTACTGTACCAGTAGAAGGTCCCCTTGGAAAAGTAGCAATTCAAGGGAGTGAAAGATGTTAAATTCTTGGTTCATGTTGTCAACTCCGGCATCTAATGATGAAAAGAAATAAAGGGCCAGATGTTAATCATTTTTAAGATTTCACATTTTCTTCCAGAAATCCTTCTAATGCATGACTCAAACACGAGTCACTTTGTTGTAAATTGATCTTTCTAAATTGTCCCTAGTATGTAGGAGAGTGCTAGTGTACGGGGGAATCGTTGGTTGGCGTTGACTTGGTGGGCCGTGCTTTTACCATGCTGTATCTCTAAACAAAATAAAACTATACTTCCTCGGACCTCCCTAAGCACCCTATTTTCTTCCAAATCTAGTGTTTTGTGCCACCCAAAAGTACTGTGCCTTTCCACTTTTTTGTCCAACTTTAATACCTTAATAACTTTATGTTTTAATACATCCATAACACCTTTCTCTGATGCCTTACCCCCCCTTTGGTCTCCTTCACATTTGTCTCCCCATCTGTTAATTCTGATACGTGGATGGTAAGTTCAAAATTAAACATAAAGCAATGTATTAGTGAGAAAACGAATGTTATTGATTTATCCAAAGAAAAATAAAACATTTCAGACATATTTTGGTGAACAATATAAGGCATTGTGTGGTAATTGTTGTATGGTTGGGAGGAAATAGTTGATTTTGGACCAATGGTTCCCAAAAGTACCCTTCACTTGAGTTTTAGTTTAGAGATTCAATGTGGAAACGGGTCCTTCGGGCCACTGAGTTCTAATGCACAAGGGGAAATTTATAGAAGCCAAATAACCTACAAACCTGCACGTCTTTAGAATGTGGGAAGAAACTGGAGCAACCAGAGAAAATCCACGCGGTCACAGGGAGAACGTTTAAACACCGCAGCAAACTACAGCACTTGTAGTCAGGATCAAACCCAGGCACTGTGAGGCAATAGCTCTACCACTGCCCCACCGTGCTATCCTTTTTAATTACATCATTTTGTGTTGGAGATTAATTCATGGAGATCAATAGACAAAAATGCTGGAGAAACTCAGCGGGTGAGGCAGCATCTATGAAGCAAAGGAATAGGTGACGTTTCTGGTCAGGACTTTTCTTTAGACTGATGGAGATTAGTTACTGTGATTAGTCAATAACCCTAGATTAATTGCATTGTGTAACTAAGAAGACAGCAGGAGATGAATTTGATGAACATTATCTTTTTTTGTCTAGAAATTGCAATGTTCCCGTCTTTAAGTAATGACCTCAATTTGACAGTTCTACTAAAATCCACTTTGAAGCATAAAAACCCTTAAGGCTGTGAGTCGAAAGATCCCAGAAGAGTTGTCGCTTTGTGCTGAAGATGGAAAGTCAGGTTCTTTTATATAAATGTGAAGGTTATTTTCTGATTAATTACTAGAAATCAGAATATTTCAAAATTACTGGCTAGAATACTTCAAGCCCATTCAAAATAATATACTGATTTATATTTTCTGTTTAAATTTTGTGAGATAACCTATTGGCAGACATTACATTATTTTGAAATATTTCATTGTGGATGTAATTTTAATGGGATTGGTTATACAGCTGTCAATTCCAAGGTATCAGTGGTAATACTCCCTTTGTGACAGAAATAGATGATTTAATATTTTGTATTATTACTAAAACTGATTGTGAGAACATCACAGAAGATCACAAAGGGGGCAAAATTCATTTGAATAGTTTAGATATCTATATTACTAAAACTAAGATCTTGACCACTTTCTGACTTTCTGTTTTGTGATTTCTGAAAGAATGCCGTCACTTACATCCGTAATATTTGGCCACCTCGTTCAGAGTCCCCCTCCGCTGAGCTGGACCAGAGGATTTTTCCCATCATTGAAACATAAAAGAGTTATTAATGCTTTTTTAAATGTTGACATTCTCTCTGCTGCCCCTGCTGGTGGGAGGGGAGGGACTATAAAAGTGTTGTGCCTCAGTCAGTCTCTGCAAGATGGGGGAAGTGAGAGGGTCATGTCTCTCAGTCTGAGCTGCGACTAGCACTGAACACATGTCTACTAAACTGTGAGTGTGGTTTTACTGACCTTGAGTGCCCTTAATGTGGTTTGAAAATGAAAATATGGTTGGTTCGAAGTAAAAGCACTGCAAATGGTTGTTTGGAGAGGGGGGGGGGGGGGGGGGGGGATTTGGGTTGAAGTAAAAACCAATGCAAATGGTTGTTTGGGGGGGGGGTGGGTTGAAGTAAAAGGGACTGCAAATGGTTGTTTGGGCTAAACTTGACAACTTCCTATTTGCACTGTTTATTGATTATAGATAAAACACTACCGCTTACGGCTGTGAATTTTGGCCGTCTTACTCAGTCCCCCTCCGCTCATCAGGTGCAGAGGATTCTTCCCATCAATGACAAATAAAATTGTTATTAGTGTTTACAAAATGTTGAGAATCTCTCTCCTGTCAATCACACCTTTTCCGGTGGGAGGGGGAGGGATTATAAAACCATGAAGTGTGGGTGTGGCTCAGTCTCTGCATGATGGGGGAGGGAGAGGTCATGACTCTGTCTGCGCTGTGAATTAACTGAACACATTGAATGTCTACTGAACTGTGAGTATGGTGTTTTATGTTGTTTTATGGTGGTTTTATGGTGGTTTCGCCCTGCTTGAAATGGTATAAAATTGCATTTGAATGCGGTGGCCTTGAACCCTACATGAAATGGTATGAAACTGCACTTGAATTTGGTGGCCTTGCACCCTGTTTGAAGTGGTATGAAACTGCACATGAATTTGGTGGCCTTGCACCCTGCATGAAGTGGTTGGAAACTGCACTTGAATTTGGTGGCCTTGCACCCTGCTTGAAGTGGTAGAAAACTGCAATTGAATTCGGTGACGTTGCACCCTGCTTGAAGTGGTTGGAAACTGAACCTGAATTTGGTGGCTTTGCACTCGGCTTGAAGTGGTATGAAACTGCACTTGAATTTGGTGGCCTTGCACCCTGCTCGAAGTGGTAAGAAACTGCACTTGAATTGGGTGGCCTTGCACCCCGCTCGGAGTGGTAAGAAACTGCACTTGAATTTGGTGGCCTTGCACCCTGCTTGAAATTAAATTTCACAGAATAGCCAGGAGTCAACTGCCAGCCCACCATGAGCGAGCTAACAGCTTATCAGGCTTGAGTGACTGAGCTGCCACCCCAATAATCCATGTGGCCCACATTGTCCATATTAGCCCTCTGGAGACCAGTCCCTGCAGCCCACAACACCCATACCAGCGCTCCAGAAACATCATCCAATACCTACGCCTTCCCAGGTTCTCTTCAACCCACCAAGTTCTTTTAGCAGTTTAGATTTAGCTTTACATTCTGCTGGGTGTTCCATGTGCTACCTTTGATTTGAAAAAAAAAACTCCTTAAACATCAATGCTTTTCGACTCCTTGTGATGATCTTAAATTTTGACTGCTAATTACAAATTAACTGACCATTATATATTTTTTTGAACTTCTTCTGCTTCTGGATGACCCGTCCATAAGCTAGGTTACTGTCTGATTCGCCTCTACACCATTGTAGACATTGGACTGCAGAACTGCCAACTCTCACACATTGAGCGTGAGAATCACGCATTTCACTCAATTCTCATGCTCTCACGCTGGGTACAGAATTTCTCACACTGTCGTGAGAAATTCTGTGACCACCGGGAATTTGAAAACTAATATCAACTGCATGGGCCGCGGGCGTTGGAGAGTTGGGGCGGAGGGATGGATGGAGCAGCTGGGGCAGATGCGGATGGGGATCCAGGGCTGGCGAGTGTTTGCGGGGTTGGCGAGTCGCTCACTGCAGCTCTGGCCATGGAGCAGCCTCAGTGCAAGAGTCCCGGGCATTCGTCGGAAGCGTTGTGCCGCTGCCGTGAGAGTTCCGTGCCAAATTCTCCCTGGTGACCGGCATGGACCAGGCTGTGGCTCCGTGCATCCTGGAGGACAACCAGTGGCTGCTGGATGTAGTTACCAAGCACTGGGTAGAAGCGGTGGAAGATAGTGGCCTTCAAATGGGGGTGGTTCGAGAAAGCATCTTGCTTGCCTACTAGATTTCCACTTACTGTTACTGCAGGAAAAATGTTTCCGATGATGAGGAAGTTCAGAACAGTTTAAGAATAAGGGGTAGGCAATTTAGGACTGAGATGAGGATAAACTTTCTTCACCCAGAAAGTTGTAAATCTGTGGAATTCTCTGCTGCAGAAAGCAGTGGATGCAAATTCACTGGATGTTTTCAGGAGAGAGCTCTTGGGGCTAACGAGATCAAGGGATATGGGGAAAAAACAGGAAAGAGGTACTGATTTTAGATGAACAGCCATGATCATATTGAATGGCAGTGTTGGCTCGAAGGGGGTGAATGGCCTATTCCTGCACCTATTTTCTATGTTTCTATGCTTGAGTATATGGCAATAAAACTTGACCACTTGATTTTGAAGCATTCATGCATGGAAGTATAATATAGTCATAGAGTGATACAGTGTGAAAACAGGCCCTTCGGCGCAACTTGCCCACACCCGCCAACATGTCCCAGCTACACTACCTGCTTTTGGTCCATATCCCTCCAAACCTATCCTATCCATATATCAGTCTAACTGTTTCTCAAATGTTTGGATAGTCCCTGCCTCAACTATCTCCTCTGGCAGCTTGTTCCATACACCCACCACCCTTTGTGTGGAAAAGGTACCCCTTAAAAAGTTGCCTCTTAAAAATACTTCATACAAAATCAAAATTGAAATTGTACTTCTACAATGCACTAAAACATGATTTTAATACATCAAATTAAAAAAAGTCACTACCGTCGGTGGGGGGTCACCCCCCTCCCACACTCTCCCCCCACTTGGTCACTCCACTCCCTTGCCGGGTATCCCCAAGTCCAGTGATCAGTGATCGCGAATCCCCCACACTTTCAAAAACGCTCCTCGGCCCCCTGTTTAAGACAGAGAACATTGCCAGATGTGAGCAGGGAACTGAGGCCAGTTGTCCGTGATGTCCCAATGCTCAGCACTTCGTGTTTTGGAATTGGCTAATGTTCGGAATATCCAGGGGATGGGATAAGTGTAATATTAAAATGGCATGTTAGGTGTCAGGCTGTCTGTAACAACATACAGCCCCAATAACGCATTATTTCCTACAGTTAAATATTGGAAAGGTAGCACTATTGTCATTTACCACTCAACTATTATGTTTGTTTACATCACTGACTATTTATAACCCCCTCCCCAAATTCCTTTGACAAGTTCAATAGAAATGTCCCCAATCTCATTGTTTTATTAATTGAACACGTAGATGAACATTGTCAATGAGTGTAATCAGATGGAAACGGATTCAGATGCGGTGTTTAAGAGCTTGTACAAAGAAGGGGCATATTTTAAAGCAGTGACAGAGATACTTGCAAGGGAATGTGTGAGGAGTTTATTATTTGTCTTTAGTTTTAGGTTGAATCAGGACATCTGAATATTCAAAGGTTAATATAGTAATTGTACTGATACTGACTCCAACCAACCACGTAATGAATATCATCCATTCCGGAGGTTTTAATTTTCTGATGTCATTTAAACTTCACTTGGATTTCAATCACTTCAATGTAAGATAATTGGGAATGGGGAGCTTTGGAACAAAAATTTGCCCTCGGTACATATTAACTATAAAGATCTTTTCATCATTGTTGTGTTGTGAATACCACAGAAAATATCATGTACTCGCAAGATCACATTGAATAGAATATTATTGCTTAAATATATAGTAACTGGACTTTCATTTCGGAAAAGTCCCAGCTGAGAGGAAGACAACAAATTACTGAAAATATTGAAGGTGAAAATGACATCAGGACAGTTTCTTAGGAAAATGAAGGAAATGGTAACAGAATACTTATACAGCTGAGTGAATATAATTTTATGGATGAGAAATTGTGTTCAACCAATTGATGACTTATTTGACAAAATAACTAGCATGTTAGATAACAAGGAAACCAATGGATGTAGCAAATTCTGTTATACAAAATTTGGTCTGTGATGTGCCCCATAAAATATTACCACATTAGATAACCACCTGTGGACTTGAACGTAATAGGTTAAGTCCAGGGGATCAGATATGGGGCTTTATGTGTGGGCCAGATATATTGTCGTTGCAGAGGGGTTAGGAGCAAAGCCAAGTGTGCATCCAGAGTCAAGATCTGGAATAGTACTAGGTGTACAGTCAAAGCTGGGACAATGGGAGTGTTCAGCATTGGGAACCTAAGTGGGTAAGCAGCTATGATCAGGGTAGAATGGGGGGCCAGGTGTAAGGCTGGACTCGGGATCAGGAATGAGAGAAGATATGCAACTGGAGTCAAGGTCAGGAGTAGTATCAGGTGTGCAGTGAGACCCAGGTTGGTCAACATGGACCAAGTGCTTGATTATAATCTGATTTCCATACATGAATACTCTAAGATCATTCATGTGCTGCACCTGTTGATCAGAGCTAGGCTCTACTGTGGAATGTAATTAGGAATGTAATTTAGCTTAACCTTATTCATAGCTAATCCAATTTAAAGCATAAATATTGCATTCAAGTGTAAGTTAAAAGACTCGCTGCAGTATGCACCAGCTTGCACAATTTCAAGCTGAAAAATGCAAAAGCTCCGTACCAATGAGAGGGGGGACACACCCCACCCCCACCCTCGGTCGCTATGCTCTCTCGGTCTTGGTCTCTCGCAATTTCTCACTCACAACTCTCGATCAATGTTGGCAGCCCTCGGACTGTGTCTTTGGAACAGGAACACAACAATACTAAGAACTATAATCTACATTCTGCATCGTTCCCTTTGCTCTGCCTATTTTTTTTAGTTTGACTTGATTGTGTTTATGTATCTTCACTATCTACAATACTACCGATTTTTTTCATGGCGCTAAAGTGGGTAGTATTGTAGTATTGTAGTTAGTGAAGATGGTCAGCAGGCTCTTGATCAGTTGGACAGGTAGGCTGAGTAACAATTAATGGAGTTTAATACAGAGGAGAGCAAGGTGTTGCATTTTGAGAAGTCCTACATGGGTAGGACAAAAGTGTCTACACTGGGGGTCTTGCTCTCTCTTCTCCCCTGTCCCATCTCCCATCAGGCAAAAGGCACAGCAGTTTGAACTGTCCTCTAACCAACTAAAGAGAAGTCCTGACTTTCCATCTCCAACTCCCTGGTTAACTCATCCCTTCACACCAAAACCACCCCCTCCCCGGTACCTTTCCCTGCAACCACAGAAGATGCAACACCTATCCCGATACCTCATCCCTTGACTCTGTCCAGGGACCCCAACAGTCCTTTCAGGTTAGACAGAGGATCACTTGCACCTCCTCCAACCTCATACACTGTATCCGTTGTTCAAGATGTGGACTGTGATACATCAGCAAGACCAAACATAGACTGGGCAATCCTTTCGTGGAACACCTTCGCTCAGCCCGCCTGAACTTATCTGTTCTCTCCGTTGCCGGACACCTTAATTCTCCTTCGCATTCCTACAGAGACCTTTCTGTTTCTTCCGTTGTCAGAGTGAGGCTAAACACAATTGGAGGAACAGCATCTCATATTTTGCTTGGGCAGCTTACAGCCTTGTGGTATGAATATTGATTTCTCTAACTTCAGGTAGCCTTGGCGCTCTCTCTCTCTCTCTCTGTCTCTCTCTCTGTCTCTCTCTCTGTCTCTGTCTCTGTGTCTGTCTCTGTCTCTGTGTCTGTGTCTGTCTCTGTCTCTGTCTCTGTCTCTGTCTCTGTCTCTGTCTCTGTCTCTCCCTCTCCCTCTCTCCCTCCTCCCCCCCCCTTCCTTCTCCCATCCAAATGACACCAGCTAATTTTCACCCTACAAACAGCTAACAATGGCCTGTTTCCTTTATCATTGTTTTTTTTCCATATCTTTCATTCATTGTTCTTTATCACTCCATATCATTATCTATATCTCCCGTTTCCCTCATCCCTAACCAGTCTGAAATATAAAAACATAGAAAATAGGGGACGTTGAGTTACTCCAGCTTTTTGTGTCTTTCTTTGGTTTATACCAGCATCTGCAGTTCCTTCCTATGCACTCCATCTACCTAAGTGGAGACCTTCAAACTACCTATAATCAGACTTTATTGGACTTTATCTTGCAGTAAATATTATTCCCTTTATCCTGTATCTTTTCCAATATGGAGGCCATGATTGTAATCATGTATAGTCTTTTCAATGTATGCAACTTTTCAGATAGTATGCAACAAAAATGCTTTTCATTATATCTCAGTACATGTGACAATGATAACTTAAACAAAAAATGTAAAAATGTATCTGGGCCAAACACAGACAAGTGGGACTAGTGCAGATGGGGCATGTTGATCAGCATTGGCAAGTTGGGCCAAATAGCCTGTTTCTACGCTGTATGACACTCTATGACCCTATAGCATATTCTGGTCTGATCTGACTAAATAGCATGCAAAAGAAAGCTTTTCACTGTACCTTGGTGCACATTACAATAATAAACCTAAACATTTTGAAATGAACACAAATTTCATCTGCAGATCAAATAATTTTATAATTGTAACACATCAGATTTACTCCTTTTTTTGCTCTAATGAATAATACTATTTTTTTTTTCAGAGATAAAACCTCGAAGGCTTGTTCTAATCTTCTGCAGTCTTGCCATGGCTGCAATATCTTCCTTAAAATAAGTCATCCATAACCTGACCATTTTCTACATGCTGCCTCACAAATTATTTATTTGCTTTTATGCTCATTGTGCCTATTTATAATACATTGAATTCATGTTATCTTTCTTTTACTGTGTTAATTATATTGTCCTCCCACTTTAAAGTATATTCCTGAACCATTTATTTGTTCTGCATGAGCAATTTGAGGCATGACATGTGACAAGTATAGTCTACTTGGGAGAAAATTGGTACTTTGCATTCTACAGTTCCCATAGCTCTTTGGCACCAGTGTTTTCATCATATTATTACTTGGTCTTCGGGAGACTAAATTGACAGAGATTAATGTCAGGATTAGCCAACAATGCTATTATCGGGTAACAGCCAGAGAGATGGAGACTCCTAGAGAGAGAGAGACTGGACTATCTAGAGATAGAGACTATTCAGATACATAGTCCCACTTATGTAGCTGAATCTTAACTGATTCTTCAGCTCAATAGAGATGCAGAACAGACAACAAATGTTGACATTTAAGCAATAGAGTATCTACATCTTGTGATGGAATTTTTATTTTTTTAAGTTTTCTGGACCAAATACCTTTTCTGAAACAAAAAAAAAAGAATGCTGGAGAGAATAACAAATTATTTTGCAAGATCCTTTTCATTAATAAACCAGAAACTGCAGATGCTGATTTACAAAAGATACAAAGTGCTGGAGTAACTCAGCATGTCAGGCAGCATTTACTCCAGCACTTTGTGTCTTCTCATTAATTTTTCTCTTATCTATCAAGAAATTACTGTGTAGATCAACCTGATTTTTAATCTGATCTCCAGATGCTACATCTCCCCCATAAATGAAATAATGCGGCCACTGAAGATTAAATGTTATTTTTTTGTTGTCTGATGATCTTCAGTTTTCACATTCCTGCACAGATATGAATAGCTTTGACAAGGACAGCATTGATTGTCTATCTCGCTTTGCTTCCTGAACTGTATAGCTTGTAAGATTCTTTCAAAGGATTATTAAAAATCACCACTTGGGTCATCATTGGTGGGTCTGAGGTCACTAAAATAGTAAGGATGGCAGAATTCTTTCCTGAAGAACATTATTGAATCAGATTTATATTTCTTGTTCCCAACAATGGAACTTGAGCTCACACCTGCAGATCAGCAGCATAGGTTTATGGATATTAATTAATGCAGCACTTTATTGCTCATTTTCTATGTTTCTTATCTATCCTCCTACTTCAGTCATATGGGATATATTTTAACCAACAAGCTTCTTTTGTATCACCTCATCACTAAAATGTCATACTTTATTCAGAATATTCACAATTCAAACGTGATAATACTGTTAGTCTCTTCCAAGACTATATTTAATTCACCCATAGTCACAACATGCTGGAGTAATTCAATGGAACAGGCCGCATCTCTGGAGAGAAGAAATGAGTGACATTTCAGGTCGAGACCTTAATTCATCCATTTTGAGTGCTGATATTATCCCTTTAGAAACTGATTGCATCTAAGACCATTTTGGAAGAGATATTACATTGGTAACAAAATACAACTTCCAACTCTGACCACATTTCCCATTCCATTTCAATGGGGGAAAAAATATATTTTTAGGCTACAGGGTAAGTGCAATCAACAGAGATTTTAGTCTTGCTGATACTACAGACACAATGCTATCATTGTTTATAGCAGATGAATAACCTGTTCAATCATGTCTAGTCTGGTTCTTAACTGAGTCAAATGAAAATCAATTATTATTGAGCTGTTCAATAAGGGCAGAGGCTGGTGGGTGAGTGGCAGAAGCAGTGGTGATGGATCTTGTACTAATATGAACTGCTCAATTAAGCTAAGGACTATATAGACAGTAGAAACAGGAACCAGGCGTAATAAATAGTTTCTCCCAGGGTGCTGAGATACGTTTAACCTGCCCATGAATTTTTTATCTGTTCGCAGTGTGTGCTCAGCTGTTCATTGGGAACAACTTCTCGAGTTTGCAGGTGGTTGATGGTAATTCTCACTTTCAGATTGTAACACTGCAGCACAAGCATTTTCTTTGCAGTTCCAGGGTACAAGGATCATCTTTTTATTGCTATCAGTATAACTCGGAGTCAGTGTTTCTGGATCAGATAATTATTTCTTAATACATCTTTTTATTAAGCATGATTGGTTATGGACACTGAACGCGATTAGTAGGTGATGGATTTCTTATAGAACTTAATGAAATAATGTTGATTTGTTGATGCATTTTATGCTTTCACATTCTTTGGGGCCTGTCCCACTTAGGCGATTTTTCAGCAGACTGCCGGCGACGGTCAATTTGCCGACAGTCGCCTGAAAACACAGGAACTGGAACAGTGACTATCAGCGTGGAACACACACACACACATTGCAAAGGACCAGAGCAAACAGGGGAAGCACTGCCTGAAATTCACACGGTGCAAAGCCAAGGTGATACAGATACACACCGTGATGAACAGGAAGATTAAGACTGCTAGCACAGGGTATGGTAATCCTTTAAAAGAGATGGGGAGGCATAAGGGGGCAGAAGGGTGGAGAAGGAGTGGAGACACTTTTAAGACGCCATACAACTTTTAATAAGTCAGAGATACACAGCTGTGAAGTTCGGCGGACATTTAACTTTGCCGGTTGGTTATCCTTGGTTCTGAAAACTCGTGCTTATTTTTTTTTTCCCCAATTAGCCAATGAAAATGACCGGTCAGCAAAGGCGATTAATTAAAACTACGTACGACTACCTCGACTACCTATAACTACATGGCAACCCCACTACAACTGCACCTATGACTACAGGATTATTGATTTTCTCAATGGCGATCAATTTTTGGTCACAGAAAAATTTTCAACATGGAGAACAATTTGCGGCAACCATACTGAGGCTGCGACTAGTTCCCAGAATGTGGAACTCCTCGCGACCATGAAGGAGACTCATCAGAGACCACCAGCGAACATGTGGCGACCATGTGGCGATCATGTGGTGGGCGCAGAGTATCCTGCACTCACCTAATAAGTCACCTAAGTGGGACAGGCCCATTAGAATTTTGTACAAGTCACTGCAATTCTTCTAAAATTTTAGCAAGTTTAGTCCAATCGATCTAAATGTTCTCATTGGCGGATAACCAAAATCCCCCTTCCCCTGCCTTCCTCCTCAACAACCCCACCTCCCCAAGACCACCATCTCAACAACAATCAATCGCTATGTGCATTAATATTAGTTTATTATTGTAACAGTTTCTGAAATATTGTGAAAACATATATATTTATGTAGGATATTCAGTCAAATCATTGCGTTATTATGCATAAGCATAATCTAACCATACACGAGTAGAACAGATAGTGCAAAGAGACAATAAAACAAGGTGCAGAATATGGTGTTACAGCTACAGGAAAAATTAAGATAAAAAATAAGTGCAGTAACAAAATAAATTAGGAGATCAGGACTATACCCTTAGTTCCTTCAATATTCTGCTAGCGGGGAAGAAGATATTCCTGAATGTGTTTGTGCATGAATTCTTGCTTCTGCTTCTTCCGCTCTACAGGGTGAGGGGAGAAGAGGAAATGACCAGGGTGTCAGTAGTCCTTGGTTATGTTGGATGCATACGTGAGGCAGCGTGAACTGTAGATGGAGACTCTGAGTGGCAGGAGGCTGCATTGGGCAAAGGACTGGGCTGCATCGATAACTCTGCAATTTCTTGCAGTGTTGGGCAGAGCAGTTGCCAAACTTTTGAAATGTATCCCATGAGGGTGCTTTGTATGGTGCATCTGTTGAAAATGGTAAGAGAATGAATTAATAAATTTATTGGCCAAGTATTTACACATACAGTGGCCTACAAATGTTTTCATACCCCTTGAACTTATCCACATTTTGTCATGTTACGACCACAAATGTAACGTAAACGTAAACGTAAATATAGATGTTCTGTGAAGGCCTCAGAGGTTTGTTAGAGAACATTAGTGAACAAACAGCATCATGAAGCCCAAGGAACACACCAGACAGGTCAGGGATAAAGTTGTGGAGAAGTTTAAAGCAGGGTTAGGTTATTAAAAAAAATCCCAAACTTTGAACATCTCACGGAGCACTGTTCAATCCATCATCCGAAAATGGAAAGAGTATGGCACAACTGCAAACCTAACAAGACATGGCCGTCCACCTAAACTGACAGGCCGGGCATGGAGAGCATTGATCAGAGAAGCAGCCAAGAGGCCCATGGTAACTCTGGAGGAGCTGCAGAGATCCACAGCTCAGATGGGAGAATTGTCCACAGGACAACTATTAGTCGTGCACTCCACAAATCGGACCTTTATGGAAGAGTGGCAAGAAGAAAGCCATTGTTGAAACAAAGCCATAAGAAGTTCCATTTGCAGTTTGCCCCAAGCCATGTGGGGTCACAGCAAACATGTGGAGGAAGGTGCTCTGGTCTGATGAGACCAAAATTGGCCTAAATGCAAAACGCTATGTGTGGCGGAAAACAAACAATGCACACCACCCTGAACACACCATCCCCACTGTGAAACATGGTGGTGGCAGCATCATGCTGAGGGGATGCTTTTCTTCAGCAGGGACAGGGAAGCTGGTCAGAGTTGATGGGAAGATGGATGGAGCCAAATACAGGGCAATCTTGGAAGAAAACCTGTTAGTCTGCAAAAGACTTGAGACTGGGGTAGAGGTTTACCTTCCAGCAGGACAACATACAGCCAGAGCTACAATGGAATGGTTTAGATCAAAGCATATTCATGTGTTACAATGGCCCAATCAAAGTCCAAACCTAAATCCAATTGAGAATCTCTGGCAAGACTTGATAATTGGTGTTCACAGACGCTCTCCATCCAATCTGACTGAGCTTGAGCTATTTTGCAAAGAAGAACGGGCAAAAATATCAGTCTCTAGATGTGCAAAGCTGGTAGAGACATACCCCAAAAGTCTTGCAGCTGTAATTGCAACAAAAGATGGTTCTACAAAGTATTGACTCAGGGGGGCTAAATACTTTTGCACACCACACTTTTCAGTTTTTTATTTGTGATAACATTTGGAAACCATGTATCATTTTCCTTCCACTTCACAATTATGCAACACTTTGTGTTGGTCTATCACATAAAATCCCAATAAAATTCATTTATGTTTGTGGTTGTAACGTGACAAAATGTGGAAAAGTTCAAGGGGTAGTTCAAAGTTCAACCTGTTAGTTTTACGTCAGTGGTGGGCAAATTAATGGAAAGGATACTTAGAGATAATATATATAAGCATCTGGATAAACAGGGTCTGATCAAGAACAGTCAACATGGATTTGTGCCTGGAAGGTCATGTTTGACAAACCTTCTTGAATTTTTTGAAGAGGTTACTAGGGAAATTGATGAGGGTAAAGCAGTGGATGTTGTCTATATGGATTTCAGTAAGGCCTTTGACAAGGTTCTCCATGGAAGGTTGGTTAAGAAGGTTCAATCTTTGGGTGTTAATGGCGGAGTAGCAAGTTGGATTCAACAGTAGCTGAATGGGAGATGCCAGAGAGATGGCTGGGTGGATGGCTGTTGTCAGGTTGGAAGCCGGTGACCAGTGGGGTGCCTCAGGGATCTGTGTTGGGTCCACTGTTGTTTGTCATGTACATCAATAATCCAGATGATGGGGTGGAAAATTGGATAAGTAAGTATGCAGATGATACTAAGATAGGGGGTGCTGTGGATAATGAAGTAGACTTTCAAAGTCTACAGAGGGATTTGAGCCATTTGGAAGAGTGGGCTGAAAGATGGCAGATGGAGTTTAATGTTGGAAAGTGTGAGGTGCTACATCTTGGCAGGACAAATCAAAATAGGACGTACATGGTAAATGGTAGGGAATTGAGGAATGCTATGGAACAGAGGGATCTAGGAATAACTGTGCATAGTTCCCTGAATGTGGAATTGCATGTAGATAGGGTGGTAAAGAAAGCTTTTGATGTGCTGGCCTTTATAAATCAGAGCATTGAATATCGGAGTAGGGAAGTAATGTTAAAATTGTACAAGGCATTGGTAAGACAATTCTGGAGTATGGTGTACAATTTTGGTCGCCTAATTATAGGAAGGATGTCAACAAAATAGAGTGAGTACAGAGGAGATTTACTAGAATGTTGCCTGGGTTCCAGCAACTAAGTTGCAGAGAAAGGTTGAACAAGTTAGGTCTTTATTCTTTGGAGCGCAGAAGGTTAAGGGGGGACTTGATTGAGGTCTTTAAAATGATGAAAGGGATAGACAGAGTTGATGTGGATAAGCTTTTCCCATTGAGGGTAGGGAAGATTCAAACAAGAGGGCATGACATGAGAATTAAGGGACAGAAGTTTAGGGGTAACATGAGGGGGAACTTCTTTACTCAGAGAGTGGTGGCTGTGTGGAATGATCTTCTTGCAGAAGTGGTGGAGGCAGGATCGATTTTAACATTTAAAAGTAAAGGGGATAGATATATGGATGGGAAGGGAATGGAAGGGTATGGTCTGAGTGCAGGTAGATGGGTCTAGGGGAAAATGAATGGTCGGCGCAGACTGGAAGGGCCAAGAAGGCCTGTTTCCGTGCTGTAATTGTTATATGGTTTATATGGGTATGCATACTTTTGCAAGCCACTGTACAAGGAATTTGCCTTGGTGCTCCACTCGCAAGTAACAACATGACATACTGTAACAATTGAGAATGACCCATTAAACATTAATAATAAAACATTATAGTTTAAACATGTGAATGAATTAAAATACCAGAGCAAAAGGAGGCTATGAACTTTTGATTATTGAGTAGAGCTACTGCCCGTGGAAATAAAATGTGTTTTTATGTCTGGCTGTGGCGGCTTTGACAGTCCGGACTCGCCTTCCAGATATGCCAAATTTCCTTAAGTTTTCTGAAGTGGTTTTCTGAAGGGACTTTGGTGTGTTTCCTTGGTCGTTGATTGAATTCAATTGAATGAATTGCCTACCATATCCTGTAAGCATAACATAGAAAAGTAAGTGCAGGAGTAGACCATTCGGCTCTTCGAGCCAGCACCACCATTCAATATGATCATGGCTGATCATCTTATATCAGTACCCCATTCCTGCTTTTTCTCCATATCCCTTGATTCCTTTAGCCCTAAGAGCTAATCTAACTCTCTTGAAACTCCTATCATCTTATCCCCTCGGTATTCCAAACCTTTAACCATTTGAAAATGCTCGGCTGATGAGTATCAACAGTATCCTAATGTGGAGAATTCTATTCTTCAGGATGTAGAATTTATTTTCCTAATTTGGCCAACACATTTGCCACCTAAATTCATATTTGGCAGGTAAAAGGAACAACCTCTCAGTTTATGTCCTGTAGACCTAATCCAAGAATTCATATGCCTCAATGTGATCCTGGATCATTCCTTTCAACTCTAGTGAATATAGCCCTTTCTTACTCAATCCCCATTCAAAGGACACTCTCAGGGATCAAGCTAATAAATCTACCCTGCACTGTTCCAAGGCAGGTATGTCCTCCTTTACAGAGATGAAAGCTGCTCACAGTACCTAAAATGAGGTCTGTCTAAGCCCTGTAGAATTTAACCAAGGCCCCTGAAGGAGGGTGCATATGTAGGAGGAAAATTACAGAGCATAATACTGATTAAAAGTTTAGATGATGGAAAGAATGATAGATAACGTAGTGATTTCAAGGCAGTAGGTTCACATCATAAATCTTCAATAATTTACAGTCTATGTCGTAGGGTTGCACAATATGGAAACAATTCCTTCGGCCTGACTGGTCCATGCTGACTACAATAATCCATCCAAGCTAATTCTATTTGCCTGTGTTTGGCCCATATTCCTCTAATGTTTCCTCACCATGTAGCTGTCCAAATGTTTTATAAATTATGTTATAGCACCAATTATTGCCACGGGCAGCTCGTTCCTTATAGCCACCATTCTGAGTGAGAAAGCTGCCACTCAGGTTTATATTAAATCTTGCCCCTCGCACTTGAAACCTATATCCTCTGATTTATAATTCAATCGCCCTAGATAAAAAAAACTGTGCATTTACCATTATGATTTTATACACATCAATAAGATCATACATCAGCCTCCTGAGCTCCAAGAAATAAAGCCTTAGCCTGCCCAACCTTCCTCTAAAGCTCAGTCCCTCAAGTTCTGGCAACATCCTCGTAAATATTCTCTCTGTAAATATTCTTTCCAGTTTAATAACATCCTTCCGATAGCAGGGTGACCAAAACTGAATACAGTACTTCAATAGTGGCCTCACCAATGCCTTGTACAACTTCCTCCATTAGAAGTACAGATATCTATTACCTTGTCAATGCTGTAAAGCTCCTTTATTTGACTCTCAAGGCATGTGTTACCGTTGCTTGAAAATGCTTTTGCATTTAAATGATTTCATGATTTTAGAAGATTTACTGGAAGATGAATAAGTAATAAAATCAACTACTTAGTGTGGATGATAACTCAAATCAATAAATAATGTATGAGTTTTGTGGAAAACTAGCAGTGGATTATGATATACTAATCCAATCTACAGATTTTGGTACAACATAGACTGCAGCAGATTTATTCACCAATTACTGTAAGATTGGATTAACCTAATGCTTTGAAAATATTTACTGCTAATATATGGAGATTTTGCTTTATAGACATTTCCTTATTTGAATTGGTCAATATTAAAACTATCATTGGTGAATTGATGTTAAATTAAAATCCTCCACCCATTTACCAACTTGATCTTGGTAATCAAACTTGTTTTTTCCCGTCCCATATTATTTTATCTCCATTTACAGGGATCCCTACTGGATTACAAATGACCTGATTTACAGAAGACTGACTTTACGTAAATGATCCCTCGCATATTTAAAGCATTTTCAAGCTAGTAAAGTAATAATAATAACATGTTTCGTGCAGGTTAATAATGACTGGACGTAGGATATCTTCCATTAGTTTAATTATGAGTAGAAATGAAAGAATTATTGCAAGTGTATGTGGAGTGATACCATATGGTTAGCAATAAGTGAGAATGGTATTCCGATAAACGCAAGGAATCATGAGATTTGTCAAACATCATTCGCGA
Organism: Raja brachyura; assembly: GCA_963514005.1. The sequence goes on from OY740784.1 coordinate 66,646,941, forward strand.
TAAAGAAAAAGCGAACAAAGCGCTGGCTGTATAAATTGTGTATGAATTCTTATCTTTAATCAAAATGTATGTGTAAACATATATTTAATCTGAGGAACGGGGGTGCCAGGTAGCAGGAGAGCAGAGGTGTAACAACGAAAGGGAGAGAGAGGGGGCGGGTGCGAGTGGAGACAGGGCAGAGACTGAACCGGCGGAAAGACATTCTCGGCAACTGCGCAGGCAGGATCGAACCCGGGTCCGAACCGCCACTGGAACGTCTCACCCCCACCCCCCCCAAGTGTCCCATCCCCGCCCAGGGGGCAGTCGGAGACATCCGGGGTGACCCTGGACCGAAATTCCATTCCCACAGCCAGCGTGGAGAAGAAGCGCCAACCACAGCTCAACTCCGCCTGCCCTGCCGGGCCAACCGACAGCCCCTGACTGATGGGGCACCGGCCTGGAGCAGAAGTGGCCCCAGACCCACAGCTAGTGTGGAAAAGGAGCTTTCTACAAAGGAACAATATATACAAGAATTCATGGTTTGAAAGCTGTATTTACCTAGAAGAATCAAAGCTGGAAATACGGATGAAATGAAGGTCTGTATACACACAACAGCTCAGCTCCCAACAATGTTTATAGCGTGTAACCTATGGCCTGGGCATGTGCAGTCGCAATAAGCGAGTGGGGTATCAGAAATATGCAAGGAATCATGGGATTTGTCAAAGGTCATTCGCGATAAAGAAAAAGCGAACAAAGCGCTGGCTGTTTTAAGTGTATAAATTCTTATCTTTATTCAAAAAAGAATGGGGGTGCCATGTAGCGGGAGAGCAGGGTGTAACATCGAGGGAGAGGGGTCAGATGTGAGTGGGAGACGGGGAGAAACTGGACCAGCGGAGAGACATTCTCGGCAGCTGCGTGCACATAGACTCGTGCCTCATCCGCAGCCAGGACCGAACCTGGGTTCCCGAACTGCCTATAGGATCATCGCCACCCGAGTGGGCGGCCAGAGTTCGGGGTGACCCCAGCCCAATGGGACACCAATGGGGTAGCGCTCGGCCCCAGGCCCACAGCCAGCATGGAGAAGAAGCGCCAACTCCAGCCCAACCCCTCTCCAACTCTCGAGGAACCGGCTCCCCACTGGTCGGGGACCGCCATCCACACCGCCCGCCCCAGCCATCAGCCGGCGGCCAACACCCCAGCACCGGCGAAAGCGGGACAGGCAGCAACCCCGGAGAAAAGGAATAGATGACATTTCAGGTCAAGACCCTTCTCCAGAGATGTTTCCTGACCTTCTGAGTCACCGCAGCCCCCGTGTGTATTTCCGTCAATGACCGGCGCTCGGACCCCACCGGCACCTAGGGAGCCAACCGATAATTACTGAACAAGGCGTGAGGCGCAGCCAACGGTCCCCGATCCACCATGGAATGGGCCCCTTGGTAACAGAGCCGAGCCTGTGCCCCTCCCCCTCTCCGGCTGCAAACCCGAGGCCGCCACCACTCCGGGTCAGTGCCCAGCCAGTCCAGGGCTGCTGGCCAACCCGCAGAATAGGCAGCGCTAGTGCCTTCCCCCCGCGCCGGCTGCAAGCCCGGGGCCACCCCACGCAGGCGCCCCACCAGCCCAGGGTCACACCGGACACCTCCGGATGCCCCTGGACAGGGACGGGACACCCGGGAGGGGACGGGGATAGCCCAGCAGCAACTCAGCAGCGCCCACAACACCAGAGACCCGGGCCCGACCCCGACCACGGACGAAACGCAGGCCTGCACACATGCAGCAGCACAACTGCCGAGAATGTTTATCGCGAGTGACCTATGACCTGGGCGTGCGGTCGGAATACTGAACTCGCTTATACCGAACTTTCTTATAGGAAACAGACATGTTTGACTTGTGGTGAAATTAGTTTATGGAAATTCTCAAGATAGAATCCTTGTATAACTTGGAGACTGCCTGGATATTATAGAATTATATTCTGTGTTCGTAGAACCATTCAATTATAAGTTGTAAATATATTTCTCATAAATTGGAATAATTTTTACTACTTGTTAATATTGCTTTATTGCCAAAGGGCTAACCTTTGCTAAAGTATTGACAAAGTAATAATGCCAAAGAGGTCATCGTAATGTGATCCATTGGATATCATGCATGTGCGCAACACAGTTACGCATTGAGTTCCCATTGGGTGAACCTGATTGGAAACTTGGCTTGGCTCTCAACATGTGAGAAAACATTACAGACAGGATGGGGCCAAATGCACAAAATACATTTCCTTGCTTAAGAATGAACTCTTGTTTAAATGCAATAAAAATAAGTAGAAGCAAAAAATCAACCAGACTATTAGCTCTATTGATCCATAGTCGATAACAACACAAAATGGTAGCAAGACTAAGGTCACAGTTACTTATATCTCTCAGCTCCTCCTGTCACGTTGCAGCTGCACGAAACATTGATCAGGCTGTACTTGAATCTTTATGTACAGTTCTCAATGGTACTTTAGATGTGGCACTTGTGGCTAAAGGGATCAGGGGGTATGGAGAGAAGGCAGGTACGGGATACTGAGTTGGATGATCAGCCATGGTCACATTGAATGGCGGTGCAGGCTCGAAGGGCCGAATGGCCTACTCCTGCACCTATTTTCTATGTTTCTATGTTTCTATGTTTATTTGTCACATACACTGAGATATATTGAAATTCATAGATTACAGGAAGGGTGTGGTAGCATTGGAAAGAGCGCAGAAGAGATTCACCAGTATGTTGCCTGGAATGTAGGGTTTATAATACTGTAAGTGGTTGGATAGGCTGGGTTTATTCTCACTGGAACTAAGGAGCCCCATATGAGGCGACTTTATGGAGCTATATATAATTAAGTATAGTATGGATAGAGTAGACTGATTTTTTTAATCCTCAGATAGGAGAGTTTAAAACTAGATGGCATAGATTTAAGGAAAGAAGGAACAAATGTGACGGCAATCTGAGGAATGCCTTTTTCCACGTCGTATGGAGCACTGCTATTCAAAGTGGGACTTTAAGATAAAATTACAGCATTTAAAAGGCATTTACGCAGGTACTTCAATAGGGAAGGAGTAGTGGGATGAGGATCTAATGTGGGCAAATTAGCATAGATAAGTAGCAGAGTTGGCATCAACACAAGTTTGGGCAAAATCGCTAAATCTTAGCTGTACGACTCTATGACTGAAATATATTTATTACACTGTGAGAAAAAAAATCCTCTCCCAATGCCCTCATTTTAAATTCACTCTTTGTTTGGGAATTTAACCATCTTGTCCAACAAGTCTCAGATTATACTTGTTTAACAAACATGTGTTGTCCCTTGATTTATTGACTCACAGAATATGGCCAGCATTTACTGCCTATTCATAATTGCTTCTTAATTGAGCAGTTCGCTAAAATCACTTCTGGCTAGATCAGGCCAGCAAATATTTTGAAGGACATTGGTGAGCTAGTGAGATTTTTACAGTAGTCCAGGGAATTTATGATAATTCTCACTGTCATGGGCTCTTTTAAATTTAAATTTTAACTCCCCAGTTGCCATAGTAGAATTCAAACTCCCTTTTCCCATTCAATAATCCAAGCTTTTTAGTATCTGTCTAATAATTTGATTGTGATTGGGTAGTAATTGGACAGTCTAGTAATTTTGATGCTGCCAGTCCAACGTAAGCGTCTTGATGGCCAACTGTTAATTCAGCAGCGTTGTTTGAAGAAGGAGAAAAATAGCCACAGCTCTTTTTCCAGCCATGTAATGATGCCAGTCAGAAAGTGTGCATGCATCGATGCTAAGCAATAACTGAATCAAGCGCAACACTGATGCCATCTGTCAATGCTTACGTTTCCTGTTCTGTGGGGAAATATAATGAAAACTAATGGGTAACCACACAGATTTTATACTGATTTGAAATCAATTTAATCAGTGGAGGGCAGCGAACAAACGAGGTGAACAAAACAAAGTATAACAATGCTGATTGACATTTACAGGTTCAGTGATCCACCTGTAAGCAAGTACTACCTTTTTGAAACCCTCAAGGCCAAAATTACATCCTATATTCCACAAACAAAAATTTGTGTTCAGATGATGCATTTTACAAGGTCAAAGAAAGCAGCTTCTGTATTTCTGCTGTGATTTGCTTTATAGTTTATTGCACACTAAGAATCACACGAGCCTCATTATTTTCATTTCAAAAAGTGTACTATTGATGATTATTGAAGCCAGCAATTATCACAGTTTAAAGTCTCTCTGGTATTATGTCTGAAACTCCCAGCTACCAACTGTCCTGTTACTGGAAGGCAAATATCTACTTTTGGAAAACAAGAGATAAAAAATAATGTGAAGAACCAGTATTTTATTTCAATAGCAACGTGGAAAATATAGCTGAGTAAAGTTGAATTTAATCATTTTAAATGTATTTACTCCGAATTGTATATAAACTGAGATTATTGCAGTGGGGAAAACATCCTGATTAGCGTAACAGGTCAATTCATGGTGTTGTGTTTGGCTAGTACTATTACAAAATTCTCTCATGGCATATTTATTGTGAATCTCCAAATACTATTTGGTTGTTGGTGAGAGCTGCCATCTTGATACACTACATCATACATGGTAAAGGTAAATGTACAGGGCTCCGATGAGACCACACCCAAAGTATTGTGTGCAGTTTTAGTCTCCTCATTTGAGGAAGGACATTCTTGCTATTGAGGGAGTGCCACGTAGGTTCACAAAGTTAATTCTTGGGATGGCAGGACTGTCATATGATGAAAGAATGGAGCAGCTGGGCTCGTATTCACTGGAATTTAGAAGGGTGAGAGGTGATCTTATAGAAACATCTTAAATTATTAAGGGATTGGACACGTTAGATGCAGGAAACATATTCCCAATATTGGGGGAGTCCAGAACCAGGGCCACAGTTTAAGAGTATGGGTAGGCCATTTAGAACTGAGACTAGAAAACCTTTTTCACACAGAGAGTTGTGAATTTGTGGATTTTTTTGCCTCAGAAGGCACTGGTGGCTGATTCACTGGATGCATTCAAAAGAGAGATAGATGGAGCTCTTAGGGCTGGCGGAATCAGGGGGTATGGGGAGAAGGCAAAAACGGGGTACTGATGGTGGATGATCAGCCATGATCACAATGAATGGTGGTCCTGGCTCGAAGGACCAACTGTCAAACTCCCGCACCTATTGTCCATGTATCTATGATTGAAGGCAGTAATATGTTTCCAAGCCAGGATGCCATTTTATAGCTAACTAGACTGAGTGGGACCCGTTGGGTCCCTGTCACACAGGAGACTTGGTCCCGCAATGCAATATTCCACCACTCACCCACAGCCCCCAACTGCACAGGCACAGCTCATTTACCCTCATCCCTAGCACTCTCACCCCTCCTCTTCACTTTACCCTCTCCTCCCCTCCCCGATTCTCTCCCTCACCTCTTTCTCCCTCTCCTTTCCCCTACCCTCAGTCACTCACTCCATAACTCCTCTCACCTCCCTACCCCCCTAATATCCCTCTATCTCCCACCTCCCCTAATCCTCACCTCCCCCTATCTGCCCCACTATCCCTCCTCACCACTCCCATTGCCCTCCTCTCCCTCTTTTCCCCACTCCCCCCTCCTCTACCACCCCTCCTCTCCCTCTATTGCCCTCCTCACATCCTCCCTCTTTTCTCTCTCTTCATACTCTCTGCCAATCCCTCCCTCATCTCTCCTTTCCCCTACCCTCAGTCACTCCCTCCCTCCCTCCATAACTCCTCTCCCCTCCCTACTCGACTCCTCTCCCTCTATCCCCTCTCCCTCCCAGGATCTCGAGTTTGTCGCTCCTCTCCTTTCTTGCGTGCCCCGGAGGAGCATCAGCCGTCGGTGCCCTCACAGCCCAGGGAGTGACAGGAGAAGAGACTAATCTGCGCAGCGCTGACTGGCAGGAGAGGAGATCAATCTGCGCCAGCGTGGTTTTTACTAATTTTAAACCTTGCTAACTTTCACAATATCCCACCGATATGGCACAGGCGAACAGTGAGAGTATGGCTAATGCGTGCCATATTTGCGCAAATAGAAAAATGCACAAACCAGAAGAGCACAAGATCAGAGCACACACAGCAGCCAGTTTGTACTGATGGTGGAGTAGATAAACGTAGGACAGTGGGGAGATTTTCCTATGATGCTTCTTAAGTGTTGTCAAGTACAGAGTACGCTTCAATGCCTTTTATTCTCCATTACATTTGAAAATCCTGTTTCATGCAGTAGCATAAAATAAAGTCATTTTATGGTTCATTTGAAATGAAGCATGCATGTTTTCTACTAATAGTGCACATTCATTCTGGAGAACATTCTATATTGCATTTTTTGTCGGACCTTGTGCAATTTTTGCTTATATAATGTGTGCATGAAAGAATGTGTGAATATTAAAGAGTAATTAATTGACGTTTAGATTAAAATGAATTGCCAAAATTATCATGGTGATTTTGTTTTGAGAATTCTAATTGACTTATCTCATGAATTTATTGTTATTTTATGTAAATTTTCTCTTTGATTGATTATGTACGAAATGAATGGCAGGTTGCACAGTCGGGAACAGCCTCATTGTTATTTCAGAGCTTTGCATCATTTGGCTGTTAGGTTATTTGAAGTGGGATTTCTTCATTTGTAATGTCACATTGCATTAGTTTACTGACCATATTCAGCATGGGGCAGACTGAAGATTCTTTCAACAGCATGTGCTAAATATAGTTATAGACTAAAATAACACTTGTACACGCTCTTCACCCAAACTTATCCATGCCGACCAAGATACCCCACCTGTTTGTCCCAATTGTGCTGTGTTTGGCTCAAATCTCTCCAAATCTTTCCAATCCGTGTACCTCAGCCACTTTATCTGTCAATTTGTTCATATATGCACTACCTTGCACAAAGAAATTGCACCTTGGGTTCCTATTAAATCCCTCCCCTCTATCCTTAAACATTTGCCCTCCAGTTTATGACCTCCCTTCCCTGGGAAAAGACTGCGTGCATTCATTTTATTTATGTCATTTGTCATTATAAACATATTTGGAATGTTTTAATTATTGTGGAAATGTATTTATAGCAAGACGTGCTGTTTAGTTAGAATCTTAGAACTGTATAGTACAGAAACAAGCCCTTCGGCCCAATTCACCCATGCCAACCAAAATCCCCCACATTTGCCCATGTTTGGCCCATATTCCTTTCTACCTTTCCTCTCATTTTGTGGATAATCTCCATGAACCCACCACAGCCCAGAGCAATTTATACTCTTCTCCTCCTTCACTTAGAGGTTCTAGCTTGACCAAGTCTTGCTCGTTATCACTTCTGATCTTTGATCTCAGCTAATTAATGTCAGAAGTCTGGTCAGTCACAGAGGGCATGTGGATTAACCTTTATCTTGTCTTCTCCTAGCAACCATACACCCACATTCTCATCAAGATTTATTTAAATGCAACAATGGTTCCTGGGTTCTTTTGACCTCATTGAAATAATAAGTGTTGAACTCAATTATTTTGCCTTGAACAAAGCTGAGATTGGACCTGGGACCAGCAGTGCATGGGATAAGCTGGCATCAAACCACAGAGCATTTGGAAGTTACAGTTATACAGCGTGGAAACAGGCCCTTCGGCCAAACTTCCTCACATTGAACAGCATGTCCCATCTACACTAGTCCCACCTGCCTGTGTTTGACCCATAACCCTCTAAATCGATATACCTGACTAAATGTTCCTTAAACATTGCGGTAGTACCTCCTCCTATTCAACTATCTCCTCCGACAACTTATTCCATACACTCATCACCCTTTGTATGAAAAAGCTACCCCTCAGGTTCCTGATAAACCTTTCCCCCCTCACCTTAAACCTAAGTTGTCTGATTCTCGATTCCCATATTCTGGGCAAACCCTCGAGCCCTGGCAACATCCTCGTAAATCTTCTTTGCGCCTTTTTCAGCTTGATAACATCTTTCCTATGATATGGTGCCCTGAACTGAACACAATACTATGTGTCTGAAGAAGGGTCTTGACCCGAAACATCGCCTATTTCTTCTCTTCATAGATGGTTTGCTCACCCGCTGAGTTTCTCCAGCATTTTTGTCTACCTTTGATTTTTCCAGCATCTGCAGTTCTTCCTTAAACAATACTATAAATGTGGTCTTTCTGACGTCTTATAAAACTGCAACATGACCTCCCAGCCTCTGCACTCAATACTTTGACTGATGAAGGTCAATGTGGCAAAAGCCTTTTTGACCATCTTACAGTGGCTTGCAAAAGTATTCATACCCCTTGAACTTTTCCACATTTTGTCACGTTACAACCACAAACGTAAATGTATTTTATTGGGATTTTATGTGATAGACCAACACAAAGTGGTGCATAATTGTGAAGTGGAAGGAAAATGGTACATGGTTTCCAAATTGTATTACAAATAAAAAAACTGAAAAGTGTGGCATGCAAAAGTATTTAGACCCCCTGAGACAATACTGTGAAGAACCACCTTCAAGAATACTTTGAAGAACCTTGCAATTACAGCTGCAAGTCTTTTGGGGTATGTCTCTACCAGCTTTGCACATCTAGAGACTGACATTTTTGCCCATTCTTCTTTGCAAAATAGCTCAAGCTCAGTCAGATTGGATGGAGAGTGTCTGTGAACAGCAATTATCAAGTCTTGCCAGAGATTCTCAATTGGATTTAGGTCTGGACTTTGACTGGGCCATTCTAACACATGAATATGCTTTGATCTAAACCATTCCATTTCAGCTCTGGCTATATGTTTAGGGTCCTGCTGGAAGGTGAACCTCCACCCCAGTCTCAAGTCTTTTGCAGACTCTAACAGGTTTTCTTCCAAGATTGCCCTGTATTTGGCTCCATCCATCTTCCCATCAACTCTGACTGGCTTCCATGTCCCTGCTGAAGAAAAGCATCCCCACAGCATAATGCTGCGACCACCATGTTTCACAGTGGGGATGGTGTGTTCAGGGTGATGTGCAGTGTTAGTTTTCTGCCACACATAGCGTTTTGCATTTAGGCCAAAAACTTCAATTTTGTTCTCATTAGACCAGAGCACCTTCCTCCACATGTTTGCTGTGTCCCCCACATGGCTTGTGGCAAACTGCAAATGGGACTTCTTATGGCTTTGTTTCAACAATGGTTTTCTTCTTGCCACTCTTCCATAAAGGCCCGATTTGTGGAGTGCACGACTAATAGTTGTCCTGTGGACAGATTCTCCCACCTAAGCTGTGGATCTCTGCAGCTCCTCCAGAGTTACCATGGGCCTCTTGGCTGCTTCTCTGATCAATGCTCTCCTTGCCTGGCCAGTCAGTTTAGGTGGACGGCCATGTCTTGGTAGGTTTGCAGTTGTACCATACTCTTTCCATTTTTGGATGATGGATTGAACAGTGCTCCGTAAGATGTTCAAAGTTTGGATATGTTTTTATAACCTAACCCTGCTTTAAACTTCTCCACAACTTTATCCCTGACCTGTCTGGTGTGTTCCTTGGGCTTCATGATGCTGTTTGTTCACTAATGTGTTCTCTAACAAACCTCTGAGACCTTCACAGAACAGCTGTATTATACTGAGATTAGATTACACACAAGTGGACTCTATTTACTAATTAGGTGACTTCTGAAGGCAATTGGTTGTACTGGATTTTATTTAGGGGTATCCGAGTAAAGGGGGCTGAATACTTTTGCACGCCACACTTTTCAGTTTTTTATTTGTAAAAAAATTTGAAAACCATGTGTCATTTTCCTTCCACTTCACAATTTTGCGCCACTTTGTGTTGGTCTATCACATAAAATCCCAATAAAATACATTTACGTTTGTGGTTGTAACGCGACAAAATGTGGAAAAGTTCAAAGGGTATGAATACTTTTGTAAGCCACTAGCTTTACCTCTGATGCCACTTTCACCGAAATATGTACAACAAATAATATCTGATTTTGTTTTTGTTATTTCATCCAGTTATATATTTCTTTCATTGATGTAATTCATTTTTGCCGCACTGTTTTTTTCATTTATAAAGGTATAGAGTCATGCAGCATGGAGATAAATCTTTCAGACCAATGTGTTCTTGCCAACCAAGTTATCTGTTTGAAGTAGTCCCATTTGCTTAAATTTGGCCCACATCCTAAAACTTTCCTATCCATGTATCTGTCTAAATGTCTTTAAATGCTGTAATTATACTAAACTCTCCAGCTATAAGGAATAAGGCAGCTCATTCCTTATATCCACCACCCACTGATTGTGGGAAAATGTTGTCCCACAGGTGTCTTTTAAAAAGTACCCCTCTCTCATTAAACATGTCACTGCTAATTTTAGACTCCTCTACCTTGGGACTGTAACCAAATATCTTATCAATGCCCCTCATTACTTTATATATACCTCTATAAGGTTACCTATCGGGTCAACTTTCTACACTCCAGGGAAGAAGCCTTTTTCTGTGTTGTATCGTTCAAGCAATCAATCAATCAATATTTTATAAAACAGATTAAAAAAAAACTCTTCAGGTGATGGGTTCAGTCTTTTCCTTACCCTGGAAATCTCAGGTGCTCATTCTTAATCTGTCTTGCTGTGGCCTTTCACTGAATATAAATCAATATTGTTGTAACCTTTCCCTTAGATAACAGAGAAGCAAAGTTACCTGGTCTGGGATAAATTTATCCCAGCCAAGTTTCATTTCTTCACTTGTGAAACTTTATTGAATGATTGATAGCTCAATAATGTGGGACTGGAATAGGTCAGTGAAAGTTCGAATTAGTTTTGATCCTGCGTAGCCAAATATATTGGCCTGTGGCGTAAAAAAATGCAACAAATTTCCCGATTTGTTTTAACAATATATATCATTCTACAAATTCAAGTGTTTTTTTTTCAGCAATCAAACACTAACCATCCACTTACTGAATTTAGTCACATTGTGCATTAACCCATTGGACCGATAGACCAACATCAACCCTATTCTCATGTTATGATTCTCACTGAATGATCTAAGTAAAAAAATGATAACCTGTGATTGAATTGGATACATGCTACAATGGCCATGATTTTGGTAGATACAGAGTAATGCTGCAATGTTGTCACCAATAATGTTACAAATCAAAAATCAACTTGTAAAAATGTATCTATCATATCATAAATTTATAGAACATAGGATTGTGGCCGATCTATTTATTTCCTCATAACCCTATCCTTCTCCATTCTCCCCATAACCTTTGATGCCGTTATTTATCAACAACCTATTAATCTCTGTTTAAAAAATACACCATGGCTTGTCCTCCAAGCTGTCTGTGACAATGAATTCCACAGGTTCACCACCCTGTGGCTAAGGAAAGTTCTCCTCATCTACAACAGATTTTGACTTCTATCCCACCAGCTCTACCATTTTGCATGTGGGTGTTCTGATCTGACTACCATTTTACATTTTCACTCATCAGCTGAGCCAGATTTAGATTTTCATATAGCATGGAGTGGCAAATCTAGGACCTTGATATTCAGTGCTAACATTCATATCAAGATGACTGGAATTCAAAAACAGGGATGTAATGCTGACACTCTATAAGGTGCTGGTCAGGCCACATTTGGTGTACTGTGAGCAGATTTGGGCCCATATCTGAGGAAAGATGTGCTGGCTCTGGAGAGGGTCCAGATGTGGTTTACAAGAATTATTCCAGGAATGATTCCAGGAATGAGTGGGTTAGCATAAGATGAGTGTTTAACAGCACTGGGCCTCTGTTCGCTTGAGTTTAGAAGGTTGAGGGGGAACTTCATTTAAACTTACAGAATAATGAAAGGCATAGATGGAATGGATGTGGAAAGGATGTTTCCACTGGTGTGAGAGTCCAGGATCAGAGGTCATTCCCTCAGAATTAAAGGGTGCTCCTTTAGAAAGGAGGTGAGGAGAAACTTAATTAGTCAGAGAGTAGTTAATCTGTGGAACTCATTGCTACAGAGGTCTGTGGAGGCCAAGTCAGTGGATATTTTTAAGGCAGAGATAGACATTTTTTAAAATTAGAATGGGTTTCATGGGTTATGGGGAGAAGGCAGGAAAATTAGATTAGGAGGCAGAGATCAGCCATGATTGAAAGACAGAGTAGACTCAATGGGCTGAATCACCTAATTCTACTCCTATAACATGTGAACCTGTTAGCATGTTTCAGCTAGAAGTGTTAGGGAGGTGTGATCTGTTGAATCCAGACCATGGAATCTAATAAAATGGAAAGTAAATTTACCAGTACTTTTCCAATTTAAAGTTTTCTACTTCATCAATAGAAACCCCAAAATGCTGCTAGCCATTGTTTAAAAATATAAAATTACTTTGGTAACAAATGGCGAAATTACGAAAAGGTGTAAGACACCTAAGATGTTCAAAGTTATTGACCGTTCTTCACATTTAAATGTAAGATTGAGTCCCAATTCCAGTACATCAACCCCCATTAAAGTCACACGTGAAAACCGTTTGCCCTTGACTCCCTTCACATGGTAACTGAAACAATCTCAAAGATCAATGCAATGGCACAAGGAATGAATCGCCATTGACAACACATTGAAACACCTCTCTCAGGGTATTCTCAGCCTCATGCGCTTTAAGTTTACTTAATTCTGCAAGCACTACATATATAATGTCACAAAATTTGCAGCAATGAACATGATAGAAATCAATATCTTGTGACCACAGAAAGATCACAGTGAAGAAAACAGGCAGTGACTCATTTAATGGTGTAGCAGTGCCATTATGTTATACATCACATCATCCAGAAAGATATTTTAATGTTACAAAATGCTTGTTCCAGAATTGCCTTCAGAATTAAGCAAAAAGTGGATGTTAAGAATACCAGCTGAAGATTTTTGAGGCAAAGTTGCCAGAGGGAGTCAGTCTGGCATCTGAACATACGTCACCATGAAAATGGGTCATATTATTTTTATTCAAGTTACCAGTCTGACCTTAAATTACTAACACTGTTAATAATAGATATCTAGAATTTATATGAAATATATAATTTGTCTTTGACACCTAATTGGGCAGTAGTGCTTATAGGTTCATAAGTTCATAAGTTGTAGGAGCAGAATTAGGCTATTCGGCCCGTTAAGTCTACTCCACCATTCAATCATCCTTCCCTTTCATCCCCATTCTCCTGCCTTCTTCCCATATCCTCGCCCATACTAATCAAGGATCTATCAATCTCCACCTTAAAAATATCCATTGACTTGGCCTCCACAGCCTTCTGTGGCAAAGAATTCCTATCTTGACTATGATGGTTCGACATTTACTCACTATTGCATTCCCCTAAAATAATATATCCAGTCAATGGAACTTATAGCAACTGGTTCGGACAAGCGATCAAAGATGAATATTTAGCCTTGCATTTATATCGTTATGATGCAGAGATAAATCTTTGTGATTTGTTTTCTAGCTTTTCGCATTGTAGTTGTCAGTTTTCAATTTGTAAAGTGCTTTGCTTGTAATCAGTCTATTAATCTCAACAGCATGCAACAGATAGTGGGTTTATACATGTACACCGGTGGCCTGCAACTTATTTTCCTTCAATTGATGATGTTTTTAATTTATTTCGGCTATTATAGTCTTATTTATATTTACTTATTTAAATCTAGCTGATCTGTTTTTAAATTGCCATAATTATGAGAGACATTTTAAACCAGTGATTAGGATTTTTGGCAGCACTGCGGTATCAGAAGCCCATTAGAGCATTGATGCGTGAGCTGACTGTTTGCATTCTCTGAGACTTACTTATAAATCAGGACATCATGGGAAGGCCCAGGCATCCAGGTCCTGAGCCATAGATTGGTACCTGATAAGGTAATTTGTTATGGATATGAAGGGTCCTGAGTGATAAGGGCCCAATGCACTCATATAAAATAATAGTTTATAGGAGAATAATTAGAATTGACCGATCGGCTACACCATTTAATCATGGCTGATCTATCTTTCCCTCTCAACTCCATTCGTTACCTTCTCCCCATAACCCCCAACACCCATACTAATCAATAATCTGTCAATCTCCACCTTAAATATATCCAGCCTCCACAGCCTTCTGTGGCAGAATTCCACAGATTTACCACTCACTGACTAAAGAAATTCCACCTCCTTTCTCCAGGTACGTCCTTTTATTCTGAGGCTATGGCCTCTGGTCCAAGACTCTCCCACTAGTGGAAACTCTATCCAGGCTGTTCACTCTTAAGTAACCTTCAATGAGGACCCCCCCCCCCCCCTATCCTTCCCAATATAGCTCCAGCACAGAATGCCAACTTGACAAAATGTCAGCATTGGCAAGTCGGGTTGAAGGGCCTGTTTCCATGCTGTATAGCTCGATGACTCTAAGTGGAGGTGGGGAAAAGTGCAGGTTATTTTCTTATGGCATGGGGCCACCATACATTAAGACAAATAATGTTTCATTGAATATTTAATATCTACAGAATTCTACTTTTTCTTACAACTGTTATACAATTTACACCACGGAAAAAAAACATTCAGCCTAACATTTCTATGATGGTTCAAAAATTGAATTACTTTGTGTGATGCATGTTATCCAACACGTCCAGTTTTGAATAACGGCAAAGTAGCACCACAGTAGAGCTGCTGCCTTACAGCACCAGAGACCCGGGTTCAATCCTGACTACGGGTGGTGTCTGTACAGAGTTTGTACATTCTCCCTGAAAAGCATGGGTTTTCTCCGGGTAGTCTGGTTTCCTCCTGACGTACAGGTTTGTAGGTTAGTTGGCTTTCCTCGTGTGTAGGATAGTGTTAGCATACAGTGTGATTGTGGCTGGTGCGGACTGGGTGGGCTGAAGGGCTTGTCTTTGCGCTGTATCTCTAAGGTCAAAACATTGCAGGAGGATGTGGTTGCACTGTGGACAGTGCAGAGAAGAACCACCAGGATGTTGCTAAGATTGGAGGACTTTAGTTATGGGGAGAGATTAGACAGCTGGCTTTCTTTGTTTTTTTTTCCTTAACATAGGCAGAGGGTTAACCTGTTAGAAGTATATACAATTATGTGTGGCATTGGGACGGCAGATAGTTTTTGTTTCCGATGCTCGAAGTATCAAAAATAAGAGTGCAGAATTTTAAGGTGAGAGAGGGAAGTTTTAAAAGGGATTTGAGGGAAATCTTTTTTGCTCAGAGATGGTTGATATGTGGAACTAACTGCCAGATGAGGTGATAAGCCAAATACAATCATTACATTTTAGAGATATTGAGACAGACATCTGCAGAGCATAAATGAATAAAGACCTAATGTGGGCAATTGGGATCAGTCTACTGTAGATTGGCAAAACAAAATGACATGGATGTGATGGGCGAAAAGGTGCCCATTTCTGTGCCCATTTCTGTGCCAACTCTGCTGTCTCTATATAATATCTATTTAGATTTTACTGAAGGTTGCAAATGCAAATACATCTTTTGAAAACTGTTTAGAGGACATGCATAGAGTCTTGCACATTTGGTTAGAATCCTCTGGTGCGACATGCAGAAAACTATGCGTGTGCCTTTCACCAAAAATCAAAGCACGCAGGTGCATCCGCACAATTATTAGTTTTTGACTTTTCCCATTACTCAAATTTTGAAAGCACGAAGTTGTTAAAATATAACTTTTTATTTGAAGAGCTATCTTTGTTGGTATGAGTTCGGGCACATTCAATATGATAATTGCACCTGGCGCAAAGGAACAATGTGTCTCAAAGAAAATTCACACATCTATTTCAGGAGAGACAGGTGCCATTAAGCATAAAAGTTGTTCTAGCAGGAACAATTTGGATCTGAGAAAGTGCGGCAGCATTCGTTTATCTGTGATCATCGCTCAAGTGCAAAGTGACGTTTGTAGATTTTTAGTTTTACATTGCCACAGTGCTTTGATACTTAAGCGCTATTCGTTAAGTTAATTCCTCATATAAAGAAATCACGTTCAGGCGATAAAGTTATGCTCAGAAGCTCCTTTGCTGTGGGTTGATGCCAAATCTACCACCAGCTCTTTGACTCATCACTTTTATGGTGGGAGACTTGTTTTTTTTCCCAGAGCATTTTCTGCTCCCCTGCTTTCATTGCTTGTGATTTCCTCCTAAATCCTTTCAACACTTGTTTCAGTGTGTGAGTGCGTTTCTGCTGTTAAGTCTGTGATACTGAGAATGGACTTGTAGTTTCTCTTGCTTTGGAAGCAGGTTTGGTGCGTACTTTTTGTTTTGTGTTTCAATTATCTGTTTGTTGCACCGATGGCTTAAATTGTCTGGCGTGCTTTTCAGGAGACCGTTCTTGAAAACAAAATGTAATTTGTCATTTCGTTGATGCGACGAGATGTTCAATAATCTCCCAAAGGACAAATATATTGGTATTGCCCAGGCAACATGTGAGGGGCAAGGCAAACTGAACGCTCGCCTCCCGGGTATCAATCTGCTGCTGCCTTTTATTTTATTCGGGGCTAGTTTCCCTTTGTTGGGGATGGATCGTGTACTCTTTGAATAATCTTTTTTTTAAAACGTGTCGTGCTGTGGATTGAGATCTGCTATTGATATTGCACACAGTGTTATATCGTTGCAATTTCTTTCCGTAAACAGACGGAGCTGTGAGAGGTTTCAAGCACCGCTAATATTTTGCATCAGAGCGACACTTCCTTCCTATCCTGTGTGGGATGTGGGGATTTTATATTGACTTTTAATTTGGTCAGGGAATGGATTGTTGTTGTTGCTATTGACGTGGGGTGGGGGGTGGAGGGGAGGGGGTGGGGGTGAAATTTCAGCGAAGTAGTTGTAATTATTCCCTGCCGTAGCGAATAACAATAATAACCATAATAGATAAATCTTTGCGATGCATCGCACTGGGTGGATTTTATCTTTGTGCATGGATCGGATGTGTTATATATTTTGTTGTATGCCCCGCACTTAGCGCTGTGTGTTGTGTGTGTTTTGCTTTCCTCTCTTTTGGGAATCGCCAGCCTTGGCGTACACGGGGTCTGGTCGAGCCGCGGCTGCAAGACGTTT
Source organism: Raja brachyura (assembly GCA_963514005.1). The sequence goes on from OY740784.1 coordinate 66,663,905, forward strand.
CCTATCGACTCGTCACGTACGAAATGCAAGTGTGACCGATTCTCCAGGTTCGCCATTTTGGCTCAGCTCTCGCCAGATTCGGTAAGTCCTTTCGATTTTTTTTATACCCCCAAAATAATATTCCACAATGCTCTGTGAAAACGGTGCAAAATGGGCAGGGCAACCCCCTTTGCACCGGATGCAACGAAGAAGCGACGTTCCAGCTGCAAATGAGGCTGATGTTTCATCTCTTTAGGTGTACATGTATATCTAACTGACGCATCTATTAGGAAACCTGAAAATATATCGGTTCCCAGCAATGGAATACATTTGAATCGTTAAAATATTCTGTCCGTATAAATGACCAGACATCAATGTGTCAGGTGCAAATATGTTTTATACATACAGTGAATATGAGGGAATGTTTTGTGATCTTAGCCTGCTAGAATATTACATGTCTTGTGTGACCACACAAACATTGCAGAAGCCTACCACTATATTTATGTGCTGGATATAAACTGGTTGTCAAAATGAAATTGTTACTTGGCTGCACAATATTCTCAGCAGAATGTTCTGTAATGTTATTCTGGGTGTTCATACTTTAATGCTGTTATGGGTGTTTCATTGGTCTATTGCAAATCAGTAATCAATCTAAATTGACCAGATATAATAAATACAATTTGTTTATTGATATTAAAATGTATCATTTTTTGCCAACATGGTAAACAAGTGGTATGGTTATAAACATTCGTTAAATATTGCACCATATGTTTTTTTTTCCTTTCTCTTTTTCGATGATTTTAAATTAACATTGAATAAATCAATTGGGAGTTTGGCACCATGTGGTAGACAGAAAGCTTGTTCACTTTTTCAAGCTGTGTACAGTGGAATGGCTGAGTGAAATACAACTTTGTGTGGTCAGTTGTGTGTGGTAAAAGCACAGACTGATTCTCAAATCAATTATTGTGCATGTCAATATACAGCAATTCTTCTTTGGTGCTCACTTCAGAAGCTTTTAACCTTATATGTTAACGGATGGCCTTTTCATTAAGAACACACTGCATGTCAGTCATGCAATCAAATCAATTTTGTTCACACAATATTTGGAATATAAGTTAAACACACAAATACTTTTGAATTAAAATATATAGATATGTAAATCTATTTAATGATGATAGTCCATGAACAAAGATAATAATGATTTGTCTTGATAAACATTCAAATGTCACACTTTATACAATGTTGGTATGTATGTTGCTATACTATTCAGTATCAGTATATTTAGGGACATTCTTGTGCAATTAATACTTTAGTTTATTACTGTATTCAAATATTTTGTGTAATTTAAACTGGGTACCCAAATTATTATTGTGTAGGGACTTGTATGCTGTACAATGCCAAATTAAGGTCACATGCCAAATTGATACCAATAGCTTGTTTATACTTAATTCTATAAAATCCTTACTAAGTTATACGGGGTGAAAAAAACGTTATTATTAAGTGAGATAAGATTAAATATTGAATCTGCTACAATGGTTTTCTTATGTGGAAGCTGACATTTAGTATATGTTCTTGTGGTATGCTGTAAAATGTGATGCTGCTGTTAAAGGTAACTTATGTATTTAGTAAATACCTTTGTGCATGAAAAATGAAGAACAATGCAAATATTGACTTAACATGTAGCTTAGGTAAAAAAATACAACACAGTGGTGCAGCGGTAGAGCTTCTGTGTTAGAACACCAGAGTCCCCGGTTTGATCCCGACTACAGAATACTGTCTGTGCAGAGTTTGCATGTTCTCCCTGTGAACATGTGTGTTTCCTCCGGGTGCTCCAGTTTCCTCCCACACTCTTGGCTGGGCAGGTTAATTTGCTTTTGTAAATCACCCTTAGTTTTAGGATGTGAAAGTGGAACAGTGCATGTGATCAATGTTCAGTGTGGATTTGATAGGCCAAAGGGCCTGTTTCCATGCTGCGTCTTTAAAACACTAAAACACTATAATTTTTTGGCTCTTATTGTGAAATGAGAGGGGTTAATCATTGTAGATACATGAAAAATACCTGAATGATAAGAATCTGAGACAGAACACTCCCAATTAAAGGAGGGTAAGGATCTGCACAAAACTACTAGTAATTATTTCAAAACAGGATATGCTGGAAATACTCAGCTGGTCAGTCAGCATTTGTGGAGAAAGCAACAGAGTTAATTCTTTAATATCGTTGGTCCAGAAATGACACGTTGGTGAGGCCACAGAGAACAGAGTTGTGCCACTTTACTGCAGTTGGTACAGGTTTCTGAGGTTATGAGCCAAGAAGCTGGAGTGGGTAAGCATAGAAGAAATGTGTAGCAGTAATCTTTAGGCCCCCTCCGAGTCAGCTCTGCTGTTCAACAAGATCATAGCTGACCTCTTCCTCAACACTATGTTCCTGCCTCATCTCCATCAATGCTCTCACTGGCATCAGGAATGATCCAAGCATCTTCTCTGTTTATGGAGAGCACCCTTTTAAAAATATGAAGACAAAAATTAAAGCACAACATTCATTTCTGGTGGCAGAGTGGTGCAGTTAGTAAAACTACTGTCTAACAGTTCCAGCCACCTGGGTTCAATTTCGATTGGTTTGATTTAGTTTGATTGGGTTTAGTTCAATTCTGAATTTGGGTATTGTTTGTGTAGAGCCTGCATGTTCTTGGGATTTTGTGGGTTTCGTTCAGGGGCACTGGTACTGTTTATGTGGAGCTTGCATGTTCTCTTTGTTGGGTCTCAGCCAGGAGGGGAGGGGGGGGGAGGGGGGGGAGGGGGGAGTCCTCCCACATTCCAATGATGTTCAGATTGGGAGATAATTTAGCTGTTGTAAATTGCACTAATGGTGCATGAATTGGTAGAATCCCAGGAACAGAATAAAACAGAATATTTATAAGATTAGAGTAAATGGGCAGTTAATGACCAGCATAGGAGAGCAAAGTGCCTATTTCCATGAGGTCTATTTACATTTATATTCCATCAAGATCATGTACAGACACACAGCTATTAATCTGCAGAGATGAAATCGGCTTGGTGCTTTGACAGTACATATGTTTTATTTTGCTCCTTATATTTTTCAGGAATTGTTATTGTGTTACAATTATAATAAGACAAGCATATTAATTGCACGGTAAGGAATCAGCTCTTTGCTAGATTTCCCAAATGTTACTTTATAGGGAGTTATTTAAAAAGACAGATGCATCACAAATGGAATTGAACATAGAAGGTGTGAAGTGATGGCTATTGGTTGGAGGAAGTTATAGTATGCAATAGGATCTAAATGGTTCAGGTTTAATGCAAGACAGATCTAAGAGATTAGTGCGGAGGTCAGGGATTGTGGGGAGAAGGCAGGAGAATGCTGAGAGGAAAAGATAGATAGATCAGCCACGATTGAAAGGCAGAGTAGACTCGATGGATCGAATAGCCTAATTCTGCTCCTATTACATGAACTTTTGTCTTAATGCAAATAGATACCAATTAGAAGGTCATTATTAAATTGTGTTATATCTGTGGCTATGTAAGGTAGAAAGGCATTGAGGATTTAACAGAGCTTGATCAATCACTCACTTGCTATCACTACCTGGCGAGCGTACATGAGATTTTCTGAAATAATACTTGGTATGTAGAATTTCATTTACTTGTAGAATCTGGGAAAAAGTGTGTTCCAGTAGAGAAACAAAAAGTTAAAGAAATAATTAATTATAATGCCCAGAATAATGAAGAGTTTTCAAGATAGCGGTGCCAGGAAGTAGATGCAATGATTTTAAGGTAACTGACAAAGGAAACAGTGACAAGATAAAATATATATATTTTTAACAGAACATGTCATAATCTGGAATCATGAGAGACAGATGCTAGAATTTGGGGCAAAACTCAAAAGACTGGAGGAACTCAGCGGGTCAGGCAGTAGATGTGGAGGGGGAATGGACAGGAGATGTTTTGGATCGATGCCCTTCTTCAGACCCCAACAAGGGTCCTAACCTGCAATGTTATCTGTTCATTCCCTCCCCAGACGCTGCCTGTCCTGCTGAGTTCCTTCAGTACTTTGTTTTCTTATAATCTGGAATGCTTGCCAACAGAAGATTGACTAATAACTTTCAGAAGTAATTTGTGTGATTACTTGAAGCAGGGAAATTTTCTCGACTGTTGGGAATGTACAGGCAATTGGGGCTAATTTAATAGCCCTTTCAAAGATCTGGCACAGGGATGATGGGCTAAATGTATCATTCTGTAATGTACTTGTACAATACCAGCTGGTGCTGCTAATCAAGTCATTTTTGTCAACGGACTTGGCCTGGTATCAAAACAAGCCTACAGTGATGTGAAGGCTTATCCCACTGGTATTGCAGAAAGATGTTCAGCCTTTCAGGGTAACTCGGATTGGCAAGGGTGCACAATGAGACTGAAAGATGGCCGCTGCAGGGAATGGGGGAAAATAATACCAGATTAGAGCTATTTTTCCAATGATGGAGTAAGACTAATTGTTAAGACAGTGTAGAAGCAGCTTCATTTTGTCCTTTACCATAGCCACCCTGACAACGCTTTACTGTGCCATGCTGGAATTGGCATTTCATTTTCAAGTGTTAATATCCTTGTGCTGGGAATTACAAAAATAGGCATTTTAGTTACCTTTGTAAATAGAGCTATTGAAATGGCATCACTGACTTCATAGAACATTTGGTTGGCCTTATCTTTACATTACAATACTTTATGGGGAATGTGCTGTGGTATAAACATACCCAACAGCAAACATGAAGAAGAATATTTGTGGCATTTTCATTGACTATTCGATACGGAACAAGTCTGATGACTCATAAAAACGAGATGTATCTCTGAAATAAGGACAAAATACATGTATTTTCAGACAGCTTGAGATATATTTGAAAATTCTGCAGGCCACACATGAGCATGATTTTTTTTTAATGGGGCAGTGTCTCTTTCACCATTGAGAGATCTTTAAGTTCATAATGGGTGTGGTGCATTTCTGTGACTAATACAGTAAACAAAAAAAATGGTGGGAACTTGCATTGTGGTCATTTAGTTATTTATATTGAAACCTGACCCATCATGCTCAAATGTTGTAATCTAAGTAATTAGGATTTTTCCTTATTTTTGAAGTTGTCCTTGAAGTTGATTATATTTGACATATTTTATTGGAGTCTCATGCCATGTGGTTGTGCTTTGAGCTTTGCAGTAACTAATTGTCCAAGCCCTTTAGCCTTGTGCTAGCAGACACCTCCAAAAGGTTACACAGTTCCAAGCGCTACTCCAGAAGATCAACAACGAACCTCATGGGGGTTACATTTTATAGGTCATTGAATCCTGTGGGGCAGAACTACATGGGGGTGGTAACCCCTGCATACCAATCACAAATATCAATCGCATTATACAGTAATTGACAGTTCCCTAACCCAATTACAAAGCACCCCATTACAATGTTTCTACTGAAGCCTCTGGAAAGAAGTCAGTTGACCCAAGTAATGCAACATACTCCTGGGGAATATAAACAATTCAAACAACAAAGCACAATTGAATCTGTCCAGTATAAATTACATTACAATTAAAATACAAAGTACATGCAATAACTCCACAATAAGCACTCAACCAAGCCCAAAACCAAAGTATTATCTAACTAAATACACAACTTACAATAAATGACTCCATATGCAAAAACAAACACCTACCTACATATTAATTAACTCTTTAAAAAAAAAAAAGATTCCTGAAGATGCAAGTATATCATTGGGGTTTTCAAATGGGCACCTTTTTACTTTTAGGCCCACAACACCTCAGGAGGGTTTCACAGTTGGTTCTGTCATCCCAAAACAACACCCCCCCCCCAAACACCTGTAGTCTCTTCTTCTCAATTGCTGCAGCTATGCGCTTCAATACCTGGTTATGCTGCCAAGTATTCTGACATGGAGGAAGACTAGTCCTACTTCCTTATAAAATATGCCTCAATGTTGCCACCTCTGAACACAAGGGACATGCCAGGTCGCCACCTACCCATTGTTTGAGGTTTTGCGTTGATGGCAGCACAAGCACATCATCTTATAAGGAAACACATGACCCGCCTCCATGCACCACAGGTACCTCCAGCTAAATCTCCTCTTTTCTACACTATCCCAGTTCATCCACTGACCCTGCTTAACCTGAGCTACTGCCCATACACACTGTTTCCTCCTGACAACATACCTGCTCTACAACCAATTTCTTCCTCTCTGTTAGACCCGCCTTACTCCATACTGGTTTCCCTGTGCTGAGCCCTAAGCCTCCTTTCCCTTGCTGCACCCTACTGAAGAGCACAAGCAGCTCTGAGGCATACAGACATTGTTGGTCAACAATGTCTGTATGTCTCAGAGCTGCTTATGCTTCTTCAACTACCTGCTTTACGTTCCACTTCCTCCCTCTCGTTACACTTACACCAGATTACTAACTAAGGTATCCTTACTCCCTGATAATTGCCATTCTAACCTCACCTCAGCTAACTTAAACTTCTCTGTTACGTTAGACAATGGTAAATGGAGAATACCTTTCCTATAAAAAGCCACATTACCAAGACACCGTGTAACTCCTAACCATTTCCTTAAAAATGAACTAACCAATCTCTCTAACCTTTCCACCTTAGAAATTGGCACCTCATATACTATCAATGGCCGCATCAACCTAAGGAATAGTCCAAACTGCAAACACCACACTTCAAGTTGTCTGGAAGCCCTGACTTCTCTATCCTTTCCAACCCATCAGTAACACCCTTTCTAAGTTGCTGAGCATGTTCATTGCCATCCAACATCCTGTTATGTCACCAAAACAAACTTTTAACTGGTTTCTCCATTACAGACGGGATTTATTCTTCATCTACATGCAGCCTTTTTCTACCACCTTTCCTCTTGCTATAGAAATACTCTATGAAATAATCATCAATCTAACCCATTTAAGATTATCATTTAACTTCTCCAACAACCTTCTTGTACAAGTTACTGTCGTGGTCACTGAGGCCATGTGATCCATATAGCTCCTGATTGGAGGAGGCACAGTCTGTCCTGCCGACCCTCCCTCCCGATGACCCAATGTGATGCTCTAATCACTAGCTCCATCGCCTTTGTAAACACTAACAGGGAAATTGTACACCCTGTCATAATGCCCATCTCTGGTCTCTGCCATGCTGTCGTAAAGTCCTCTGTACTAAAACACAATCGGACATTTTGGAAATATGCTTTCACTAAATTTAATGTTGATCCGGGAACTCTAACGAAATGGAAAACACTCCAAATAAGACTATGTGGCTTAGATCCAAACGCATTTGCCAGGACCAAAAATACTATGTGCAATTCTCTTCTCTCAAGCTTGGCTGTCTGAATCTGGTGCCTTATTATACGAATGTGTTCTAAGCAACCTGCAAAACCTAGGATTCCTGCTTTCTACACTGTGGTATCTATTAACCTGTTCATTTCTAAATGACATCAGCCTCTGTGCCACTATGCAATAGACAATTTAGCCTTCTACATTTAAGAGACCTACATATAAGCCTAAACTGACTTAACTCTGAAGACTCTTTCTCGTTGGGAATGAAAATTCCCTCGCTTTATGCCAAACCCTTGGTATGACCTCCCCAACTATACGCAATAGCCTCCACAAGAATCTAAGCACATCAGGTGCCCTTTTATATATCTCTGTGAAGGGACCCCATTCGGCCTGGGGCCGAAGAAGCCTTTGCATGCTGTATTACCACTTCCACTTCCTTCCACGTTGATGACAAAACATCTAACTTATGCTCGATCTCGCCTAAGAGCGGTATATCTGGAGGAAAACACTTTACCCTTTTCTTTTCTGGATCAGAGTATGTCCTTTCTAAACTCATCCTTTGAATCTTTGAACTTTCCACTTTTTTCCTGACTAGACATTCCTTTAACACATTTTAAATGGATTCCTATAAAATGCTGACCAGACAAGCTCTTTCTTTCTCTTGCTACTAAGGTGTTCTGCCCTCCTTAACATTGCTATACAATTTCTTAACTACTCTTGCAAAACATCAATTCTCTCTCTCATCAAATGTAGTCTTTCTCCACTGCTTTCTCAACTGTCTCCTCTCTTTCATTAATATCTTGATTTCTCTCTCTTGTCTAGATTTAACCACCTGTAGAGCTTGCACCTTTTTCTCAATAACAGCGAACCTTATGGAGTAAGGTTCCGTGCCATATTGATAAATAGTCTCTCCCCTCCTATCTAACTTGTTTTACACTGTCCCTTTCAGACTCTCTAATGCCTTTACCAAATCCTTTCTTAACAGTTTCCCATTCCTTCTTTTCAATTGCCCTAGGCCATTTAATTCTCGGTTTCTGCCCACTGTGCTTTTCCCTGACTGGCATATTAACCTCACCATCACCTACATTCCCCTCTACTGTGCTTGTTCCCTCCTCATCAGTAACAGGAGTAATGATATCCTGCAAACTGTGGTTTTCTACCCATCACCTACTCGATTGACTTGACTGACTTCTCATGAAGAACTGCTCAATGCGATTTCCCTGCACTTGCTCTAACAAGCACTTCTTCTTTCCCTGATGTATTCTGAGGCCCTTTGCTGTTGTTACTTTCTGCCAACCACAAGAACAGACCTGGAGCCTCTTTCCCTCTACAACTGAGCCACTGTCCTTCATTGATGCGCTAATCCTACTCGTAGTCTTTTCCGTTCCGTGGTCTGTGGCCGGGTAATCCACCTGTAAGTCATCTTTTGCCCCAGCTCTCGCAGACTCTAGGAATCTAGCTTATTTGTTGTAGCTTTTTAGGGGTGCAGCAAGACTGTTTACAAGCTACGCCACTGCTGCAATGAGGTGCTAACCCGTAACGGCTCCAGTGGGGTCTAATCCCTCCTGTCAGCTGTCTTCCAAGCTGTCACATGGACTTTCCTTAGTTGTCACTCACATCGTCTACGGAAGAAAAAACAATAATTATGCTTCCTTTAAATATCCATAAGGGCATTAAAAACATTCCCAACATAATCACTGACTGAACAGGAATCTGACGAAGAATTATTAACAAAGAGTCTGTGTCACTGAGTTGTTGGCATTTCCTCCCTTCAGTCTCCTGCCTTAAAGCTTTAAAGCCCCAATGCACATCAGGAGTATTGTGTACAGTTTTGGTCCACAAATTTGAGGAAGGACATCCTGATTGAGGCAGCGCAGCGAAGGTTCACAAGATTGATCCCTGGGATGGCGGGACTGTCATATGAGGAAAGATTGAAAAGACTAGGCTTGTATTCACTGGAGTTTAGAAGGGGAGGTCATTTAAGACTGAGGTGAGAAAAAACTTTTTTACCCAGAGAGTTGTGAATTTATGGAATTCTCTGCCACAGAGGGCAGTGGAGGCCAAATCACAGGATGGATTTAAGAGAGAGTTGGATAGAGCTCAATGGGCTAGTGGAGTCAAGGGATATGGGGAGAAGGCAGGCACGCGTTATTGATAGCGGACGATCAGCCATGATCACAATGAATGGCGGTGCTGGCTCGAAGGGCCGAATGGCCTCCTCCTGCACATATTTTCTATGTTTCTATGCATAAAGGAAGGTTGAGACAAGTGTAAACAGTGCGCATTTTCGAGCCAACTTTGTCATTCAGTTAGTTTATGTCAATCTGGTAACACCACCATTTACCTATCTAAGAGATCCAATATTGAGATTTGAGCTCATATAAATAAGTCATTTTGAATCATGATTAGCTCCACAATCTGAGTATCCATTGACTTCCACAAATAGATCTCCACATTGCAAATATACATGAACAGGTGAAGCCCAATTTCAGTTTTTAAAACAAATTTGAGTTTGTGTTAATTTCTTCTGAATTTCCTGATAAGAATGGATTCTTCTTTCTGCATTTATTCTATCCAATTGATTCCTTATGTCAGAAATGTTGACTAGTTCCACCTCTCAACCTTTTAAGCTAAATAGAATACATACCGAGGCTGCTCATCACTTTGCAGAGATTTTGGCATTTCTTTCAGCAAGTACTCTGCAGTAAGTACTCTGAGAACCAAAAGTGATGTACGGTGCATTAGGGCATTAAAAATACAAAGATGTAGACTGCTGCACAGTATGGGCCCTTTATTAGACTTCATACCAATTTGAAGCTACACAATTTTGAGGAATAATGAAGATAAGTAAATACGTTGAAAGTCTCATTTTATGAGTAGGCACACTGCAGAAAAAAAAATAATCTGAGGACAGGAACCTAAATGCTAAATATAGATACTAGGAACTGCAGATGCTGATTTACAGAAAAAGACACGAAGAACTGGCTGGTGAGGCAACAACTCTGGATGACGTTGATAGGCAATATTTCAGGACAGAACCTTTCTTTAAGCTGATTCTAGTAGAGAGGGGGGAGAAAGCTGTAAAGACATGGGGGCAGGACCAAGTCTGGCAAGTGTTAAGATAGATGCAAGTATGAGTGTTATGATTGGCACATGGGTGAACTAAGACTCGAGATGAAAAGGATGCACAAGGTTATTTGCACAAATGGCTTCTCTGACAGACATTTGTTTCATTTTTATCTCGAGCCTTTATCCACCCATCTGCCAATCAAAAATGCCCCTCTCCTGTCCCCATTTATCACTTGCCTATCTTGTTCCTGCCCCCATTTCTTTCCAGCTTTCTCCCCCCAACTACAAGCAGTCTGAAGAAGGGTCCTGACCTGAATTGGTGCCAATCCATGTACTCCAAAGGTGCCGCCTAATTCCAGCACTTTGTGATTTTTTATCGTAAAGTAGCATCTACAGTTCCTTGTGTCTTCATCTAATATTAGTTGCTCTCCTCATTCTTCAAAACTATGTTTTTGTTTGCAGTGTGACTATTCATTACACTCATCTGCTGTAGACATTTGAGTTTTTTCTTAGCCTCTTCATTATTCCTCATTGTGTTTGGTTCATTTTTGATGGGAAATTCACAATCGGATTTGTCTCCTGTCTTTAATGCTGTAATGCCAACTGCACTGCCCTCATTAGCCATCCACATTATTTTATCAGAGAACTCAACTTTGTTTAGTTTAGTTTTAGTTCAGTTTAGAGATACAGTGTGAAAATTGGCTGTTCTTCCCACTTAGTCCACGCCAACTAGCAATCACCTGTACACTAGTTCTACCCTGCACATTCGGGCCAATTAACCCGTAAATCTGCACATCTTTGGAATGTGGGACGAAACTGCAGCATGTGGAGGAAACCCACGCAGTCGCAGGGAGAAACCCACACGGTCAGAGGGAAAAAGCCTTCTCGTCAGATATGATCAATCCTAGTTTAAAAGGGAAGCAAAGGTTGCCACTGTGGTGGGATCCACAAACCTCTCTCATGTGAGGACGGTGACAAAAAATGCATGAGCACAGATACCTCCCTATTTAAAATAATGAAAGGACAATGAACCTATGGCTGCAGGATAATCAGCTTAACATCATATAGAAATTATATTTTAGAGGCAATTATATGGAACGATATTATTTGGGAAATTACAGAGAAACATAGGGAAGTCAGTACCGTTGGGATAGACTATGGGTGCTATCTGTTTGTATGTTCTCCCTGTGGCCTGCATGGGCATTCTCTGGGATTTCTTGCTTCTTCCCACACTCCAACACTGTCTCCCACACTTCAAAGACGTACAGGTTTGGATGTTAATTGGCTTAGTATAATTGTAAAGTTTTCCTAGTGTGTGCAGGATAACCTTAGTGGGCGGGGATAGCTGGGCAGCATGGACTTGTGGGCCGAAGTGCCTGTTTCTGCACTATCAATATCATTGTACCTGTATATCTATATAACATACACATTACATTAGTTTCCTTTCACATTGGCTTCCAAGTCATTATGTTACGGTCTTTCTCTACTTAAATAGCAAGCTGTAAACTGATAGAGAGAACTAATGCCAACAACTGGGATTATTGTAGGTCAGAATTGATGTGGTGGGCTGAAGGGCCTGTTTCTGTATAGTACAGCTTTAGTGTTGTCCAATGAACCAAATTTCATAAGAGAACTCGAGCTAGTGATCATAATATGATTAGTTTTAATCTGCAATTTGAGAAGGTTAAATCGGAAGTGGCAGTGATGCAGCTGAACAAAGGGGATTACGAAGGCATGAGAGAGGAGCTGGAAGGTAGACTGGAAAGGAATACTAGCAGGAATGACGGTGGAACAGCAATGGCAGGAATTTCTGGGCATAATCTGGAAGACACAGGATCATTTCATTCCAAAAAGGAAGAAATATTCTAAGGGGAGTAGGAGGCAACCGTGGCTGACAAGCGAAGTTAGGGATAGAATAAAACTAAAAGAAAAGATGTATAACACAGCAAAGAGTAGCCGGAAGCCAGAGGATTGGGAAACTTTCATAGGACAACAGAAGGAAACAAAACGGGTAATAAGGGCTGAAAAGATAAAGTAGGAACGAGAGCAGGCCAGGAATATAAAGAAGGACAGTAAAAGGACAGTAAAACTGTGAAGAGGATGTTAGGAGGTTGCAGGATGACCTGGGCAGGTTGAGTGAGTGGGCAGAAGCATGACAGTTGCAGTATAACATAGATAAATGTGAGGTTATCCACTTTGGTGGCAAAAACAAGCGGGCAGATTATTATCTCAATGGGGTTAGGTTAGGTAAGGGGGAGGTACAGCGAGACCTGGGTGTCCTTGTACACCGGTCACTGAAAGTTGGCGTGCAGGTACACCAGGCAGTGAAGAAAGCTAATGGAATGTTGGCCTTCATAACAAGAGGATTTCTGTATAGGAGTAAAGAGGTTCTTCTGCAGTTGTATAGAGCTCTGGTAAGACCACACCTGGAGTATTGTGTACAGTTTTGATCTCCTAATTTGAGGAAGGACATCCTTGTGATTGAGGCAGTGCAGCATAGGTTCACGAGATTGATCCCTGGGATGGCAAGACTGTCATATGAGGAAAGATTGAAAAGACTAGGCTTGTATTCACTGGAGTTTAGAAGGATGAGGGAGGATCTTATAGAAACATATACAATTATAAAAGGACTGGACAAGCTAGGTGCAGGAAAAATGTTCCCCATGTTGGGCGAGTCCAGAACCAGGGGCTACAGTCTTAGAATAAAGGGGAGGCCATTTAAACTGAGGTGAGAAAAACTTTTTCACCCAGAGAGTTGTGAATTTGTGGAATTCCCTGCCACAGAGGGCAATGGAGGCCAAATCACTGGATGGATTTAAGAGAGGGTTAGATAGAGCTCTAGGGGCTAGTGGAATCAAGGGATATGGGGTGAAGGCAGGCACGGGTTATTGATCGGGGATGATCAGCCATGATTACAATGAATGACGGTGCTGGCTCGAGGAGCTGAATAGCCTCCTCCTCTACCTATTTTCTATGACTTTTTTGGATCTCCACTGTTTTTTATATTATGCTCGGTTCTCAGTTGTATTATGCATATTAGATTTTGACCTGATGTTCATGTGAAGTATAATTAACACCAAGACATTAATAAAATACATGTTTTTGAGCACTTTGTGTTATTATAAGGAACGTGTGTTCACTTTATTCATAATTTATGCAAATTGGTATCAAAACATTTAATTTTTGCTGGGGGACTAACTTTATTTTATTTTTGGAATAATTGGATGCGATTTAGAAAATATTAACTCTGAAACCATTACAGCTTATCTTCCCATTTGAATTGATGATAAATTATATTTGTGCATAATTGTTCTGCCCGGAATAATAATCCCAAAAAAGTTTATAATATACGTTAAGCTTTCACTTTCCGTCTCAAGATGTTGTGCATAGTAAATGTGAAGCAGAAATTATCTTCAGCAAATTGGTTGAAAACGTACCATATATCTAGCTACTGCTTTTTGTGGGCTGTTGAAGTAAATGGCAGTGATATCTTAAAGTGTGTAACTAGAACTGACAGACAGTTTTCTTAATCTAATCTAATCTACAGCAAGTTATTTGAAAAATGGGCATTGAGATTTGCCACTAGCTTTCAACATGCATACAAGGACCTTTCATTTTCCATATTATGCCTGATTTGTGGGAGAAGTCCACAAATAGTGAAGTCAAATAGTGAAAGGCCTGGATAGATTGAATGTGGAGAGGATGTTTCCACTAGTGAGAGAGTCTTGGACCAGAATGAAAGGACTTGCCTTTGGAAAGGCGATGAGAAGGAATGTCTTTAGTCGGAGGGTGGTGAATCTGTGGGATTCATTGCCACAGATGGCTGTGGAGGCCAAGTCAATGGACATTTTTAAAGCGGAGATTGACAGATTCTTGATTTCAGATTCAGATTCAATTTTAATTGTCATTGTCAGTGTACAGTACAGAGACAACGAAACGATTTGTATGGGTGTCGGTGGTTATGGGGAGAAGGCAGGAGAAACGGGTTGAGAGGGAAAGATAGATCAGCCATGATTGAATAGCAGAGTGGACTTGGTGGTCCAAATTGTCTCATTCTGCTGCAAGAACTAATGAACATATGAAATATAAAGGAAAACATTACTATTCGATGAAAGCACGTTACTTGTACCAAAAAAATATATATATTTTCCATTGGGAGCACAAAAAAACACTGCCTAGTCATGGCAGTACATTGTGATTTTCCTTCAAAATTCATTTCAGGGTACAAGTGACAATAAATTGACCTTTGAACCTTTGAGAAGCATAGTTCAACTTGTTGACTGGGAATTCTGCTCCTGCTCTCCAAATTATTGGATCATAGAGACTTACAATACAGAAACCGTCTGAAAAAAGGTGTCCACTAAACAAATTGCCTGTCCATTCCATCCACAGCTGCTGCCCAACCCACTGAGTTCCTCCAGCACCTTTTCCTTTGCACAGAAGCAGCCTGCCAGTCTCACTGTTCATACCAAAGATGGTTCATACAGACCAACAAGTACTGAGCTGTACTTTGCATCTGAATTCAGTTCTACTTGACTGCAGTAAAATTGAAATGCAGATGCAATGTGGAACTTGTTGACCAGGCATTGGTGTCTTAATTAACCTTTGGCCTTCCTCTTCTGTTTAATTGTTATTGAAGAAATCGTATCTTGAAAAGATTGATTGGCTTTTGATGAATGCCGTATGAGTCAGCAGCCTCCCACAGGTAGTCCACAATCAACAGGATAATGAGAGGTTTCGCTGTAAATCTTTCAATGTCACCCCCTGAAATCTGAGAAATGCACACAACCCTGTTGATTTCACTCAGCTGCTGTTAAATCTTGCATTCTTTTCTTAATGTGATTATCGGTGTAACAGAGTGTATGACATATTTACATGAGGTTATTTATATGCTATTAAATGAATTGGAAATTAGACGGAGCAGTCTCCAAATGAAGCAAGGTTTAGGGACAGATTTCTATGCATTAAGGTGCATAGAAATTGGATGAGAATGTTCAAGGCATAATTAGTAAGTGGGATCTTGATCAACTGGGCAAAGAGTGGGAAATAGAGTTTAATTCAATTAACTATGCGGTGTTGCATTTTGGGAAGTCAAACTAGAGCAGGACCTTCACCGTGAGTGCTAGGGTCCTGGGAAATTTTGTGGAGCATCGGGATTCAGGACATAATTGTCATCATAGGTGGATAGATTGGTGAAGAAGGCTTTTGACACTCTGGTCCTCATCAGTCAAGTATTGAGTATAGAAGTAGGAATGTTATGTTACAGTTGTATAAGACATTGATGAATGGAGTCTCAGTGTCATCCTGCACAGAAACAGGCCCTTCAGCCCATCTCCATGCTGACCACGATGTCCCATTTAAGCGAGTATAGCCCGCATTTGACCCATATCCCTCTAAACCTTTCCTATCCAACAATCTGACCAAATGGTTTTAAAATGCCTCAAGTGCCTTCTCTTGCAGTTTGTTTCATATACCCATGACCCTCTGAGTAAAAAGGTTGCCCCTCAGATCCCTATTAAATCTTGCCCCTTTCGTGTTAAACCTATATCCTCTGGTTTTTGATTACTCTGTCCTGGGTAAAATTCTCCTCATGTTTTTTTTTCCTCTATAAGATCACCCCTTATCCTCTTGCACTCCAAGGAATTAAGTCTTAGGCTTCCCAATTTCATCTTATAGCTCAGCCCTTCAAGTACTTGAAATATTGTGTTCAGTTTTTGTCACTGTGCAATTGGAAAGATGCCATATGAAAGAGTGCAGAAAAGAATTAAGAGGATGTTGCCAAGTTTTGAGGGCATGACATTTGGACAGGTGCATGGATAGGAAAGGAGTAGTGGGATTTGGGCCAAACATGGGCAAATGGGACTAGGTTTGATGGGTTATCTCAGTTGGCATGGTGGAGATGCGAAGAAGCGCTTGCTTCTGTGCTGAATGTCTGTGACATACTAATCAGTATCAATTATGAAGTCCTCATTATGTCCTTATTTTTATTTCTCCATTATAATTATAATTTCCTTTGTCAAATTTATCATTTGACTCTCAACATTGGCCTTGTAGTACCCCCACTAAAGGCAAAGGTGCTGATCGGACTAAGGCCGTGGGGAAGGCACAAATACAGTCTGAATTTTTTCATAAAACTATATGTAAGGATTTATACTTTAAAAATTGACAGGAGGAGTCTCGCAATATAAGGCTCTTGTTATATTTGTTAATGGATGTAGATTTAGATTAGATGGGTGTAGATATTTGTTAGTGGATACAGGCATTCATTTGTTCTCAATCTGTCACTTCCATTTTTTGGTGAATCCTTATTTAGTAATGACAGCGAGGGTATATGTAAAACTTCATACCTGTCTATTAATCTTCTGAGCATGTCCATTGAGAATTTGTAGATTTCTGTTGGATTTTCCCTTCCTGCACATGAAGAATAGAAATGTCCTACCAATGTATTCAAATGATCACAACTTGTGATTTGGTATGTTGGTCACTTGTATCCAACCACTCCGTGTTGTCTTATCCTTGTTTTAATTTTAAAAGGCTCCGTATTTGACTCGGTCACACATCAGGCTTTACTGAGAAAAAGAAAAGCTTAGTTTGATTCCTGGGTTGGTGTTGATCAGCTTGACATCAGCTGGAGAAATGGTTGAGGTGCTAGGGTTAACTGTAATGACAGGGGGGACAAAATGTCAGCTAAGGTCCCTACTCCTCTTTTAGCTGGGGAAGGAAAATGCGCTTGTGTGGTTATTGGAAGCAAGTAAATCCGACCTTGTAGTGACACATTTGACAATTGAATAACCCAAAGACATTAACTAGACTAAAAGGCAGCGTCGCTGTGAGCATTAGTCATTGCCTTGAGGCAAACCCATTAAACTGCAAAAAAACAAGAACAGAATTTGGTAATTCGGCGGGACAAGCAGCATCTCTGGATATAAGGAATGGGTGACGTTTCGGGTTGAGACCCTTCAGTATCCCCAACAGAATTTAGTTTACTGGCTAAGTTCCATCAAGATCATCATTAGTCAGTGAATATCAATGCTCCTTCCATGTTTCAGAAACCAAAGGTAACCCAAGTCTCTACACAGTGCAAAATTGTGCCTTCAAAGAAGTCTTCAAGGGTGTAGTTGCCATTGGGAGATGGCAGAGGTGATTCACAAGGATGATGACTGGATTGGCCTTTAGTAATGGTGAGAGATTGGATAAGCGAGGCTATGATTTCCCTGGCGTGAAGGAGGCTGATACCGACCTGATAGAGACATCTAAAATTATGATAAGCACACATTGTAAAAATCTTCCTCCCATGGTATGGTATGGGAATCAAAAACAAGAGGACTTTGATTTAAGGTGAGACGAAAGTTTTAAAGGGGATCTGCGGGTCAAGAGTGTTCGATGTCTGGTATGTAGAGGTGATAGTGAAATATGATATAACTAATGCATTTAAAAGGTATTTAGACATACTGAAATGTGCAATATATAGATATGAACCCAATGAAGGCAAATGGGAAAAATATGGCATGGATAGGATGGGCTGATGGATCTGTTTCTGGGGTATGTGTTATTGGAAAGTATCCCTAATGATTCCTTGCAACATCTATCTTGGTGGACATGATATGACATTATGTTAAATCTGAAACAGAAATGATTGGCCCAAATAAAGCATTGAAGTTACAATGGAAGAATAAGTCTAAAACCAAGTTTAAAACTTGTAGTGTTTAATCATTGCCTGAACATCTTCATTGTTATTCATAATAATTTGCTTTCTCTGATTTTCTCCTAGAGCATGGATAAAGTGATTCTACCTTCAGTCACTCTGATCGTCGGTTGTGGAGTTTCCTCGTTGACTCTCCTGCTGTTAATAATAATATATGTATCTGTTTGGAGGTAATGATATCAACTTTTGCTTTTTTTTATTATCTGAATTACAACATAACCATTTTGTTATATATTGGATGATGTTAATCGTTTCCAGCTTTTGATCCGGTCCTTAGGAAATAATCTACTGGATGCAGCATAGATTTTGTGGACATTGACTCAAGATATCACGAAAAGGAAGTCAACGTAATTAATGTTTTATAAACATTCCAACAACCTTTCCAAGTCACTTTCTTTAATTTATTTTAATATATGTTGTTTTAAATGCTTCTCTTCGATTTCAAAAATATTTTATTTTGTATAATGATGAAATAGAAGCAAGAGGAGATTGTGTGATCTGTCAGATCGTAACTGATAGTGTTTCACTTCCAATTTCCTGCCTGATATGAAATCTACTTCCTAATGTCCAAAAAATGTTGACTTCAGTGTTGAATATGCATAATCCACAATTCCCTTTGGAAGAGACATTTTCCCTCCTTTGATCATAAACTCCAACCTCTTTAGCTTGAGTTCACCTTTCCCGATTTCTGGTTCTCCAGCCTTAACAGGGGCTCCACACCTCATCTACCAACCCCAATCTTGATCAGATCACCTCTTCTCTGGTTTCCTGTTAGGATAGCCAAGGATTAGTAAGATTGAACGAGAACTTACCAGTTCGAAGGTTGATCGTTATTTTATGAGGAGTCGAAGTGAGGGATTTCGTGAAGAGCCCGCTGGCGCGCATGCTCGACATACTTCAAAGTAGCGGCGTGGAATCACAGAAACCAACAATAGAAATGACTTCGCATAGTAAGATTGAAGTGACTAAGATTACCAGATGAAGGTGATTGAGGGTTGGGCGAGGAGGGCACGAAATCCCTCACTTCGACTCCTCATAAAATAAAGATCAACCTTCGAACTGGTAAGTTCTCGTTCAATCTTACTATTTCATTTCGGAGTCACGTGAGTGACTTCGTGAAGACTTCAAAGCTTCTGTGATTACACGCCCTGGACCACGTCCATGCTGACACACCACTACCAGGGATGGATGGGAGGAACAAACTTGCTCAATAGTTCATACTGCAAAACAAGAGCATATTTATTAATAACAAATCAAAAACCCCTCATGCGGGGACATCTCCACGTTCTGACCCTGCATTCAGCACGGCTTCTGCGAACTGTAGAGGAGCAGCAACAGGCTTGTTGTAAAAACGCTGGAACACAGCTTCATTAGCCCATCCTGCTGTGGCGAGAATTTGGTCCATGGGCACCTCCATGACCCTCGCCGCTAACGTCGATGCAGCCCTGGTGGAATGAGACTTGAACACATTAGTGTCGATACCTGACTTACCCAAGACGACTCGAAGCCACCTGGATATCGTCTGGACTGTCACTCGATGATGAGGTCTCTTATGAGTGACAAGCAGGTATCTCTCCATTCCTCTGATGCGTGCCGTCACCTTGACATAGTGGCGGATATGTGAGGCTAAACATAGCCTAGCATCTGCGGGGTATGCCGGGAACTTCAGCTGCAGCCCTGTGCACCCAGGTCTATGCTGCTTTAGTAGCTCGTCAATGAAAAAGACTACTTCTGTAGGGGTAGATGTCATTCTGTCGACACGAAGTTTGTGTAGTGTCTGTACCCTCTGAGCTGAAGTCAGCGCTAGTAACATCACCAGCTTCATGGTGAGTTGGTCCAGTTGGAGCCCTTCCATGGGAGACCACGTCCTGAGCAGGGTTAATACGTCCCTGACATCCCAGGTGATATTATAGCGTGGTGTAGGCGGATTCATATTGAATATACCCCGCATGAGTCTGGACACTAGCCTGTTGGATCCTACCCCAATATTGAGGTAGAATGATAGCGCACTTCTGGCGCTGTTGATGGCACTGTAACTTAAGTGCAACCCCGCGAGGAATTCCAGGACGTCGGTTATTGTCACGTCATCGTACGTTATCTTCGCCTTGTGGACTCTCGACACGACGCCCCAATGGTATCCATGGTCCGAGCCGAGAGGCCGTATTGGACTAACAGCCTGTTCATAACCTGCAAGCCAACAAATTTAAATAGCCATGGCAGGGATGTGGCTCCCCTGAGACAGGGTGAGTAACCAATTGTGGGCAACCCTTCAAAAGGACCCAAGGTTCGTTGAGCATGTCAAAGACCACCGGATACCAAGGCTGTGTGGGCCAGTCGGGTATAATAAGGATGCCCTTGGCAGCATCTGCCTGAATCTTTCGCAATACCCGACTGACGAGGCAAAACGGAGGGAAGGCATAGAAAAACCAATTCCCCCAGTCCAGCGAGAATGCATCTAGCGCTATTGCCCCAGGATCTGGTTCCCATGAAACGTAGGCTGGTACCTGATGGTTTAACCGTGACGCAAAAAGGTCAATGTCCGGTTTACCAAAATTGGCTGTGACTTTAGAAAAAATCTCAGGATGCAACATCCATTCAATATTGTCATTAAATTTGCGTGACCTGGTGTCCGCCACAGTATTAAGCTCACCTGGCAAATAGGTAGCTGAAATCCAAATGTCTCTTTGAACACACCAGAGCCAAATTGAGTTAGCCAATTTGTCACATGAAACTGACCTGGTACCACCCATATGGTTTAAATATGCCACAGCTGTGGTGTTGTCTATTTGGAGACGGACGTGTGCTCCAACAAGCTTGGAACAATATGCACGAAGTCCGTGGAATGCTGCCAGCAACTCCAAATAGTTAATCCCTTGAGTCAACAACATCGATGACTCAAGGGTGTCCCATCTGCCCCCACAACTAGAGCAATTATCAGTAGCTCCCCAGCCATTGGAGCTTGCATTAGTCTGTAAATATACCACCGGATTAGCCTCCCTAACAGGCTTGAATGAGTTGCTAATGTGACACACCCACCATTGCAACTCAGTTATCGCTTCGGACGGCAGCTGCATTGATCGATCGTAATGACCAGCGTTCCGTTTTAACGCAGTAATTTTAGCTCTTTGCAAATTCTGATAATGCAAAGGTCCATATCGTGCTGCCGGAAACAAAGCCACTAGCTTGCCAATTACTGTGGCTGTATGCCGAATCGATGGTATATTGGTGCCAATTAAATCTCTGCACACCTGAGTGACTTCCTCAATTTTGTTAATTGGTATAGTTATCCTCATGCTCATTGAGTTCACCGTGAACCCTAGGTAATTAATTACCTGGGCAGGGCAGAACTTCGATTTCTCTGGATGGACAATGAATCCTAATTGTTGAAATATATTGACAGCAGCTGCAACACCCTGTTCAGCCAATTGCAGGGTGTGGCCCACAATAAAGACATCATCTAAATAGGCCATAACTATATGATGTCGTTGTCTCAAATAAGCCATGATTGGCTTCACCAATTTAGTGAACAATCTAGGGGCTGTAGTGAGCCCATTAGGCAAAGCCTTATACTGCCAAAGTTGCCCCATCCAGATAAATTTCAAAAACCTTCTATCATATTTCTGGATGGATACTGAATAATATGCATCCCTCAAATCGATGCATGCCATAAAGCAACCATGAGAAATCAATGATTTGGCTGTTTCAAACGTATCCATTTTAAAATGAGTATATGTTACAAACGTATTCAAACGGGTTAGATCAATAATGACACGACAGCCTCCATCCTTCTTAGGTCTAGTAAATATGTTCGAAACAAATTCAATTGGCTCATGCACCGTTTTCTCAATCACACCCTTCTGTTCCAGACTTAAAATTTCCTTATAACCTGCTGCCTGTTCTGCAGCAGACAATTTGAACGTACGACCAGGCATGTGCTGGGATGGAGGAATGTCGCCATTAATAAACTCAATTTTATGCCCCTGAATATTCCGCAACACATACTCATCACCAGTAAAATTACCCCATGCACCCAAAAACAACCGTAAACGACCACCAACATGGGAAGTTAAACAGAGAGAAAAAAGAGAACCAGACCCCCTCACCTCCGTGGTTACCGGCGGTCCTTGACACGTGTGGGTGGCCGTGGAGGTGCTGGGTTGGCTTGAGGGCGCGGCGTCTTCGATTTCCACAAAGGTCTCTGCCGACCCTGTCCTAAAAAAGACCCTTGGTGCTGGTTCTGGTGCTGTTGTCGTTGTGGAGCTAGAGGGTGAGTCCTCGTCGAGGCACTGGCCGACCCTCGTGAGCGAATGTATGGAGCTTTTGAGCCTGACGGTGTGGGGGCACTCTGAGAGCGCATGATCCCCACCGTTTTGGCTTGTTCGTCAAGCTCTTTGACTCTCTTCGAGAGGTCCTCACCAAAGAGCTGACGGGGCGGCGGCGGCGGCAGTGGTTTGCACAATCCTGCAAACTTCGGGTTGAGTGCTGGGCGGATGCTGTTTTTGCGAAACCCGTTGATTTCGTGCTGGGTCGCGCACAATAGGGCCAGAGCATCTTCCTGGTCCAAATTCAGTTCGTCCCCGTCCACCGACCGCGCAAAGGCGGTAATACCGGCCGTGAGGAGTTTCAGGATCCGCTGCAATTTTAGCTCCTGTTGACGGATAGCCGCACTGATGTTGCCCCATATTGGCGTATTGACCACAGGCACGTTGAGGGAGTTGCAGTTTGATGGAGCCTTGTGACGGCTCATAGCCTGGATGAGGACTTCTTCCTGCAGCACCTGATTATTAAGAAAGTCCACTGTGGCTGCCAGCTTTGTATTTAGAGGAAGACCAGATGAATGTGGGGCCGCGAATTTGGTCGCCACATCCAAGAGTTCCTCTGCTGGCACCTCCAACGGAGGTGGTACGGGATCCACCAGAACCTCCTCCTCCTGCTGCTCCAGGCTGATAGTAGATGTTGGTGAAGACGCCCTGTGCCTGTTGCTGCCCTGCTGTTGTTGACGTTGAAGCAGGAGCTCCAGCAGCCGCTCCATACGGTCAATACGCCCTTCACCCTGAACACTCAGGTGGTCGGAGTCCTCCGGCTCTGAAAAGAAAACCGGGCTCCTGTCATCGGCCCGCACCTCGTCGAGGCCCTGCCGGTGCCGGTAGTTGTCGCTAACAGCCGCCGAGGCGAAACTGCGCGATTGCTGCGCGGGCGTGTTCAACCGCCTCCGTTTAGTGGGAGCTGAAGCCGCTGCCACTAAGGACACTTGCGGCGTGGTGTCGGCACCAGCCGAAGCATGGCTGCCTGGGGCCCGCGCAGTCTTGCCGGCTGCCCACATCGTGGACCTTGCCGACGCATGGTCTCGCCCACCCATCCATGGGGGGCTCGGCGACCGTGACGAGACCCGACTCAACCGACCCGTCCCGGCGTCGAGAGTCGGGGTGTGCCGGCTGGACCTCACAGCCGCCCCGGGTCTCGCCCTGGAACCTAACCGCTCCTCCGCGGCAGGCAATGCCTTAGCCCTAACAGGGTTAGGCTTCTGGGCTCCTGCCCTCCCCCTTCTCGGAGGGCTGAGTGGAACAGGCCGTGCAACGGCACGTGCCCTGCTCGAGGTCGCCAGCGAGCCCGCTGACGACCTGACTGCCATGGCAGGGTCCTCCTGCTCTGGCGGCACACCACACTCCTCCTCGTCGAACTCCTCCGAGCTGTGGTGTGCTGGCGGATCTGGACCTGTAAACACAGGGCTTACCCACATCTCCGCCTGAGTCCCGGCCTGCGCTGCAGGTACTGCCGATGGTAATGGCCCCGGAACTGTTGGCCGTCAAATTCGTCCAGACATCCTCCGGCCCTTGAAACTCCCATCCATGTCCTTGCTGCAAGACATAATCAGACAACAAGGACCACCAACTAAAGGTAGAATACTTACCTCCGTGGCCCCTTATGAAGGGCTGGCGAGGAGCGCGCTCCACCGCCAGCCGTCGCAGCAACGCGGTACGACGATATGTCGAGCATGCGCGCCGGCGGGCTCTTCACGAAGTCACTCACGTGACTCCGAAATGAAATTAAGTTAGCAAATTAATACCACACAATTGCAAGGCAGGTATATCTGTTTCCCTGAAGGGAAACCCTGAAGGGTCTCGACCCAAAATGTCACCCATTCTTTCTCTCCAGAGGTGTTGCCTGTCCCAGTGAGTTACTCCAGCATTTTGTGTCTAATAATCTTAGTCAGTTAGTTCATGTCAGAGACTGTTGATATACTGCATTAATGCAAACAAGAAACTATGTTGTACAGTATCTAAATTTTCTTGTGCATTTTACCTATCTAATCCTGATTGGCTTGACACCAATGTTAATTTTGTAAAATAAAAGGTCTCCAGCATTTTCTATTTTAAGAGCAGAAAAACAAAGAGAAAGTGATAAAACAGTCTTGAGCCAAACACAGGTAAATATTAATAAAACAAAGTTTATCCAGGGAAGCTGTTTGTGTGGTAATAACATAGGAATTTGATCCTGATTTCAGTCCAGAATCTGTTGGTATATGTTTGCATTTTATGTACTGTTGTGGAAAAGGTGACTTACAAAATTTGATGTGGAGGGAGGAACTGCAGATGTTTTAAACCGAGGTCAGACAGAAAAAGCTGGAGTTACTCAGTGGGTCAGGCAGCATTTCTGGAGAAAAGAAATAGCTGACGTTTCGGGTCGAGACCCTTCTTGACCCGAAAAGTCACCTATTCCATTTCTACAAAATTCAATATTAAGTTTAAGTTTATTATTATTATAATTATTTCAAGATACCGAGAAATGCTTTGTTTTGCATGTTATCCAAACTGATCAGATACTGCACATAAAAATACCATCAAGTTAAACTCAAGCACAATAGATAGAGCAAAGGGGAAGATACACAATGCAGTATATAGTTCTCATAATTGTAGTGTATCTGTTCCATACACAATGTCTAATGTTTAGGTTTAGGTTTATTATGTCCATATTGGGGTAATTTTCTATTCATTTGTTCCGTTATTTTGAATGAACCAAAATAGGCCGTTTTACATTTATCTGTATTAAAGTCAACATTATTAATGGCTGTTGCTTGGCCTAAGAGACTCTAGTTTTCTGAACAGCTCAGAAGATCAATAGTGTTAGTGACCCTGGGTTCAATAAGATTAATCATGCTTTCTTTGTGGTAATTTCTGCTGCTTAATGTGCTGGAGGAAGATAGACATTACTAAACAAAGTGACCTAGAAATTATAGTGTGTTGTTAAGGTGTGCTAAATGATCAGTTCACATGCAAGCTGGCTTGGGGCTAAAGGTTAAAAACATGACAAAACCTTCATTGCGATTTTTATTTCATACATTATGAGTAGACAAAGGTAAAGAGAGTGTTCTGCACTCACTTCAGGCACCAGGTGATTGGAGAACAAATGGAGCAAAAGGGATAGCATGGATGGGCTTGTTAGAGGGGGAGTATCAATTCAATGTCACGAGGGCTGGTCAGTCCTATGTTGAGTTAAAATTCCTGATGATGGAAGCTATGTGGTGAGATTTTATAACCATATAACAATTACAGCACGGAAACAGGCCATCTCGGCCCTTCAAGTCCGTGCCGAACAACTTTTTTCCCTTAGTCCCACCTGCCTGCACTCATACCATAACCCTCCATACCCTTCTCATCCATATGCCTATCCATTTTATTTTTAAATGATACCAACGAACCTGCCGCCACCACTTCCACTGGTAGCTCATTCCACACCGCTACCACTCTCTGAGTAAGGAAGTTCCCCCTCATGTTACCCCTAAACTTCTGTCCCTTAATTCTAAAGTCATGTCCTCTTGTTTGAATCTTCCCTATTCTCAAAGGGAAAAGCTTGTCCACATCAACTATGTCTATCCCTCTCATCATTTTAAAGACCTCTATCAAATCCCGCCTTAACCTTCTGCGCTCCAGAGAATAAAGACCTAACTTATTCAACCTATCTCTGTAACTTAGCTGTTGAAACCCAGGCAACATTCTAGTAAATCTCCTCTGTACCCTCTCTATTTCATTTCGGAGTCACGTGAGTGACTTCGTGAAGAACCCGCCAGGCACGCATGCGCGACATATCGTCGACGCGCGTGCGAGCGACGGGCAGGGAGGAGGGCTGCTCCTCCACTGCTGGGACCTGCAGGTAAGTGGAAAACTAACCCGCAGTCCGTTTTTTCTTTACAGAGACTCTGTTTCCAGAGTGCTCCAGGCCGCTTCAACACCGACTGCGGACCGCGGAATGCGGGCAGTCAGCGGCGGCTCTAACTCATGGAGTCGGGAGAGCCCGTTGACCCAGGTGGGTCCGGGTTCACACTCGCCGGCGGAGGACGGCAGAGGCAGCCGACTCTACGCCGCAGCCCGCAGACCGCGGGCTGGCGGCATTTACAAGTAAGTATGGGCTTGCAGACTCGCCGTGTGCAATAAGCAACGGCAGAGCATAAGCCCGATTTTACACCACAGCCCGCAAGGATACTGCGGGCTGTCGGCATTTATATTGTAATATGGGCTTGCAGACTCGCCGTATGCAGCAAGCAACGGCAGAGCACAGCCCAATTTTACACCGCAGCCCGCAAGGATACTGCGGGCTGTCGGCATGTATATTGAACTAGGGGCTTGCAGGCGATCAGCAATGGCAGAAATGCAGCCCGACTTACACCGCAGCCCACACGATACTGTGGGCTGTCGGCATTTACTCAGAGTAAGGGGTTAGCCCCAACTCAACTCTACATAGCCTGTATTATCCCAGGACTGTAATTAAGAGGTAATGGAGTTGCAGCCATTATCATGTTGTTCTTAGCCCAACTTATTTTTACAATGGGGCAGCTCGTTGACCCTGCGGGGTCCGGGCTCAACGCTCACCATTGCGCAGCAATGGCAGAACGACAGCTCACCGCCAGCCCTTCATTAGGGCCACTCAGGTAAGTACAGGCAACCTTGAGCTGGTTGTCCTTTCTGTTTTGAATTGTGTTTTCTCCAACAGGGACATGGATAATAAGGAGTACAGGCCGCAGGACTTCCGAAAGGAGTCGTCGGCCATTATTCCCGGAGCTCTCTACAACGACAGCACCCGCTAGACGGGCCGGGAAAAAGGCGCAAAAGTCGGGGAGCCCTGTGATTACAGGACCCGACCTACCGACACAGCTGTGTACAAGCGGGGTACCCGCAGAGCAGGAAGTCGGTACGGCGCCGGAGCAGGTAGACCCTGACTCCATTGTTCACTATCTCCAACAGGGAGAGAATCGTTGGCTGATATGAGCAAACGGGTTTCACATGCTGTTGCACGACCCTTCTCCCCGAGCCCTCGTGAAAGAGCCAGGGATAGAGCTCAATAACAAAGCCCTTTTAGGGCAGGAATTTCACCAGAGACCGCTAGATTGCGGACTGGTGGTTTACCGAGACCCGAGTCCACTGGCAGACCAGGGAGGGCCAGTGTAGACTCACCACCTAGTTGGACCAGGTGGAGTCATACAGGTGGAGTCTCGCCACGGTCACTGCATCCCCCAAATGCGGCAGGACGGGACCGTACGCCGCCTGAGTCCAGGAGTAGGACAGGTGGCAAGCCCGCGCGGATGTCGGGTCACCACGCCGCAGGCGTCAGGTGCCGACTTCACACCGCATATGCCCTTTGAGGCAGTCGGGCCTAGCTCATCCAAGGAGGCGAATGAGCAGATCCGCGCGGGAGTCGTACAGCTTCGCTGAGGCGGCTGGCAGCGATTTTTCGTCACGGCACCGAGATTACCTCGATGAGGTACGGGCCGATGATAGGAGCCTCAGGAGTTCCTTCGGGCATGAGGGCTCTGACCTCCCATTTACGCACCATGAAGGGCGCATTGAACGGATGGAGAGGATGATGGAACGGATCCTGCAGCAAAATCAACGGCAGGAAATGTCCAGTTCCGGGGACTTTTGGATATATCCCCATCGTCAATTGGTAGCATGAGGCAGCCAGGAGAAGAGGATATCTTGGTACACGAACCAGTGGCACCTGAGGTTCCTCAGGAAGAACTTTTGGACGTGGCAGCCAAGTTTGCGTTACCCGAATCATCGGGACAACCTCTCAAAACTAAACTGGCCGCTACCATTGATTTCCTCACCAACCACCATACAGGATCAGGTCCTTGCGGAGGCCATGAATGGATACAAGGCACCGAGTAATTGGAACTCACTCAATGTACCTATTGTAAACATGCCTATTTGGAGCAATATAAGCCCGGGCATAAGAGCACAGGAAGTAAAAATTACAGAAAATCCTAAAACTGCTCACATCTGGGATTACCGCTTTTGCGAGGTCGGTGGACGGGATGGACTTGAAACACCGTACAGGAGGATGCTCTTGAATTATTATGTAACACGCTATACGAAATAATGCATTTCGAAAAAAGTGCCATCAAGCTCACGCTAAATCCCAAATTTGCGGGGCTATGCAGAGCATCTCCAACACCACCACCCAGACAACTATTCAGGGAAGACCTTCTGAAGCAGGTCAAGGATTTAGACGACCATGCCAAGACAGTGGGTATTATGAGGTCGCACACCTTGACCAGACAAACGGCCAGGAAAATTCCATATTCCAGGCCATGGGGTCAAACCGGAAGGCCAGCAAGGACCTACATACCGGCGCCTCCAGATGTGAGTCAACGCCCACCATTCCGGAGCTGCCCGTTACGTCGGCAGCACCCGCTCTGCGGTTCGGGATAAAAACGCGGAAATCAGGGGAGCCCTGCGCAGTCAGGACCCGATTCTCCACTACGACTGATCATGGTGCCATAAGTGGTAACCGCACAGGAGCAGGGTAGGAAAGACCCTGACTCCCTACCTCTGTCACTTAACCATAGCGACAGTGGAGCAAAGGTGCGTAACGTGTTATATTCTTGGCACGTTCTCTCTCCCCAAATATGCAGGTCACCAGAGAGAGGACCAGGGGAAGTATCGCACAGCAGTCGGGAAACCCGCCATAGAGCCGGGGTCGACTTCCACTGGAGCAGGCCACCAGATCGTGGACCGGTGAAGGATTGAGGCCTGGGTCTGGAGGACCACATGTGCGGCCGGCACAGACTCAGCACCGAGGGAGCCTACCTGGTTGCAGGTCGGAGTAGTCTCATCTCGGTCACCGCACCCCCTTTAGCGGCAGGACGTGACCGAACGACGCTTTGTCCCAAAGGAGGACACCGACTCAGCACCGAGGGAGCCTGCCTGGTTGCAGGTCGGTGTAGTCTCATCTCGGTCACGCACCCCCTTTAGCGGCAGGACGTGACCGAACGACGCTTTGTCCCAAGGGAGGACACAGACTCAGCACCGAGGGAGCCTGCCTGGTTGCAGGTCGGTGTAGTCTCATCTCGGTCACCACACCCCCTTGTAGTGGAGGACGTGACCGAACGTCGCCTTTGGAGGATAGGCGGCAAGCCCGCGCGGACGTCGGGGTACCACGCTTCAGCGGCCGGGACCGACTCATCACCGCTATCATGTCTTTTTAGACCAGCGGGCCGCCTCCGTCCGGAAGATGGCGGAGTAAGCGGCAGGTCCGCGCGGGAGTCGCTTAGCCACGCAGGAGCGGCAGGCAGCGACATCCTGTCTTGCACCCTTGTCATCACCTCGACGAGGTGTGGGGCAATGACAGAAGCCTCAGAGATTCTCCAGAACCTGAGGAAGTCGACTTATTGTCCGCATATGCGGCAGTGGTCGCATGGCTCGGATGGAGCGCATGATGGAGCGTATCCTAGAGCACAGTCTCTGCAGCTGGACCAGATGTCCTCCAGTTCTGGAGGAACCTGTAGTACCTGAGGAAACCCAGGAGAAACTGCAGAATGTGGTCTCCAAGTGTGGCGATGGACGAGTTCTCGCTACATTGGGGGAAATGGATTTCGATGCTTTCCCCATTCTGCCTCATCGGACAGGTGTTGCAGAAAACATACCCAGGTCTGGAACATACAGGACCATGGACGTCATATAGATCGTGCAGAGAAAGTCCACTGGGAAGCACTACCTCACCTACACAGGATATGAGAGGTTTTTGTAGTCGGACCAAGATGACCTACATATCTGCTACGATCTCAAAATGTGCTGGCATGCTCACTGGTCTTCATTATGATGAGCCTCAGTTACAGTGCTGCTTACAGTGCCTATAGTGCACTGTCATCCTAGCTCAACATTGGAGTGGGATCTCACCAGCTGGTATCCAAACTACGAGGGATATGTTCTATCCATCCCTTCCCGACCACGATATAATATCTGAGAGATTAGGGTGGTGTTGACCCTACTCAGGAGGTGGTCGCTTATGACGGAGGTACCACTGGACTTACTCACCTTTAAAAGTGGTGATGGCAATAGCACTGAATACAGCACAACGGGTCCAGACTCTACAGGAATTAAACCTGGATAGAATGATCAACCCATAAAAAAGTAACTTCTTTATGAAAGAGTTACTTAAACTATACAGACCTGCGACTACAGGTCTGGAAATGGCCATCAGGAATATGGAGGCGGATCTGTTGTCAGCCATGGAAACCCACGTCACAGGGTAACGGTGCAGACTATCTCCAGATGGCTTAAGGTGGTATTCGATGCAGCAGGTAAGACACTAAACATATGAAATGTCATTCTACCAAGGCCGCATCCACATCAGGAACGAGGACCATGGAGGTGTTCATGGAGCATGTCCTCACGATAGCGGGCTGGGCCAATGAAACTACATTTCAGTGGTTTCATAACAAACCTGTGGCCGTTTTTTCCCGCAACGTTACGCACGTTAAGTGCTGTCCCTAAACGTTTGTCCCCGAGTTCAGGGGTTTATTGTTGTACTAACTATAATGTTATTATTTTTCAGCTTGTTCAAGTCTGAAATACGTTAACATACTTCCTCCATCAGTATTACGGCAGTGTTTGAGCATGGACGTGGTCCAGGGCGTGTAATCACAGAGCTTTGAAGTCTTCACGAAGTCACTCACGTGACTCCGAAATGAAATAGTAAGATTAAACGAGAACTTACCAGTTTGAAGTTTGATCTTTATTTTATGAGGAGTTGCGATGAGGGATTTCGTGCCCTCCGCTCCCAACCCTCTACCATAAGATCAACTGGTATATAGAGTCTCTTCAATCTTACTATAACAAGTCATTTCTCTGTTGTTGGTTCTGTGATTCCACACCGCTGCTTTGAAGAAATGTCGCGCATGCGTGCCTGGCGGGTTCTTCACGAAATCCCTCATCGCAACTCCTCATAAAATAAAGATCAAACTTCAAACTGGTAAGTTCTCGTTTAATCTTACTATTTTGTTGACATCCTTCCTATAATTGGGCAACCAAAATTGTACACCATACTCCACATTTGGTCTCACCAATGCCTCGTACAATTTTGTGTGGTCTTAGTCAAGTGCTTTGTTGTTCTGGGAGTCCCCAACAACAGGTGCTTACGGAATAATTTGGGCTAATTTCCCTGCAATGTTTCAAACATGTCCAAGTTGAAATGTCTGTAATGTCCCTGCCATTGAATTTTGGGGCAAATGCAGTTTACTTTGAAGATGAAAAAAATAATATTGCAATTACTATATATGTTTTTCCAAAATGTGTTTACTAGATCAATTCTTCCATACATTGTTTAGAGATGGGAATACAATACAAGATGTGCCTCTATTGTCCATTTCTGATGTGTTAGATTGCTACATTGAGGAGTACTGAGAGGAAGACAAGGCCTGAGAATAGTGTGTTTGCTGACTTACAATGGAACATTGGGTTGGAGGGAGTAGTGATTTATTAAAATTTCTATTTTAAATGAACAGATTCCTTTATATCAAAACATAAAGTGCTGGAGTAACTCAACGGGCCAAGCAGCATATGTGGAAGAAATGGTTTGGCAATAATTTGGCTCAGGACCCCTCTTCAGACTGATCCACAGAGTTCCTCCAGCACTTTGTATTTTGTTCAAGATTCCAGCATCTGCAGTTCCTAGTGTCTTCCTTTATGCCCAGCCTGCTACTAGGGCCATAATAGGTCAAGAGTTCATGGTGAATGGTTCCTAGACACATAGAAACATAGGAAAATAGGTGCAGGAGTAGGCCATTCAGTCGTTCGAGCCAGCACCGCCATTCAATATGATCATGGCTGATCATCTAAAATCAGTACCCCATTCCTGCTTATTCCCCATATCCCTTGATTCCTTTAGCCCCAAGAGCTAAATCTAACTCTCTCTTGAAAGCATCTAGTGAATTGGGCTCCACTGCCTTCTGTGGCAGAGAATTCCACAGATTCACAACTCTCTGGGTGAAAACGTTTTTCCTCATCTCAGTCCTAAATGACCTACCCCTTATCCTTAAACTGTGACACATGTATATGGATAGATAGATTAGTTCACAGACAATAAGAAGAGTAGAAATAGACAGTTTTTAGATTGGCAAGCAATAGTTATTGGGGTGACATGCAGATAGGTGCTTGTAACTCAGCTGCTCACAATCTATATTAACGACAGGTTGTAATATATTTTTCTGATGATAGAGTGGTGGGAAAATTGTGTGAGTGGATGTCTATGTGATACAGATTGCTTAGCTGAATGTCAGGACATGGCAAATGGTCTATAATGTTGGCATAACTGAAAATTTGAGTTTGTTGTGAACAAACTGAGGACAGTCTTTAAAATGTACAGTAGGTGTCAGGCCTGGAGCAGCAGCGTTGCCCCCAGCCACAGCTCCAGCACCCAGGGCCCAGGGTCCCCGGCACGGTCCCTCCCCGCCGCTGGACCCTGCAACGGTGCCTTTTTCAATTGTGACACGGCTGATGGGCCTCCCCCAACTGCGCAGGCGCGGCCAGCAAGTGGGGGCATTCTATTAGGTTAATTTACGTTTAAAATATCAATGACTTGCCAAATATAACATCAGTCCGAACAAAACTTGACATCACAGGCCAATGGTGAGTAAGGTGGGCCAAAAATTGCAGCACTATCGTGTACCGTTTTGGCGGGGTTTTGGGATATCATGCACACTCATGCACACAAGCAAACAGAGAGTTTTTGTAATAGATTCCTTGTTAGTCTACTTGTTTAGATTACTTGTTAGTCTACTTGATGTAGTTCAGAATTCATTTTCCACCTACTTCTGTTTCTTTTGCTTTAATTTATAATATTATGCAAGTGTAGACTGGACACGAGAGGGCAAATTGAGTAGGTGCTAATTTTGGCGATTAGCGGTGAATTACGGTTTCATTTGACTATAGATCTGTGACAATGACATACCGCTGAATAGAATTTCAACAGCTTTAAATCTCCCAAATGCATTTTCTTACTGATTTATTCACACATGAAAACCTATGTCCTGCTCTGAATTAGGGAAGATTTTCTCATCAATTGTTTTTTTGATTTTTACTGGCGTCTGGAGCAATATGAAATATAATCCAGAAGTGTAAACAGTCAGTTGTTTTCTTGTGGAGGACAATTAGGGACATAGGATTTAAAAACAGACATACTTTACGTTAATGTAAGTTTTGCAGCAAATTATTTCAGAGTTTTAGAGTGTTTGATTCAGAGCTTTAGCAAATACAGATATATACCAAAGGTGAATTTTAAATTCGGAATAGTAGGATTTTCTAATATTTTTCCATTTTGAGGCAGTATGAGAAAATGTTAATGTTTAAAGGACGTTTATCCTTTTGCTGGTGTGGGCAGGTTGGCCGAAGGGCCTGTTTCAACTTTGTATGAATCCATTTAAAGGGCATTTGGGCAAGTGCGTGGATAGGAAAGGTTTAGAGGGATGTGGGCAGGTGTGACTAGTGTAGATGAGGCATGCTGGTCAGCATGGGAAATTTGAGCTGAAGGGCCTGTTTCCATGCTGTATGACTTGGAATGGATGGGTGGAAGTGAGGAGTAGAGGCCCATTAATCCGATGGTGGAAGTCAGTGGCCTTTTTATAATGAGGAATAGTTTAAAATGTTCCCAGTGTTCAGGGGGGGTTAATGAAGCTTGATCAATTAGATTATGTGTGATGTCCCCATCGTGGGTGGGATTATCATCAGTGTCTGCACAGCTGACAATATGGGAAATTACAACACATGCAAAGGCGTGGAAATGAAATACTGAACTGGAAATCTTAATTAGAATGGAAAATGGATGCAATAATCTTAACACTAACTATTCAGTTTTAATTAAGAATTTGAGCAATGCTAGTTTTAAATTAATGATTAACCAAAATATTTTATGGAATACTTTATAAATTAATTTCTTGTAATTCAACTACTGAGAATAACTACTAAATAATTTTCTTTAAATTCGGAAGACATTTTGCTGCCTGCATCCAGTGCTCCTGTTTCAAATGGAAACAAACCTGTGGTCTGTGGGCTTGAGATTCCAGGCAGGTTTTAGGACATTGTTGGGTGTTATTCTAACTCACCTCAGATGAGGTGTGAGCAGCTGACTGAACTTGTATAAAAGGCAAATCAATTGCGGGCCAAGGCAGGCATCCAAGGAAATCAAAAGGTAGTTGTCTTTCAGATTTCAAATATATATCTGGCACAGCAGTTATGTGTTTTGATAGATCAACATCTTGTGGGAAGATGACTATTCAAGGAGATTGTTGGGAAGCTCCAGGGCCAGTTGGTATTGATTTTAATAATTGCACAACTTCATTTATCCATGCAGTCACATAGGAATAGCGATTATGAATCCACAATTAGACTAGACAGGGTGAAAATTGATTTGGATTTAGAAACAGTGAAAAGCAGCTATATATCCTTGAGCTACTAAAGAGGAACATGGGCTTCAGTTTCATATTCTGAGGAAAATAAGCTAAGGAAGAGATAATACATTTTTATTCTGAGAAGTAATGTAAGCTACAAACAGAATAAATCTCTGGATCATTCACCCAGAAAGTTCACATTGTGCATTCAACTGTATTCAGGAGAATTATTCAGAATGGATTCCTCAAAGTAGTGTAAATTCCACTGTTCTATGCACAGTGTGAACTTTCTGGGCGAATGATCCAGAGGTTTATTCTGATGAAAGAGGAAGCATGAGTTCAAAAATACATTGCAACAAGTTCTTAAACTAACTCAATAAAATCTGGAATTAAAATTAATATCATTAATAGTGACCACAAGCTGCTAACATAAAAATAAACTAATTTAATAAAGATCTTTACAAAGAAAATCTGCAATGTCTCTCCTCTCTGCCGTATTTCTGATTCGAGAACCAGAGTAATGTGTAGGAAGGAACTTCAGATACTGGTTCATACCAAAGATAGTCACAAAGTGCTGGAGTAACTCAGCGGGTCAGGCAGCATCTCTGGAGAAATGCAGTAGCGGGTCAGGCAGCATCTCTGGAATTTCTCCAGAAATTCTGCTTGACCCGCTTTTATTCCAACACTTTGTGTCTACCAGCGTAATGTGGTCACTGACCGCAGAGGACATCATACCCAGTCCAAAGACAAGTAGAATTAGGCATTAAATACTGATCTTTGCAGCAATATTAACATCCAGAGTTGGTAAATTAAACAAGGTGTGCATGTGCATTTCATGTAAGGCCACTGTTTGGGTCTCATGACTATTATTAAATTATCCTTACTTACAATAAATATATTAGAAATAAATGCAAGTATTGTGGAATTATACTGTAGCATCAGTTGCTCCTTGGCTGTGAATATTAATTCAAATATTGATTTAGAATAATCAATCGTGCATCTTTTAAAATTATGATCCCTATTACTCTTCTAACAAAGTACAATTTAGCCCCTTAATATTGACATTGAGATAAATATACAAATATGAATAAATTATGCATTAAAAATATTTTTTGTTAAGGCAACATTTTAATCTAATTTTTTAAGTCTTTGGTAATTAGTTTTTATTGTCGCATTTCATGCTTTTTATCTCTAGATTGGTTTTAATGTATCTAATTTAATCTATACCAGAGTGGCCCTTTTTCATGTGTGACCCTAGACTTTGAGATCTGGTGGTGAGAATGGTCAGAGGATCTGAATGGTGAGGTAAAATAAAAATTGGAAGAGTCATACCTGTCTTATTCTGTCTGCTTTCACTTCTCATCTAACACGCATAACCACCCATTTATTTCAGGGGTGTAAACATTGATTTAGTGAAGGGGTGTCTCCAATGGGACGGGATTATTCAATCAATGTATGTTTGGCTTTCCTACTCTCAAATGATCTTGTGAACAAATGCTGTTTATCCATTGCATTATGGTCTACCTCTTTAACAAAATATTCATAATATATTTTAAGTAACTCATTCAAATGAAATGTTTAGCTGTTTTTATATCTGTAATGGTTCATTGGTAATGGCATTGGTTTATTGTGAGCACATGTACCGAGATACAGTGAAATACCTTGTTTGCATGCTTTCCAGTCAAATTATACCATGCACAAGTATGATCAATCCATGCAGAAGTATATCAGGTCGTGCAAAGAGAAAAGTACCAGGCTGCAGAATATAGTGTCACAGCATTACAATTATAGAAAAACTTGTGCAGATCAAAAAGTGTAAGGTCCGCAATGATATAGATTAGGACATCGGGACTACACCCTTACATGAGAGGACTGTTCAGTAACCTGACTCAAGTGGCCTGTTCAGTAACCTGCCTCCGTGCTTCCAAGCTTTTGGATCTTCTGCCCAACGTGAGAGAGGAGAAGAGGTCATGATCAGGGTAAATAGTGCTGATTATGTTGGCTACTTTTCCAAGATAACTTGAAGTGTAGATGAAATGGAGTGGATGGGGGGGAAGGGTGGACTGGACTACATCCACAACTCTCTGCAATTTCTTGTACCCTTGGGCAGTGTTGTTGCCAAACCAAGCCACGGTGCACCGCGATACGATGTTTTCTATGTTGCTCAGTAGTAAATTGGTGAGAGTTTGTGGAATCAGGGCAAACTTCCTTAATCTTCTGAGGAAGTGGAGCAATTGATGTGTTGTCATGACCTTTGTTTCAGTGTGTTTGGTCCGGATAAATTGTTGGTGATATTTATGCCTTGGATCATGAAGATCTCAGCCATCTCCACTTTGGAACTAATGATACCGATTGGGTCGTGTACATCACCTAATTTCCTGAAGTCAATATCTAGCTCCTTCATCTTGCTGACAGGGTGTAAAAACTATGTGTATCACAAACTGTCCATTGATTAGAATACCTGGTTTATACTTTAGATGTGGCACAACAATGGAGCTATCGCTGGAGATGCTGACCTCCAGTGCTATCTGTGTGGAATTTGTTTGTTCTTCCTGTGACTGTGGGTTTCATCAGGGTACTTTGGTTTCCTCCTACATCATCACAAATGAGTGGATTGGTAACTATAAATGGCTGCAGTAAATTAATCGTAGTGTCCAGGTGAGTGTAGAATCAGATTGGATGGGACAAGGAGAAATTGATGGGAATTTTGAGAGAATAGAATAGGATTAGTCCAAGTGGGTGTTTGTGAAGGTTGGTGCAGGCAACTGAGTTCCAAATGGGGGGTTACACAAAAAGCTGGAGAAACTCAGCGGGTGCAGCAGCATCTAAGAAGCGAAGGAGATAGGCGACGTTTCGGGTCGAGACCCTTCTTCAGACTGGTCAGGGATCAGGGAAACGAGAGATATAGACGGTGATGTGGAGAGATAAAGAACAATGAATGAAAGATATGCAAAAAAGTATCGATGATAAAGGAAACAGGCCATTGTAAGCTGTTTGTAGTGTGAAAATG
Organism: Raja brachyura; assembly: GCA_963514005.1. Next base: position 66,701,654 of record OY740784.1, read on the forward strand.
AGAAGCTAGTGCGCCTTGGGTGGGGGAGAGATAGAGAGAGAAGGAATGCCAGGGCCCGAGGGCTGAGGGGGAGGTGGGAAGGGGAGGAGGCAGCCTGGGTTAACAGAATTGAGAAAATTCAATGTTTAAGCCCAGAGGATGCAGACTCCCCAAGCGGAATATGAGGTGCTGTTCCTCCAACTGGCCTGTTTTGGGGTTGTCTGAAATGGCCTGTTTTGGGGTTGTCTGACTTTATGCTTATGGATAACAGAGGGCATTCTACGCCTGGATTAAAACTCTTTGGTTGTTGATTATTTTACTTTCAAGATTATTGATCAGAGATTATTCTGTATTATAACCAATCCATTCATTTAATTTAAAGTTAAATCTATCACCATTACAGCCATTACAGAGTTAGATTATCCTGGGAACATGACAAGTTTCTTTCTTGTTCACAAAGGTCAAGTGAGAAGGCTTTAACTTGATATTTGGAAATGTTTGTGTTTTGAAATAGTCCTTAACCAACAATACTGGTGATACTTCTAATAGCAGAGTTTGCATTGATGATTATGTTCACAGGGCTCAGAGAAAGAAAGAAAATTGCACCCACAGAAATACAATTTGGTCTACTGTACCTCGTTGTGTTAATATTTTCCCCACTATCCACAAATTCGTGCAAATTCGAGCAAATTGTTGAAATGTGATTTCATCTGAATGGTTGTCTTTCATCAAGAAATGGATGAAATGGGCATTTTTATGCTCATAAACACGCTGAATGTTAACAAGCTATTTGAGTGCAAGCAGTGTAACAACTGTACCTAATCTCATTGATGCCCAATATTCACATGCACACAATAATGGGTATTCTGGCCATTTAAAAAAAAAACTCCCTCAGGCCTTGAGATCAGTTATAAAATCCTGTCGCCCCAGCTCAGATAAAAAAAAACTGAGCACAATCTCAGGATCATACTTGGGATTTTCATAATTTGAAATATTAATTGGAGACTCATTCTATATTCAGACATACCACTCTTAACATAGTCATACAATGGAAACCTGCCCTTTAGCCCATCTTGCCTGTGTTGACCAAGATGCCCCATCTACACAGGTTCCTCCAGCTCGTGTTTGGCCCATATCCTTCTAAACGTTCCCTGTATTTTCCCAATATGTATCTTTTTTTTATACTTTCATAACTTAAACGATGCGTGGGGCCTTGACAGATTTTATACCCAACATTTTCACACCGATTTCCTATTCAATATTCCACACAGTTGGATAAATAACAATTTATTTAGATTTGTTTACAAGCAATCAACTGCAATTGTCAAATTTGACCTTTTCAGCCAAATCTTCACGTTTATTTATTTTTTTCCTGGCTCAGAATTTATAATTTTAGTGAGAAGCCAATATATAAGATCTTTCACTTTTACTGAATTCTGGCGAGTCCAGAACCAGGGGTCACTGTTTAAGAATAAGAGGTAGGCCATTTAGGACTGAGATGAGGAAAAAGATTTTCACCCAGAGAGTTGTGAATCTGTGGAATTCTCTGTCACAGAAGGCAGTGGAGACCATTCACTAGATGTTTTCAAGAGAAAGTTAGATTTAGCTCTTGAGGCTAAAGGAATCAAGGGATATGGGGGAAAAAAGGAGTAACAGGGTACTGATTTTGAATGGTCAGTCATGATCGTATTGAATGGCGGTGCTGGCTTGAGGGGCCGAATGGCCTATTCCTGCCCCTATTTTTCTATGTTTCTAACTCATTTTTATTCGACTTTATTCTGAAGAGAGAGTGTCCGTTGGCCATTTTTTTGAGATGTAAAACTAACTCTTGGCTGCCTGGCCAGTTATCTTTCCTTCATTCACAATGCCTTATCTTGTAACTTGTGTTTTTAATGTACATTGCAGGTATATCCGGTCAGAGCGGTCAGTAATTTTAATAAACTTCTGCCTATCAATCATTTCATCAAATGCTCTCATCCTGATAGGACAAACTCAGACAAGAAATAAAGTAAGTGTTGTATTTTTAACAGAAAACCATGGTGTGTGTTGATAAGTGGAAATCTTTGATGATTAACAATATAAGTTCCATCCTATTCATTTCAGATACTCAAGATGAGGTGGAAGAGTTCAGAAACGGGGATCTAAACAGATTGTTGTAGTTCATTAATATTTGAAGGTGTCAGCCTTATTTTGGGAGATGTGTAGGAAAGAACGGCAGATTCTGGTTTAAATCGAAGATAGACACAAAATGCTGGAGTAACTCAACGGGACAGGCAGCATCTCTGGAGAGAAGGAATGGGTGATGTTTCGGGTCTTGACCTTTCTTCAGACTGATCTCGGGTCGAGACCCTTCTGTCTGAAGAAAGGTCTCGACCCAAAACGCCACCCATTCCTTCTCTCCAGAGATGCTGCCTTTCCCGCTGAGTTAATCCAGCATGTTGTGTCTATCGTTTATTTTGTGAAATTATGGGTTCAACTCCCATTTAGAAATGAAAGGACAGTGTAATCCTGAGGGAATATTGGAAATGTTGTCTTTCCAATGAGATGTTAAACAGAGATCCTGTCTCTTGGATAAATGCAAGTGGTCCAATGAAGAAAAGCAGAGCAATCTCCTTCTGCCTCCAAACAATTATCTCTCAGGCAACATCAAGAAGAGATGATTTTCTTCATTATTTTTAAGTAAATATGTTGCTGAACTTCCTTAAAATTACAATATAACTCTTAAACAAATAAACTGACTGCAATTAAAATTACTTTAGGACAATCCTAAACTCATGAAAGGTTCTGTACAAACACAATTCAGTGTTTTACATTTGCCTTATCCCACAGAATCTAACTTAAGGACTTCATTTTCAGAGGACAGTGCACTTTACAATAATGGCACACCCTCAGACTAGTTGTGGAGCTTTGATTTCATTTATGTGCTCTATTTCTAGTCTCAAGTCACCACCTTTTTTACTCTGAAGGGAGCTTATCCATCCGAAGCCATCATTGACTTTCCTTATTATTTAAGTTAAAACTGACCTATCAAAAATATGTAATTCTGCATTGGGTAAGTGGAGACACAATTACAGTTGGAAGTATACAATTTCCTCCAAAAATAGATGACATAAAGATCAAATATGGAACAAATTAAACCCAAGAATGAAAAGTTTTCTTTAATTTATTATTTTCAATAATTGCTGGATTTATGTCTACCTACTGTTGTTCAACAAAATAATAGTTTTAAGTTTGCAGACTATAATCACCTGCAGATGTCCACCTTAAAGAATGGTGTAGAATACGTACATTTTGGTGTAGAAATATTTTTGTTGTGGTCAGTTCATCTTAGCTCAATGCTGCCCATCACTGAGGTAATGTTGCAGATATTGCTCCCTATTTATAGTGGAAATTCACTTGATTAACCTGCACTAACTTTGACAGGGACACATTTTTTTTAATGTCATTTCGGTGTAGGGCATTGGCTAAGATGGATTGAACTGGGGGGTTGGAATATATGAATTCACTTTTTGTATGTTTAATAATTTGAATTGTGAAACATGACAAATTAGTTGTAATCGTTTCTTGAATGTTTCTGATTCTTCGAAAGATTCAGGCTTCGATAGCTGATTAAACACCTCACAAAGGTTTATTTCAGCTATTTATGGACAGGGCTTGTTCTCCAATTACCTCAGTGCCCTTCGTCCATCCCAATACAATATTCAATATTGCCTCCCACAAAGAAAACCATGCAAGGTAAATCCGGCCTACCCTGTTAGGTGAGGAGTAGGTGCAAGGAGTGGTTATAATTTCTGAACCAATGGGAATTGAATCCAACATTACAAAAGCAAAATACTGATGACACTTAAAGCCTCAATGAGAAGCAGAACATGCTGGGAATGTTGAACAGGTTCAAAAAACATGGAAAATTTGAGTTATTGGATCAAGTTGACAACCACTCCTCAGAATATTTATTTTGTACAAATGAATTTCTTGGCTTCTGAGGTGTGATTTAGATTGAATAGATCGGTATTTCATTGCCCAAACTAACAGCTCTGGAGCTAATGTTCTTATTTTATTTGCCACTGAATCTATCCCAGTCCACTAACATTAAACATGGCCGTTAGTTGTGTATTGTACTGTGCCAGTGAAATTGCTAACTTTGGAATCATCATTTAATCAAGTGATAGTCGATTGTGTAGCGAAACAGTGCGCCAATACTGTGCATAGCAAACTCCTCCAAATAAAAAGCAACAAAATACTGGAATAACTCAGCGTGTCAACCAGCATCTCTGGAGGACATGGATTGGTGACATTTCGGGTCGGGACCCTTTTGTGGTTCCTGCTGCTCTACGGTATTCGGCATCTGCAGTTCCTTGTTTCTAACTAAATTGTTTAATTGTTTCAATGATTGCTGTTGCCTAAAAAAATACAGCAGAACTTGCCTGTTCCTCTTTGAACATGCATTGGGATCTTTATTCGCAGTGAGATGTTACGGAGTTTGTTCAAATCAAGTTCCCATCTGAAAAGCAAAATCTTCAACAGTGCAACACTTTCAGGGTTTCTGAAGTGTTAGTCTCAATTGACTGCTTAAAACTCTTTGGCTTGGAACACATCATCAAACTCAAAGGTTCTATTGAACCAAGGCTGACACCTGCAACTATTACTGACTAATGTAAGATCTTGCATGAGGATTTAAATTATATCCAATCTATCTTATATACATCGCTGAGGAATTACTCAAAAGGGCACATTTATCTGCTATGCTATTGTGGAGAATTTCTTAAATCTGAAAATTTCGAAGCAGTGTGGAGTAGTGTGTAAAAATTGACAGGTTGGTTTTGATGATTAAAATTGGCCACCGTTTACAAAATTCTGGAAGATAAAATTGTATATGGTAACAATCAACAATTATAATGCTTGAGATACCCATTGATAAGGGAAGTATCTTCTGTGCACTTTATGTGGACAGAAAAGTCTTTATTTCTCAAAAGGGATTTCTCAGAAATCAGTGTTGGACAGTTTAGATATAATTCAAAGGCTGAAAATACCATAAAGGGAGCATTCAAAGTATATTCAAATCTGTCATTTCATATCATGTAATTTTGAAAACCTTGGACCCTCTCTTCACTTCTCTCCAATTATGCCAGTTTCCAGTGCTTAATGAAATGAATGGTTTATCGTCTTCTAAGTCCACCTGAAGTCGGCTGTATTTTGTGAATGAATAATCTATATAGGCTGTGCTTCAAAGCCAATTGGCTAATCTTGTCTGCAATTCAGAAGGCTTCATTCGTATTACATTGCTAATTTATTAATGCCAGAATTCAACAGTGTTAACATATTTTACCAAATTCTGTTTTTTTAATTTAAGGCTGGTAATATTCCTGTTGACAAATGAAGCTCTGATTTAAAGCACGAGTATGTGCAATAGGGGTTCTGCAGCCATTTTTATATTCAACCCCCATCCCCTCCAACTTGACCCATATCAATTTTAAATTGCTCCATTTCCATGTTTAAAATCAGTGTTTATGTTCTTAATGTAATACTTTGTTCCATTTCCATGGAAAAGATTTCTTTAAACGTGAACATTAAAAAGAAATTATCAGGCACCTTAAAATAAATCTAGATAAGAGATGACGCACATGCTTCTTCGTCTTCTTTCGTGTGGCGTGCACAGCCTAAAGTTGTAGGACAATGTTCTATTTGATCTTCCATTTGTGCACGTCGAGTTGATTGCATTAGTTGAAACACGGTGAACCACGTGAAGGTTGCAATCTTCCACCCTACGCTCATGCTGATTTATATACTTCCCCTCTCAAGAATGGTCAGCTGGAAGCAATTAGTTTATCTGCCTCAGTAACCACGCCCCACCTCACCTCTATTCAGTTGTTCCTTGTCTTGGAAAAACACACCAAGGATTGGCTGGAATGGACCCTCCGGTTTTATCATCATTGGTGAGAAAATGACAAGCAGTCAAGTTCAGCTAAGCACATGAAATTAGTGAAAAAAAGAATGAAAGAAAAAAGAAAAACTTTGCTCGGGTTTAAAATCTCTCCCTCCCTCTCTCTCTCTCTATATTATATATATATATATATATATATATATATATATATATATATATATATATATACTATTTGGTCATATGAACTATATTTACTGCATCACTTTTACAGCTTTTATCAGTGTTAATAATCAGACTTAAAAATGATGGAAGTATATTCAGAAGAGGTATATTATCCATTTAGACCAGATAAAAATATTGCCATTAATTCCTGAGGTTATACTAATGAGGCATTTAATTAAGTTTAGAAACAGGCCCTTCGACCCACTGAGTCCATGCTGACCGGCAATCCTTGCACATTAACATGATACTACACTTCGGACAATTCACATTTATACCAAGCCAAAATTAACCTACAAACCTGCAAGTACTTTGGAGTGTGGGAGGAAACCGAAGATCTCAGTGAAAACCCATGCAGGTCACAAGGAGAATGTACAAACCCCGTATAGACAGCATCCATAGTCCAGATTGACCCCGGGTCTCTGGTGCTGTAAGACAGCAACTCTGATGCTGCACCACCATACCGCCATTGGGATTTTAACAATATAGTCCTAATTACAAGAATCACAAATTAGTTATGGGACTGACCCATTGAGCCAGCATGTGAGAAAATATTTGAAACAACAACTTACCAAACTTTGGTCAAAAGCTTGTGTGGAGGAAAGAAAGTCCCTTCCCTTAGCAACTTAATGGAAAGTGGAAATTGACTAGCTCTGAAATTTCCAGGTACCTCCACTGGAGTCGTGCAGTGTTCTATCACTTCCTTGGGACAATAGGCAGATTGTTATGATCATATTTTTAAAGTGACTCACAGACTGTAGTACTTAAAAAAATGATTTCTATTGAACTAAATTTAATAATTTTAAGAAAATCACAACCGTCAAATTGGGAGTGTATCACTTTTGCTTCACAAATGTTTTATAATCAAGGATCCTATTGAATAGTGTTTATGTATTAAAACCCCCGTAAACGAATTTACCCTGTAGGATTGAACCTGTTCAGTTGAATAATTTCAGACAGTTTCTTGACTTGTTCTCTGTGTGTTCTCTTGAATCCCTTAGTGTCCTAAGACCAAATAGCAGAGATTGCTGAACAACGTGTTTCTTTCAAAATAACTTTATAATCAAACGGCTTCAAAATGACATTGACCTAAATGCATTGTGCACTGACAGATTTGGCACTTCCACCCTGTATTTAAGCTGCCATTTCATTGTTTCAGTTGAGTTAATGACCAAGACTCTGGTGTTCCAACAAAAGCATCTAGAGACTTGTGCAGTACAGCTCCACCAGTCTATTGTGTCAGCTGGTCAATTGTTGGGAAATGTTGAAAGTTAATGTCAATTTATAATGAAAAATTCAAATTGGCCCACTTGCAAAATATTGCTTCCTTCAAAATATATATCGGGTAGCACAGTGGCGCAGAGGTAGAGTCGCTGCTTCACAGCACCATAGACCTGGGCTCTATCTTGACCTCGGGTGTTAACTGTTTGGAGTATACACATTCTGCCTGAGACCACTTGTATTTTTTGGCTCCGGGTGCTCCAGTTTCTCCGACATTCCAAACACCTGTCGGTTTGTGGGTTAATTGGCTTATGTAAATTGTCCAAGAACGTTTCAGGGGTTCAAAGACATTACCATTTCAGACTATCTTTTTGATTAATTTAATTTTTGTCCTTGCCATATTTGTTGATATATGTCAAAATGAAAATTGCCCTTGGTACCTTGGTGCAAATTGAATATGAATGGTACTTTCCATGCCTCAGGAGTGTTCATGGTGATTTGGCAATGCTCCTTGTGTACCTTGGGATTTAAAGGAAATCCATGGTTGAATTCTATGGAAAATAACAAACAGTTACAAACTCAGCAAAGGATAGGCACTTCAAATGCCTGGGTTAGATAGGAACAGTGAATGAAAATGATCCTGTGCCAAGGTTTGGTAGTGACAATGCTGCGGCAGATCTATCTTCCTGGAAGATTTAACGAGGAATCAAGAAAATATATATCTCATTAACTTTAGGACGAGAACAGGGGCTGCATAACGATACCTATGTGTTGAGAATGAATCAACTGATCTTTCTGCAAGCTGTCACAAATATTGCCTTGGCCAAGAGCATGCCTTTCCATGTGAGAATTTCCATGGGAAGTGCACAATCGTTGCAAATTCCTGAATGGCGGGCTTAATGGAATTTCAACCATTGGGAATTATTTTCCCAAATGGATTTCAGTGGAGATTGAAACTGGGGTCTGGGATTTTTAGTATTGACTGAACAATGCACCAAAATATTTTGCACAAAAACAAATGCTGGAAACATTCAGCAGATCGGCATCTGTGGAAAGTGAAACAGAGTCAGCCTTTCATCTGAACTGCTGAGGTATTAACTTTCTTTCCCCGTAGATGGTGCCTGAACTGTCCACTCTTCCTGACATTTTCTGTTTTGATATTTGTTGCCTTATTGGGAAGGGCACGGTGATTAGTTCTCATCACTTCAATTTAGGGAATATCCAGGAAGGTAGAAATTGCCCAGCTGATTACGTGATGTCCCGAATGCAAAATGAAGGTTTCTGTCAATGGGAGAGTGATTTTGTGGGTTCGGATCAGCGTGCTTACTAGTCGTTGTTTCTTTGCTTTTCTTAACAGGTGGTCTGTACCCTTGTGGCCGCGTTTCTGCATTTCTTCTTCCTGTCATCTTTCTGCTGGGTGTTGACAGAGGCCTGGCAGTCGTACATGGCCGTCACAGGAAGATTACGAAACCGAATCATTCGGAAGCGCTTTCTTTGTCTTGGATGGGGTTAGTAGCACACCTTTACCTGGTATCAGTAGGAAATATAGCCAAGTCCATGTCCTACCTTTTTTTGTGTTCCATTGCCATTTTACATGGTGGCCCTCTCTCATTCAGTGACCTGAGAGGCAGAGGAACATTGAGTAGATTTACTGTTGCTAAAGGATGCTTTAATGTTCAATGTTCACAGATTGCTGTTTAATTGACCAGGAGCCTCTTGCCTCTCACAGCTGATGTTACTTCCAAGAACACTGTGAATAGTGCCCTATTTTAGTTAACCTTTTGGGAAAGAGGCTGGGTTCCTGAGTCATTTCAAAGTGATTCAAAGACTTCTGGCTCCATCAGGATGCAGTCATTCAAATTGGACAAGTATGTTTTAGTTTGCGATACAGTGTGGAAACAGGCCCTTCGGCCCACTGACTTCACACCGACCAATGATCACCCATTCACTTGTTCTATCCTACATGCCAGGGACAATTTATAGAAGCCAATTAATCTACAAACCTGCACGACTTTGGATGTCGCACGAAACCAGAGCACCCAGAGAAAACCCACATGGTCACACTCCGAACATGCAAACTCTGTACATACAGCACTCGTAGTCAGGGTCGAACTTGGGTCTCGAGTGCTGTAAGGCATCATCTCTACCGCTGTGCCGCCCTATGTGTGAGCATGAATTTCAGTTTTTTTGGCTGTGGACATCTATCAGTTGTGGACGAATTATGATAGCAATGATTATCTTGAGATAAATCCTGAATATTCACACCTCAGAAGATCATTTGACATTGATTATTTCTGGCTTTCGTAAGGATAATTCAAATAGCCCCATTGTCCATCTCTTTTAGCGTAGCCCTGAGTTTTCTTTCAAGATCTTATCCCACTGCTTTTTGGAAGCCGCGGTTACATCCACCAGTTTTGATCAGTCCGATCCAGATCAAAGATAATCACTGCTCAATAAAGTTTTACTTCCTATCTCAACTGAATCTTGAGGAGGGCAACAGGAACATTTTATTTTTTTTCTGAACCTTGAAAGGATAAGGCTGACACAACTCTAGAGTTGCTACCTTACAGCACCAGGGACCCAGGTTTGATCCTGACCATGTGTGCTGTCTGTATAGAGTTTGTATGTTCTCCCTATGACCACGGAGGTTTTCTTCGGGTGCTCCAGTTTCCCCCCCATATACCAAAGATGTGCAGGACTGCAGGTTAATTGACTTCTGTAAATTATCTTTAGTGTGTAGGAGAGAACTGGTGCATGGGTAATTGTTGGTCAGCATAGACTCGGTGAGCAGAAGGTTTCCACGCTGTATCTCTGCAGTAAACTAACTAAACTAAACTAATTGGATGCACCCTTTTATTGTTTAATATGTATAGTTCATGTGGTGCTGTCAGCTCCTGTTAATGTTTTTGCTTGTATGCTTAAACCACAAGAATAACAAAGTAAGTGGACTGCCTGATGCGACCAGCTGAAACATTACTTATCTCATCCAGACTTTATTATTATTCTTTGGGAGGGTTTCTTCATTTCAGGCTGTGCTTTTAGAAGCATTAAATAGCTGGCACAAACCTACGTTCATGGTTTCAGTGTTATCCTTTGAACAAATTTAAATTAAGCAAGGCATACAAATATGAACGTATGCATTTTGTGGAGTTGGCCAGTCGGCCCCTTTAGCTGACTTCAATAATTATATCCTTTCCTCAGCAATCCCTCCAACAGCTGCTCACCTTTCACTTTTTTTCCACTGGAAACTGTCTGCCTCTGCCATAAAATAATATACAAAGACACTGATTCAATATACGTTTTGAGGAAGAGAGTTCCAAGGTATCATTACTCTCTAAGGACTCATTATTCACCACACTCCCATCTTAAAAGAGCAATGTTATTTGTTTGTTGTAGATTGTCCCATGCCAAAACATTCTCTTCATGTCTAACCTGTCGATATCCATGAAGTGTTTCTCATTCTCTCAAATTCCAGCCTCGTGTGTCCAATTATTCTGTGAGACAATCAACTTGTTCCATGTGAGAGTCTTGTAAACTTTTTCTCAGCTGCCTTCTACGTATTTATTTATTTCCTTAAATAAGTGACCATTGCTGTACACATTACTTTGTTATCTCATCAGTACCCTATATAATTCATGCATAACCTATCTACTGTTGTGTACAATTCCTTTACAGTAGATAACCACATTCTATTACATTTCCTAATTACTTGCTTCACCCTCAAGTTAGCCTTTTGAGTATCATGCATTTGGCCACCCAGATCAGAGTTCTTCATTTGCTCCCCATTTAATGTTTCCTGTCAATGTGTGCAGTTTCTCCAATTACCAGATTTTTGTATGCCTAATGATTTATCTCCCTTTGTATACATATCTCTTCACATCTTGCTTTTACGAGATGTCTAAATTTCCTCGTAATAAAGTATTTTTATATCTCTAGTCAGCCGTGTCCTGTCCTTTACTAGTTTTTAGTTCCTTATAGATTTCGTAGGCACTCTTTGCTGTTATTCCATCCAATTCTGTTGCTTGCCACCAGTCTTAGCACAATTATACATTTTTTGCTTTATTGTGATCCAATTTATAACTGTCAGTAACCACAAACAATTTGTCTTTCTCACTGAACTGGATCCATTCTGCATATTCTGGATAATCCCCTTAAATAGCAGGATGGACTTGACAAACTGTCCCGCCTCCACATCTTTTCCAACTATCCCCCCTACAACAATTATGCTGAAAAAGGATCCCGATCCAAAACATCATTTAACCATGTCCTCCAGAGATGCTGCCTGACCCGCTGATTCACTCCAGCACTTTCTTTTTCCCTAATGTAAATGTGTATGTTCACTTTAGGCAGCTCTGTTTAGATGCTTCATTATGTTGTGTGACTTTGTCGCTTTAAAATTCTAGGCTTGGCTCCATTCTTCTTTGCAGAAAACATGTTCTTTATTCATTTATATACTTATGCAACTGTAACCCAATAGAGATTGTGTGAAGTGGAAGGTAAGACCTACCTGGTGGAATAAAACTGGGTGAACAAAAGGTCTTACCTTCCACTACCAGCAACCTCCAGTAACCACCTTCAACTAGCATAGCAGCCGGCTTCGACTAAAAAATTACCGATCTTTAAAACGGCAACCTATTTTTAGTCACGGCTGGTTTTGAATGTTTTTAAATAATCGCCGGAACATAGAAGAAGCGGAAACCATTTTCGACCATTAGGGAGACTGACAAAAACCTCCGGGAACCGCACGGAAACCTTGGGTGGGGCGTAAAGTCTCCAGAGGTTTCCGTTCAGGTTTCCTAAGTGGGACCGGGCATTAAAAGAGCGATCATGTAGTTGAGTGTGTTCCATCGTTACACTGGACGAGCCCCATTGCCTTTCGCTTTGCTGCCTCTTCCCTGTCTTTGTCCCAACCCTTACATAACCAATGATACCTTCTTAGTGCCGGAAGGTACTGCAGATGCTGGTTTACACCAAAAATAAACACACAATACTGGAGTAACTCAGCAGGACCGGCAGCATCTTGGGAGAGAAGGAAGGGGTGATGTTTTGGGTTGAGAAGAAGGGTTTAGACCAGAAACGTCACCATTCCTTCTCTCCAGAGATGCTGCCTGTCCTGCTAAGTTACTCCAGCATTTTGTGTCTTCTTTCTTAGTGTCCCTCCTCTCTAACAGCAGATCTCATGTTCACAGGTTAAAATAAAATTCTGTTACAAGCCTAACCTGCTATGTATTTGTCTTGCTAATTGATTTGCACCATGAGGATGCAATTCCCAAACCTGGAAAGGACCCATCATCCCCAAAGAGCTACAGACCCATTTCCCTCCTCTGCATCACCTACAAGCTCTACGAGAGGCTACTACTCCAACGCCTATGCCACTTGTAAACTCCAAGCTTACTAAAGATCAAGCTGGCTTCCGCCTTGGCCGCTCCTGTGCCGGGCAGCTACTGAAACCTCACCCAACACATTGAGGACGGTTTTGAGTGCAAACTCATCACCGGAGCAGCTTTCATAGATCTCACCGCTGCACACAACACTATCCAGCACCGCACCATGATTAGGAAACTTTTTGACATGACTGGTGACCTCGACCTGTGCCAAGTCATCAAAAGTCTTCTCAACAGCAGGCGCTTCTTCGTTCAACTAAACGACAAGAAGAGCAAATGGAAATCCCAAAAGAATGGTCTACCACAAGGCAGCGTACTGGCCCCCCTCCTTTTCAACATCTACACCAACGATCAACCACTTCCCGCACAATGCCGCCGCTTCATCTATGCTGATGACCTCTGCATCACCACCCAACAGGAGAACTTCCAGAAGATCTAGTCTGTCCTGGAAAGCGCCCTCCAAGAGATGACAACCTACTACAATAACAACCACCTGAAACCCAACCCATCAAAAACCCAGCTATGCAGCTTCCATCTTAAATATCGAGATGCAGGAAAACAACTGAGCGTCTCATGGGATGGCCACAAACTCTCCAACCACCTCTCCAACCACTTCCACCCCGTGTACCTCAGAGTCACAGTCGACAGGACACTCTCTTTCAAAACCCACCTTCAGAACACCAAAGCCAAGGTCAACACTTGCAACAACATCCTGTGCAAACTGGTAAACTCAAAGTGGGGCGCTGATCCACCAACCATCCGTGCAACTGCCCTAGTCCACAGCCTCTCCCACCACACCAAACTGGTTGTCACAGCCCTCAATGACACCTGCCGCATTATCATGGGATGCATAAAGACAACGCCAGTCCCATGCCTCTACGCCCTAGCTGGTATTGCCCCCCCACCCCCCATATCAGACGATCCATCGTCGCCCAAGACCAGCAGAAAGCACAGGAGATTGATACCAGGCACCCCCTGCACGGACACACAGCACCTCCACCCCGACTGAAATCCAGAGCCAGTTTCTTGCAGACAGTCCCACCTCTCCAGACAACCAAAGAAACAGCAAGGACCAACATCTGGAAAGATGAATGGAACCAGCTCAACACACGAGCCCACGACTGGATGGAGAGAGGAATCACTCCGACTGAATGCCTCGCCAGTGGCCACGACCTCCCATGGCCAACCTGGAAGACCCTTAACAGATTACGAGTGGAGCAGGGGAGGTACAAAGCACTTATGAAAGCATGGAACTACCAGGCAGAAGACACATGCAGCTATGGAGCAGTACAGACAATGTTCCACCTACTGGAGTGTGACAACGCCCCCCAGTGCAGCCCCCAGGACCTGGCTGAACCAACCCGACCAGCTGTGACCTGCACCAGATACTGGCAGAACGACATCTAAGATTGCAACGGACTCGAAGAAGATCATGAGGATTCACCAAGAATTAACCAAGCACTCAAATCAAAGCTTAATGATCTCTGCGGAGTGTATGGGGATTGTGTGGTGACTTTATAATCTATCTTGCACACAGGGAAAATAAAAAGCCCTGAGACCAGTAGATGCAGTTTAAAGTATTTGATTTGAAGGAAAAGGCAAATGCTGAAATAGCATACCTTTTGAAAAGAATACAATCTTGAAATATTTCACACCAGGAGGAAACCAGTGGGTATATTCAGAGTCTATGCCAGCCCTTTGGCAGATATAACCAGTGAGCCAGCTTTCCCTGCACATTCATATCCCAATGATTATTTTACCTCCATATTTATTCTAGTTCCTTTGAAGCCTACTTAGTTTAATTTAGTTTAGAGATACAGTGTGGAAAGACGGAGTTCCAGGAGAAAACCCATACAGGTCACAGGGAGAACAGCAGACTACAGACAGACATGACCCATAGTCGGGATCAAACCCGGGTCTCTGGGTCTGTAAGGCAACAACTCTAGTGCTGTGCCACCTTGCTGCCCCAAGAATGACTCTTGAATATGTGCCTGTATCCATTTGTAGGAAATACACTCTAATCCACCCATTGCAGGAAAAAAAATCCTCCTGCCACCTTTGGTTCTTTTACAATTTACTTCCATTTGAGCTCCCTGGTTTCAACACCTCAACCATTGAATAACTTAATCCAGGGGGTACCGTTGTGTAGTGGTTTAGTTGCTGGATTGGCAGCTGGGTCCTGGGTCATTGATTTAGGGCAGTGGTTATAATTCCACCACGACAAGTAGGGAATTTAAATTTGAACAATAAATCATAATTTATTTTATTTTAAAAAAACACAGGAAGTAGGAAGCAGACTGTCATAAAAAATCATTAGTTAAATCAAAAAGCTGGAGTAACTAAGCGGGACAGGCAGCATCTCTAGATAGAAGCAATGGATGACGTTTTGGGTTGAAGCACTTGTGCAGACTGAAAGTTACGGGAAAGGGAAACAAGAGATATAGATGATGTTGTAGAGAGCTATAGAACAATGAATGAAAGATATGCAAAAAAGTAAATAATGATAAAGGAAACAGGCCATTGTTAGCTGTTTGTTGGGTGAGAACCAGAAGCTGATGCGACTGGGTTGTGGAGGGATGGAGAGAAAGGGAATGCAGGGGCTACTTGAAGTTAAAGAAATCCATACTCCTACCACTGGGTTGTCAGCTGCCCAAGCAAAACATGAGATGCTGTTGCTCCAGTTTGTGTGTAACCTCACTGTGACAATGTAGGAGGCCTAGGACAGAAAGGTCAGTGTGAGAATGGGAAGGAGAATTAAAGTGTTTAACAATTGGGAGATCAAGTAGGTCCAGGCGGGCTGAGCGAAGGTGTTCAGGGAAACAATCGCCCAGTCTATGTTTGATCTCTCTGATGTATAAGAGTCCACATCTTGAATAACTGATACAGTAGATGAGGTTGGAGGAGGTGCAAGTGAACCTTTGCCTAATCTGAAAGGACTGTCGGGGTTGCCCGTTAGAGTTGAAGGAGAAGGTATGAGGACAGGTGTTGCATCTCCTGTGGTTGTACGGGAAGGTACCTGGGGAGGGGGTGATTTGTGTGGGAAGGGAGTTGTGGAAGGAATGGTCTCTGCGGAAGGCAGAAAGGGGTGGAGATGGGAAGATGTGACTAGAGGTGGGATCCTGTTGGATGTGGTGAAAATGTGTTGTATGCGACGACTGATGGAGTGAAAGGTAAGGACTATGGGGACTCTGTCCCTGTTGCGACTAGAGGGAGCAAGGGCAGATGGAGCTCGAGGGTGGGTATGGACAGTAAATGTCAGCTTTGCCAGTGCCATCCAAATCCGGTGACCAATGAAACAAAACTTACAAAACCTGTTTTTTGTGTCTCTCTTTGGTTTAACCCCAAATTGATTTTGAATATCTTGGCCAAACTCCTCATTATCTGTGGTTTAAGAAGAGGAATCACAATTTCTTCAGTCCAACTATATAACTAAGGAAATGCCTTATCCCTAGTCAGTAGCTATAAATCTTCTCTCTATTTTCTAACTGGTTTCGGCATCCTTCTTAAAATGTACTGGGGACTATTTTCCAACGAGATCTGGAGAGAATTAAGAGTCTTGTCAGTAACTCTGAGTGGGAGTTAGATGTACATTGAGGGTTAGCACAAAAGCCAGAACTTTGTGTATCAGGTGAATCGATAGATCACAACTTTGTAATGTGGGAGTTGATAATTAACAAACAGTCGCAACTTATTTGCTGACAAATTTTAATGTCTCCAAGCACTTAGAATGAGTTGATGGAGCAGGCACCTCGGCTTGCTGGCTGTTTAGCTTTGTAAGTTACTCTGTGATCATTGGAAGCGTGTACTGTCTTATTCACAGAAGCTAGTACCAACACTGACAATGACATCAATTAATTTAGAACCGGAGAATTTAAATTTAGATTTATTATTGTCATGTTCACAAAAGCTTTAGTTTAAACTAGACCAAGTGCAGACCCATTGGGCCATGTCCCCAAAGCAATATTCCACCACTCACCCATAGCCCCCAACAGCTTGGACAGCTGAGGGGATCCCGTTTTGATGCCAGAGATCACGGTTGTGAACCGAGTCACCCAACCCTTCCCCAACTGTGCCTTGCCATTTCTCTTCCTACCCTTATCCTCCTCCAGTCCCCCTCATCCCCAGCACTCCTCCTCCTCCTCTTCACTGTCCCTCTTCTTTCCCCTCTCCTCCACCCCTTCCTCCCTCACATCTCCCTCCCTTTCCTTCCCCTTACCCTCAGTCCCTCTCTCCCTCCATAACCCCTCACCTCCGCACCCCCCTCCTCTCCCTCTATCTCCCTGCGCCCCCACCTCATCTTCCCCCCTATCCCACTCCACCACTCACGCTCCTCACCTCCCCCACTGCCCTCCTCCATCCCCACTCCCTACCTCCCTCACTCACCCTCCTCATCTCCCCCACTTTCCCCTCCCACCCCCTTCCCTACCCCCCTCCTCTCCCTCAAACACTGCTCCACCACTCCTCACCTGCCACTGTGCCAACCCCCTCAATGAAAATCGCGTTTTTAAAACAATGAAACCTCCCCCCTATCTCCCCCCCACCATGAAAAGTGTGATTTTTTTAAATGAAATTCTCAATGAAATTCACATTTTTTTCTAAAAAATAACCTAAACACACTGTTACTTGTTAATAAAAATGTAAAAATTTGATTAAAACGCGATTTGATTTTATCGCGATTTTTAAAATATAACTGAGATTCGGGATCCCATTGTGGTATTGTGACATCGAATGTGGCTGCCGGCAGGGCAAGTGGAAAAGTGGTTTGAAAAACGTTTTTTCTGAAGTTTAAATGTCAACAACATGTAAAATATAACAATCTGAATGAAACCTGTTTATTTTATATCACAGGACAATGGTGAGTAAGGTGGGCTAAAAATTGTAGCGCTTATGTGTACCTTTTTGGCGGGGTATTGGAATATCACGCACACGCACTCACGCACGAATACAAAGAAGCAAACAGAGTTTCTGTAATATATGGATGCTATCCAAACAAATCAGATATACAAGAATACAATTTAGTCAAACTCAAGTTCAATAGATGGAGCAAAGTGGAACATATAGATTGCAGAATATAGTTCTCAGCATGGTAGTGCACCAGTTTATTAGACAAGTCCAATGTCTAAGAAAAAGTAGTGTGTAACAAAATGCTAGAAACACTCACCAAGTCAAGAAGCATTTGTGGAAAGGGAAAGGGACCTAATATTTCAAGTGTGCTGCCTGAACTGCTGAATGAATCCTACATTTTCAATTTTTATTTCAGATTTCTTACATTCAGTTTTTAAAAAATCTGAGTTTTAATGCATTGGATGAAATACACCTGAAATTCAACAGACTGTGATAAAACGTTTTAACTCTATTAGATTCCTTTGTAATGGAATTTACACCTTAGCTCAAAAAACTTCCCCCGAAAACTCTGACGAAGGGTTCCAACCCGAAACATCACCTCTTTCTTTTCTCCAGATGCTGCATGAACAGCTGGGTTACTCCAACAGTTTGTATCTATCTGCGTATAAACCAACATCTGCCGTATAACATCTTCTTAGACATCCCCCATATAATCTGTTTTTTTATTCTTTCAAATAATTATGAAGCATTCAATATTCTTCACAGTATTATGCGTTTTGATATTTGGTATATATTTCAGTGAAATTATGAGAGTTATTGTGGCCACGTAAGTGGCTCATTTTGGAAAGCACCATGATTCTCATCATACTTATATTGCCTTTATTTCATCTTAGGACTTCCAGCCCTTGTTGTGGCAACATCTGTTGGATTCACCAAATCGAAGGGATACGGCACAGTAAATTAGTAAGTTGGCAATGGCACCTTAAATATTTGTTAATAGGTGTGTGA
Source organism: Raja brachyura (assembly GCA_963514005.1). Next base: position 66,720,191 of record OY740784.1, read on the forward strand.
CTATCTTTCAACAATGTTTAAGGAAGATGCAGTAGCATACCAAGTAAAGCTACTGAGTTACAGTCCCAGTGACCAAGGTTTGACCCTGACCTCCGATGTTACTTGTGTGGAATTTAGCGTTCTTCCAAAGACTATATGAATGTCCGATAGGTACAATAGACCATAGAGTTGTACAGCACAGACGTCACAGCACACTATTCCAATGCCAACCTGTTTGCCCATCTGTGTGTTTCCCAATTGCCTGCATTAGGCCTTTATTCTTTGTTCTTTATTCTATGCTTTGCTTATTTAACTGCCTATCTAAATATCTCTGGCTTCTTTCTACATCCTAAAGATGTGTGAGTTGCCAGATTAATTGACAAGTATAAATTGTTCCCAATGTGTTGGTGAGTGGTAGAACATAGAAGGGTGATGGGAATGTGAGGAGAATACAATTAGATAAGTGCATGATGTGTGCTGGATGGTTGATGTGGTCTTTATGGGCAGAAAGGCTGTTTATCCTTGCTTTGCTTTCTCTTAGTCTCTCTCAGTGAAGACATAGTCATTTATTCTCTTGTTCTTAATTCACCATGATTCTTACCTCTTGCTGCTACCCCTCCCTACCTTTTGCAGTCAGCGAGTCTTTGTCTTTGGGTAGGTATTCAATAGCTGGCACCAGTCTGTGCTGTATTTTGGTTACTCTTCGATATTTATTATGAAGGCTCATCTGTCTTGATGCTGCGTATGTTCACCAGGTTAATTCCCGGGATGGTGGGACTGACATATGATGAAAGACTGTCATGTGATGAGGGACTGGGCTTGTATTCACTGGAATTTAGGATGAGAGGGGGTCTTATAGAAATTCTTAAGTGATTGGACAGGCTAGATGCAGGAAAATGTTCCCGATGTTGTGGGAGTCCAGAAGCAGGGGTCACAGTTTACGAATAAGGGGTAGGCCATTTAGGACTGAGGAGGAAAAAAAAAATTCACCCAGAGAGTTGTGAATCTGTGGAATTCTCTGCCATTGAAGACAGTGGAGGCCTCTTCACTGGATGTTTTCAAGAGTTAGATTTAGCTGTTAGGGCTAAAGGCATCAAGGGATATGGAGAAAAAATGGTAACGGGGTACTAATTTTAGATGATCAGCCATGATCATATTGAATGGCGGTGCTGACTCGAAGAGCCGAATGGCCTACTCCTGCACCTATTCTATGTTTCTATATATTTGGAGGCGGCAGTGGTAGACCTGTTGCCTGAAGGGGCTGTCCCACTGTACGAGCTAATTCAAGAGTTCTCCTGAGTTTCCCCTGATTCGAACTCGGAGAATTATGATAATAGCCGCTCGTAGGTACTCGGGACACTCGTGGACATTTTTCAACGTTGAAAAATCTTCACGAGTCGTCACGAGCTTACTGCGTTACCCAAGTGCCTGCCGTTAGCATTACGAGACGCTAAGAGTTGTCCCAGCGTCAGAGATCCAGGTAAATTCCTGACTATTGGTGCTGTTGGTACGGAGTTTATACCTACTCCCTGTGATTTAAGCAATTTTCAGATTTGGGTAGGATATCTTTGAAATCATTGCCTGTTATTTATTATTTTGTTTACTTTAACAAATAGTGGGGATTTTTATTTCAAAAGTAACTTACTGATGTGTGCAGGTGTACATGCAATGAAGAGAACTAGGTTGAATTATATCTCAGCACATAATTTTCACATATGGCTTAAAGACAGGGTGTTGACTATCCCTATTTTTATTGCATGCTGACAAATCCCTGGATTTGCTGTTTGGTTTTGAAAAATTAAAGAAAGGACTCTGATGTTTCTTGAAGTGATATATGTGGGAGGAAGTAGAGTTTGGCACCAGCTCCCTGTAACTTTTTAGTTAAGACTTCTGATCAAGAAGCAGGTTTAATCAACACTGATGATCTTTAGGGAAACAAATATAGAGATCTGAGATAGAGGTGACTGCAGGTATCATGATATTTATTCATAATTACAGAGTAATTACAGAGTAAGATATAGGAGGGGGACTGCTGATAACAAATATGGAACCATTTGTCCTTGGTGTCAGATCATATGATGTTAGATCATATTGCTTGGGTTTAGAGCTTGTCATCCCCATTCCAACTGGCTGCACACACTGCTGGGAAGCTACCTTTCTCTTCCATGCAGTGGTCCACCTCTCTTTAAATGTTAGTTTCAACTTAAAATGGAGATCATATCTGAAGCATATGCACTTCTTTAAGTAGTTAAATGGACTAACGGGTGGAATGGAGCTAGCTGATTGTTCTGGTATCAGGGTTCTGTTATTAATGGAGGATTAAGCATTTAATGTGTTTATGGATATAAATGTATTAAATATTTATTACGTGATGACTCAATTTCTGGGTGTAATTTTATTATGCTTTCATTTATATAAAAGACTTACGCAAAAGAAACATAAACTTTCCAACAACAAACTTATTTAGCAAGTGAAAATCAATACTGATTGATCTAAAAAAAATTAATGTATAGAGATCTTTTAGCTTCAAACTGCCTGCAGGATTTTACAATAACGTGACTGGCAGTCTTTAAAAGGAAAGTCTCTAAAGATTAACAGTGGAGTGAGGCATAGATTGATGGAGGGTAATAGTGCAGAAGGGAGGCATTCTGTCTGTCACACTGACGTTGAGCTATACATGCTTGTAGCATTATTGAATAATAAGGAGCGTTGGTTAGATATTCTCTCTTTGGAGATAAACAGGATCTGTTACTTTAATGTGTGATATATTTACTATATATTGGTCAAAGCCTAGATGCTCAGATTAGTTTCACGATACAGTATTAAAACAGGCTTTTTGGCCCACCAAATCAATACCGACCATCCATCACCCATTTACATCAATTATATTATCCCATTTCCTCTCTCACTCCCTCCATTGGAGCAATTTACCGAGGGCCAATTAACGTACAAACCTGCATGTCTGTGGGATGTGGGAGGAAGCTGAAGCACCCGGAGGAAACTGATGCAATCACAGGGAGAATGTGCAAACTGCACATAGACAACACCCAAGGTCAGGATCAAACCCGGGTCTCTGGCGCTGTGAGGCAGAAGCTCTATCAGCTGTGCCACTGTGTCTCCCTAATTTTCATCCAAGTTTTGTGGCTTTGTACTGCTCCATTATATAAGTAGTACATGAGCAATGTCTAATTATTACCAAACATCCCCACATTTTATAGAGAAGTTTATTGATGAAGGTGACAGTCCAGAATACTGCCTTGAGGAACCCCTGGTCCTCTGTCCTGGAATTGAGATATTTTGGCTTGCAGTATTCACAGTCATCTGCTAGGTATGACTCCAGCCAGTTATACCAATGTTTTTTACCATTGGGTCTATAAAGTTTCTATAATAAAATATCTAAAACTGCTCACTCAAACTACCTGAATGGGCTTTTGATAAAATAATTATTTTTAACTCGTAAGCCATGAGTGCTCTTTTGTAATTCCACAAATCGCTGTTGGCCTTATTTTTGTATTACTTCACCCCCCTGTATTTGTGTTTTCAGATAAATGTGTATTGGTCCCTCAAGCTTTTTTCTGGGATCTAAGAATTATGGATGAAAATATTAGGTTTCAGCCCCTTGGCAGTAAAGCTTTCATAGGAACAAATTTGAAGCCGATTAACTCTGCCTAAGTCCCAAGCATATTTGGGATATTACTTTCTCATATTATAACGTTCCATTCATGCCCTTGCTCACCCAATGATTTAGTTGAGTTTGTTGGAATAACTCAGCAGGTCGGTCGGGTAGCATCTATGGAAGGAATGGACAGACAGCTATTGTGCTGGGACCCTTCTGCAGCTATTAAAGTTCAATCGGACAGGAGCAGGTAGAGCCAGTGGGTCTGCCAGACTTGGAGCAGGAGATAGAAATGGTACATAGAAATGGCCTAATTCTGCTCCTATGTATTATGGTCTCATTCATAAGCTTTAATGGAAATAAAAGTGGTAATTACGAAACCCGAGTCTTGCTATCACTGTTCTGTAGCCACATGTGGAAAGGTCTGGGAGATGGTGGCCTAGCGTTCATCAGTAGGGTCATGGTTAACGGGTAGGGATGAGGAGGTGCCTGAGTGCTGACATTTGGTCTCAGCACACTAGAGGTCAGTCTGCCAGACTGCAACTGCACCTTGTGGTTCCAGTCCAAAACGTGGTCTTGCCTCTACAGATGCTGGCTTCTGTGAGTCGCAGAGTTACACCAGCTCTGTATGCATGGCTCAAGATTCACACTATCCTTGTGTCTCAAAGATTTAGTTTGCTTAGACTCTGCAAAAACAAATGTCTTGTTGCTGAAAGTTGGAAGCCAGATTTGTTAATTTAGTTTAGTCTTTGGACTATGTTATCGACAGAGTGGTGCAATCTGCCTGCAGAATGGTCATTTAACAGTTATCTCCAAGGACTAAAATTTTTAGGGCAGGGGTCAGTACTACTCTTTTGGAATGCACAGGTTAGGATAAGTTCCAATACATGCTGACAAAATATTGGTGCCGCTCGGAGCTCTTGTTCTGTTAATGACCTGCAAATGAGCTACAGTGCATTTTACATCTGCAGATTCAAAGAAGTACTGATTGAAACAGTTAAAGTTAAAGTCAGATTTTCTTTGGATTTTCTTTGGATTGTTTCACTGGCATTTTTATATCCATCAGCCTTTTGGATGAGAACTGTCAGTACATAGCAGAAACAATTTGCAAAGTTAATGGGCTTTCTGCTGTCTGCTCATTGAGACCACTTGGAAGTGGCAAATTGTATCAGCTTTTCTCTTATCACGACTGTCTCTGGTGTCTGAAGTTGATGTCCCTAGCAATGGATACTTATTTTCTCCCTTCCTCGATCCATGTTTTTTATTTCCTACTCTTCCAAACTGCAAAATGTTCTGTGGCCTTATGTTTGTCTGTTTTTGTTAAATTTTCCTGACTCTTTGATATTTATTATCTGGCCATTATATTGAATTTCTCAACTTAGATCTGAAAACCAGTTGGAAGGCAGTCAAATGGTTATGAGGAGATTTATAAAATAGCGCAAACTCAACCAAAAGTAACTATTAATGCAGAAAATGCTGGTAATACTCAACAGGTCAGACAGCATCTAAGGAGTGAAATATGGAACCAAATGTATTTTTTCTGTGGCTGGCAGATCTATGATTTTCACTGACATGAGGACTGCCTGTCCAATTCCCTCATGCAGATTAGTAAAGAGTGGAAGTCAAATATCAAACTCACAACCTTCCTATTAGGGTTGCCAACATTATATTCGAAGATGAAAGAACTGATTATGGCCACTGCTTGTTGCAGTTATGGTTTGCCTGATTGTATTGCTATTTCCATGAAATAATAGATTTCTGGCCCTCAAGATGCTCTCACCAGCTTTCACTTTCTCCTTTCTCTCCCCAGCCACCCAATCCCTTCTCTGCTGTCTTAACCTCTAGTCATTTCAGTTCTCCTGATCTTGTTTCTCTTCTGATCTATCTATCTCTGAACTTCCCGTCCTACTGCCACCCTCCTGACCTCCCATCCATCCCCAATCTCTCCCGATCTTCAGCCCTTCCAACCTGCAGTACTTTCCAATACCTCCTGGTTGAAGAAGCCCCACCACCCGAGGCAGCCGGACCCTGATTTCTGAGAGAGACTGAGAACAAACCAAGCCATGGTGAAACATAAGGATGAGTATCAGAGCTGGGAGAATAAGAGCAGAGGTTTGCTCTCAAGTAGACACCTTAAGCTGTGGAATTCATTACCACAGACAGCTGTGGATGCCAAGATATAGGGTATTTTAAAGGCAGTCATTGATAGGAAGGTCATCAATGTTTAAAGGAAGAAGGCAGGAGAATGGGGTTGAGATGGAACAAGATATCAGTCATGATTGCATGGTAGAGTAGACTCGATGGGCTGAATGGCCTAATTCTGGTCCTATATCTTATGGATAGACTTTAATGAAAATAACAATGGTAATTAAGAAACCTGAGTCTTGCTATCGCTGTTCTGTTGCCATAATTTGTTGCATAAAAGTAAACTTCAGCACTGTTTGACCAAGGGCTTCTAGGTTTACAGGACTGTTTTTAAAGTGTTTACAGTAGGCAGAAGGTTTCCTGCCCTGCCTCCAGCCTGTCTGTTATTTATACATAAAAATTGGCATTACATAATCGTACAGAAAAGCCAAATCATTGGATACTTGGCAAGTCCAAAGTACTTTGCACAATTACCAAGCAGCTGTCCCACCCCAGGTAGTGTTTGACTCTTGCCTTGGATAATTGTGGCTGTTGACAGCCTAGGGCAAGGTGTCAGCCATCTATTTACCACTGAGAGGGATTTTGGCAGCGAGCCATTCCCCTCATCTGTTGTCTCCAGACTCAGCGACGACAGTGTTAGACTTGCTGGACTGAGAAAAGTCCTCCCTCTTCAGTCGAAGGAGTTGCCCCCATTAAAACGAGTGTCCTGTAGCATTAGTATTGCAGGGTTAAAGGCCTGTCCCACTGTACGAGGTAATTCAAGAGTTCTCCCGAGTTTTCCCTGATTCGAACTCAGAGAATTACGGTAATAACTGCTCGTAAGTACTCGGGGCTCTCGTGGACATTTTTCAACATGTTCAAAAAACGTCACGAGCTTACCGCTTTTCCTCAGTACCTGCCGTTAGCGTTACTAGCCGCTAAGTGACATCCTGAGCTCCGACGTACCCGCAACATACATGCTATGTGCTTACCACTCTGTGTGTACAAAAAAACTTGCCCACCTCATCTCCTTTAAACCTTTCCCCTCGCATCTTAAAACTATGCCCTCTAGTCTTTGACATTTCCATCCCGGGAAAAAGGTTCTGACTGTCTACCTATCTATGCCTCTCATAATTTTATATTTCCTGGAGATCAGTCCCTGATCTCCAGGAAAAGCAGTACAAGTCTGTCCAATGTCACCTTATTGCTGATACCCAGCCATCCAGGCTGCATTCCAGTAGAATCAAACGGCTGCAGCTGCTGGTTAATACCCAAAAGGATACCAAGTGCCGAGTAACTCAGAAGGTCAGGCAACATCTCTGGAAAAAGCATGGATAGGAGATGTTTCATGTCAAGACCCTTTTTCAGAAGGGTCTGAAAAAGTGTCTCGACTAGAAACGTCACCTATTCATATTCTCCAGAAATGTTGCCTGTCCTTCTGAGTTACTCAGCACTTGGTATCCTTTTGTGTATTAACCAGCAACTCCAGTATGCTGCTTGTCCTGTCGGGTTACTTCTGGATTTTATGCTCTTTTAGGCATTCTGGTAAACAACCTGCACTTTTTTCATTGCTTATAATTATTCTTGTCAGGTCCTTGCTGGAATAATTTAGGATTAAAAAGAGCTGGGTTGTCTATGTAGATGTGTTTGCATTTAACTATTTTTCCTTTTTTTCTCTTCTGTGATATTGTGCACATGCAACATTCAGCCATATTTCCGAAATAATTAGTGATAATGTTTATTTCAAACTTCCTGAGAATAGAATAAAATGTCATAAAAATACAAATGTCTTTCATGTTTCTTGTATCAGGAATGTGCTGGCCTACCAGCTTCTTTGCAGGTGGTAGTTTCTTAGATGTGTCAATAGTAGATACGTTGAACTACTCTTGGTCTTCCCTGGAGCCTACTCCATGGAGATTTGCATATATCTTTGTTCTCTAGTGATGTTGTCTGATCCGCTGGGTTACTCCAGCACATTGTGTCTAATATTCATATGCGCTAGTCTCCAGGGAGTAAACATGTCTGGAAAATGCAGCATATGTCAGCTATGTTTTGGGTCTGCTTGGAGATGATTTTCTGGGCTTATACATTCAGTAGTGGTGAGAAAAAATTCCGAGGGTATGAGAAAAGTCTACCAATGTCTATTTTGTCTAGGCATATAAAAGCAGAGAAACTCGAGTTACACTTTTTAGGATATTTATTTCCCACAAGCCTGCTAATTGCACACATATGTAAACATAGCCCTTCTAGAAATCAGCCGGAGTGACATGAGATAAGCCCCATAAAAGCACCGTGACCTCTGCATGCTTGGAGGAGAACAGTTATCTACTATGCGCATTCAGTTATACATTCGTCATCAATTATCAACATCACTACATCTTTGAACGACTCTCTGATGTGAGGCTGTGTTGTAAAGCTCTGATATAAAACTGACATATATAGTATCATCTGAACGAACCTAACCGGCAACTACTGTATCTTCCCGTCACCTTCCAGAATTATTTGGTAAATTTTATCGTTGCTGCATTAAGAAATTAATTTCAAATCTTTTATTTGCCTCCTGCAAAGGAACATTCCCAATGTGTTCTCCATCAACTATTCCCCATTCACTTTGATATGCGTACATTTTTCATTGAATTAACCCATTTAATTGGCCATGAATACTGTACAGACGTAGTTGGAGCTCTTGTAAACTGCATTTTTGCAGCAGAATCACATTTGGTACACATCCATATGCTTTGTTCTGAAATTGATTTAGAAGCATTCATTCAATCTCGCATTGTTAGCAAAAGACAATAGACAATAGGTGCAGGAGTAGGCCATTTGCCTTTCGAGCCAGCTCGCCATTCAATGCTATCATGGCTGATCATCCCCAATCAGTACCCTGTTCCTGCCTTCTCCCCATATCCCATGACTCCGCTATCTTTAAGAGCCCTATCTAGCTCTCTCTTGAAAGTATCCAGAGAACAGGCCTCACAGAATCACAACTCTCTGTTAGAAAAAGTGTTTCCTTGTCTCCGTTCTAAATGGTTTACCCCTTATTCTTAAACTGTGGCCCCTGTTTCTGGACTCCCCCAACATCGGGAACATGTTTCCTCCCTCTAGCATGTCCAAACCCTTAATAAGCTTATATGTTTCAATAAGATCCCCTCTCATCCTTCTAAACTCCAGAGTATACAAGCCCTGCCGCTCCATTCTCTCAGCATACGACAGTCCTACCATCCCGGGAATTAACCTTGTAAACCTACGCTGCACTCCCTCAATAGCAAGAATGTCCTTCCTTAAATTAGGGGACCAAAACTGCACACAATACTCCTGGTGTGGTCTCACGAGGGCCATATACAACTCATTGATCCTGTACTCAACTCCTCTTGTAAAAAGGCCCCCCAGATCCCGTTGTACTTCCCTTTTTCCCAATTTGACACCATTTAGATAGTAACCTGCCCTCCTATTTTTGCTACTAAAATGGATAACCTCACATTAATCCACATTAAACTGCATCTGCCATGCATCTGCCCAATCACCCAACCTGTCCAAGTCACCCTGCATTCTCACAGTTCACACGGCCACCCAGTTTTGTGTCACCCAGCTTAAGAGAGAGTTGGATAGAGCTCTAGGGGCTAGTGGAGTCAAGGGATGTGGGGAGAAAGCAGGCACAAGTTATTGATAGCGGACGATCAGCCATGATCACAATTAATGGCGGTGCTGGCTCGAAGGGCCGAATGGCCTCCTCCTGCACCTATTTTTCTATGTTTCTATCTGCAAATTTACTAACGTTACTTTGAATCCCTTCATCTAAATCATTGATGTATATTGTAAATACCTGCAGTCGCAGCACTGAGCCTTGAGGTCACTGCCTGCGATTCTGAAAGGGACCCGTTAATCCCTACTCTTTGTTTCCTGTCTGCCAACCAATTTTCTATCCATGTCAGCACTCTACCACCAATACCATGTGCCCTAATTTTGCCCACTAACCTCCTATATGGGACCTTATCAAATGCTTTCTGAAAGTCCAGGCATATTACATCCACTGGTTCTTCCTTGTCCATTTTCCTAGTTACATCCTCAGAAAATTCCAGAAGATTAGTCAAGCATGATTTCCCCTTCTTAAATCCATGCTGACTCTGACCGATCCTGTTACTGCTATCCAAATGTGCGGCTATTTCATCTTTTATAATTGACTCCAGCATCTTCCCCACCACCGATGTCAGGCTAACTGGTCTATAATTCCCTGTTTTCTCTCTCCCGCCTTTCTTAAAATGTGGGATAATATTAGCTACCCTCCAATCCACAGGAACATATCCTCAATATATAGAACATTGGAAAATTATCACCAATGCATCTACAATTTCTAGAGCCACTTCCTTAAGTACCCTGGGATGCAGACCATCAGGCCCTGGGGAGTTATCAGCTTTCAGTCCCATCAGTCTACCCAACACCAAGTTTTCATCTTAAAACTATGCCCTGTAGTTCTTGATTCCTCATGTCTGGGAAAATCAAGGTGCAAATTCACTCCATCTAAACCCCTTGTGATATTATACATATCTATAAGATCACCTCTTCGTCTCCTATGACCAAAGAATAAAATCCAATCCTTGCACTGGAGTATTGCTTTATTTATTCAGCTTGCATTTATTGGCCAACGTTTATTGCACCAAGCTGAGGAAGCATTTAATGTCAATTACACTTTTAAGTCAATGACACGTTTTGAGTCTGGAATCACATCTATGCTGGAACAGACTACGGTAAGTATACTGATTTATTTGGAAGGAAATTATTCGACCAGACAGAACTTTTACGCCAATTGTTTAGTTTCTTGGATACCATTACTGAGACTAGTTTAACTTTTAATTAAAGAGATAATCATTTGAAATTAATTTCTTGAGCTCTCAACTTTTGTCTCTGAACCAGTGATCTGGAATTTTGATTTACCTTGTTTGCTCGAACTTTTGTTCATTAATGTAACAACTCAGAACCATATCCCTCATGATAGGCTAAACCTTTGCTTGGAGTGAGGCTTAAAGCCACAGCCCGTGATTGAGAGGCTAGTATTTTTCCAATCAAGTCAGTCCCAGCATGTTTGCCAATTTATCAGCTCCAGCCCAATTCATAAATTACTCACCTACATGTTTGCTTCAGAGTAGCATAAGTATTGTGAGAACCTTTTGAAGAAGTAATCGAGATGAGGGCACGAGACGCAATCGAGCTGGACTTCAGCAAAGTCTTTACTAAGGTTCAGCATTGTAGGTTATTCTGGAAGGTTTGATTACATGGGATTCAGGGAGAGCTAGCTAATTGTATCCATAATTTACTTGACGGTAGGTAATTGAGAGTTGTGGTGAAAGATTGCTTTGAGGCCTGTGACGTGATGTGGCTTAGGGATCAGTGGTGTATTGAGTAAAGTAGTCGGGATGTTACAGTTGTACAAGATGTTGGTGAGGCCTCATCTGGAGTATTGTGTTCAGTTTTGGTCACCCTGCTACAGGAAGATGCTTCTAAGCTGTAAAAGTGCAGAAAAGATTTACAAGGATATTGCCAGGGCTGAAGTGATTGAGTTATAGGGATTGATTGAAAGGATTGGATTTTATTCCTTGGTCATAGGAGACGAAGAGGTGATCTTATAGATATGTATAATATCACAAGGGGTTTAGATGGAGTGAATTTGCACCTTGATTTTCCCAGACATGAGGAATCAAGAACTACAGGGCATAGTTTTAAGATGAATGGGGAAAGATTTAATAGGAACCTGATGGCCCTGTCCCACATAGGCGATTTTTTAGGCGAGTGTAGGAGACTCTGCGCTCGCCACATGGTCACCACATGTTCGCTGATGGTCTCTGGTGAGTCTCCTTCATGGTCGCCAGGAGTTCCCGCATTCTGGGAACATGTTGAAAAGTTTTCTGCTACAAATAATTGGTCGCCATGGAGAAAATCGATAATCCTGTAGTCATAGGTGCTTTGTACCGTGTGAATTTCAGACAGCGCTCCCCCGCTTGCCCTGGCCCCCGCCTTTGCAATGTGTTAGTGTGTGTGTGTGTTCCACTTTGACAGTCGCCGTTCCAGTTCCCGGTTTTTCAGGAGACTGCCGGCAATCCGCTGAAAAATCGCCTAAGTGGGACTGGCCCATGAGAGGCAACTTTTTCATATAGAGGGTGGTAAATATATGGAACAAGCTGCCAAATGAGATGGTTGAGGGAAATGCAGTAACAACAATTAAACGATATCTGGAAAGGAATCTTTTCTTGAGACAAGGGGCAAACACAAACAAATGGGATGCTTAATTGGGTACCTTGGTTGGCATGAAGACGTTAGGCCAAAGGGGATGTTTCCGTGCTGCTTTGCACAAGAACTATGTAACGTATGGTTCAGAAAACAAGAGAGAAAGGGAATCATTTCAACACCGTGATAAGAAATTTTAACTCCACTTGTCATATACATAAATAATGTTAAATTTTGTAATTACAAATGAAAAGTGTCCAATGTGATTCATTTTGTATGGCTTAAATATATTGGTTTCCACACACACAGGTGAGATATAATTTACTACTTTCATCTCCCAGATACTTGTTGGGTAAAGAGACCCTACTGAGATTTTTTATTTCAAGCATAAATATTAACAAATCATCATAGATTTCCATACAGCTAATTTACTAATTATTTATATTTTACCAGAAACTGGTTGTTGTTCTCAATCTCGTGCGATTTATTTATTATTCAAGGGTTTTTTAAAGGCTGGTTGAAATCTCTGAGCTTTATTGCCAAAGAGGGAATAATGCATCATTCTTCTCGCAGCTCACAACTCGTGAAGTTGAGTAATGAGTTTCTTGATCATACTTGGCATTGGTTGCTTTACAGCCTATACCTAATTAATAAACAAACATTATTCATGGAAGGTGCTCTCCATTAATCTTTGTTAAAAATATCATAGTGCTACTGTTTGAAATGGTAAATGTATTCAGTTACCAGTGCGAGGGAGAGCGTAGTTTGACATAACTTTATGTAGTGTAATGCATTTAAACAATGTCATGTTAAATTGATTAGAATTGGTACATTAAACATTGTGGCTGCTTCAGATTATAAAGCAATACATTTAACATTTTTGCCTCCAAATTTCACTTGTTTCATTCCGACCCTTTGATTTATTTCCAGGGATTCTGGCAAACAGCCAGTTTCCTTGCCTACAGGAATGCTCTGAATATATGACTTTAAAAAATGAAGTTTGTTTTTTAGCTTCTGGTCACTTATGTAGCAGTGTTAATCAAGTAGCCAGTGATTACATTTAAAAGGGGTAGTAGGATGGTGCTGGTCTTCGTTTGTGCTGCCGACATTTGCCTATTTTAGGCTTGAAATAAAGTTTTGGTCACATCGTAATTGTGCATCAATCCATAATTTTGTGTTCATTGAATGAGATGACATGTGCTCTCCTACTCACTTCCCTTCTAGTTTAAGGTATTATCACCTTTCGATTCTACAAGTAAAGCATTCCGTGAAGATACAGCTTGGGTAGGTTTGGTCTTAGAGAAGAATTGACTGGGGGAATGAGAGTAGGGTGAAGATAAAAAAGGGGGAGAAAGCGAAGTCAGCGCAGAATGATCAGGTTCATAGAGAGGGAAAGGGAACAAAATAGGACCCTTGCGATTAAATGAGATCTAGAGCTTCGCATGCACAAGAAAGAATGGTGCATTAATTGAAAGGAAGAGCACAAGAAAGCTTATTGATTTACTAGTGGTAAGAGTGCGTGACATAAAAACAATCACTGTGAAGGTGGAACAGGGCAGTTCCAGCATTAAAGAAAGTGATCTGAAGAAGAACATTGCTGACGTGAACAGAAAAGGAACAGCACAGGAAGAACAATGTTGGCATGGAATGGAGTTGAGTAACGTAGTTAATGGGACAGGACAATTCTATGTCAAAGGTTGAATTGAAAGGAAAGCGGAAGATGTAGCCTGACTAATTGAGTATTAGTCATGAATACATTTATTGTCTTGTGCACTGTAAGGTAAAGGTACACTGAAAATCTTGCTCGCAGCAGCATCACAGGGACGTAGACTCAGGCACACAACAACATAAATTGCATGTAGAATTTCTAAGAGAAAGAAGCCTACACAAAAAAATAATATGACCATGCAAAAACATAATCAGAACGAAAATTAAGACCATGATAGTGCAATAGGTGGACTGTAGAGTCCCATTGTCTACGTAAGATTAGGGTTGTGCATGTTGTTTCAAGAATCTGATAGTTGTATGAAAGTAGCTGTTCCTGAGACTGGTGCTGTAGGGTTTCAGGCTCCTTCCTGTACGTCCTGCCCAATGGTAGCAGTGAGAAGAGGGCATGGCCTGATTGGTGGTGATCCTTGATGATGAGCAGCACCACATAGATTATTTTGATGAAAGGGGGGAGGGTACACTCATGATGGACTGGCTGAGTCCACCACTTCTGCAGCGTTTGCATTCCTGGACATTGGAATTGCCATACCATGCCACAATGCAACCAGTCAGGATACTTTCTGCAGTATATCTGTAATAGTTTGTTTCGGTGTTTGAAGATATACCAAAATTAGTTAGTTTAATTAATTAGTTTAGTTTATTGCCACCTGTACCGAGGTACAGTGAAAAACCTTTATGTTGTTTGCTATCCAGTCAGTAAAGAGATGATACGTGATTACAATAGAATTGTAAAGTAGAGGCACATGTGCACCTACTTCATGATTTAATCGATGTGTTTGGCCCAGGATAGGTCACCCCAGATGTTAAAGCACAACGAATCTGAAGATGATAACGCCCCACCAGCAACTCACTGATATAAATTGGTACCTGGTCCCCGGACTTCCTTTTCTGAAGTCAGCGATCAGTTCCTTTGTCTTGTTGACATTGAGGGAGAAGTTGTAGTTGTGGCACCCCTCAACCAGGTGTTCTGTCTCTCACCTGTACGCTGACTTTCAGCCAACCACAGTGGTGTCAACGTCGAATTTGCAGGCAGCATGCAGTAGTATTAAAAGACAAGACAAATGATAACATGAGACGAAAAAGATTGGAGGAGGTTGAGTGACAATTCAAGTAGTTTTTGAGATGTGACAGTAGTTGCTGAAATTCCCATGTTATTCTGTCTCTCCTTTATATTGAGCTTAACCCCCCCCCCCCCCCCCCATCAAATTGTAACTTAGAAATTTGATTATTATTGATATGCATATAGCTGGGTGTTTTGATCTTAAAGTTACTTTTGTCTTTGATTTCTCATGTTTTAGAAACTAAGTTAACCTTTTTTGAAACTGTTGGTGCGTTGATGATGCTTTTGTCCTTTGGCCGTGCATCTTCAGAAGATGCCTAAATTTTGCTCTCTTTAAAGAGTTTCTGACATATGCCGAATTCAAAATTTGATAGGGTTGAAAATAGAATGAGGGTGGGAAATTGGATCAAGATGTAATGATTTCTTTTGAAGTTAATTGGAGACCCTGCTATTGACCACCTTTACATTATGAATCATTATAGTAAAAGGGGATGATAAAATAAATAATGCTCTTTAAAGAAACTGATCTTTAATATCAGCTTAACATTGTCAAAGTGTTTGGATGGTCGCATTCATTTGGGACAGACCATACATTTGGTAGATTAGCCATAAAGCATGTTGTATTTTCCAATTGGTAGCATGTTCTACATCTAACCCTGTGCCTTTGTGTTGTTTTCTTATATTGCAGTTGCTGGCTTTCCTTGGAAGGTGGTCTCCTCTATGCCTTTGTTGGACCTGCAGCCGTTGTTGTTTTGGTATCACATTTTGAGTCTCATTTCATTTACCATTGATAGCTGTCTTGGTCGTAAAATAATGAGAGAAAGTTATATTTTGGAGCTTTGATTGTTGCCTTTAAAAATATATTTTATGTTTGTACATTTTTATTTCAACAGGTGAACATGGTTATTGGCATTCTGGTTTTTAACAAACTTGTATCGAAAGATGGAATAACAGATAAGAAACTGAAGGAACGGGCAGGGTATGATTATAAATACGTCATCTAGCATTTTATAATATTTTGAAAGATGCTCACCATATTTCCTTGATTTAATAATAATCAATATGGTCTATTGTTCCTCCAGTGCTTACTAACCCACAAGCTGCTAAGAGTAACCGTAAAATGTTAAATAATGATTTTACCATATCTAGCAAGCCATTGGTATACTCTAAATTGATAATAATTCCATATCCTTGGCTTGTGTTGAAATTTACCTTTGAATGGGTTATGGTTCTGTTATGCTTGAGAGTGAACTTGAATTTAATGAAACAGCATCCTTTTTGTTGGTCAATAAATAGTTTTAATAATTTGCTTAGCCAATAAGTTACAGAGTTGCCAGTCCGTGAATGCTCTGGAAAGACTATACTACAATGCTGGCTTGAAATGAAAAATCATACCTTCATGCATTTGTACATCAAATTAATAATTGCAACTTTTTACTAAGGGAATGAATGCCAATCTTCACAGTGCATACTTCGATAATTGAAACATTAAAAAAAATAATGCCTAGCAACATTTAAATTAATTGAAAAAATATTGTGCTGCATTAATTCCCAAAGGCTCTATTCATATATTCATAATTTAACCAGTGTTTGGTAAAGTTGCAGCATAAAGTCCTAAACCTTATGTTCCATGCATCCTTTCACCACTATTCTTGGCCTTCTATCACCAAGCCAATTTAAGATCCTTGGATGCCAAATGTCTTAATCTTACAAACCATCTTACCAATCAGTCCCTTGCAAAATGCCTCACTGAAGTCAAAATTGACATCTGCCACCCTCCCTTCACTCAAAATAGCGAAGCAGGTTTTTCCCCTGCAAAAAAGTGATGTTGACTACTTCTAACCAACCCCTTCCTTTCCAAGTGTGTGCAAAGCTCATGAGGCTGTTGTTCCGTGATTTATCCCTGGTGCCCTTCTTAAATAAAATAATATTAGCTATCCTATAATCTTCTCATGTGTGGATCACAAAGATATAAATACTCCATCAGGGCAATCGCTGTCTCCTCATTTCCTGGAGGGACCTGTGATAGACCCAATCCAGCCCTGGAGATGTATCAACTCCTATACGTCCCATGACATCTAACAATTCCTCTTTCTTAATACTGACCTGCTACGTATAAGGATCCTCTGCGTATCCTTTATCTTATACGTCCTTCTCATTGGTGAAAATTGTATGGTATTAATTCTGGACTTGTCTTGTTTTATCTGGTTCCACACAGAGATTCGCATCGTCAGTCCTTAAGGGGACAGACATTTTCCCTGACTACCCTCAAGCTTATGATGCTATAATAAAATGACTTGGGATTCTCCTTAACCTTACTTCTCAATGATATATAATGGCCCATTTATTCCCACATAATTTCCTACTTCTCCTGCACACACTATATTCCGCCATATAGCACACTATATGCATATTCTATATTCCGCTCTATCCTATTTCCATATACCTGGCAAATGTTTTCATTTTTTCATCATCAGACTTCCAATAATCTTTGTTCTTCCACGATTCCTTAATCTTGCCACCTGCGTCTTTCACCCTTACTTGAACATGCTGGCCCTGAACTCTTTCTGTCTTTTAAAGGACTCCCACTTGTCAGCTGTCATTTTACCTACCAGCATCAGCTCCCGATCTACTTTCACCATCTCTCTTAAGGTAAGGTAAGGTAATTCATCCTTCTCCCAAATTGGTTTCTTAACAAGGATCAACCACTGCCCTTTCCATACCATCTTGAAACTTATGGGCACTGTTACCAAAGTGTACCCACATGGACAGTCATTCTCATGTCCAGTTCCATTTCCTGAAATAAAGTTGAGTAATGCCCTGTCTCTCGTAGGATTCACAATATATTGTCTCAAAAAAAGTTCTTGCTGCCCCATCTAAGCCCCTTGCACTAAGGCAATCCCAATCTATAGTAGGAAAGTTTAAATTCCCCACAGTTGTAACACCATTGCTCTTGCACCCTTCTATAATTTGTGAACAGATTTTATCCTCTAATTTCTGCTGGCTATGGGATGTCCTTTGATATAGCCCCAGTAAGCTGATTTCTGTTACAAAATTCCACCCATAGGAACTCATTTCAACTTCAGAAGTTATTTCAATGAGTATTTCTTCTTTGTTTTTATTGGGGAGAAAGACATGAAGACTAGGTGGCGTTACAAGTCGGAATCCTTCTTCAGACAGAAAGATAGAGGTCTGGAACTGAAGGTGAAAAAAAAGCCAGAACGAATTAGGGCCGGCAACAGATGACCTCAGGATGGATGGAGTCCATAATGGACTACTGTTGGCTGGGGAAGGTGTGCTAATGAGTGGGATACAAATATGCGAACAGTGTAATGAGTATTGATCCCGACTACAGGTCCTGTCTGTACGGAGTTTGTAGATTCTCCCTGTGACCATGTGGGTTTTCTCTGTGATCTTCGGTTCTTGGTGACTTGGATAGGTCGGGTGAGTGGGCAGATGCATGGCAGAGGCAGTATAATGTAGATAGATGTGAGGTTATCCACCCTGGTGGCAAGAACAAGAAGGCAGATTATTATCTGAATTATGTGAGATTAGGAACAGGGGAAGTGCAACGAGACCTGAGTGTCTTGTACATCCGTCACTTAAAGCAAGCATGCAGGTAGAGCAGACAGTGAAGAAAGCTAATGGCATGTTGGCCTTTATAAGGAGAGGATTTGAGTATAGGAGAAAAGAGGTCCTTCTGCAGTTGTACAGGGCCCTGGTGAGAGCACAGCTGGAGAATTGTGTACAATTTTAGTCTTCTAATTTGAGGACATTCTTGCAATTGAGGGAGTGCAGCGTAGGTTCACGACGTTCATTCTTGAGATGGCGGGACTGTCATATGATGAAAGAATGGAACGACTGGGCTTGTATTCACTGGAATTTAGAAGGATGAGAGGGTATCTTATAGAAACATATAAAATTGTTAGGGGATTGGACTCGTTAGATGCAGGTACCAACTTCCCAATGTTGGGGGAATCCAGACCCAGGGGCCACAGTTAAAGAATAAGGGGTAGGCCATTTAGAACTGAGGTGAGGAAAAACCTTTTCATCCAGAGAGTTGTGAATTTGTGGAATTCTCTGCCCCAGAAGGCAGTGGAGGCCGATTTACTGGATGCATTCAAAGGAGAGTTAGAGGGCTAGAGAGCAAGCGGAATCAATGGATATGGGGAGAAGGCAGGAACAGGGTACTGATTGTGGATGATCAGCCATGATCATATTGAATGGGGGTACTGGCTCGAAGGGCTGAATGGCCTACTCCTGCACCTATTTTCTAGGTTTCCTCCCACACTCCAAATACGTACAGGTTTGGCAGTTAATTGGCTTTCTATAAAATGTAAAAATTGTCCCTAGTGTGTGAAGGGCAGTGTTAATATTCGGGGATCACTGGTTGGCGTGGTGGGCCGACGTGCCTGTTTCCACGCTGTATCTGTAAACTAACCTAAACATAATACGGACAAATTTTAAATTGCATTTTATCTTTTTTTAAATTGAAAGCCATACAATTCAAATAGTATTATAAATCTTTTACATGCACACATATTTGCTTTAGTATAGAAATTCAATCCTGGTCTTTCACACTGTTTGCATTTCCATTTGGCAAATGGATGAAATTCTAGACAAATTCTTATTCAAAGTCTGCATCTTTTCATTTATAATTGCTGAAAGACTGTGCACATTGGCACAGCTGTAGAGTTGCTGCCTTATAGCGCCAGAGATCTGGGTTTCAATCTGATTATGGGTGCTTTCTGTATGGATTTAGCACGTTCTCTCTGTGACTGCGTGGGTTTTCTCCTGGTGTTCTGGTTTCGATCCCGCACCCTGAAGACGTTCCAGTTTGAAGGTTAATTGGATTCTGTAAATTGGCTCTTGCGTGTAGAATAGAATTACTGTACAGGTGATTGCTGGTCGGCGTGGACTCAGACTCAGAATGGCCTGGGTACACAAAATGCTGAAGAACTCAGCGGGTGCAGCAGCATCTATGGAGTGAAGGAGATAGAATGGCCTGTTTCCATGCTGTATAAACTAAACTAAGCTAGGCTACAACATGCGACTGGCCTTCAATACTTGATTTCCACAGTGATAGCAGAACACTGTTAAGTAACTGTATCAGATAGGCATTCATTCTTTCATGCTGCAGAAGCTGAAATTAGTTGTTACATAATGTGTGAGCACCATTTGTGATGCGAGTTGTGGCCTTGAAACCACTAAACCTTGCATTTTAATTCAAGATCTTCATAGTAAAGGAACAACAATAGTAGCTTAGCAACCCATTTTCTCACAGTTGGTAGGAACAGAATAGAGACCAACTCTGAGTACAGAAACAATTTATCAGTAACATTTTTTGTTACCCTTTAGAATAGGTTAATAAGATGGACAAATGATTTAGCAGCAAAGGTTCTTGGACATTCTAAAGTAGGATAGTAAACAATTAATGAAAATATGTAATATTAAAGAATTGATTTTTGATGAAACTGAGCTCATTGCCCCTCAGCTCTGTATAATTTGTCTTCATTGTTGTCTGTGACTCTTGGCTCTCTTAAAATTATGGGCAGTCTTGGTGGCATGTTAAAGCAGCTAGTACTGTGAAATTAAAATAACCATTTTGAATGTGTACTCACATAGGATATTTCAGTAACTATGGTTTTTTAAACAGGTACACTGCTCTGAAAAATTGTGTTCAGGCAATTGCATCAAGTGCTCTGTGCATTGGGTGGAATCAGGGCTTGGGTTGGAACCTCAACTGGCTGAAAAGTCTTGTTGGTAAAGTAAAGTGAATAACCCAGAGCTCCTTCCTTTTTGGAGACAAGGATTTAGGAAAATAAATTATCAGCGGTAGAGCTGCTGCCTTACAGCGGCAGAGAGATCCAGGTTTGACCCTGACTACGCATGCTGTGTTACGGAGTTTGTATGTTCTCCCTTTGACTGCATGGGTTTGCTCCGAGTCCTCCAGTTTCCTCCCACACTCCAAAGACATGCAGGTTAGTAGATTAATCGGCTTCTGTAAATTGCCCCTCGTGTATAGGATGCAAAACTAGAACATAGAACTGGTAGTACATGGGTTCATTGGGACAAAGGGCCTATTTCCAGGCTGCATTTCTGAACTAAACTGAACCAAACTAAAACTTTAGCAAAACATAGTCTCGTGCTGGAAATCTGAAATAAGTACAGAATATACTGGAGATCCTCAGAAGGTTAGATGGCACCTAAAAAGGAATAAAAAACTCCCCATTGATGCTTCCTGACCTGCTGGATATTGCCAGCATTTTCTGCTTTTAACATTGATCTTCGCCGTATTCTTTAGTTCTTGTTTGTGGTGTCAGTGAAGTATGGGACCATGGCCCTTGATGAAATCCTATTACATTTGCTACTCTTCCATTTCTGACTTAAATAAGTTAAAGGATCAAATGGAAGCAATGTATTGGCATTGTGGTAGACCCCACCTCTCCTCAATTGCATCCTGCCTAAACTATTTGCCGGTGGGCAGACTACAATGAAAGTTCCTGACTGGGAGACGACCTGATCAAGAACACTTCCAAATTGGCACTAGGTTTTACTCATCTTTCAGCGTGTTTTGTTTGTTTCACTCCCTATTTTTAATCCTCACAACCCAGCATATTTCGCATCTTGCTAGACTGGTATTTAAATCTATGCTCTTTTGAGGTAGTGCATTATCACTTGAGAGCACGCTAGTGAATCTCTGCACAAGACTGCCATTCCAGGTTCTCAAGAATAAATAAACAATTTCTTATTCCAGCTTAATCAAACGCTATAGAGAATTCAAAACTTTTTTTTTAAATCATATCTGAAATTGCTATATTTAAGTCAACTACTTATAATGGACACAAAGTTCTGGAATAACTCAGCAGATCAGACAACAATTAAAGTCCCTTACTGGGAGACCATGTGATCACTGAGTTGCTCCAGCACTGTTCATTCTTCTGTGTAAACCAGCATCTGTAGTTCCTTGTTTAACCTGGTTATAATGCAAAATGATTACTTTACTATGGAGAAATAGCATGGAAACAGGCCCTTTGGCCCTCTCAGTCCACGCCAACTAGCAATCATCCCTTACACTCGCACTACCCTACACACACTAGCAAGAATTTACAATTTTTCAGAAGCCAATTAAGCTACAAACCTGTACAGCTTTCGAGTGTGGGACGAAACCCACATAGTCAAGGAGAGAACGTACAAACTCCGTACAGACAGTGCGTGGAGTCTGGACTGAACCCGAGTCTCGGGCGCTGCAATGCAACAACTCTCGTGCTGCACACTTTTTGGCTCGATTAATTAATGAGAAAAAAATAATTAAATATTATTTGTTTCAAATTTTTTATCGTGTTCATGGACGAATACGGATTTTACAAACTTAATTTGTGAACTAGCTGCATTATTGAGACTAATATTTAGCAGAAATCACACAAGGGAATACAGTTTCCTTTTCTCACAAAGCCAATCGTTTTGGGCAGCCCTCGTGGATGGCATCTTGCAGTTCAGAGTTTGGCACTCACCGGAACTAATCTCGCAGTTTCACTGAAGACTGTAGCAGCTGTCAGAGAATTCTATCCTGCCTCTGCCACAAAATTGCATTTTAGCTCTAAACCACTGATTACACAGTTGATCCACAGAGGTTTAGGAAGCTCTTGGTTTAGTTTAGAGATACAGCATGGAAATAGACCCTTCAGCCTACCGAATCTGTGCCATCACCACATCCCCATTACACTATCACACACTACACGCTAGGGAAAAAGTACAATTTTTTCCGAAGCCAATTAATCTACAGACTTTACGTCTTTGGGGTGTGGGAGGAAACCGGAGCATCCATGAAAAACCCAGGCGATCACGGGGAGAATTTGCAAACTTTGCAGCACCAAGTCAGGATCGAACCCGGGTGTCTGGCGCAGCAAGGCAGCAACTATACCGCTGCGCCACCGTGCTGCCAAGTTGGAAAGGTTTTCATAATTTCTCTGTAATTTTATGTTTTAATCTTAAAATGAAATGAATTCTTCCTAATCTCACTGTATTATGGCTGATCGTTTTTTAAACCCATGTTAAACTTGATTCATTGCATCCTCATATTTTCTATATTTTAGCAGTTGTTTAAAAATAAGACAACTTCCATTAATTTAGGAAATCAGTTAGGTGAAAAACATCTTTATAGACACTGTCAACCATTAAAATAAAAAAATGCTTCCTTTTAATTCCTTCCTCACAAATCTCCGGATGACAGTGGTAAAATTAGCCCAAAAGAAAATCGTACATGCATACATTAAGAACTAAATTATAAAATAGTGCTGTGCAGAAGGAAGGTCATTTCATTCATTGAGTCTCGGCCAACTTTTCCGAAGAGCACTTTAGTTATTCTACTCTCCTTCCCTTCCCCTATATCATTCAACTATGAAATTCATTCCCTTTGGACATTAATATTAATTCTGCATCTAATTCCATTTCAGGCATGATATTCTAATTCAAAAACAAATCCAAATTTTGCTTCTGATTCTTTTGATAAGAGGAGTTTAAAATTATGAAGGATTTTACAATAAATGTCCTTCAACAACCCAGCTTTCAACCGAGGTAAATAGTTTCCCTGCATTTATTGGAAATCCTTCATAATTTTAAACTCCTCTATCAAATTCCCTCCTAACTTCCTGTAAAGAGAACAATCCCGACTTCTGTGATCACTCCATAAAACAAATTCATTCCACTCACAAATCTAATTTGTGCATTTCAAAAAAAATGTTATATCCTTTGTTCTATATTTGTCGGACAAACCATTGAGCTCCTTTAAAGCCACAGATTTTTTTTTTCTTTGTTTACAGTGGTAATCTGTCCTACTATTTCCATGAAATTCATGCATAGCTGCCAGGTTTCTCTATTTTGTCACCATCTTCAAAGTAGTAACTTGTTTTCCCCAGTTTAATTATTTCTATCAAATCATACTGCCTTTCTCTTTGTGTTGAAGTTCATTTGCCAGGTTGTTTGTGCCCTCTTGATCTATTGCTGCCTTCCTCAACATTCACTCCACTTCCAAACATTGTGTTACTTGCAACCTTTGAAATAAGTGTAATGAGCCCCCAATCTTTAACTGAGACATTAAACTATGACCTTATCAACTCTCTTGAGTAGATGTAAAAGATCCTATAGCACTGCAGCAATGATTGGAAGTTATTCATTGTTTGTCCAATATTTATTTGTTAATCAGCATTTTTAAAGCCTATAAATTAACCATCAAAACCTTGCTGTTTGTTGAAGCATGGCACATACATTCTTGTTGTATTTTCTATATTTTAACTATAAGTAGACTTCAAAAATACTTATTTTGTTATACACATGCTTTCTAGATTTCCCTTTAACAAATTTACCCTTGTTTTCCTTAATTAGTTGATGCTTACCTAGATGGCTGATCATTTTGATTATGATCTGGATCAAAATGATCCATTTTGCCTGGATCATAGATCTTGACCTAGTGGTAATTTATACTTCTAAGGTAATGTCGAACAGAACCGCAACAACTCTTCCTTTTGAGTTTTGGCCCATATAACAAAGAATGGGAAATACAGTAATGTATTGAGCATCAGTCAGGTCCCCCTGGTCCCCACCTTTCACCCCACCAGCCGGCACATACAACAGATAGTCCTCCGCCAGTTTCGCCACCTCCAACATGACCCCTCCACTCACCACATCTTCCCATTTCCCCCCCCCCTGTCTGCCTTCCGCAAAGACCGCTCCCTCCGCAACTCCCTTGTCAATTCTTCCCTTCCCTCTCGCTCCACCCCTTCCCCGGGCTCTTTCCCTTGCAACCGCAAGAGATGCTACACTTGTCCCTTCACCTCCCCCATCCACTCCTTTCAGGGACCCAAGCAGTCCTTCCAAGTCCGACAGAGGTTCACTTGCACCTCCCCCAACCACATCTACTGCATCCGTTGCTCCAGATGCCAGCTGATCTACATCGGTGGGACCAAGCGGAGGCTGGGCGATCGTTTCGCCAAACACCTCAGCTCGGTCCGCAATAACCAACCCGACCTCCCGGTGGCTCAGCACTTCAACTCCCCCTCCCATTCCGTATCCGACCTCTCGGTCCTGGGCCTCCTCCACGGCCAGAGTGAGCAACACCGCAAGTTGGAGGAACAGCACCTCATATTCCGCTTGGGGAGCCTGCATCCTCTGGGCTTAAACATTGAATTTTCTCACTTCTGTTAGCCCTGGCTGCCTCCTCCCCTTCCCACCTCTCCCTCAGCCCTCGGGGCCCTGGCATTCCTTCTCTCTCTATCTCTCCCCCACCCGAGTTGCACTAGCTTCTCATTTTCACACTACAAACAGCTTACAATGGCCTGTTTCTTTTATCATCGATACTTTTTTGCACATCTTTCATTCATTGTTCTTTATCTCTCCGCATCACCGTCTATATCTCTCGTTTCCCTGATCCCTGACCAGTATGAGGAAGGGTCTCGACCCAAAACGTCGCCTATCTCCTTTGCTCCTTAGATGCTGCTGCACCCGCTGTGTTTCTCCAGCTTTTTGTGGAACCCTCGATTCTCCAGCATCTGCAGTTCCTTCTTTAACACAAACATCATGGTAAACCTAGAAAGATAATGAAAGCTTTTTAATGAAGCATTAACATTTGCTGCAATGATGTATGAACCATTCAGGTGAAACAATGTTGAGTTAAATGTCACTCAGGGCTAAGCACAAAGCCAATGCACGTTGGTGCATATGTTATCTTGTTGAGGGAAAATAACCTAAACCAACAATTCTATAGTTTAAACGTACAATTGGATTTAAAGTGTGGCAAATAAAAAGGATGTTGTCTTACAAAAGTTTTTCAAAGTCAAACTTAAAAGGAATATTCATACAATTACATGTTGAATTGATTTATGAAAAATTATGCTAAATTAAAATTTTGAGGGGAAAAAAAATCATGTTAATTGTAAGACAAATGTATTCAAAATTTAATTCTGGGAATTGTTTAACTTCTGAACTTCATTGCCTGCCAATGAAGCTTCACTTCCTATCAAGGAAATATGGAATATTGCTTGTCATTTTAAATATCTGTGTATTTGTGTGTGTATATTTTTTTTAAGTTACTGACAAAATGAAGAATCTTATGAAGCTTTATTTTCTGGATGCGTATTATTTGTCTCTGATTTTTGTGTTAAAGTTCAATTTTTGTTTCAGTCTTTTAATTTTAATTCCAGTCAGATGACAGTTCCCCTTTACGGTATGGCGCTCAAATGTTCCAAGTGTGGAGTTATATCTTCAGCTGAAGTATCGGCTACAGTCACCAGTAATGCCATGTTAGTTCCTGTAATTTCAATACTTGATTTTAATTCTGTCTACTGAAGGACATACCAGCAGTTAATTGTCAGTTTACTGAGCACATTGCATGCATGGGTTGTTTGTGTCGTAAATTTAAAAAATAAATTAACCTTATGCAGAAAACAAAATTATATTTTATTTAACAGTCGTGTGACCTTGGATTTGCTGACATCACACATGATTGCTTTAAGTGTATCAAAGCGTAACAGTTTTCAGCCTGCCATACATATCATCACTCTAGCTTGCTATCCGTTTCCCTTCCAATGTGGGGACAGGCACTAATCTACGAATTGAGGTTGAATCTGATGAGCTAACTATGATGCAGTGGTGAGATGTTAACTTTGCTCATATGTATATGCACACAATACAAATTTTTAAAAAAAGAGAATAATTCTCAAGACTAACCCAAGCATTGCAGTGCTATCAACTTATTTTAATCCAAACAGCTTCATTGCATTGTGGATTTCCATGTTACAGCATTGCATTATGTTGGATTTCTGTATCAAGGAATCTCCATCCTAAACCCATCTTACTTGCATTCTTAGATCTACATCCTCCAGATTTGGCTAGGGTGTCTATATATCTTTGGTTTTTGATTATGTTTGCTTCCACCATTGAATGATTACATTGGGTAAGCGCAGCTCTCATTTTATGTTGTGCCTGTAACGTAGCAGGATATCAAAGTGTTGTACACGGGTGTAACTTGACGAACATTCATCAGCAACCATATGAATATTAAGGACAATTTTAAAGTGAAAATAGAGGTAGAGAAATATTGTATAGGGAATGTCACCATTTGGCATTTGCAGTGCAGATGCACACAAGTGGTGGAGGGTTATGTACGGGACCAGAATGAGAAACCCAGATTTGTGGGTGTTGTCTGACTAATGGAGGTCACAGTGATGGGGCAAGACTACTAGGACAGGAGAATGATCATCTTAAAGATTTGCTTTTGAATTGGCTGGTTGTTTATATAATTCTAAGAGGACTGGAGTGATAGATTTCAGAGAGTGATAAAAGTTTATAACATTTTCAGAGGGGTAGATCGATAGATAGTCAGAACATTTTTCCCTGGGTGGAACTTAGCTTTATGGTGAGAGGGGGGAGGTTTAAAGGAATTGTGCAGGAACATTTATTTTTAGCACAGAAAGTGGTAGATGCCTGGAACATGCTGAATAGTTCAAACAGGTATAATACAGCAGTTTAGAGACATTTAGGCAGGCGCTGGGAATGGAGGGGTATGGATCGTGTGAAGGCAGTTGTGGTTCATTCAATTTTGCATTATGGTTAGCACAGACATTGTGAGCTGAATGGCCTGTTCCAGCACTGTACTCTACTTTCTGTGAGGAGAGTTGGGATGTGCCCAGAAGAATATAATCAAAATCAGCCTTGTGGAGGATGGTAGATCAGAATTCCACCAGGAAAGATTATCAGGTTTGAAGACAATAAAACCATGGAAAATATGAGTTAGTATGGTTCAAAAGTTCAAAGGTCAGTTTATTGTCACGTGTACCAATTAAGGTACAGTGAAACTCGATTACCATATAGCCATACTAAAAAAAAGCAACAAGACACAACACTACATAAAAGTTAACATAAACATCCACACAGTGGATTCCACACATTCCTCATTGTGATGGAACACACTAAAGTCTACTCCTCTTCCTTTTTTTTTTCTCCCGCGGTCGGGGCAGTCAGTGTGATTGAAGCTCACACAGCCGGCGATAGTAGCCACAGCTTCGAGGTGCTCGAAGTTCCCGCTTCGGGGCAATCGAAGCTCCCACGTCTGGGCGATTGAAGCTCCTGTGTCGAGGTTGTCAAAGCTCCTGCGGCTTGGAGCTCTCAAAGTCAGTCTCTAACTAGGGACTGCGAGCTCCACAATGTTAAAATCTGCAGGCTCCTATAGTTGGAGCTCCAATGTCAATCCTCGACAGGGATCGCCAGCTCCATAACGTTAAGTCTTCAGGCTCCCGCGGTTGGAGCTCCTGAAGTCGCTCTCCAGCAAAGGCAACCAGCACCTCCATGTTAGGCCGCAGTGCGGACGGAGATAAGATAGGCAAAAAAATCGCATTCCTGTCGAGGTAACAGATTTAAAAAAGTTTCCCCCAGCTCCCCCCCCCACCCCCACATATAACAAGCTAAAGAACGCTAAAACATACAGTTAACACATGCTAAAAAACACCAAAGAGCGAAGGGACGAGACAGATTGTTGGTGTGGTGGCCATTGCGGGCGCCAGTTTGGGCATAGTTTAGTGATATTACAGAGATAGAAATAATTGGCTTCTATTAAAAAGTACCATTGTGCAAGCTGGGCTCAGGTTCCTGTAAGATGGGGAGAATACAATCAACCTGGTGCAAACTCAAACAATGACAGAAACAGTCACGATGGAACAAAATTTGGGATACTCCTAAGAGAATGGGTTCAGCCTTGAGACTGTTTAAACAATCTGACAATACAGGTAGAGGCATTGAGAAAAGTGGTGCAGAACCAAAATCATTACTAAAATTATGTAGTGTTGAACCTGTGATTGCTTTGGCTGGTGTTAAGCAGTGGGCTTGTCCAAGGATTGTAATTTCTATATTACAGCACGATCATTAATATTGTAAACATATTGTGAAGATCTTAGAATGGTTGAAGTCAAAAGAATAACTCTCAATTGGGAATATTTGTAAATATGAAAGTGCATTCTATTAAATTTTATATTCTTCTTCCTCTCCGTTTCAGGAGATGCATGTTGAGATAATTGTGACTTAACGATGTTCTAAATTTTACAGTACTGCAGCACCGTTGCCTCAAGTCAATAATTCCTGTACTTTTCTCCATCTATAATCCTATAATTTTCTGCATTCCCAATTCTTCAAAACAAAACAATTGCTTATTCCACCGCAATCTTAATCCCTGAAAAAAAAACAAATTCACCTTTTATGTAAAAGATAAACAATATCTCAGCAGAAAGTTTGCAATGGAAAATATAACAAAAATGTATCTTTGATAATTTTGATAATCTTGACACATTTTGGATGAAAGAATGCTGATCCTTTGAGCAGGAAGAAATAGAGAGTGATGTATGTCACAAAATGTTGATGAACAGCGAATGTTGGTGATAGTATAATAACTGAACAAATCTGGAAATAAAGGAATGTGGGATAATTTCTGCTTTGATATAACCAGTCAGTGGATGTGTGTATTGTCACCATGTTTCCAAGAATAAATGCAGACACTTTTCATGCACATTTTAAATTTTAAATTAAAAATATAAATTTTCAATTTTATATTAAAAATGGCAAGAAACCATTAATTCCTCGTATACGGACTAATCCACCATAATCATTCGTGGCCTCTAGAATTGTGTCACTTTCCCTTTCCCAAGTAGCTTTATGGAGATGATTAAAAAGGACTGTAACATTTCACCATGAACCACCTCCTTAAGGCCAAACCTCAAAGTGCATGGAAATTCTAAATATATACTTGTAACAAAAGGCCTTGAGCATACACCTAGGTTCATGTTCTTTTTAAAGGGCAGCTAATAAGCCTTTACATTGGGCTGGATCTGTGAACAGAGAACGGCAAATTCATATATCTCTCCAGTTCAAGGACATGTCTTATTTCACTTCCCAGACTAGGTTCAGAAAGGGTAAAGGAAGGAGGAGGCTGTATTGATGTGTGGTCTAAGGAGGTGACTTTAAAGATAGATGATGCATGGAGGATTCAAAACCTGTCTATGACTTGTGTTACAATGAATCACGAAAGGCCTGGATAGAGTGGATGTGGAAAGGATGGGAGGGGACAGAGGGCACAGCATCAGAGTAAAAGGATGAACCTTTGAAAGGTTAGCAGAGGAATGGCTTCAGCCAGGCGGTAGTGTATCTGTTAAATTCATTGCTGCAGACAGCAGTGAAGGCCAGTCTTTGCATATTTTCAAAGTGGAGGTTGACAGGTCCTGATTAGTAAGGGTGTCAAAGGTTACTGGGAGGCAGGGGAATGGGCTGGAGAGGGTAAGATTGATTAGCCATGATTGAATGGTGGAGTAGACTTGATAGGCTGAGTGGCATAATTCTGCCCCCATAACATATGAATGAGTCCAAAGCTAAATATTGTGTGGAGAATAATTATGTTTTGAAAGTGCGAAGGACTGGATAACTAATGCAAATCGACATAGAACAATGGCCTGCTATTACAGTCACATGTTTAACATGTGTTGGACTCCCAAACGATCTTTAAGGAGAACGATGGGCATTTTGTCCAATCTGTTCACAAAACTCCCTTGTCCTTGGGTCTTATTCCTGTATGATGCTTTGAAATAATCACCTGGCTTTGACTTCTCTCACAGAGGGGATGGGGGGAGGGGGGGTCTCACAATCAAAAAGTCTTTAAGCTGAAATCTGATCATTTTGTTGAGGTTTTGGCTGTTAAGTGGCATTTGTTGTTGACAGTAGTTTCCTGTTCTCCAGCAATGCCATCTAACAGGTTGATCATAGCCTCAGAATAAAATGAGCTTCCTTTAGAAAGGAGACAAGGGTGAATTTCCTCAGTCAGAGGGTGGTGAACCTGGAATTTATTGCCGCAGATGGCTGTGGAGGTCAATATTGAAATTCTTGATTGATAAGGATGTCAGGGGATATGGGGAGAAAGCAAGAGAATGAGTTGTGAGGGAGATCAGCCATGATTAAATGGCAGATTAGACTTGATGGGCCTAATGGACTAATTCTGCTCCTAGAACTTATGAACAGGACTATGCAAGAGGAAGTGAGGAGTAAAATGCTGCCGGTTGAAACTCAACAACTAATTTTCCATGATTGGACATGATTAATTAGACAAGTGCCATTTCAATGAGCATTGCACCTGCTGGACTGTACTTTTTAATATTTTAAGTGAAAGACAACAATTGTTTTACACTTAAAAATAGCTTAAATTTATCACGGTACACATGACAATACTAAACTTAAACCTAAAACATGATGGTGAATTGGTAGCAAGCTTTACAACACCCTATGCAGTAGAATGAGCAAGAATTTCAATTTGACCACATATCCTCCCTGTGATAAAGATTCTGACTGTCTACTTTTTTTTAGTTTTGTGGCACAGTCAATAGCTTTTATGTTGCATGCTATCCAGTCAACAGAAAGACTATACATGATTAGAATCAAGCTGTTCACAGTTTACAGATACAGGATAAAGGGAATAACGTTCAGTGCAAGATAACGTACGATTGAAAATAGCCCGATGGTCTCCAATGAGATAGATGGTAGGTTAAGAGCACTCGCTAGTTGCTGATAGGATGGTTAAGTAGCTTGATAACAGCTGGGAAGAAACTGTCCCTGAATCTGAAGCTGGGTGTTTTCATACTTCCTTACCTCTTGCCTGATGGGAGAGGGGAGAAGAGGGGTAGATGTGGGGCGGAATTATCCTTGATCATGCTGGTGGCTCTCCCATCATTTTATAAACATTTATCAGGTCTCCCGTCTGATGCTCCAGAGAAAACAATTCAAGTTTGTCTAACCTTTTCACTTTTTACAGGTTCCAATGAAACTTTCCTTTAAAAATGTGCAGGGAGAGACCTAATTATTTGCATTACATAAAATGTAATCATTTCCTGCACTTGGCTCATTTATACCATTTATTAAATTGGGCCTCACGACACCTTACATGAATTGTTCAGCTACCCTGTGTCATTTTCAGAGTTATTTGACAACCATGTTAGTTGCTTGAATGGATTCTGTCAGAGCTGCCCTTCCCTGTGAATGTGAGTATCTGTATACAGGAGCTTATTAGCGTTGCAGCTGTATGACCTCTGAGCACATTTTGAAGCTGAGTAGTTGGAAGGCAGAAAATAAAGAGCTGGAGTCTTAGTAATAAGATGCTTAAATGATTCTTCTTTAAAGATTGCCGACTCCTCCAGCTGCTTAAATCCAATAGAAAGGGCTTCATTTGTTGTCTTCTGGTGTTAATGTTTCTGAGTGTGCAAGTGATCCCATCGTGTCTTTTCACTGCTGATAAAGTTAATCCATCATCAAGAAAGGTAATGATAGTGTTGGTATTTCTTTGAGTTACCTGCAGCAGAACACAGAGGAAGAGGTTTTTGTTTCATACACATGTCAATTTTGGAATTCTTTATTTTTGAGGACTATTTTAAAGATACTTGTTTGTTGACTGTGATCTGCTTAACATCTGTTGAGGGCATTGTGTACTTGGCTGAAAGATTTAGTCTTGAATCCACGTTTTTTTTTTTCACAAGACTTGGTGATGTTCCCATTTGAGTGTAGTGTTACTGGGAAAATAAGCAAAGGGCACAGAAACTGCTCTGCAAGATGGAGAAGAAGGCCACTTGTGGATCTCTAAGGGATTTAGGGATTTCTAAGCTTTACCTGGACCTCTGTAATGAACAGCTCTTGAGTAAAATTGAGCTTATTGAAATGCGCTATGTTACACAGCCATTGGTTAGGACGATACTGCTTTACCTTTGGATTTGAAATTCACTGCAGCCATGCACCTCTATGTGTCGGACTCCTTTCACGATAGTGTGGGAGAAACTTGCAACATGTTTTTTATGTAGAGTTGAAATGATCACCTTGCTCTCCAAGAATGTTGTGCTTCCAGAACAAGGGGTCACATTTTAAGGATAAGGGGGAAGGCTTTTAGGACCGAGATGAGAAAAACATTTTTCACACAGAGAGTGGTGAATCTGTGGAATTCTCTGCCACAGAAGGTAGTTGAGGCCAGTTCATTGGCTATATTTAAGAGGGAGTTAGATGTGGTTCTTGTGGCTAAAGGGATCAGGGGATATGGAGAGAAGGCAGGTACAGGAATACCGAGTTGGATGATCAGCCATGATCACATTGAATGGCGGTGCAGGCTCGAAGGGCCGAATGGCCTACTCCTGCACCTATTTTCTATGTTTCATCTGGTGCAGGGTGCCACTGACTCCATTCATGCTAGTTTGTGTGCATTATCTGAAAACATGGAGGATTAATACGCAAGAAAGGAATATGCAACTGCAGCTTCCATATAGGTGTGGCCTGACACAGTTCACTAGCAGGATACATTTGGTATATCTCTTTGAAATAGTGGTGGCATTTTCAATCTGTTGTGCCGTTTATATCAGTTACTATTGAGCCACCACAGAAAACTGAAGGTCAGATTAGTGCACTGTTAACAAGATGCAGACTCTTATGATTATTGCCTTCCGCAATTGTGATGAAAGTTTGCAAGAGAGAAGTTCTGAGCTTGCACTACAGCAGGCTGGCGTTTGCCGAATCCTGCACAAAGCAGGTGAGATGTGGACAGAAGGAGCTGCAGATACTGGTGCACAGTAAAAAGACACAAAGTTCTGGAGACACAAAGGTCTGGAACCATCTCTGGAGAACATGGAGAGGTGACAATTTGTGTTGGAACCCTTCTTCAGATTTGATATGCAAGGTCTTGGGGTGGACAGATTGCATTGTTGTTTAGTACTTTGGGACATCCATGGATTTTCCCACCACTTTAATGCAGTAAAGGAAGGTTGATTCTGGAGTTCTTGCTGACGATGCCTGCTGGCTTCTAACAAATGGCCAGGTTATAAATCCTGGCTCTAAAATGAGAAGATAAGTGTTATACTGTGTTGAGGGGATGAGGGAAGGATAGAGTCCCATGCCCATTTCCCATTCAGATAGATTAGAAGATTGTCATGGGATGACTTATAAAGTCATGCAGCAAGCCAAACACATGCCTCATCTACACTACTCCCATTTGCCTGCATTTCTTCCATATCCCTCTAAACCTATCTATCCATTCACCTGTCTAAATGTTTCTGATAGCCTTTATGGGTGTGTAAGCTTCCACCTTCAGACAAGGATTTTGATCCAATTGGAGTTAATCGGTGAGTGGGAACTGAGAAGCGAAACTCGAAAGGACCCAGTAAATTAGCGAGTTCTACCCAGTTCGAATACAGTGAATATTTCTTTGAAATGCCAGCAACCACTTCTCTCCCCATGCCTAGCATTGAGGTACAATCAGCTGCATTGAGCGAAGGCTTGTGGTATAAAGATCTCATCTTGGTGTTAAAATGAAATGACTTGTTTTTTGATCCTCAAAAAGTTTATGGGCTTAATAAGTAAAATGCTGGATCAGTGAAGTCTGACAGGCTAATCCAGGCATTTATTTTTTTTGCTTCCCTTTGACAATCCTCACAAATTTGTAATTGAGACTGGAAAAAAGTCACACAGTGTCACAAATGTACAAATTGGTCATTAACTTGTGGGAAGGAAAATCTGTCTCAGGAACTCTGAATTTTCATGTTGCTCACTAATTCTTTGGAAATGGCATGTCACCCTGCCGGATATTCACAACACTTGTCTGTTCCACTAAAGTTAAGTTTAGTAATTAACTACACAATTATGCTTTTATCCATGTAATAGTAATTAATGACCACCAATGAACCTTTCTCATACAGGTAGTCAATTAAATGTACGAGTGATTCGCTTGCATGTTTTATTTTTCAAATTTTAAATAAAGAATGTTTCCCCATTATGACATCTTCTCATTAAGTGTAGTCTTTCTTTCTATCTCTCTTTCTGTGTCTGATTTGGTATGGTTGACTCAGAGTTGTACAACACAGAAATGGCCCCTGAACCCTTCTTGTTCATCGTGACCAAGATGCCCCATCTAAATTAGTCTAATTTGGCCCATATCTTTCTAAATCTTTCCTATCTATGTATCTGTCGAAATGACCTTTAAATGTTGTTATTTTTCCTGCCTTAACTTCTTCCTCGGGTAGCCCATTCCA
Organism: Raja brachyura; assembly: GCA_963514005.1. The sequence continues at coordinate 66,755,001 of OY740784.1, forward strand.
TATACCCACCACCCTCTGTTTGAAAACATTTCCCCTTAGATTCCTATTAAGTCTTTATCCTCTCACCTTAAAACTATGACCTCCAGTTCTCAAATCCCTTACCCTGGATAAAAAGTCTATGTGCCTGCACCCTATCAATGCCCCTCATGATTTTATGCACCTCTATGAGGCCACACCCTCATTCACGTGTGCTGCAAGGAATAAAATTGTCGTCTGCCCAACCTCGTGCTATTGCTCAAACCCTCCACTCATTGTATTTAACTCCACTTCAATGGCCTGTTTCTCAATCATTTGATTTCTTTGATCTTCTAAACCTCAGAAGCTCTGACATTTTAAGTTTGCATTTCCAATAAATTTGTGAGTTAATAATTATTAAACCAGGAGGTGCAAGAACAAACTTAAATGACAGTACAAATGCGTCACGAGTGAAATCAGGGACATTCTGTTATGTGAGATTATTAATCAACTCAGGATATTGAATAGATAAATTCTCAACCATCATAGTGGATAATTTGTTGTTTACATGCAAGGACAAAGTACGTTTAATTGATACTGTGAATATACTTGGGGAGATTATTGGCTTTCCCAAATTTTGACCTGGTAATTTTTAAGAAATAGATTTCTGGTTATTTGCGTTACTATCCGGTCAGAGGAAAAAATATGTGATTGGTTAGTATTTGCCCAAGATAGACACAAAATGATGGAGTGACTTAACAGGTCAGACAGCATTTCTGGAGGAAAGCAATAGGTGATGTTTCGAGTTGAGACCCTTCTTCAGTATTTGCATCCAATTCAGAAGAAAAATCTGTATTTGCAGGGTTTCTTCAAACAATTCCTCAAAGTACTGCAGGTGTAGAAATATTCCTCAATATGTATTCACTCTAAAAGGGAGATGTGAGAAAGGACAATCGCACAAACTGTCACAAACATTATGTCATGAACTGTAGAAACAAGGAACTGGTTTAAACAAAAGGTCACAAATTGCTGGAAGCAACTCAGGCAGCATCGCTGGAGAACATGGATAGGTGATGTTTCAGGTCGGGACCTTTCTTCAGACTGATTGTGTGGGGGGGTTGGGGGGGAAGAAATCTGGAAGTGAGGAGAGGTAGGACAATGCCTGGCAAGTAATAACTGAACAGGTGAGGGAGGGGGTTGTTGAGATGGTTGGAACAATGGTCGAAGATTAATGCAGAAGGTGTGCAATTCTCACCACCTGGGGCCTGATGCAGAAACAGACAAATTGAAGAGTCAAATTGTAAAGCCACAGAAAGGAACACCAGAGGAAGGGGAGGAGAGAAATAAGCGCCGGTGGTCCAAGTGCAAGATTTTGACAAAATGGTCTCTGAGTCTATGCTTGGTCTCGCCGATATACAGAAGACCACATCGGGAACACTGGATGCAGTAGATGAGGTGATGGTTTGGTTAGTTATATTGACAGAGTATTAAATACTAATCACCTTCAAGTGGTGCCTTTTTACACATCTACCTGAGGGAGGTAATAGGATCCTAAATTAACACAATATTCAAGTGAAAAGACATCCAATTTTTTTGTTGTAAACCAACCTTATCTGGTGAGGTTCTAGAGTCCTAAAGTGCTACAGTGTGGAAACAGGCCCTTTGGCCCAACTCACCCACACCGGCCAACAATGTTCCAGCTACACTAGTCCCACTTGCCTGCGCTTGGTCCATATCCCTCCAAACCTGTCCTATCCATGTACCTGTCTAACTGTTGAGAATGAAGTTTAGAATTTGCAACCTTTTAACTCAACATTTTACTAGACTCCCTAGAGTTAAAACAGAAAGCTTATAAACGCATGTATAACCGCGGATCAATTGATGGATCCTACATTCTGTGATTAAAGATTGTGGATTGAAGTCTCATTGTGGAGAAGTATTTAGGTTGTTAGTTTAGTATAGTATTTACAGGAGTGTTGCACTGCCAGATACACTGTCCTTCATATGTGTTATTTAACTGAAAACATATTTATCCATTTGGCTGGAATTAAAAGATGCAACTCTTTAAAGAAATGTATGGGCATTCAATTTGGTTCTGAGGTTCTGTAATGCGCTTAACAAAAGCATGTACCTACTTGTTAGTACATTCTCCTTGTGAAAGTTTGCTACGCACATTTTGGCTGTATGTTTTCAATATCACATTGAAGTAATGTGTCAATGCTTTCAAAGTGGTTATCTGAAAATTATGGAATACGCCAAGTAAATGCAATGGAATTTTTGATGAATTGCTTCATCAGAGATTTCTTGTGATTCTCAGGACCCGCAAACACAAGTATACAAAACAACTTTTACATTGTATCCCAAAATGAGTGATTACACAAACATGCTGCAACCCTGGTGCTTCCCTTGCTGTCTGGTTGTGGAAAGTGCAAGGATTGAATGTTGATTAAAGTTAAACTTTAAGATGACATTAAAAGTTAATTGGGTTAATAAGTTTGCTGACACCACAGAAATTGGTGGAGTTGCAGACAGCGAGGAAGGCTGTTGAAGTATATAGCAGGATATAGATCAACTAGAGAAATGGATGGAGAAAGGACAGATGAAGTATAATCTGAGCAAGTGTGAACTGTTGCACTTTGGGAGGTCAAATGTAAGAGGAAAGTATATAGTTAATGGCAAAATCCCTAACTGTGTAATGTTTAGAGGGATATTTGGGTCCCACATAGAAGATTAGTGGGCAAAATTAGAGCACATGGTATTGGGGGTAGAGTGCTGACATGGATAGAAAATTGATTGGCAGACAGGAAACAGTGGGATACCGCGAGGTTACTAGTGGGGTGCTGGGTCCACAGTTATTTACAATATACATCAATGATTTAGATGAAGGGATTCAAAGTAACATTAGCAAATTTGCAGATGACACAAAGCTGGGTGGCAGTGTGAACTGTGAGGAGGATGCTATGAGAATGCAGGGGGACTTGAACAGGTCGGGTGAGTGGGCAGATGCATGGCTGATGTAGTTTATTGTGGATAAATGTGAGGTTATCCACTTTGCTCGCAAAAACAGGAAGGTAGATTATTATCTAAATGGTGTCAAGTTGGGAAAAGGGGAAGTACAACAGGATCTGGGGGTCCTTGTTCACCAGTCAATTAAAGTAATGGGCCTGTCCCACTTAGGCGACTGCGGGAGACTATGCAGTCACCACATGGTTGCCACATGTTCGCGGGTTGTTGCCAGGGAGTCGCCTTCATGGTCGTGAGGAGTTCCAGCATTCTGGGAACTAGTCGTGGCCTCATTATGGTCACTGTTACTCATTGGGAAAAAAATGGTGAGCAGTAGTTTTCAGACCCAAGGATAACCGACGGGTAATGTTAAATGTCAGCCGAGCTTCACAGCCGTGTATCTCTGAAATTTTCCAGTCTGCTGAAAAATCGCCTAAGTGGGACAGGCCCTTAAACATGCAAGCACGGCAGGCAGTGAAGAAAGCGAATGGCATGTTGGCCTTCATAACAAGAGGAGTTGAGTATAGGAGCAAAGAGGTCCTCCTGCAGTTGTACAGGGCCCTAGTGAAACCACACCTGGAGTATTGTGTGCAGCCTTTGTCTCCAAATTTGAGGAAGGACATTCTTGCTATTGACGGAGTGCAGCATAGTATCACAAGGTTAATTCCCGGAATGGCGGGACTGTCATATGCTCAGAGAATGGAGCAGCTGGGCTTGCATACTCTCAAATCTCGAAGGATGAGAGGGTATCTTATTGAAACATATAAGATTATTAAGGGTTTAGACATTCTGGAGGCAGGAAACAAGTTCCTGATGTTGGGGGAGTCCAGAATCAGGAGCCACAGTTTAAGAATAAGGGGTAAGCCATTTAGAAAGGAGATGAGGAAACACTTTTTAACACAGAGAGTTGTGAGTCTGTGGAATTCTCTTCCTCAGAGGACGGTGGAGGCCGGTTCTCTGGATACTATCAAGAGAGAGCTGTATAGGGCTCTTAAAAACAGCGGAGTCAGGGGATATGGGGAGAAGGTAGAAAAAGGGTACTGATTGTGGATGATCAGCCAAGATCACAATGAATGGCGGTCCTTGCTCGAAGGGCCGAATGGCCTACTCCAATGATTCCGGTGCGCTTCACAATGCTTCCGGTGCGCCGTGTAGATGGCTGCACTGACGAGAGCTCCGAGTCTTCTCAGCAAACTTGTGTGTATTTACTTTTTATTACTTGTTCTTGTGGCGGTGACGGAGGAAAGCAAAGAAGCGAGCCGGCGTTCTGTGCAGAAGCCGGCGAAGAAACGCCAAACCCCCTCTGCCCAGCATCCCGCTAGCGAATGTGCAATCCCTGGACAATAAACTGGACGAGTTGAGCGCACGGATCGAACTTCATCAGGACATTGAGAACTGCTGTGTTCTGGCGTTCACAGAGACGTGGCTGGAGACCAGCGTACTCAACTGTGCCGTAACTCTGGAGAGTTTTTCAGTCTACCGACAAGACAGAACAAAGGAATCGGGCAAGTTGAAAGGAGGGGGAGTATGCTTTGTGGTTAACTCTTTGTGGGCCACAGATGTCTGCGTTTTCACTACACACTGCTCCCCGGTTCTGGAGCTGCTGACCATTTAAACTAGACCTTTCTACCTCCTGAGAGAGTTCAGCTCAGTCCTCCTTACAGCTGTTTACATTCCACCAAAGACTGATAAATCCCTAGCCCTGGACGAACTGTGTAGGACTGTAAATGAGCTGGAGAACTCGCACCCTGAGTCTGCGGTCATTGTTCTTGGAGACTTCAACAGAGCCAACATGAAGAAGGTTCTCGCAAAATATTACCAACATATCACTTTTCCCACTATGGGAGAGCAGACCCTGGGCAATTGTTACACCCCATTCAGAGAATGCTACAAGCCCCCCCCCCCCCCTCTCCCCCCCCTGTTTTTGGGATGGTTCCATTCTTCTGCTGCCTGCATATAGGCAGAATCCAAAACAAGAATATCCGGTTTCCAGGGACATTTACAAATGGAACAATGAGGCTGATGAGGTCTTGACGGACTGTTTTGACAAAACTGAGTGGCAGATGTTTGAGGATGCAGCAGAAGGCAGCATCAACGAATACACAGTCTCTGTCTTAGGCTACATAAGTAAGTGCATCAATGATGGTGTTCTAAAAGCCACCATCTGCACTTGCCCAAATCAGAAACCCTAGGTCAGAGAGGAAATTCGTGCCAAACTCAAAGCACGGACCACTGCCTTCAACTCAGGGGACCCCAACGCCTACAAAGCAGCTAGATATGACCTCCGGAAGTCCATCAGGAAAGCTAAGAGAGTCAACAGGGACAAAGTGGAATCTAATTACTACAGCTCTCTGACCCCAGACGCATGTGGAGTGGATTACGTTGCATCACGGATTACAATGGGAAAAACAGGAGCACTGTCCAGCCTACCGCTTTGTTCCCGGACGAGCTTAACACCTTCTATGCCCGGTTCGATGCAGACAACACAGCACCCACCATGAGTCCACTGGTGTGCAGGGGGATTAGCTCACTGACCCTACAAACGGCAGACATGAGGCGGTCCTTCAAAAAGGTCAATGACCGCAAAGCTCCAGGGCAGGATGGTATTCCAGGGCCGGCTCTCAGGGCGTGCACTGATCAACTGGCAGAGGTGTTCACCAACATCTTCGACCTCTCCCTGACACAGTCTGTGGTTCCCACCCCCTTCAAAGCATCCATCATTGTTCCTGTTCCAAATAAACCATTAATCTCCTGTTTAAATGACTACCATCCTGTCGCACTGACAGCCGTCATCATGAAGTGCTTCGAGAGGCTAGTCAAAACTCACATCTGCTCCTCGCTCCCTGACACCTTGGACCCTCTTCAGTTTGCATATAGACCAAACAGGGCCACGGACAATGCCATCGCCATGGCAACTCACTCAGTGCTCACCCACCTGGACAAAGGGAATACATATGTAAGAATGCTCGTCATTGACTACAGCTCGGCATTCAACACTATCATTCCCTCAAAACTCGTTCCCAAGCTCCTTGAGCTTGGACTGGAGACCTCCATCTATGGTTCAATATTCAACTTCCTGATGGACAGGCCCCAGGTGGTGAGAATTGGCAGCCACACCTCAACACAGGCACACTACAGGGCTGTGTGCTCAGTCCTCTCCTGTACTCCCTGTTCACGCACGACTGTACTGCTAAGCACAGCTGCAAGATCATCTTAACGTTTGTTGACGACACAACCATCCTGGGCCTCATAACAGACAATAATGAGATGGCCTATAGAGAGAAGGTAAAGGTACTAAACAGCTTGTTCCAGGAAAATAACATCTCTCTCAATGTCAGCAAAAATAAAGAGATGTTCGTGGAGTGCAGGAGACAGCAGGGGAGTGGACATCCACATCGGTGATGCTGAGGTTGAAAGGGTCAGCAGCTTCAAGTTCCTCAGTGTGCACATCACCGAGGACATCTCTTGGACACTGCACACAGACACAATAACAAAGAAAGCCCGCCAGTGGCTCTTTTTCCTGAGGAGACTGAGGAAGTTTGGCATGAATGACAGCATCCTCACAAACTTCTACAGTTGCACCATCGAGAGTCTGCTGACGGGCTGCATCACAGTCTGGTATGGGAACTGTTCTGCCCACAGCCGCAAATCACTACAGAGAGTGGTGAAGGTGGCACAGCACATCACTGGCAACTGTCTCCTGGCCATTCAGGGTATTTTCCACAGGTGATGCCTGCGGAAGGCACACAGCATCATCAAGGACCACAGCCACCCAGCATGCAACTGTTCTCCTTGTTACCATCAGGCAGCCAATACAGGAGCATGGCTGCACGTACCACTAGACTTAAGAACTGTTTTTATCATCATGCCATCGGGCTTCTGAACTCATAAACACATCATATATGTTGATTATTTATTTTATTATTGTCTTTTACCTACCAATGTCATTTAAATCTTTTTTTTTAACCTTAATTTTATCCTTGTAATATCATTGCTGAGGTGACCCGTTGTCTTGCCAAACACATTTCATTGTACCGTTGACCCTGTGTTAACCTACATATAACAAATAAAACTGAACTGAACTCCTGCACCAATTGTATATTGTCTATACGTGCCTTTATAGATTGATGCATTGAGTATAAGAGTTAAGAAATCATGTTGCAGCTATAAAGGACTTCAAGTTATAAGATCATAGAATCATAGAAAATAGGTGCAGGAGTAGGCCATTTGGCCCTTCGAGCCTGCACCGCCATTCAATATGATCATGGCTGATCATCCAACTCAGTATCCTGTACCTGCCTTCTCTCCATACCCCCTGATCCCTTTAGCCACAAGTGCCACATCTAACTCCCTCTTAAATATAGCCAATGAACTGACCTCAACTACCTTCTGTGGCTGTCATAAGTGATAGGAGTAGAATTGGGCCATTTGGCCCATCAAGTCTACGCCACCATTCAATCATGGCTCATCTACAGACTTTGTAGTATGTATGCATCTCTGATCACTGCATTACAGAAAAAAACATGAAGGCTTTGGTGAGAGAGTAGAAGAAGTTTACCAATGTGGTAGTGAGTTAGAATAAGAAGTTGGACAAACTTAAATTGTTTTTTTCTGGAGTGCAGAGACAGTGGGGAGACCCGATAGAAGTATATACATTTATGAAAGGTATAGATATGGGAGACATTCAAAACCTTTTCCCCAAGTTGGAAATGTTGGTGCAGGATTTAGGTGCAAGGCCAAAATTTAAAGGAGATGTGTGGGACAAGTTTTATTTTTACACAAAGAGTGGTGGGTGCACTATGGCGAATGCATTATGAATCACATGGAGCTGCCAGAGGTGGTGACGAAGGCAGATATGATAGTGGCATTTATGAACTTTTTTAGAGAGGCACATGAATATGAGTTTAAAAAGATGAGGGGGGACCTCATTGAATGTTTCCGAACAGTGAAATGCCTGGATAGAGCGGATGTGGAGAGGATGTTCCCACTGGTGTGAGAATCTAGGACCAGAGGCCATAGCCTCAGAATAAAAGGACGTACCTTTGGAAAGGATATGAGGAGGAATTTATTTAGTCAGAGGGTAGTGAATCTGTGGAATTTATTGCAACGGAAGGCTGTGGAGGCCGTCAATAGATTTTTTAAGGCGGAGGTTGGCAGATTCTTGATTAGTATGGGTGCCAAGAGTTATTGGGAGAATGCAGAAGAATGGGATTGAGAGTGAAGATGGATCAGCCATAATTGAATGGCAGAGTAGACTTGATGGGCAAAATGGCCTAACACTGCTCCTATAATTATGAAATTATGAAGGGCTTGTCGCTATACTGTTCTATGTTCTAAAAATATTGAAACAAAAATTTAGTGTTACCTATAGTTAGATGGCAGCTTAATTAATGACAAATTAGTTTTATGATCATACAATCTTTCTGCTTGAATTCAAAACGTTGAGCACTACAAATCTGCTACTTTGTTACCAATCACCTAAATTCTAATTATTTGTATGTTTGCATATGCCAATTGGGATATGTGGCTCCTTAATACAACATTCACAGTTTTATTAAGTTGCACATGAAACTTGTTAGTCGTTCTTTTATTATGAACTTGCAGTTAATAGAGCAGAATTCAAGATGTTTTCCAGTCGAACAGAAACAATATATTTTTACGGTTAATAAGGTACAGTAGGTGTAAGGACCATTTTTCAGCAGGTAAATTAAGCTTGGAGCTGAGCATGTCGCATGTGGAAGGGGTAGATTTGATGGACCACATCTTCTCCCATGTCCTTTCATTATATGCATTACATCTCATTGCTGGTAATGACATTATTATTTTCTTCTCAAAATTGCGTGCAAAATGAGAATGGAGCTCTATGAAGCTGTAGATGGTATTTGACCAATTAGCTTAACCAAACCATTAATATGTATTTTAAATGTGTAATATTGCAAATGAGAAATGGCCATTCTCATTAATATTTGTGTACAAACCTTGTGCAAGGAAAGCTATTTATTGTTAATGTCAGTGGGATAAATGTAAACCTTCAAAGTCAAGAGTGGCCTTTTCACTATTTTACATACTTGCATGATCCTTGTTAATAGCTCACTAAATTGGGGATTTTACTTTGATTGTAAATAAGGATTGTTTAGCAGTTCTTTGTTGTATTTGGATTTCATGTAAAACCGAGTCCTCAGTGAATAATGTTGATCTGATATTCAGAGGACAGTTCACATTTTCTCCCTCACATTTTCTCTCTCTCTCTTACCAGGGCATCTCTTTGGAGCTCTTGTGTTGTTCTGCCACTTTTAGCTCTGACTTGGATGTCTGCCGTCTTGGCCATCACAGATCGAAGATCAGCCCTCTTTCAAATCCTCTTTGCTGTCTTTGACTCTTTGGAAGGCTTTGTCATTGTAATGGTCCACTGCATTTTGAGAAGAGAGGTATGTCACATGGAAATACATGTGAAATTAAGGGGTAGGGATTAAAATGATTTGTTGGGTTAGAGGATTGAAGTTTACAGGAGGGAAACTGAAGAAATCTGTATTCATATTTTTAAAAAAAACTGCTGGGAAAGGGAATAAAAATGTTGCAAAATGATTAATGGCAAAACGGTGTTCAGTTTGAATGTATTTCCTCTGAAATCTGGGTGTGATATCTGTTTTATGTGCTTCAGAAATGTAGAAACAGATCAAAGATTCCTGCCAGTAATTATAATGGTAATCATGACTTTTGATGTTATGCTTATAATACTAAGGAGGTTTACAACATTTAAACTCAATAGTTGAGGGAAATGGGTTACTTGAATTAAAATAAAAATCTATTCAACACAGAAAAGGTTATTTCATTCCATTATGTGTGGAGTATTGATAACAGTGTTCCTGTGGGAACGCTCAAAAAACTTAAGTGCTGCTTGCTCGATTCTGCTGCATGACTTTCATAGCCTGAACTATTCTGAGGCAGTTTCTAGAAATTAATTCTCATTGACTAGACCTTAAATGTGCTATATAGTAGCAACAATGAATAGTATTCTGCCTCCAACATTTATAGCAATGAGTATGCACATGTGACAGTAAAAGAGCCATTGTGTATGCACATGTGTCACATATGTTGTTCCATCACGATTATGAAGCTTGTTTAGTGCTTGCATCTGAGAAAGAATTTCTTGTTTTTTTTTAATAAATTGGTCCCACTTCCCGACTAAATGCTGCCACCAAAGACAAATTAAGCAACATTCCTTGGGGCTAGAAAGGAGGGAGTTAATTGAAATATCCACCAAAGTTATGTTAAAGTCAAAATATGAAATGGGTCAAATTATGAGATGTGAATTGTTTTCTAAGCATAAGATTATTTTATATATTTTAGTTGTATTAATTTGATATGAAAATAATTTAATTATACTTCTCAAAGACAGTTTATAATATATTGTATGTCTGTGAGTGAGTGTGTGTGTATGTTATTTAAATATGAATGTGTATCTAAATTGAAATAATACATTTTTAAATAATACATTTTTTTGGAGTGTCGGCAGTCGGTTGACTAATACCACCTCTGAATTCTCCAGAACAATACTATATCATAATTTTGGCCAACATTAGAAGAATATCAATATAAAATACAATAGGTAATTTAAGGACAACTTGGTTTTGTTTTGTAGATGAGAGCCTGGAACTGCCTTCCACATGGAGTGGCTGGGCTGAATAGCATTGTCACTTTTTAAGGGGAAACTAAATACGTTTGTTAGAGGGTAAAGTAAGGAGGGGCTATACTGATAATGCAGAATGAAATAAGTAGGAGAGTTTGTGCGGAGTATAAATGCAGGCCATTCTCCATGCCACATATACTATGTGCAACATATTGCTACAATGCATCAATAAATGTGATGTGTTAGCTGTAGATTTTGTGAAAGTGCTATTGTAACTGGGAAGGTAAGCTGGTGTCATGTTCATTTGTGAAAGACTGTTTTGTCATGAGACTTTTTAAGTAGTTGCTCTTTCTCGCATATTGCAGTGTCTCTTGGTATAAACCCAAGGTAGATTTCACACTGAATATAATTGCTTGGAGTATGTCAAATATAATTGCTAGGAGTAAGTAATTCTGGGACCAATGAGTGAGCGATATATTGATATTCCTTGTTAGATGATAATCTCGGTTTTGTATCAATGTTCAGAAAGTTAAGATGTTGATTTCCCAGTGCATCAAGTCATTGCAGGGGTGTGTAAATTTGCATAAATTATGTTCCTCATTTTTGGAAACAAGGAATTGAGGATGCTGGTTCATGAAGAAAAGTCACAAAATGCAAGAGCAACTCAGCGGGTCAGGCAGCATCCCTGGTGGATATGGATAGGATCAGAACTCTACTTCAGACAGGGATGCTGCCTGCACACTGAATTACTCCAAAATGTTGAGTCTTTACTTCTGTTCCTCCTTTGTTTGAAATTAAAAAGCACAAAACTATAACCTAGTTATTTTGATGTTTAACTACATATTGAATGTGTCATTTGAATTACAATCTAAGTATTGGTAATTCAACTACTAGTACCAAACATTCTGATCAAAATGGCAATATGGCAGAATGTTGCAAATATAAGTAAGGGACTTCATAAAGATTTGAATTAGAAATATTTTCTGGATAATAAGAGTCCTCTATGGATTTTGATGCATGATTCTTTCCATCATATTGCATTATAGAAATGATGTTCTGTACCTTTTCTATTCTGAATATTACATAATAATAAGAAGAATAGTATGGCTATCTTCTATGAATAAATGAATTACTTGAAATCTAATAGCAAGCTTTGTTTTATTTTGAATGCAATCTTTGATATTCAGGGAGTTATCTTTGATATTCAGGGAGTTATTCAATTATCTTGAAGGAAAAACAAATCATGTGTTTGCATATTTTTTGGAGTTCAGATCAGGATGTCTGAACCCAATAGATTCAGCTCCCATTACAAATTCTGTATCCTTCTTAGGCTGAGCCAGTCTGTTGTCCTCCTAAGTATACTACTCAACCTCAGCCACCAGTAACCATATCTGTAATTTCAATGGTGCAATGGTGCTTTTATTGTCACTTGTGCAAATGTACAATGAAATTCTTATTCTTACATACAGTCCAGTACAGAATTCCCATACCCAAGCACATCCTCGATTGGCTAGTGTACGGAATGTTTTGGCACCATTTTCAAAGTCCTGTTCTCACTCTACTTCTTATGAGCGGTGCCCAATCCAGGCAAGTCCCAGGCTGCTGCGGCCTACAGCCATCACCTTCCTTGGACGTGAAGTCTCACCTCCTTGCCTCCTTTGTGCCGCAGGGGTGCCTCCCGCAGCTAACCTTATGGGTGTGGTAGTCCAGACCCTGGTTCCCTCTCCTACCTCACTCCTTGCCCATCGTCATCACCAGCTCCATCTTCCTGGACTCTGGTCTTTGGAAGACGTGCAGGGCTGACTTGACGACTTCTCTCTATAGGCTGTGTTATGCCGGGTCTTCCTTTCGGCGGCAAGATTTTGTCCGCATTGTACTCTGATTTCTTGTCCTTTTTGGTCATATACACAATCCTTTGCGCTTCACTGATTTTAAGGAATCCTTGTTCTTCCAGTGATGCTCCAACCTATTTGCCTTCGATCAAATATTGACTAATTTGCCGCCTCAGATAGACAGAGGAGTTAGTGAGCAATAGACTGACCACGGAGAGATTGAACCTAATAATGTAGAAATATTTAAGGGGCAGTTGGATCGAGATTTAAAAGTCAAGTTCTTTGAGAGACATTCATACTTTTATATTTGGCAAGACAGTTATTTTCACATTGGTTGTGTGTTCCCTCAATATCTTGGGCAACTTTCTGTACTCAACGGACATTATCAACATCTCATTTCATTAACTGGACCTATGTTTAGAACCTAGGGCTGAGTTCTATGTTTAGATATTCTAGAAGTAGTGAGAATTTTAAGATTCAGCTACCTAAGGAAAAAAATGAGGTGAATCATTGTATATTTGGAGGGTGCCTATCAATTCAAATATTTGGAGGGAGCCTGAGTCATCAAATACATTTCAGCAGAAAGATAGATTCTTGGAAAATAGGGTAATGAAGGGTTGTGAGAAACAGCACCAGTGGAGTTGTTTTTGAAATTGCAGCATTATTGAATGGCACAGCATTTTGATGGATTGAATAGCCTTACATAATCAGGGACCACTCAAACAATGCTCATTTCCTCTTCCTCGCTCCCCTGTCAGGCAGAAGATACACATACCACATATAACACCAGATCCAAAAACTGTTTCTTCCCCGCTGTTATCAGATTCTTGAACGGACATGCAAAGTATGAAATCACGATCTGCCAATCTACCTCCTTGCGAGGGTTACACAAAAAGCTGGAGAAACTCAGCGGGTGCAGCAGCATCTAAGGAGCGAAGGAGATAGGCGACGTTTCCGGTCGAGACCCTTCTTCAGACTGGTGCTCTTCTCCATCTCCTCCATCTCCTCCTTCTTCTCCATCTCCCCCCCCCCCCCAGTCGCACTAGCTTCTCATTTTCACACCACGAACAGCTTACAATGGCCTGCTTCCTTTATCACCAATACTTTTTTGCATATCTTTCACTCAGGTATGCCTACCTCCTTGCGACCCTTGCACTTTCTCTGCAGCTTTAACATGATATTCTGCATCTTGTTTATTTTCTCTATTATATTGCCTGATCTACTCATGTATTGTATGAATTGCCTATCAAGCATGTAAAACAATGATTTTCTCTATACCTTGGTACTCGTGACAATAAACAACTGTCAACACAAGTCTTGAGTACTGTTACCACACACAGCCCCCTTGCTGTGTTTCCCTGCTGGTTAACCTTCATTGAAACATTTTGTGTAAGAAACTACAGGTGGAATAGTAGAAATCTTTTTCTTTTGCAAAACAATCACCGCACTGAAACATGCATTCCCTTTAAACTCACTTTTCCCACAGCGTTACAAAACCAGTTTTTAAGAATTTTTCTCTTTGCTTCTCATTTAAAATGAATGGCATGCTCTTTCAACTCAAACTTTAGGAACATAGCAGAAAATGGAAGGAGGAAAGGACCACTGATGAGAAGCTTTTACATGTTGTACAAACTTCTGACATTCAATTTCATAGACGTCAACAAAATTGTGCTGCAGAAACAAACTACTTTAAGAGTGATTCATACCAGCAACTGAGTACAAATTTATAATATTACAGTGCCTATCGTTTTGATATTTTCTACAGCTTTAATCTCCCTGAATCTAAAATTGTCAAGATTGGCACTTTGAGAAGATGTACTAGCGTTCTGCTTTTCACTTCTAACCTGACTTCAGCTGCAATTGAGTGGACATATGGGAAAGGGTATGAATTGCTAAGTTGAAACCATTGGAATGAAGAGTTCAGGCCTGAACCACAGGAACATGATGGGCCATTTAGCTCTTGAAGACTACTTCACTGTTCAGTCATGTGCCTAGATCAACTTTAATGTAGACTTCATTCTCTACTTAAGAACATTGCTATATTGACTCATAATTTCAGTTGCATGTTATACTTACGCTATTTTTTGAAAAGTTTAATGTTTTCTTACTTTGAGTTCAAGTGTCAAAGTGACTGAACCACACTGAATTAAAAACTGACTATTGAAAATAACGCAATTGTTGGTCTCAGTAACATCTTCAGGCAAAGATTAATAGCACTTGCTACTTAGATAAAAGTACGGATGAAAATTTGTAAACAAAAATGTCCCTTTTGTTAGATTGCCAGCAAGACATGGGAAATATGCAATCTTAATGAAAATGTTCAGGAAATATGGATATAATTAGACATTAAGATTGATGGGTACTGATGATGTGGTTTATATTCCAAGTACTTCACCTTAGCTCTGTTGAGGAACAACATTTCTTCTTTCCCCACCAAGAATCTTTCTTTAGAAAAAAGTGAATAAACTTCAAGCTTGTCCTATTTGATCTTTTCCTAGAAGCTTTTGTTAACGTTAATGTAACCAGTTCTCATTTCCCTTCACAGGTTCAGGATGCAGTGAAGTGTAGAGTTGTAGATCGTCAAGAAGAGGGGAATGGAGACTCAGGGGGATCATTTCAAAATGGACATGCGCAATTAATGGTATGGACTTCTTTATTAAAAATACCATACCTTGAATGATTTCCTGCTTTCTTTGAATGAGTGCTGGTAAGAAGATAAAAACATTTTGGTCTGCCTGCTGTGAAATTTTGAAACTTGTCTTTATTATGCTCGTGGATAATGTAATTGATGTTTAGTACAGGCTGTCTGTGATTATGTTGCTTGAGTACCATGTATGCAATGGACTGATACAACCTGACAGTCTTTTTCTGCTAGTTGTTTGTCTATATTCACATGCAGAAATTGGCAGTAATAATTTGTGAAAAGGATCTATTTCTGGGAAACAAAATTAAACAAGATTATTTAAGTTGGAAAGGCTTCAAGATGTGTGTTATGGTTACATTGGTACAGTGTATTCCTATGTGAATCCATTTCTCAATTTAGTGAGAAATATGGTTGGCATGCACAGTTAATAGCATAGAATGAAACTGGGAATTTTCAACATGGACAGTCCTGTGTGTCAGGTAATTTCCTCCAAAAAAATAATGCCTCTGTCTTCATGTCCCCAGTGCAGGATGAGTGTTGGATGGTTTATGTTCAACTCTTTTCTCATTTTCATAACACGTGTCCATAACTAAAATGTGCTATAAGGCAAAGGAGGCGAACAGTCGACAAGATTTAATTGCTCCAGTGAACTTATCCTTTGGTTATTTTTAAATTCTCTCATGTGCTATTGATGTCACTGGTAAAGGCAGAATCTTTTGCCTGCAAACTAAGTGGTTTATCAACTCGAAGGGTAAAGGCTCAATCTCGGTTATTGGTTTAGAGTAACTTATCCCTTTGTTTGTGAATGCGAGGGGTTTATGCAGGGATCCTGTATCTTAATTCCACATTTGTTGTTAATTTTTTTGAAAATGTTATTTAATTGACTGAAATTCAGATTCCATGGGAGTTTGAACTCATGTCTCCAGATAGCTGGACTGCTAATCTAGTGGAGAAACAAGGGATTACAGATGCAACTTTACAAAAAAAAGATCCAGTGCTGGAGTAATTCAGCGGGTCAGGCATCATCTCTGGAGAACATGGATAGTTGACGTTTCAGGTTGCAACCTCTCTTTAAACTGATTGCCGGGGGGGGGGGGGTAGGAGAAAGCTGGAAGTGAGAAGGGGCAAGACAAATCCTGGTAAGTGATAGAGCGATACAGGTGTTGGGGGGGTTTAATAGGCTGATGGTTGGACAAAGGAAAGTATGTAGATAAAAGGGGGTGGGGAGTGGTGAGGTGGGTGTGAGTCCAGGTGGGGCACAGGGAAGAGAGGGTGGAGTGCGATGCAAACTAGTGACTTGAAACTAGTGACTTGAACATCATGATCTCATGCAGTGAGTCAAAAGTGAATAGAGATGTGCAGCTGAACAATATATGGTGCATACTGCCACGCTGAAACTGAAAGGCAGAAAAGCTAATAACTAAATAGGGCATTTTGCAACCTTTGCTTACTTTGTTTAACATAGTGGAATTGCCAGATTTAGGATAAGGATAATACCAGCACTCTTCAGATCCTTTTGCACTTGATCCAAAGGGAACCAATCTGAGCCAACGTCTCATGATCCATCCCTTTAAGAATCTTGAAAGAAAGATCATGTGGACCAGGTGTTGGATTGTTCAAAGCACACACGCACGAATAAGTAACAACCAATAAGCTAGTTTAGAAATGCAGTCATTACTCCAATTTCAGACATAGTACCATAAGATATTTGAATGAGTGTAGACCATTCATCCCCTTGAGTCTTTCACCATTCAACTGGATCATGGCAGATTTTCTCCATAAATACCATTTTCATGTTATATCTCCCTATTTCTTTGTACAGAAATGTATTGATCATAGTTTTGAATGATATCAATGACTGTGCTTCCGCAGTACTTCAGGGTAAGGAATTGAAGGTTCAAGGTTCAAATTTATTTGTCACATGCACCAACTTAGGTACAGTAAAATGAATTTGCCATGCAGCAATGCAATTGAAAAGAGAACATGCAATACACAATAAAATTTAACATAAACTACCACCGCAGCATTCTTCACTGTGGTGGATGGCAATGAAGTTCAGTTAGTCCTCCTCTTTTGTTCACCCGTGGCTGGGGACTTGAGCCCTCCATAGTCGCCACTACAGACGGTGGATATACAGACCTTCCCATCAGGATGATCGAAGCTCTGACATCGGGACGGTTGTACACACTCCGCGGCTTGGTGCCCGAATTGGCCACTTTCTTACCAGAGACCACGGCTTCAGGATGATACAGGCCACTGGCCGTCGGTTGGAGCTCTTTGAGGGATCCCAGGCTCCGGATGGTAAGTCTATGCCATGCCCACGGCTAGAAGCTCCGCGGACCACAACCCCATGATACCGAAGTCACCAGGCCAGCGATTGGAGCAATCCTTTCTGGCGACCCCTAGTAAGGGAGCGCCCCGCTCCGCGATGGAAAAATCCACGCTGCGCCCGCTGTTGAAGCTCTAGGCCCGACCCTGGGAAAGGCCGCACCAATCCAAGCTGTTTGGCGAAGAAGCGACGTAGAAAAAGTTGCCTCTCCGTCGAAGAAGTGACTGAAAAACAGTTTCCCCCTTCTCTCCCCCCTCCAACATCTCCACATAACACATACCAAGAGACACTAAAACAAACATTTGGACATACTAAAAAAAACGAGAAAAGTCTAAATAACGAACACACTGCTGGTGGGGCAGCCAACTCGCAGTGCCCCCAAGTGGCAATTCTAAAGACTCCTCACTTTCTTTGAGATTCTGATCCCTTGTTCTGGAACCCTCAGCCAGGGGGAAGCATCCTCTGGTTTCCTTGCTGTGCTGAACTTTACATGAAATTTCTCCTCATCTTGAAAGAATATATAGCTAAGCTTTCAACTCGAACCGTCCCGATGTCAGAGCTTCGATCATCCTGATGGGAAGGTCTGTATATCCAACCTAAGCTTTCTTCATATGCCAGACCTGCCGCTCCTGGAATTAGTCTGTTGAATTGGAAACATGTACATCTGCAATCATCATAGTGTCACCTTTGAAGTATTGCGTGCAGTGCAATTACATTTCCAATTGTAGGGAGAATTTGGAGAAGACGCAGAAGATGTTTATCAGAATGTTACCAACATGAGTGAGTATTAACTATAAGAAAAGGTTGGGCAAACTTGGATTGTTTACTTTGGAGTGTTGGAGGCTGAGAGCAAATAGAAGTATATACAATTATGAGAGACGTAGACAGCCAGAACCTTTATCAAGGGTGGAATTAGCAAAGACTAGAGAGCACAGCTTTAAGGTGAGTTTAAAGGAGACGTGCAGTGCATGTTTTTTTTACACTGAAAGTGGTGGATGCCTGGAACTCTCTGCCAGATGTTGGAGGCAGATATGATAGGGGCATTAAATACGCTTTTAGATGAGAACATGGATGTGCGGGGAGTTTTGGAATATGGGTCACAGGCATGTGGAAGAAATACGTTTAACCATGTTCAGCATGGACATTGTGAGTTGAAGGGCCTGTTCCTGTACTATACTGTTCTGTGTTATTTCAC
The DNA here is from genome assembly GCA_963514005.1 of Raja brachyura. Next base: position 66,773,589 of record OY740784.1, read on the forward strand.
TAACAGATTAACTGCTTTTGGAACCAGTGGAAATTGCCCATCTGTTTAAAACACTTTTTAAATGTGGAAATGTGAGTTATTCAACGCAGATAAGCCCCTGACAGATATTTTAAATCAGAATCGGTGGAAAACTTCAGGTTGCACTCTGGCGAGTGTTCAGTGAGTGATAGAATTGAATAGACCCAACAGATATGTCATATTTTTGTGGGCTCTAGAGATGTACGAGTCATATTTTGTGGGTTCAAGCGAAATAAGAGCCATATTTTATGGGATCCGCTAAATCAGATACAACAGGAAAGAACAATACCCTGTGTGGCTACAGGGAGGATCGGAGAATTGAGCACAAAGGTCAGTATACTTAAATGACGCTATTTCCAATTGTCCAGTGACTAAAACCATGTCTCGTTGTCAAGTAAGTGTTCCTTTTCAATGAGGTTTTCAAATAGTGACTTGTCTTGCAAAGTATTCTGTGTGATCTCCTCCAATGTATCTCACAGTTGAATCTTTCCAGCAGTGTGTGCCACTCAGCAAATCATCTTTTAGGTATTGAGTAGCATCGATTCCAATACTCTGTTGAGACTGAAGAGTAATTCAGCATACTTCCACCCAAATGGGTTCATATTGCAGTCAATGTCACGTTTATTGCTATAACAAGAAAGGAACATGAAATGTCAGGAAAAGGCATTCAGTAACAATATTTGTCATCCCTTCTAAACTATTTTTCCTAACTTTTATAGACTGACTTTGAAAAGGATGTAGATATGGCATGTAGATCAGGTAAGTGATATAATAATTCTTGTTTTCGCTTCCAATTCGTACTGTGGAATTATTCTGCAGGAATCATCTACTGATTTGACACAGTAACCCACGTTCATGCGAGGAGACTCACAATAATCATTATTCCCAGGCTGGGTGGCCATTGGTGGCATTGGTCTCCTGAACCCCGCCATATTCCCCAGTGTTGCCTTTGCACAATATAAGTATGTGGTTTGTGGATGCTATCAGGAGATGCAATTGATATTTCCTTCCTTCCCCTTCTTTGGTAATCAATGGCTCAACTCAAGTGTCCTTTAACTGTTACTGCTGATGTTGAATGGGATGCATATTTGTTGTGATATTTTTCTACATATTTTAAGAACTATTATTGTTATTCTGATGATTTGGGGTTAAGTTTTCTTTGAGATTTCCTTGATTCAGCAGAATTGAAAATGTTTACACACTTTAAAGAGTTTCCAGTGATATTTCAATGATTAGCATGAAATACTCAGAGAAAACTCACCCACTTCATCATTGTTGCTATATTACACTCAGATGTTGATCTGGAGGATGTTAAAAGCTCATGGTCCATGTTGACACTCCACTTGGAGTGCTGATCAAGCTTACACATATAGCTAATAAATCATTGAAAGTAACATTGTGTGATGTATTTTTGTTTGCTATGGTAAATAATTAATTTCCAAGATCCTCTGAAGAGTGATTATCAATTATCTGATAAGTTGTCTCTGAAACAGTTGTAATTAAGCATACAGCTGGCTGTTCTTGTGGAAATATGTTTTTATAAACTGCACACTTGAGTTGTTTTTCTCGTTCATGGAGGTGAGCTGAGTGTGGCTGCTGATGGATTGTATTGCAACACTACTTGAGACACAGTTTTAGTTATTCTTTCTTTAAATTCATATTCTTTTTAGTTTATCAAGGTGAAGGATGTCAGCGCTGGGGAGTGGATCACTTTTCTACTTTGAGAAAACAGTGTCAGGATCAAGCACTCCCAGGTTAGGAATAGCATGGGCTAGATTCTGAATAAAGCTCCCTCTGCACCAACAGATTGCCTTGAATCCCAGTCACAGTAGACCATCCCTAACAATACTAACACAACATTTATTTATAACACCAACCCTCTGTGAGAAAATACCATTTAAGTGTTGACGTGTACAGTAGGATCATCACAAAAATTTAGTTGAGAACATTTACATATTAAACTTAATTAAACAAAACAAAAATCAGAATTCCGAAAATGTTTTCTCTTGAATTGTCGAAGAAAATAAAATGTTTTAAAATAAAGCAGACAATCGCAAAAGCACTAAATGCTAATTGGAAGGGATATAGTACAATTTTTATCAACACGGAGGATATTCTGGGTGAAAAGTATGATGCAAAATCCATGCCATTTTGTGATTGTAGGATTAAAAATAGCTGCTGCAGAAAGATGCACCATTCATGTACTAATAGACTAATTTGCACATATTGTTTCTTTCAATTTAAGATGTATGTAAATTAGACATTCACTTAAAACAATTGAGAATAAGAGAGTCATGACAACGCATTAAACAGAACCAGGCCAAATCGACTTTATGTTGTATATAAACAATTATCCTTAAATATATAGTTTGATGATCTTTTTGTTAATTTATAGCAATGGAATTATTCCTTGGTGTGAATATCTTCATTACTATAATATTATTGCTTTATGCACAAATTAACAAATCCACTCATCCAGTGAAACCATAGAATGCAATCATATTTATGTAAATAGAGCCCTTTACGAGGTTCAGTAAAACAACTGTGAACATCTGGTGGTCCTGTTGGTGGTTTCCTGTTCATGTAGCACTTTGCCACATGTTGCTAGCCATTAAGCAGAAACAGACCCAGCCAGAAAGATGTGTTGAATGATGTGCAGCATTTGCCAATTCCATTGAAGAAATATAAACCACTTGTTATTTTCAATGTTACAGTTTTAAATAAGGACATCAATGCGGTCAGAACAGGAACACTCACAGGAACGTTGAAACGCTCGATGGTCCATGATGAGGACATGAAAATGAAGTTCAACCATCAGAAGTTATCTGGCTTCTCAAGTCTTCCAGCAAATGTATCGAAAATGCATCTCCAGGGATCAATGAACTATCCAGGATCAGTAAACATGAATGAGTTTAGTGATCGCACCTTGAAAATCAATAAAAGTGAACAGCCAAAATCAATATATATATGTGACGGAGACATTTTCAAGCAGTTAGACTCAGAACTAGCACGAGCACAGGAACCAGTGATAGATGCTAACTATGTTATTCTGCCCACCAATACCTCAACTTTGAGGGCTAAACCAAAAGACGATAGCAAATATAATATTAGCATTAGTCAGTTGCCCCAGACTAGACTTATTCATCTCAATGCAGACAGTGGGTTTTGTGCAAAAAACTCCCCAATGGATCGCATCAATATTTCTTGCAATGAAAGGGCTTCTCCTGGCCATCAGACACAGAGTGCTGCAAATGAAGCCCAATCTCCCAATAACCTGTGCGATGCAGGTGATTCAGGGAACTCTGGGATGGTGTCCAAAAGTGAGACAGTTTCTACACTATCAACAAGTTCATTGGAGGTAAGGAAATAAAACAGAATGTATTTCACTTAGCCAATTTTAGACATTGCTTTAACTTTTGTGTGTATAATTGGCAGAAGCACCCAAAGGAATAATGACAATTGAAGTACCGATGTCAGACCTCTGTTTTGAATTTTATTGAAATTTGGTGATTTTGTCTATGTTAAATATTACATAGCTTCAGCATGTCATGCATGGCAGTGTTAAGATGTAGTATTAATGTTCAGTTCTGTTTACAGCTGTCAAGATGTTGAAAAGTCTGTGACCTTGTATAGCAAGATGTGGACAGCACTCAGGGTTGGACCAGACTATGACTATAAACTGTGTTTGCTCATTGTGTTCTTGCTTCCTCCTGAGCTCTATTGTAGAGTGGGCAGATATACATACAAATGGGAACATTTGGCATCAAGTTTCTGTCAGAGAAAGCACAATGTTTAATTTGTAGAAGGTATCTGGGTGAAAAGTGTGATGCAAATGCAGTACCATTTTATTATTTCAGATTAACAATATGTTTTCCATTAGATATTTTCTGATGCTGTTCCATTAAGGATATTGAGCATACATGTGTATAGTTCATTCATGTTCCTAACATAATGTCTGGTACTTTCTACTTACGGATGTATAGACTATGGAGTACTTATGGGTGGCACAGCGGTAGAGTTGCTGCCTTAAAGCACACGTGATTAGGGTTTAATTTTGACTACAGGTGCAGTCTATAATGAGTTTGCACGCACTCCCTGTGACTATGTGTGTTTTCTCCGGATGCTCCGGTTACCTCACACATTCCAAAGACATGTATATTTGTAGCTTAATTGGTTTCTGTAAATTGTCTGAAGAGTATGAGATAGAACTAGTGAATTGAGTGATTGTTGGTTGGCGTGGATTCTCTGGCCATAGGGCCTGTTTCCACGCTGTATCCCAAAACTAAACTAAACTTAGTGACACTAACTTAAAATAATTGGAGCATCAGAGCCACAATTAATGTTCATAACTAGTAGATATGCCACGACATTTCTCATTTTTTACTTGTGATACACAAGGAGTTTATTTGTTCCAATGAGTGTACGCTGCCTACCAGAGGAATGCTATTGATCCCATTTTCTTAGCAGATTCCTTGTGACTTATTCCCTTTCACATGCCCATCAGGTATATCCTAATTCTATCATCAGCATCATTTAGTCAATATGTCTACCAACCAGCACGTCCTTGAGATATGGGAGGAAACTAGAGCATCTCGGAAAGCCCACACGGTCACCGAGAGAACGTGCAGACTCCACACAACAACACTGAAGTACAATGATTGTGAGGCAACGGCACTGCTCATCACACCACTATACATCCTTTGATCATCTCTAAAAGCCATGAAATTAACTACCACTGTTTCATTCATTCAAATAACCATGTGCTCTACAATAAATACGCAAGAGATAACCAAACATATCTGGGCCAACCACATAGATACTGTGACTACAAAAGTAGATCAGACATTGGGTATTCTGTAGAAACAAAGAACTGCAAAAACAAAGAACTGCAGTTGCTGGTTTATACCAAAGATAGATACAAAGTGCTGGAGTAACTCAGCAAGTCAGGCAGCATCTGTGAAGGAAAAGGATAGATGGTGTTTTCTGTCTTCACAAATTTCTTCCACTATGCATAGGTCGCTAGTTAGAACCATAATGGAGCACTACTCGCTACTAGTTTCCAAAAATCATCACTAGATCAACACTCTTCAAACCAGAACAACACTGTGCACACTGCCAGCTATCCTGGACATGTCCTTCCCACTTCACCTTTACACCATTAATGCCCACTGTCCATTAATTCTATTACTCAAACACAGAAAGGCTTCTTCAACTAGGATGTCAAAAAAGGCAACTGTAAAAGATATCTGGCAAAGTCATCCAGTTAAAGGTTTCCACCCAATTCATCCATTATCAAAATGTACTGCCATTTACTGAAAATACTGCATGGAATATATAAAACCCAGGTGAGCGTCACCCAACACTTTGAATAAATGCAAAAGGACACGTTTGTCTACATAACTTCCCTACATTCTCTTTTCTAAGTCTTATATTTGTAAGAGAAAAACACTGATTCTTTGCAGGAAGGAAGAATGCGAGTCACCCCAGGCTAAGCTGTCACTCTCCTGGAGTGTTCTCAATAAGTGCCAAATAAAAACATTGAGCATTGACAATCTGTTCACTTGGCTCACCAACGTTAAGGGGATTGTGACAGATGGTTATGGTGGGTGGGTGTGGGTGAGTGATGTAAGGGAGGTGCTGAGTGTTGACTGCTAGGGAAAAAAAGCAATCATTTGAGTGAAGCAAAATAGCCCTCAAGAACAGAAATGTGTTTGATTAACCCAGATCTATCATAAACCTGCTGTGGTATCAGTCTTTTCCTCACCCTAGTTTTCATCCTCCTGATTTTGCCAATCATCTCAAAAAGTGGCGCAAGGATAGTTGCCGCCTTACAATGTCAGAGAACGTTTGATCCTGACAACAGGTGCTGTCTGTACGGAGTTTGTACATTCTCACTGTGATCGCGTGGTTTTTCTCTAGGGGCTCCGGTTCCCTCCCACATCCCAAAAACGTGTAGGTTTTTAGGTTAATTGGCTTCTGTGATTGTAAATTGGCCCTGATGTGTAGGATAGTGCTAGCATATGGTGTGATTACTAGTCGGTTAGGACGGTGGGCTGAAGGGCCTGTTTCCTCACTGTTTCTCTGAAGTCTAAAGACAAAGTACCGTATTTCACTGTTAGCCATTTTCAACGATCAATTATCCACAACAGATAAATAATCCACTCCTTTTTCTTTCTCTGTGTGTACAGATTATGTTGGGAGAATTATACTAAAATAGAATGTGCAATATCAGCTTCATGCTGTTGAAATATTCAGAATCCTCCTCCCTCTTATAGCCTTTTCAAAATTTATCTTGATTTCTGAGAGCAAATGTGATTACACTGAACACACAATTTTCCTCTAACTCACTGTAATTGGCAGGATGTACATCAAGTCTGTGATTTCTCCACCATCCATACCTTGAGCAGTGTGAATGAACAACCTCCTCCTCATATGTCCCTCATATATTAACAGGGGTTAACCTATTAATTTTAAGGTATTTAATACTTCCTCTAAAATGCAGTGAAGGGAAATGTCCTGAAATGTTGGTGCTCTTAAATTTAAGACCAGCTGAGAGAAGAATTTTTAGTAAAACAGGTTAACCAAGTGTAAATTAGTATCCAGCACATATTTTCAAGATCATGTATTCAGGAGATATAATGCAGTGTTCCGTAGAGGATAATTTTCAACAGTTGGCTGCCTATTTCTTGCCAGTAAAATCAGCAACAAATAGCTGAAAATTATAAGGGGTGGTTGCAATCATGTCAGATTCCTCATGGACACCGAAAGCCTGCTTGATATAGTTTACAGCAGACCCATGAATGGGAAACAAACATGTCCTCCAGAAACTGGCGAAAGGTTGCATCAAAAAAAATCCTATAAACACTTGTTGATGCTGGTATCTGTTACAAACCTTCATCTGGCTGACTGCTAAGACAAGATCTCCCCTTTCCCCTCCTCACTGAGTCAAACTTCCTAAAACCAGTGGGGTAAAGTTGGCTGGAACCACAAAGGACTGCAGATGCTGTTATCTGGAGCAACAATTCAGGTTTATGACCCAAAACTTTGGCAGTAACTTCCCCTCCACAGATGCTGCTCAACCTGCTGAATTCCTCCAGTTGTCTCTACTCGTTTATGTTGTAATTCACTGACAGCATGTTATTGGAATCTTGGTATCTTCTGTTCTAACTTTGCCTAGTTTAAAGATAGAATCGTGATCTGAGACATCAAGAGGAAGTTTTCAATCTTAACCATAATTTTTTTTTAAATATTGGTCCCAACCAAGGTGCTTGACCTCCATTTTAATGTGTGTCACATTAATGTATTTTTCTATTCTCAAACTTCATCATTGATATTTTTATGGCCCTAAGTTTATAACTGTACAACACATCAGGCTGTGTTTTCTAAAAGGCACAGCTTGCAGTCTCCAGACTTGTCACTATGCCTTCACTGACTCTGAAACTCTGATCAGCATGAGGAACTACTTTTTCTAATGTTGCATCCATACATTGTATTTCTGGGCAATGCTGAGCTACTGAGTCAGTCCAGAACATAATGATTAAGAACGCAAGTTGAGGCCACAATTAAGATAACGCCTACGCCAAGTTGCTGTTCACATTATAAATTGAAATAAAATGGTACAAAAAATCTAAAAGTACTGAGATGCTGAACATTTGAAATAAGACCATGTATGCTGGAAATACTCATCAGCTTAAATCTGGAGAGAAGCATAAAAGATTCAATTTGATGACATTTTGTTCAGGTTCTGATGAAAGGTCATCGACCTAAATGTTTCTCCATTAATGCCTGATCAGCTAATTGTTTCCAATATTTTCTATTTTACCTCAGAAAGAGATTTTTTGCAAGCAAAAGGGGCATAGTAGTGCTTCAGAATATCAAATAAAATAATGGAAAATTGAGGTTATAGAATCATACAGCATGGAAACAGGCCATACAGCCAAACTGGTGAATGCTGACCACTAGATACATTCCCAAGTTAATCCATGTGCACACTGATGCCTATGTAAAATCTATGTAACATTTTTCCCCCTTGTTTGTCTCTGGGATCCAGTTTTTGAATATTAAATAAATTAAGATGGAATATTCGAGTATCACAGATAAGTATATAGGTGATTGAATTTTTATAACAATTAAAAATATTTGATATTCATTATTGTTTCCTTTTCCATATTAATGTGTAGGTACGGTACTGAGTAAACTGTCTTTGTTAGAAATAGTAAAATATCTAAATCACTTGAAGGACAAGTTTCCATATCTTTGACATGGAGGTGGTTTCATTACTTTGAAAGAAACATGGGAGAGAGAATACATCGCTTGTTAACGGTGTCTAAAGAGAGTAGTTAGTTTATCTTATATTTACAGGTGCTAAATTTCCACAGGAGTTCAATGTTAACAGGAACCAGCAGAACCTTCCAATTTTAGTAAAGACTGCAATTACCAGAAGTGTTCAATCACACTGAACAAAATAGCCCAGGGCTGAATTTTCATGATAGTTTTCTAATCTCTCACCTTAACCTTGCTGGAAGATTAATAGAAAAATCCAGAAAAAAAACACATCAAGGATGCTGCTTTTAACAATTGTGGGTGAAGCTTTGTGTATTATTACCAAAAGTGCAGTATTTACTCTGGCCTTTGCAGACATTGTAGTAGCTGGAATAGTGATATTTTATCATGGTGGAACTTGGAATACTCCAAATGACTCCAGTGCTCAGAGTGTCGAGAAAATAAGAACCAAGGGTGCATGGTTTTCATTCTTCCCCTTGATGAAAAATTTGCTTGTTGAACAAGCAGTGGGATTGAATTGGTTACGTGCCGGTGCAAGCAAATTACCTGGCAACTTCTTTGCTGTATTTTCACGCAAGGATTAGTATGAATTAGAAGTTAACCGAAATAATTTTTGAGAAATATTTGTAATGTAATTATGTAATTGAGATAAAGGACACAAATACAAATTTTGCAAACATATATGATGAGCAGCGCAAGGTGTAAAATTTCTAGCAGATGAAATGCATTGTTTTTAAAGCCATCTTATCTTTAAAATAAGTAGGAATTAAAAAGCACAATTTTATATAACATTTTTGAAGGTCTTGCCACAGGCATGGGCTTTGTCACAATTGGAATATATAGTTAGAGCAATTTTGGCAGTGCTTTTTCCCGGTAGTATACTATAAGAAGTAAATTTGGGTAACTTTTGCTTTGCACGAGACTTTTCACTAAAGTGGAATTCATGTTATTTCTCTGCTGTTGGAAACTGCAATGTGCAAGGGATCTATTATGTTAAGTCTCCATTTTTCTTTGCATCTATTTAAAAATAGAAATCAATGTTAGCCTTTCTGTTGTGTGTACAAGGAACTGCAGAAGCTGGTTTACAAAATATGACACATAATGCTGGAGTAACATAGCACAGCAGGCAGCATCTCTGGAGAACATGGGTAGGTGACATTTTGGGTCGTTCTCCAGAGATCCTGCGTGTCCCACTAAATTAATCAAGCACTTTGTGTCTTTTTTTAGGTTTTCTGATGTTCAACATTTAAATTGTTAATATATTTTGGAGTCTTAATTTCTGACAGCAGAGAATCCAGAAAGCCAAATTTGTGTATTTCCTCTCCAGATCCTGCAGATGTTATTTTACTGTAGATTGTGGTTTTACTCAATCAAGAGAGAAAAAGTCCAGAGTCTTTAATAGCCATATGCACCAGGAACAGAACAATGGAATTTTTACTTGCTGTAACTTCTCAGGAACATCAACATAATAACACAACAAATAAATATACAATAAATGTGTCTCAGAGAAAACCTTTGAATCTCCACAACTGTGGTCGAGCTGGCTAATTTTGTATTTGTGTCCCCCAGTTTCATAATTGAAATCTAACTTGAATAATCTGTTTCTGTCTGTATGTCCCTTAATCGACTGTTATTCAGCAAAAGTAAGTTCAGATCTTGGTGTCTTTTTTTTAATCTATAGAGCCCTAAATCCCAGAATAATCCTAGTCGCTCTTCCCTGAACTCTCTCCAATGTGTCAGTGTACCATTGAAGGTAGGATAATGGAAAATATACATGGAAGTCTAAAGGGCTGATTTTATGACCTTGTGCTCCTGGTTTGATTTTGCTGAAAGATCACATGGTGAAGTTATGAATTTCCACCCACTAAAATTGATATGATGGGCACAATACTTTGGAGTATGCCAGTGGTTGACGCACATTCCCAGCAGGCAAAATTTCATACTGGGAGCAGAATTAAGAAAATTACCCTTAAATGTGGTGTTTAATCGTGAGTTTTGCAAGTCCTGTGACACCAGTCCCCCCCACTCTGTGTGTGTTGACCCATACATGTGTATAATTTCATATTCATTACTGAATTAAAAATTATGTTTCATCCCTTATTCATTCATTTAATTAATTCAAATGTCTTGAAGGCTACAAATCATTCTGATAATTATCTATATACTGTAGCTTTGTAAATGTTATATTCCAGTAGTTTTTCTTGCAACTCATTTATGAATAGTGACAATGTTAAGAGACAAAGAACACTTCTCTTGAAACTATACAAGTTATTGCCTGCTAGCCAGGGTTTATGGCCTTTAATATATTTTACTCTCTAGTTCCAAGCCAATGTTTTGTATAGTTGGTTAATTCTTTAAAGACTCTTCAGGTATTGGACTTTATCAACCAACTTCTTATAATGCAAATGATTTTCTTCAACCAAACTGCATTCAAGTTTTAATTGTTAATAACTTGGCAAGCAATATTTGTAGATTTTTGAAGTATTACCTCTTGACTTCAAAACCACACTGACTGATCCATATCTTTTAATGGTCTTTGCAATGTTGAGATCAATGACATTTTTTCTTTGGAGAAATGCTGAATTTATTTTGTCTTCGAGGAAGTACAAGGGTACAAATGCTTTCTTAGCCATAGTGTTAACTAGACTAAGTGGGACTCATTGGGTCCCAAGTTCACACAGGAGGGCTGGTTCCCCAACGCAATATTCCAACTCTCCACCAATTCCAATATGTATGGCCAGTGGGGGGGGGGGTGTCTGGAGTGCTAGCATAGGTTTTCTGGGTCAAGTCAAGCACAGTGAGTGCAGGGCCAACAATCCATATCAATCCATTTCATGTCAAGTCAAACCATTTCAAGTCAAGCACAGGGCAGGTGGGGCCAGCCAACAACACAATCCATTTGCTTTCATTTCAGGTGAGGTCAAGCAAAGGCAAAGCAAAAGCACAGGGCAGGCGGGGCCAGCCAACAATTCAATCCATTTGCTTTCATTTCAGGTGATGTCAAGCTATGCAAAGGCAAAGCAAAAGCAAAAGCACAGGGCAGGCCAAACAACTCATTTCATTTCATTTTCATTTCAATTTCAAGCACAGTGCAGGCCAAATAACTCCTTTCATTAAGGGCTAACAAATTATTTATTGCAAGCACATTCAGGGTTACCAAATCATCATTCATTGCAAGCACATTGCTGGCTAACAAATCATTTATTGAAAGCACATTAAGAGTTAACAAATCATCATTCATTGCAAGCACATTGCTGGCTAACAAATCATTAGAACAAACAGCCCCCACTCTCCCATGGCCACCCTCCATGGGCTGCAAAACGGGTGGAGCGGAGGTGTGGGACAATGTTCATGCCTTCACAGTGATGTGATGGATGCGGGTGTCTGGACCAATCGTTGACAAGTCGCGCCCCCGCCAAGTCCGTTATTGGACTTTTCTGTTGAGCGGCAGTTGGTCCTTTGGCTAGTAGGCGATGCCGCCTTTCGGGTAAGTGGTGTTTCGACAGACTGGCCATTCGGTAAGTTTGCTTTTAGGTGTTGCAGTTTTTCGGTTTGTTGGCTTTTAGGCGTCCCGCCCTTTCAGTTAGTTTGCATTTAGGCGTCCCATCGTTTCGGTTAGCAGACGTTTCGCCTTCGGACTCTTTCGGTTTATTGGCGTTTCGGCCTCGTTTCCATTCGGTTCTTTGGCTTCGACTTCTTTGCTTCGGCTTCTTGTCTGTCGGTGCCACGTCCGGGTACTGGTTCCCTCAGGTCCTGAGAACATGTCTGGACACTCCATCTGGGTCAGTTATTTTCTTTAGGTTCACTGTCAAGAAATCTGATCCAATGTCTATGATGGTAACAGTTGGGTACTAGTACATCAGAGGCAGTCGGGGTGGGTGACATCATACTGTTGATCTTCTATTCAAACCAAACATTGAGCTCATCAGCAAGGAGCAATTCTCCCCAAATTCGCTTTGTGGCCTGTTATAGCATGCAAGCTGTGTGACAATTCACAAGTGTCTTTGTGGTTAGACTGGGACTCAAACTTGGTCTGCAACTCTTTCTTGGAGCCACTGAGAGCTTTGCAAAGGTTGTATATGAATTTCCTGTACAGGTCTAGACTATGTTCCTCGTAGCTGGGGACTACAACAGGTCACCTCAAGAATTTGCTTACAAAATACCAACTACATGTGTCCAGTCCCATCAGAAGTCCAGGCACCTTTGACCACTGATGCACAATCATAAAGATGTCTACTGTGCCATTTCCCGCCCCCACTTTGGAAACTTGAGCACTTCAGACTTAATCTGCACTAGGGAATGGATTTTTTGGTTCATCCATGGTTTGCGATTGAGGAAATGCCAGATTGACTTATTTGACACAATGTCCTGTAGACATTTGCTGATGAAGTCTGTGACAGCAGTGGTATACTCATTTCAGTTGGCTGCTAAACCCTTGGATATGGACCAAAGATAGACACAAAATGCTGGAGTAACTCAGCAGGTCTGGCAGCATCTCTGGAGAAAACAGATAGATGACGTTTCAGGTCAGGACCCTTCTTCAGTGACATTCCTGGATCAGTCCACTGATCACACCTGACTAGCACAGTATGGCTTTTTGTACCAGATATGGTGGCATGATAGCGCAGCAGTTGAGTTGCTGCCTTACAGTGCCAGAGACCCGGGTTTGATCCTGATTACGGGTGCTGCCTGTTCAGAGTTTGTACATTCTCACCATTACTTAAATGGGTTTTCTCCAGGCCCTCCGGTTTCCTACCACACTCCAAAGACATACAGGTTTGTAGGTTAATTGGCTTGGTAAAATTGTCCCAAGTGTCTGTAGGATACTGTTAGTGTGCAGGGATCACTGCTCGGCATGAAGGGGGCCAGTTTTGGATTCTCTTATACTTCTCTCCTGAATCTGTTTCCGCTTTGTATCATAGCTGATCTACCTTTCCTTCTCAACCACATTCTCCTGCCTTCGCCCATCACCCTTGACACATGTACTTGTCAAAATCTGTGCCTTAAAATTATGCATTGACTTGGCCTCGACAGCTGTTTGTGGCCATCAATTCCACAGATTCACCACCCTCCAACTGAGGAAACTCCTTCGGAATTCCAAATGGTGTTTGGGCTTCTGATAGGATAGAAGACATGCAGTTAGTATTTTGATATTTAGTTTGGCCTGATGAAGCCCCTCGCTCTGAGGAACAAAACTTCAGGCTTCAGTTGCAAGGCTACTGGTAGCAGTGTACAGTAATCCAGTCAGGATAGCTGACGTGCATTCCGCAACAGGTAAGCAGGGCTCTCACTTAACATTTTTCTCTGATGCCAGCCGGGAAATCTAGGCAGCTTTTTAGGTTGCCAAATGAGAGTTTAGGTGGTCATTGAAGGCGGCTTGCATGATGAGTGTGTAGTTACCAGTCGGAATTATGCTCAATGAAGCATTCACATCTTATTTCTGCTTCAAATAAAGTCACAAACTAAACATATTCACCAATCAAGACATGATATATACCACAATGACATACAGTATCTCAACTCTTTTTACACATTGCAATGAATGCAATTTCTATTATTTCTTTCCACTTCCAATCATAAATGTGGTTGGATTATTCAGCGTATGATCATCCTCGGTGAGACCAAGCGCAAGCTTGGCGATCGCTTCGCACAACACCTCCACTCACTTTGCAATAACCAATCTGATCTCCTGGTGGCTTAGCACTTCAACTTCCCCTCCCATTCTGAATCCAACCTTTCTGTCCTGTGCCTCCTCCATGGCCAGAATGAGGCCCACCATAAATTGGAGGAACAGCACCTCATATTTTGCTTGGATAGTTTACACCCCAGCAGTATGAACATTGTCTTCTGCAATTTCAGGTAGTCCTTTCTTTCTCCCTCCTTCCCCTCCCATTCCCAGTTCTCCCACAGCCTACTGTCTCCGCCGCTTTCATTTTTCCCGCCCCCCCCCCCCCCCCATATCAGTCTGAAGAAAGGTCTCAACCCGAAACATCACCTATTCCTTCGCTCCATAGATGCTGCCTCTCCCGCTCATTTTCGCCAGCTTTTTTGTCTACCACCCATTCACACACGTTCTGTTATCCCACTTTCCTCACCCACTCCCTGCACATTAGGGGCAATTTTGCAGAGACAAGTCTTTGGGATGTTGCAGGAACCCAACACGCTTGCAGGGAGAATGTGCAAATTCAACAGAGACAGTGCCCGAGGATAGGATCGAACACCTAAAGGGCCTGTCCTACAAGCATGCAACTCTATGCGATTAGCGTGACCTAACGTGGTCGCTTGAGCCGTCCGGCATCGCGGGGCCGGTCCCACTTCGATCGCCGGAGCCGTGCGGAAATGTGCGGAGTTCGTCCCGACACCGCGCGGGGCTCCGAAAAACTGACTATGTCCAAAAATTCCACGCGGCAACGGCTTGTCGGCTCGCAGTCGCCTCGACGCATTACACACCGCCCCGACATCGTGACTCCGTGAATCTATCTGTAGGTGCCTCCATAACCTTCTACGTGTGTGGCTCCGTGGCCCTCTGTGTGTGTGGACCTCAGTGCCCCTCTCTGTGTGCCCCTCTCTGTCCTGGCGAACTTACCTTAGACTTCGCTCCAAGTTCGCCTCACTTTGCGCCGCGTTGCGCCACTCACCCGACCTCCGCGCGGCCCCTACTGCCGGTTTGGTCATGCTTGCCGAATGCAGGCGCATGCTGGTGGGAACGGCGCTGTACAGGGGATCACCCGACCTCCGCGCGGCCCCCGCTTCTAGTTTGATCGCGTTCATCGCATAGAGTTGCATGCTTGTAGGACAGGCCATTAAATCTCTGACGCGTGAGGCAGCAAGTCTACCAGCTGTGCCACTATATTTTGTTTTCCAACACACAAAAATTATACATTGATAACTTTGGTTACTAAGTCACGCTATGTCCCCATTTACAGCTACTGTATGTTTTAATTCAGTTCAAGACTATGGGACAGTACATTGGCCATGAAGTTGCCACCTAAAAGTGCCAGAGACCTGGAATTGATCCTGAATATGGGTGCTGTCTGTATGGAGTTTGCTTCTTTTCCCTTTGATCGTATGGGTTTTCTCTGGGTGCTCTTGTTTCCTTCCAAATTCCAAAGGTATGCAGGAATCTTTTTCAGACTCACCCCAAAACGTAATATTTTCCTTTCGTCCAGAGATTTTGTCTGACCTGTTGAGTCACTCCAGCTTTTTGTGTCTATCTTCAGTTTGAACCAGCATCTGTAGTTCCTTCCTACACACACAATACTATAGATAGAACTTTATTAATCCCCAGAGGGAAATTGTGTGTGTGTGAGTGTGTGGGTATATATATTATACACACACACACACATACATATAGATAACTGTTATATAAACTATATATATATATGAATATACACTGTTTTGTTTTCTTGGTTATAACATTGTTTACAGTGTACTATGTTTACATATTCTGTTGTGCTGCTGCAAGTAAGGGTTTAATTGTTCTAACTGGGACGTGAGAGAATAAAACAATCTTGACTCGGGTCACTAATGTGTGGGATAGAACTAGTGTACTTGTGATCAGTGGTCGGCGTGGACTCGGTGGGCCGAAGGCCCTGTTTTCGCGCTGTATCTTTAAATTAAACTAAAAACGCTAAAACCAGATGGAGTCTAAAGAAGGGTCTCTACCCGAAACGTCACCCAATTTCTTCTATCCAGAGATGCTGGCTGCTCCATGGAGTTACCTCGCACAATTAAAGCATGGAATAGTCTTCATCCTAGTCTTTACCCAACCAGATGCAACTAAATTTAAGGTGGACAAAAATGCTGGAGAAACGCAGCGGGTGAGGAAGCATCTATGGAGTGAAGGAAATAGGTGACATTTCAGGTCGAGACCCTTCTTCAGACTGATGCGGGGGCGGGAAGAAGAAAGGAAGAGGTGGAGACAGTGGGCTGTGGGAGAGCTGGGAAGGGAAGGGAAAGAAGGAAAAAGCAGGGACTACCTGAAATTGGAGAAGTCAATGTTCATACCGCTGGGGTGTAAACTACCCAAGCAAAATATGAGGTGCTACTCCTCCAATTTACAGTGGGCCTCACTCTGGCCATGGATGAGGCCCAGGACAGAGAGGTCAGTTCGGAATGGGAGGGGGAGTTGAAGTGCTGAGCCACCTGGAGATCAGGTTGGTTATTGTGAACCGAGCGGAGGTGCAGTGCAAAGCGATCACCAAGTCTACGCTTGGTCTCATCGATGTAGAGCAGCTGACACTTAGAGCAGTGGATGCAATGGATGAGGTTGGAGGATATGCAGGTGAACCTCTGCCGCACCTGGAAAGACTGCTTGGGTCCTTGCATGGATTCAAGGGGGGAGGTAAAGCGACAAGTGTAGCAGATGCAAGGGAAAGTGCCTGGAGAGGGGGTGGTTTGGGTGGGAAGGGACGAATTGATCAGGGAGTTACAGAGGGAGTGGTCTCTGCCGAAAGCCAAAAGGGGAGGAGATGGGAAGATGTGGCCAGTGATGGGATCCCGTTGGAGGTGGCGAAAATGTCAGAGGATTATCTGTTGTATGTGACGGCTGGTAGAGTGGAAGGTGAGGACAAGTGGGACTCTGACGTTGTTACAAGTGGGGGGATGAGGGGTGGGAGCAGAGTTACGGGGTATACAAGAGACCCTGGTGAGAGACCTAAAGAATGAGGACATCTCCGATGCCTTGGTTTGGAAGCCAGTGGTGGGAAATTTAAGGTGGCTCTTATTTCCCAAGAAACCTATTTTGCTTAAGTCCACCCTCCACCACCTCAATTTAAATTCCATTTGAAATATTTTTGGAGGACCAGGAAACCAAGAAGCAAGAGTTGCTCCAGGGAGTTATTCCAGCTCCAGGGTGTGATTCTGCATTGGGTTTCAGCGGTCACGGCAAGGCGGCGACCAGACAGCAATGGCAGCCAGATCTCCCACAATGCAAGGGAGGGGGAAAGTGCCAGGCGCCGACCAGTGGCCCTGGCAGTGCGCATGTGCAGGGCAGCCGTAGATGTGGTGGCAGTCGCATGTGCAGGGGAGGATGTGCAGGCCGTGGCAGTGCGCATGTACAGGGCAGCCGAGGATGTGCAGGCTGTGGCGGTGCGCATGTGCAGGGCAGCTGACCATGCCAGCGAATGAGGAGAGAGCGGACCGGACAGGGATGGCGGACAGAGACGGAGAGTGACAGAAAGAGATAGAGAGGGGGGCCAAGCCAGGCAAAATGACACGGCTTTTATGTTACCTGGCAGGACTTTAGGTGGCCATTGGCAACCGATAATTTTGAGCCCTGGTAAGTACTTAAGGCACTTCACGTTTAGATATTCCAGATCCTGAGAGCAGTAGGTCACCAAGACCACCACATCCGAGCACCACCAGGTGTTGATTTGTAAACAGCCCTTCTGCCTCGTACCTTGCCCAAGGACACCTTGTGGTCCATCCGGTAAATTGCGAAGCCCTCAGTAATGTCCACAATGGGGACAACTTAGTCTAATTTTAGTCACCTACAGTGAACCGAACGGCAGGAAGATTGCAAACTCATGTAAAATTAAGACCAGTTTAATTCCTCTTATACTTCTCTCCTGATCCTTGACTTAAATAAAAAACCATATCGGCATCCTCTAATCCTTCTGCCCTGTGTCTGTCTTTCTTATATTAATGCACTAATATCACATGCCTGAAGTTTTGATAACTTCATAATCAAGCTCTAAATATAATAATTTGGAATCTCATTTAAAAATTCCACTTAATTACGTTCTCCCATGAAGCCCAATTCTGATTGTAATTCTGTGCTAATTTAGTCCCTTTTTTGAACCATGGAAGAAAACCCAGGGCACATACAATACTAACTGGCCAAGGTTTTCCCATCTTCCCTTTGTCACCCTCCAGTCTTTGCAAGAATCTTCAAAACTTCCAGTGCTTCCTCAAATGAATCCGTGATTGCTTTGAGGAACCAACCCATTAGATCTGGAATTTTGTAGGTTTTCAAGACAAAGTTAGGTTAGAACAGAGAAAATAGGTGCAGGAGTAGGCCATTCAGCCCTTTGAGCTAGCACCGCCATTCAATATGATCGTAGCTGATCATCCAAAATCAGTATCCCAAACAGTGGTTAGGCCACAATGGCTGCTCATACTCTGCTGTTTTGCTGGAGGCAAAAATGCTGTATTTACGAATAATTGAACAAAATATTATGTTCTCTTTAATGGATTAATACTTTGCTGTAATAATAGGGAAAGATATGATGCGATCACAAAATGTTCATATCATTCATTGTATTCCTAATTCTGAAACCAAATTCCATTTATTTTTTCATCCCGAAAATGGATTTCAACATATATATCAAAGATCAAAGATCAAAATGTCCAAATCTAAAATTTACAGCAAGTTTCATATTTGAAAGGAAATCATTTATTTAATGGTTCATTGTTTCTTGATATTTGCCTAACATTTGCCGTAAATGTTTTTAACACAGGCATATGTTTCTCAAAATATAACCTATGGTTTTTTGTAGATTTTTAAAACAAAAATCACTCTTGCTACTTCCAAAGATGACAAAGTGACAGACTTGTTTGAGTAGGTACACAGAAGCTATTTTCTACTGTTGATCCATTAAGCTCACATGTTGCTGACTTTCCATTAAACATTTAAGGGCCTGTCCCACTTACGTGTCCTTGGCACGCAAATTACGCGACCTCATGGTCGCATTGAGACGCAATGGTCTGGCGAAGGTCGGGCGCCATTACATGCGTACGCACAGCCGTCTGGAGTGTGTGACGTCATTTGCAGATGGACACAAAGCTGGAGTAACTCAGTGGTACCGGCGGCATCTCTGGAGAGAAGCAATGGGTGATGTTTCATGTAAAGACTTCTTCAGTCTGAAAAGAAGGATCTTGACCCGAAACGTCACCCATTGCTTCTCTCCAGAGATACTGCCGGTCCCGCTGAGTTACTCCAGCATTTTGTGTCTAGCTTCAATTTTCTTGGCCCCGCTCTGGGAGCAGAAGTGGGGGCGGACCCGGACTGCAACGGCCGTGAGCCCCAGGCCGAGTTCGGCGATCCTTTGCCTGCTTCTGCTGCTGTTGAAGGTGAGACGTGCGTTGCGCCAGGGTCTTGGGCCTGTCCCATTTTCCCCGTCAGTTCCGTGGCAGATTTTGTTCGCTACAAAAATTTCAGAGCCCCGTGCAATGTCGGGCACAACTACATACCTCTCCACGCTTCTACGTGGGACCGGCCCCGCGCGGCCATATGATGCCCATACGCCTCAAAGTGACCACGAGATTGCGTAATTTGAGTGCCAAGGACACGTAAGTGGGACAGGCCCTTCTGTCAAAGAATCTATCTGGCTTTTGAATCATTCCAAAGATTTTTCCTGTGTTCCTCTTTCCGAAGGCAGTTTCAGACTTTAATTTATTTTTGAGAAGTGTTTCCTGTCATCAGTTCTAAATGTGCATTTCACTGCTTGGTACCGAGGCTTCCCTTGGATTTTAATTTTAAAATAGTAACCTTTTCTATTCCACTTCTCAGTTACTCTTCTTCGCATTAAATGGGCATCAATTGCAAGTCCATCATTCATGCCCCTGTCCTCTCTGCCCTTGGAGTGAGTGGGTGACTGCTAGGTTATTTCAAAGGTCAGTTATAAAACATGCTGCTTTGGATTTGGAGTTGCATATGATGACAGTAGAATATCTTCACTCGTGACCAGGTGATATCTCATGGCAAGGTAGACAGAAGTGCTGAAGAAACTCAGAGGGTGTGGCAGCATTTATGGAGCAAAGGAAATAGGCAATGTATCGGGCCAAAACCCTTCTTCAGACTTCAGAGGGGATCTTATTGAAACATATAAGATTGTTAATGGTTTGGACATGCTAGAGGCAGGAAACATGTTCCCGATGTTGGGGGAGTCCAGAACCAGGGGCCACAGTTTAAGAATAAGGCATTTAAGAATAAGCCATTTAGAACGGAGACGAGGAAACACTTTTTCTCACAGAGAGTTGTGAGTCTGTGGAATTCTGTGCCTCAGAGGGCGGTGGAGGCCGGTTCTCTGGATACTTTCAAGTGAGAGCTAGATAGGGCTCTTAAAGATAGCGGAGTCAGGGGATATGGGGAGAAGGCAGGAACTGGATACTGATTGTGGATGATCAGCCATGATCACATTGAATGGCGGTGCTGGCTAGAAGGGCTGAATGGCCTACTCCTGTACCTATTGTCTATTAAGAAACTGAACAATTGTAGACATTGTTCAATATACTTGAGTCATTTCATGCAGAGTAAAGCAGAAGGTAAATGAGCAGCGATGGAGGCTTCCTATACATCAATCTCAATCTCATTTTGAAGATGCTCATTCGTCCCCATCCAAACCCTGATCTGCATTATATAATATAATCCCTTCACATCTATCATTGTGCTTTGACCCAAAATGACTACAAATCACCATCTCCCTGAATAAGTGCTTGATAATCTTTTTTTTGTACAGAGTACCATTATAGTGAAAGTAACATCTGCTTCAAGTGATGTGAGCAGCATTTCAGAATGATTTATGTCTTTGTGTCATGTGACTGAACAAATGAAAAGTGTTTGTAATGTTTTCTCATTTTAAGAAAAGCTTCTTCAAAAAACGTATCCATCTGAGTTTTGTTTTGCTGTGTTTATCAAAAAAGTAAATTCAGCACCTTCTATTTCAAAGTGTCAGCAGGAAGCATTCTCAAGACTGGTATAACTCCATTGGATGCACAGTGAAGTTCTCTATCCACAGAACATCACTGCTTAACCTCATAAGAACGTCTCAAACTGCAGCAGTGTAATATTATTTAATTTCCCACATCGGCTATCCTGTGGCAGGTCTAAAAGTGACTGCCAAATTAGTGTGTACTGTTGTTCACATAAACTCAAGGAACTGAGTTGAGACTGTCTAAAGTGATTTAGCATAGTGTCATACCAATTAGCCAGTTGAAAAGGCATCATTTCTTTATCGATCGGCTTTGATGTTTTTGGGGTTGCAGGTTTAGAAAATATTATCTTTCCCATGACTTAGTCCAGAAGTTCCCTAGATCATCACAACACGGTAAAACCCAATGATGAAGACTCAACAACATAAAATTGTAAATGATGAAGTAAAGTTTTGTTTGCTATAATTTAATTGAGTGAAATATTAGCTGCCCCATCCAGTCATAATTTTGTACTTTTTTTCTGAATGGATGCTACTAATTGTTTAATTTGTTTTCCAGAGAAGAAAATCTAGATATGCCGAATTAGACTTTGAGGTGAGTCCTTTCTGCCGGATTCATGGGTTTAAGTGTGTATTCTGTACCAGATGCCCTCAGCTACATTAACACAAATGTCTTGCTGTCTATCTGTAGAAAATAATGCACACAAGAAAACGGCATCAAGACATGTTTCAGGATCTAAACAGGAAACTTCAACATGCGGAGAAAGACAGAGAATCTCCCACAATAGACAATAAAGTAAGAAAAAAAGTATTTGGATTGAAGAGGGCTCAGTCATGTATAATATGGCCTAAATGAAATAAATCCAAAACCCTTTCTGCAGTATTGGTGTAGTTCAATAGCCGTATGGCCCTGTCCCACTGTACGAGTTCATTCAAGTGCTCTCCCGAATTTAAAAAAAAATTAAACTCGTGGTAAGCACGTAGAATGAACGTAGCGGGTACGTCGGAGCTCGGGGACGTCTCTTAGCGGCTCATAATGCTAACGGCAGGTACTCGGGAACACTCACTAACGGCAGGTAAGCTCTGGAAGACTCATGAAGATTTTAGCCACGAGAGCACCGAGTACTTACGAGCAGCCATTACCGTAAATCTCCAAGTTGATTCAGGGCAAACTCGGGAGAACTCCTTGAATGAACTTGTGCAGTGGGACAGGGCATTAATCTTGTTGTTTCAGCTTCCTCCAAGCCAAAGGCATGCTTTCAGTTAGCACGGAAGCAGGCCATTTGGTCCAACTTGCCCATCTCGACCAAGATGCCCCATCTGTGCTAGTCTCTAATAAAGTCCTAGCTTGCCTAACCTCTCCCTGTAGCTCAGGCCCTTGAGTCCTGGAATCATTCTACTCTGTACGCTTTGAAGCTTAACAACATCCTTCGTACTGTATAGCAGGGGGACCAAGACTGAACACAAAAATCCAAATCAAACTGCACGCAATGGTCATAATGATGATTTATGATGTTGAATAACAAAGGATCGATTGAGGATCACAGTCTCATTCCCCAGTGATACAACTCAAACTCATTGAAAGTAGAAATTGGCCTTTTGCCCCATTTGTCCCTTCGAGACTGTTCTACTATTTAATAGTAAGATTAAACGAGAACTTACCAGTTTGAAGTTTAATCTTTATTTTATGAGGAGTTGCGATGAGTGATTACGTGAAGAAGAACCTCGCCAGTCGGCATGCGCGTCAATCTTCAAAGCAGCAGTGTGAAATCACAGAGGAACAACAAATTGAAGTATTATATTAAGATTATAACTCCAGAACTACCAGATGAGCTTTGTGATATGAGGGTTGGAAGTGGTGGGCACATAATCGCTCATTGCAACTCCTCATAAAATAAAGACCAAACTTCAAACTGGTACGTTCTCGTTTAATCTTACTAGTTTACTTTGGAGTCACATGAGTGATTCTGTGAAAAGGTCTGTGATTTCACGCCGATCCAAATCCAGGCGTATCACTGCAAGCAGTTGACTCAAGAGGAGTGAATTAGGAACAACATTGATTCATGATACTCATTAACATGTTACTGATTTAATTCACAAATACCAAAAATATATACAATAGCAACTCCTCTCTCCCAGGGAGAAGCTATGAAACAACGTTTAACACAGAGCGGGCAAACAGCCTGGATTCAACAAGCGGCTTGTTGTAGAACCTGTGAAAAGTCGATTCATTTGACCATCCTGCGGCTGCGAAGATGTGGTCTAGAGGGACGTCCATTGCCCTCGCCGCTGACGTTGATGCTGCCCTGGTGGAGTGAGATTTAAAATTTTGAGTATTTACTCCTGCACTCCCAAGGACTTGCTTCAGCCATCGTGAGATGGTCTGAGATGACACTTGCCTATATGGCTTTTTGTGGCTTATAAATAGTGCTACCTCAGACCCTCTAAGGCTCTGTGTGACATCAATGTATCACTTCAAATGCGCCACTACACACAACTGTGAATCTGTGGGATAAGCTGACAATACAAGCTTCTATCCGGACACCCCTGGTGTGCTCTGTTTGAGTAAGACATAGATGTGAAAAGTGACATCATTTTGTGATGACACAATCCTGTCCAGACGCAGTTTGTGGAGCGTCTGAACCCTTTGCGCTGATGTAAGTGCCATGAACATAACCAATTTGAGGGTGATCTTTAGTAAAGACAATGATGTGGCTGTTCCCCATTGACGGAGCACCGTGAGTACCATGCTCACATCCCAGATTTGAGAGTACCTAGGCCTTGGAGGATTTGAATTAAACACACCCTTCATGAATCTGGATATTAGCGTGTGGGACCCTAACAATTGGAGTTCTGACCCCCGGCACAGGTACGCAGACAGGGCACTCCTGGTACCGTTGATGGCACTATAACTCAACCCTTCATTGGAGTGTGTGGGATAGGAATTCTAGCACATCTGGGATGGAAGCTGTCTGGTAAGTGATGTTACCATGTACGCAAAATTCCTCCCATTTCCTGATATGGGAGAGGTATTGCCCCTTTGTACTATCCCTCCAGGATGATGTGATGGTATCCGCAGTCTGATTGGATAGTCCCAGACCCAGGTACAGCCGGCTTAAAATTTGCAAATTAACAAATTCACACGATCATTCAATGGGTGTGGATCCCCAGTCACATGATACACCAATAAATGTTTCCGCTTTGGAACCGCCATAATAGGGTGCGTGGTTATATGCGAAATGAGTGGGAACCATGGCTGTGTAGGCCAGTCGGGTACCACCAGAAACCCCGCAGCGGTGTCCTGCTTGATCTTAGTCAGGCACCGGCTGATGAGGCAGAAGGGGGGAAAGACATATAAAAGCATTCCGCCCCAGTGCAGTGAGAATGCATTCACCGCCACCGTCCCTGGTTCTGGTTCCCATGAAACATACTTCGGTAGCTGGTGATTAGGTCTGGATGCAAACAAATCAATATCTGGCATCCCATACCGAAGAACAATTTCATCAAATACATCCTGATTCAACATCCACTCTGTGTTGTCGTTGAATTCGTGTGACCTGGTGTCTGCCACCATATTGAGTCTGCCTGGCAAGTAGACAGCTGAAATTCAAATATTATTTTTTTATGCCGTGGTGTTGTCAATCTGCAATTGGACATGTAAGTGATGCTTCGTGGTACAATAAGCTTTGAGCCCAGAGAATGCTCCTAAAAGTTCGAAATAATTAATTCCATGTGATTGGAGAATCTGTGCCTCATGCATATCCAGAATCTGTGCCTCATGCATATCCCATCTGCCTCCACAGCTAGACCTGGTATCAGTAGCACCCCAACCTAGTGCACTGATATCAGTCTGTAAAATAAGTGAAGGTGCTTTTGTCAAAATTGTGCCATAACAAATTGTGTATTAGAAACAATATGTACCTCTGCAATGGCTTAAGATGGTAAGTGCATGGTCCGGTTGTAATGATTTGTATGTATTCTCAGTGCCTGTACCTTTGTCCTCTGTAAATGCTGTAAAAGGTCCATATTGGGCTGCTGGAAAAGCTGTTACCAATTTTCCAATTAAGCTCGCAACCTGTTTAATTGAACGTGATTTTTCCTTTAAGAGCTTGATACAGCCTTCAATTAATTCTGCTCTCTTGCCCTGGAGCAGAGTTGCAGACATGTGATTGGAATCAACTGTGCAACCCAAATAGTCAATCAGGTTAACAGGCACTAATTTCAATTTAACTGGGTGGACAATGAAACCTAGTTTCTGCACCATGAGTTGAACAGCTGAAACTGATAACTCAGCTTCATCAAAGGTGTTTCCAATGATTAGAATGTCATCCAAATAGGCCATGATTATATGGCCTTGTGACCGTAATAACCCAAGTACTGGTTTTAGCAATTTTGTAAATAGGCGAGGGGCTGTGGTCAATCCATTAGGTAGAGCTCGAAATTGCCGCAATTGTCCCATCTAGTTAAATTTCAAATATCTGCAATAGTCTTTATGAACAGGCACTGAATAATATGCATCTTGGAGATCTATACATGCCATATAACACCCCCTGCAAAGTAGTTGCTTGGCAGTAGCAAAGGTTTCCATTTTTAAATGTTGATACTGCACAAACGGATTGAGTCCTGTTAAATTCAAGATCATTCCACACCCACCAACCTTCTTTGGTCTAGGGAACACATTAGACACAAATTGATGGGTCTGATAAACTGTTTTCTCAATTACTCCCTTGAGGCATAGTTTTGCTATTTCAACTTGGATCAAATTTCGGTTTGTGCTGGGTAGGTGGACACAGGTTGGGAATAAATTCAATTTTAAACCCTTGAATACTCTGCAGTATAAACACATTTGAGGTTATTTTATACCATTCTCCCAGAAATCTGTGTAACCTTCCCCCAACTGGTAGGCAATTCTCTCGTAATATGTTTCGACAAGAGCCAGACCCACCTACCTCCATGGTTACCGGTGCTCTTTGCCTGGTTCTGGGTGGAAAGGGTATGTTTCCCCTTGCTGCTGCTGGGGAACGCCAGTTGCGCACATTAAACGGTCGGCTTGGCTTTGCACAGCCCCGGTTTCAGCAAACCGCTTGTAGGGGTACAGGCATTGGAGGGTTCTGCTGGTCACCGGTGTCTTGATGAGCCTGATGGTTTTGGCCTCGTTGTCCAGCTCCTAGACTCTTTTAGCCAGGTGTTCCCCAAATAGCAGGTTCGGCGGCTGGACAGTGCCAGGCTTGCACAGTGCAGCAAATCTGGGATTAACGGTGGGGCGGATGGCGCTCTTTCTGAGACAATTAATCTCAAAGTGAACATTGCACATGAGAGCCAAAGCATCCTGCTGAACTTCAGTCAGGAGCCCACCATCCACCGACCGACCAAATGCCGTTATTCCAGACTCCAGCAGCTTGAGCACCTGCTACAGTTTAATTTCCTGCATTCTGATGCTTACCCCCATGTGGCCCCAAATGGCATGGTTTACTGTCCGCACCTTCAGCAGAATACAGTTCTCTGGGGTCTCGTATATTTTGGCAGTAGTGTCCATGGCCAGCTCCTGGAGCTGGTGGGAGGCCAGGTAATTTAGGCTGGCAGCCAGCTCCTCTCCAAGCGGCTTGCCAGAGTCTGTAGGGATGGCAAACCTAGCCGCCAGGAATGGGACCTCTGGCGCTTGCACCTCATCCCGTGGAGGCAGCCTCCATTGCTGAGCCAGAAGCAATCTGACCTGGTATACGCTCCTCGTCTTGGAGGGAGATACTTGGCAGCCCTGTAGGTACTGCTGGCTCGAGCTCTTGGAGAGGCCGGCGCTCTTGATGGAGCATCCTCTCCAACAGGAGCTCCATCCTGGATACCCGTTCCGCGGTATCCATTTCTAGGGTCGACCCTCTCGGCTGGACTCGTCTGAGTCTAACGGCCGGACAGACTTTTGGGTAGCCTTACTCCCCTCCGGCGTAGGCACAGTGTTCTTGGACACCAAGTCTGTGGTCGTTGGTTTGACAACCGACGACTCCGTGGATGAGCTAGGCGGCCGCCCGCTACCCGCACTCCCGCGGGCTTGAGAAATCTTCGCTGTGGCACGCCTTGCTGCTCCGTATTTTTTTCATGTTTGTACTTGTCCTCCTGCAACAAGAATTACCAAACGCAGAGACCTCGCACAAGTTTAACACTTACCTGAGGCTTTTTAAACTTAACGCTGGAGAAGCGCTGCTCCTCCCAGCCGGTCGTTGCGCCATGTGTCAGACGTAATGACATGCATGCCGACTAGCGGGGTTCATCACGGAATCACTCACTTGACTCTGAAATAAAATGTGATTGTGTCTGATGCTTTATCTGAGCCCCATCTTTTCACGCCCCTTCACATTATCTTATTTATCTTATTCAGCTACCAAGCCACCACCATCATATGCGGTAGAAAATCCCATTGGTTAATCAATCTTTGCCTGAATACATTTTCACTCCAAGTGCTGCATTAACTCAACGGATAAGGCAGCATTTGTGGAGGGATGTTGTCTGACCCACTGAGTTTTTTCAGCAATTCACTTTGTTCAAGATTCCCGCATCTGCAGTTCCTTCTGTCTCCAAATTGCTCCTCATCTCTGTTCAAACATCACATGCTTTATTCTTAGACCATACTGTCATGATTTTAGACCACAAATTAGGGAAAACATATTTCCTACATCCTGCCTTTCAAACCCAATCAAAATCTTGTTAATTGCAATGAAATCTCCTCTGATTTCTATCATAGGCAAATTCAATCCAATGTCTCCTTGCACGATTGATCTGGTGAGTCTGCACTGAACTTCACCTCCAGCAGGTACATCCTTTCTTGGGGAAACGAGTTGAAAATTGCATTTCATTCTTCTGATGTTTGCTCAAGAACACGTGCAATTCTGGCAAAACATTCTGCGGCTGCCTCTTAACCTCTTGCTTAATGGGCCAATATACCATTTGCTTTGTTTAACAGCAAGTTTGTTTTTAGTAACTGGTTTACAAGAACACCCACATTTCTTTGAACATCAAGGTTTCCCAATCTCTTGTATTTAAATAACATTCTGCCTTTCTGTTTTTTTTTCCTTATGAAGTAGATAAAGGTTTCCCATGGGATCCATGTATAAATGTGTTCATATAGCAGTACGTCAGAGAGATATACCCAATATATTGGCTGCATTGGACATATGTGTATCCAATACATATCCATTACAACCCTATTCAATGGTTAAATACAATGGCTATTGTAGGCATATCTATGACCATTCAGTCAACTTGTCCAAATTGATTTGAACCACATGGCATCCTCCTCACAATTCACAATCCCACGCAATGTTGTGCCATCAGCAAATTTAGAAACACTATATCTGGTTCCCTCTTCCAAATCATAAATATTTATGGATGGAAGCAGCCTCACAGAGATGGTGTTAAATGGATTGTTTTTGAAAGAGAGTAACTGTGGAAGTTGTCAGCTCCCTTTGGCCAAGGGAGAAATCAAACTTGCCAACACTGTTGTCTTCTGTATATTTGATTAATGCACTTGCTAGTGGTGCATTTCCATCAGAATATATTTACTATAATATGGTCATGTCTAATTAATTGCCTGCTGAGGATTTTCTGAGTGTGAAATTCGAGATGGTAGCCTTGACGTCACAGCAGTATGCACACTTCTGAATTAAAAGGTCATGAGTTTAAGGCTCACTGTGGAGACTTTCATACATAACCTAAATTTACATTTCAGCCTTGTGCTCGGAGAGTGCTGTACCTTTAGAGATCCCCTGGTGATATATTAATCGGTCTGCCATCTCAGATATGTGTACAAATGTGACTTTTAACACTGAGGGGAATTTTCCCCTCTTTGTTTATAATGAATGTAGAGTGACAAAGGACAACCCAGCCTATCCAATTTAGGATTTTTGACCGATTTTGACCTCCCATTGTCTTGATCGGGCATTTATTCATCAAAAAGCAGTTTTCTTAATTTTATTGTACTGTGTATTCAAATTCTAATTCTACTGTGTATAATTGGATTTTTGTTGTAATTTGTATTATTCATTGTGATTGGTGAAAGAAGGATTTCTCCAATATTGTAAGGAGAGCAGTCCTCTTTCTCCACAATAGTCCAATCCAGTTGCTGGGGAGAGTTATCCAGCAATTGGATCATGTTTCTAATATTTACAGACCAGTAGTAATACATGAAATTGGGGAGTGCTAATCCCCCAACTGCTTTGGGTTTATTCAGATGAGCTCTTTGTATTCTGTGGGATTTATAATCCCAAATAAAATTTGCAATATCTAAGTCCAGTTTTTAAAAAAACTTTTTGGCTATGTATATTGGAATAGATTGGAACACGTATAATATTTGTGGTAGAAAAATCATTCTTATGGCATTTATTTGGCCTATTAAGGACATCGGAAGCATTTTCCAAAATGTAATCAAATTATATAGTTTCTTAAGTAGAGGGTTATAATTTGTGTCAAACATGTCTTGATATCTTCTAGTAATTTCGATATCCAGTATTTAAATGTTTCCATAGCAATTTTGAAAGGAAACTGTAAAAGATGTGTGGAGGCTTTCAGTTTTATTGACACAATTTCACTTTTATTCCAATTTATTCTATATCTTGAATAAAATATTTGGTATAGTAATATGAGGTTTTGTGATGTGCAATAGTATATCATCAGCGTATAATGATATTTTATTGTTGGAATCTTTTGTTTTATAGCCATGGATATAGAAACATAGAAACATAGAAAATAGGTGCAGGAGTAGGCCATTCGGCCCTTCGAGCCTGCACCGCCATTCAATGTGATCATGGCTGATCATCCAACTCAGTATCCCGTACCTGCCTTCTCTCCATACCCCCTGATCCCTTTAGCCACAAGTGCCACATCTAACGCCCTCTTAAATATAGCCAATGAACTGGCCTCAACTACCTTCTGTGGCAGAGAATTCCAGAGACTCACCACTCTCTGTGTAAAGAATGTTTTCCTCATTTCGGTCCTAAAGGAATTCCCCCTTATCCTTAGACTGTGACCCCTTGTTCTGGACTCCCCCAACATCGGGAACAATCTTCCAGCATCTAGCTTGTCCAACCCCTTAAGAATTTTGTAGGTTTCTATAAGATCCCCCCTCAATCTTCTAAATTCCATCGAGTACAAACCGAGTCTATCCAATCTTTCCTCATATGAAAGTCCTGACATCCCAGGAATCAGTCTGGTGAATCTTCTCTGTACCCCCTCTATGGCAAGGATGTCTTTCCTCAGATTTGGCTATGGCAAGGATGTCTTTCCTCAGATTTGGGATGATCTATTTCCTCAGATATTCGGATGAGTTCTAATTCTTTCCGCTAGGGGTTCAATTATGAGAGAAAATAGCAATGGTGATAGTGAACATCTTTGTCTATTACCCCTTGACAAATTAAGAAATTTATCTCTCTCATCTCCTATCGGTAAAAACCCTTTGTTTAAACCTTCAACTATAGATAAAGCATTTATACAATGGGAAAGTCGGAATTAAAATCTTTGGAGATTTTTATGAAATGGGAAAACAATTATCATTCAAACAATTACAACTAAAATACAATTTGGGAAACAATCAGTATTTAAAATATTTCCAAATCTGGGTCTATCTGAAAAAATACGCAGAATACTATCACAATATGCCCCCAGACTTACTGGAAGAAGTAATGAATACAAAGGCAGAATCAGAAAACCTAATATCATATATATATATATATATATATATATATATATATATATATGATATATATATAACGCAGAAATACCAACAGCAAAAGGTATCAGGAGAGACTGGGATAAGAATTAGGTATAAACATTTCCAAAGAAAGGTGGGAAGATTATTTATTAAATGTGCATAAATGTTCAATCAATGTAAGACACACCTTAATACAATTTAAAATCTTACACAGATTATACTATTCAAAAACTAAAATAATTAAACTTTTTTCCCAATGTCTCACCTATTTGTGATAAATGTCAATGTCAAGAAGCTAAATTCTTGACATTGCGCACACATTTGTCTTTTATACCAAAATTGAATTTTTCACAAAAGTATTTAAAATAAAACTAACTCCAAAAGCAGACTGGATTATCTTTGGAACATCGGAAGATAGCCCTGAATTAAATGTGTTTCAAAATAATCTATTTGAATACGGCTTAATAACTGGAAAAAGGCTAATCTTAAAATTCTGGAAAAATACCCCTATACCAACAGTTAATATGTGGATTTCAACTATGTTCAAAACACTACATTTGGAAGATATGAGACTCCGACTGGCAGGAAAATCAGACTGTTTCTTTGAGACGTGGTCTGCATTTATAAATGTACTGCAAGGATAAGGTGCAAGAATACCTTAAAAAAGTACCGGTGTCGGGTCTTGGTAAAGGGGGAATAAAAACTGTCGAGTTGGTAGACTCCTTTTGCGAGATATTTATAATAAAGTAACTGGCTTTTCTTTTTTCCTTCTCTTTCTTTCCTTCTCCAGGGTCTATCTCTTAATCTCCATTCTCTAACTCTTCGCCCAAGGGTTCCCTTTCCCTCTGCCACGCTTTTTCACTTTCACAACTCTTTTTCACTCTTCTACCTTCTCTGTTAATATTTCTTTCTTTTTTCTTTCTTTTCTAATGCCTTAAAAAATTAAGGGGTACAATAATTGTAATACTATATATGGGATGTACACTGATGTAACTTACGGTACCTCTAATAAGTAAAGATATTATTATTTATTTTTTAAAGTAGTTTTCATCGATAGACCATCTCCAAATTTCATGATACAAAAATAATTTGAAAAAAATTACGAACATTAAATTCCACACATGCACCTGAACTCAGTTTTAGTGGTGATGAATAATTAAAAAATCACTTGCATTAGTATAACATGTCTCAAACAACCTTTTAGTCACTAATTACTTTTGAAGTGTGATAATTGATGGTCCTACAAACAGTTTGGAACAGGCACTATCTCATGAACAACAAATTAGATGATGTTAATCATTTCGTTGCATTGGCTGAAGGATAAACAATGGGATGAACCCCAGGAAATCTCCCTAGATGACTTATCAAGTCCTACGATTAATTACAGGACTTCCATTTAATATTTAATCTGAAAGTCAACTCCTCCTATTAGCACAGCACTCAATAATGCACAATGAATTAGACTGGGGCCAACAGTGGGAAGTTAACTCATAAGTTGCTGACTTGAGATGAGTGTGACAATTTAACAGCATAAAATTGAGCAATACATTCATGGAATTGCAAGCAGGTTAAATCCGAGAGGAGATAGAGTGATACAAGTTAATTAGTATTTGTAGTGTTCAAGAGCCTATTGGCTGTGAGGAAGAAGCTGTTCTTGAACCAGGTTTTCAGAGTCTGATACCACCTCCCTGAAGGCATCAATGAAAAGGGAGCGTGGCCATGGTGGTACGGGTCGTTGACGATGCTGGCTGCCTTTTTGAGGCAGCATCTTCTAGAGATCCATTTAATAGTGAGAAGGTCAATACCCGTGATGGACCGGATAGTGTCCACCACTTTCTGTAATCTCCTTCATTTTTGGGTGTTCTAGTTGCCGAGCCAGGCGGTGATGCAACATGTCAATACACTCTCTACCGTACACCTGTAGAGGTTTAAGAGAGTATTTGTTGCTATACTGATTCTCCTCATCCTTCTAAAGATGTAGATGCATTAATTTGCTTTCCTTATGATTGCATCGTTGGGCTAGGGCCAGATCTTCAGAGATATGGCTAGGATTTTGAAATTGTTGACTCTCCACCACCACTCCTTCGATGAACTCAGGTTTGTGGATCTTCAGCTTCCCTCTTCTAATGTCATCAATCAGCTCCTTGGTCTTGCTGACATTGAGTGTATGGTTTTATGTTTAGACGATTGATCTCCCTCCTATACTCTGACTCGTCAGTACCAATAATTCATCCAAAAATGGTGTTGTCGGCAAATTTAAAGAGAACTGTGACTGGCTGCACAGTCATGGGTATGGAGTGAGTAGAGCAAATGGCTTAACACAGAGCCTTGAGGTAATGAGGATGAAGCGTTGTTGCCAATTCATGTTGATTGTGGTTTGTTAAGGAAGTCAAGGATCCAGTTGCATTGGGATGCACAGAAACCCAGTTCCTTGAGCTTGATAATAACTTTGGAAGGGATGGATGATGAATGGTGAGCTGTAGTCAACGACAACATCTGTTGTATGTGTTCTTATTATGCATGTTGTCCATAGCAGAGCGGAGTGCCAGCAATATCTTATCCCCTGTAGATCTATTGTGGCTGAAGGCAAATTATAGTGGGTCCATGTTCTTGCTCAGGTCAGAGTTGATATGTGCCATAACCACCCTCTCAAAGGACTACTTTGCCAGTAAGCACTAAAAGAGGACCATCAGCCCACCATGTCCATGCTAACCATTAAGTATACTATTATACTAATCCTATTTACCTAGACGTGCTATGACCTTATAAACCTTGGTAATTCAAGTGCTCATCCAGATACTTCTTAAATGTTGCAAATGGCTCTGCCTCCACCATCCTTTCAAGCAATGTATTCCATATTCCAACTATCCCTTTGGGTAAAAACACTCTTCCTCGGATCCCCTCTAAACCGCACCTCCCCCTCACCTTAAACATGTAGCCTCTAACATTTGACTTTTTTATTGTGGAGAAAGGGTTCTCTATATCTCCCCTATCTGTGTCCTTCTCCCCTGAGCCTACATTAAAAACAAACCCACTGAGTCCAACCTTTACAAACTGAAGCACTCCTGGTGAATATCCTCTGCAGTTTCTTCAGTGCAATCATATCCTTCCCATCAGTGTAATGAGCAGAAATGCACATTGTACTCAGATCTCAGATTATATCCTCACAACCCGAATCTGTCATGTTTTGACAAGCGGTCAAGGGATATGATTGAATTTGTCAAATTGCCTCGGGTTTACAGGCTAGATTACAAATGTAATGTTCCATTTCTGTGTTTCGTCTTCAGCATATCAACATTTCAGCATATCAACATATCAACAACTCCCCTCTCCACCCCCCACACAAGACATACCGAGAGACATTAAAACACACATTTGGACACACTAAAAAAAGCAAAAAAAGTAGATATGACAAACACGCTGATGGCAGGGCAGCCGTCTCGCAGCACCACCACTGACCAAGGTTGATGGATAGTTGATGTGCAACAGCCACCACACATGGGAAGAGGTCACTCATAGAACTGGAGTGAAAACACATCGCTCTTGATCCAGAGGGATGGTCTAATGGATGGCATACGATTCAACCACCAGATCTGTCTCAATTATAACAAGCTTCCTGAATGTTGTAGCAGTCGCATTTGTGCTGAAACATGAAGGGTATTCATAAGGTCATAAGGAATACGAGTAGAAATAGGCGATTTGGCCCATCAAGTCTACTCCGACATTCAATCATGGCTGATCTATCTCCCTCCTAGCCCCATTCATCTGCCTTCTCCCCATTACCTCTGACACTTGTACTAATCAAGAATCTATCTCTGCCTTAAAAATATCCACTGACTTTGTCTCCACTGCCTTCTGTGGCAAAGAATTCCACATATCCACTACCCTCTGACTAAAGACATTTCTCCTCATCTCCCTAAAAGAACGTCCTTTAATTCTGAGGCTATGACCTTTAGTGCTAGACTCTCCCACTAGTGGAAACATCCTCTCCACATCCACTCTATCCAAGCTTTTCACTATTCATGCCTTCCTAACATGCCTACTAAATGGTAGAAGGGCTCTGGTGAATCAGGAGGTGGGCCA
Organism: Raja brachyura; assembly: GCA_963514005.1. The sequence continues at coordinate 66,808,320 of OY740784.1, forward strand.
TTCATTGCAAATTACCACATGAAATGTCTTTTACAGCCACCACGTTTTTGTGGCTAGTCCAGTTAAGTTTTGAATCAATGACCCTCCAGCTGTTAATTGCCATGTCTCAGCACATGCTTGATTGTTGTGCAGCTCACTCATTTTCTGATGATTTGCAAATTTACTTGAACTAAGGATGAGAAAATGCTTCTCGGATTGAAGAAGGCCTTTCAGTAGGTATGTTACAAAACTTACCTTGAGCAGCGCTGCAGTTCTGCCGCTCCCCGTGTGCGTGACGTTGGCGCCTTTCAGAGGGGGGCGGGCTTAAAGTGGCGTTTTTCTGCAGACTGGGAAAATCGATCCATGTCGGGCGATTTCGTTGTGGAAGAAAAATCGCTCCGACATTTCATTCATTAAGGTATTTTTAAATTACGCTAGATTATTTATTAACTAGAGTAATTTAAAAATCACCTTCAAAAGCCGTGAGCGCCGACAACGGGAAGGATTTTGCGTAGGGGAGAAAAAAAGGTACACAGTTTATTTTTATATCAAAAATTGGTTTTTAGGGAGGCTTTAATCACATTTTCATGTTGCGAAATGGGGTCCAAAAAAATGTATGAACCAACAGTATATTTCCTCCCGACTTCACCGCAAACCACAACGTTCCAATCCACCGCATTCCACTAAAACCCACTCACTAGTTGATTTAAATGGCCATTAATTTACAGGCATTAAACACTAAATTCCTTCCATTTGGCCTAGAAATTACTGAAAATGAGATGTAAAAATTATGTTATATTGTGGATTATTGTGTGAATGTTATTTGGACACTTAGGCAATTTAAAAAAAGTTTATCTTTTCTTAAGAAATGGATAGATGTTTAGATCTACTCATTGAATTTTGTAATTAGCTACAATTAGATAACTAACTAATTATATGCTTTAATTTCAGGTCATCCAAGTAAGATTGTTTCATATTTGTTTCAGAATGCTTCAATCTATAATAACTGAAAATTTCATTGAGTTCTCTTAATTTTAAAAAAGTTATGGGCTTTTGACTATTCTAGATCACAGCTTTTGAGTTAAGTCAATTGAAAGGCAATGGGGAACAAGATGCTAATTTCCGAGTATGAAAATGGTCATAACTTTCTTAATACTGAATATATGAAAGTGAATTAAACTTATTTTTATGCTTTATCTGTTGAGGAAAATTGCAGGATTTTTTAAATCTCAACATTTTGTAACATTGCTACTTTCAGCCCATCAGTTCTTTGTCAACTTACTCTGCCACAATCAATGTATTGTGTCTTTGTTCATTGACAGTTTTTTAGACCTGATTCCACTATGTTGCCTCAATATCCCCATTTTTCCTACCAAAATGCATCACCTCACATGTCTCTGCATTAAATTGTGCCTGCCACTTTTCCTTTCATCAGCCCGTTTATACCCTGTTTCAATTTATCACTATCCTTTTTGCAATTTGTAATACTGCCAAGTTTTGTGTGCCCCTCAGATTTAGAAATAGTGGCTGTCAATCCCAAGCAGAGGTCCTTACCATAGAATGGTATATGTCAACATTTATGAGCATCATGGACTTCTGACCTCATGATGGAGAGATAGTCTTTGATAAAGCAGCTAGCTATGATTAGCGTGTAGGAAGGAGCTGCCGATGCAGGTTTAAAATGAAGATAGATACAAAAAGCTGGAATAACTCAACAGGTCAGAGCGCATCTCTGGAGAAAAGGAATAGATGATGTTTTGGGTTGAGACTCTTCTTCAGACTGCAGGAGTTGTTACCCCAGCTTTTTGTGTCTATCTTTGGCCATGATTAGCCTTGGGCACCACCCTGTGGTGATAATCTGTAGATGGGATGATTGGCATCCTCAGGCATTACCTTCTGTCTTTATCTTCAATGTGGCTCTTTTCTATGAAGTTTATTTGCCAGATCCTCATTGACTTCAATTTTGCTGAAGCTCAATTTTGTTGATGCACAATTAGTCATGGTTCCATGTCGGTTGCTGCTGACTCTCGCCCCACCTGAAAATCAGCTATTCTACATTCTCCAAGGAAAACACTTTAGGGGCAATTTACCCACACCAATTACCTGCATGTGTTTGGGATGTGGGAGGGCACTGTAGCATCCGAGGAAACCTTTGAGGTCACAGCTAGTATGTGCAAACTCCACACAGACAGCACCCGAAGTGGGGATTAAAACCTCTGGCAGTAGCTCCAGCAACTGAACCACTTTTCTGGCCTTTACTGCTGTTACAGGATATTGTATACAGGTGCTAATTCCAATGTTGTAGTAATGTCCTTGCTAATGTTGTGCGTCACTTTTAGTTTTTGAATTGTTTTCAATAGGCAGTGAAACGATGGAGTGTTTCATCAGCAGGAAGTGATAAAGCTAGTGTCAATGTAAGTATGGTGCCTTTTTAACTGAAATCTTAACAATTCAATGATGTTCGGTTGCCTCTAACACTTGTGCTCAGTTGGATGGGCTGGTAAATAAGAGTTCTTAATGGAAGCCCTGAAACCCAAAATTTTACAGTATATTTTGTACACTTATAAAATAAATGCAGAGATAATAGCTTGTGTGAAAAGATGTCTGACAGACATGATGATAGAAAGTTAAGCTTAACATAAAATTGTCATGAGACACTCTTTGCGATTGACACTGAGTTTTGTTAAGTTTAGTGTCTGTGTCTCTTTTCTGCATGCTTTGTGAATTGTTCAAAAACATTACTTTGTCTTGCTGAGGGAAGTTTCATAAAACAATGACCTGCAGAGGTAATTAAGTGAAATCATCTTAGAATGTGCAAATGGGCAGATAATGTTACTTCACATTGCTTTCCACTGATGAAACTAAGGAACATCGAGAGTTGTAGTTTGCATCAGGCATTAGTAAACTCCTGGGAAACTTTGTTTAATTAATTAAGCCATTTTTCATAAGAGTCAGGTATGGCTTGCAAAGCTGCACCTAAGAATTATTGATACTAGTTTCAAAGTTAAGACAAGAAAGTAGGTGTAAGACCTGCCCCTCAAACCTGTCCCATCGATCAATATAACCTTAACTGATCTGCCCTAGGCCTCAACTGAGATTAATATGCAAACTTAAAGCACACGGTATTGGGGTTTCAATATTGATGTGGATAGAGAACTGGCTGGCAGACAGGAAGCAAAGAGTAGGAGTAAACTGGTCCTTTTCAGAATGGCAGGCAGTGACTAGTGGGGTACTGCAAGGCTCAGTGCTGGGACCCCAGCTATTTACAATATATTTTAATGATCTGGATGAGGGAATTGAATGCAACATCTCCAAGTTTGTGGATGACATGAAGCTGGGTGGCAGTGTTACCTGTGAGGAGGATGCTAGGAGGCTGCAAGGTGACTTGGATAGGATGGGTGAGTGGGCAAATGCATGGCAGATGCAGTATAATGTGGATAAATGTGAGGTTATCCACTTTGGTGGCAAAAACAGGAAAGTAGACTATTATCTGAATGGTGGCTAATTAGGAAAAGGGGAGATGCAACAAGACCTGGGTGGCATGTACAGCAGTCATTGAAAATAGGCATGCAGGTGCAGCAGGCGGTGAAGAAAGCGAATGGTATGTTAGCATTCATAGCAAAAGGATTTGAGTATAAGAGCAGGGAGGTTCTACTGCAGTTGTACAGGGTCTTGGTGAGACCACACCTGGAGTATTGCATACAGTTTTGATCTCCTAATCTGAGGAAAGACATTCTTGTCATAGAGGGAGTACAGAGAAGGTTCACCAGACTGATTCCTGGGATGTCAGGACTTTCATATGAAGAAAGACTGGATAGACTCGCCTTTTACTCGCTAGAATTTAGAAGATTGAGGGGAGATCTTATAGAAACTTACAAAATTCTTAAGGGGTTGGACAGGCTAGATGCAGGAAGATTTTTCCCATGTTGGGGAAGTTCAGAACAAGGGGTCATAGTTTAAGGATAAGGGGGAAGTCTTTTAGGACCGAGATGAGAAAAAAAAAATTCACACAGAAAGTGGTGAATCTGTGGAATTTTCTGCCACAGAAGGTAGTTAAGGCCAGTTCATTGGCTATATTTAAGAGGGAGTTAGATGTGGCCCTTGTGGCTAAAGGAATCAGGGGGTATGGAGAGAAGGCAGGTACAGGATACTGAGTTGGATGATCAGCCATGATCATATTGAATGGCGGTGCAAACTCAAAGGGCCGAATGGCCTACTCCTGCACCGATTTTCTATGTTTCTATGTTAACTCCTCTTTTATGTTGCCTCTCATAACCATGAATTTCCCAATTTTTCCAAAACAAATTCTGGCGGTTTAAATTTCTAAAATGATCTAGCCTCTCAACTCTTCAGGGTGGGAAATTCAAGGGATCCTGAAAGAAGAAATGTGTGCACTGCACAGTTTTAAATGACTATCGCTTGATCTTGTAAATGTGTTTCTCTCATCCTCTTCACATTGTTAAATACTCTCCCTCAAATGGAAATTCCCAATGTTCGCCTTGATATATTCTTTTAGGATCTTATATCTCTGTAAGATCTCCCTTTTTTTTAAATACCAAAGAATACAGGAAGGAAGGAATACTTATTGTCACATGTGAATTTCTTTGCTTGCATACATAATGTATACAAATAGCAGCCACCTACGTCGCTGACAAAGTTACAAAGCACGCCGGCTCCCCCTTTTGTCCCCCCTCCTCCTCCCCCAACAGTTCCTCCATGCCAGGTCCATTGTCCTTTGTCATCCCCCCCTCCCCCACACTCCCCTTCTATTGTCCATTGTTCTCTCCCCACCTCCCTCATGGCAGTCTCCCCATTCCGTGTCCTCCATGTTTTCCCCTCCAAATCCCCTCCAAAGCTGTGAGCCTCTCTCAACAATGGTAGCCTGGAGGTTTTTTTTACACTTGCTGTCAAACGTTAACCTATACTGTGTGCAAAGCATTTAGATGGCTTGATCAATGGCATAATTTTGTCTGTTAGTAAGGTCACAACCACAATGCACCAAATTCTCCTAGCTTTTTTTCCCATTATGATCGTCTAATAAAACTTCTGTCCAAGTGATTGTGTTGCACTGACCTCACTTCCATCTCTCAGCTGGGAAGGTAATTACTTAGTCATGGCCACACAACAGCTATTATGCTCCGAGGAGCATTTGATTATGTCTGTTTACCCGTTGCAGGAACTGACACCATGAGCACATTCTCACGCAATGTGAAAGCGGCTTGAGAAAGAAAGATAGCATTGAGTTCTGATGAAGCTTCCCAGCTGAAAGTATAATCTTTCCACTTAAGATGTTGATTAACATACTCCATGTTTCCAACGCTTTGTGCATTTACCTCAGTCCTTGGGTGCATTTAGTTTATGGGATTAGAATCAATAGACAGACCATTATTTCCAATTCTGGACTCGGGTTCCCTGGTCTTGACCGTAATTAATAAGCTTCTCCTTACAATAGCAGCCAGAGAAGCAGACTCCAATCAAGCGGCCTTGGGAAGGGATCCGAAAAATACAGTCTCCACCCACATGGATAAAAAAGGAACTGGATCCCACTCAACATTCTCCCTTAGAAATGAGAACAGTGGAATGGGAGAAAACAGGAGCCACGATACCACTTGGTGGACAGGACATCATTGACCTTCAGACTGAAGTCTGACCTGAGGAGCGACCTTTTTTAGAATTTTAAAACAGATTGGTTTCTTTTGAAACCTTATACAGTACAGATATCTTGTTCTCAGAGAGATATTGTTTTAAACCTTGTGATGCAGTCAGCGTTGTGTTATCTCACTGCAGTGAGAAAACACGCGAGCAAACACTGCACTCGTAGTCCAAAAACTCTTATCAAAGACAGTAATGGGCAAATATATATATATATGTACACACACACACACACACACACACATATATATATATATATATATATATATATATATATATATATATATATATATATATATATATATATATATATCTATATCTATATATAGATATAGATATATATATAGATATATATATAGATATATATATATAGATATATATAGATATATATATATATATATATATATAGATATATATATATATATATATATTTAAAAAACAAGTAACCAGTTTAGTGTTGATTGCTTGATATGCAAGCATTTTTGCATCAGAATTTAATGGCATTTTCTTGTCATATTGTGTACTATATAAAAAAAATGAAATTTCGAACAGTAAATACAATGAACATACTTAAAAACTGTGATGTTCCTGTCAAGATTTTAGATATATAAATTGAAAGCACAAGGCCTTGTCTGCCCTGCTGTACAATATGTAATTATTACACCTATCGACTTTTAGCTTAAATATCTTTCTACTGTGTTTAATTTTCCTGACAAACTTTAACAGTATTATGTACAATGACAGAGTAAAGCTAATGTTATGCCATGTGTTTAATAATCGTTGATCTACAAGATTCCACTTTTATGGTTGGTTAAACTGGTTCTGGTTTCCTATATCCATGTTTGTCAGTTTTCTGTACAGTTTTCAGAGCACAAAATAAATGTGTCCTTTCTAATAAAAATGTAAACTATAAACAGTGTACTTATTAAACCTCATTACAAAGAGCCAGGAAAATTTTGAGTTAATCCGAAAATGAGAACTGTAAGAGGATAAACTTACTTTGTGATTGCTTTCAGAAATGATTGATTGAGGAATCATTGTTTGCCAAAAGATTTTGGAATCCCATATTATCTCACAACATAGGCCATTAGACGTTTGCCAGTTACATAGAACATAGAACCATACAGCAAAGGAATGGGCCCTTTGGTCCATAATATTTATGCCGAACATAATGCTATGTTAAACTGATTGCATCTGCCTGTACATGATCCATCTCCCTCTATACCCTACATTTCCATGTGCCTACCTAAAAGCTTCTTAAACACCACTATCGTATCTGCCTCCAACACCACCCCTGGTAAATGCGTTTCAGGCCCCCATTTCTATCTGCAATCAACCTGCCTCGCACAACTCCATTAAACTTTCCCCCTCACACCATGTAGCCATGCCCCCCATTTCCACACTTGGAAAGGGGTTCTGACCATCAACAGTATCTGTGCCTCTCATAATTTTATAACTTCTCTGAAAGAATGATTCACCTAGTCCTATTTCCTTGTTATTAATTGATAATCTGAAAGCAATGACTGTTTGTAATAATGCTACTTTCATATATATTGTCAAAAGCACTTGCCATAATTTTTACTGGAACATACCACTGACTGCTTCGTGCAGTTTGTCAGGAATAATACATGAAGGTTTGAGGCAGAGGGCAGCACAGTGGAAAAGTGGTTTAACACCGGCTGCATCACAATTCTAGCAACTCAAGTTCAAACCTGACCTCTTGTGCTGAGTTCATGGAGTTTGCACACTGTTTCTGCTTATATTACGGTTTCCTTCCACATCCCAAATATGTGCAGACAGGTGGAATAATTGTTCATTGTAAATTGCCCTCATAGTAAATTGCCATTTACTGTCAGGTGAATGGTAGACTCTGAGGGCCATTGGTGGATCGAAGGGAGAGTAGATTACATGGTAAATTAGGTAGGAATAGGATTGTTCTATAAGCTATATGGACATGATTGGCCAAAAGGTCTCCCTCCTTTGTCTGAAGAGGTATATTTGAGCTTCAATTGCTTTATGATGCCGACTGAACAATTTTCCTCAGAAACTGATATGCAATCTAATGGTTTCTTACAAGAAGGAAACAAATGAAATAGTCAAGGATCATTATGCCCTGATGAATGCTGTGAATGTAAGCAGAGATGTATCTATGAATCCCTGCCCTGTCCACAAAGCCTGTCGGTAATCACACACGTGAGTTGTTCCTTCAGGTTTCTCTGAAAATGGAATGTCTGCCCCAAACATTCAAATGTTTACTGCATTTCTACAGTTCTACCAGTCTCAAAATCAATTTGCGTAAAATTTAACCGTTCTGGAAATTCAGCTGAATACTTTCCATCAACTTTTTGGATCTGATGTAATCACACACAGGGGAGATATTGTCTTGATAGCCAGCTTGACCTGGCTTAGAATTAAGATGAAGAAGGGTCGGATCATCAACCAACAGTCCTTTCATTACTCCTCAGGTCTACCAGCCCTTTCCTATGATTTTAGCCCCTTCAGGTAAGTAAAGAAAACCTTGCAGTTGATGCTTCCATTAGCACAAATGTAATTGTTATTAGAACATGAGGGTCATTTTTTAACTCAGTTGATGATTGGGATTTGGAATGCCTTTGACTAGATAATGGATATAAATTCAGTCACAGTCTTTAAAAGAGTACAGGTCACCCCCATATTAAGTAAGTAAGTTTATTGGTCATGTATTCACATACAAGGAATTTGCCTTAGTGCTCTGCCCACAAGTAACAACATGACATACAGTGACAGTTACGAATGACTCAGAAAACACTAAACATTAATAATAATAAAACATTAATGATCAAATACTATTGGTCAAGCATGTGAACCAACAAAATACCAGATCGAAGGGAGGCTACAGATTTGTGGCTGTTGAGTAGAGCAACTACTCATGGATAAAAACGTTTTATGTCTGGCTGTGGCAGCTTTGATAGTCTGGAGTCGCATTCCAGAGGGAAGTGATTCAAAAAGTTTGTGGCCAGGGTGAGAGGGGTCAGAGATGATATTGCCCGCTAGCTTCCTGGCCCTTGCAGTGGACAGTTCATCAATGGAGTGAAGGTTGCAGCCAATAACCTTCTCTGCGGTTTGGACAATTCGTTGCAGCCTCCAGGTGTCGTGCTTGGTGGCTGATCCAAACCAGGCCATGATGGAGAAGGTGAGAACAGACTCTACGATGGCCGTGTAGAATTGGTTTGGATCACACTGCCTGTGGCAGATTGTGCTTCCTCAGCTGCCGTAGGAAGTACATCCTCTGTGCTTTTTTGACTGTGGAGTCGATGGTAGCCTCCCACTTAAGGTCCTTGGATATCATGGTTCCCAGGAACAAAAGACTCCACAGATGTGACTGTGGTGTTGTTGATGGTGAGTGGGTTGAGGGGAGGGGGAGCTCTCTGAAAGTCTACAATCAATTCCACTGTCTTAAGAGCATTGAGCTCTAGGTTGTTGCGATGGCACCAGGACACCAGCTGTGACACTTCCTGTCTGTAGGCAGATTCCACCTCATCCTGGATCAGTCCAATCAGGGTTGTGTCATCCACAAACTTGAGAAGCTTGACAGAGGTGTCTGTGGAGGTGCAGTCGTTGGTGTAGAGAGAGAGGTTATGGGCGCAGGGAGGTTGAATTCCTGGAAAATGGTTTGTATCGTGATTTTCTGTAACATTAAGCCATATCATCTGTGCATTTATCAAGAAAAGTGTGTACATGTGGTTATTTTTACATCTTCACATAAACACTACGTGGTAACAATAACATTTTTACATATTCTGGTTGACATATTTCCTATCGAGGCCGGGATCACCTTATCTGAACATTCTATGTTTTATTTCTCGACTTATTCTCGACTCATTACTGATTAAAAGTCTAAAAAAGTCAAAGGACTTTGAAATTAAAACCACCAGCTTCAATTGATGATGTCCCAAAGGCTCTGCCAGCAGTGATCAGCCTCAGTGAAGATTTCATCCTATATTTGACATGTTATTTGCGATTAAAGCTTTAAAAATGATTTTTACATATTCTGATTCAGATTTTCCCCCTCTCGGCAGAGATCACTTTCTCTGAACATTTTATACTTTATTTCTTGACATTACTGATTAACGTTTTAGAAATCAAAATACCTTGAATTTCAAACCGACCAGCTTCAACTGATGACATCACAATGGCTCAACCTGCAGGGGGAAGGCAAATTGTTATTGCAACACGCAGGACAAGTGCAATTGGATTTTTTTATAAAGAGCACTGCTGAGGGAGGCAAGGGGATCTGTGGAATTTATTGCTTCAGAAAGCTGTGGAGGCCAAATCAATGGATATATTTAAGGCAGAGATATATGGGGGGGGGGGCTGGAATCTTACGTTCAGGGACAGCTTGAGTTGGAGGATCATGCCTCCCGTGGGGGCTACCGGTAGGGAACAGGTGCGATGGGGGTGAAGACCCAATGGGTTTGCACTTGGTCTAGTACAAAATAACATTCCTGCTGTATGGATTTAATATGTTGCCCAAATGTACACACAAAAAAAAATCATTAAAGAAGCAGCAGATGCCAGAAATCCAAAAGGAAAATTTGAAATGCTGTAGGTAGAGCGGATTGAAAGAATAAGACAGTGATAAATCAGAAGGCGGTTCTTCAAAGCAGATATGAACACCAGTCTATACCAATAACAACAAGTGGCTTGCCCACTCCAGGGATGTGCTTGATGAGTGCTTCCAGCTTCAAATGTAACAGTTTTCCTACAAACCCTTTTGGCAAAAGAATCGGAAAATCACGAAATGAGATAAATGGTTAGCATCTGCTAAAAGTCGACAATGTCTCTCTATGAAGTGATTATTAAGGGTGTATTGCCATTGTTGCTAAGGTCATTGTAATTGCTCTCAAAATTACATTTGATTCTTCATAAGTTCATAAGTGATAGGCGCAGAATTAGGCCACTCGGCCCATCAAGTCTACTCCGCCATTCAATTATGGCTGATCCATCCCTCTCAAATCCAATCTCCTGCCTTCTCCCCATAACCCATGACACCCATACTAATCAAGAATATAGCTATCTCTGCCTTAAATATATCCATTGATTTGGCCTCCACAGCTTTCTGAAGCAATAAATTCCACAGATTCACCACCCTCGGACTAAAGAAGTTCCTTATATCCTTTCTGAAGGTACCTCCTTTTTTTTCTGAGACAATGGCCTCTAGTCCTAAACTCTCCCACTAGTGGAAACATCCTCTCCACATCCACTCTATCCAGGCCTTTCTTTGAAAAATGTTCAGCGCTGCCAGAGGAGGTAGTTGAGGCATATACTATACCAGCATTTTAAATACATTTGGACAGGTGCATAGACAGGAAAGGTTTAGAGAGATGTGGGCGAAACACGGGCAGGTGGGACGTACAGGTGGGGCAGTATGTTCGCCATGGGCAAGTTGGGCCGAAGGGCCGGTTTCCATGCTGTATGACTTTTACTCTATAAATGCTCGAGTCACTATCTCATCTTCAGTTGTTCCTAACCTTGTCTATAATTAGTTGTAATCATTGACTTAATCCCCTACCTTCTAAAAAAGGTAAACCCAATCTTCATGCCAAATGTCCATACATGTTCTTTCCAATAGAACTTCTAGAATAGTAATTATGAATAGTAAAGCTTGCTGAGATATTTTAATCAATATTTCTGATAAAGATATCACTGAAAAGCCAGCATTTAATGCCCATATCCTATCACCCTTAGCACCAGCAAGCTGCTTTCATGAATCACTGCAATCGTCTGATCTTGTTACATTGTTACATTAATTGCACAATTTATACCCAGCGGTGATGAAGAAACTGTGATACCTTTATAAGGGATCCCTGCAGATTGTGGCTTTCCCATGTGTCAAACTGGCCTTCCCCTGAATGGTTGAGATCATGGGTTGAAAGGTGCTGCTGAAGCAAAGGAATTGAGGAGAATGAGTAATGATGTCTTGGACCAGATCCAAATGGCAAAGTACAAGATGCTAGCAGTCTTAAGAAATATATTAAGGTGGAAAATTCCCAAATGCCCTTACCAATTGTATTCTCAGATATTGTGGGAAGTTAGGGAAGAAATTGCTTTATCTTTAGCCATTGGAGAAGTACCGGAGGAATGGCAGGTGGCTACTGCCGTGCCATTAATTTAGAAGGGCTGCGAGGACAGGCCAGGAATGTACAGGCCGGGGACAGGATCTACCATCATTTGGACAGCCAAGGACTGATTAGGGATGTGTAGGAAAGAACTGCAGATGTTGGTTTACACCAAAGATAGGCATAAACTGCTGGAGTAACTGAGCAGGACAAGCGGCATCTCAGGAGAGAACATCTCAGGTGGTGTTTTGGGTCAAGACATTTCTTCAGACTGAGAGTCAGGGGAGAGGGAGACATAGAGATATGGAAGGGTAAGGTGAGAAAACACAGATCAAAGGGGACGGTGCTCAAGGAAATGTAGAATGGTACATTGTTAGCTGAAGGGAAGGTGACAACGAGGCATACAATCAGTAATATTTAATCAGGATGACATTAGGGATAATCAGCACAGCTTTGAAATTCGATAGAGTTTTTTGAAAAGGTCACAAAGTGGATTGATGAGTTCAGAGTTGTGGGCAATATCTCTATTGACTTGAGCAAGGCTTTGATATGGTCCCACATGGCAGGCTAGTTTGGACGGTTAGATCATACAGGATCCAAGGTGAATTAGGCAACTGGATTCACAATTGTCTTGCTGGTCGGATTGGATGATGGAATGGACTTGTGGGGCCAAATGGCTTAACTCTGCTCCTATAGCTTAAAAATTATGCATTTATGAACTTAGAGAGTGGCCGAGAGAATAGTTTTTTCTGATGGAGAAATGTGATCAATAGTGTCCCACAGGATTTGTTTGTGTTGTTTGTCTTCTATATTAACAACTTGGATGACAATACAGTTAACATTGTCAATAAAATTGGAAATGACACCAAAGTTCATGGTATAGTGTGCAGTGGTATAATATGCATTGTGGAAGACTTTCAAATTTACAAATACATCTGGATCAACTGCAGCCAAGGAATGGCAGATGGGATTTAACATGGACAAGTTTAAAGAGATGCATTTTGGTAAGTCAAACCTGGAGAGGACCTCCACAGTCATCATTGAGAGTGCTGTACAATAGTGAATGTGTACGAAACAGGTTGACAGGGTGGTGAAGAAAGCATTTGGCATCCTTGCCTTCATTGGTAAAGTTACTAAGTGCAGGTGTTGAGACATTATATTACAGTTGTACAAGACATTGGAGAGACCACATTTTGAGTACTATGTGCATTTATGGACGCCTTGCTTTTGGAAAGATGTCATTCAGCTGGAAAGGGTGCAGAAAAGATTTAATAGAATGTTACCAGCACTCGAGGGCTTAGGTTATAAATAGTGGCTGGATAGGCTGGGCCATTTTTCCTTGGAGTGTAGGGGGCTGAGCGGTGACCATTTAGAGGTATACAAAATCTGCAATTGGATCCTCAACTTCCTCATCCACCGACCACAGTCTGTCCGTATTGGTGGAAATCTGTCATCCTCGATAACAATCAGCACGGGAGCACCTCAAGGCTGCGTACTCAGCCCTCTGTTTTACTCACTCCATACTCATGACTGTGTAGCCGGACATAGTGCAAACTCCATCATCAAGTTCACCAACGACACCACTTTTGTGGGACGAATCACTGATGGGGGCGATTCAGAGTATAGAAGTGAGATAGAAATTCTTGGGCGTGCACATTTCCGAAGATCTTTCCTGGTCACAGCACACTGATCCAATCATAAAGAAAGCATATCAGTGTCTCTACTTCCTGAGAAGACTACGCAGAGTCAAAGAGGACTCTCTCGAACTCCTAAAGGTGCACAGTAGAGAGCATGCTGACAAGTTGCATCGTGGCTTGGTTCGGCAACCTGAGGGTCCAGGAGTGGAAAAGGATGCAGAAAGTTGTAACCACTGCCCAGTCCATCATCGGCTCTGACCTCCACACCATCGAAGGGATCTATCGCAGTCACTGCCTCAAAAAGGCTGCCAACATCATCAAGGACCAACACTATCCTGACCACGCACTCATATCTCTGCTACCATCAGGCAGCAGGTACAGGAGCCTGAAATCTGTTACATCCAGGTTCAGGAATAGCTTCTTCACCACAGCCATCAGGCTATTAAACTCGCCAACAAACAGACTCTGAACTGTAACAGCCTATTGCAATTTATCTGATTATTTATGTGTATATTCAACTGAACTGTTCTGTATTTTTGTTTACAATACCCTGTTGTGCTGCAGGAAGCAAGAATTTCATTGTCCTATCTGGAACACATGACAATAAACTCACTTGAGGGTTACACAAAAAGCTGGAGAAACTCAGCGGGTGCAGCAGCATCTAAGGAGCGAAGAAGATAGGCGACGTTTCGGGTCGAGACCCTTATAAACTCTCTTGACTTGTCTTGCATAAAGAAGATGGATGAGAGATTAAGATGGATGGATGAAGATGGATGGATTAAGAGATTAGCATACAAACTTAAAGCACACGGTATTGGGGGTTCAGTATTGATGTGGATAGAGAACTGGCTAGCAGACAGGAGGCAAAGGGTAGGAGTAAACGGGTCCTTTTCAGAATTTCAGGCAGTGACTAGTGGGGTGCCGCAAGGCTCAGTGCTGGGACCCCAGCTATTTACAATATATATTAATGATTTGGACGAGGGAATTCAATGCAACATCTCCAAATTTGCAGATGACACCAAACTGGGGGGTATAGTTAGGTGTGAGGAGGATGCTTGGAGGCTGCAGGGTGATTTGGATAGGCTGAGTGAATGGGCAGATGCATGGCAGATGCAGTATAATGTGGATAAATGTGAGGTTATTCACTTTGGTGGCAAAAACATGAGGGTAGACTATTATCTGAATGGTGGCAGATTAGGAAAAGGGGAGATGCAACGAGACCTGGGTGTCATGGTACACCAGTCATTGAAAGTAGGCATGCAGGTGCAGCAGGCAGTGAAGAAAGCAAATGGTATGTTAGCATTCATAGCGAAAGGATTTGAGTATAGGAGCAGGGAGGTTCTACTGCAGTTGTACAGGGTTTTGGTGAGGCCACACCTGGAGTATTGCGTACAGTTTTGGTCTCCAAATCTGAGGAAAGACATCCTTGCCATAGAGGAGGTACAGAGAAGATTCACCAGACTGATTCCTGGGATGTCAGGACTTTCATATGAGGAAAGATTGGATAGACTCGGCTTGTACTCGCTGGAATTTAGAAGATTGAGGGGGGATCTTATAGAAACTTACAAAATTCTTAAGAGGTTGGACAAGCTAGATGCTGGAAGATTGTTCCCGATGTTGGGGGAGTCCAGAACAAGGGGTCACAGTCTAAGGATAAGGGGGAATTCCTTTAGGACCGAGATGAGGAAAACATTCTTTACACAGAGAGTGGTGAGTCTCTGGAATTCTCTGCCACAGAAGGTAGTTGAGGCCAGTTCATTGGCTATATTTAAGAGGGCGTTAGATGTGGCACTTGCGGCTAAAGGGATCAGGGGGTATGGAGAGAAGGCAGGTACGGGATACTGAATTGGATGATCAGCCATGATCACATTGAATGGCTGTGCAGGCTTGAAGGGCCGAATGGCCTACTCCTGCACCTATTTTTCTATGTTTCTATGTTTCTATGAGCATGGTCTTTATTGAGGATAAAGGAGTCCAGGATAAGAGGGCATAGAATTAATGTGAGAGTGGAAAGGTTAAAAAAAAACAGAGAGCAATTTCTTCATACACAGTTTGATGTGCACATGGAACGAGTTAACAAAGGTGAGTACAATGGTGACATTTAAAATTCATTTGGACAGGTACATGGATAGTTTAGAAGGATAAATGCATATACATGGGATTAGCTCAGTTATAAAGGAATGCTGCCGGACCCACAGAGTTACACCGGAGCTTTGTGTCTTTTTTTGTAAACCAGCATCTGCAGTTCATGGTTTCTACATCCTACAATTATTAAAACCTGGCCAGTAGGGACAAAGGATCTGTTTTCCTGCTGTGTGATTGTACAATACAATACAATACTACTTTATTAGCCAAGTATGTTTTGCAACATTTGAGGAATTTCATTTGCCAAGTCAGTCATACATGTCAAAAAGCAACGGAACACACAAAATACATTTTAAAATAAACATCCACCAAAGTGACTCCTCACATTCCTCATTCGACCTCTTAGAGACTGCGAGCCATCAATGTAAAGTCCGCAGTCCACAGTTGGAATGATCCCAGCCAAGGGATTGGCTCCGATATTAAGTCCACGGCCCGCAGTGGGGCTCGAAGTCAGTCCAAGGAGGCCTTCAGTTCCACTAGGACTATGGAAAAGCCTGGGTGAGTAACTACAGTGCATTTAGAAGGCAATACATGGAGCATCCACAGTGGTGGATAAAGTTACTGGTTAGGCAAAAATATATTATTGTCTGAAGAAGGATCTCAACCCAGAACGTTACCCATTCCTTCTCTCCAGAGATGCTGCCTGTCCTGCTGAGTTACTCCAGCATATTTTGTTTACCTTTGATTTAAACTAGCATCTGCAATTCTTTCCTACACAAGATATTGCCAGATCAGTGATCTGACCTGGTACAAGTTTAATAGATTGATTCCAGAGGAAAAGACCCAGATAATTCAAAAATGTCATGCTCTGCTACTGGATCCCATGTGGTGTACAATGATGGCATGCGGCTTAGAACACAGTCAGCATATTTGGGACTTACATCTTAGTGTGGGAGTCCCAAACTTCCAGTCCCTTATGTAACAGTGTGAAGGGTAAATACAGCAGCCGCTGTTTGATGCAGGACCACGGACAGTTTCAAGTAGTGGCAGACAAAAGTGCTGGAGAAACTCAGCTGGTGCAGCAGCATCTATGGAGCGAAGGAAATAGGCAAAGTTTTGGGCCGAAACACTTCTTCACACTGATATCTGGACTGTAGTAAACTTAAATCAATCAGCACTGTGAGGTGCCCCTGCAACATATCATCACAGTTCCACAGCATTTGAAGATAACAGTTGGTCTTTAAGGATTATTGTGCAGGATTGACACAAAAAAATTGAGTAACTCAGCAGGTCAGGCAGCATCTCTGGAGAAAAGGAATAGGTGATGTTTGGAGTTGAGACCGTCTTCAAACCATGCAGGGTGTTTAGAATATAATTGAGTGAATCACTTGTTTGCTAAATTAGTGCTTAAAACATTTATTTTCTACTGGCTTCAAAAACTACTAAGTACTATGTGCATTTTCAAATGGTTTTCAGTGTATTGTTTCCATCATCTTCCCTGTTTGCATAATCACAAATGTTTCCTGTGCTGCAGGCATGTTCGGTTAATTCAAAAGCCATTGCTCTTCTCAATATTGGGAAATGTGCATCATGCAAAATAACCACTGAATGTCTCTGCTTGATGATATAAATAAGCTGGCTATAAATAGCCCTGCGATGCCAGATCGGACCTGGCATTTGCACTCTCTTTTTTCAAAACAATAAGTTAAATAAATTACATCCATCAGATGAGGATTAGCTTCTCCCTGAGGTGTCATGACCTTTTGGATTGTGCAGGCCTTCAACTGGCAATGATGATCAAGCAGAATTTGCTGTTGGCTGACGGAGCCATATGCCTTCATTTTCTAAAGTCTCATTGTGCACTAAACCAGAATGGGGACATTTACTCTTGCCGTTAATTTTCTCAGCCTGCATGGCATGGGGTAGTCATTGCCATGGCAGGGAATGGACATACATTCTCTGAATGATTTTCATTCGGTTGGCTTAAATTTACTTTGTCTTTTCGTTGCTGTGGTATTGATTTGTTTGAAAGAAATAAAGGCAGCTGATGTTCATTATATGAAGTGAAAAGAATCCCATGTCTAAACAACGCAACCAATTTTATGTGCTTCAACATATGGTGATGTTTGTGGCTCTGTATTTTTTGCTACTCTGGGGTAGGATTTCTGCAATGTGCATAGATATAAACGAGAAATTGTTTGTGCTAACTTGCACTGCTCATTAACACACAGCCAGCCTTAAATCTCCCAGAGTAATCCTGATCAAACATTCAGTACAAGCTCCTTCCATGAAATTTGCTAATTGCTGTAAGGTCACACATTTAGGGAGAGAAAGTCGATGTTGCAGCAATTCCTTAAAGGGAAGCAGTAGGCGAATAAGGCTTAATACTTATGTGATAAGAAAAAGGTTTTAAAGATTGTACTTTTTTAAAACAATATGAAATGAATGGAAAGCTATCCATGATTATTGATGCAGTATTTAAGGAATATGAGAACATGAATATTTGCCCTACGGCCATCTAAATTGCAACTCTCACAGTCAAATGTGCGTGGCTTAAGCTGTTTCAACAGATTTAATGTGGCTCCTCTACTCAGAAATGAGGACATAAAATTAAGAGAATGGTTTCAGTTTGAAATTATATGGCTAATGGTGAGTATAACTATCGTCTAAGTTAACTTGTCATTAATGGACCATATTCACCCCATAGTCCTTTGTGAGAAAAGAACACACGGTGGGCTAGAATCACCAGAATGGGGATATATTTTAATCTACACTGACTACACTATTCACTACATGTTTTGAGTCAGCATGACTAGCCCTTTGTCCCAGGCTGGTGAAGACCTGATTAAAATGCAACATTGAGGCCTGGTGACTAATTTGAACCCCCCACACAATTTAATCAGGTTTTCAGCAAGGTTGGCATCTCACCAGCAGCAAAATACACCAAGGCTTAGAAGGACCCAAGAGAAAGTCGTTTAATGCTTCCTGGCTTTAGCTGCAAACCAGAGAAGTAGATTTTAATGTAATATTAGTGACATTGGAATAAGAGAGGGGGAGGGAAGATCTTGTAATTGTGAATTATAGTATTTTGTTTTGATAGAGAATTGGAAAGGCAATATTTTTTTCACTGTTTATACCTTTAAATGAAGATTTTTACTTTCCGTGACACATGTAGGTTGTAATAATTTAAACAGGCTAAACAGAGGTGATCATGTGGAAATAAATCTTTGTATCTTCCTCAAGGAATTTTACCTGTTGCTCATAGGTCAGCCAGCTCCCAAACCAAATTAAGGAATGAAATATAACTGAGCTGTTACCATCCTCCATTTTAATGGATGAGATGAAACTTTCCATTTTGCCAGCTGCTTCAATAAGTAATTATCTTGTACTTTCAGTACTGGTTTTATCTTGAATTTTGGTTGTGTCTTCCCTCTATGTTGTGGCTTTCAAAAAGTGATATTAATGCCCTGTCTACTGATTCTTTTTAGAAGAATACACTGGAGATACAGTTTTGCAAAGCTGCCTCAATTATCTTTACCTCGTTTCTGTGGAAGCTACGACACCTTAAGGGCATCTGCTGTGTGAGAGTTGTTCTGATCCTTAAATGTAATAATTCCAGTGACCAAACAATGACTGCAGAATGTTCTGGGGCTAGAATGAGAATTCATTAAGAATTCAAGGTGCAAGTATTGGGAATTAATTTAACAGAATTGCTTCTGCAAGTGAGATCCATGTTTGAAATATTCAAAGACAGTCATCTCATCTCTATAGAGATCATTTCATAGAGGAGAAACAGCGATTGCCAGAAACACTCAGCAGGATTTTGTGGGGTGAGAAACTGTATTCATTTTTCAAGCTACTGAAATTTCATCAGATTCGGTGAGAAAGAGACGCTTGTTTTCATGAAAACCCTTCAACTTGGTCAACAAGCTTTATTTTTCTCCCCATAGAGACGGCCTGATATTATGAACATATCACACACACTAATTCACCCCCACACTAACTACCCCCTTGATATTATATTAATATTATTAATTTGATCCTTTTACCCCATAACTGCACTAGCCACCGACGCATAGCCCCCAACTCACAGGCGTGTCTAGAGATGGAAAGGGGGGTAGACAGTGAGGGCAGAGAGAGAATAGGGAGAGACAGTGAGAGGGACAGAGACAGAAGGGAAAGAGACAGGGGGAGAGTGGGGGGGGGGGTGGAGGAGAGGAGGAGGAGAGGAAGGGTGGGGGAGAAGGGGAAAGAGAGATGGGAGGAGAGAGGCGGGAGAGGGGGGCTGAGAGGGGGCGAAGGGAAGGGGGGACATGGGGTGAGAAGGGAGGGGGAGAGGTGGGGGGAAGAGAGGGGGAGAGGTGGGGGGAAGGGAGGGGGAGAGGTGGGGGAAGGGAGGGGGAGAGGTGAGGGGAAGGGAGGGGTAGGGGTGGAGGGAAGGGGTAGGGGAGGGGTGGAGGGGAGGGTGTGGAGGGGGGAAGGGGGTTTAGGGGAGGGGAAGGGAGAGGAAGGGGAGGGAGAGAGGGGGGAGAGAGGGGGAGGGGAGGGAGAGGGGAGAGAGAGGGAGAAGAGAGAGAGGGGGGGAGAGAGAGTGTGGGGGGAGAGAGAGAGAGAGGGGGTGAGGGAGAGAGACCAATGTGGGCTTGTGACCAAAGATCCTGCTGTGACTCTCTGGAGCGTGCAGGGGATGGGAGGGGCACGCAGGCAGGTGGGGATTTGTGAGCTGCGCCAGCTGTAAGTTCAGCGGAACTTACGCTTTATTTCTTCTCACTATCGGCAGAGCATTCTGAGAATGGGGGGGAGGGGTTTGTAGCGGGCGGGCAGGCGGGAGGGCGCGTGTGCGTTTCCAGCTGCGGGAGGCATGGCGTGAGCGTAGTTGGAGGAGGGGGAAGGAGAGCCGGGCTGCCAAATGAAGAGAGAGAAGCGGCTTGGGATTGGTCGGCATGTGGGAATGTGACGTCAGCAGCTCGTGAGGTCCCGTTTAGATTTTAAAATGAGTGAGTGTTGGGGGGGGGGGGGGGGAATTTTATTAAAATATGTGTACATAAAAATGTCTAAATGTAATGAGGAGTGGATTTGTGAATGCAAAAGCGAAATCGCTAGCAAAATGGAAAATGTCGCTGAGTTTTTGCGTGTTGTTTTGGCGGGTCAAGGAATCAAAGGCCAAAAACCTTATCTGAAAAAAAATGGAATGTGTCATACACCCACAAACACACACACACACACACACACACACACACACACACACACACACACACACAGACATAGTTTTAAAACTATATAAGTAGATAGATAGATATAGATATTGTTGTCTCAGATTATTATATCGTTCAAGAGGTCACTCCGTTATCTCTCTAGTCACTCTGGAGAAAACAAGGTATCGGGAGAATGTTGTTTTGTTACGCATGTGAGCTCTCCACGTCCTTCAGGCTCAAAGTTTCTTGAAAGATAAATCTTCATAACACAGTCTTTTGATTAATAGTTTCTTTATTGTTGAAGAAAAACAATAAAATATTCATCCAATCCTCTACATTTAAGGGGGGGGGGGGGTTGGGGTGGTAGGGTATAGGGGAGGGAGGTTGTGGGGGAAGGGGGTATGGGGAGGGGGTTGTGTGGGTGAGGGGGTTTGTATGGGGGAGGGGATGTGTGGGGAAGGTGTGTGTGGGGGAGGGGGGGGTGTAGGCAAGGAGGTTTGCGTGGGGGAGGGGGTGTGTTGGGGAGGGGGGTGTGGGGGATGGGGGTGTGTGTGTGGGAAGGGTGGTGACTCTCTCCATCATTTTCCCATATAAACAGGATTGTGGGTCCTCATCCTTCCTTTGCCAAAGTCCACAATCAGTTCCTTGGTTTTACTGACATTGAGAGCCAGGTTGTTGTGCTGGCACCATTTGGTCAATCGGTCGATCTCACTTCTACACTCTGACTCATCGCCATCTGTAATTCGTCCAACAACGGTGGTATCGTCGGTGAACTTGAAGATTGAGGTTGCACTGTGTCCGGCTACACAGTCATGAGTACAGAATGAGTGGAGCGGGGGCTGAGCACGCAGCCTTGATGTGCTCCAGTACTGATTGTTAATGAGGACGAAGTATTTCTGCCAATTCAAGCAAACTGTGGTCTATAGATGAGGAAGTCGAGGATCCAATTGCAGAGGGATGCTAAACCAGCATCTGCAGTTCCTTGCGTCTGCTTTTCTTGATGTACGTTTTCTATTTCTGGTAATCACATGAAGTGCAAGCTCAGTGACTGATAAAACGTGATGAAAGTTTGAGGTCCATTGGCTAAAACCTAGAGACAGGCTGCCCTTACTGCTCTTACTGCCCTTACCGCTACTGGGTCTGTGTGACAGATCCAACTTGTTGGATGGACATATCAAAGCCCTGCTTCTCATTCATCTCTTCTTACTCCAGACCCTATCAAATTGAAGTGCAGAGTATAAACCGGAAACCAAGATAGTTTAATGATGATTCTCTCATTTAAGTAACATTTAACAAAAGTATATATCAATAATACAAGAGGCCTATAAGCTGCCTAATTCATGCTGAGATCAGATGGGTGCTTCACAATGTTTATTGAAATTAAGCCCAGGAGTCAAAATACTCTGGCAGCCCTGCCACTTATACTAATGAAATAAAGAGAAAAAATAAAGAGGAGAAATAAAAGGTTCAGCAATTCAGGCAGCATGTGTGGAAAGAGGAACAGAGGAAGGACATTATTGCTGAGGAAGGACATTATTGTGAGGAAGGACATTATTGCCATAGAATGAGTGCAGCGAAGGTTCACCAGACTGATTCCTGGGATGTCAGGACTGTATTATGAACAAAGACTGCATAGACTCGGTTTATACTCTCTAGAATTTAGGAGATTGAGAGGGGATCTTATAGAAACTTACAAGATTCTTAAGGCTAGATGCAGGAAGATTGTTCCCGATGTTGGGGAGGTCCAGGACAAGGGGTCACAGCTTAAGGATAAGGGGGAAATCCTTTAGGACCGAGATGAGAAGAAATTTTTTCACACAGAGAGTGGTGGGTCTCTGGAACTCTCTGCCACAGAGGGTAGTTGAGGCCAGTTCATTGGCCATATTTAAGAGGGAGTTAGATGTGGCCCTTGTGGCTAAAGGGATCAGGGGGTATGGAGAGAAAGCAGGTACAGGATACTGAGTTGGATGATCAGCCATGATCATATTGAATGGCGGTGCAGGCTTGAAGGGCCGAATGGCCTACTCCTGCACCTAATTTCTATGTTTCTATGTTTCTATTCAATGTTTCAGGGCATGGACCTTTCACAGATCTGTTAGATGAATGATTCTTGGAATTGAAACATCAGCTCTGTTTCTCTTTCCACACATGTCGTCCAGTCCGCTTAGTGCTTCCAATGTATCTTTTACTTATTATACTCCAGCATTTGGAGTTTTTAAGTTTCATCTATCCCGTTGACCCTGGGATTGCTTGGAGTTAAAATCATAGAATCATAGAATTGTACAGCACAGTGCCTTTTCAGCTCACCTGGTCAACGCCAATAATGATGCATGTCTACTAATCCAATTATTCTTCAGTCTTCTGATATCTTGCCCATGCCTAATAAAGATTTAAAAAATCTAATTTTGAGTCCCAACAATCTCCACCCTTGCTTCCACTTGCATCCAGGGACAGATCCCATCAGGTCCTGGAGTTTTATCCAGTCTGATATGCATCAATATTTCTAACACTTTCTCCATCCTCCTACAGTCTTTTAGATCTTAGACTTTAGAGATACAGCACAGTAACAGGCCCTACAGCCCACGAGTCCCCACAGACCTCATACACTAACACTATCCTACACACAAGGGACAATTTACAATTTTGCCTGTCAATTAACCTACAAACCAGCACGTCTTTGGAGTGTGGGAGTGTGTGTAGACAGGCAGTACCCGCAGTCAGGATCGTACCCGGGTGTTTGGCGCTGTAAGGCAGCAACACCACCACTGCGCTACTGTGCCATCCTTGATCACACTTAACTCATGCTCAAGAATATCAGTGTGCTCAAGCCTTAGTTGTTCATCCTTCACATCCTTCTCCCTGGTAAAGGGAGAAGTCTTCAAATTCTGACTGGAGCCATGTGTTTCCGCCATTTGTTAATATTAAAGAAAGAAAAACACACATTTATGTTTTACAACCAAAATAAATCACAACGTAATATAACAGAGAAGAAGCTTGTTCCAACAATACATTTGAAGAGCGTACATTTTGGATAACATGCATCTCTAAAATTCATACAGATAGTTATCATAAAATTATCATATCACTTCTCACTACAAAAATCTGTGGTGAAATTTACCTGCTTAATGTACACTTTGGTGCCCAAGTGTATTATTCGCTGTGGGGTGGATACTTGCTTATAATTTATTAATCTCTGTCCATTGTGAAAGTTCCATCCAGGGTAAATAATATTAACTTTTTCATATAGTAGATCTATATGTCAGAGAATAGGACATTACTACTTGATCAATAATGCAGTTGATTCCTGTTGCAGTATGAAATAACCTATTAATACACTCATAATAAACCTTCAGGCAAACCTTCAAGCTGACTTTCAGCAAGGCATAGGAGATTTCAGGAGGCGAAGCGGTACACATACCTGGTATACATTGAAGTAGAGATGGTTGAGAGCTTCAAGTTCTGAGGAGTAAATATCACCAACAGCTTGTATAGCGGCAGATTTTCATATCTTTCGAGAAATTAACTCCCTAGCCACTAAATGGATGAGCAGGGTTAAAGGGAATATCTTCGATACACGTGCGAGCTGGCTACCAGAGACCTTCGGAGCTTCTTCACAGTTATGGCTTCACAACACAGTCTTTGATGAATACATGCTTTATTGTTGATAGAAAAGAGTAAGATACATCCAAATTTATTCCGACATTACTGCAATCTTCATCGAACCCCAGCTTATTACTTTAAACATTAGAAAACTCCTTGTGTCTCAATAACACTGGCATGATCTCCTGTCCATCTCGCATGATCTCCTTTAGAACTTGCATGGCTCACATGGTCGAAGGGTTAACCTTCTCCCTACTAGCTCCAAACTGCACTAAAAACTAAACGTCTGCGCAAGCATCTTAGTTCCAAACATACCCAAACACACGTCATAAATCCCACCCACAATAAAACGGGTCGTCTACATTTTATAGGCACATGCCATCATCAATGACATGCAAAACAGGCCAAATGGCCACTACAGCTTGTCCTCGACCAGCCATATCCAAGTGACGGCCAAGAAAGCACACCAATACCTCTTCTTCCGCAGAAGGTTTAAAAAGTTTGGCATTTCCCCAACTTCTACAGATGCGTCGTAGAAAGCATTTTTTCAGGATGCATCACATCATGGTTTGAGAATCGCTTCATCCAAGACTAGAAGAAATTGCAGAGAATTGTGGATGCCACCCTGACCAATACACAAACCAACCTCCCTTCTATTGCTTACACTTCATGCTGCCTCGACAAGGCCTCCAGCATAATCAAGAACGAGTCTCATCATGTTCTTCTCCCTTCTCCCATCAGGCATGAGGGACAAAAGAGTTAAATGCATCCCTCTCGATTCAGGGATAGTTTATTTCCTGCTGCTATCAGACAACTAAACCATCCTAATACCAACTAGAGAGCGATCCTGACCTACCATCTACTCCATTGGAGACCCTCAGACTATTATTAATCAGACTTTATTAGACTTGCACTAATGTTATTCCTTTTATCCCGTATCCCTACTCTGTGGACGGCCTGATTTTAGTCATGTATAGACTAAGTGGGACCCATTGGGTCCCTGTCACATGGGAGTCCTGGTCCCCCACGCAACCCGTTCCCCAATGCAATATTCCACCACTCACCTGTTCCCCCAACACAACCAGTTCTCCCAATGCAATATTCCACCACTCACCCATAGCTCCCAACTGCACAGGAGGGGCTGATGTTTTTAAAGTTTAAAATGGCAATAACTTGTAAAATATAAGATCAATGCGAATGCCACTCACTCTCCCTCGTCAGTCCCCCTATTCCTCTCCTCCATTATCCTCCCTCCCCCACACCCTCCACCAACCATCCTCTGCTTCCTCTCCTCATGTCTATCTCTCTCTCCGCAGTAGACCAGGCTGTGTACAGGCCCTGTGCCCCGGGCTCCCTGTGCGTGTGTGCTCCCTCCCTTCCACCACACCCAGGTGTGAGTTCTGGTGTGGATCGATGGTGCTACAGGGACAGGTTAATGTGGAAACTTGAAAAGGCAGGGCATGCTGCATGAGTCAATGATTCAACCACCTTCCTCCAGCCTTACACTCCCAGAGAGATCCTTACCATTGAGATTATCCCCGCAGCTGCAGAATAGAAATGAAGGCACAGACGTGATGGCAATAAACAGCAGGAGGACTGGTCCTCTCTCCAATACACTGTCACAGAGCGGGGAGGGGGAGGGAGAGGCCGAGGCCCGCTCCTCCTCTCTCTAACTGCGCCGCCCCAACACCTCGCTCCAGCGTCAACACAGTGGTCAAATGCTGCACGCTGGGGAGACTTTTATGGCCCTCCCCCTTCCCAGTGACTGACAGCGGATGTGGCCAATCAGTGCGCCGATGGTGCAGGAAGTGGCGTCGCCGTCCCGGCCGTGGCAGTGACTGACAGGAGTAGACCAATCTGTGCATGCGCAGTTTAAAAATCTATTTAAACCTTAATAACTTTTAAAATATACCATTGATCAGAACAAAACCTGTTGCACGTGCAGCACAGGAGAATGGTGAGTAAGGTGGTGAAAAATCATAGCACTATCATGTACCATTTTTGCGCAAATAAACAAAACATGCAAACCGGGAGAACAAGATCAGAGCTTTAGTTATACACTAGACTATGTGGGACCCGTTGGGTTCCAGTCACACAGGAGGCCTGGTCCCCCAATGTAACCCATTCCCCAATGCAATATTCCGCCACTAACCCATTCCCCCAACGCAATATTCCACCACTCACCAACAGCCCCAAACTGTGCAGGCACAGCTCATTTCCCCTCATCCCCCAGCACTCCCTCCCCCTCCTCTTCATGTCTGGGAGTGGAGGAGGGAAGGGGGGGTGTGGCAAGGGGGATGTGGGGTGGGAGGGGATGAGGGTAGGGGTGTGTGTGTGGGCAAGGGAATGTAGGGGAGAGGTGGTGTGGGGGGCTGGGGTTAGTGTGGGTGGTGTGGGGTTTGTGGGGGAGGGGGGTTTGTGGGGAGGAGGGATTATGGGGGGGTTATGGGTGGGGGGTGCGGGGAATGTGGGGGTAGCGGGTGGAGGGGTGTGTGGGTGGGGGGTGGTCTGTGGGGGCAAACAGGGGTAGTGGAGGGGAGGGGTGTGGGGGCAGAGGGGAGGGTTGGGTGGGTGGGGGGTCTGTGGGGGTGCAGCAAGTATTGTGGAGCCGGAGAGGGGGAGGCAGAGGGGGGGTTGTGTGGTTGGGAGGGAAGGGGTTTGTGGCTGGGGGGAATGTGGGGACTGGGGGGTTGGGGGAGAGGGGGGAGTGTGGGGGGATGGGGGAGTGTGGGAGTGTGGAAGGGAGGGGGGAGTGTAGGGGAGGGTGTGTGTGTGTGGGGGAGTGGGTGTGGGTGTGGGCTGGAGGGGTTGTGGGGGAGGGCTGAGTGGGCGGTGTCGTGGGGGCAAGGAAGGGTTGTGGGAGGGGAGTGGTGTGGGGCGGCATGTGTGTGAGCAGAGGGGATTGTGGGAGCATGGCTGTGTGGGCGGGGGGAGGGTGTGTGGGTGGGGGGATGGATGTGTGGTAGTGAGAGAGGTGTGTGGGCGGGGGAGGGGTGTGTTGGCAGGAAGAGGGGGTGTGTGGAGGTGGGGGGAGAGAGGTGTGGGGCAGGGATGTGGGGACGGGGTGTTGGGGGAGGGGTGTGGGGGAAGGGTGTGGGGGAGGGGTGAGGGGAGAGCAGGGGTGGAGCGGGGGAGGGGGGCAGCGAGCGTTGTGTGGCTGGAGAGGGGGGGAGATGGAGTGCGGAGACGGGTGGAGGGGGTGTGTGGAGGTGGGGGGGGAGAGGGCTGTGGAGGCGGGGAGGAATGGGGTGTGGGCGGGGGGGTATGTGGGGAGAGAGCTCGGAGAAAAGACGGGGTTATAAGGTCAGTATCATGGGGAGGGGGGGAGGGGGGAGGGGGGCAGGAGCCTGCGAGGGGAACCAGAGAAGAAGGGGCTTGAGGACTCTCAATGGGTGATGTGGACTCATAGCAGGCGCTAGTGCTGGTCGCTGGTCGCTTGTTGCTGGATGTTATCCTCCGCCGGGATTAGAGTCTCCATTTTTCGTTTGGCGACATCTCTGTCTCCGACTCTGGGTTGGGCAGCTTCCGGTCCCTCTGAAAATTGTGTGAGGTTCGAGACTTCTGCCATCCATGGTGAGCCTATCTCAGCTCCAGTAAAGAAACAATGGCGCTGGAAGGGGTGGACCATCCCGCGGAGTGACAGGAGAAACACAAATCCACCCAGTGCCAACTGGCAGGAGAGTAGATCGATCTGCGCATGCGCAATTTTTAAACCTCGCTAACTATTACATTAGACCACCGATCGGAACAAAACTTGGTGCAATCGCAGCAGAGGAGAACGGCAAGTACCGTGTCCCACGTACCGTTTTTGTGCAAATAGGATGACCGCGCAAACCAGAAGATAACAAGATCAGAGTTTTAGAGATAGACGGACGGACAGACAGACAGACAGACAGACAGACAGACAGATAGACAGACAGATAGACAGATAGACAGATAAATGATAGATAGATAGATAGACAGATAGATAGACAGACAGAGAGACAGAGAGACAGACAGACAGACAGACAGACAGACAGACAGACAGACAGACAGACAGACAGACAGACAGACAGACAGACAGACAGACAGACAGACAGACGTGACAATAAACTAAAATAAACTAAACTAAACAAAGGGAGCCTATCATAATGTTTCAGTGGAATTTCAGCCATCTGGGAACTGGAATAAGTCCCTGTGTGGGCAAATGAAATCCTCCAAAGCCTACTCTGATTAAGGTAAGAAATCCTCAGAAAATCCTTTTTTGCTTGATGATGACTATTGTATTTAAAGATTTGCAATTGTCCAGCCAATTCATTGGGAGGGTCATCATACATTATGTTTGGAGGACCAGTGGGTGAATATGCATCACTATGTTAGATCAGAGACTTAAGGGCCTGTTCCACCTGGCGATATTTTTGGAGACAGTCGGCATAATTGACTGACATATTACGGCCGCTGAAAGATTTTGAATATTTGAAAATCCAGCGGCAACAAAAAAAAATGTTGCGACACTCGAGGAGACACTCATAAGTCATCACGCCGCGTCACTGCCGCTTCATGCCGCAACTTTATCGGTGACCTGATACGTCAGTCAATAATGCCGACAGTCGCTGGAACAATAGCCAAGTGGGACAGGGCCTTTATGATGCTGAATTGTTCTGGCAGGCATCAGTATCCTGATCTAATGACTGTCTTATTCCAGTTGGTCAAGTAGACAGTTCTTTTATTTTGACCAAGGCCCACGGCCTGCTGCATTGGTGGTTACTGGTATTTTAGGATCCTAAGTCACAGCTAATGAAGTTCATTGCCACAGCCAGTGTTGTGATTGTGATCAAGATTAGCTAAAGCTCGATTGTGGCTGTGATTGTTACAGGGACTACTTCATCACTGCCTCAAGGGCAAATGTTAAGCTCTGAAAGCAGTTGTTTGCTGACAGCCCCAGGTAATGCTGCAAAAGTGACTCAATTCACAAGAGCAGGTGCAGACAGATTGCCACTCAGTGAACCACTATTACACTAAAGTGCCGAGCCACTATGTTGTCACTTTCAAATCTATTACTTTGTGGAAAAATACTGGATCAAGTCACATACCATGTTCTTCAATCTAACCAATTTACCCTTCAGTTTAGAGTTGAACAACGTGTAAAAGCATTCAAAGATCTAACCATGAATAAAGGACAGTGTTATCGATTATATGTGGAATTGGCTTCTTGAGTAATACATTACCACAATATCAAATTAATGTAATGTAATTGTAATTAGATGTGTATTGGAGATGCACAATAATAACAAATAAATATTTGTTTTTCACGGCCCTTTTGACTTCTACAAAACCTAAAATGAAAAAGTGGAGAATGATGTGCAGCCATTGGTACATAGTATGCAACCTTGTAATACATGTTATTTGATGCATACATCTAAAAAACAAATAGCATACTCCAGACTATAAACTTTTTTTGATGTATATATATGTAAATATTCCTTCCCTTCGCATGAATCAGGCAAAGGCCATTCTTCTGCCTACTAATCTATACTAACTCCTGAGTGTTTTCAAATCCCCTTTCAAATTCTCACTATGGCTTTGCAATCTGTTTCAGTCCTTCTTTCAGTCCATCCAAGATTTTGGCAAGGTTGGCACTTTCACAGCATAGTCTGTCTGCTTTGGTCCTTTGCAGCTCAACAGTGTTTAGTTTAGTTTAGTGATATGGTATGGAAACAGGCCCTTCGTCCCACCGAGTCCATTTCGACCAACGATCCCCGCACATGAACACTATCCTACACACACTAGGGACAATTATACCAAGCCAATTAGCCTACAAACCTGTACATTTGGAGTGTGGGAGGAAACTGGACCTCCTAGAGAAAACCAGTGCAGGTCACGGGGAGAACATACAAACACTGTGCAGACAAGTACGAGTAATCAGGATCGTACCTGGGTCAGGCAGCAACGTTACTACTGCGCCACCATGCCTTAGTGCTTGGCTAATATGCTTGGCTATTTTCTAATATCAGTCTTTCCTTTTCTTTTAAATTGCCTTATGTGATCTTTTTGAAATAAATATTTTACCGTGCGTATTGGCTTAATATTTTTGATATCTTCAAATGTGTAGAAATTACACGTAATTAAAGAAATTATTGAGATTACACTGATTCGATGTTCTGATTTGTGCCCTGCTGTCCAAAACATCTCTTTTTAGCAGAATATTACTGAGTAATAACACCTTTACCCTCATAAATTGTCCATGAGTTTTAAATACACCCACTACTGCTGGAGATGACAATCAAAATTGCTTCTGTTTGTGCTCATTTTATTTGGGCAATTTTTTAATATAATTTGTATTTCATTCAAATTTTAGCTAAGCATGCCTATTGCTACTGAGATAGTAGTGTGAAGAACTCTCAGACTAAATAGGATCAACTTCATTATTAATTTATTATGCTATATCCTGATAGAGAAAAATAATTGACCCTGTTTGTAACTTCTCTTGTTTTTTTCCCATTAAGATTAGTTTAGTTCACTCTTCTGTAATGTCTTGAGTATTAAAGATGAGCAGTAATCTAAGTAAAATATTCAACACAATGAAATGATTTAGATAAGGTGGATAAATAGAAACTATTTCCTTTGCCTGGGGGAATTCAGAAATGAAATCAGGATTCAGTGCAGGTTGTAGAAATCTGGGCATCTGCCCGAGATATCAATCAAGTCAAATAATATTTGAAAGAATGCTGGAGGATTTGGGGAGACCTGACAGAATCACATCAAATTATGATAGGCATTGATAGGGTAGACAATCTACCTCGGATAGAAAAATCAAGAACTAGAGGGAGGAAAAGTTTAAAGGAGATATGTGGGTAAGTCTTTTTACACAGAGGAAAGTGAGTGCCTGGAATGCGCTGTGGGGAATGGGGGTTGATTCAGATGGGAATGGAGGGATATGGATTGTATGCAGGCAGATAAGAGATGGTCTTTGTAGATTGGTTACTCCACACTTTATTATTAGTGCTTCATTATTAGAAGCTCTGCCTACCACACTGTTCATATTATCGTAACCGAGCTTGTGCTGTTAGTCTAATTGCCGCTACACAGCTGAAGAAGCATGCTGTAATGTACTGTAGGAGTGTTTTAATACATTCTGTAGTACCATGTTTGTGAGAATGACTGGGTCACTTACATAGTGTCACAAAGTGGTTGGTAACCAACTCTGTGTTTATGTATATTGGTTTTTATTTTGCCTGCTGGGTTCTGTTTTGTCTATTCACTATCGCTGCCATGGCCAGTTCACTTCACCGTCCAGACCCTCTGATCTTTGACTCAGACATCACTGAACGTTGGCGTATTTTTGAGCGCAACTACAACCATTACATTCGTGCTTCTCATCTCAACGCTGCACCAGATGTGCGAGCCTCTATCATACTCAATGTCGCTGGCCCTGCAGCAATGCAGTGCGCTGAGCGTTTCGACTACGTGCCTGCAGTTCTGGATCACAACAACCAGATTTTGCTACCTGCTGAAACTATTGATGACCCTGCAGTCCTACTCACTAAGTTCAGACAGTTGTGTAACCTTTGTGCCAACTCCATACTTCAACATTAGCAGTAGTTTTCAGAATTAAGGATAACCGACCAGCAATGTTAAATGTCCACCGAGCTTCACAGCCGAGTATCTCTGGCTTCTTAAAAGTTGTCTCCACTCCTTCTCTCTCCTACTCTCCCCTCTCTCCCCTCTCCCCCCCTCTGCCCCTTCTGCCCCCTCTGCCCCCCCTTCTTTTAAAGGACTTACCGTATACTGTGCTTTAGCTGTCTTAATTACAGTGCCAACCTTCCTGTTCATCGCAGTGTGTGTCTGTATCACCTTGGCTTTGCACTGTGTGAATTTCACTCAGACAGCACTCCCCCCACTTGCCCTGTCCCCCGCCTGCACAACGGGCTGGTGAAAGAAGCGATGTGTGTGTGTGTGGTCCACTCTGGTAGTTGCCGTTCCAGTTGCCGGTTTTTCAACTTGACAGGCCCATTAGTTATCCCTATTTCTCCTCCCAAACAAAGGTCAAAACCAAGGACAATTGATGCTGGACTGAGTGCATGTCCCAATTCCCAGAAATATATGAAGTAAAAAATTGGCCAAGTGTTGAATTGTTACCTTCCCACATTAGTTGCCTTACATAAGACCCAATTAGTAAATGGTAGGGCATGGGCGAGAGTTGTAAAACCGAGAGAGCAGAGGATAAAGATATAGTTCCCTAAAAGTGGCAACACAGATAGATAGGGTGATGTGAAGAAGTCGTTGGTATGCTTGCCTTCATCAGTGAGAGCATAGGGTACATGAGTGGGAGTATCGGATTGCAACTGAACAAGCCATTGATGAGACCACACTTAGAGTATTGCGCACATTTCCAGTCAACCAGCATTAGGAAGAAAAGATTCACATGGTTGTTGCTGGGACAGTAGGGCCTGAGTTAAACGGATAACTTAGACAGACTGGGACCTCTCCCTGGACCATAGGAGGCTGCAGGATGAACTTATAGAGGTATGGTAATGTAAGGGTTAAACAGTCTATCTACACATAACTAAAGCTCTGATCATGTTATCTTCCAGTTGAGTGGTCATTCTATCTACGCAAAAATGTTATGCGATAGCACTACAATTTTTCGCTAGCTTACTCAACGTTCTCCTGCGCTGCTGTTTCATTCCGATCAGTGGTCTAATGTAAACATTAGCGAGGTTTAAAAATCATAAAAACCGCGCATGCGCAGATTGATCTCCTCTCCTGCCGTTCAGCGTGGCGTGGATTGATCTTTTCTCCTTTCACTCTGAGGGACGGTCGCCCCTTCCTGCACCATCGCATCTTTACTGGAGAGGTGAATGGCCGGCGGAGGTTTCAAACCGGACACAATTTTCAGAGGGACTGGAAACGGCCCAGCCCGGCCGGGGAAATGTCACCAAACGGAAAGCGGAGAGTCTGATCTCGGCGGAGGAGAACGACCTGCGACCAGCGACCAGCAACCAGTGGTCCAGTGACCAGTGGCCAGCAGACCAGCAGCCAGCAACCGCTGTCAGTCCGCCCCAACCCCTCCCCTTCTGATTTCCTTGCTGGCTTCTGTCCAACTCCCCTGTGATACCCCCCACAACCCCCGAATATCCTCCGAGCTCTCTCCACTCCGGCCCACACAACCTTCCCCCCCCCCACAATCCCTCCCCGCCCACATACCCCTTCCCTCCGCCCACACCCCCTCTCACCCGCCCACACCACTCCCCACCCACAGGTCCCTCCCCCACACACCACCCTCCCACACACACACCCTCCCCCCACACATCCTGCTCGCCCCCACACCCTGCTCGCCCCATTCCCCCCCACACCCCCTCATCCACACCTCCCCTCCACTCACAGAACCCCCTCCCCCACACAACCTCCCCTACCCACACCCTCTCCCCCACACCAACCCCCGCACAACCCCCGCACAACCCCTCCCCCACACATCCTCCCGCCCACACGCTTCCCGCCCACACACCCTCCCTCAGCCACACTCTGCCCCTCCCCCCCTTCTCCACACACACCCCCACCCCTATTTTCTCCGAGCTCTCCCACCACTGATAATTCCTGGTGGACACAGGGGTGGAAGTCAATTTTTTCGCCCGCATCGAGGGTGGACACTCGTTCTTGGAAGTGGGCCCCCCGTTAACTGCCGTGAACTTATGGCGTTCACACCATTCCGCTTATCTTTGGCTCTTGCCACTTCACCTGGCCTTTCACCGTTGCAGCCGTTGCTGGGCGCCGATTTCCTGCAGGCACAATCACTTTTAGTAGATGTGAGGGTGCAATGCCTTGTCCACGTTTCTACATTGGAAGCGATCTCATTGCGCACTATTGTATCCGCCATGCAAATCCGCAACCAATGTCTGCAGTGGATAACATTTATTTTCAAATTTTGGCTGACTTTCCTGAAATTTTGACTGCATTTCCAGTCAACCAGCCAGTTTCAGATACCTGATCTGCTCGGCAGCAGCGCCAGCTCACGTCGATCTCTAAATTCACGGCCAACATCCGCTACATTGCAGTCAAATGTAACCTGGTTGCTGATGCCCTGTCCCTCCGAGCTATTGAGGCCATCCCCGGGCATAGACTATTCCGTCTTGGCTGCGGCGCAGGGGGCGGACAAGGAGATACTGGTTTGTGGCTGGACGACGTGCCGTTGGGTTTCTCCGGCGTTACTGTCCTATGCGACGTTCCAACCGGGCAGCCGTGGCCCATTGGCTCGGTTGCCTGACGCCGCCAGATGTTCAATGTCATTCATGGGTTAGCCCACCCTTTTATCCGTGTGACGGTCGCGATGATGGCTGCGCGTTACATGTGGGATGGGTTGCGGAAGCAAGTCGGTCATTGGGCCCGAGCGTGCATTCCGTGCCAAACATCAAAGGTGCAGCGACACAATCGAGCGCCAGTGCAGGAGTTTGCAGTGCCTCACTGGTGCTTTGACCATGTACACGTGGACCGCTGCCTCCATCCCGGCGTGTCTCGCATCTTCTGACAGTGGTGGACAATTTTATACGGTAGCCGGACATTCCGCTCATGGACACTTCTGCACTGTTGTGTGCTCGTGCCCTTGTGGCTCACTTTGGGGTGTCGTTGGACATTTCCTCGGACCGGGGTGCCCAGTTCACCTCTGATCTGTGGTCTGCAATGGCTCGCCTGTTGGTGACACAGCTTCACCTCACAACGGCATATCATCCCCAGTCTAATGTTTGATGGAGGGGTTCCACCGCCATCTCAAGGTTGCTTTGAAGGCATGCCGAACAGGCCCCGCATGGATGGATGAGTTGCCGTGGATTTCCTGCCCCGAAGGAAGATTTGGCATTGGCCTCAGCCGAATTAGTCTATGGCATCCCGCTCACAGTACACAGGGAATTTATTCCGGCCGCTGGTGTGTCCCGGAAGCTGCCGCCATCTGTGTTGCTCCGTTTGCGGGAGAAGTTCAGCACCCTGTCTCCTGTCCCGACGTCTCGCCATGGTGTGGCTCCTGCCGCCGGCTCTCATGGACTGTTTGTATGTTTTTCTATGCCTCAACGCCCACAGGTCGCTTTTACAGGGCCCATATGAGGGCATGGGTGGTCGGCGGGAGACTGTGCCTGTGGCTCGTTTGAAACTGGCCCATTTGGACCTTAGTGAGCCAGTATACGTGGCCCAGGGGGGGGGGGGGGGGGGGGGGGGTGGTCCTGTGGCGGTCTCTGGTGGTTAGCCACGTGTGGTGCGAAACCTCAGCTCCTAGGGTTGGGTCACGTGACTTGGATTAGCAGTTGGCATGGGTCACGCGGCTTCCCTGGGGATATATATAGGTTGGGAACACCAGTGCCTATTGTTGTGGTTTTGGGAGCTGTATAATGCATTACGATTAAAGAATTCTTTGCTTGACAATCGTGTCCCATTTCAACATACTGTAGATGAATAGAAAAGATTTAGAGAGATTTTGCTGAGAACCACCTTGTTCCCATTTTTAGATGTATGTCATTTATTACATTTTCCCTTATATTCATATTATATTTTCAGAACATAGTGGCCATTTGACCCATTGAGTCAATGCTGACTATCAGAGCAATTTTGTTTCCTCACTTATTTCCATGCAACTCATTCTTGCTCAGCTGCCTGTCAGAACCTGCCTGATTCTCACATCTAAACAAGGGATAATTTACTGGAGCCAATTAATCCGCTAATCTGCATGTCTTTGGGACAAAGGGAAAACAAACCAAGGGGACCGAGTGGAAATCTACACAGTAACAGGAATGTGCAAACTCCACATGGACAGCACTGAGGATCAGAGTCAAACCCAGGTCGCTGAGGCTGTGAGGCAGCAGCAATGCATCTCAATATTAAGATGTCTATGAAAGATAGCTCAAGGTGACTTGCCAGATGATCTTCCGACTACTCTGTGAAAAAAGCACACAAGCCTTTTCTGAACACCTTCTGAAATAATTTAAAAAAACTGACACTGCTGGTGTATTTATGAATGCATATTTTAAATCATCTTTGTCCATATTGATGCATATGCATTTACCAGATTAAACAGCTCACAGAGGTGAAACTGAAGAGCATTGTGAATTTTACTCCTCCAGCACATCTACAAGTTCAATCTGTAGGTGGGTTATTAAAATGAATTTTATTCTCCGCTTCCCATCATCCTATCTGACATTTCTTATTCACTCTATTCAACTGCTGTTCTTTTAACTAAAGTACAGACAGAATCCCCATTGTTAGAAGATGTTAATAGTTTCAATATCATCATCACCTCCATGTATTGCATAATATGTCATGAAATATGCAACGAGCCAGCCACTTGAGGTGGTGTAGATCAATCTGAATGCTTAAGTTCTGTCAAAGATGATCTTTATTACCTCAACCAGCAGCAATCCCATATTCACATAGTCAGACGTTTCTCCTTTTTGGTCTTGTACCATTTCTGCACAGTACCTCACTCACTCACTCACTCTTTCTGATCTCTCTCCCTCTCCCTCTCTCTCTCTCTCTCTTTTTTTTTTTTTTTTCATTTCAAAAACTTTATTCGACACAAATCATAAAATACAATACATCAAAACACAATCAAAAATCACACTATTACGAACAGATCATTGAAGTACAACAGTACATTCATTTATAATCGCCTCAACCCCACGCGGTGACCAGCGCTGACGGAAGGCCTCCAGAGTCCCCGTGAACACCGCGTGTTCCCTCTCCAGGGACACACGTGCACGGACGTAGGCCCGAAAGAGGGGCAGGCAGCCGACTCTCGCCTGACCGTCGACCGCCCGCTGCCTGGACCCACGAATGGCCATCTTGGCCAGGCCGAGGAGCAAACCGACAGGTAAGTCCCCCCCCCACACTCGGCTCTCCCCACTCCCTGCCTTGTGTCCAAACACCAGGATTGTGGGGCTAAAATGCAGCCAGAACTTGAGGAACAGCCCCTTCAGATATTGGTACAGGGGCAGTAACCTCACACACTCCATATACACATGGAATACGGTCTCCTCCTCTCCGCAGAAACTACATGCGGCAGACGAGCCCGTGAACCGACTCAAAAGTTTATTACAAACCACCGCTCCATGCAGCACTCTCCACCCCAGGTCCCCAATATAAAGGGGTACGACTCCCTTATAGAAGGACCCCCACTGGGGCCCCCCGCTGCCTTCGGATGGTAACACCGTCCTCCATGGTGAGTCAGGACGGGAGACGAAGGCACGGTGGTTCAGAATGTGCAGGAGCATCCTGTACAGTGCGCGTCTCCTTGCATCACAAAATGGCATGCTGGTCATCTCAGAAAGGCAGCTCAGATTATGCGGAGCCGGAGGCCGAGAAATATCCTGAAGCCTAGGCCCGATGAGCAGATCTGACGGAGCGGGGGTAAGCTCTATCTGAACCACTCTAGGCTCGCGCCTCTCCTCGACAACCACCATGACAGGATGAGGACCAGCCACACCCGCAGCCACAACATCCCCCTCTCCTCGTGGAACAACACTCTGGCTGAACACCACCAAATTCCTCACTCTTAACACATCCCTATAGAAAACAGGCAAGCCCCTTAGAGCGGGTCGACTGACACCCGCCACCGGGAGCCGCGAGACCCCCCTTAGGCAACGACCCTGACGAAAAAAATACGTGGCCAGAGCGTGCCATCTGGGAGGGTTCTCTACATACATGTATCTCCGCAGAGTCCTGAGACGGAGAGCCGCCACCTGGGTGCGCACGCACACCAAGGACTGGCCGCCCTCCTCTAACGGAAGACTCAGGACCGCCGCGGAAATCCAGTGCTTCCTATTTCCCCAAAAGAAATCCACCAGCTTCTTCTGTATAGCAGTTACAAATATAGAGGGCGGGACAAGAGTAGCCAGCCGGTACCATAACATAGAGGCCACCAGCTGGTTTATGACCAGCACCCTCCCCCGAAAGGAGAGAACTCCAAGCAGGCCTGACCAGCGCCCCAGCCGAGCAACCACCTTCGTCTCCAACTCTTGCCAGTTTGCCGGCCAAACATCCTCAGTGGGACTCAGGTACACCCCCAGATAGAGGAGGTGCGTGGTACTCCACGCATACAATGCCATCTCCTCCGGCAGGGAGTCTACCCGCCACTGACCCACCAAAAGTCCAGAGCACTTACTCCAGTTAATCCTAGCAGAAGATGCAGCCGAGAAAATCTCCTGGCAGTCACGCATCCTCCGCAGGTCACCAGGATCAGTGAACATAAGAAGTACGTCATCGGCATACGCCGATAGAATCACCTCAACCCGCGGGCCAGGTAGGGCCAGGCCTGTCAACCTCCTCCGAAGAAGACACAGGAACGGCTCCACACAGACCGAATACAACTAGCCCGACATAGGGCACCCCTGGCGGACCCCCCTCCCAAAATGAAAAGGAGATAGCACCGCGCCATTAACCTTTACAAGGCACTCCGCAGCAGCGTACAAAAGCCGGACCCGGGCCATGAAGTGTGGTCCAAACCCAAACGCTTGCAACGACCCAAATAGGTATTCATGCTCCACCCTATCAAAAGCCTTCTCCTGATCAAGAGACAGAAAAGCAGCTGACTCACCAGTACCCTGGACTAAATGAATCAGGTCCCTAACCAGGTGGATGTTATCCTGGATGGACCGGCCAGGGACTGTATAAGATTGATCAGGATGAATCAATTGATGCAGCACGGAGCCCAGGCGATTTGCCATTGCCCGTGCAAAAATTTTATATTCTGTGCAAAGGAGAGAGACTGGACGCCAGTTCTTCAACAAACGGAGTTCGCCCTTCTTAGGCAGCAAGACAACAACCGTCCTACGCCACGAGAGAGGCATCACTCCAGTCGCCAGGCTCTCCCCCAGAACGAACATATAGTCACCCCCTAGGACGTCCCAGAATGCTCTAACAAACTCCACCGTCAACCCATCCAGCCCGGGGGACTTACCCCTCCTGAGCTGATGCAAGGCGCGAGTCAACTCCTCCAAAGATAAGGGGCCATCAAGAAGATCAGCCTCCCCCCTATCTACGGTCGGTAGACCCTCCCACAGATCTTGCTGAGCCTCCACACTGAATCCTTCCGCAGAGAACAGGGTCCCATAAAAGGACCTAACCAAGGCATTAATCCTCTCTGGATCAGTGACAGAGGAGCCGTCATCTGCAAGCAACTCCACGAGCTGTTTTCGAGCTCCCCGCCCCTTCTCCAAAGAGAAAAAGAAAGGCGACGCTCGGTCCAGCTCGTGCAGCATCTGGACCCGAGACCTCACATAAGCGCCTCGAGATCGCTCAAGCAGCAGACTCCTCAAAACCTCCTTCTTCCTCTGAAACTCTCCCCATTCGCTGGAGTCTTCACCAAACTGACCCAGGCGAGACTCAGCGTCCTGTATCTCCCTCTCCAGCTTCTCGACCGCTGAGTCCCGCCTCCCAGTCGACCCCCATGTATATTCCTTACAAAAGAGACGGATGTGAGCTTTACCCACATCCCACCACTGCCTAAGGGAAGAGAAGCACCTCTGCCTCTCTCTCCACTTCACCCAAAACCGAGTGAATGACTCCCGGAAACACCGGTCCTCCAGCAGCCTGTTGTTAAAGTGCCAGTACGCGGACCCAGCCCGAGCGCACGCTGGATTGAAATCCACACGCACCAGACAATGGTCCGAGCACGGCACCAGCCGCATTGAGGCCGCTGAGACACGGGAAACAAACGCTCGGGAAATATAAAACCGATCAATGCGGGAACCACCGCCCTCAGACCTCCGCGAAAAAGCAGTGGAATCAGGGTGAAGGTCCCTCCAAACATCAACCAACTCAAAGGAGTCAATCAAGCCTCTCAGCTTCTTCGCTACAGCAGGCGCACACTGAGTACCAGAACGGTCCCGCACCTCAAGTGTGCAATTAAAGTCCCCACCAAGGAAGACACACTCTCCCCTATCAATAGTGCCCAACAGAGCATTCACCTCCCGAAGCAGGCCGGCCTGCATCGTGCCGGAGCTAGGGGCATACACGTTAATGAAATGCAACGGCATGCCATCCAGGCTCACGGCCAGATGGAGCAAACGTCCTGGCACCACTTCCTGCACTTTTAAAATGCTTGGCAGAAAATTTGGGGCCAACAGAAAAGCCACCCCACTCGAATTTGAGCTGAGATGGCTCATATAAACCCTCCCTTCCCACTCCAGTTGCCAGGTAGGTTCATCACTAGCAACGGTATGTGTCTCCTGCAGATAACAAACTGCAAATCTCCCCTCCCTTAGTGCTGATAAGAGCTGAAATCTTCGAAAACTCGCTCTACTCCCATTTAAATTTAATGTAGCTACTGTGAATGTGTAGACCCATTAGATTGTGACCCTCACACTCCCTGTAGTCACAGGAGGTCCTTTTCTGAGGACCTTCAACAAACCCCAAAACTGCCCCAAATCCGAGTCAGAAAGACCACTATCCTTGTTACTAAGGATAGCCTCGAGACTCTCCCGCACATCTAGCCAATCCTCCCATCTCCTTGTAATGGCCCACCATAATGTTTTGGGAGCACGACTTATTTTTAAGAACTCTCGCACCTCAACAATAAGCTTCGCCTCAGACACGGCCTTGGAGTCTGGGCTCTCAGCCAACCCGCTCGCACCTGAATCAACAACCTCAGAAAGACCAGAACTGTCTGACACAACACTCTCTGAGCCCCCCCCACTGGCCGCATCGCTATCCTCCTCCACAGCCATGACACGACCACCCGGATCAATGCTGGGGGTGGGTCCCAACACCCCTACCTGAGACTCGCAGCCCTCTGAATGGCTGGGCTCCTGCACGCTACCATCACCCTCCTCCTCTGGGCCTGGGGAAGCAACAACAAGAGGCATCCCCAGGGCCTGTGGAACACTGGCACCCTCGGAGTCTGAAAGAGGATCACGTCCCATAACAGCCCTGACCTCCACATCATCCAGAGTGCCCTCTCCACAGGCATCACCCAGAGAATCACCACCTGCCATTAACCTCACCCCAGACAACTCATCCGGTGAGGCATCCCGCCCCCCAGCACCTCCACTGGCACTGATATGGAGCACAGACTTGAACGACAACACCCCCGAAACTCCCCCCTCAGCCTGACTCTGCCCATCCCCCGTCACAGAGGGCACACTACCAGAGGAGCCAACCACGTCACCTACCGTGCTAGCACCCTCAGTAGGCCTCTGAAACGAGGGGACCTCATCCGACCCAGAGGGTACACACCCAAGGGAGCTAACCACAGCATCCGCCGAGATAACTCCCTCAGAGGGCCCCTGAGATGAAGGGACAGACTCCCGCCCAGTGGACACAACTCCACCGGAATCAACTTCAGCACCCAGTCCGGTGACACCCGCTGTAGATCCATGAAGAGAAGGCCCAACCACCGACCCAGAAGACACCGGGTCAAGACCACTTTCAGCCACCTCAGTGGTGGAAAGCCCGGAGAAAGACATCCCCTTCGCTCTGGACCCACGCCCTTCCTCCTCTTCACCAGGCAAATGCCTCCTTTTAGTCCCACTCGCATGCGGAGGTGCGGTAACCTCCATAAGGGAAGGGTCATCCGCCTCCACATTACCCCCAACCACTTTGCCACCCACACGTTTAGACTTCTTTCCCCCCTTCCGAGCCACCACAACTCCCCCCTGGGCCCCAGCAGGCGCAGTCTGCACCACACTGGAGCCAAACTCACCCGATTGCACTTTCTTCGCTCGGGCAGCCCTATCCCTCTCCTTCTTCTTATTATGCTTCCCCTGCTTCTCCCAAAACCCCCCCTCAACACTCCCCTCCTCCTGCGCCCCACCTCCATCCACCGCCACAGGCGCAAGACGTAGGGGACGTGGGGGGCTTGGGCTCTCACTGCCCAGGGTCCCCAAAGCGGAACCTCTGGACCCAGAAGGCTTAGCACTGCCGCCCCGGGTCACCAAGGCAGAACTGGCAACCTCAGCCGGGTCAGCAGTACCACCCCGCGCCGCTGAGGTTTGACCAGCCACCCCAGATGGGCCAGCAGCGCTTTCCTGGGCCACTGCACTAGAACCTCTAGCAGTGCCCCCGCGAAAAAGACACTCCCTACGGAGATGTCCAAATTCGCCGCACGCATGACACCGTGCCTTTCCCCAACTCCAACGCACGGTTCTGGGTACACCCTTATGCACCACCTCAAAACTCCCCTCGGCACCATCCCCCTCACCCACCTTCATGAACACCCTCCTCTTGAAACTGAAGACCCCTTTTTCCTCCGGGTCCCCCCCGGGATGCAAGAGACGAAAACATTTAGACCGCACCTCCCCGAACTTGGACAGGTGTGGAATAAGCACTGCATCCGAAAAATAAGTGGGGCAGCTCCGCAGGAGAACCGGTCTCACCCTGGATACCCACGGATCCACCTGTACGTGGACCCCCCCCACTGAGATCCCCTCCTCCAACGCTCGGGCCACACACTCCCGGGTCTTAAGTATCATCTCCACCTTTCCCCTTTCGAGCTCAGAAGAGACAATAGCCCCCCTCCCAAGAAGTTCATTCATGGCCTTCGTAATTACCCCCCTAGACATCATAGGCCCAGTTTGAACAGAAATACCAAAACTGTCCCCATCCAAGTCAACATGAGGCTCAAGCTCAGATGGCCTCGCACCCGCCACTGATGCCGTCGCTGCGTAGGTCCGGACCTTCGGCCGCGCCCCTTCCATCGCCATCCTCACAGAGGCACAAACCAGCTCCAAGCCCCTCAGCAGCACAGCTCCAAGTTAAGTCCCAGAGACAGTCACAGTCAAAGACAGGCAGCAGAAAACAGAAACCTCCAGCTGAAGCAGGAAAGTCCCCAGGTTCGTCCACAGCCAAGAGCAGCTTACGGGAAACTCGATCCCAGTCGCGCTGGACGCAAAAGTACCTTCTTCACATTAAGCCAGGCAGCCGCACTGACAAAATGACTTTAGGGCAGAGAAGCGGAGCCAAAAACGACAAAGACACCGCACAACTTCAGCCCACTGAGATCACAGGCACTCTTGGCAATCCGCCAACGCCAACCGCACCCTCGACAATGTGGAGAAACTCAGGAATCTTCACACAGATGGAGGCCCCCCAGACCAGAGAAAAGCTTCAACAGCCCAACAATAAGTTGAACTATGAAGCCCCCCTGGGTCTGTGCCCTCTCCAACGGCAAAATCCTGGAAAGGCTGCTCCAATCCTTCTCAACTGCAGAGCTGAGAAGAAAACACGACCTCTCTCTCTCTTTTTTTTTTTTTTTTTTTTTTTTTCATTTCAAAAACTTTATTCAACACAAATCATAAAATACAACACATCAAAACACAATCAAAAATCACACTATAATGAACAGATCATTGTAGTACAGCAGTACATTCATTTATAATCGCCTCAACCCCACGCGGCGACCAGCGCTGACGGAAGGCCTCCAGAGTCCCCGTGAACACCGCGTGTTCCCTCTCCAGGGACACACGTGCACGGACGTAGGCCCGAAAGAGGGGCAGGCAGCCGACTCTCGCCAGACCGTCGACCGCCCGCTGCCTGGACCCACGAATGGCCATCTTGGCCAGGCCAAGGAGCAAACCGACAGGTAAGTCCCCCCCCCACACTCGGCTCTCCCCACTCCCCGCCTTGTGTCCAAACACCAGGATTGTGGGGCTAAAATGCAGCCAGAACTTGAGGAACAGCCCCTTCAGATATTGGTACAGGGGCAGTAACCTCACACACTCCATATACACATGGAATACGGTCTCCTCCTCTCCGCAGAAAATACATGCGGCAGACGAGCCCGTGAACCGACTCAAAAGTTTATTACAAACCACCGCTCCATGCAGCACTCTCCACCCCAGGTCCCCAATATAAAGGGGTACAACTCCCTTATAGAAGGACCCCCACTGGGGCCCCCCGCCGCCTTCGGATGGTAACACCGTCCTCCATGGTGAGTCAGGACGGGAGACGAAGGCACGGTGGTTCAGAATGTGCAGGAGCATCCTGTACAGTGCGCGTCTCCTTGCATCACAAAATGGCATGCTGGTCATCTCAGAAAGGCAGCTCAGATTATGCGGAGCCGGAGGCCGAGAAATATCCCGAAGCCTAGGCCCGATGAGCAGATCTGACGGAGCAGGGGTAAGCTCTATCTGAACCACTCTAGGCTCGCGCCTCTCCTCGACAACCACCATGACAGGATGAGGACCAGCCACACCCGCAGC
This sequence comes from Raja brachyura, assembly GCA_963514005.1. Next base: position 66,852,719 of record OY740784.1, read on the forward strand.
CACAACATCCCCCTCTCCTCGTGGAACAACACTCTGGCTGAACACCACCAAATTCCTCACTCTTAACACATCCCTATAGAAAACAGGCAAGCCCCTTAGAGCGGGTCGACTGACACCCGCCACCGGGAGCCGCGAGACCCCCCTTAGGCAACGACCCTGACGAAAAAAATACGTGGCCAGAGCGTGCCATCTGGGAGGGTTCTCTACATACATGTATCTCCGCAGAGTCCTGAGACGGAGAGCCGCCACCTGGGTGCGCACGCACACCAAGGACTGGCCGCCCTCCTCTAACGGAAGACTCAGGACCGCCGCGGAAATCCAATGCTTCCTATTTCCCCAAAAGAAATCCACCAGCTTCTTCTGTATAGCAGTTACAAATATAGAGGGCGGGACAAGAGTAGCCAGCCGGTACCATAACATAGAGGCCACCAGCTGGTTTATGACCAGCACCCTCCCCCGAAAGGAGAGAACTCCAAGCAGGCCTGACCAGCGCCCCAGCCGAGCAACCACCTTCGTCTCCAACTCTTGCCAGTTTGCCGGCCAAACATCCTCAGTGGGACTCAGGTACACCCCCAGATAGAGGAGGTGCGTGGTACTCCACGCATACAATGCCATCTCCTCCGGCAGGGAGTCTACCCGCCACTGACCCACCAAAAGTCCAGAGCACTTACTCCAGTTAATCCTAGCAGAAGATGCAGCCGAGAATATCTCCTGGCAGTCACGCATCCTCCGCAGGTCACCAGGATCAGTGAACATAAGAAGTACGTCATCGGCATACGCCGATAGAATCACCTCAACCCGCGGGCCAGGTAGGGCCAGGCCTGTCAACCTCCTCCGAAGAAGACACAGGAACGGCTCCACACAGACCGAATACAACTGGCCCGACATAGGGCACCCCTGGCGGACCCCCCTCCCAAAATGAAAAGGAGATAGCACCGCGCCATTAACCTTTACAAGACACTCCGCCGCAGCGTACAAAAGCCGGACCCGGGCCACGAAGTGTGGTCCAAACCCAAATGCTTGCAACGTCCCAAATAGGTATTCATGCTCTACCCTATCAAAAGCCTTCTCCTGATCAAGAGACAGAAAAGCAGCTGACTCACCAGTACCCTGGACTAAATGAATCAGGTCCCTAACCAGGTGGATGTTATCCTGGATGGACCGGCCAGGGACTGTATAAGATTGATCAGGATGAATCACTTGATGCAGCACGGAGCCCAGGCGATTTGCCATTGCCCGTGCAAAAATTTTATATTCTGTGCAAAGGAGAGAGACTGGACGCCAGTTCTTCAACAAACGGAGTTCGCCCTTCTTAGGCAGCAAGACAACAACCGTCCTACGCCACGAGAGAGGCATCACTCCAGTCGCCAGGCTCTCCCCCAAAACCAACATATAGTCACCCCCTAGGACGTCCCAGAATGCTCTAACACACTCCACCGTCAACCCATCCAGCCCGGGGGACTTACCCCTCCTGAGCTGATGCAAGGCACAAGTCAACTCCTCCAAAGATAAGGGGCCATCAAGAAGATCAGCCTCCCCCCTATCTACGGCCGGTAGACCCTCCCACAGATCTTGCTGAGCCTCCACACTGAATCCTTCCGCAGAGAACAGGGTCCCATAAAAGGACCTAACCAAGGCATTAATCCTCTCTGGATCAGTGACAGAGGAGCCGTCATCTGCAAGCAACTCCACGAGCTGTTTTCGAGCTCCCCGCCCCTTCTCCAAAGAGAAAAAGAAAGGCGACGCTCGGTCCAGCTCGTGCAGCATCTGGACCCGAGACCTCACATAAGCGCCTCGAGATCGCTCAAGCAGCAGACTCCTCAAAACCTCCTTCTTCCTCTGAAACTCTCCCCATTCGCTGGAGTCTTCACCAAACTGACCCAGGCGAGACTCAGCGTCCTGTATCTCCCTCTCCAGCTTCTCGACCGCTGAGTCCCGCCTCCCAGTCGACCCCCATGTATATTCCTTACAAAAGAGACGGATGTGAGCTTTACCCACATCCCACCACTGCCTAAGGGAAGAGAAGCACCTCTGCCTCTCTCTCCACTTCACCCAAAACCGAGTGAATGACTCCCGGAAACACCGATCCTCCAGCAGCCTGTTGTTAAAGTGCCAGTACGCGGACCCAGCCCGAGCGCACGCTGGATTGAAATCCACACGCACCAGACAATGGTCCGAGCACGGCACCAGCCGCATTGAGGCCGCTGAGACACGGGAAACAAACGCTCGGGAAATATAAAACCGATCAAGGCGGGAACCACCGCCCTCAGACCTCCGCGAAAAAGCAGTGGAATCAGGGTGAAGGTCCCTCCAAACATCAACCAACTCAAAGGAGTCAATCAAGCCTCTCAGCTTCTTCGCTACAGCAGGCGCACACTGAGTACCAGAACGGTCCCGCACCTCAAGTGTGCAATTAAAGTCCCCACCAAGGAAGACACACTCTCCCCTATCAATAGTGCCCAACAGAGCATTCACCTCCCGAAACAGGCCGGCCTGCATCGTGCCGGAGCTAGGGGCATACACGTTAATGAAATGCAACGGCATGCCATCCAGGCTCACGGCCAGATGGAGCAAACGTCCTGGCACCACTTCCTGCACTTTTAAAATGCTTGGCAGAAAATTTGGGGCCAACAGAAAAGCCACCCCACTCGAATTTGAGCTGAGATGGCTCATATAAACCCTCCCTTCCCACTCCAGTTGCCAGGTAGGTTCATCACTAGCAACGGTATGTGTCTCTTGCAGATAACAAACTGCAAATCTCCCCTCCCTTAGGGCTGATAAGAGCTGAAATCTTCGAAAACTCGCTCTACTCCCATTTAAATTTAATGTAGCTACTGTGAATGTGTAGACACATTAGATTGTGACCCTCACACTCCCTGTAGTCACAGGAGGTCCTTTTCTGAGGACCTTCAACAAACCCCAAAACTGCCCCAAATCCGAGTCAGAAAGACCACTATCCTTGTTACTAAGGATAGCCTCGAGACTCTCCCGCACATCTAGCCAATCCTCCCATCTCCTTGTAATGGCCCACCATAATGTTTTGGGAGCACGACTTATTTTTAAGAACTCTCGCACCTCAACAATAAGCTTCGCCTCAGACACGGCCTTGGAGTCTGGGCTCTCAGCCAACCCGCTCGCACCTGAATCAACAACCTCAGAAAGACCAGAACTGTCTGACACAACACTCTCTGAGCCCCCCCCACTGGCCGCATCGCTATCCTCCTCCACAGCCATGACACGACCACCCGGATCAATGCTGGGGGTGGGTCCCAACACCCCTACCTGAGACTCGCAGCCCTCTGAATGGCTGGGCTCCTGCCCGCTACCATCACGCTCCTCCTCCGGGCCTGGGGAAGCAACAACAAGAGGCATCCCCGGGGCCTGTGGAACACTGGCACCCTCGGAGTCTGAAAGAGGATCACGTCCCATAACAGCCCTGACCTCCACATCATCCAGAGTGCCCTCTCCACAGGCATCACCCAGAGAATCACCACCTGCCATTAACCTCACCCCAGACAACTCATCCGGTGAGGCATCCCGCCCCCCAGCACCTCCACTGGCACTGATATGGAGCACAGACTTGAACGACAACACCCCCGAAACTCCCCCCTCATCCTGACTCTGCACATCCCCCGTCACAGAGGGCACACTACCAGAGGAGCCAACCACGTCACCTACCGTGCTAGCACCCTCAGTAGGCCTCTGAAACGAGGGGACCTCATCCGACCCAGAGGGTACACACCCAAGGGAGCTAACCACAGCATCCGCCGAGATAACTCCCTCAGAGGGCCCCTGAGATGAAGGGACAGACTCCCGCCCAGTGGACACAACTCCACCGGAATCAACTTCAGCACCCAGTCCGGTGACACCCGCTGTAGATCCATGAAGAGAAGGCCCAACCACCGACCCAGAAGACACCGGGTCAAGACCACTTTCAGCCACCTCAGTGGTGGAAAGCCCGGAGAAAGACATCCCCTTCGCTCTGGACCCACGCCCTTCCTCCTCTTCACCAGGCAAATGCCTCCTTTTAGTCCCACTCGCATGCGGAGGTGCGGTAACCTCCATAAGGGAAGGGTCATCCGCCTCCACATTACCCCCAACCACTTTGCCACCCACACGTTTAGACTTCTTTCCCCCCTTCCGAGCCACCACAACTCCCCCCTGGGCCCCAGCAGGTGCAGTCTGCACCACACTGGAGCCAAACTCACCCGATTGCACTTTCTTCGCTCGGGCAGCCCTATCCCTCTCCTTCTTCTTATTATGCTTCCCCTGCTTCTCCCAAAACCCCCCCTCAACACTCCCCTCCTCCTGCGCCCCACCTCCATCCACCGCCACAGGCGCAAGACGTAGGGGACGTGGGGGGCTTGGGCTCTCACTGCCCAGGGTCCCCAAAGCGGAACCCCTGGACCCAGAAGGCTTAGCACTGCCGCCCCGGGTCACCAAGGCAGAACTGGCAACCTCAGCCGGGTCAGCAGTACCACCCCGCGCCGCTGAGGTTTGACCAGCCACCCCAGATGGGCCAGCAGCGCTTTCCTGGGCCACTACACTAGAACCTCTAGCAGTGCCCCCGCGAAAAAGACACTCCCTACGGAGATGTCCAAATTCGCCGCACGCATGACACCGTGCCTTTCCCCAACTCCAACGCACGGTTCTGGGTACACCCTTATGCACCACCTCAAAACTCCCCTCGGCACCATCCCCCTCACCCACTTTCATGAACACCCTCCTCTTGAAACTGAAGACCCCTTTTTCCTCCGGGTCCCCCCCGGGATGCAAGAGACGAAAACATTTAGACCGCACCTCCCCAAACTTGGACAGGTGTGGAATAAGCACTGCATCCGAAAAATAAGTGGGGCAGCTCCGCAGGAGAACCGGTCTCACCCTGGATACCCACGGATCCACCTGTACGTGGACCCCCCCCACTGAGATCCCCTCCTCCAACGCTCGGGCCACACACTCCCGGGTCTTAAGTATCATCTCCACCTTTCCCCTTTCGAGCTCAGAAGAGACAATAGCCCCCCTCCCAAGAAGTTCATTCATGGCCTTCGTAATTACCCCCCTAGACATCATAGGCCCAGTTTGAACAGAAATACCAAAACTGTCCCCATCCAAGTCAACATGAGGCTCAAGCTCAGATGGCCTCGCACCCGCCACTGATGCCGTCGCTGCGTAGGTCCGGACCTTCGGCCGCGCCCCTTCCATCGCCATCCTCACAGAGGCACAAACCAGCTCCAAGCCCCTCAGCAGCACAGCTCCAAGTTAAGTCCCAGAGACAGTCACAGTCAAAGACAGGCAGCAGAAAACAGAAACCTCCAGCTGAAGCAGGAAAGTCCCCAGGTTCGTCCACAGCCAAGAGCAGCTTACGGGAAACTCGATCCCAGTCGCGCTGGACGCAAAAGTACCTTCTTCACATTAAGCCAGGCAGCCGCACTGACAAAATGACTTTAGGGCAGAGAAGCGGAGCCAAAAACGACAAAGACACCGCACAACTTCAGCCCACTGAGATCACAGGCACTCTTGGCAATCCGCCAACGCCAACCGCACCCTCGACAATGTGGAGAAACTCAGGAATCTTCACACAGATGGAGGCCCCCCAGACCAGAGAAAAGCTTCAACAGCCCAACAATAAGTTGAACTATGAAGCCCCCCTGGGTCTGTGCCCTCTCCAACGGCAAAATCCTGGAAAGGCTGCTCCAATCCTTCTCAACTGCAGAGCTGAGAAGAAAACACGACCTCTCTCTCTTTTTTTTTTTTTTTTTTTTTTTTTTCATTTCAAAAACTTTATTCAACACAAATCATAAAATACAACACATCAAAACACAATCAAAAATCACACTATAACGAACAGATCATTGTAGTACAGCAGTACATTCATTTATAATCGCCTCAACCCCACGCGGCGACCAGCGCTGACGGAAGGCCTCCAGAGTCCCCGTGAACACCGCGTGTTCCCTCTCCAGGGACACACGTGCACGGACGTAGGCCCGAAAGAGGGGCAGGCAGCCGACTCTCGCCAGACCGTCGACCGCCCGCTGCCTGGACCCACGAATGGCCATCTTGGCCAGGCCAAGGAGCAAACCGACAGGTAAGTCCCCCCCCCACACTCGGCTCTCCCCACTCCCCGCCTTGTGTCCAAACACCAGGATTGTGGGGCTAAAATGCAGCCAGAACTTGAGGAACAACCCCTTCAGATATTGGTACAGGGGCAGTAACCTCACACACTCCACATACACATGGAATACGGTCTCCTCCTCTCCGCAGAAAATACATGCGGCAGACGAGCCCGTGAACCGACTCAAAAGTTTATTGCAAACCACCGCTCCATGCAGCACTCTCCACCCCAGGTCCCCAATATAAAGGGGTACAACTCCCTTATAGAAGGACCCCCACTGGGGCCCCCCGCCGCCTTCGGATGGTAACACCGTCCTCCATGGTGAGTCAGGACGGGAGACGAAGGCACGGTGGTTCAGAATGTGCAGGAGCATCCTGTACAGTGCGCGTCTCCTTGCATCACAAAATGGCATGCTGGTCATCTCAGAAAGGCAGCTCAGATTATGCGGAGCCGGAGGCCGAGAAATATCCCGAAGCCTAGGCCCGATGAGCAGATCTGACGGAGCAGGGGTAAGCTCTATCTGAACCACTCTAGGCTCGCGCCTTTCCTCGACAACCACCATGACAGGATGAGGACCAGCCACACCCGCAACCACAACATCCCCCTCTCCTCGTGGAACAACACTCTGGCTGAACACCACCAAATTCCTCACTCTTAACACATCCCTATAGAAAACAGGCAAGCCCCTTAGAGCGGGTCGACTGACACCCGCCACCGGGAGCCGCGAGACCCCCCTTAGGCAACGACCCTGACGAAAAAAATACGTGGCCAGAGCGTGCCATCTGGGAGGGTTCTCTACATACATGTAACTCCGCAGAGTCCTGAGACGGAGAGCCGCCACCTGGGTGCGCACGCACACCAAGGACTGGCCGCCCTCCTCTAACGGAAGACTCAGGACCGCCGCGGAAATCCAATGCTTCCTATTTCCCCAAAAGAAATCCACCAGCTTCTTCTGTATAGCAGTTACAAATATAGAGGGCGGGACAAGAGTAGCCAGCCGGTACCATAACATAGAGGCCACCAGCTGGTTTATGACCAGCACCCTCCCCCGAAAGGAGAGAACTCCAAGCAGGCCTGACCAGCGCCCCAGCCGAGCAACCACCTTCGTCTCCAACTCTTGCCAGTTTGCCGGCCAAACATCCTCAGTGGGACTCAGGTACACCCCCAGATAGAGGAGGTGCGTGGTACTCCACGCATACAATGCCATCTCCTCCGGCAGGGAGTCTACCCGCCACTGACCCACCAAAAGTCCAGAGCACTTACTCCAGTTAATCCTAGCAGAAGATGCAGCCGAGAATATCTCCTGGCAGTCACGCATCCTCCGCAGGTCACCAGGATCAGTGAACATAAGAAGTACGTCATCGGCATACGCCGATAGAATCACCTCAACCCGCGGGCCAGGTAGGGCCAGGCCTGTCAACCTCCTCCGAAGAAGACACAGGAACGGCTCCACACAGACCGAATACAACTGGCCCGACATAGGGCACCCCTGGCGGACCCCCCTCCCAAAATGAAAAGGAGATAGCACCGCGCCATTAACCTTTACAAGACACTCCGCAGCAGCGTACAAAAGCCGGACCCGGGCCACGAAGTGTGGTCCAAACCCAAACGCTTGCAACGTCCCAAATAGGTATTCATGCTCTACCCTATCAAAAGCCTTCTCCTGATCAAGAGACAGAAAAGCAGCTGACTCACCAGTACCCTGGACTAAATGAATCAGGTCCCTAACCAGGTGGATGTTATCCTGGATGGACCGGCCAGGGACTGTATAAGATTGATCAGGATGAATCACTTGATGCAGCACGGAGCCCAGGCGATTTGCCATTGCCCGTGCAAAAATTTTATATTCTGTGCAAAGGAGAGAGACTGGACGCCAGTTCTTCAACAAACGGAGTTCGCCCTTCTTAGGCAGCAAGACAACAACCGTCCTACGCCACGAGAGAGGCATCACTCCAGTCGCCAGGCTCTCCCCCAAAACCAACATATAGTCACCCCCTAGGACGTCCCAGAATGCTCTAACAAACTCCACCGTCAACCCATCCAGCCCGGGGGACTTACCCCTCCTGAGCTGATGCAAGGCGCGAGTCAACTCCTCCAAAGATAAGGGGCCATCAAGAAGATCAGCCTCCCCCCTATCTACGGTCGGTAGACCCTCCCACAGATCTTGCTGAGCCTCCACACTGAATCCTTCCGCAGAGAACAGGGTCCCATAAAAGGACCTAACCAAGGCATTAATCCTCTCTGGATCAGTGACAGAGGAGCCGTCATCTGCAAGCAACTCCACGAGCTGTTTTCGAGCTCCCCGCCCCTTCTCCAAAGAGAAAAAGAAAGGCGACGCTCGGTCCAGCTCGTGCAGCATCTGGACCCGAGACCTCACATAAGCGCCTCGAGATCGCTCAAGCAGCAGACTCCTCAAAACCTCCTTCTTCCTCTGAAACTCTCCCCATTCGCTGGAGTCTTCACCAAACTGACCCAGGCGAGACTCAGCGTCCTGTATCTCCCTCTCCAGCTTCTCGACCGCTGAGTCCCGCCTCCCAGTCGACCCCCATGTATATTCCTTACAAAAGAGACGGATGTGAGCTTTACCCACATCCCACCACTGCCTAAGGGAAGAGAAGCACCTCTGCCTCTCTCTCCACTTCACCCAAAACCGAGTGAATGACTCCCGGAAACACCGGTCCTCCAGCAGCCTGTTGTTAAAGTGCCAGTACGCGGACCCAGCCCGAGCGCACGCTGGATTGAAATCCACACGCACCAGACAATGGTCCGAGCACGGCACCAGCCGCATTGAGGCCGCTGAGACACGGGAAACAAACGCTCGGGAAATATAAAACCGATCAATGCGGGAACCACCGCCCTCAGACCTCCGCGAAAAAGCAGTGGAATCAGGGTGAAGGTCCCTCCAAACATCAACCAACTCAAAGGAGTCAATCAAGCCTCTCAGCTTCTTCGCTACAGCAGGCGCACACTGAGTACCAGAACGGTCCCGCACCTCAAGTGTGCAATTAAAGTCCCCACCAAGGAAGACACACTCTCCCCTATCAATAGTGCCCAACAGAGCATTCACCTCCCGAAGCAGGCCGGCCTGCATCGTGCCGGAGCTAGGGGCATACACGTTAATGAAATGCAACGGCATGCCATCCAGGCTCACGGCCAGATGGAGCAAACGTCCTGGCACCACTTCCTGCACTTTTAAAATGCTTGGCAGAAAATTTGGGGCCAACAGAAAAGCCACCCCACTCGAATTTGAGCTGAGATGGCTCATATAAACCCTCCCTTCCCACTCCAGTTGCCAGGTAGGTTCATCACTAGCAACGGTATGTGTCTCCTGCAGATAACAAACTGCAAATCTCCCCTCCCTTAGGGCTGATAAGAGCTGAAATCTTCGAAAACTCGCTCTACTCCCATTTAAATTTAATGTAGCTACTGTGAATGTGTAGACCCATTAGATTGTGACCCTCACACTCCCTGTAGTCACAGGAGGTCCTTTTCTGAGGACCTTCAACAAACCCCAAAACTGCCCCAAATCCGAGTCAGAAAGACCACTATCCTTGTTACTAAGGATAGCCTCGAGACTCTCCCGCACATCTAGCCAATCCTCCCATCTCCTTGTAATGGCCCACCATAATGTTTTGGGAGCACGACTTATTTTTAAGAACTCTCGCACCTCAACAATAAGCTTCGCCTCAGACACGGCCTTGGAGTCTGGGCTCTCAGCCAACCCGCTCGCACCTGAATCAACAACCTCAGAAAGACCAGAACTGTCTGACACAACACTCTCTGAGCCCCCCCCACTGGCCGCATCGCTATCCTCCTCCACAGCCATGACACGACCACCCGGATCAATGCTGGGGGTGGGTCCCAACACCCCTACCTGAGACTCGCAGCCCTCTGAATGGCTGGGCTCCTGCACGCTACCATCACCCTCCTCCTCTGGGCCTGGGGAAGCAACAACAAGAGGCATCCCCAGGGCCTGTGGAACACTGGCACCCTCGGAGTCTGAAAGAGGATCACGTCCCATAACAGCCCTGACCTCCACATCATCCAGAGTGCCCTCTCCACAGGCATCACCCAGAGAATCACCACCTGCCATTAACCTCACCCCAGACAACTCATCCGGTGAGGCATCCCGCCCCCCAGCACCTCCACTGGCACTGATATGGAGCACAGACTTGAACGACAACACCCCCGAAACTCCCCCCTCAGCCTGACTCTGCCCATCCCCCGTCACAGAGGGCACACTACCAGAGGAGCCAACCACGTCACCTACCGTGCTAGCACCCTCAGTAGGCCTCTGAAACGAGGGGACCTCATCCGACCCAGAGGGTACACACCCAAGGGAGCTAACCACAGCATCCGCCGAGATAACTCCCTCAGAGGGCCCCTGAGATGAAGGGACAGACTCCCGCCCAGTGGACACAACTCCACCGGAATCAACTTCAGCACCCAGTCCGGTGACACCCGCTGTAGATCCATGAAGAGAAGGCCCAACCACCGACCCAGAAGACACCGGGTCAAGACCACTTTCAGCCACCTCAGTGGTGGAAAGCCCGGAGAAAGACATCCCCTTCGCTCTGGACCCACGCCCTTCCTCCTCTTCACCAGGCAAATGCCTCCTTTTAGTCCCACTCGCATGCGGAGGTGCGGTAACCTCCATAAGGGAAGGGTCATCCGCCTCCACATTACCCCCAACCACTTTGCCACCCACACGTTTAGACTTCTTTCCCCCCTTCCGAGCCACCACAACTCCCCCCTGGGCCCCAGCAGGCGCAGTCTGCACCACACTGGAGCCAAACTCACCCGATTGCACTTTCTTCGCTCGGGCAGCCCTATCCCTCTCCTTCTTCTTATTATGCTTCCCCTGCTTCTCCCAAAACCCCCCCTCAACACTCCCCTCCTCCTGCGCCCCACCTCCATCCACCGCCACAGGCGCAAGACGTAGGGGACGTGGGGGGCTTGGGCTCTCACTGCCCAGGGTCCCCAAAGCGGAACCTCTGGACCCAGAAGGCTTAGCACTGCCGCCCCGGGTCACCAAGGCAGAACTGGCAACCTCAGCCGGGTCAGCAGTACCACCCCGCGCCGCTGAGGTTTGACCAGCCACCCCAGATGGGCCAGCAGCGCTTTCCTGGGCCACTGCACTAGAACCTCTAGCAGTGCCCCCGCGAAAAAGACACTCCCTACGGAGATGTCCAAATTCGCCGCACGCATGACACCGTGCCTTTCCCCAACTCCAACGCACGGTTCTGGGTACACCCTTATGCACCACCTCAAAACTCCCCTCGGCACCATCCCCCTCACCCACCTTCATGAACACCCTCCTCTTGAAACTGAAGACCCCTTTTTCCTCCGGGTCCCCCCCGGGATGCAAGAGACGAAAACATTTAGACCGCACCTCCCCGAACTTGGACAGGTGTGGAATAAGCACTGCATCCGAAAAATAAGTGGGGCAGCTCCGCAGGAGAACCGGTCTCACCCTGGATACCCACGGATCCACCTGTACGTGGACCCCCCCCACTGAGATCCCCTCCTCCAACGCTCGGGCCACACACTCCCGGGTCTTAAGTATCATCTCCACCTTTCCCCTTTCGAGCTCAGAAGAGACAATAGCCCCCCTCCCAAGAAGTTCATTCATGGCCTTCGTAATTACCCCCCTAGACATCATAGGCCCAGTTTGAACAGAAATACCAAAACTGTCCCCATCCAAGTCAACATGAGGCTCAAGCTCAGATGGCCTCGCACCCGCCACTGATGCCGTCGCTGCGTAGGTCCGGACCTTCGGCCGCGCCCCTTCCATCGCCATCCTCACAGAGGCACAAACCAGCTCCAAGCCCCTCAGCAGCACAGCTCCAAGTTAAGTCCCAGAGACAGTCACAGTCAAAGACAGGCAGCAGAAAACAGAAACCTCCAGCTGAAGCAGGAAAGTCCCCAGGTTCGTCCACAGCCAAGAGCAGCTTACGGGAAACTCGATCCCAGTCGCGCTGGACGCAAAAGTACCTTCTTCACATTAAGCCAGGCAGCCGCACTGACAAAATGACTTTAGGGCAGAGAAGCGGAGCCAAAAACGACAAAGACACCGCACAACTTCAGCCCACTGAGATCACAGGCACTCTTGGCAATCCGCCAACGCCAACCGCACCCTCGACAATGTGGAGAAACTCAGGAATCTTCACACAGATGGAGGCTTCCCAGACCAGAGGAAAGCTTCAATAGCCCAACAATAAGTTGAACTATGAAGCCCCCCTGGGTCTGTGCCCTCTCCAACGGCAAAATCCTTGAAAGGCTGCTCCAATCCTTCTCAACTGCAGAGCTGAGAAGAAAACACGACCTCTCTCTCTCTCTCTCTCTCTCTCTCTCTCTCTCTCTCTCTCTCTCTCTCTCTCTCTCTCACTCTCTACCCTCTCTCTCCTCTTTCCTCTCTCCTCTTTCTCCTCTTGCCTCTCCTTTCTCTCCTCTCCTCTCCTCTCTCTTCCCTCTCTCTCTCCTCTCTTTCCTCTCCCTCGCCTCTCTTTCCTCTCTCTCCTCTCTCTCTCTCTCTCTTGACTAAATAAGATGAGAAAATAACAGAGCAACTCTGCTTTTATGAGATATTTTTATTTCTTACAGTCATGCTGTGGAAATTGAAGACATTTAACGGGTTATTGGTCCCACTTCTAACTCTCCTTGCATGAGGAAACTAGGCAGTGGAGCACACAAACATGTTGCATTAGGAACAGGAGTCGGCCACTCAATCTCTCAAACCTTCTCCTCCATTTAATAAGATCATGATTGACCTGACTGCAATCTTAACTCTGCAATCCTGCCTATCCATGCAAAACTAATACCCTTTTCTTTATTTTCCACCAAGTGCATTACTCTTGTGTCTCGCAGTTTCTTCAAGGTTTCACCATTACAGCCATCCTCTGTGATGAAGTGGGCTGAAGTAGTGAGTAAGACATCAACATTACAAGCTCTGGTCTTTTTTTAAAAGATCCAGCATTGAAATAGGCCATGTTGCCCACTGAGCCCATGCCGACAACCAATCACCTGGACATACTAGCTCCTCTGTTCATACTTATTCCTCTTTCTCATCCCCTCCCCACACATTTGGGGCAATTTACAGAAGCCAAATAACCTACAAACCTGCACGTCTGTGGGATGTGGAAAAAAAATACAGAGCACGCAAAGCACCTACAGAGTCACAGGTAGAAGGAGGAAGCACAACACAGATCAAGCACCCAACGTCAGGATTGATCCTGAGTCTCTTGCACTGTGAGGCAGGGGCTCTATCAGCTGTGTCAATGCCCATGGAGCTCATATGAAGCAGACCGATCTGGCTGACTGCAATGTTGAATAACACCAAGTACGGACAGGAGTCCCAAACCTGTGCTGTCCTACTTAAATGTGTAGGAAGGATCTGGTTTACACCAAAGATAGACACAAAATGCTGGCATAACAGCGGGACAGGCAGCGTCTCGACCTGAAACGTAACCCATTCCTTCTCTCCAGAGATGCTGTCTGAGTTACTCCAACATTTTACATCTATCTTTGGTCCTCCTTAAAAATGCAGACTGGTCTCCAACATTATAATCAAAGCTCAAAATGCCTTTTTACCCCCCACCCCCTGTCATTGCTTGGTGTTGTTTCTTGCCCAGTTCAGGAGGTTGGAAATGGAAGTGAAAGATGGGTTTGAAGAATTGTTCCAACCCGAAACATTGCCTATTCATGTTCTGCAAAGATGCAGCCTGACCCGCTGCGTTCCTCCAGCAATTTAGACACAAAATGCTGGAGTAACTCAGCGGGACAGGCAGCATCAGTGGATAGAAGGAAAGTGGGACGTTTTGAGGTGAGACCCTTCTTCAGACTGTGCATAAAGGTGAGGGAGACACAGAGATAAGGAAGGGTAAGGTGTTAAATGAGACATCAAAAGTGATGAGATCAAGGAAAATGTAGAATAGATCATTATTATCCAGGTGGTGACAAAGAAGCATATAGCGGTAACATTTAATCAAGGGTATAGTCAGACTGGTTGGAGAACTAAGAAGGGGAGGGATGGAGAGAGAGGGAAAGCAAGGGTTAATTGAAGCTAGATAAGTCAATATTCATAGCATTGGGGTGTAAGGTGCCCTCCAATTGGTGCTGTTCCTCCAATTTGCACTAATCCTCATTCTGACAGTGGGGGAGACCCATGACAGAAAGGCCAGCGTGGGAATGGAAGGAAGAGTTAAAATATTTAGCAACTGGGAGACCTGCATCTGCAGTTCCTTCCTACTCATACTCCAGCAATTTGTGCCCTTTAATGAAATTAATAGCCTGGATACTAAAATACCCCAACATCCTTGGCAGGAGAGCTTGCTTCTGCCCTCGTCTTCTACTCATGCTCTTGATTAACACAGAGTTATTTTCCTCAGATTTGGCTTCCTCATAAAACCGAAGGAGAGAAAGGTTGGCTACCTTGTGTTTTAAGATTTTCTCTTAACAATCAAATAATGTATCAAAGCATTTTACAGCCAAGTGGAATGTGGTGATCTCTGCACCTGGAATAAATGAACAGATAATGCTTTTATTTTAATGATGCTGTTTGATGGTAAATATTGGTTGGGTCTGATCTTTTCCACAGATCAGAGAACATACCATTATCGAGGTCGATATCAAACTGTGGTATCTCTCTGCCTGAAATTCCACGAGTAATCAACGCTTCTCACTCCTATTGCACTTTGGTGTTTTGTTTTCAGTTCCCACAATTGTCCTTTGAATCCTGTTTTCCTCCTCTTTAGAAGAATAACGATTGAGGGGATCTACCACAGTCGCTGCCTCAAAAAGGCTGGCAGCATCATCAAGGACCCACACCACCCTGGCCACACACTCATCTCCCTGCTACCTTCGGGTAGAAGGTACAGGAGCCTGAGGACTGCAACGACCAGGTTCAGGAATAGCTACTTCCCCACAGCCATCAGGCTATTAAACGTGGCTCAGACAAAACTCTGCACATTAATACCCCTCCATCTGTTATTTGCGCTTTATCAATTTATTCATTCATGTGTGTATTTACATATATAATTGTAGTCAATGTCTACTATGTTCTGTTGTGCTATGCAAAGAAAGAATTTCATTGTCCTGTCAGGAACACATGACAATAAACTATTTTGACTTTGACTTTGAATATCTGTATATTTGCATATTACTTTTGTTCCTCACATAAATAGGATGTAGAACGAGTGGATTTTATCTTCTTTAGTTTGGTTTTGATATACAGCATGGAAATAAGCCCTTCAGCCCACCGAGTCTGCGTGGAACAGCGATCTCCCTAAACTAGCACTATCCTTCACACTAGGGATGATTTACAATCTTTACCAAAGCCAAATAACCAACAAACCTGTACGGCTGAGGAGAGTGGGAGGAACCGGAGCACCCGGGGAAAACCCACAGGGTCATGGGAGAATGTATAAACTCCTTACAGACAGTGTCCATTGTCAGAACTGAACCCCGGTCACTGGCGCTGTAAGGCAGCAATTTTACTGCTGCACTACCGTGCTGCCCCAGTTTAAATTCTGGTTCTTGAAAAGCCAATGACTGGCGTGGCGTCGATGTGCGGAAGGGCCTGTTTCCATATCTAAACATAAGCTAAACCAAACCAATGCTAGGATTCACTACCACAATCACAGTATGAATTGAAATGTGACACAGACATAAATTGGGCTCTATTGCAGCATTTCCACTCTTTTCTAATGATTTTAACGGATGGATACAGAGCTATAGATAGAAGATGAATGATCACGTATAAAATATCTTAACAGTGTTCATGAGTTCTATGATATGGCATTCAAGTGCAGAAGTCTGCATCAAGGTGACATTCATATTGCAGCTGGTTGGCATATCTTTATGGAATTGCTATCCAGCTGTCAGCTCTAATAAAGGGAGGGCAGTGCATGTAGCCGCCACACCCACAATGCTACTGAAGGTGTTTAGTGACTGATATTAAGGTGTAGGTCTCATGATGTATCACATACCTTGCTAAATGGTTCATAGGTCCTTAGAGGTGCTGCTGCTGTATATCCAGATGGAGATGATTCAGAAGAGGAGGCTTATAGAGTTCCATATCTCTTCCACAGCTTGCTCACCTGGACTTGACCATCTGCCACCAATACTCTACGAACCTACCTCACTCCCAAGTCCTGTTCTTTTGCTGAAACAATTGCCGCCCTATTTACCTTCATGTCAATCTCCACTCCTTTGCTTTAAGCAAGATTTTAATCTCTCACTCCTTGTGAATCTTCTCAGGAATTCAGTTAGAGTTATTCCTTGTCGCTTGAAGTTCAGAGAGAATTCTCAGAGGAAGCTTTGATAGAATACCCCAGTAACTCTTCCGCTGTTTGCAATGTCGTTCTTAAATTTCCATCTATAAATTTTGATAAATGTTTGCAAAATATTTGCAACATCACGTTTACTTCCTATCCATCTTCTTGCAGGAAAGAGAGAGTGGTGGTTCAAGTATGAGCCACCTAAATATCCCATAGGCATCTGAATAAGCAATTCAGTGGATTCTAGTGGATTTTTGTTCTTATCACTCTCCCTGTGAGGGCACCGTGATATACAGTGGGCGAATACAGATCAGATTAATGCTGGGTTGGAGCCTACCCAAGACTACTTGACTGCTCCCTGGAGAAGCAGATCATCTAAGCAACAGTCTAGAACCACAACCACAACCTCTCAGTAACATTACATATTTCTTGGAAAGGAGCATGCAATTTAAGTGATAATCAAGTACCCAATGACCCTTTGAAGTGGTTTGTAGCAAAAGCTTCAATTTCATTGTTGACCCGGTGCCTTGAGCCAAATGTAACTCAAACCTAAGAGGAGACGATGCCATGGACAGCTCTGGCATCAGCTTGTAAAACACATTGGTGAGATCTTCATTTGGGAATGCTCACGGGGGAATTTGAACTTTGCTGTAAGGACTTCAGGTCATAAGTCTTGCTAAAGTGTCCATCACCTCAGGAACCGAAGCAGTATGGTCAGGTTTTTGCCTTGCTTTTTGCATCAGTTAAGCAAGAACTAAGAGAGTAGTTGTGTCCGCATTGCATGATATGAAGTCACCTCCTGCAGAAAGCTGATGACAAAACTTCACTAACTTGTTTAAAATGGAATAAAGAGTGCCAGGGTGAGAATGATGTGTTGGTTTATTAAACTGCATAAACCGTGAGTTAACCATGAGTCAGATGGTTCTTTTTTTGGTTTTGTTTAGATACTGCATGGAAATAGGTCCTTTGTACCACCATGTCCATGCTGACTATTGATCACCCGTTCGCGCTAGTTCAATGCTATCCCTCCAAGAGTCTCATCTCAGAATAAGGGGCCACCATCTTTGGATTGAAAATAAATTTCTGCTTTCAGAGTGTTGTTATTCTGTGGAATTAACTATCCTTGGTATTTGCAGATGCTGAATAGACTGTTGGACGAGATGTCATAGAACCATAGAGTGATACAGTGTGGAAACAGGTCCTTTGGCTCAACTTGACAACCACCAGTCAACATGTCCCAGCTGCACTAGTCCCACCTGCCCACATTTTGTCCATATCCCTTCAAACTTGTCCTATCCATGTACCTGTCTAACTTGTTCTTAAATGTTTGGATAGTTCCTGCCTCATCTAAGTGACAAAGTAGTGTTCAAGTCTTAAAGACCCTCACCTTGGAGATGGTCCATGTGGAGTTTACACACTTTTTATGTAAGCACTTGAATCTGGATCTGCTGGTTTCCTTCCACATCCCGAAATAGTGCCTGTAGGTTAATTGGCAAATGATCCAAATAGGAATTGAAGTCCATGAGAGCGAGTAGGTTGCAGGGACATAGGCCCTGGAAATAGGCCCTGGAGACATAGGAGATGTAAAGTGAGATAGAGCGGGCACAGACATGATGGGCTGAATGGCCTTCTATGTGTAAGTTGGAATCCAATGAAATGGAGACTGCTGAAAAGTGGGTACGGGACAGGGACATCTATAATCATACTGAATTAAAGAGCAAACTCGAGAAATTGCATGGAATATTGCATTTTCTTAAGCCAATATCATTTGACATTATTGATATTCTAGTCTGTCAAATCTTTATAACAACAAAAAGATTTTATGATTGTCAGTTATGTTTTATTTGTTTCTTGATAGGAGCCATACCGTAATAAATCCCCCCCAAAAAACTGTCATTTCCCATCTTAATATATTAAAGAACACAGTACAGATTTGTAAGTCATTTTGAAGAGTGGGGAAGGCAATAACAATTTCCACAGAGAATGGTAATCTGATCATTATTTTACTGTGGGGATTGGGGAATAAATATTGATTAAAACACCTGCGATAACACAAGATCTTTTAGGTGCTTGGAAGTAAATGGATTTTGATTTGATGTTTCATTTCAAAGATTGCACCTTGCAGAGGGCAGTGTTGCTTTAGGATTCCTACAGAGAATCCACCCAATATTTTTATATTCACATCTCTTCAACTGGATTTAAACCCACAACTTACTCTTGGAGGTTTTCAGTGTTCATAAAAAGTGCTAGATCTGGAGAAAGGCATTTGGCTCATTGAAACTCATCATTATAATCTAATGAGTATTTCATTACAGTATGTATATAATACTATTTTGAAGAAACATGAATTTGGATTTATTCATTTCCTTACTTGGCAGATTAGTAAAATATTTAATATTCTGGGAGTAAAAAGCATCCGTGATATTTAATTTAATTTTTTTTGTATTAATTTCAGACCAATGCTACCTGACTGACCACCACCTAATAATTTTATAATTTGATTGAAGATATTTTGATAAATATTTAGTCTCCACTCTAGAAAATGTGAATACTTTCCAATGAAGAAGGATAACTGTGGGATTGGCATTGAATGCTATTCCACAAAAAAATGAATGAGCAATCATTGATATTGGTGATGGCATCTATACTCCTGCAAGCCACCAAGTCCAAAGTCCTAAAATAACATCCCAGGTATCTCTGAAGAGTTGGAAAATAGCCATAAGAAATCTGACAATTGTTGACTGATTTCACTGCTCAAAACTTACAAATTGAAAATGGTGAATTTAATTATTCCTTAAATTAATCGTAATCATGCCAAGCAAGAATACAAATATTTTATGTGTAATTGCCTTTCGTACTCGACATCTATTTATTTCTGTCATTTATTTCTTAATTATACAGAAGTTATTCACTTTTACAAATTCTGTTGGTTATACACATGCGTTCCACTCTAAGAGAGTAGGCATCAGCTATCAGTACTGCCATTTATGCAATGAGTGGGGGAACAGAAAAGCAAACTGGAATGAGTGCCCTGCCAAGTAACCCCTCCCATGCATTAAACCATGATCTCCCTTCAAAGAAGAAGGATGAAATTAAATTAACACCACAAGAGAAACCTCTAATTTTACTTTGGAGTCACGTGAGTGACTATGTGAAGAATCCCGCCAGTCCGCATGTGCATCAATGCGTCTAACGCATGGTGCACGACTGGCTGGGAGGCACTTTGCTCCTCCAGCGGTAAGTTTAAAAGGCACTACAGGTAAGTTTTGCACTTATTCTGAGGTTGTTTTTTGTTCTGTAATCTTGGTTACAGAACAGCGAGATTCCAATCATCATGGAAAAGTCCAGGGTGAAGTCCAAATGAGCCACGGGGAAACCGGTTATGGAGGACCGCAGGAGTGCGGGTAGCCGGCAGCCGTCGATTTCCCCGTGCGGTCAGCGGCTTCCGACTTGGTGCCTGTTGAAAGCACTTTGGTTCCCCAGAAAGGGGGTAAAGCCAAGAGAAAGTCGGATGGGCCTGTGGACTCGGACGAGTCAGGCCAGGAGGAATCGCCTCCTACAATGGATAGCGGCTTTGGAGCATGATGGAAAGGATGCTCCATCATATATTTTCCGGGGAACGGAGTTATATCAGTGTGGATCTCCTCAGGGTGCCGCGGTGGCACCTGGTTCAGGGCTGCACAATGTCTCCCTCTCTGAGGAGGCGAGCATACGGAATCAGTACTGGATTGACTCCGAATTTGGTGGTATGGCTGGGGAGCATACCTGTATGCATGAGGTGCACGAAGCACAGGATTTGCCTGCCATAGCTTCTGAATTTGCGATACCATCGCAAATAGGGGAGCCGCTACAGGAGGAACTTACTGCAAGCATCAACTACCTCACTTCCCACCAGCTGCAGGAGCAGGTAATGATAGATACATCTGCCAAATACCATACACCTGGGAACTGTGCTTCGCTAAATGTACCGGCTGTAAACAACTCGATTTGGGGATATTTTGAAGGGGGCATCAAGGCCCAGGAGGTAAAGCTCCAGAGAATCCTCAAATTTCTGGCCTCAGGCATAATGGCGTTTGCCAGGTCCGAGGATGGGGGTCCATTGTCTGATGTACAGCAGAATGCCTTGGCATTAATCTGCAACGCACATTGTGAAATCAATTGCTTTTGCAAAAATGCCATCCAACCTGCCCTGAACCTCAAATTTGTGGGGTTGTGCAGAGCCAGCAACGTTCAGCCGCCGAATCTTCTCTTTGGAGAAAATCTGTCAAAACAGGTCAAGTACCTCAATGAAGAAGGGAAAGCTGTCAGGCTGATGAAGGTGCTGTCGAACAGCAAAGCTTCTCCATTCCGGCGGCAGCATCCCAACGCAAGTGGTTCGCTGAAGCTGGTGGCAGCTCAAAGGCCATATATTCTGGGCAGAAGTCTTTTTTAGGCCAAGCACCAGGCCGGCCCTCGTGGAAGATGCAGAATCTGCGCACTCCAGCACCCCTACCCCCCAAACCTCGGGGGTGGAAATAAAAGCCACAAAACCACCAGTAACCATGGAAGTAGTTGGGTCTGGTTCTTTCCGGAACATGGGGCGTGTGGACCGTTTACAAGTTGGTGGGACATTGTAATGAAACATTGTTTTTGAATGAATGGAGGTGGATAACGTCAGATCACTTTATACTGCACAGTATACAGGGGTTCCAAATCAAATTCCTTTCCAATTCATTGCCACCCACACAGCATGCACCAAACCGGACATTTATTCATTCACAAGAGGAAGGTTTGGATGTGCCAGCTGAAATTCAAAAGTTACATTCAAAAGGGGTAATTGAGAGGTCGAGTCTCACGGGTTTGTTTCTAATATATTTACAAGACAAAAGAAAGATGGAGGATGCTGAATCCTCCTTGATTTGACTCAACCCTTTTGTGCAGTACATACATTTTTAAATGGAAACCTTCGTTACTGCCAAACAACTGATTTCCAAAGGATGCATTATGGCATGCATTGATTTCAAAGATGCACACTATTCGGTACCCATTCACTGGGATCACCGGAGGTAGTTGAGGTTTAACTGGATGGGGCAACTGTGGCAGTTTAAAGCATTGCCTAATGGGTTAACATCAGCCCCGAGATTATATACCAAATTATTAAAACAGGCGCTTGGGCTTCTCAGAGCTCAAAATCATATTGTTATGGAATACTTGGATGATATCTTAATTATCAGAAAAACTAATTAGCTAAATTAGCTGTTTCTGCCACTAAACTCTTGTTTGAGAGATTGGGGTATCTCATCCATGCAGATAAATCTAAGTTGATACCATCCACAGTTATTGATTATTTGGGATTTACCATTAACTCTATTCACATGTCTGTGACTCTGCCCTGGGGCAAGAGATTGGAATTAATAGAAGCCTGTAACAACCTTGTTGGTATTGAGCAACCATCTATTCGACAAGTGGTCAGGGTAATTGGTGAATTAGTGGGTGCCTTTCCAGCTGCACTGTTTGGGCCTTTGCATTATCAGAATTTACAACGTGCAAAGGAGCAAGCACACAAAGATCATGCAGATCATTTTAACAGACCTTTGCGGCTACCAGCCGATGCTATTTCAAAATTACAATGGTGGACGACCAATATTCGGCATTGTTCCAATACCATTTTAGTCAGCAAACCTTCAGTTATATTACAAACTGATGCTAGTGCTCAAGGATGGGGAGCTACTAATACCATCTCTAGTTGCAGTGGCAGATGGGATTTGCATGAGTCATCAATTATTCATGTGGTATTAATTATTTAGAGATGCTGGGAGCATTCTATGGGCTGAAGGCTTATTGTGTGAATATACATCATCTGCATGTTCAACTTCAGATTGACAACACCACAGCGGTGGCATATATTAACCACATGGGTGGAATCAATCTGTATCCTGTGATAATTTGGCTAACCTTATTTGGCACTGGTGTATTGTATGAAGCATTTGGATTTCAGTTACTTACCTGACAATATAGTCGCGGACACCAAGTCATAGAAATTTAATGACAACACAGAATGCATGTTGGATTATAAAGTGTTCACCGACATCGTTGCTCGGTATGAAATGCCGGATATCGATTTATTCGCTTCCAGGCTTAATCACTCATTACCAAAGTATGTTGCATGGGAGCCAGACCCAGGAGTAGTGGTGATGGATGCATTCTCGCTCCATCGGGGATGAATGTTCTTCTATGCATTCCCCCCTTCTTGCCTCATCAGTCGGGTCTTGCAAAAGATCCAATAAGACTCCGTGTAAGGCATTTTGGTAGTGCCTGACTGGCCCATTGATTCTGGGAATTATATCAGAGCCTTTTATGACCATTCCCAAATGCAATAATCTGCTGGTTCATCCCGTAACTGGGGAGAGTCACCCATTACATGACCAAATAAATTTGTTGATTTGCAGACTCTGAGGAGACCTTTCCTGGGGCTCAGACTGTCTGATCGAACTGTGGACATGATCACTGTGGCTTGGAGAGATAGCACCAAGAAGCAGTACATCTCCTATATCAAGAGATGGGAAACGTTCTGTTCGCAGTCCAATATCACATATGACACAGCACATGTGAGGGATGTCTTGGAATTTCTGTCCAGTCTATTTTTTGATGAAATATTGAGTTACAGTGCCATTAATTGTGCCAGGAGTGCATTGTCATCATACTGTTGCTGGGATCGGGAAGCCATGCTGTCAGGTCTCACCCACTGATATCCAGGTTCATGAAGGGTATCTTCAACATCAATCCCCCCAGGTCAAGGTACTTGGAGATATGGGATGTGAACATTATACTGACGCTGCTTTGGCGGTGGGCTCCAGCTACATCTCTGTCACTGGTCAAACTCACTTTTAAAGTGGTTATGCTCATAGCGCTGGTTTTGGCGCAACGGGCCCAGTCATTGCATAAACTGCGACTGGACACAATGGTTACATCTGCCAGTAAACTAACTTTTTATTTGCATGACTTAGTCAAGCAGAGCAGACCAGGCACGTCAGGTCTCAAATTAGAGTTTATGGCATACCCCGTGGACCTTTGGTTGTGTGTTGTCACACGTCTACAAAAGTATATTAAGGTCATAATAAGTCTCAGAGGCACTAAACTAGCAGGGTGTGTTAGTTACAAAAAAACTCACAAGAGGGTGTCAGTGCAGACCATCTCGAGGTGGTTAAGACAGGTTTTGGCTTGAGCAGGTGTGGACACTGATATTTTAAAATCTCACTCCACCAGGGCTGCAACAACATCAGCAGCAAGGGTTTTGGAGGTTCCACTGGACCACATCCTAGCGGCGGCAGGATGGTCAAACGAGAGAACTTTCCAAACATTTCATGACAAACCCATTGCCAGGCCGGGGGTGTTTGTTAATTCAATTTTAAGCTCTGTTTTATAATTTACCCCGGATGTGAGGGGTCACTATTATTTTCGTATATACCATTTTTTTTAAATAATAGCATCAGCATGCTTTAAATCTATGTCATGTCTGAATGCATTATGATTTGACTCCTCATTGGTAAACTAAGCAGTGTGTTGTATGGACTCTTTTTCAGGGCATGAAATCACAGAGCTTTGAAATCTTCACTAGTCACTCACGTGACTCCGAAGTAAAATAGCAAGATTAAATCAGAACTTACCAGTTTGAAGTTTGATCTTTATTTTATTTGGAGCTACGATGAGGGATTACGTGCCCTCCGCTCCCAACCCTCTCTCATAAAGGTCAGCTAGTAGTTCAAGTTTTTCGACTCTTCCTATATTCAGTTCAAAACTGTTATCTGTTTATTTCACACAGTTGCCTTGAAGGTTGATGCGCATGCGGGTTGGCGGTCTTCACGTAATCTCTCATCGTAACTCCTCATGAAATAAAGATCAAACTTCAAACTGGTAATTTCTCATTTAATCTTCCTATTTCGCTTCACATTTTGACAGATATTTGGTGTTGATTAGAATTTTCCTTTTGAGGCAAGTATATTGAAATAAGTTTCTCTTCCTGGTTTTCCATGTGATCATCGATTCATAGTGAAACAGGCCCTTCGGCCCAACTTGCTCATGCCGACCAAGAGGCCCCATCTACACTGGTCCTACCTGCCCATGTTCGGCCTATATCTCTCTAAACCTTTCCTTTCCATGTACCTGTCCAAATGTTTTTAAAATATGTAACGTGATGTGTTTGAAATTAATTTTCATTGATGAGATTTTAAAAAAATGGAGAATTGGTCATGTGTTTCACCCTTGCAAAAATGGAATATCCCATAGTACTATTGGTTGGTCTTTTGCCACAGTATGTGGATGATGCTGATAATGCCAGCCTTTGTTGTTTATTCCCAACTGGTACTGACCTGCTGTTAACGGCCAACCACTTCAGTAAATGTAGATACAAGGGACTGCAGATGCTGGTTTACAAAAAAAAGGCTCAAAATGCTGGAGAAACTCAGCTGATCAGGCAGCATCTCTGGAAAACATGAATAGATGATGTTTCAGGGTGGCACCCTTTTCAGACTGATTGTAGTGGGGGGAGAAACCTGAAAAGCTACATATATATATATATATATATATATACATATAAGGCAGACACAAAATACTGGAGTAACTCAGTAGGGCAGGCAGCATTTCTGAAGAGAAAGAATGGGTGACAATAGTAAGATTAAATGAGAACTTACCTGTTTGAAGTTTGATCTTTATTTTATAGAAGCATAGAAACATAGAAAAATAGGTGCAGGAGTAGGCCATTCCGCACTTCGAGCCTGCACCGCCATTCAATATGATCATGGCTGATCATCCAACTCAGTATCCCGTACCTGCCTTCTCTCCATACCCCCTGATCCCTTTAGCCACAAGAGCCACATCTAACTCCCTCTTGATTATAGCCAATAAACTGGCCTCAACGACCTTCTGTGCCAGAGAATTCCAGAGACTCACCACTCTCTGTGTAAAGAATGTTTTTTCTCATCTCATAATCCCCCTTATCCTTAGACTGTGACCCCTTGTTCTGGACTGCCCCAACATCGGAAACAATCTTCCTGCATCTAGCTTGTACAATCCCTCAAGAATTTTGTAAGTTTCTGTAAGATCCCCTCTCAATCTTCTAAATTACAGTGAGTACAAGCTGAGTCTATCCAGTCTTTCTTCATATGAAAGTCCCGACATCCCAGGAATCAGTCTTTTATGAGGAATTTATGAGGAGTTACGATAAGGTATTACGTGAAGCCCCGCCAGAGCGCTTGCGCATCATACTTCAAAGCAGCAGCATGAAATCACAGTAACTACAGTCGAAGTGATATAGTAAGACTCAGAAGACTAGAACTACCAGATGATCTTTGCGATTATGAGGGTCGGGTGTGGAGGGCACGTAATCCCTCATCGTAACTCCTCATAAAATAAATATCAAACTTCAAACTGGTAAGTTCTCGTTTAATCTTACTATTTTACTTCGGAGTCACGTGAGTGACTACGTGAAGATTTCAAAGCTCTGATTTCATGCCGTAGATACAGTTCCATATGACACACTGCCTTGGTTGACACAGGATAAACAAATAATATATTGAACATTGTTTAAATTATACATTGAACATCTTAAACAATAAAAGAACAGCAATCTTTCGCAGCGGAAATTACAAAGGAGAACTCAAACAGAACCCAAAACAGCATGCCCAAATCTTTGCATTGCGAGGACAGGTTTATCATAAATCGTGAAAAAGGTTCCTTCGCTGGACCATCCTGCGGTGAGGATTTGGTCTAATGGCACATCCTGCGCCTTTGCTGCTTACGTTGACGCCGCCCTGGTGGAGCGATTTCAACACATCAGTGTCTACTCCAGCATAATGCAAACCTGTTTTGGCCATCTAGAATAGTTTGTACTGACACCTTTGTATGAGGTTTTATGTAGCTGATGAGCATCGCTGTTGCAGAGCCTCTGAGACTCTTGATGACCTTGATATATTGGCTCAGGTGCATAACTACACATTGTCTTAGGTCAATGGGTATATTTTAAGCTTATTTTGGTTCCAGCCATCCCTGGCCTATTCTGTTTAATTGGAGCATATAAATGAAATGTAATATTATCTACAGAAGAATGCATGCTGTCCAGTCGGAACTTTAGCAATATCTCGACCCATTGCGCTGCCACTAGCACCATGAACATGAGCACTTTGAGCGTTAACCTCTGGAAAGGCAGAAATGTAATTGGAGCCCATTGCCAAAGCAGTGTGAGAAGTATACCCACATCCCAGACTTCCGAATATCTAGGCCTGGGAGGTTTTTGTTAAAATACCTCTTATGAATTGGGCCACCAAGAGATGAGATCTGACAGAGTGTTGTCCGGACTCTTGCCCTATATAGGAGGACAAAGCACTTCGAGCACTATAAATGGCACTCTAGGTTAACTGCTCGTCAAAAATGCAAAGTAGCAAGGAACTCCAATACGTCCGGTATGCCTGCAACATGATAAGATATATTTGACTATAAACAGAACATCTCCCATTTCTTAATATGCGATACATATCGTTTTTTAGTACTATCTCTCCAGGCCACCATAATCACATCAATGGCCCTACTCGATAGTCCGAGTTCCTGGAGCAATCTAATCAGAAGATACAAATCAACAGATTAATATGGTCATGTAAAGGGGAATTCTCCTCCTGTCCCAAGGTGAACCGACAAGTTGCTGTAATTGGGGATAGTCATGAATGGCTGTGTCATCAGTCTCAGAACCAATGGGAACCATGGCTCTGTGGACCAGTTAGGAACTACCAGATGCCTAAGCGTAGTCGTGCTCTATTTTGGTGAGACATTGACTAATGAGGCAGAATGGGGAAAAGCATAAGAACGTACTTCCCCAACGTAGCGAGAATGTATCCTCTGCTACTTGCCCCTGGATCTGGATCCCATGACGTATTTAGGTAACTGGTGATTTATCCCAGATACATCAGATCTATGTTTGGCAATCCATACCGGCTAACAATCATTTTGAAACTTTGGGATTCATCATCCATTCTGTGTTGTCATTGAACTTACGTGACCTGGTGTCTGCCACTTTCACATTATCTCTACCTGGTAGGTAGATTTCTGAGACCCAGGTGTTTCTCGTAATGCACCGGTGCCAGATGAGGTTAGCCAGATTGTCACAGAATAATGACCTAATTCCACTCATGTGATTGATATGCAACAGCTGTGGTATTATCAATCTGAAGCTGCACATGCAAATCATGCATTGTTGAGCAAAATGCTTCAGGTCATAGAATGCACCCAGCAATTATACGTAGTTTACCCCATGCCACTGCAGGATTAATGCCTCTTTCAAATTCCATCTGCTGCCACAGCTGGACTCGATATCAGTGGCTCCCCATCCCGAAGCACTCACATCAGTTTGTAAACTAAAGGTTAGTGAGTCAGAATGTCTCTAGTACATCACGAGACATTAGTTACAGTTTTGGCTGTAGGCAAAGTACTGACATGTCAATTCAATCAATGATAAATCCCAAATAGCCAATCATTCTAAATGATACTAATTTGGATTTAATTAGATGGGTGAGGAACCGAACCTCTCAACAGGTGTTTGGTAGCTGAATATTATGCATCTTTCAGATTTATGGTTGCCATATAACACCCTTTTGATATCAGTTGCAATACTGCCATTTTTCATTTTAAACCGTTTATACTGGACCTTAAGAGTTAAGTCTGGTTAGGCCCAGCATGACTCGACACCCACCATCGTTCTTTTGGCTGGGGAATATTGGACACAAATTGTTGTGGCTGATATGCCGTCCTTTCAATTACCCCTTTTTTGGAATAAAATACCAATTTCATTATTCAACTGTAGAGTTAGTGGTATTGAAAACCCAATAAATCTACTAGGTGTATTTGTATGAGTGGATGTACTTCCGAGATACCTTATTCGAGATGCCCGGATACAGTTTAGTATGAATAGATCTGATGTTTATGCAGCATCATGTATCATAGAACAATTGCTACCTACCCCCGACCGGTGACTGATCACTAGAGGATATATCCTGGATTTTCAATTACCCCTTCCTGTTCTGAAAGGGTATGGTTTTTGAGGTGGCATCCTGGTCTCAGGATGAGTTTTGATGAGGCCGATTGATTTTGCCTCATCATCCAAGTCTTTCCCTGGATATTAGAGGATCTGCACAAGGCTGTGAACCTTGGGTTGAGCGTAGGCTGGATGGTTATTCGTGAATAATTAATTCTAAAAAATGGGCATTACACAGCAGGGTCCATATCCTGTTGTGTATAGATAGTGGTGCCCTTGTACCATTTGCCCAAATGCCATTATTCCTGCTCCAATCAGTTTTTTAGGACTTCTGCAGCCTTAACTCATACACCCTCATGATGCGCTCCTTTAGAGCGATGCACAGTTAACAGGTGTTTGATATGTCTTGCGAAGTTTCCTCCATTATGGAGTCCTGGAGCTGGTGAGAGGTCATATAATTAAATTGCTGACCAGATTGTCATCCATGGCTTCACCAGTTCCCGCTGGTATGGCAAATTGCTGGCCACATCCGGCACACCCGGAGCTTAGCTCATGTGCTTTGGTGTATGCACATAAACAGTGACACCAAACTTCAGGGTCAGATTCATACTGCCCTGGCTTCTCCCGGCTCTTGCTCACGGGAGGTGACATGCAGCCCTAAACAAGGTGCTGCTGTTATGGGTCCCCATGCAGACTCGTAGGCATGTTATCTTTCATATATGTACAGCTCTTCTGCTTAACGGACCTCTGCTAGAGGTTGCTGCTGAAAGTTGCTGGGGACCTTGGGGTATAAACCCCGGCTGGAACACCTCCTGGTTGTTATCATTTCGGCAATGAGGTGTTCCACGTTGTCCAGACATCCCCAATGTTCATTTTTTGGAAGGGAAAAGTCTTTCTGGCCTCACTCATCAGAGTTGACAGGCCTGGACAATTTATTCTTGGCCTGCCTCCCGACAGGAGTGGCCACAGTGCTTTAAAGCACCGGAGTTGCTGCTGCTGGCTGAACTGCCGGCGGCTGTAAAGTTGGCGTCTCAAAAGCTGTCGTCATCCGCTGACCGCAGCTAAGAGTTCATCATAAGGAATTTCCCCTACATTTGAGAACAAGCAAGGCTGGTAGAACTCCATCCACCACAACCTCAGCCTTAATAAGTTGTTGTTTCGTCAAAATGCCTCAACATTACGATGACCCTGGCAAGGGTAATTACTGGATGCTGGACCTGTCCAGCGACGACGTGTTCATCGGCGGGATGTCGGGCAAACGTCGCCAGCAGTTGGTCACGTACCTGAGCAAATTCTTCAAGAGCGGACTTCGCCTTTCGATATCTGGACTGGGCTCCTTGCACCATCCGCACACTCTCTCAATTACCCCAGCGCCGCCTCCAGTTTTTTGAACCAGGCTCCCAGTTATAGCTCGGGGGTTTGGAATAATTCTGCATAGAATGTCATTTTCTTACATTTGTACGGCAGCCTATAATGAAATAAAATCCCTTGGTGAGCATAGAATAATGCGCAGTGGTTGCGGATCCGCGGTGGAGCAGATGGCTAGCGGGGATACCCGTTGTTGAAGGGACACAGTGAACCCTTGCCCTGTCAGCTTGCTTCCCATCCTTGCATCACATGCAGGCAGTGTAGCAGCAGAACGGACCCGGGATGCGTTCTCTCCGACCCCTATCCACCTCCCCATGCGGACTGCCCGCATGTAGGTTTTACTCTATAGGCGACATACTTACCTTATTTTCATTGTTTTATTTTTTTCCCTTTAGGAAAGTGTCCCTGCTGGCTCCTGTAACCAGCCTTACGGGTCCTAGGAAACTGCAGCAAGTTTAAAACACTTACCTGCGTGTGTTTTACTTACCACTGGTGGAGCTGCGCTCTCCAGCCTGTCGGTGCACCAAACGCGTCGGACATAATGATGCGCAGGCACTTTGGCGGGGCTTCTTCACGTAGTCACTCACGTGACTCCGAAGTAAAATTCTAGTCGAGACCCTCCTTCAGACAAATACATATATATAAGAAGGGTCTCGACCCAAAATGTCACCCATTCCATCTCTCCAGACTGTCCCACTGAGTTACTCCAGCATTTTGTGTCTACCTACGATTTAAACCAGCATCTGCAGGTCTTTCCTACACATATACACATATATATACACGTACACATACACATGAATTGAAAATTAACCATCCTTATTTATTTACATGCTTGATTTAAACTGCCACAATTAACTCAAAATGGACAACTGTGGATCATTGTCCAGGGCTGCTTGCCAAAGTCAGTAGTATTTAACCACTGCACTTCTTAAAATATAATTGGATCTGTACCACCATAGCCGAGTCAAGAATCAAGAATGTTTAATTATCATCTGTACCGACAATGGAGCGATGAAATTATTAGTTACACCAGCTTAATAAGCATGTAAACAAAATACACATAGACAATACATAATAATTTTAAATATTCAATAATTTAATAACTGCAATGCTAGTGCAAAAAAAAAAGCAAACCAAATTAGCGCAAACAAAGACAGTCCATAGAAGTTCATAGTGGACGAGGTTAGTGTTGTGTGGCATTCAAGAGCCTAATAGTTGTTGGGAAGAAGTTTTTCTTGAATGTCAGCAGATCAGGCAACATCCCTGGAGGGCATGGATAGGCAATGTTTTTGTCAGGACCCTTCTTTAGGCATGGACCCTTTTTCAGACACAGACACCAAATCTGCTGAGTTACTCCAGCATTCTGTGCATTGCTCTAGATTCCAGCATCTGCAGTTCATTTTTTCTCTTTTCTTGAAACTGGTGTCACAGTTTTCATGCTCCTTTAGCTTCTTCCTGATGGTAAGAGAGAAACGAACGCCTGGCTAGGTTGATATAGGTCTTTGATGATTTTGACATCATTTTGCGGCAGCCTTTTAATACCAGAAGTGCCCTACTCTTGTGCAAATAAAGCGGATCCAAACATTCCTGTCCAAAATATGAGTCCTACTGTGCAGCAAAAATGTGAGCTGAATGAATCCCCGGGGACTTAAAATGTACCCCCTCTGAACTTACTCGCATTGCAGCATTATCAGTCCTCTGAATCAATACTCAATTCAAGTCAGATATAGAAAAGGGCAGGCTGCAGATTGACAAATCCTGTCCATGATGTGCTTTTGAAATGTTGGCCTGAACCTTCCATGTATAAACTGAAATGTTTGCAGGTTTTCAGCAGAAATCCATTACTGATCACCAATCTTTTACACTCATGGAATACTAACGTCAAGAGATTTATTTCCATTTAGTCTCCAAGGTGAAAGATTATTGCTAGGTAACTTCCTTTGATTTAATTTTAAGATCACTGACAAGCCCATCAGTTACATTGGTAGAATATTCATCATGTTAGAACTACAGAATGTTTGACCATTTCAGAAGGAGTTTAGGGATCAACAACAACATAGTAGGTCTGGCATCATACGTGGGCTAGGGAAGGTAAGAATTTCTACTCTGAAGGGCATTAGTGAACCGAATGAGCTTTCATGGCAAAGGTTTAAGGTCACTAATGAAATTCAATGTTATTTAATGAAATGCATTTAAATTTTGTAGATGCCTTAGTGCAGCTTTCTCGTGCAACTTGAACTCAGGTCTCTTGATCGTTAGTCCAGACCTCTGGATTATTAGTACATTAGGGCCTATATGAATCCGAGGGATCATTTTAGCACAAGGCAAATTAACCTATAAGCCTGCACGTATTAAGAATGTGGGGGAAAACCGGAGCACCTGGATAAAGCCCATGCAGCCACTGGAACATACAAGCTCCATACAGACAGCACCTGTAGTCAGGATTGAACCTGGGTCACTGCTGTGCTACAGCTGTGCCATTGAACTGCACCACTGTGGTCAAAGTCAAAGTCAAACAAACTTTATTGTCATTTAGAAATACATTGATATATGCAGTTCCAAACGAAATTACGTTGCATTTGGCTCCCTGTGCAACACGATAAATTAACAGAAGGATAGGCATGGATAAAAAGGATAAAAGGATAAATAGACAATGGTGGTAGCCCATTACATGGCATTCAGGAGCCTGATGGCTCGTGGGAAGAAGCTGTTGCAGAACCTTGATGTTCTGCTCCTTATGCTGCGGTATCTTTTTCCCGAGGGCAGCAGAGTGAACAGACCGTGATGGAGATGTGTGGGGTCTTTTATAATACTGCTGGCCTTAGACACGCAACGTTTGGTTGCAATATCCTCGATTGAGGGGAGAGAGGTCCCGATGATTTTTTTCCGCTGTCCTCACCACTCTCTGCACAGACTTCCAGTCGGAGGCTCTACAGTCCCCAAACCAGACAGAGATACAGCTGGTCAGAATACCCTCTATGGTGCCCCTGTAGAAAGTAGTGAGGATGGGATGGGGGAGATGAGCTCTTCTCATCCAGCGCAGAAAGTGCAACCGCTGCTGTGCTCTCTTAACTGTTGATGAGATGTTATTCGACCAGGTCAGACTGTTAGTAAAATGTAGTTAAAAGTCAACTACATTGTTGTACGTCCTGAGTTACACCTAGACCAGATTGACAGGTATGACAAGTATTGACAGAAAGCCATATATGATACAAGAGGGAAATTGGTCTGCCAACTGTCATAAAACACAAGATACATGAAATCTAAAATAAAAATGACAAGTGGAAAGTCCAGGATTGGGGATGTGCAAAGATTTGGGGGGGGGGGGGGAGATGGGAGTCAGTCTACCCCATAACAAAAGTGGGAGGAGTCGCACAGTTTGATAGCCAGAGGGTAAAGGGGTCTCCTGTGGCATTCTGTGCTGTATATTGGTGTAACCAGTGTGTTGCTGAAGGTGCAGAAGAATAAGGGATAAGCCATTTAGAACGGTGATGAGGAAAAACGTTTTCACACAGAGGGTTGTGAATCTGTGAAATTCTCCACCTCAGAAGACAGTGGAGGCCAATTCTCTGGATGCTTTCAATAATAATAATAATAATAATATCTTTTATTGTCATTACACATAAGTGCAATGAGATTTGGTTTGCAACTCCCATCCGATGTCATATCTTAAACGACTAATAAAATTTAGGTTTAGATACCCCGAAAACAGGGTTTGTAAAAAGAACATTAGAACAGTAAAAGTCAAAACAGACTAAAGTGCAGATGTGTCTGTGCGACGTGACCATGCGAGGGAGACATTCCATGGGGGTGGGGGGCACTCAGCAGGGCCGGTTCAGAGCCGCTATAGCTCTGGGAATGAAGCTGTTCCTAAGTCTGGAGGTGTGGGCGTAGAAGGCCTTGTACGCGGAGATCGCGGAGTCAGGGGATATTGGGGAGAAGGCAGGAACGGGGCACTGTTTGTGAATGATCAGCCGTAATCACAGTGGTTGGTGGTGCTGGCTCAAAGGGCCGACTGGCTTAATCCTACTCCTATTGTCTACTGTCTATTGTCTAAATGGGCTGTAAAGGCAACCTGATCGACTGGGTACATGCTATGGTGGCTCACCCTTCAGCTGAAACTAGGCCAGTAACCTTTAATTTGACTTGATATTTATTTTGCCCACTCCAATCAAAATTATCACCAATAAGAATCTGAATCTGCAAGAAGTGCTGCTGTTGAAAAAGCAAATAATAACCGTTTCTTATACAAATGGAAGAAACAAGTTTGGTGAGTGCGCTGCTGAAATAATAAAGATGGGATAGTGTCATAGAGTTGTGCAGCACAGACATGGATTCTTTGGGCCACAATGTCCGTGACTGCCATTGTACCAACCTATACTTATCTTATTTGCCCATACTTTTCCCCCTTGCTCACACACCCGAATAAGAGGAAAATAGAGGGATTTTGTAATTCAGAAAAATTAACCAGCAACAGACACATGTGTCATTTACACATTCAGGATTGTAGCTACTTAATGTCATGAATAAATTCAAAATAATAACAGACATTGCCTTTCATTTAATTCCCCCATTTTAAGACTACATTGGGAATTTTGTCAGCATTTGTTCTCTTAAAATAACCATGCAACAACTATTACATGCAAAATTAACGTTCTCATTCACCAAGGAGTTGTTACCATGGTGACAGTTGTCCAAAAAGAGGCAAACATATTACAGTCCTTCTGAGCAATGAAGGAAACAGTTAAAACTTTGTTGAGAACTGACTGATGAGTGTATCAGATCTATAAAAGAGTTTTGAATTGGGATTTTGAGTTACATTCCTTGTTTTTGATCAAATTTAATTTAGAAAATCCAGCCCCCAAAAGGCACATATTGTGTTCTGGAGTATGTTATTCTTATACATCTCTATTTGCATTCCATTCATCATTGTGTCATGAAATGTAAGCACAGTTCTCCTTTCTTCAATATAGTTCCTTTGTTTTTTTATCATCAAGAGATGAGTGATTTAAGATTTGTGGGACAGAATGCTTCTAGTTCAGTCACTTGGTGACACATTTCCAAGGCTGGCATAGTATAGTTGTAGCCAGACTAATGTTCTGTTTACTCTGTCTCAGTGGTGTACCTCAGAAACAACATCAGAACAGCTCTCATTATTGTACCAGAATCATATCTTACATCTCTGCAGCAAGTCGTTCTGTGACCTCTTTGACTGAGTTTGTCAATTAGTGCTGAATTAGGAACAGTTTGGTGTGAACATGTGATTCGCCACTGTCTTGTACCATGGGACAAATTCTCTTTTCAGATAACTCAAGCCAGGAGATAATTGAGATGTTCCCCAAATTTTGCTCACCCACACATCATCTTGCAGTACTTGGGACATAAGATCAGTATAGAAAATCAGTACAGAAGAAACATTCTGTAGGCTTATTTACGATGGGAGAGAATAATATTTAATTGCAGCATAAGCTTCGAAAGGCAGCTATAGTTTGCATGAACGTTTGTCCAGGAAAGATTCTGGAGATCATAAAGGTGACAGTTAACAGACGTGCAGATAATGGAAGTTAGACCCTAATTTGAAAACTTAGAAACCTGTCTGACATGGAGCTGAAATCCACATTGACATCTCATCAATCATCAAGAACTTAATTTCCATCACCACAATAATAACAATAATAATAAACTTTATTACGAACTCAAGGTCCACACAAGCGGCAATATTACATTAAAAAATGCATTGCATATCAAATATCATAAATATGTATAAAATCATGGTAAATCACATAAAACCATGATAATTTATATATTTTAAAAACCCACAATACTTAAGTTAAAAATCCAGAGTAAAAGATGATCAATGTCGTACAATGAGACAACGATACCAGTGTCTCCATAGCTGGGATTCGTAGCGTGTAGTGCTAACCCTTATGTTTGTCAAGGCCACAATAAACACATTTTTAGAGTCATTTATCCTGCAAATGAATTTATACATGTGGTGTCTTAGGATAGCTTCTAAAATACTGACTCTTGCAGCCACAAACATATTACTGGCACTACACCATCTTGGTTGCCTTAGCAGTGTTCTCATGGCATCGTTATATGCCACCTTTAGTCTCTGCATACTTGTCTTTAAATAGTTCGACCACAGGTGCGCAGTGTAGAGGGGTGTGCAGTATGCTCTAAATAGCGACATCTTCACACGCAGTAAATTTACGCAAGAGGATATTCGCCTGTATATACAGCATGCATCGTTGCCTATAAATATCCTCATCATCCGTTAGCCATATTTTTATTATTTGGCAATAATATCTTTCTCATTGATTTCTTATTCTTGTTTCTTTGCCTACTCCAGATAATGGTAGTGAGGATCCATATTATAATAGTTTCCTTTGGAAATTTCCACATCACCCCAGCTGTTTAGTTTAGTTTAGCGATATGACACAGAAACAGGCCCTTCGGCCCACTGTGTCCGCGCTGACCAATGATCACCCATACACTAGTTCTATTCTGTACACAAGACAATTTACAGAAGCCAATTAACCTACAAACCTGCATCTGAGTATGGGAGGAAACGGAAACACCTGGAAAAAACCCACATGGTCATAGAGAGAACGTACATATTCTGCACAGACAACACACGGAGACAGGATCGAACCTGGGCGTCTGTTTCAGTAAGGCAGCAACTCTACTGCTGCGCCACTGAGCCGCCCCTAAATGCTTATTGAGCCAACATTATTTAAAAGATTTGTAATTTAATAAAATGAGATAACACTTCTCATGTTTTCATTGCTATGCTTTAAATCTACTGGCAAGTCACTAGGTTAACATGTAAATGATCTTCTCACAACAATGTGAAGTTAAATAGGGTTAGCACATAAACCGTAAATGATAGGGCACTCAGAATGTTGAAACATAGAAAATAGTTGCAGGAGGAGGCCATTCGGCCCTTCGAGCCAGCACCGCCATTCGTTGTGATCATGGCTGATCAGCCCCAATCAATAACCCGTGCCTGCCTTCCCCCCATATCCCTTGACTCCACTAGCCCCTAGAGCTCTATCTAACTCTCTCTGAAATCCATTCAGAGATTTGACCTCCACTGCCCTCTGTGGCAGGAAATTCCACAAATTCACAACTCTCTGGGTGAATTTTTTTTTTCTCACCTCAGTCTTAAATGGCCTCCCCTTTATTCTAAGACTGTGGCCCCTGGTTCTGGACTCGACCAACATTTGAGAACATTTTTCCAGTATCTAGCTTGTCCAGTCCTTTTATAGTTTTATATGTTTCAATAAGATCCCCCTCATCCTTCTAAACTCCAGTGAATACAAGCCTACTCTTTTCAATCTTTCCTTATATGACAGTCCCGCCAACCCGGGGATCAATCTCGTGAACCTACGCTGCACTGCCTCAATCACAAGGATGTCCTTCCTCAAAGTAGGAGACCAAAACTGTATACAATACTCCAGATGTGGTCTTATCAGAGCTGTATTCAACTGCAGAAGAACCGCTTTACTCCTATACTGAAATCCTCTTGTTATGAAGGCCAACATTCCATTACTTTTCTTCACTGCCTGCTGTACCTGCACGCCAACTTTCAGTGACTGGTTTACAAGGACACCCAGGTCTCGCTGTACCTCCCCCTTTCCTATTGAGATAATAATCTGCCCCCTTGTTTTTGCTGCCAAAGTGGATAACCTCACATTTTTTCTATATTATAATGCATCTGCCACGCATCTGCCCAATCACTCATCCTGTCCAGGTCCCCCTGCAACCCCCTAACATCCTCTTCACAGTTCACACTGCCACCCAGCTTTGTGTCATCCTGCAAACCTGCTAGTGTTGCTCCTAATTCCCTCTTCCAAATCATTAATATATATGGTAAACAGTTGTGGTCCCAACACCAAGCCTTGTGACACTCCACTCGCCACTGCCTGCCATTCTGAAAAGGACCTGTTCACTCCTACTCTTTGCTTCCGGTCTGCCAACCAATTTTCTATCCATGTCAACACCCTACCCCCAATACCATGTGCTCTAATTTTAGTCACCAGTCTCCCATGCGGGACCTTTCCAATGACTTTCTGAAAGTCTAGATACACTACATCCACTGGCTCCCCTTCATCCATTTTACTTGCTCTCTCAAAAAATTCCAGAAGATTAGTCAAGCATGATTTTCCTTTCACAAATCAATGCTGACTTTGACTAATTCCTTTACTGCTATCCAAATGCCCCATTATTACCTCTTTAATAATTGACCCGAGCATCTTTCCACCACTGAAGTCAGGCTAACTGGTCTGTAATTCCCTGTTTTCTCTCTCGCTCCTTTCTTGAAAGGTAGGGTAACATTAGCTCTCCTCCAGCCCACAGGAACTGATCCTGAATCTATTGAACATTGGAAAATGATCACCAATGCGTCCACTATTTCTAGAGCCACCTCCCTGAGGACCCTGGGATGCAGACCATCAGGCCCAGGGGATTTATCATCCTTCAGTCCCATTAGCTTACCCAATACTATTTCTCCCCTAATGAAAGTTTCTCTCAGTTCCTCTATTCCCTTAGATCCTCTGTCCTCCAGTACATCTGGGAGATTGTTTGTGTCTTCCTAAGTGAAGACAGATCCGAAGTATCTGTTCAACTCTTCTGCCATTTCCATGTTCCCCATAATAATTTCACCCGTGTCTGCCTTCAAGGGACCCACATTTGACTTTGCTATTCATTTTCACTTAACTTACCTAAAGAAGCTTTTACTGTCCTTTATATTTCTGGCCAGCTTCCCCTCGTATTTCATCTTTTCAGCCAGTATTGCCTGTTTTGTTTCCTTCTGTTGTCCTACGAATGTTTCCCAATCCTCTGGCTTCCGGCTACTCTTTGCTGTGTTATTTATCTTTTCTTTTAGTTTTATTCTATCCCTAACTTCTCTTGTCAGCCACAGTTGCCTCCTACTCCCCTTAGAATGTTTCTTCCTGTTTGGAATTAAATAATCCTGCGTCTTCCAGATTATGCCCAGAAATTCCTGCCATTGCTGTTCCACCGTCATTCCTGCTAGGATCCCTTTCCAGTCTACCTTTGCCATCTCCTCCCTCATGCCTTCAGAATCCCCTTTGTTCAACTGCATAACTGACACTTCCGATTTAACCTTCTCCTTCACAAATTGCAGATTAAAACTAATCATATTATGATCACTACCTCCAAGCGGTTCCTGTACCTCTAGTTCTCTTATCAAATCTGGTTCATTGGACAACACTAAATCCAAAATTGCCTTTACTCTGGTCAGCTCCATGACAAGCTGCTCTAAGAATCCATCTCAGAGGCACTCTAGAAACTCTCTTTCTTGGGGTCCTGAACCAACTTGATTTTCCCAGTCTACCTGCATATTGAAATCCCTCATCATCACAGTGGCATTACCTTTATTACATTGCAGTTTGAACTCCTGCTGCAACTTACACCCTACATCCGGGCTACTATGTGGGGGTCTGCAGATAACACCAATTAGTGTCTTCTTGCCTTTTCAATTCCTCAACTCAATCCACAGAGACTCTACCTCATTAGTCCCTATGTCTTTCCTCACAAAGGTCTGGATTCCATCCCTCACCAGCAGAGCTACCCCTCCTCCTCTGCCCACCTGCCTGTCCTTTCTATTAGATGTAGGTGCCCTGAAGGCCGACACGGGTGAAATTATTATGGTGAACAAGGAAATGGCAGAACCCTGAATACTAAGTTCCCAGGCACGATCCTCCTGCAGCCACATCTCAGTAATCCCCACAATGTCATATCTACCAACCTCTAACTGAGCCTCAAGCTCATCTACTTTACTTCTTATACTTCGCGTACTCATGTACAATATTTTGAATTCCTTATGCATCTGACCTTTCACATCAATCCCTGTTACACTTGGCCATACTCTCCTATCCATTTGTGAACTTTCTATCCCGTTAATTCTGGGGTCATTAACTATCCCTTTAACTCCATCCTTAACTATCCCATTTGACCCCCCCCCCCCCCCCCTTATTTAGTTTAAAAGCACCTGTGTAGCAGTGACAAACGTGCATGCCAGAATGCCAGTCCCCCACCTGTCAAGGTGCAATCCATCCCTTTTGTACAGAAGAATAGAGGGACCTTGTGGTTTTGTGAAACTGACAACACAGGAAGATTGGGTGGTGAAAAAATATATATGGTATGCTTACCAACGTAGGTTGTGGCATTGAATATAAAACTTGAGGTGTTGTATTGCAACTTTGCAAAACCCTGGTTAGACTGCAGTTGGAGTACCTAAACATTACCTATCTCAATGTTAGGTAAAATAAATGCGATAAAAATGACCTTTCTCCCGCAATTATTATATTTATTTCAAATGATCCCGATATATCTTCCCAAAAAAATGTTTTAAGAAGGTGGATTCTATAATTACAAATTTTATTTGGGATTATAAGAGCCATAGAATGAATAAGAAACATCTATGTAAAGCAAAAATAAGTGGACGTTTAGCGTTGCCTAATTTTATGTTTTACTATTGGGCAGTTTATATTAAAAATTTGAATTTTTGGTTGGAAGAATTAGATATACAGCCGAATTGGTTAAAATTGGAAAAGGAAGACTGCCTACCTTTTGAAATTAGCTCGATTATATTTGCTAATACAAAATTACATAAAAAAACTTATAGAGGAAACCCAATAATAGAAAATAGGATACGTATTTGGAAACAATTAAAAAAATCTTTAAAATTGGAATGTATACCACTGGATCTTCATATTGCAAACAATATCACTTTTAAACCCTCTAGGATGGATAAAGGTTTTTCACAATGGAAAAATTATGGAATTAATAAGATACGGGATCTCTATAGGGAAAACCGTTTTCTTTCATTTCAAGAATTACAACAAAAATATGGACTACACTCAAAAGAATATTTTAGATATTTACAAATTAGAGATTATGTTAAATCAAATACACAAGAATTTAGAAATAGAAAGACAGAAATTCTAGATGAATGTTTAAATAAACATCCAAACACAGAAAAATTAATATCATATAATATTTTATTGGAAAATGATGCACCACTGTCGGAAATATATAGGCAAGCATGGGAATGTGAATTAGGACAATCAATTAGTTTAGAAGTATGGGAGGAAAGTTTACAAGATATACACTACTGCTCATTAAATGCCAGACACTCTCTGATACAATTTAAAATTTTACATAGATTACATCTCTCAAAGTCCAAACTAAATAGAATTTTTCCAAATGTTTCTGCTATATGTGACAAATGTCAACACTTAGAAGCCAACCTAACGCATTCATTTACCAAATGTATTAAAATTACTAATTTTTGGTCAGAAATTTTTAAGATAATTTTGAAGGTAGTTAATACAAATCTATATCCAGATTCCAAATTAATTATATTAGGTATATTAGAAACTGATCAATCACTAACAACAAAACAACAAATTTTTATCGATTATAGTTTAATAATTGGTAAAAATTAATACTAAAATTTTGGAAAAGTCCTACCAACCCCACTATTAAAATGTGGATTACAGAAATGTCGGAGGCACTTCATTTGGAAAGATTAAGACTTGTCCTCTCGGACAGGCTAGATCAGTTTAGAGGAACATGGTCTCCATTTATTGATTATCTAAAGGGACAAATGGGCTCGGTTCGAGGGCCTGACTGAAACCTGGACGGGGAATGGATGAAGAATTATATATAATAGATCACTGATATATCTCCAATGTAGAATAGAATGTTTAAAACTCTACTCACATTATTGATTTTCTATTTTTATTATTATTTTAATTTCTTTTATTATTTCTTTCTATTAATTTCCTTCTTTATTAAAAATACTAAAAAAATATGTAGAAGTATAAACAAGAATGACTGTAAATTTTATAAATATTAAGAATGTATGTGATGAATAGTAAATTCTTTTGTTTCTCTTACATTTTAAATTGTCTTAATATGTATCAATATGCATTAACTTCTAATAAAAAATATTAACAAAAAAAAAAAGACTGCAGTTGGAGTACTGTGTGCAGTTCAGGTTGCCAAACTATAGGAAGGATATGTAGCAAGGAGCTGCAGATGTTGGTATATACCGAAGATGGACACAAAGTGCTGGAGTTATTCAGAGGATCAGGCAGTATCTCTGCGGAGAAAGGATAGGTGATGTTTCAGAAAGGAACCCTTCTTCAGACTGAAAGTAGAAGGGAGGGAATTTAAGTATGAAAAGGCAATAATAGTTCTCTACCCTCTACTTTCAGTGTGGACAACT
This sequence comes from Raja brachyura, assembly GCA_963514005.1. Next base: position 66,894,736 of record OY740784.1, read on the forward strand.
ATTGCGACCCATGACATCACCCATCCCTTTTTCTACAGAAATGTTGCATGTCCCGATGAGTTACTCCAGCATTTTGTGTCTGCAGTATATGAAGGATGTGTTGTGCTTGAGAGAGTGCAGAGGAGATTCAGCAGAATGCTACCTGAACTGAAGGACTTTAGTTTTGGGGAGAGATTAGGCAGACTGAGTTGATTTTCCTGGAGTAAAGAGGTTGAATGGTAATCTGATAGAAGTTTCTAAATTAAATACAGGCATAGATATGATGATATTCAGAATTTCTCTCCCATGGCAGAATTAGTAAATTTAAGGTGTGGGGCAGGTTTTAAAAGGGATTTGAGGGGAGAGTTTTTTTACACAGTGGTTGAATCTGAAAAATTTCTATCAGAGGAAGTGGTGGAGTCAGATACATTTTCTACATCTGAGAGACATTTAAGCAGTTATTTTAATAGGCATGGAAAAAATATGGATCTATACAGAAGGATCTGCAGAATATGCATCTACAGAAAATGGGATTAATGTAAATGCATAAAAAAATTGATAGACATAATGGGCTGAAGGGCAAGTTTCTTTGCTGTACAATTCTATAGGTCTTTGGCTCTATATGTAGATAGAATAAATGCATCATGAAAATTGCAAAATTCATTTATAACATAGTTAGAAATAATAAGACAGACAATTTGCTACCTTGCAATTTGCTGCAGATAGCAACAGGAAAATACTATAACCTCAAAAATTGTTAATTTGTGTCATGATTGGCATTCATCACCTAAGCCTAATTATCCTTGAACTGGTGATTAAATTGAGCTGTTTATTGATGTTGGAACAGAGTCACGCAGTTCTAGATCAGATAGCAGTGGTATGTTGATTTCCCTTAAAATCATCAATGAAATATGACAAACTCAAATCAATGCACATCCTTCCACCCTCACTCATTCTTTCTCAGTATTATCAAACCATGGAGATTCTTAGCAATCACAGCATTTCCTGCGCCCTACGTATTAAGGTTTTTGATATAAAAGCACAGAATCACATTCCTAACTGCATTTCTCTCATTCAGTTCATTCTCATGATGTGGTTTAACCTGGCACAGGTTTAGTGAGCAGATTTCCCAGAGCAACTGCTGGGAAAGTGCAAAAAGGTGGCACTCTGCTGCTGGTCTCCATGGAGAATCCAGCCTCAGAATACAATAGGAATGACAGGAGCAAGAAGCTTTTTGGAAGCTCTGAACTCTGTGCCTGAGTAAGTGGCCCTCAGTAGTGTTTCAGATTGTAAAGTAGGTCTCACAACAACAAAAAGAGTTTTGCCTTAAAGAAAGCTTGATAAGTTGATTGGCTCAACAACTCTTTCCAATCTAGTTGATGTGCTGAACAATCTTGGGCATTCATTCAGCTGCTTAGTAAATAGGGAAGCCGTCATAGACTGCTTAACTAATGATATTGAATTGAATTGAATTTTGAATGCCTTTATTGTCATTCAGACCTTTCGGTCTGAACGAAATTTCGTGCCTGCAGTCATACATATATAAAAATAACAATACCATACAATAAACACAAAATTAACATCCACCACAGTGAGTTCACCAAACACCTCCTCACTGTGGTGGAAGGCAAAAGTCTTAGAGTCTCTGTCTTTCCTTCCTCCTTATTCTCCCTCTGCGCTGAGGAGATCCAGGCCGCTGCCACCGCTGACGCCGGAACGCCGGAACACCGCCACAGGGCCCGCCGCCGGAACGTCGCTGGAGCACCGCAGCTCCCGAAACCCAGGCCGCCGCTGGAGCACCGCAGCTCCCGAAAGCCAGGCCGCCGCTGGAGCACCGCAGCTCCCGAAACCCAGGCCGCCGCTGGAGCACCGCAGCCGCCGCTGGAGCACCGCAGCTCCCGAAAGCCAGGTCGCCGCTGGAGCACCGCAGCTCCCAAAACCCAGGCCGCCGCTGGAGCACCGCAGCACCCGAAAGCCAGGCCGCCGCTGGAGCACCGCAGCTCAGAGGGAGCCAGGCCGCCGCTGATATTGCAAGATGTTGAAAGACGGGAAATTTAGCCCGCAGTTAAACAAAAATGAACTGGAGTTTCAGGCATCCCTAGATGTGAATGTGCAAGAAAGCTTGAAAGGAAGTATATGTGAAACAACAGCAAAGCAGAATACAGTCTTAGCAAATAAATATACTTTTATAAGAGCTGACATGTAATCATTTATTGCAATTCTTTGCTACATTGGAATTCAGTATTTGCCCTGAGTGATTATGAATAGTGACAGGTTTATGAAAGCTGAACACATTTGTGCACATCTTTCCTGCAGTGTTTTAATTGATATCGATACATTGTATATTTCAATGCTACCATTTGAACAGTTTAATTTCAAGTGCTGTATCTTCATTTTATTTATGTTACACTTGACTGCAGAGGAAAGACAGAAATGGCCTCAACAAAAGAATAATGTTCCATTGAATAATCTTGAGCCATTAAGTATATTTCTCTTCGCTCAGATGGTGTCTGACCTGTCAATTTTTGCCAGGAATTTGTGTTTTTAATTTAAAAGATCCCTATTAACTTATAATGAGCATTTGATGGCATTGGGGTTCTACTCGCTGGACTTCAGAACTATGAGGGTGAAAGTTTCATTGAAAGTTACAGAATAGTTTGTCTTCTTGCGAATGAAACATAAACCAAAGGAATAGTTAGATCTCAAGCCGGGTGTAGAGCAGCCAGGTTGTTGTCTCTGCGTCAATGTCTGCCAGGCCCTGAGCACCATTTGGTGGGTGGTAGAGTGGGCACCCAGAGATGACATGTTTGGCTGTCTGTTGTTCTGCTCCGCGTTCCCAGGTTGGGCTCTGGCGGAGTCCCCATCTCCACATGCTGGCATTGCAACGCCCAACTCCAGTACAAAGTCTGTTGAGCTTCACCCATGCTCCTCTGGGGAGGTCAGACCTTGGACAGCTTTTTATCTGGTGAAGAGATGTAGCAGTGTAATGGAGATGAGGTTGCCTTCCACTCCTGTGACCACTTGGTGGCTATCCAGTGTGCTTTTGTCTCAGTTGGCTGGATGGATGCTATGAGTTGTTTTCCATGTGGAGCAAAGGGGTGACGGGACTTCAGTCGGGGTGGCCACTGCTCTCTTCTGATAGCCTGATGGAGAAGGTGATCTGGGTCCATGGCACGATGAGATAGTGCCAGGGTTGCTGCTTGCCTTCGGATCCATGCAGGCGGAATGCCTGCAAGTATAGGGAGCTGCTCGACTGGAGTAGGTTGAAGGCACCCAGTGATGATTCGCAAGGTGTTGTTCAGGCTCGTGTCTACCAGGCTTGAATGTCTGCTTCTACTCCATACGGGTGCGCAGTACTCAGCTGGCGCATACACAAGAGTTAAGGCACAGGTGCAAAGAGTTGATGGACTGGCTCCCCAACTTGTTCCTGCCAGGTGTAGGATGGCGCTACATGCCATGACCCTGTCGCGGAGACCAGCCAGGTGTTGATGAAGTGTAAGCGACTTGACCGGCGTTACGCAAGTTACAGAATAGTGAAGGGCCTGGATGTGCAGAGGACATTTCTTCCACTGGGATAATGTAGGACCAGAGGTCACAGCCTCAGAATAAAAGAAGATGAAGAGGAGTTTCTTTAGTCAGAGGGTGGTGAATCTGTGGAATTCATTGCCACAGAAGGCTGTGGAAGCCATGTCAATAGATATTTTTAAGGCAGAGATAAATATATTCATGATTAGTGCAGGTGTCAAGGGTTATGGTGAGAAGGCAGGAGAATGGGGTCAAAAGTGGAAGATACATCAGCCATGATTGAATGGTGGAGATTGATGGGCCCAATGGCCTAATTCTGCTCCTTTCACTTATGTACATGGACTATTCTCTTACACTGTACGGGCTAATTTTACTTGCCATTTGTTCGCATGAGAACTTCATGGGCAGGGGAAAAGCACCACAAGCTGGAACCTTTGCTGCTCATCAGATGGTATCTATGGGCGGTGCATGTGTTTGAAAGAACTGCAGATGCTGGTTTAAATCAAAGATAGACACAAAATGCTGGAGTATTTTCTCCTTCTCTCCATAGATGCTGCCTGTCCCACTGAGTTACTCCAGCATTTTGTGTCTATCTATGAGCGGTACATGTTGGCACAATTTACAGGATATATCCAGCATGAACTGTGTGCTAATTCAACCAAAGATTGTGGGGAATAGGTGTAGTGGTTTTGCTCGACTGAAATGTTCCTGATCAACCAATCTCAGGCAGGGAGTAGAGCCTCAGATCCATTTCTTGAAAACAAGCAAATATAAGAGAGTCATTTCAGATGAGGCAGAGGTTCACTTGCACCTCCTCTAACCTCATCTACTGGATCTGCTGTTCCAGTTGTGGACTCCTATATATTGGCGAGACCAAGCACATGATCATTTTGCTGAACGCTCAGTCTGCCTAAACCTACCTTAATCTCCCGGTTACTAAACACTTTAACTCCCTCTCTCATTCCCATACTAACCTTTCTGTTCTGAGTTTCCTCAACTGTCAGAGTGAGGGCCAGTGCAAATTGGAGGAAAGCACCTCATATTTCACCTAAGGTAGACAAAAATGCTGGAGAAACTCAGCGGGTGAGGCAGCATCTATGGAGTGAAGGAAATAGGTGGTGTTTCGGATCAAGACCCTTCCTCAGAGTGGGGGGTGGGAAGTGGGGGGTGGGAGAAGAAAGGAAGAGGCGGAGACAGTGGGCTGAGGGAGAGCTGGGAAGGGGAGGAGAAAGCAGGGACTACCTGAAATTGGAGAAGTCAATGTTCATGCCGCTGGGGTGTAAACTGCCCAAGCGAAATATGAGGTGCTGCTTCTCCAATTTACGGTGGGTCTCACTCAGGCCATGGAGGAGGCCCAGGACAGAAATGTCAGATTCAGATTGGGAGGGGGCGTTGAAGTGCTGAACCACCGGGTGATCAGGTTGGTTAATGCGAACTGAGCGGAGGTGTTGGGTGAAGCAATCGCCAAGCCTCCACTTGGTCTCACCGATGTAGAGCAGCTGACACCTAGGGAAGCGGATGCAATAGATGAGGTTGGAGGAGGTGCAGGTGAACCTCTGCCGCACCTGGAAAGACTGCTTGTGTCCTTGAATGGAGTCAAGGTATTTCACCTAGACAGCTTACACCCCACCGGTATGAATATTGACTTCTCTAACTTCAAGTGACCCTTGCTTTTCCTCTCTCTCCGTCCCTCCCCTTTCTAGTTCTCTGACAAGTCTGACTATGCCTCTGATTACATTTTTATCTCTGTATGCTTCATTGTCACCTTCTCCTAGCTATCAATGATCCATGCAACATTGTCCGCGATCACATCCCCGTTGACATCTCGTTTTCACTCCTGACCTTTCCTTATCCCTGTGTTTCCCTCTCCTGACACAGTCTGAAGAAAGGTCTCGACCCAAAACATCACCTATTTCTTATATCTAGAGATCCTGCCTGTAGCGCTGAGTTACTCCAGCATTTTATTTACTCGGTGTAAACGAGCACCTGCAGTTCCTTCACAAATATTAGTGACTGCAGATGCTGGAATCTTGAACAAAAAATGTCTGCTGGGGGAACTCAAGGGGTCAGGCAGTATCTGGGGAGAGAAATGGACAGATAACATTAGGAGTAGGGACCCTTTCTCAGACTGTTGAAGTTCATTCAGCAATCTGTTTTTTTTGTTCCTTGGAAACAATATTTCTACTTGGAAATAATGCCATATGACATAATAGTGAAGGCAACACAAAACGTCCACTTCCATACCTGAAATTGCAGTTGAAATCTTGACATGTATTTTTCTGAAGCTCCTGTTATCGGATAAATCCATGCTTTTCGCTGAGTGTTTAATTGAGCTTACAGATAGAAGCTGCGAGAGATCATGGTGCATTTTATTCCTGCTAGTTTGTAATATTTTATTTTCTGCTGCTACAGAAATATCCTGATCATTGAAACCTTGGTCATGTATCCATCTAAGCACTGTTCTTGCACCTCCTGGGCAGACTCCCTCCTGATACACCTTTCTCTACCATCTTTTCTGATTCATTTTTCTTCTGTGACTCACCAGGTGAAATCTCATTAACTGGCTTTCTGGTTCCATCAAAGTGTGAATAATTGAGCTGGAACACAGATCGTATTGGTGCACCCTTAGAGGGATTTTTTCTGAGGAGGTGATGATGGGGAGCTGGTCTACTCTATCCTGCAGGAAATGTGAGGGAAGGAAAAAAAAACATTAATGAGCACTGTTGCTATAATCAAGTTTGACATTATCATTATATGTATGATGTTTCTTTTTCACTCATAGTCATAGAACTCTACAGCAAGGAAACAGGTGCTTTAGACCACCTTGACCTTCTGTTCAGTTTTGGGGTTAGCCCCATTTGGCTGCATTTGACCAATAGACCTCTAAACCCTTCCTATCCATGTATCTGTTCAAATGTCTTTTAAAAGTCATAATTGTGTCTGCTTCTATATCTCATTTCGCAGCTCGTGTTGGGGGAGTCCAGAACCAGGGGCCACAGTTTAAGAATAAGGATTAAGCCATTTAGAACGGCGATGAGAAAACACTTTTTCACACAGAGTTGTGAGTCTGTGGAATCCTCTACCTCAGAGGACGGTGGATGCCGATTCTCTGGATACTTTCAAGAGAGAGATAGATAGGGCTCTTGAACATAGCAGTCAGGGGATATGGGGAGAAGGCAGGTACGAGGTACTGATTGGGGATGATCAGCCATGATCACATTGAATGGCGGTGCTGGCTTGAAGGGCCGAATGGCCTACTCCTGCACCTATTGTCCATTGTCTATTGACTCATTCCACCCACTGAGTCTTTTCTGCATCCTTTTAACTTAATGACATGCTGCCCAAAGCTGGATGATCATAAACACTTGGAATGTTCCAAGTGTGGTCTGATCAATGATTTGTACTGTTGCATTAGATGTCCCAATTTTTGTACTCAACATCCTTCCCAATGAAGGCAAGCATGCTCAGGGCCTTGTTCACCACATTGTCCATCCGACTCGCCACTTTTAGGGAACCATGGACGAGCACTCCCTGTTTAAGAAATAGATTACCACAATCTTTTTATGAAGCTTCTATTTCTTTAATTCTTAAAAAAGATAAAGACCCTACTGAAGTGTCATCATATAGACCTATATCATTGTTAAATGTAGATTTCAAAATTCTTTCCAAATTATTAGCTATGACATTGGAAAAGATTTTACCGGAGGAAGATCAGACAGGTTTTATTAAAAATTGTTACTCATACTTTAACGTTAGGATATTAATGAATATTTTATATACAGTGTTTAATAAAACCCCAGAATGTGTCCAAAGTTTATTTCTTAGATCAAGTTGATATATCGTATACCTCAGGCTTCTGTATTTACTAATAATCAGAGATCCTCTTTTCTCAGGCTCTTTCGAGGTACTAGACAGGGCTGTCCCTTAAGTCCTTTACTATTTGATATTGCTTTGGAACCTTTAGCCACCACTATTAGGGAATCCCTAATATTGTCTGTAGGAATAAGACATATAAGCTATCTCTTTACGCAGATGATCTGTTATTATTTATTTCTAACCTTGAGAAATCTTTTCCGGCAATAGTAGCATTACTTAATCAATTTAGTAGTTTCTCTGGTTATAAACTAAATCTTAGTAAGAGTGAGCTTTTTCCATTAAATAATCTTGTTTTTAATTATGGTCAGTTTCCATTTAGATTGACCACCGAAAGTTTTACTTATTTAGGTATTAAGATCACCAAGAAATACAAGGATTTATTTGAAGCCAATTTTATGCCTTTAATTTACCATATTAAACATCAGTTTACTAAATGGTCACCATTGTCCTTATCCTTAATTGGCTGAATCAATGCTATTAAAATTTTACCTACATTTCGGTATTTATTTCAGACGATACCAATTTTTATTGACAAATCTTTCTTTGACATTATAGACTCCAAAATGTATTCATATATATGGCAGAATATAAATCCCAGACTAAGTAAAAAACATTTACAGAAATTTTTAAAAAATGGCGGTTTAGCATTGGTGATCGTTAGATTTTACTATTGGGTGGTCAATGTTCGTTATTTAACATTGTGGACAAAATATTTAGATGATACCCAATGCCCAGGATGGATAAACCTTGAACGTGATTCCTCACAAGGGCTATCATTGGCCTCTATTCTAGGGGCCTCTTTACCTTTCACAATTACGAGATTGAATAAATATAGGACTAACCCAATAATAAGACATACGTTCCAAATATGTTTTCAATTTCGTAAGTTTTTCGGACTAAATTATTTTATCTTATCGAGTCCTATTTTATCCAATTTTGTCTTCCAACCATCTAGTACTGATCAAGTCTTTTTGTTATGGAAGAGGAAGCGATTAGTAGCTTTTCGTGATTTGTTTTTGGAGGATTGTTTTATGTCTTTCGAACAACTCTCCAATAAATATAACTTACCTAATTCACACTTTTTTAGATATTTACAAATTATACATTTTTTGAAGGTCTACTCTACCCCTTTTTTCGCTACCACATCAAACTGAAATTTTGGAAAAATGTTTATGGATGAACCCGTATCAGAAAGCATTAATAACGACTATTTATGAGTTGATTTTGAAATTACAAATAGATATATTTGATAAACTTAAGAATGACTGGGAAAGAGAACTCCAAACTTCTTTATCTATAGAGAAATGGGAGAGGATTCTTCAATTAGTTAATATCTCTTCAACATGTGCAAAACACGCTTTGATACAATTCAAGGTGGTTCACAGAGCTCATATTTCAAAAGATAAGTTGGCTCGTTTTTATGGTCATATAAACCCTACCTTGACAGATGTAACTCTGAAGTGGCCTCACTGACCCAGATGTTTTGGTCCTGCCCACTTTTGGAAAAATATTGGAAAGACATTTTTGATACTATTTCTGTAGACTTAGGAATTGATTTACAACCTCATCCTATTACTGCAATTTTTGGGCTACCAATGTTAGATTCTATTCATTTGTCCCGCTCCGCCTATCGGCTGATTGTTTTTACCACATTAATCGCCAGAAGATCTATTTTATTTAAATGGAAAGACTCCAACCCTCCAACCACACTCCAGTGGTATTCTGAAATGATATCATGTTTAAATTGGTAAAATTTGATAAGACGTGGGGAAAATTTATTGAACACTTTCATACAATATAAATTGCTCCCTCTTTAACTGGTATAACAATTATTTTATCTCTATATGGTGGAACGGACTTGACGACAAACAGAGTTAAATTGTTGAAACTTTTAGTTCAGATTCTGTTTTGCTTTGCTTAGTTTTTATTTATTTATTTTATTTTTATTCTTATTATTTTTATTATTATTATTATTTTTAGTTTAGGGGGGTTTTGTTTTTTCCTTTTTTCCTTTTCTTTTGTCTTTTTATTTTTGTGTTTTTTTCGACATTTGTGAGGTTTCTTTTAAAGATTTAACTATATTTACAGAGACCGGGAGGTCTATATTCAATGTGCATTTTGACACTGGTCTCATATCAGGTTATACCTGTCATTAATGTAATCCTGATCCCTATGTATTAATATCATTGTTATGTTTATCATTATTCTTTTTGCTCTGTTTTTTATGTTTTATTTTTGTTTTCTTTGGAAAAAAAACCCAATAAAAATATTTTAAAAGAAAGAAAGAAAGATATCTTTTTTGGCTACCAAATAGCTGTCAAGATTACATTTGGCAGCACAGAGGCACAGCTGTTCAGTGCTGCTGCTGCATAGTTCCAGCAAGCCAGGCTCTATTCTGACCCAGGTTGCCGTCTGCATTGAGTTTGCATGTTCTCCCATGAATGCATGGGATTAGCCCAGGTGTTCTAGTTTCCTTTCACATCCCAGGGCATACTAATATGTTGATTGATTACTGTAAGTTCCCTCCGGTGTAGACAGGTGGCAGGAGAATCCAAGGCGGAAGAGAATAGGTTACAGGGAAATAAGTGGGGGAATAGGACTGATGGGAATTATCTGAGAGTTAGCAAAGACCGAATGGCTTTGTTCTTAAATAATATAATAATTAAATAAATAATTATTGTAATAAATAATCCCCAATGGCTGTGCACATGGTTACTAACTAACTAACACAGTTTTCAGTCTGCTATGGTCAGTGGTTGAACTGATTAGGGGATTAGAACCAGCTGAGCCATGCTCCAATTCCCAACACCCTTACCATCTACATCTCAATCCAAATATGCCAGTTCATAGATCAGAAAACTGCCAGAAGCCAAGCCTATCAATCAAACAGGCTTCCAGCTAAGGAACCTGCCAAGGGTACGTAGTAGTCTTTGTGGAATTCATACATTCTCCCTATGACCAAATACATTTCTTCCTCCCGCATCCTAATGATATGTAAACCACTACGTTAATTGGCCTTGTAAGTTGACCCTTGTGTGAAGAAGAGTGGTAGAACCTGGACTTGAAGGGACTGTTGAGGAGAATGGGACATGGGACTAATGTAGTATTGGTTTAAAGGGCAGTGGTCATTTTCTCTTTGGCTGAAAGTCTTGTATCCATTCGGTATTGCTCCATGACTGTATGACATAACTTCACACAATGTGAGGAACCGGGACCTCTAGGTTTCCAGGGCAAATTCTCACACCTACATATCTCGCCCACAAACCAGCCTGCCACCCCATTTGGTTGGGAATGATTGTTAAAAAAGATGACCAAAGACTCTGATTTTACCTGGCCTCTAGTTCAGCTTAATTGAAATACAGCAGTTAAATTACTGACAAGAGAAATGAAATGCGAAAAAAATCTAATTGTATCCTTGTATTCTTATATCATTGTATTACATCATCGATCATTGGATCCCAATACTTGGATTCATCGAATTAAAATCATTGCTATAATCAAAATATCTGGACCTCATTCGATTCACTGAATTCAGTCAAACCTGCATGTGTGTAACACTGATAGATCACATCCTCTAGTTGCTGTGCACCTTGGAGAAATGCTTTACTTTGTTCTGCTTGTTGTTACCAGCCTCAGGGCGATTATAAACAGCTTTACGCTGTTTCAGTTTTTCTTTCTTTTCAGAAGTCAGGCTAAATATTACATTTAAGTCCCTACTTGGGAATAAAACACCAACTTTGTTGCAATGAGACCTTTAACATTCCCTCTGTGACCAAACTAGGACTTCAGAATAAGAGTTGCCAATAACATTTCTCTTCACGTGAAACAAATGGTGCAGCAAACCAAAACTTCCTCATGATAAACTAATTTATAAACAGAACAGGGGATGTTTGCTTATTAAACACATTGCAAGTGGGATTGGGGAACATATTAATATGAATTGAGGATTATTTGTTAGAAAAGAGGGAATATGGCTAAGCAAGTAATCTGCATGTTGGGAAGTTGGAACTAGAGGATGGTGCAGGGATTACTGTTAGTCATAACCTTTTTCCAATAACAAGGGCAAGGTCAAAAAGTCAGGCCGGGGAAAGTTCCCCCTCCCACCACAGGTACCATGTAATCCCATGCTACCTGCTCCATCGTCGGATTATCGGTGACTAAACCGTCTCCCCCACCTGGCTTACCAGATGAACAGGGGTCTGTGGACCCCCATCAGGACCAAAAACAAGCTCTGTCAAAGGGTGGATGAGCTCCTAGCGAGCCATCGGCCATCCACACTTCAGTAGAAGTTGCGATCACTGTCGTACATAGCATTGTAAGGCACGGACATGAAAAATAGAAGATAATGTGAAAAAAAAAGAATTAATGAACGTTGTAGAGAAAGTATAAAATAATGAGAGAAATAGATTGGGTAGATGCACAGCATCTCTTGCCCAGAGTAGGTGAATCGGGGACTAGAGGACGTAGATTTAAGGTGATGGGAAAAAGATTTAATAGGAATCTGAAGGGTCACTTTTGCACACAAGGGTGGTGGGTGTATGGAGCTGCAAGAGAAGTTAGTTGAGGCAAGGACTTTCCCAGTCTTTAAGAAACAATTAGACAGGTACATTGGTAGGACAGGTTTGGGGGAGATATGGACCAGACACGGCAGGTGCGATTAGTGTAGCTGGACATGTTGGCCAGTGTGGGCAAGTTGGGCTGAGGGGCCTGTTTCCACACTGTATAATTCTATGACTCTAAGTAAAAGTGCAGGGGGTGTTTTTTTTTGTTTTTTTTTAACATATGTTTTTTTTTTAGGAATAGATAGACAAGCGAGTAGAAACAGATAGCAAAATAAATAAGGACATAGAAGAGAAGCTAAAAAGATTGAAATAGAAGGAGAAAGTGAAGAAAAGAGAGATGAGGAGAGATCTACCTATTTCGTATTTTTGCCCATCTGTCACCTGGTTCTAAACCATTTAATATCTAAGGTTATGTTATGTTGCAACATAAGCTTGTAAAAAATTGATAAAAAGAGACCAAGTCTTTGAAAATTGGTCTACTTTGCCTAGTAGGAGAAATCTCATTTCTTTAAGATGTAGCGTTTCAGACATGTTTGACATCCACATTTTGAATGTTGGCGTGGTTGCGTTTTTCCAAAATTTGAGTATAAGTTTTTTTGCTGTTATTAGACCGTAATTAAGAAAAGCTTCTTGGAATATAGTTAGTTTACTTCCCTCTTCCATTGATTCCATTGAGGGGGTGTTTTTTAAAGTGCTAAGTGATTGAAAGGTATTGGTGTTTCACTGTCAGTTAAAATAAAGTGTATCAAGCAGTCAGGAAGGCAACTAATATGTTGGTGTACATTGCAAAAAGATTGAAGTACAAATATTAAAGATAACTTATTGCAAATAACCGTGACTTTGAATGAGCTATATGAAGTTGAAAGCATTCGATGTAACAGGCCTTTATTCAGCACAAACAGACGCAAGCTGGCAGACCTCCTGTGAGAATATCTGGATAGAATCTCTTGGGTGATCCTCTTTGAACTGAAAGTTTATGGAGTTTTTTTACTCCTTTAGCATACAGATAACAACCAGTGATTGAATACAGTTTCAAAGTTATAATTGCAGTTTACATCTATAGTTTTGAAAACAGTCTAGTGATTCCAGAGAATAGCATATTTATAACGGAAGCACATCTTAACTGAGAATTCTGGCTCTGATTATTCCAGTCTTTGTTAGGAATCCAGACATCCAAAGCACTCTTCCTTTATTGTATAAGGGATGATTCGCTGGATGTACAAACAGGGGGTTGTTTATTCCCAGGATGGTTGGACTGTCATATGACAGAAAGGAGCGACTGAGCTTTGTATGTTGGGAGATTCCAAAATGTTGGGGGAGTCCAGAACCCCGATGTTGGGGGAGTCCAGAACCAGGGGCCACAGTTTAAGAATAAGGGGTAGGCCATTTAGATGAGGAAAACCTTTTTCACCCAGAGAGTTGTGAATCTGTGGAATTCTCTGCCTCAGAAGGCAGTGGAGGCCTATTCTCTGGATGCTTTCAAGAGAGAGTTAGATAGAGCTCTTAAAGATAGCAGAGTCAGGGGATATGGTGTGAAGGCAGGAACGGGGTACCGAATGTGGGTGATCAGCCATGATCACAGGGAGTGGCAGTGCTGGCTCGAAGGGCTGAATTGCCTACTCCTGCACCTATTTGTTTGAAAATGTTCAAACTCACACATAGTGATTAGAATCCATAATCCTTTATTAGTAACGCTTTTGAGGAAACGTAAGGTGCTTTCTTATCAGCATGCATACTACCAGGCAGAGAGAGAGAGAGAGAGAGAGAGATCTCTAATAAGCCTGTGGGCGGAGCCACAGTATGAGTGACACTAATCTACATCATCCCTCTAAAAGAATCAAAGACCCAAAATTAAATTATATTTGGTGACCCAAAATTAATTATATTTGGTGTTTCAGATTCAAACCAAACTTTAACAGCAAATCAAAGACATTTTCTGAATTATTGTTTAATAATTGGAAAAAAATTAATATTAAAATTTTGGAAGGGACCATTATCCCCTACAATTAAAATGTGGACAGTGGAAATGTTGGAGACCTTGCAATTGGAGAGAATTAGGTTTATCATAATGGATAAACATGAGCTTTTTGAACAAATATGGTCTCCATTCACTGATTATATGAAGGGGTAGCTGGGCTCGGCATTGAAACTTAATAAGTACCCGGTGGTAAGATCAAATAAAAATGTTTAATCTGAGATTTATATACGTCTCCATATATTATAATTAGAAATTGTTCCATTCATGGATAAGATGCATACTGTTTTTTTTTTCTCTTTAAGTATAATAATTATTTATTAGTTATATGTTTATTTTTTATTTTTTTATTTTTTTATTTTATTTCCCCTTCTAATCAAGTATAATCATATTCCTTAAATTACTCACTATTCTTTCTTTATACTATTTTCTTTTTCACTTTTTCATACTATTAAAAAAAATTGAGGCCTATATACATGGCTTGGTAATATTTATATAATTTTGGAAAGATGTACTAAGTATATCTGAAAAAAAATTATTATATTATTTGTAATATGTATGGCCTCTAATAAAATATATATTAAAAAAAAAAGAATTAAAGGCAAATGCAAAACTACTGAGTAATACCAACAATTAAATACAAATGTATACTGCTGACTATATAAATCATACATAGTTTATGGCAATAAACTGGAAGAAGTTCAAACATAGCCCGGGTACGTAATGGTGGGCTTACAAACACGACCAGCATGTGTGGAGGTGGCGTTGCAATCGGAAATGTAACTGAATCAGAAACAGGTTGTCGTGCTGGTGCAGTCAGACCGATGCAGCTGAATGTGGATGGAAGTACACTTGTGCAGTCAGGATAGTACAGAGGTGGTGATGGCTCATTCACAGGCAGTATATGTTGCCTATTATGTCTGTAGGTGCCACTATCGGCATTGACCAAGTATGAACGTGGCTTGGAGGCAGTTCCAGAAATTACACCGATGCGGTTGTGACCTTTGTCTGTTTGCAGAGGCACCACTGGCCCCTCGACTAGCGGTGGAAGCAGTCTATTTGTTTTGTCATACCACCCTTTCTGAATGTCGCACTTTTGTTGTAGTCTGGACTGGACCTCTGAGTTACGCATTAATCTGAGTTACGCATTACTGCTTGCCATGCCACTCAAATATGTCAGTTGCCTCTGTGGGCCACGGAAGGCAGGAACCAGGTGTGAGAGAAGTGGTTGATTTTGTTGATGTGGTGCCAAACTGTTTCACACTGCACAGGATTCCACTTTCTTGTGAATGTAATCAGTCATGCCAGGCCAGTAAAACATGTTTTTTGCTCGTAGGACAGTTGCTTCGGCGCCTGGGTATCCTGCATGGACGGTGTCAAAGTACTTGCTGTGTAGAGAGGGAGGAACTACAGCTTTGTGACCTTTAATGATAATTCCATCTTGTAGTATTAGTTCATCACCGACGGCAAAGAAGGACTGAACTGGAAGCCGTAGATTGGATTGCTTGTCAGGCCAGCCGCGCTTAATGACGGAGGAAAGCGAACGTAGGATATCGTCAGCAGCAGTGTGGGTAACCAGGTCCTCCCAGCAGGACGAGGGAATAAAGGAAACAGTCATTACCACAAAACCTTCATCTGGTGAGGGTGGTCCCTCGCAGGTCTTTCGAAGAGCACGTGAGAGGGTGTCAGCTAGGTGCATGTCCTTGCCACATTTTTAGGTCAGAATAGTGTCATACTGCTGAAGCTGTAGCAACATCTGTTGAAGGCGTCCTAGAGAGGCGTGCATCGGTTTGTTCAAGATGCTGATCATGGGTTGGTGGTCAGTTTCAATCGTGACCGTATACCCAAATTAATGTCATTAAACTTCTTGCATGCGAAAATGACCACTAGCAGCTCCTTTTCAATCTGGGCATAGCGTTGTTCCGTGTCTGCCATGGTGCACGAAGCATAGGCAACAGGCCTGTTGACGTTACCATCATCTTCGAGACAAGCTGCCCCTAAACCGTACTGTGTGGTGTCACTTATATGGAGAAGTGCATAGAGGATGTCTGAGTCACCAAGACCATCACTGTACGGGCCAACCAGAAACCCTGGATGACCACAGAGGTACGTGGAATGCTGAGAGGACGTAATGCCGCGTTTAAATCCGACGACGTGGTGGCACTCAGATCCGCAAGAGCCAACCTGAACCGAGTCGTCAAGCTGGCCAAGCGTGCCCATGGTCAGAAAATCCAGAACTTCTTCCATGACCCCAAGAACACCAGGCGCATGTGGCAGGGAATCAAATCAATCACGGACTAGAAGACTGCTTCACCACCCTGTGATGACAACATTGAGTTCCTCAATGAACTCAACAACTATTTTGGTCGGTTCGAGGCATTAAATAACACACCTGCAAGCAAACGTATTCCTCATTGTGAGGAAAAGGCACTCAGTCTTGACATAGTGAATGTACGGAGGACCCTAAAAGGAGTGAACGTACGAAAGGCGGCAGGCCCAGATAACATAACAGGGCGGGTGCTCAGGGAATGTGCTGATCAGCTGGCACATGTCCTTACGGACATATTTAACACCTCGCTGAACCAGGCTGTCATCCCATTATGTTTCAAGACTGCCACCATCATACCAGTGCCAAAAAAATCCAACATACAATGTCTCAATGACTACCGCCCTGTAGCACTCACCCCCATAATGATGAAGTGCTTCGAGAGGCTGGTCAGGGACCACATTACCTCCAGACTCCCCTCCACACTTGACCCATACCAGTTTGCTTACAGGCCAAACCGCTCCACAGAGGACGCTATATCCTCCGTACTCCATCTGAGCCTGGAACATTTAGAGGAGAAAAACACCTAAGTGCGAATGCTGTTCGTGGATTTCAGTTCAGCATTCAACACCATTATCCCCCAGCACCTGATAAGCAAACTGGTTCCATTGAGCCTCGGCACCCCCATGTGTAACTGGCTACTGGACTTCCTCACTGACAGACCCCAGTCTGCGAGGGTTGGAAATAACACCTCCAACACCATCTCTCTGAGCACCGGCTCCCCTCAGGGCTGTGTCCTGAGTCCACTGCTGTTCACCCTGATGACTCACGACTGTTGTGCCAGGTTTAGTACAAACCACATCATGAAGTACGCAGCAGTGGTGGGCCTCATCAGGGACGTCAATGAGCTGGCTTACAGGGAGGAGGTGAAACAACTGGTGGACTGGTGCAATACGAACAACCTGATCCTGAATGTCGAAAAAACAAAGGAGGTTATCGTCAACTTCAGGAAAACCCGGCACAGTCCCATACCACTTCACATCAATGACAGCGAGGTGGAGGTGGTCAGTAGCACTATGTTCCTGAGGGTGCAGATCACTAACAGTCTGACCTGGTCAAATAACATCTCATCAACAGTTAAGAGAGCGCAGCAGCGGTTACACTTTCTGCGCCGGATGAGAAGAGCTCACCTCCCCCCATCCCATCCTCACTACTTTCTACAGGGGCACCATAGAGAGTATTCTGACCAGCTGTATCTCTGTCTGGTTTCGGTACTGTAGAGCCTCCGACTGGAAGTCTGTGCAGAGAGTGGTGAGGACAGCGGAAAAAATCATCGGGACCTCTCTCCCCTCAATCGGGGATATTGCGACCAAACATTGCGTGTCTAAGGCCAGCAGTATTATAAAGGACCCCACACATCTCCATCATGGACTGTTCACTCTGCTGCCCTCGGGAAAAAGATATCGCAGCATAAGGAGCAGAACATCAAGGTTCTGCAACAGCTTCTTCCCACGAGCCATCAGACTCCTGAATGCCATGTAATGGGCTGCCACCATTGTCTATTTATCCTTTTATCCTTTTTATCCATTTTATCAATGTCTATCCTTCTGTTAATTTATCGTGTTGCACAGGGAGCCAAATGCAACGTAATTTCGTTTGGAACTGCATATATCAATGTATTTCTAAATGACAATAAAGTTTGTTTGACTGTTTGACTGATGTGACTTTAACTTTGCAAGTCAGTGTGACCGGTAATTTAGAATTTAAGTAGGCGAGAGAGGGGGCACAAGACAGCTGCTGTTTAAGAATGTCAAACGCCCTCTGCTGTTGCTCATGCCAGGGTCAAAGATTGTCTTTGTGGGTCAGCTGGCACAGTGGGGCTGATATTTCACTGAAGTTAGGAATAAATTTCCCCGAGTAGTTTACCATGCCAAGGAATCTCTGCAGATTGAGCACATCTGCCAGTGCTGGTAACTCGTTAATAGCAATGGTTTTTGATGGATCGGCTTTGAGGCCATCTTTAGCGAACACATGGCTTATATAGTTCACCTCATTTACTCGGAATTTGCACTTTAGAGGGTTTAACAAGGTTGATTTCTTTTGCATGGTCCAGATCATTAAACAAAAATTGCTTTATGTTCTTGAATAGTTTGTCGAGCAACAAGGATGTCATCAACTACGATGGAGCATGGGTAGCCTGCAAACAATTGTTCCATAGCGCATTGAAATACTTCACTAGCAGAACGTATGCTGAATGGAATATGAAGAAATGTTTACCATTCAAAGGGTGTGCTGAAGGTAGTTAACTTGGAGGAGTTGTGATCCAGGGCAATCTGTCAGAATGAACTCTTGGCATCTAGTACTGTGAATACAGTCACTTCACCCAGCTGTGCTACAATCTCTTCCCCTGTGTGCATGGGATAGTGTGGTCGCTTAATGGTTTCTTTTAAATCCTTGGGATTGATGCAAATCCGTATTTCATCCTTATTCTTTTTCGGTGCTATGACCATGGTCGAGACCCAATCCGAGGGATCAGCGACAGGGGCAATCACACTCATAGTCACCATTCTCTTGAGTTCACCTTGTACATGGTCCTGCATAGCATGGGGAATCCAGTGTGCCGGACAGACAACTGGGAGTACCTCGGGGTCAGTTGTGATTGTGTACTTAACAGGTAACCTGCCCAGCTTGTCATTGAACAGACTTTTGTATTGTGTCAGGGTTTGTTGAGTGAAGCCACGTGTTATAGTCAGTTGATAGACAGGTGCACTGAAGTTGACCATGCCCAGGTCGTTGCAAGCATCAATGCCTAGCAGAGAAGGCACATTTTCTCGGACAATAAAGAAGCTCAGGCTGTGGACACGTGAATCAAGACGGTATCGTAACTTGACTTGACCGTTAGTGTGCACCGCACCACTTGCAAATGGAAGTAGAGTTGCAGCCGTGTGATTGATTTATTTTTTTCGAATCCTATTGAGTTCAGATAAGGATAAAACGTTGCACCGAGCTCCAGTGTCTAATTTAACAAAATCATTAACTCCGTTAATGAGGAGAGTGACCATGGGATCTTGATGTTTATGAGACAAGTCTGACAAAGAATGCATGTTGATATCAAGATTCTTGTTAGCAGACAGTATGTCCTCATTAGTTTGAACAGCACACATGGGTCACCGGGGAAGGCTCTGGATCCATGCTCCCATGGTTGAGCAAATTGACGGATTGCTTTGTTTGAACTCTGTTTCCAAATGAATGACAACAATGAAGAAAGTGCTTTCTGCATTTACAGAGGTGGCAAAGCTTTCCATAAATCGGGAAACGTTCACGAATTGCAACATGCGAACCTCCACAGTTCACACAATTATTAATGAACCTAACATCAGATCTGCTGGGCACCTGTGAAAACTGGCGTTAAGCTTGATCAACTGTGCCGGCAGCATTAACATCATAGGCAGAATGGGGACCCTGCCCCAATGATCTGGTGTGATAATCTGTCATTTCTGCAATGCGACAGCGGTTTTCAGCAGTCTCCAGAGTGAGTTCAGTATCACGTAAATGTTCATCACGCATCTTTTCATTGAGTATTCCATAAACTAGTCTGACCCATATCAGACTATCACACAAATTGTCAAATTCAAAGAACTGACGTATGCTTCGACCGGTTCAACGCACCTTTGGCTTCGCAAATTTTTTTTATGGCGCTCCATCACAAGATTAATGCGTAACTCACATAGCTGTCAGAACTTGTTAAGCAGGCACTCAGGGTCTTGAATAGATTCAGCTGGAACAAACTGGACACCCGCAGCATTGAACTGCGCCAGTTCATAATGAAATCTTCTGGCATGTCAAGAGGCTTGTGCCGGACAGGTTGAGAAGAATAGATGCATGAACATATGGAGCGGCGGCAGCATGCACCCCATGCACACATACAGTGATATCTTCTTCAAAGATGCGCCAACGCTCGGCGAGGTTGCCATCAAACGCTAAAGGTTCTGGCTTGAGAAGTGCTGAAACCATGGTAAAAATACAAACTGAACAAAAAAACAAACTAAAATAAACGTAAACCAACTAGGTGAGGAGAGAGTTCGAAATTTCTAACACCATGTTGGAAAATGATCAAACTCACACTTAGTGATTAGAATCCATAGTCTTTTATTAGTAACTCTGCAGAGGTGCTTTCTTCTCAGCATGCATACCGCCAGTCTACCATAGAGAGAGAGAGAGGGAGTGATCTCTAATTAGCCTGTTAGCAGAGCCACAGTATGAGTGACACTAATCTATACTATTGTCTATTGTCTATTGTCTATTTACTTCTGAATTGATCAAGCAAAAAGCTGGTACAATGGGCACTGCATTGACACTGGTCTCCTGAGTGACTGCACAATGTTATATCCCGACATGTTCTGCAATCCAAGCACACCTTGGTACATAATTAGTCCTCCATAGATGTAAACACAGGTGGGTATATTGGTTGTCAAAATAAATTTGCTTATGAACATGTGTAAGAAGGAACCATAGAAGCTGGTTTAAACCAAAGATAGACACAAAAAGCTGGAGTAACTCAGCGGGACAGGCAGCCTTGCTGGAGAGAAGTAATTGGGTGATGTTTCAGGTCAAGACCTTTCTTCTGAAGAAGACCCGAAGGAGATGTTTCTCGACCCGAAACGTCCCCCGTTCCTTCTCTCCGGAGATGCTGCCTGTCCCACTGAGTTACTCCAGCTTTTTGCATATGAACATTCTTGATATGTTAAGTGGCAAAATCACCAGTCAGGCACTTACCTCGATCTGTTCCACAAATGTGTAATATATTTTATGTCTGATTTTGTTTAGTTCAGTTGAGTGATACAAACCCTTCAGGGTCCACCATGCTGACCATCGATCAACCATTCACACTAATCCTAGTCTTCCACTTTTACATCCATTCCCTATACACTAGGGGCAATTTACATGCCAATTAACCTACAAACCCACATGTATTTGGGTGAACCTGGACGTAGGATCAAAGATGAGATGCTGAAGTGAAGAAGTGGAAGCCAAATAACTGAATGGATACGACGCCGAAAAGCCAAATAACCGAAAGGGTGGATCACCGAAAAGCCAACTCACCGAACGGAAACAATGCTGAAAAGCCAACTCACCGAAAGGGTGGATCACCAAAAAGCCAACTAACCGAACGGCGCATCGCCGAAAATCCAAATAACGGACATAACGTCACCGGGAGGTGGGACTTGTCAGCGATTGGTCCAGGCCCCCATGTCCATCACATCACTGGCTGGGGGAGACGGAAGGGTGGGGGTCATTTTTAATTTTCCTTCGCCACTTTTGGACATTCCTGAATATAAAATAAAACCCTGTGTGATTGGAAATTTCGGTTGATTTGACAAAATAATAATCCAAATTGGTTTCGTAGATATTTATACTAACTGTAACAATTAGTCTTCTTCTGAGGACCTCCGACATCCAGAATCTCAGAACAAGCGCACAGTGAGCGCGGCAAAACCAAGATCATAGAGCGGAGCTCCGCTCTATGATCTTTGGGCAAAACCCAACCAGCCATGGCGGAACCGACTGCCCCCCCAAAACCCTCCCTCCCCTCCGCTCAATGGCCAATCACAGCGAGGTTCAGTCGAGATATGGGGCAGTGTGAGATATGAGGCAAGCGTTGTGATTGGCCATCTAGCGGAAGGGAGCGAGGTTGGGCCCCGAGAGAGAGAGAGAGAGTCAGTTGGCCCCAAGAGGAAGGGAGAGAGAGAAAGGGGAGGGGAGGGGAGGGGGGATGGGGAT
Source organism: Raja brachyura (assembly GCA_963514005.1). The sequence goes on from OY740784.1 coordinate 66,916,700, forward strand.
ATATCCCCTTACTTTTTGAGTTCGAGGATGGCCTGTATTATCCCCCAGTTTTTGGAGGTCGAGCAACAACACAAATAATAATTGTGCCACCCTCCTACACCCCCGAGGCCGGCGATCAGTGATCGTTCAGCCTCCCCACTTTCAAAAACTTTCTGTGGCCCCTGATCCTATCACTGAACTGACTCAGGGAGCTAAGATATTCTTTAAAAAAACTATTTTTTTCCCGACGGGTTTCTCGATTCTCACCCAAAAGGACCACTGGCCTTCATGATGCATGATAGTGCATGTAAATGTATTGTGGTAGTCAAAATATAATTGTTACAGTTGGTGTAAATATCCATGGAACCAATTTGGATTATTATTTTGATAAATCAACTGAAATTTCCAATCGGACAGGGTTTTATTTTATATTCAGGAAAGTCCAAAAGCGGCGAAGAAAATTTAAAAATGACCCCTACCCTCCTGTCTCCCCCGGCCAGTAATGTGATGGACGTGGGGACCAATCGCTGACAAGTCTCAGAATGGAGGCCTGCGACTAGTGGTGTGCCACAGGGTTCGGTGCTGGGCCCGTTGCTGTTTGTCATCTACATTAATGATTTGGATGAGAACACACAGTTCAAGATTAGCAAGTTTGCTGATGATACAAAAGTGAGTGGTTTTGCAGATAGTGAAGATGGTTGTGAACAATTGCAGCAGGATCTGGATTGATTGGCCAGGTGGGCAGAGGAATGGTTGTTGGAATTTAATACAGAGAAGTGTGAGGTGTTGCAATTTGGGACGTACAACAAGGGCAGGACCTACATAATAAATGGTAGGCCTATGGGTAGTGTTGTAGAGCAGAGGGATCTGGGAATACAAGTGCATAGTTCCATGCTCAAGTCGCAGGTAGATAACTTGGTCAAAAAGGCTTTTGGCACTTTGGCCTTCATCAGGCAGAGTATTCAGTACAGAAGTTGGGTGGTCATGTTGCACATGTTTAAGATGTTGGTGTGACCGCATTTAGAATATTGTGTTCAGTTCTGGGCATGTTGCCAGAACTAGAGAGTGTGAGCTATAGGGAGAGGTTGAGTAGGGTGGGTCTCTGTTCCATGGAGCATATGAGAGAATGAGGGGAGATTTGATAGAGGTATACAAAGCATGAAAGGAATAGATCGGGTGGATGCACAGTCTTTTACCCAGAATAGGGGAATCGAGGACTAGAGGACATAGGTTCATGGTGAAGGGGAAAAGATTTCATAGGAATCCGAGGGGTAACTTTTTCACACAGAGGGTGGTGGGTGTATGGAACAAGCTGCCAGAGGAGGTAGTTGAGGCTGGGACTATTCCAGCATTTAAGAAGCAGTTGGACAGGGCCTGTTTCCACACTGTATCACTCCATGACTCCATGACTCTGTGATTCTAATTCCATCCTGTAACTCCTGATTATAACTGCTTTATTCTTAACAATCCATAACAGGGGTCTGATGAGATTGCACCTGTATTACTGTGTAGAAGTCTAGTCTCCCTCCCTCAGCTGTAGATACTTGTGATTAAGGAAGTGCAACAAAGTTTAGCAGATTGATTCCAGCCAGCATTTTGTGCAGTGATAATCAACGTTAGAGGGCAAGAATTATGTCAATGTTTACAGCAGATGGTACAACAAATCTATTACTTTAAGAAACAGAGAAGTTAACTTGAACAGACTGCTCATAAATAGTGCCTATAATCCTGAAACCCATCCATGTTGACATCTATGGGTGGCTAATTATGTACCAAAGTCTGCTTGGATTGCCTAACATGTCAAGATATAACACTGTATTGATAGAGAAGATCCGTGTAAATGTAATGTTGATTGTACCAGCTTTTTGCTTGAGAAATTCAGAAGTAATAGCGCTGCTCCCTGTTTGTGTTCCTTGTTTTTTGCACAATGTACTCTTCTCTTCAAAGATGGAATTTAAAAGCTTAATTTCTTCATGAAGTACAGAAACAAATATTTTCTATTTGTTGTTAAATAAATACCTCTAAAATGATTTGGATATAAAATATTTTCCCATGGTTTATTTCTGTGAATTTTCATTAGACCATAAAGTATAATAGCAGAATTAGGCTACTTCGCCCATCGAGTCTGCTCCACCATTTCATCATAGCTGATCTACTTTTCCCCATCATACCAATTATCGTGGTTCTCCCCCATAACGTTTGGTGTCCTAACTGATCAAGAACCTATAAAAATACTTTTAAAAATACTTTTCTGCTTTAAAAATACCCAATCAATTGGCCTGCACAGCCTTCTGTGGCAATGAATTCCATAGATTCACCGCCCGGATGCAACAGGATGCATCACAGCTTGGTTTGGAAACAGCTCCACCCAAGACCGCAAAAAATGGCAGCGAATTGTGGATGCAGCCCAGTCCATCAACCTCTCTTCTATTGACTCCATAGCTCATGCTGACTCAGCAAGGCTAGCTGCATAATCAAAGACAAGTCGCACCCTGGCTACTCCCTTTTCTCCCCTCTCCCATCAGGCAAACTTCCTTTGGTTTATGTTTCATTCGCACGAAGAAAAAGAACAACAACAAGAGGCAAAAGGTATGAAAGTGTGAAAATGCACATCACCAGATTCAGGGACAGTTTCTTCCCAGCTGTTATCAGGAAACGGAATCATCCTACCACAACCAGAGAGTAGTGCTGAACTACTATCTACCTCTTTGATGACCCTCAGACTATACTTGATTGGACTTTGCTGGCTTTATCTTGTTACTCCCTTATCATGTACTGACTGGTTAGCACACAACAAGAGCTTTTCACTGCACCTCGGTACACATGACAATAAACTAAACTGAACTGAACCCTCTGTCGAAAGAAATTCCTCCCCATCTCCATTTTAAAGATGCATCCTTTTTTTCTGAGGCTCTTCCCTCTCGTCCTAGACTCTCATACAACTGGAAACATCCTCTCTACATGCATTCTATCTACACCTTCTGTTATTTGGTAGGTTTCAATGAGATCTCCGCTCATCCCTCTAAACTCAGAGACATCAATCACTCCTCATACATTAACCTGATCATTCTTTCATATCTCCTCTGGACCTTCTACAATGCCAACACACCCTTTCTCAGATATGGGGCCAAATTTAAAAAAAAAATCAAAATTTAAGTTCTAGATTTTAGATCTAAAATAAATTATATTTAAAGTATTCTTATCCAATATTAATTGTATTGCAGAATTCCAACGTCCTCAAAGTAAGATGGTGGTAAGATGGCTCAAATGGTGGCACACTTCTCTGAAAATTTGAAAAGTATGTTGTAAATAAAATGGTAGAGAAAAATACTAGAGAAACTCAGTGGGTGAGGCAACATCTATGGAGAGAAGGAATAGGCGACGTTTCGGGTCAAGACCTTAATCACTTTTATTGTTGATTTGCTTCCCATAACCTGACTAGTAGAATATATAATAAAACAATTATATATGAAGACAAATGGTATCCTTGACTTCATAGGTAGGGACATTGAGTATAAAAGTCAGGAGGCCATGTTGCAGCTTTATAAAGCTTTGGTTTGACCGCATTTGCAGCATTACACACAGTGATGTTCGCTGCATTACAGGAAGGATGTGGATGCTTTGAAGAGGGTGCAGAAAAGGTTTATCAGGATACCACGTGGATCTGTATTAGCTATGAGCAGAGTTTGGACAAACTTGAATTGGTTTCTCTGGACCCACCAGAGGTTGAAGGAGAACTGATAGAAATATATAAAATGATGAGAGACATCGATAGGGTAGACAGTCAGAATCTTTTTCACAGGGTGGAAATGTTAGAGTCAGAAGGAATACTGTTAGCTACTGTGGTATGGTAGCGCAACGATAGTGTTGCTGGCTTACAGCGCCAGAGACCCGGGTTTCGATCCAAATTATGAGTGCTGCTTCGGTTTCCTCTCACACTCCAAAAATGTAAAGGTTTGTAGGTTAACTGGTTTAGTAAATGTAAAAATTGTCTCTTGTGTGTGTAGGATATTGTTAATGTGCGGAGATCACTGGTCGGTGTTTCCATGCTGTATCTCTAAAATAAACTAAACAAATATATCTTGTATAACTCAATAAGTTTGACTCACTTTTAGTTGAGGCATGTTTTAGACAATAGACAATAGAAAATAGGTGCAGGAGTAGACCATTCGGCCCTTCGAGCCAGCACTGCCATTCAATGTGATCATGGCTGATCATACGCAATCAGTACCCCGTTCCTGCCTTTTCCCCATATCCCCTTAGAACATTTCCTGTTTTGATGAGCTCTATCTAGCTCTCTCTTGGAAGCATCCAGAGAACCTGCCTCCACTATCCTTTGAATTCCACAGAATTCTCCACTCTCTGTGAGAAAAAGTGTTCCCTCGTCTCCGTTCTAAATGGCTTACTCCTTATTCTTAAACTGTGGCCCCTGGTTCTGGACACCCTCAACATTGGGAACATGTTTCTTGCCTCTAGCGTGTCCGAACCCTTAACAATCTTATATGTTTCAATGAGATTCTCTCTCATCCTTCTAAATTCCAGAGTGTACAAGTCCAGCTGCTCCATTCTCTCAGTATACGACAGTCCCGCCATCCTGGGAATTAACCTTGTAAACCTACGTTGCACTCCCTCAATAGCAAGAATGTCCTTCCTCAAATTAGGGGACCAAAACTGCACACAATACTTCCGGTGTGGTCTCACTGGGGCTCTGTACAACTGCACAAAGACCTCTTTGCTCCTATATTTGATTCCTCTTGTTATATAGGTCAACATGCCATTCGCTTTCTTCACTGCCTGCTGTACCTGCATGCTTACTTTCATAGACTGATGAACAAGTCCCCCAGATCTTGTTGTACATCCCTTTTCCCAACTTGACGCCATTTAGATAGTAATCTGCCTTCCTGTTTTTGCTACCAATGTGGATAACCTCACATTTATCCGCATTAACTTCATCTGCCATGCATCTGCCCACTCCCCCAAGTCACCCTGCATTCTCATAGCATCCTCCTCACAGTTCACACTGCCACCCAGCTTTGTGTCATTTGCAAATTTGCTAATGTTACTTTGAATCCCTTCATCCAAATCATTGATGTATATTGTAAATAGTTGCGATCCCAGCACCGAGCCTTGCAGTACCCCACTAGTCACTGCCTGCCATTCTGAAAGGGACCCGTTAATCCCTACTCTTTGTTTCCTGTCTGCCAACCACTTCTCTATCCATGTCAGCACTCTACCCCCAATACCATGTGCCATAATTCTATCCACTAATCTCCTATGTGGGACCTTATCAAATGCTTTCTGAAAGTCCAGGTACGTTACATCCACTGGCCCTCCCTTGTCAATTTTCCTTGTTACATCTTCAAAAAATTCCAGAAGATTAGTCAAGCATGATTTCCCCTTTGTAAATCCATGCTGACTTGGAATGATCCTGTTACTGCTATCCAAATGTTCGGCTATTTCATCTTTTATGATTGATTCCAGCATCTTCCCCACCACCGATGTCAGGCTAATTGGTCTATAATTCCCTGTTTTCTCTCTCCCGCCTTTTTTAAATGTTGGATTACATTAGCTACCCTCCATTCCACAATAACTGATCCTAAGTCTATAGAACATTGGAAAATGATCACCAAAGCATCCACAATTTCTAGAGCCACTTCCATAAGTACCCTGGGATGCAGACCGTCAGGCCCTGGGGATTTATTGGCCTTGTCCCATCAGTCTATCCAACACCATTTCCTGCCTAATGTGGATTTCCTTCAGTTCCTCCGTCACCCCAGATCCTCTGGCCACTAGTACATCAGGAAGATTGTTTGAGTCCTCCTTATGAGGACACATCCAACGTACCTGTTCAACTCATCTGCCATTTCATTGTTCCCCGCAATAAATTCACCTTTTTCGGTCTGCAAGGGTCCAACTTTGGTCTTAACTAATGGTTTCTTCTTCACATACCTAAAGTAGCTTTTACTATCTTGCTTTATATTCTTTGCTAGCTTACCTTCGCACCTCATAATTTCTCCCTGTATTGTCTTTTTGGTTATCTTCTGTTGTTCTTTAAACATTACCCAATCCTCTTGCTTCCCGCTCATCTTTGCTACGTTGTACTTCTTTGCTTTAATTTTTATACTGTCCCTGATGTCCCTTGTCAGCCACGGGCGCCCCTTACTCCCCTTGGAATCTTTCTTCCTCCTATGAATGAACTGATCCTGCACCTTCTGTATTATTCATAGAAATACCTGTCATTTTTGTTCCACTGTCATCCCTGCTAGTGTATCTTTCCAGTCAATTTTGGCCAGCTCCTCCCTCATGGCCCCATAGTCCCCTTTATTCAACTGTAACACTGACACCTCCAATCTACCCTTCTCCCTCTCCAGTTGTAGATGAAACCTGACCATGTTATGGTCACTGCCTCCTAATGGCTTATTAACCTCGAGGTCCTTTATCAAATCCAGTTCATTACATAACACTAAATCCAGAATTGCCTTCTCCCTTGTAGGTTCCAATACAAGCTGCTCTAAGAATGCATCACAAAGGCACTCTACAAAGTCTATTTCTTGGGATCTAGTACCAACCTGATTTTCCCAGTCTACCTGCATGTTGAAATCTCCCATACCAACGCAGCATTACTTTTGCTATATGCCAATTTTAACTCCTGATTCAACTTTAGCCCGATGACCAGGCTACTGTTTTGAGGCCTGTAGATTAGTCCAATTAGGGTCTTTTTACCATTACAATTCCTTAGTTCTATCCATACTGACTCCACATCTCCTGTTTCAATGTTACCCCTTGCAAGGGACTGAATTTCATTCATCACCAACAGAATAACCCCAACCCCTCTGCCCACCTGTCTGTCTTTTCAATAGGAGGTATACCCTTGAATATTCCATTCCCAGCCCTAGCCCTCTTGCAGCCATGTCTCAGTATTTCTCACATCATAGTTGCCAGTTTCTAACTGAGCCTCAAGCTTGTCCACGTTATTCCTTATACTTCGCTCAATCATATGCAGCACTTTGAGCTCCGTATTCACTTCCCCCCTCGCACCCCTCTCAATTGGCCCTGACCTTACTCTGTTGTCCCTTCTCGAGCTTTCCTTCCCATTAATTCGAGAATCTTTTGTAATTTTTCCTGTAGCCACTTCCCCTTCAACTCCATCTTTATACTCCCAATTTGTTAATCCCTCCCCCCCACTATTTAGTTTAAACCCACACGTGTAGCCCTAGCAAATGTGCCTGCCAGAATGTCGGTCCCCCTCCAGTTAAGGTGTAACCCATCCCTTTTGTACAGGTCACCCCTACCCCAGAAGAGATCCCAGTGGATCCTTTGTTTCCTTCAGTTTCTCTTTGTTTCCTTCAGTTTCTCACATCTTAAACTTTTCTGTCATGGTCGGGTCAAGAGTCAATTTTGGACAATACCGCAGTTGCACATGAGCGAGCTCAGCAGACATGTATTTGTCATTCTTCTTCTTGCGTACGCCGTGCACAGCTGAAAGTTGTACACACCAAAACACTACATCTATTTGTTTGTGTACATCGGGTTGATTGCATTAGTCGAAACAGGGTGGACCACGTGAAGGTTGCAATCTCCCACCCCTATTTGTCATTAAAAGTAGGAGATGTTTGGCAGCCAATAATCACTTTTATTTCATCAGTCCATAGGAAGTAAACAACATCAACAAGGAAACCCAAGAGCACTTCCCTTAAACTTCATCCTTCTGGTTCTCATGTTAGAGTTGAGTGAGACAGTAGCATTTTATGCCAACGCATCCTTAATTCCTATCAAGAATTATGTCAGTGCAACAAGGGGACAGGAACAAAGGGGTATGAATGAAGCCAAACTCTGGTTTTAAACTGGGGTAAAAACTGCAGAAAATCAAGTTTCACTGAACACAATTAATGTTTTAAATTCTGCCATGCAGCTTATTTCCTAACAGGGGCCTAGGTTTTTTTGACATATGACAAATAAACACTTTAGACACTTGAATCTCAATATGGTCAAGACCAGTCTGAAGAAGGGTCCTGACCTGAAACGTCACCTATCCATGTTCTCCAGTGGTACTGTGTTATTCCAGCAATTTGCGTCCTTTTTATAGTTGTTGTTTTGTTTGTCATAGACTGTATTCCACTTGCTATTCTGTCAGGCAGCAACTCTTTTTGTTTGAATGTGCTTTCCTCCAGAACCTGATATTCTTGGAGCCTGAAGAAGAGTCCCAACCCAAAATGTCCCCCATTCTTTCGCTCCAGAGATGCTGCCTGTCCCGCTGAGTTACTCTAGCTTTTTGTGTTTATATGATCTTCTCTGTCTTGGTCATGTTCTGTAGCCTCTGCATGGTGCCTCTTTTTAAATCTGGGCGTCTCCCATTGCAGGATTTCACTTTTGCACCTAATTATTTTTCTATTTCTTGTAACTCACAGAAGATTCATGTGTTGTGGCTTGAGCCAGCTGATACCCTCTTGGATTTAGAGCCTCTAATCGTGTCCGCCTAAACTACATTGGCAGCCACACCCATGGGAGATTTAGCATGATTGGGTGATTGATCAAAGAGGTGGATTTTTGATGAGAAGTAAATAGATTCCAGTTTAATTTCTTTGTTGTACATCCTCTTTTATCTTTATCGTTGTACTTCATTGTTATTTCAGAGCTGGACAGCAAATATGAGCACAGTGGCGTAACTGGTAAAGCTGCTGCCTCACTGCATCAGGCACGGGTTTGAGCTTGACCTCAGGTGCTGTCTGTGTGGAGTTTGCACATTCTCCCAGTGGCTGTGTGGGTGCTCTGATTTCCTCCCACATTCCAAAGGGTTTGTAGGTTAATTGGCCTCTGCAAATGTGCCTCTAGTGTTTGGGAAGTGGATGAGAAAGTGGGATACATACAAGTAATGTGAATGGCTGATCGATGGTCGACATGGACTGAGTTGGCCAAAGGGCATGTTTCCATGCTGTACCTCTATCCTCTGAACTCTAAATGAGCGAGCTCTTCCAATGTGACTTTGAAGTATTTGTCACCCTGTTCAAGGTTGGAGCTTAGCAACCAAACACTGTACATCCGTGATCAAGAGAGGCATTTTGTTCAAGCAAATGACATTTAACTGTTCTGGCCTCATATCATGGGGAATGCCTCATCCTAACACCTTACAAAATGAACTCACTCATGCCACACCTGCACATTTTACTGCTCCCATGGGAAATCCTCTTTGTATGTTCCACATTATTTGCTCCTGCTCAATCATTGATTCCGAGGATACCGGATCAGTATCCAGCTGAGCACAACTTGGGAAGAGCTGTACACTCCAATGCTGACTCTCTCCAGTTAGATCCCATCTGCCGTTGATCACTCGTAAAGCATGAATCACCACGTGAGAGAACCCAATTACTGTATTTGCCTTTCTGCCATGTAGCTATCTGATGAATGTGAGACCACCCACGGTTCTCTCTCTCTCTCTCTTTTTTTCCTTTCCAAAAACTTTATTCAGTTCAAACACATAATACATCACATCAAAACGCAATCAGAGGTTACAATGTCTCAGTTAATCATTATATTACAATGATGCATTCATTATTTACAGTACTCTCAACCCCACGTGGTGACCAGCGCCCACGGAAGGCCTCCAGAGTCACGCACGCATGGACGTAAGCCCAGAAGAGGGGCAGGCAGCCGACTCAGGCATGACCATCGACCGCCCGCTGCCTGGAGCCACTAATGGCCATCTTGGCCAGCCCAGGAGCAAACCGACAGGGAACGAACCATATTCTAACGAAGACTTCTTGTTTGTCCATTAGGGCAAATCTGATTCGTTCCAAGTGTAGGGTCTCTGACATTTCCGTAATCCACATTTTAATTGTGGGAGATATAGGGCCTTTTCAAAATTTTAATATTAATTTCTTCCCAATTATTATACTGTAATCTAGGAAATTTCTTTGACTTGTTGTAAGTGTTAGACTTTGTTCTGATAGTCCAAGTATTATTAATTTTGAGTCCGGATCCAATTTAATATTAATAACTTCAGAAGTTAGTCTAAAAATCTCAGTCCAGAAATTCTTAATTTTTATACAATTTGCAAAAGTATCTGTTAAATTAGCCTCTGGATGCTGACATTAATCACAGATAGAGGAGATCTGTGGGTAGATCCTATTCAATTTAACTTTTGAGTAATGTAATCTATGTAATACTTTAAATTGTATTAAAGCATGTCTGTTATTTAACGAGCATTGGTGTATATATTGTGTAAAGAACATGCGCGTACACAGAGAAATCTTCACTACTACTTTATAGATTAAACACACACATCACTGCCCTAGCTGTACGTGGTCTGTCATGAACACTAGAGAGAGAGCTATGGGTGGGAAGGTCACAGTTATACTCGATGATGGGGGAGTGGTTAGCAAGGGCTACGTCACTACTGTTAAAGGTGTACACACATATCAAAGTCAAAGTCAAAAGAGTTTATTGTCATGTGTCCCTGACAGGACAATGAAAATCTTTCTTTGCATAGCACAACAGAACATAGAAGGCATTGAGTACAATTCTATACATAAATACACCCATGAATTAATGAATTAATAAAGTGCAAATAACAGATGGAGGGATATTAATGTTCAGAGTCCCGAGCCAGGTTATCTACATATCATCTACATCCTTCCTCTATAAAAACAAAACAAGGAACAGTGACAAGGCGACCACGTCTCATGCGCTAAGGGAGAGTAAACAGCAGTAATGCAGGAACATAGAATCACACGTAATCACCATAACGGTCTGGCGGCTTAACAAGGCGACCAGACCGGGTCCGAACCTTGCCATCACATCCTCCCCCAACGGGAACGAGAGGGATTGGCGCACGGGCAGGAGGGGAGCCCTTGACAGGAGAACCCCTGGGCGATGGAGGCAGCGGAGAGGATGGAGATGGGGGAGACGAGAAAGCCGGAGAACCAGGGACTACAGCGGGAAGATGCACCGGGGAGGGCCGAGAGGGAGGAGGACTAGGCAAGGTGGGCACGGGACCAGGCGGCAAGGTCGGCACAGCAGGGGGCATACGGAGCAGCCGAAGGGGGACGAGACTCGTTCACAAGCCGGAGGTATTGAGGAGACCTCCGGTAGATCGTACCATCATGGTCGACCAGGTACGAACGAGGGGAACCAGCAGAACCGACAACAATGGCGAGTCTGGAGTGGCTGGAGGCAGACCGCATGCAGACGACCTGGCCAGGAAAGAGAGGACGGAGGACACGGCAGGACTTGTCATGGGAGCGCTTCTGGATACGGTGTTTGTGGGCGATGCGCTTCCGGACCGTGGCAGGTTTAAGGACGGAGGGAGCAAGCGACTGCTGTGTCACAGGGATCGGAGGCCACGTAACACGGGACATGAGGCGCTGAGCTGGGGAACCCAAGGTATGATCGCGGGAGATGTTGCGGAGGTTCAGGAGGGCTAGGTAAATATCAGAGCGAGACAAGCGACAATGTTCCAGCAATTCGAAAATGTCAGTCACCAGCGCAGACCAGGGAAGGTCGGGAGCTGGCTGCTGCAAGAGGGGCTGTCGTTGCTGTTGCGGGGTGAGGCTGTTGCAAGTAGAGCATGAGGAGACCCTATCCCGGAAGTAACGAGCCATATCAGGCCAGTAGAACTGGCCCTGAGCGATGGAAAGAGTGGCTTCGGCCCCAGGATGGCCACGATGAGCAGTTTCAAATTATTGTTCTCAAAGTGCTGCGGGCACCACCACCTTGTGCCCCTTCACAATCACACCGTCACGCAGCACCAGCTCGTCATGAACCAGGAAATAAGGCACCGCTGCGGCCGGCAGGGAAGAATGGCGGTCTGGCCAGCCCTGCTTGATAACCACGGCCAGCTGTTGAAGCGAAGCGTCAGCTGCCGTGTGCTGGACCAAAGACTTCATCTGATTAGAGGGCACAAAATTAACGTTGAGAACTATCAAATCGGATGCCTTGTAGGGGTGACGAGTGGTGCAACAAACATGTCCTTGCCTTTGTGATAAACCACTGTAAAAGTAAACCGATGTAGCTGAAGCATCATGTGCTGAAGCCGAGAAGAAGCCACGTGTATCAACTTGTTGAGGATGGTAACCAGAGGTTGGTGGTCCGTCTCAATAGAAAAGCAGGTGCCCAGAATATAGCCCTTGAATTTTGAGCAGGCAAAACCGACAGCCAGTAATTCTTTTTCGATTTGGGCATAACACTGTTCGGCGGGAGTCATCGTATGGGATGCGTAGGACACGGGCAGTTGTACTCCGTCATGAACCTGCAAACAGGCGGCCCCGAGGCCAAACTTGGACGCATCGCATGTGAGGATGATGGGGCGCTGGAGGTCGAAATACTTCAACGTTGGGGTACTGACCAACCTGGATTTGAGAATGTCAAAAGTCTTCTGGTGTTGTGGGAACCAGGCCCAGGCAGTGTCCTTTTGTACCAGGTCTCTCAGAGGAGCGCTCAGCTTGTTTAGGTCAGCGATGAACTTCTCCAGGTTGTTGACCATGCCCAGGAAACGCTGGAGGCCCGGCTCATCAGCAGGTGCAGGCATCTCGGATATAGCGGCCGTCTTCTGCGGGTCGGGCTTCAGCCCCGATGCTGTGAAGGCGTGTCCCACGTAGGTGACCTCAGGGACACGAAACCGGCATTTTTTTGGGTTGAGCTTCAGGTTGACGTCCCAAGCTCGTTCCAGGACCTGGCGGAGGTTATAGTCGTGCTCCGTGACATCCTTCCCGTAGACTAGGATGTCGTCGACAATGATGGCACACGGGAGCCCGGCAAACAGTTGTTCCATTGTCCTTTGGAACACCTCACTGGCAGAGTTTATCCTGAACGGCATGTGGAGAAAACGAAACCTGCCAAAGGGTGTGCTGAACGTTGTCAGGTATGAAGACCGTTCGTCAAGTGGTATCTGCCAGAACGAGCTCTTGGCGCCGAGAACCGAAAACACAGTGGCTGGACCGACTTGTGCAGCAACATCTTCAACGCTTCGCATGGGGTAATGCGGGCGCTTGATGGCCAAGTTCAGATCCTTTGGGTTGATACAGATTCGTAGTTCACTCTTATCCTTCTTTGCAGCAACGACCATGGTAGAGACCCACTGGGTGGGCTCACTCACCTCCTTCAGGATGCCCATGGTCACCATTTCACGAAGTGTAGACTCGACTTTGTCTTCCATCGCGAAGGACACCCGGTGCGGTGGGGGGATGACGGGTTCGATATCCAGATTGAGGGCGATTTTGTAGCTGCAGGGAAGCTTTCCCAGCTTGGCGTCGAAACGGTCCGGGTATTCAGCCAGCGGGTCCAGGGGTGACTGCACCAAACGAATGTCACGGTGGAAGTTAACCAACCCGAAGTCTTGGCATGCCCGAATGCCTAGCAGGGGGTCACATTTGCTGTCCAGCAGAAAGAAAGAGAGGGGCCAAGAGGCCTTCAGTATCTTGCAGTGGAGAGTGGCCTTCCCCACGGGAACAAGCACGCCTCCCCCATCGGCACGCAGAAAAGAGTGTTCAGTGGTAACGAGCTCATTATTCCTTATCTTCTTGAACAAGTTTGTTGACATAACGTTGGCAGCAGCCCCCATGTCGACTTTAGCAGAGAAGGTGGTGCCATTCACAGTGACTTGCATGGTTGGGTCCGTTATCAATGCAAGTGCATTTTGCAGCGAAAACACACTCAGCTCGCTCTGGGAAGAGCTCGAATCAGACAGTGGGAGTTCTTCTTGCTGGAGATGGGAACCAGACGCCATATCAGCATGTGTCAGGTAGTTAGAGGGCTTCTGCTGTGGCTGTGCAGGTTTCCCACGCCGCCGAGAAATGGTTTTGCTTGTGGCAGAAATTACAAGTCTTGCCCAGCGCAGGGCAAACATTGAAACAATGCGACGCAAAGTTGCATTTCGGGCAGCGTTGACGGGGTCTGGACCCGGGCGCAGGGCTTACCCTCTGTCGCTGTGGAGTAGAGTACTGGCGGCTGGCGAAACTGGCCGCGTGGACCTCATGATCGGGCGGCGAAACAGTGGAGGAGACAGCCTCTGCCAGGCGGGAGGCATGCAAAGCCTTGTTAAAAGTCAAATCAGGCTTGCGAAGGAGCTCAGATCGCAGCTTCTCGTCTCGGAGGCCATAGACCAAAATGTCCCGGGTTAAAGTCTCAGGGGTTAAAGCATCTAGGCTGCACCGGCGAGCCAGGTGCCGCAACGCGGCGACAAAATTCTTGACCGATTCCCCAGGGTTCTGGCGGCGGCCGAAAAGTTTGAAATGCTCCAGGATACAGTTGGTAGAGATGTCACACAACTCAGTAAACTTTGCAAGTAGACATACTGGGTCCTGAGCGTTCTCATTGACCCCATAGACGAATGACTCAGATCGTTCCAGAGCTTTGGGACCGGCCAGGTTGAGCAGGAGAGAGGCTTTGACCGCAGGGGCAACCGCAGGGTGAGCGATGGTAACATAGTGCTCAAAATCACGTCTGAAAACTCTCCAGCGGTGAGCGATGTCAGCATCAAAGATCAGGATGTCAGGTTTACGACAAGCAGAAGCCAGGGAGGGGGTACTGGGACTAAAGAAACAAAAAACTATAAACTGGAGACGCAGGATAGGAAACTTATGACGCCATGTAAAGAACATGCGCGTACACTACTACTTTATAAATTAAACACACACATCACTGCCCTTGCTGTACGTGGTCTGTCATGAACACTAGAGAGAGAGCTAAGGGTGGGAAGGTCACAGTTATACTCGATGGTGGGGGAGTGGTTAGCAAGGGCTACGTCACTACTGTTAAAGGTGTACACACATATCATCTACATATTGCAAACTTTTGTCCCATATATCTTTCGTTATGGGTTGGTTTATTTCATTTTCCCATGTATGTCTATATGCTTCCGTCGATGGTATCTCGCTATCTGAAAGGGTATTATAAATATAAGGTTAGTTTTTCTGTATTAGGATGCTTATTCAAACATTCATCAAGGATTTCTTGTTCCTTATTCATAGAAACATAGAATATAGAAATTAGGTGCAGGAATAGGCCATTCGGCCCTTCGAGCCTGCACCGCCATTCAATATGATCATGGCTGATCATCCAACTCAGTATCCCGTACCTGCCTTCTCTCCATACCCTCTGATCCCCTTAGCCACAAGGGCCACATCTAACTCCCTCTTAAATATATCCAATGAACTGGCCTCAACTACCCTCTGTGACAGAGAATTCCAGAGACCCACCACTCTCTGTGTGAAAAAATTTCTTCTCATCTCGGTCCTAAAGGATTTCCCCCTTATCCTTAAGCTGTGACCCCTTGTCCTGGACCTCCCCAACATCGGGAACAATCTTCCTGCATCTAGCCTGTCCAACCCCTTAAGAATCTTGTAAGTTTCTATAAGATCCCCTCTCAATCTCCTAAATTCTAGAGAGTATAAACCGAGTCTATGCAGTCTTTGTTCATAAGACAGTCCTGACATCCCAGGAATCAGTCTGGTGAACCTTCGCTGCACTCCCTCTATGGCAATAATGTCCTTCCTCAGATTTGGAGACCAGAACTGTACGCAATACTCCAGGTGTGGCCTCACCAAGACCCTATACAACTGAAGTAGAACCTCCCTGCTCCTATACTCAAATCCTTTTGCTATGAAAGCTAACATACCATTGGCTTTCTTCACTGCCTGTTGTACCTGCATGCCTACTTTCAATGACTGGTGTACCATGACACCCAGGTCACGCTGCA
Organism: Raja brachyura; assembly: GCA_963514005.1. Next base: position 66,932,370 of record OY740784.1, read on the forward strand.
TCTCCCCTTTTCCTAATCGGCCACCATTTAGATAGTAGTCGGTTTTCCTATTTTTGCCACCAAAGTGGATAACCTCACATTTATCCACATTATACTGCATATATTTCCTGAATATATATACTGATTATAATTCCTATAATCATGTGTATTTGGTTTAACATAATCTCTAAATTGTAGGTATTGGAAAAAATTATTTAAATGTAATCCGTAAATCTGTTGTAATTCCTGAAATAAAAGAAAAGTGCCTTTCTTAAAAGGTGTTCCATCTTTTTGATTCCATGGTTTTTCCATTGTGTAAAACCTTTATCCAGCATGGAAGGTTTAAATAAGGGATTGTTTACAATAGGGAGACAGAGTGGTATATTATCCAATTTTAAGGCCTTTTTTAGTTGTTTCTAGATTTGTGTACCACTACATATATTAGGGTTTTCCCTATAGGTTTGTTTGTGCAATTTTGTCGGTGCAAATATAATCAAACCGATTTCAAAATTTCCTTTTCCATCCTTAACCAGTCTGGTTGTTCATCCATTTCTTCCTGCCAAAAATTCATATTTTTAATATGGACTGTCCAAAAATAAAACAGAAAATTTGGTAGAGCTAAGCCTCCATTAATCTTTGATTTACATAAATGTTTTTTATTTATTCTATGATTCTTGTAATCCCAGATGAAACTTGTAACAGTAGAGTCTACTTAAAAAAAAAAAGATTTTGGAATATATATCGGGATTGACTGAAATAAGTACAATAATTGCGGCAGAAAGATCATTTTTATAGCATTAAGTCTACCGAACATTGAAATCGGAAGTATTTTCCAGTATTGAGTATTCTTATTTAGTTTATTCAGTAAAGGTGGGAAATTTGATTTAAATAAAGAAGTATACGCCTTAGTTACATAAATACCTAGATATTTACATTTTTCCTCAACTATTTTAAAAGGTGATTGCTGTAGTATATGTAAATTGAGTTCCGTTATTGGCATGATTTCGCTTTTATTCCAATTAATTCGATGTTGTTCAGCACGGACTTGAAGGGCCGAGATGGCCTGTTTCCGTGCTGTAATTGTTATATGGTTATATGGTTATATGATATCCTGAGAACTGACCGAATTGAGTTATTAGATTTAATAAATTTGGAATACTAATTTCTGGCTTTGTAATATATATTAATACATCATCTGCATATAGAGAAATTTTATTAATTGTATCTTTAGTATTATACCCATGTATCTCTGGATTAGATCTGATATTTTCTGCGAGTGGTTCAATTGCTAAAGCGAATAATAATGGATATAGCGAGCATCCTTGTCTACAACCTCTAGAGAGATTAAATTTAGTTGATAATATTTGGTTTGTTAGTATTCTAGCTGTTGGGTTAGAGTATAAAAGTTTAACCCATGCACAGTACTTCTCTCCCTGTTGAAATTTTTCCATCACTGAAAATAAATTTGACCATTCTACTTGATCAAAGGCTTTTTCAGCATCCAGCGAAATAATTGCTTGATCTGCATTAGCAACTATTTGAATATATAATATTAAATAATCGTCTCAGTTTGTAAAATGAGAGACGTTTTGGGATAAAGCCTGTTTGGTCAGGGTGTATTAATTTGTTAATCACTAAACTCAACCTATAAAATAGGATTGTCGTTAATATTTTCTGATCAGTATTTAATAGAGCTATTGCTCTATATGAGGCCGGGTCTTCCAGATCCTTATCAGTTTTAGGTATAAGTATTATTGTAGATTTGTTTAAAGTTTCAGGGAGTTGCTGTTGAGTATAAAAGTGTTTATACAGTGTTTGTAAGCATGGAGAGATCAGATCATAAATTTTTAAATAAAATTCTGAGCTTAGGCCATCAGGGCCTGTGGCCTTTCCATTTTTTAAATATCTAATTGACTCTTCGATATCTTTTGTCGTTATTTCAGCTCTTAATAATTCTTGCTCTTGCAAATCTAAGCTTTAAGGTTACATTTCTGTAAAATTGCTTCCATTCCTGTTGATTGTTCTGCCATTTTATTTGAATAAAGATTTTGATAGTATTGTAAAAATCTGTCATTAATATCTTTGGAGAGTGTTAGTGTTTATCCCTTATTTGATCTAATCTAATGAATCGTTTTTTCCCCGTCCATTTTACGAAGCTGGCGTGCTAATAGTTTTTGTGGTTTATCACCAAATTCAAAATTTAATTGTTTTGTGTGTTGATAAAGTTTTATTACTTGGTCAGAGTATATTTTATTTAACTTATATTTCAGTGCTGTAATTTTGTTATGTTTTGCCAATGAAGGTGCTCCTGCATTTTCTATGTCTAATTGCCTTATTTCCATTTCCAATCTCTATTGTTTAGCTCTATTCTCGAAGAAATGCCTGCGAAGAAATTAATGCCCCTCATATAAATGCTTTAAATGTTTCCCAGAGAAGGGGAGCAGAGATTCCAGGCTGGTCATTGACCTCGAAAAACATATTAATCTGTTTTACAAGATATTCACAACAAACCTGTTCCTTTAAGATTTGAGGGTTAAGTCTCCATTGTGTCTGTTTCTTGTCCATTCTGTTTGGTTTAATCTTAAACGTTAATGGAACATGATCCAAAATTATAATGTTATGATATTGTAACTTATAAGTAAATGGAATTAGTTTAGGGTCTACTAAGAAATAGTCTATCCTTGAATATGTTTTATGCACAGGTGAGTAAAATGAATATTCTCGTACGGATGGGCTTTCAATTCTCCAAACATCATTAATATTGGTATTACTTACATATGAGTTTAAAAATTCACTTGACATAGATTTTGATTTTCTTTGAGTTGATGATCTATCTAAATATGGATCTAGTGTACAATTTAAGTCACTATTGATTATTAAATTATTTTGTGTGCATTCCAGAATGATATTAAGTATTCTCTTGAAATAGTGGACTATCAAAATTTGGCCCATTTACATTAAGGAGAGTCACTTTTTTTGAGTATAATTCACCTTCTACTATGATATATCTGCCATCAGTATCTTCTATAGTTGATATATGTTTGAAAGGTATACCTTTACAGATTAAAATTGCAACCCCTCTAGATTTATGTGTGAATCAGTAATGATATGTTTGAGCGATCCATTTTGTTTTCAATCTATATTGCGCTTCCTTTTTAAGGTGAGTCTCTTGGAGGAAAATTGTGTTTGTTTTAAGCAATTTTAGGTGAGCCAATACTTTGCCTCTTTTAAGGTGTTTATTAATTCCCTTAACATTCCAACTGCAGAATGCAATTCCTCACCCCCAGTTTTCCCTTTTACATCTTGAATCTTATGATTAGGGTGGTCTGTAATGGAGCAGATGATTCAGCACGTTAAACCATACCTTACACCCGGACCTCAGATAGGTGAATTTTAGATCTTGTAAGTTTTCTTCTCGGTCATATCTCCTTAAATAATAATTATAATTGCATTCAAAGTAACGATTATATTGAAAATAGAAAAGATAATAGATTATTATATTAGTAAAGTGTGAAAGAAAGAAAAAACTACATCTATGATTAGTTCAGTTAGTGATAGCCACCCTAATGTGGCTAGGCTTCTAAGGACTTCCGTAGCTTTTGGTTTAAAAAAAAAATGTTACTAGCTCCATACTTTCCTTAAAGGAAAAACATTAAATTCAATAAAGAGAAACATTATACGGGGGGGGGGGGGGGGGATTATGGTTATATTCCAAGAATGGAATAGTTGATAATCTCAAAGTAAAATATTAGTTTCATATGACAAAAGTATTAGTCCATGATTAGTCTAAATAGTATAAAATATAAAGGATTAAACCTCCATTTCCTATTTTAATCAACTTATGGTTCATCCTTTTAACTAATTCGGAATTAATCCAGTTAACTATAATTGATAATAATTAATAACTATGATTAATAATGATTAGTAATAATTAGTACTGTAATATAAAATATTATATAACATTGATCAATTTCATTCTAAATTCATAACTGTCCTTGAGTATAGTAATTTAAAGTTCAGTTTCTTCACAGTAAAGTACCGAATCCAATATCATCACGTATATATTTAATGTTAAGTATTAATCCTCATTGTCCTCTTTTTCGCTCTCGCCCTTGGTAATTTCAATATTCTCAGTGTCCTCAATGTTCTTTGCAAATTTAAAGGCCTCTGTGTGGTTGGTGAAGAAGTATCCTTTCTTGTCGTAGGTGATTCTCAATGTTGCAGGGTACATCCATATCTCAGGTTCTTTATATTCTTAAGTATTCTTCTTGTGTCTGTAAACAATGCTCTTTTCTTGACAACCTCCGCCGGGTAGTCTCGAAATATGCAGATCTTGTTTCCTTCAAATTCAAGATATCTGCTGCGAACGATTTTCTTCATCATGTCATCCAAGACATGGCCATATTGCACCTTCACAATCAGTTGTCTTGGAGGGGCGTCTGCCCCTGGACGGTGTCTCAGTGCTCTATGTGCCTGAGCAAGTAAAGGTGCTTGATCCAGATTTAAAACTTTCTTCAGTAGATCTGCAGCAAATTCACGGGGATCACGGTTCCCCTCTCTTCCTTCCTGGACGCCAATAATTCTTAGATTCTGGCATCTCTGTCGTCCCTCCAAGTCAATGCATTTTTCGGTTATTTTATGCAATAAATCCGATAAATGCTTGTTCTCGGAGAGAAACTTGCTTGTAGATTCAGAGCTTGTTTCAGCGATTTCCTCTAATTCGATCACAGATTTATGTTGTTGCAACCAAAACTTCAGGAACAACTCCTTCAGATATTGGTACAGGGGCAGCAACCTCTCACACTCCATATACACGTGAAACACATCCTCATCGCAGAAAATATAGGCAGCCGACGAGCCCGTGAACCGACTCAATAGTTTATTACAGACCACGGCACAGTGCAACACTCTCCACCCCAGGTCCCCAATGTAAAGGGGGGCGATTCCCTTATAGAGAGACCCCATTGGGGACCGTCCCCGCCTTCAGGTGGTAGCACAGCCCTCCAAGGTGTGTCAGGACGGAAGATGAAGGGAAGGAGTTGTAGAATGTGCAGGAGCATTCTGTACAGTATGCTTCTCTTCGCATCATGAAATTGCACGCTCGGAAAGGCGGCTCACGTTGTGTGGAACCGGCGCCCGAGAAATATCTCGGAGCCTAGGCCCGATGAGCAAATCCGCGGAGCGGGGGTAAGCTCAGTCAGAACGACTCAAGGCGTACGCCTCTCCTCGACACCCACCATGACAGGGTGAGGACCGGCCACTCCCGCAGCCACAACACCCCCCTCACACTGTGGACCAACACACTGGCTGAAAACAAATTTGTCACTCTTAGCACATCACGATAGAAACTAGGGAGACACCGTAAGGTGGGGCGACCGATGTCCACCACCAGGAGCCGCGAGAGCCCCCTTAGGCAACAAACCCGATGGAAAAAATACGTGGCCAGGGCGTGCCATCTGGGGGGGTTCTTTACATACATATACCTCCGCATAGTCCTGAGATGGAGAGCCGCCACCTGCGTATGCATGCATACCAAGGACTGGCCGCCCTCCTCTAATGGGAGACTCAGGACCGCCGCGGAAACCCAGTGCTTCCTATTTCCCCAAAAGAAATCCACCAACTTCTTCTGTAAAGCAGTTACAAAGATAGAAGGGGGGACAAGAGTAGCCAGCTGCTACCATAACATGGATGGTTTAGGACCAGCACCCTCCCCTGAAAACAAAGAATTCCAAGCAGGCCTGACCAGCACCCCAGCTGGGCGACGAATTTCATCTCCAGCTCCTGCCAATTTGTCGGCCAAGCATCCTCAGTGGGACTCAGGTACACCCCCAGATAAAGGAGGTGCGTGGTGCTCCACGCATACAATGTCATCTCCTCCGGCAGGGAGTCTACCTGCCACTGACCCACTAAAAGTCCAGAACACTTACTCCAGTTAATCCTGGCAGATGACGCAGCCAAGAAAATCTTCTGGCAGTCACGCATCCTCCGCAGGTCACCATGGTCAATGAACGTAAGGAGTACATCATCGACATAAGCTGAAAGAACCACCTCCACCCCCGGGCCAGGTAGGGCCAGGCCTGTCAACCGCCTCCGAAGAAGACACAGGAATGGCTCCACACAGACCGAGTACAACTAACCAGACATGGGGCACCCCCTCCCAAAATGAATGGGAGCCAACAACACACCATTAACCTTCACAAGACACTCCACTGCAACGTACAAAAGCCGGACCCGGGCTACAAAATGCGGTCCAAATCCGAACGCTTGCAGCGTCCCGAAGAGGTAGTCATGCTCTACCCTGTCAAAAGCCTTCTCCTGATCAAGAGACAGAAAAGCAGCTGAGTGACCAGTACCCTGAGATAGATGAATCAGGTCCCTAACCAGGTGGATGTTATCCTGAATGGATCGGCCAGGAACTGTATATGTCAGGATGAATCAGTTGAGACAGCATGGAGCCCAGGCGATTTGAGCCCAAAGACCGGGCGCCATTTCTTCAATAAGCAGAGTTCGTCCTTCTTGGGCAGCAAGACAACAACTGCCCCACGCCACCAGAGAGGCATCTTCCCGAATGCCAGGCTCTCCCCCAGAACCATCAAGTAATCACCCCCAAGGATATCCCAGAAGGCTCTAACAAATTCTACCGTCAACCCATCCAGCACAGGGGACTTGCCCCTCCTGGGCTGGTGCAGGGCACGAGTCAACTCCTCCAATGATAAGGGGTCATCAAGAAGATTGGACACCTCCCTATCTACAGTCGGTAGACCCTCCCACAGGATCCGCTGAGGCACCCCGCAGAATCCATCTGCGGAGAACAGGGACCTATAAAACGACCGGACTAAAGCACTGATCCTCTCTGGATCTGTGACAGAGGAGCCATCATCTGCTAGCAGCTCTACAAGCTGTTTGCGTGCTCCCCGCCCTTTCTCCAGAGAGAAGAAGAAATGTGAAGCTCGGTCCAGATCATGTAACATCTAGACCCGCGACCTCACATAAGCGCCCCGAGACCGCTTAAGCAGCAGGTTCCTCAAGGCCTCCTTCTTCTCCTGAAGCTCTCCCCTTCCGGAGGAGTCCTCACCAACCTGACCCAGGCGAGACTCTGCATCCAGTAGCTCCCTCTCAAGCCTCTCAACCGCTGAGTCCCGGCTTCTGGTCGACCCCCATGTGTATTGCTTACAAAAGAGACGGATGTGAGCTTTCCCCACATCCCACCACTGCCTAAGGGAAGTGAAGCTCCTCTGCCTCTCTCTCACCACTTCACCCAAAACCGACTGAATGACTCTCGGAAACACCGATCCTCCAGCAGCCGGTTATTAAAATGCCAGTACGCAGACCCAGGCCGTCTACATGCTGGAATAAAGTCCACACACACCGGACAGTGGTCCGAGCATGGCACCAGCTGCATTGAGGCCGCTGAGACACGGGGGAGGCAAACGACCCGGAGATGTACATTCGAACGATGCGGGAACCACCCCTCTCAGACCTCCGCGAAAAAGCATTGGAATCAGGGTGGAGGTTCCGCCATGCATCAACCAGCTCAAAGGAATCAAACAAACCTCTCAGCTTCTTCGCTACAGCAGGGGCACACTGAGTACCAGAACGATCTCGCGCCTCAAGTGTGCAATTGAAATCCCCCCTAGGAAGTCACACTCTCTGCTATCAATAGTGCTCAACAGAGCAGTCACCTCATGAAGTAGACAGGCCTGCATCGTGTCGGTGCTGGGGACGTACACGTTAATGAAATGCAATGGCATGCCATCCAGGCTCACGGCCAGATAGAGCAAACAACCTGGCACAACTTCCTGCACCTTCAGGATCTCTGGCTCAAATGTTGGGGCCAACAGAAAAACCACGCCACTCGAATGCGAGCTGAGGCGGCTCATGTAGACCCCCCCCACTTCCCACTCCAGTCGCCAGGTTGGTTCATCACTGTCCACAGTATGCATCGCCTGCAGAAAACTCACTGCCTATTTCCTCTATCTGAGGACTGATAGATGCTGAAATCTACGAAAGCTCGCTCTGCTACCATTTAAATTTAGTGTAGCTACTGTGAATATGCAAACACACTAGATTGTGATCCCCAAAAGTCCCCAAACTGATGCTTCTCAGGCTCAGGCAGATCACTATCATTGCTGCCAAGGATAATCTCGAGAGTCTTAATAAATCCCGACAGATCTGACCATCACCTCCGCACCGTTTCAATTTTAGTCCTGGCACTCCTGCTTATTTTTAGAAAGTCCCGAATTTCACTGATGACGACTGTTTGAGACACTGCCCTGGTCGCCGGGCACTCTACCAACCCACACACACCTGGAGCGGCATCTTACTCTGCACAATGCTCAAGATCATTGTCAGAGTTCGAAGGACTACAACTCACTGAAAACTCACTCACCCCACTGCACAAGCTGGCCCCATCACTCTCCCCCTCCTCCAGCATGACACCACCCCCAGGATCAATGCCGAGGGAAGGTCCCGAATCCCCTGACAACAATAAGCTGTCCGGTGAAAGGCCGGGCTCCTTCACTCTCCCATCACCCCCCATGTTTGGGCCTGGGGAAGAAAAAACAAGAGGCGCCCCCAGGGCCCGTGGTGCACAGGCACCCCCGGAATCCGAAAGAGGGTCACAGCCCGAAACAGCCCTGACCCCCACAGCACCCAGAGTACCCGCTCCACTGGCAACACCAAGAGAGTCTCCACTCTCCACCACCAGGGGAGCATCCTCACCAAAATCCACTGAAAGAGCTGGTGTTTTTGGAGTCTCCCCTACTAACTCAACCGGTGAGGCAGCACACCGCACAGCACCTCCACTGACTCTAATAAGGAGCACAGACTGGAACATTGATACCCCCGAGCCTCCCCCTTTGACATGAATCTGCTCATACCCCTTCCCAGGGGACACATGTCCAGGGAAGCCAAACCCAACACCTGGCGTACCAACACCCTCAGAGGCCTATGAAACGAGGGGACTTCCTCCGACCCAGAGGACACAATCCCAGGGGAGCTAACCCCAATACCCGATGAGATAACTCCCTTAGAAGGCCCCTGAGGGGACAACCACCGACCCAGAGGACACAATTCCCGGGGATTCAACCCCAATGCGTGGGCTGGAATCGTCCGCGGAAGGTCCCTGAAAGAGAGGCCCAACCTCCGGCCCAAAAGACACCAGTTCGTGGCCACTGTCCTCATCAGGGGTGGAAGGTCTTCAAGTAGGCGTCCCCCTTACTTTGGACACATCACGCTGCTCTCCCTCGCTGAGCACGCGCCTTCTTTTTGTTCCGCTGACATGCGGCGGTACGGTGTCCTCCATAAACGAAAGGTCCTCCGCCTCCACAGTATCAGCTACCTCTTTACCACCCCCACGTTTTACCTCCCCTGTCCCCTTCTGAACCACCTCAGCTCCTTGCTGAGCCACACCAGGTGCATCCTGGACCTCACTCGGGCCTTCAGGCACCCCTTGGGTGGTCTCAGGTCTCAGCAAGGGCATATCCACTTGTGTTTGACTCGCTTGGATGGGGCTTACTCTTCTTCTTCTTCTTCCTCTTCTGCTTCTCCCAACCTCCCTCCCCTTCTTCCCCCTTCCCCTTGCGCCTTGCCATCAACCACCACCACCACAGGTTCTGGGCATGGGGGGCGGGGGGGCATTGCTGCCCTGGTTCGCCAAGGTGGAAACAATGGGCAAACCTTTGCATCATGACCACAAGATATGCTGGAGGGTGATATCTGGACACGGACTACCAACGATGGAACCTGATGATGAAGAAAGCTGATAACGTGAACCATTGGAGGAGAGGTGAATGTCAGATGAAACCAAATCCAGTTGGGTTGGTAGTGGGGAACCTATGGGTGTCATGGCTGGAATCCAAAAGGGGAGTGGGAGAAAATGGTAGATGGGGAACCAGAGGCAGGAGGTGGAAAAGCAGTTAATGATAAAGGGTCTGGAGGAGGATCTAAAAGAGAGAGAGAATGATGGGGGTGGGTGTGGGTTTGGGTGGTAGGAACTCATCGAAGGGGAGGGCCATTTAAAATTAGAAAAATCAACGTTCATTGACTTGTGTTGTAGACTGTCCAGATATAACATGAGGTGTTTATCCTCTAATTTGCATTGGTCTTCACGTTGTCACTGGAGGAGGTAAAGGATGGGCAGTTCATCCATATTCCTCCTCTATTCACCAATCACCTCTGGCTCCTGTCTCAACACTCCCTCTCTCCACTTTCTACTGGCAATCTCCCCACTTCACTCTCAACCAGATGTGAATGTGAACATGAATTGAAATGGCATGCACCAGAGAGCTCAGGATGGTCACTGCCAACAGAGCATTGGTCTGCAAAACGTGTGCCCAGTATGCTTGTGACTCTTTGCTTCACTTGGAAGGACTGCATAAGTCCCTAGTTGCTGCAGAGGGAGGATATATAAATATTGTACCTTCTGTGGTTGTAAGTGAATGTCAAGGATATTGTTATTGGCTTATTATTGTCATGTGTACCAAGATACATTGAAAAACATTGTTTTGCGTATTATCTAGGCTGATCATGCGGCACAAGTACATGAGGAAGTGCAAAAGAGAATATTGCATTGAGAGATTATTGTATTGAGAGAATATTGCATTATAGCTACAGACCTGATGGGCTGAATGGCCTAATTCTGCTCCTGTGTCTTATGATCTCATGGACTGTCCATTTCCTTCCATTGCTGCTGCTGAATTTAACCAGCAGTTTCGGTTTCATTGCTTGGAAAGCACTTTCATTCAGTCTGCAAAATTTAACCTGAGTTTCCTGTTACTCCTACTTTAATTCTTCATCCACTCACTCTGATCTCCCTGCCATTGACCTCCTTCATTTTCCAATGCAGTCAATGCAGATGATTATGTAGTCCAACATAAGATTGAGAAGCAACATCTCATCTTGTATCTGAACACTTTCCAGCCCATTGTGACTCGACTGAATTCAACAATTACAGATAAGCAGTCTATCCTGTCTGTGTTTGATCTAACCATTTTTGATGTAAAGATATCCCTTTGTGATATTAATCCCGTTTTTTTTTCTCTCTCTACAGTATTTCCAGTGTTCTCTTTAATTTCAGATTTCCAGCAATCACAAAATTCCGCATTTCTCAGTTCCATCATTTTATTGATTTTCCCCTCTTTATCGCCATCATTCTTCTATTTCCTCTTCATATTCATAAGTGATAGAAGCAGAATTAGGCCCTTTGACGCATCAAGTCTATGCCATTCTATCTTTTTGATAATTTATGTTTGCTGGTGAATATCCTTTGGAAAGAAAACTTAATAAAAAACAGAATCAGTTCACAAAGTCATGTCATGTCACAGAAGTAAAAATCCTGATCAACTTTTCAGGTCAACGAACTTCCACCTAAATAGGAAAAACAAGTATGAGCACCATTTTTTAAAAGATGGTACACTCCAAAGTGTATGAAAGAGAGAAGAGATTATAAGAACGATATTGTCAAGCTTGAAAGGGTTCAGAAAATAATAGTAAGATTAAATGAGAACTTACCAGTTTGAAGTTTGATCTTTATTTTATGTGGAGTTACGATGAGGGTTTACTTGAAGAAGCTCACCAGCCCGCATGTGCGTCAACCTTCAAAGCAGCGGTGTGAAATCACAGATAACAGTTGTTGAACTGAATATACTAAGATTTGAGAGACTAGAAATACCAGCTGACCTTTATGAGAGAGGGCTGGGAGCGGAGGACACGTTAACCCTCATCGTAACTCCTCATAAATAAAGATCAAACTTCAAACTGGTAAGTTCTCATTTAATCTTACTATTTTACTTCGGAGTCACGTGAGCGATTCCATGAAGATTTCAAAGCTCTGTGATTTCATGCCGTGAGCACGAGTCCATGCCATACACTACACTAGTTGACCAAGGATGAGTGAATAAAGCATGTCACAGATTTAACACATGCTGATGCTTTTTTATTGACAATATGATGATAATAATGATCCCACTCATCCGGAAGGAATTATAAAACTGAACTTAAAATAGAGTGGCAAATATCCCCGGGCTGGCAATGCGTTTGTTATAAAACATTTGCAAGTTCGCTCATTAGACCATCCTGCAGTCGCTAGAATGTGGTCCAGCAGAAATCCATAACCCTCACTGCAAATGTTGTTGCAGCCCTGGAGGAGTGAGATTTGAAAACATCAGTGTCCACTCCTGCGCAAGCCAAACCCCGTTTTAACCACATGGAGATGGTCTAGACTGATACCTTCTTATGAGGTTTTTTGTAACTAACAAACATTGCTAGTTCAGAGTCTCTAAGGCTCTAGGTGACCTAAAGTACTGTTTTACTTCGGAGTCACGTGAGTGACTTCGTGAAGACCCCGCCAACACGCATGCGCGGCATATCGTCGCGCGCATTTGCTCACGGCAGCTGGGGGGGGGAGTGCGCTCCCTCAACCGGCTCCTTCAAAAAGGTAAGCAGCTGCAGGTAAGTTAACCTTGAGCTGGTTTACCGTTTTTTTGTGTGGTCTGTGTGTTTTTTCAGAACCATGGAAGGAGGAAGAAGTGGGAGTCGCGTTCAGCGAGTGAAGTCCTCGGAGCTGCCCGCTACATCGGGAGCAGCTGAGACACCACCGAGGAAGAAGTCGCGGCAGTCGGGGAGCTCTGAGCAGCTGACCAGACCCGGCACAACCCCTCTGGCTAAGAAGAGGGTGTCCGCGCAGGAGCAAGGGCTGGGAGACCCTGACTCCAGAACTCCAGTGCCCAAGACCAGGGCTGGAGGTAAGGCACGTGGGGCTCTTGGAGCAAGCGTGTCCGTGAGTGCATCCCCCCCTTTAAAGGTCCCTCGCGGGCAGAACAGGGGGGAAGCCTCGCTAAAGTCCAGCCTTGTCGGTACGGCAGGCAGGGACAAGCCACTGGGGAAACCTGCAAGGAAGCAGACCAGTGGCAATGCTGGCGTGCCGAGTATCCCTGTGGGGGCAGGATGTACCGGCACACCACCGGAACAGGCTGCCGTAGTGCGGGCCGGTGGCAGCAAAGTACGGTCCAGCGCCCCTGCTGAGGCGGGTAAAGAAGACCATGCGCCGCCACAGTCCCGTTTATATGTGGAACGCTGTGGTGGTAAGCCCGCACGGACATCAGAGAGTCCAGTTTCTGGTGCAAGTACTGACTCTAGCCCTCTTCCCTCCCATCAGACAGAGGGGCCGCTGCTGTCCAAACGACGGCGGACCAGCGGTGTGTCCGTGTGGGAGTCGCACAGCCCCGCTGGAGTGGGAGCTGGCGACTTCCCGGCAGTACATTCCGTGGGGGTGTTGACAACTGCTGGAAGCCCCGGTTCCTCTGGAGAGGCTGGGGAAGACGACCAGTGGCCCGCGTACAGCGGTGACGGTCGTATCGGCCAGTTGGAGCATATGGTGGAGGCGCTATATCAACGGGACCTGGAGCGTCAGGAACGGGAATCCCAGAGGTCTGGGAGCTACATGCAGCCGCCACCTTCTATCTCCCCGTCGCTTGAGAGCCAGCAAGGAAGTATGGGTGAGCCTGAGGAGGGAGAAGAGGTCCAGAACCCACAGGAAATGTTGGAGGCGGTGTCGAAATTTGGGTCACCTGCGGCGGCAGGAGGACCACTACATCCCAAAATAGCGGCGTCAATCGATTTCCTGACTACGCACCAGCTCCAGGATACCGTGCTCTCGGAAACAGTGGGGAAGTATAAGGCACCAGCAAACTGTAACTCCCTCAACGTACCGAAAGTGAATGCAGCAATATGGGGGAACATGTCGGCGAACACAAGGGTCAAGGAGGGCAAGCTCCAGAAAATCTTAAAGCTGCTGACAGCAGGTATCACGGCTTTTGCTCGGTCGCTGGATGCCATGAATGTGTCCGAGGAGCAGCAGGATGCGCTAGCACTTCTGTGCACCACACAGTTTGAGATAAACTGTTTCAGGAAGAGCTCCATCCGGCCAAATTTGAATCCCAAATTTGCGGGATTATGCAGCACCTCCACCGCACCACCACCACCAAGGCAGTTGTTTGGGGAAGACCTGCCTAAACGCGTAAAGGAACTGGACGAGGAAGCCAAGACTGTGGGGATGATGAGACAGTCTTATTCATCCAAAACTCCCGGTTACACCAGGCAGCAGCCACGTTCCTCGTTCAGGCCCCACACATCGGTGGACCAAGGCCCCAGAACATATTCACAAACATATTCCTCGGCGGGGGCCCAACAGCAGAGGCCTTTTTTATTCCAAGGCCAGCCCAAGCCAGCTTGGAAGATGCGGCAACAGGGCCGCGCCACACGAGGAGCAAAGACACCACAGTCCAGACCCCGGCGCTAACCTTGGAGGTAAGGGGGCTTGGGTCCGTCCACAACGTAGCATTAGTAACCTCACCGGTGGGGGGACGGCTTCGGGGTTTCCGGTCTGCTTGGGATACCCTAACTACAGATCCTTTTATTTTACAAAGCATTCAGGGTTATGAGATAGAGTTTATTAATGGCAGAGATCCCCCTTCGCAACATGAGCCTAGTCGCAGATTTGCACTCTCTCAGTCAGAGAAGGAGCGGGCTCATGTTGAAATACTACGATTAGAAAAGAAAGGGGTGATACAAAAAACGACGCACGAGCCATTGGAGTTTGTTTCCAACATCTTTACTAGGGTTAAGAAGGATGGAGGCTGTCGGATTATCATCGACTTAACCCAGTTGAATGCTTTCGTACAATATACCCATTTTAAGATGGAGACGTTTGAGACGGCCAAGCAGTTGGTTAGTCATGGGTACTTTATGGCTTGCATTGACCTGAAGGATGCGTACTATACAGTCCCTATTGCTAAACAACATCGAAGGTTCTTGAAATTTGTCTGGGAAGGTCAATTATGGCAATATATGGCTTTGCCTAATGGGATTACAACAGCGCCGAGACTATTTACTAAAATTGTCAAACCTTTATTGGCACATCTCAGGAAACAAAACCATATTATAATGGCATATTTAGATGACATTTTCATAGCAGGGAAAACCCTAGAGCACGCCCAGTTGGCAGTCTCGGCCGCTATATCTTTGTTTCAAAGAATGGGGTTTGTAATCCATCCAGACAAATCCAAGCTCAACCCTTTGCAGGTCATGGACTATTTGGGGTTCACTATAGACACTAACCAGATGAAAATCACGGTCCCAGTTGACAAAGTGGTGGACGTTCAACAAGCATGCATCAGTTTACTTGACAACAACAGGCCAACCATTCAGCAGGTTGCTAAGGTAATTGGCAAGCTGGTTGCCACATTCCCGGCCGTAAATTATGGTCCGTTGCATTACCAAAACTTACAAAAAAGTAAAATTCTGGCGTTAAAATTGAATACCGGACATTTTGACAGACCTATGCGCTTAGGCATAGGGGAGCAAACTGAGCTGGAATGGTGGGTTCATAATATTGGAGTAAGTTCCAAACCCATCATTCTCCCGAATCCCACGGTTCTGTTGCAAACTGATGCGAGTGCACAAGGCTGGGGGGCAACTGACACTGTAACCAGCTGTGGTGGCAGATGGGACGCTCATGAGTTCACGCTTCTCCAAGTGCAAGGCATTAATTATTTGGAAATGCTGGGGGTCTTTCATGGACTGCGGGCATATTGCAGTAATTTGCGTCATGCACATGCCGGCTTCAAATCGATAACACCACGGTGGTAGCCTATATAACTCATATGGGTGGTATCAGGTCAGTATCTTGTAATGATTTGGCAAATACAATTTGGCTCTGGTGCATCAAAAGGGGTATTTGGATATCAGCAACGTACCTTCCGGGGATACTCAATACGGTGGCGGACACCAGGTCACGAGTTTTTAATGATAACATTGAGTGGATGCTGAATCCCCTTGCGTTTGCTGAAATTGTGACAAAATTCGATTTGCCAGATATTGACCTATTTGCGTCTAGACTGAACCATCAGATACCAACATATGTATCGTGGGAACCAGATCCTGGGGCAGTGGCTTTGGATGCTTTTTCGCTCCACTGGGGGAAATGGTGTTGCTACGCTTTTCCCCCATTCTGCCTCATCAGTCGGGTATTACAGAAGATTAAATTAGACTCTGCATCAGGCATTCTGGTAATACCCGACTGGCCGACACAACCGTGGTACCCGGTGGTCTCTCAGATGCTGAAGCACCCGTGGGTGCGAATAGGAAACAACCCACAATTGGTTACTAATCCCGTCACTGGCGAGCCGCATCCGTGCCACGCCTATTTAAACCTGTTGGTCTGCAGGTTCTGAAAAGGCCTTTGCTGAACACGGGGATCTCACCGAGGGCCATGGATTTAATCGCTGCATCATGCAGAGCATCTACAAGGCGGCAGTACCTGACCCAGATCAGGAAATGGGAACTATTCTGTTTAAGGAAGAGTGTTACCTATGATTCTGCCACAATACCTGACGTCCTGGAATTCCTGGCGGGCCTCCACTATGATGAAGGGCTCAGCTATAGTACCATCAATAGCGCCAGGAGTGTGCTGTCCTCGTACCTTCCGGTAGGAGTGGGGACCAACAATCTGGTGTCGAAGTTTATGAGGGGTGTATTTAACACAAACCCTCCACGGCCCAGATATAACGTTGTCTGGGATGCAGGAGTGGTCCTGTCCCTGTTAAGATCATGGTCCCCCATGGCGGGGTTACCTCTTCACCAGCTCACCCTGAAGGTGGTCATGTTGATGGCGCTCACGTCTGCTCAGCGGGTACAGGCGCTTCAAAAGTTGCACATTGACAATATGCTCTCTACCCCTGGGAAAATAACGTTTTACGTTGCAGACCTGCTGAAGCAGCATCGACCCGGATCTTTGGGGCTGCAGTTGGAATTCCAGGCGTACCCCTCTGATGCCACACTCTGCACAGTCACCCATCTCCGTTGCTACATTGAGTTGACCCGGTCGATCAGGAATTCGGAACAAGGACTGCTTATAAGCCACAAAAAACCACATCGCCGGGTGACAGTGCAGACGATCTCCAGGTGGCTCAGGGAAGTGTTGGATGCAGCGGGTATTGACACTAACTTGTTTAAATCTCATTCCACCAGGGCTGCATCCACATCAACAGCGAGGGCCATGGAGGTGCCCATGGATCACGTCCTCGCTACGGCAGGATGGGCCAGTGAGTCAACCTTTCAACGGTTCTACCATAAGCCATTAGCCGGACCTGCAACATATGCGGATGCAGTACTCAGGGCTGCTCCCTAATATCATTTGTCCCCAGTCAGGGGGTTTGTTTATGATTTGTGTTTAATAAATGTTAATTATTTTCAGATTGTCCAGTCTGGATTGCTTTAACAAACTTCCTCCATCAGGATTGCGGCAGTGTGGTAGCATGGGCGTTGTCCAGGGCGTGTAATCACAGAGCTTTGAAGTCTTCACGAAGTCACTCACGTGACTCCGAAGTAAAATAGTAAGATTAAACGAGAATTTACCAGTTCGAAGGTTGATCTTTATTTTATGAGGAGTTGCGATGAGGGATTTCGTGCCCTCCGCTCCCAACCCTCGATCATTATGTTCAGCTGGTTAGTTCGCAGTTTAATCTTAATATCCTTACTTTTCGTCGAGTCTGTGATTCCACACCGCTGCTTTGAAGGATGCCGCGCATGCGTGTTGGCGGGGTCTTCACGAAATCCCTCATCGCAACTCCTCATAAAATAAAGATCAACCTTCGAACTGGTAAGTTCTCGTTTAATCTTACTATTATAGATGTGTGACCACACACAACCAAAGGTCCATGGGATATGCCATCAAAACTAGTTAGAGACCTGACGCCCCCGGTCTACTCTGCTAGACTAAGTAAAGAACATAAAATGTTATATTATATGCAGATGAAACCATGCTGTCCAGTCGCAGCTTATGCAATGACTGGACCCGTTGCGCTGAACCCAGCGCTATGAGCATAACCACTCTGTAAGTGATTTTGACCGAGGACAGGGATGTAGCTGGACCCCACCGGTGATGCAGCATCGGCACAACGTTAACATTCCACATCTCCGAGTCAAAGTCAAAGTCAAAAAGTCAAGTCAAAAGAGTTTATTGTCATGTGTCCCTGACAGGACAATGAAAATCTTTCTTTGCATAGCACAACAGAACATAGATGGCATTGACTACAATTCTATACATAAATACACCCATGACTTAATAAATTAATAAAGTGCAAATAACAGATGAAGGGATATTAATGTTCAGAGTCCCGAGTCAGGTTTAATAGCCTGATGGCTGTGGGGAAGTAGCTATTCCTAAACCGGGTTGTTGCAGTCTTCAGGCTCCTGTACCTTCTACCCGAAGGTAGCAGGGAGATGAGTGTGTGGCTAGGGTGGTGTGGGTCCTTGATGATGCTGCCAGCCTTTTTGAGGCAGCGACTGTGATAAATCCCCTCGATGGAAGGAAGGTCAGAGCCGATGATGGACTGGGCAGTGTTTACTACTTTTTGGAGTCTTTTCCTCTCTAGGGCGCTCAAGTTGCCGAACCAAGCCACGATGCAACCAGTCAGCAAGCTCTCTACTGTACACCTGTAGACGTTAGAGAGAGTCCTCCTTGACAGACCAACTCTCCGTAATCTTCTCAGGAAGTAGAGGCGCTAATGAGCTTTCTTAATAATTGCATCTGTGTTCTCGGACCAGGAAAGATCTTCACAGATGTGCACGCCCAGGAATTTGAAGCTCTTGACCCTTTCAACCATTGACCCGTTGATATAAACAGGACTGTGGATCCCCATCCTACTCTTTCCAAAGTCCACAATCAGTTCCTTGGTTTTGATGGTGTTGAGGGCCAGGTTGTTGTGCTGGCACCATGTGGACAGTCGCTCGATCTCTCTTCTATACTCGGACTCATCCCCATCAGTGATACGTCCCACAACAGTGGTGTCGTCAGCGAACTTGATGATGGAGTTCGCGCTATGACCGGCTACGCAGTCATGAGTATAGAGTGAGTACAGCAGGGGGCTGAGCATGCAGCCCTGAGGTGCTCCCGTGCTGATTGTTATCGAGTCTGACACATTTCCACCAATACGAACAGACTGTGGTCTGTGAATGAGGAAGTCAAGGATCCAATTGCAGAGGGATGCGCAAAGACCCAGTTCTGCGAGTTTTGTAACCAGCTTGGAGGGGATGATTGTGTTAAATGCCGAGCTGTAGTCAATAAATAGCAGCCTGACATATGAGTTTTTGTTGTCCAAGTGGTCCAGAGCAGAGTGGAGGGCCAGCGAGATCGCGTCCACCGTTGATCTGTTGTGGCGGTAAGCGAACTGCAGTGGGTCCAGGTTTTTGACGAGGTAGGAGTTGATTTGCGCCATGATCAACCTCTCGAAGCACTTCATCACCACAGGCGTTAGTGCCACAGGTCGATAGTCATTGAGGCACGTCACCTTGCTCTTCTTGGGCACCAGTATTATTGATGCCCTTTTGAAGCAGGTGGGAACCTCAGACCTCAGAAGTGACAGGTTGAAAATGTCCATAAAAACTCCAGCCAGTTGGTCCGCACAGGTTTTTAGGACACGACCAGGTATGCCATCAGGTCCAGACGCTTTTCGAGGGTTCACCACTCTGAAGGATTTCCTGACGTCGGCCTCTGTGACTGAGACTGAAATACCATCACAGCGAATAGGGGCTCGGGAAGGCACATCAGTGTTCTCCCTATCAAAGCGTGCGTAAAATGCATTGAGCTCATCAGGGAGTGATGTATCGCCGACATCCGAGCTGCCTCCTGGTTTCGCCTTGTAAGAGGTGATTGCATTCAGTCCCCGCCACAGCTGCCGAACATCTGTCTCATCCTCCAGCTTGGAGCAGAACTCCCCTTTGGCCTTTTTGATGGCCTTACCAAGGTCGTATCTGGACTTCTTATAGACCACTGTGTCATCAGACATGAATGCCCGGTGTCTGGTCTTCAGAAGAGTGCGGATCTCACAGTTCATCCAAGGTTTCTGATTGGGAAACACTCGGAATATTTTTGTAGGGATGCCGTCCTCCACACATTTCTTTATGAAGTCTGTAACGACTGTGGCGTATTCATTCAAGTCCGTTGCTGAGTCCTTGAACATAGCCCAGTCTATAGACTCCAAACGGTCTTGTAATTGTTCTTCTGCCCCCGCCGACCAGCTCTGTACTGTCCTCACCTCTGGGGGTGCACTCTTTTATTGCTGCCTGTAGGCAGGAAGAAGCAGCACCGCGGTATGGTCGGATTTACTGAAGTGAGGGCGAGGGATAGAGCGGTAGGCATCCTTGATGGTGGTGTAGCAGTGGTCGAGGGTGTTTGGTCCTCAAGTGCAGCAGGAGACATGTTGGTGGAAGTTGGGGAGTGATTTCTTTAGGTTTGACTTATTGAAGTCCCCAGCAATGGTGGTAAATGCCTCGGGGTAAGACGTCTGGTGTTTGTTGACCACAGCGTGCAGCTCCTCCAGTGCCAGACGGACGTCTGCCTGGGGTGGGATGTAGACGGCGGTCAGGATGATGGAGGTGAATTCCCTCGGTAGGTAGAAGTCACCGCCAGATGTTCGAAGTGTGGAGAGCAGGAGTTGGACAGGACTGCCACGTCTGAGCACCACACAGAGTTGACCATGAGGCAGACACCCCCTCCTCTCCCTTTCCCCAATGCCAGTGTACGGTCCATACGGTGGATGGAGAACCCTTCAGGCTGGACTGCTGAGTCTGGGGAGCTGGGGGTGAGCCATGTCTCTGTGAAACAGAACACAGAGCATTCCCTCAGCTCCCTTTGATAAAGCAGCCTTGCCCTTAAGTCCTCCACTTTATTTTCAAGGGACTGTACATTGGCCAGTAGGATAGTAGGGAAAGGGGGCCGATGTCCCCTGCGCTTCATTCTGACCTGAAGTCCTGCCCGTCGGCCATGTTTCCGGACACAATGGAGGCTTCCCCTTTGTTTCCAGGTACTGTGTTTCCTGTACCTGCTGTTTCTGCGGACCAGTGCTGGAACGGGAATTCCCTCACAGACGGCAGCTCCAGCTCCGTAATGAACGGGGGTTCCCTCAGAATCAGCAGCTCCAGCTTCATTTCTTCTGGGATATCCAGCACGTCGGCTCTGGAGGTCATCCCGGGGTTTCCAAATGCCATACCTGGGTTCTTCAGTCGGGTCGGGAGTTTCACAGTCAGCGTGGGAAAATTTAAAGTCCGGTGCTCCCACAGCTGCGGGAGATCGCAAAATTTCCAGTGCTTTCAGCTGTACAAGCAGCCTGTCAGAAACGGCACCGATTACTGTCGTTTCCCTGATGCAGGTAAGTTGATAGAAGTTGTAGTTAAATCTTTTCTGTTCTGGTGCTCCGCAAAAGTCGCCGCAATCAGGCGCCATCTTGAGCATCCCCATCTTGAGTACCTGGGCCTGGGGGAATTTGAGTAAAATATACCCTTCATGAATCTGGAGATCAGTGGGTGAGACCTGATAGAGTGGTGTCCCGATCCCAGCAACAAGTATGATGACAAGGCACTACTGGCACAATTAATAGCACTATAACTTCACTATCTTGTGAAAATATAGCTTTGAGAGGAATTCCAAGACATTTGTTATACATGCCGTGTCATACGATATGTTGGACTGTAAACAGAACACTTCCCATTTCTTGATATAGGAAATGTAGTGTTTCTAGGTACAATTTCTCCAAGCCGCAGTGATTACATCCACCGTACGACCTGACAGTCTGAACCATAGGAAAGGTCTTCTCAGAGTCTGCAAACCAACAAATTGATTTGCTCATGCAGTGGATGGTTCTCCCCAGTCCCGGGGTAAACCAACAGATAATGCAAGTAATGCTGCATTTGGGAACAGCCATTAAAGGCTCTGTTATCATTCCCAATATGAGTGGACCCACAGCTGTGTAGGCCAGTCAGGCACTACCAAAAGCCTGAGGCGGAGTCTTGCTGGATCTTAAATAAGCACCAACTGATGAGGCAAAATGGAGGAAAGACATAAAGAACATTCTTCCCCAGTGTAGCGAGAATGCATCCATCGCCACTGCTCCTGAGTATGGCTGCCATGCCACATATTTTACAACTGGTGATTGAGCCAAGAAGCAAACAAATCGATATTTGGTGTTCCATCGAGCCATAATGTCATGAATACTTTGTGATCCAACATCCATTCTGTGTTGTCATTGATTTGCGTGATGATACACCAGCAACAAATGATGTTAGGTAAACTATCACAGGATATTGACTTGATTACATGTGATTAATATATGCCATCACCATAGTGTGTCAACTTGTAGTTGAGCATGCAGATATGCATATTTGCACAATAAGCCTTTATCCATAGAATTCCCCTAGTGTCTCTAGGTAGTTGATACCATATAACTGAGGAACTGGTAACTCATGCACATGCCATCCGCATCTGAAACTAGAGATGGCATAGTAATTTTTCATCTTTGAGCACCAGCATCAGTTTGTAATGTAACTGAAGGTTTAATGACCAAAAGTTACTGGAGTAATGCTGAATATTGTTCATCCATCATTGTGACTTTATAGTTTCAGCTGGTAATAGCATAGGTCTATAAACAATGGTACTTGAGAGCTTGCTCCTTTGCACAATGTAAATTCTGATGATGCAAAGGCCCCAAATTGCGCAGCTGAAAATACAGCCACCATATTGCCAATTACACTGGCCACTTGATGAATAAAGAACGAGATTGTTTCTAGCTTTCATTAATTATGATCTCTAGCCCCAGGGCGGAGTCACAGACAAATTAACTCTAGTTGGTATCAACTTAATTTTAGCTGGATGGATGAGAAACCCCCAATTTCTCAGATATTAGTTTTGTGACTGAAACAGCTAATTTAGCAAGATTCAGCGTTTTTAGAATATCCTCCCGATAGGCCATAATAATGTGTTTTTGAGCTCTGAGCAGTCCAAGCACTGGCTTGGTAATTTGGTAAATAACCTGGGGGCTGAAGTTAACCCATTTCGCAACGCTTTAACTGCTATCGTTGCCCCATCCAGCTAAATCTCCAGTGATCCCTGTGAATGTGAACTGAATAGTACGCATCTTTGAGATTGATGCATGCCATAAAGCATCCTATGGAAATCAGTTGTTTAGACAGTAATGAAGTTTTCCATTTTAAACGTCTATACTGCACAAGTGCGCGTGAGTTAATCAAGGGTGATCCGACATCCTCCTTTATGAAGATGCAGGGTGCCATCATTGAAATGGTGAAGTTATGCCCATCGTGGTAATCTACCCGACAGCTTTTGCTTCATCATCTAGATCTTTTAGTTGTTTGGATATCTGCTTGTATACCCAAACCTTTTTGTTTAGAATGAGTAAATGTCCAACTTGGTGTATATTGTATGGGTGGCAATGAGTTGCGGTCTGTAGTTGGGTATCCCCGAGCCGGGTTTCCCTGCAGTCTGTAGTCAGGTTTCCATGAGCCGGGTTTCCCCGCGGCCTCAGTCAGGGTTCCCCGCGGCTCGTCAGGATTTCGCCCCAGATTGTCAATCCAGCAGGAAATCTGTAAAAGAGCTTCCTGTAAGTAAAAAGCACAACCTGAAAGTAAGTTCAAAACTAACCTGCAGAGTTTGAAAGTTACCGCTAGAGGAATGACGTGCCTGCCAGCCAGTACGTGCGCCATGCATTAGACTTATTGACGCGCATGTGGGCTGGCGGGCTTCTTCACGGAATCACTCATGTGACTCCGAAGTAAAATTACAAGGATGTTGCCAGAACTAGAGGGTGTGAGTTATAGGGAGAGGTTGATAAGGCTGGGTCTCTATTCCATGGAGCACAGGAGGATTAGGGGAGATCTTATAGAGATATACAAAATCATAGATTGGGTAGATGCAGTCTTTTACCCAGAGTAGAGGAATTAAAGACCAGAGAACATAAGTTCAAGGTGAAGGGGAAAAGATTTAATAGGAATCCGAGGGGTAACTTTTTCACACAAAGACTGGTGGGTGTATGGAACAAGCTGCCAGAGGAGGTTGTTGAGGTTGGGACTATCCCATCATTTAAGAAACAGTTAGACAAGTACATGGATAAGAGCCGGTTTGGAGGGATATGGACCAAGCGCAGGCAAGTGGAACTAGTGTAGCTGGGACATTTTTGGAGGTGTGGGCGTGTTGGGTTGAAGGGCCTGTTTCCACACTGTTTCCACACTCTATGACTATGACTCTATTGGATGATGCCAGACAAAATAAGTTAGAGTAGAATAAATTCTTGGGGAGATACAAATGGGAATAGCAGAATCAATATTGTTGAATTCAGGCTATAATGAGTTCAGCTGGGCACATTACAACCTTGATAATGTGTCAGATTGAAAGATGAGCAACTGTTCCTCAGATGCACATTGACCTTCACTGGAATAGTGCAAGAGTTTAAGAGGATGGAAAGGGTAGAGGTTTCTTATGAACACCATCTCCCTCTCAACAAACGTTTTTTATGTCTAATTTATGAATAAAAGCACATTTATTTTTGTTTTTATTCAGATTTCCAGCTTCCACAAAATATTGAATTATATAAAGGAATTCTGTTCATAAGTTATGAAGTTACATATTTATTATCCCAGTCCTGTAGAATAACTTTTACAATGATCTCCAGCATTCAATATTTGAACAAAAAATGTATCTATGTTTCTTTAAAAAAAAGCTCCTTCTGTCTTTGCAACTTAAAACTTTTTTTTAAATTTCTAACTCTTCCCTGCTCTGAAGCTGCCCTGAAATGTTAATGTTGTTTCTTTCTCTGCAGGTATTGCTTGGCCTGCTGAGCATCTCCGATGTTTTTCTTTTCTCATTTTAAATATTCAATAACTCCAATATCTTATATCTTGCCTTTGGATATATCATCACCATCCACCACCCACTACACCAACACCCTACCGACCCCCCTGTCCACCCCCCCGTCCCTACTCCCCAATCCCCATCCTCGAAGTTCAGCTCATGATTATACAACTGAAACTAATTATTGCCTTTGAGAGGAACAGAGGGTCTGCACAGAAAATCAGTTGAAGAATAAGTGGTATTTATGGAAATGACTGCATTGACCTCATGCAATGCAGGTAGCAAAGATGTGCATTTGTTTTTAGTTTTAGTTTGAGTATGGAAATTGGACCATCAGCCCACTGAGTCTACATTGCCATTGATCATCTGTACGCATTAGTTCTATGTAATCCCACTTTCTCATCCACTCTTTGCACATGAGGAACGATTTTTCTCTATGTGAGAGTGAGTTTTCTCTGGGTGCTCCAGTTTCCATCCACACTCCAAAGATGTATAGGTTTGTAGGCTTCTTTCTGTCATTGTAAATTTTCCCTAGCGTATAGGCAAGTGCTTGCATTCGTGGTGATCACTTGTCAATGTGAACTCAGGCAGAAGGACTCAGTGCTTCCACTCTGTATCTTTAAACTAAAGTCTAATTGTAATAATTAGAGCCAGGATTTTGCCATAAATGCCATGTGCCTTTTTATGCTTTTTTTAATGATTTCACCAAGATAATGCCTTTTTCACGATCGAGTGCCTAAAACTGCCTTTTTTTGGCATTTTGCTAAAAGGTCCTGCTATTTTCTCTAGTGGTACCGTGATCACAATGATGTTTTCTATGTTAATGTTATTATTGACGTGTTAACATAATATAAATTACAAGAAAATTTGCACCACCAGGGGCGCTACTGTCAGTCGTTCAATTGTTCGTGCTGCTGCCCACTGGTTCAGTCTTCTCCAAGATCTATTTAAGGAAGAACTGCAGATGCTGGAAAAATTGAAGGTAGACAAAAAATGCTGGAGAAACTCAGCGGGTGAGGCAGCATCTATGGATAGAAGGAATAAGCAACATTTCAGGTCGAGACCCTTCTTCAGATTGATGTGGGGGGGGGGGGGGACGGGAAAAAGAAAGGAAGAGGCAGACACAGTAGGACTAGAAGGAGAGCTGGGAAGAGAAAGAGCGGGAGGGAGAAGACAAGAGCTATCTGAAATTAGAGAAATCAATGTTGATACCGCTGGGGTGTAGACTACCCAGGCGAAATACCCAAGCTTGTCTCCTCACTATATTTACTGCTGGCTCCAGTCACAAATCTGAGTTTTCGAGTGATCTGTGCAAGACATTCATTGATGCTGGAATTCCACTGTGGAAATTGGAAAACAAATCCCTCAGTTGTGTTTTAGAGAAATACACAGAGGAACATATAGCAAGCGAGGCATCATCATGGAAAAATTATGTTGACAGCAACTTCAACATTGTTGTGCAGAAAATTAGAGATGAAATTGCATGCAACAAAATATGGATTTCAATAAACGAGACAACCGATGCTATGGGGAGAAATGTTGCAATTGTGGTCATCGGTACATTGGAGGCAGGTCAACCATCAAAGGAGTATTTATTGACATCGGAAGTATTGGAGAAGTCAAACAGCTCAACTATTACTCAGTTGTTTACATCTTCACTTGCGGTACTTTGGCCAGAAGGTATAAAACATGAGAATATTCTTCTGTTTGCGACTGATGCAGCTCCGTACATGAAAAATACTGCTCATGCTCTTAAAGTTTTATTCCCCAAAATGTTGCATTTGACATGCTTAGCTCAAGGACTTCATAGAATTGCTAAGCACATACGTAGCTTGTTTCCAAATATTAATCACCAAGTTTCCAATGTCAAGAAAGTCTTCCTCAAAACATCGTAACATATGCAGTTGTTGAAGGAAATGGCACCCGAGATGCCGCCACCTCCTCAGCCTGTTTTGACTAGGTTGGGTACATGGCTTTCTGCATTATACAATGTTGCTAATATTGAAAAGATGAAATAAATCGTCAACTGTTTTGAAGAAGAAAAATCTGCTGCAGTCAGCATCATCAGTGAAATCATGCAGAAAAGGTCTCCACCACGATCTTGTGTTTATTGTTTCCAATTTTGCAAACTTCCCACAAGCTATCAATTCCCTTGAGAAACGTGGTGAAACATTAGTGAATAACTTGCAGGTTTTCAACAAAGTAACTGACGATATTCGTAAAGTTCCTGGTGATGTAGGTAAAGTCATACAAGGAACATGTGAGAGAGTGATTATAGCTAACAAAGATCTTGAAGAAGTACAAAACATAGCTAAAGTTCTCAAAGGTACATGTAATGCACAAGATTTCGACATGAATATGGAGTCAGTTGCTTGTTTCTGGTATGCACCAGTGACCTCAGCTGAGATAGAAAGACGTTTTTCACAACTGAAGCATATTCTGACTGACAGATGGCATAGTATAACACCAGATAATTTGAAAAATATACTAGTAATTATGTGCAACCAGGCAACTTTGGTCATTTAATGTAGTTTACCTTTATATTATCATTTGTAACCATATTTTGGTGGTGGAAATACATGCCTTTTTATGCCTTCTTTGTCAATATATGCCTTTTTCGTGCCTTTTTTGTAATATTATTATGCCTTTTTGCCTGCCCATTTCGGAGTTTTGGAGTGCCTAAACATCCAGCTCTAGTGATAATCGGTCAACTTAATCATAGTCATACAACATGGAAACAGGCCATTTGGCCGAACTTGCGACACCAGCCAAGATGCCCCATCTACATTAGTCCCTCCTGCCTGTGTTTGGACCATATCCCTCTAAATCTCTCCTATCCATATATCTGTTCAAATGTCTTTTAAATGTTGTTTATAGTACCTGCCCCAACCACCTCCTCAGGCAGCTCGTTTCATATACCCTCCAATGTCTGTGTGAAAAAGTTACCCCACAGGTTCTTATTAAATCTTTCCCATCTTACCTTAAACCTATGACCTATGGTTCTTGATTCTCCGACTCTGGGTAAAAGACTCCATGCATCTACCCAATCTATTCCCTTCATGATCTTATACGCCTCGATAAGAGCACCCCTCACCCTCCTGCGCTCCAAGGTATGATGTCCTAGCCAACTCAACCTTTTGCTAGAGCATAGGCATTCAAGTCTTGGTAATAGCCTCGTAAATAATCAAATAGTACATCATAATTATCGACCATTGCTCAAAACATTTCTGAAAAATTGTGAAAAAATGCTGCAGAGTGCCTTTTCATGTACAGGAGCAGAAATACTTTCTAATTGAACTAAATTAACATGATTCTGTTGAATAATAAATAATGGCTTAATCACCTCTAATGAAGAACCAAATGACCTTAACAGTATGATGAAGCATCTTAATATAATCTCACTGCATCAAAATTGAATTTTTCTTCTGTTATTTACGTCATAGATAATATTGAAGGAGTTCCTCAATGAATTTAATGATCTGACAGATTATAATTTAAAGAGAATGAGAAAGAATCTACAGCACATTTGATTATGTGATATTTCATGGAAATGAAGCTAATTATTTTCAAGCAATTGCCTTACCGCATATATCAGGATCATTGAGATTATGTATCTCATTTAGAAGTTAAAAGTATGGTGTACAATTGAAAATGAGCCTTGTGACAACACATATTAATAATGAAATATATTAATAATCTAATTTCCATTCATAGATATAAGTAATTAGCATGGTAGGGAATACCTGGGTCTCCAAATTACAATGGCAGGTAGTTGCAGAGGCTTTAGTCATACTTGTCTTTCTCTTGCCACATATAACCGATGATAATGTCATGACATTTCATCTTCTATATTTTTCTATTTTCACAATTCTCATTTTTTAATTACCATTGGATATTTTTGGGGGTGAAAGGCGGCGATGAGTGGTGTCCCATAGGGGCCTGGACTGCAGCTGTTCAGAATACACATCAATACTTTGGACGAGCTAACTGAATGAAATATTTGTAAGTTTGCCAACAAAAGCAAAATAGGTCTGATTGTGGGATGTGAGGAGGGTGTAAAGAAGCATCAGATAAGTTGAACGAGTGGGTGATTAAATTATTTAATTTATTCACTTCGGATTTATATTATCTTCAATAAAGGTTTTTCCAACAATTTGAATCTCACTTACAACCTTACCAAATCAACTAGTTATGGCTTGTCCCGTAATTATTTCATCTATCTCTTTCTCTATTTTTAAATAATGGCACCACATTAGCAATCATCCACTCCATTGGCACCAACCATATTGTCAAAGAGCATTTAATATTTATATTCTTGCTCCTTTTAAAAGCTTGGGATGCATTTATTCAATTTCTCCAAGATGGAAGCTATTTAAAGATAGATTGAGAAAATAAAATACTACATTGATAATTGCCCTTTCTATCTCATATGAAAAAACACTTTTTATCTGTATTAATTGGAAAATGAAACTGATATGATATGTGTAAAAATGCTAACATGGATCAGTCTGACAAGTTGGCATAAATGTGGACATTATCACAGACAATTAAGCTAATTATATTTACTTTGAAAATAATATTAGGAAATTTAAGTTTAAAGTTATGCCTGAGGTAATGTAATAACTTTAAAAGGACCCTGAATAAATGAAGACGCAGTGCATATATCTGTGGATTGTCACCTTGTCGTGGTGGAGAAGCTTGTGTGATCCTGAGAGCGATGACGTCTGGAGCTATGCTCCTTGTAAGGCTACCCATGGTGGTAAGGTCAAGGGGGAGGACCCTGACAAAGACCAATCCAACTAGTGGAACAGGAGGACGATGATGGCTGACTTTATTGAAGTGTCACAACAGCTGGGGAAGCGGATGAAGGCTGCAGCAGAAAAGGGTCCCCAGTCGTCTTGGACTCCATGCCACTGGATCCTGACCCAGATTTGTCTAGATCGTGTGGTGGCTGACTGTGCACCAGTCTCCCCACGTTAAACAAAGTCATGCACAGGCGTCCTCCCAAAATACTCATTTTGAGTGACCGCCGATGATATCGAAGAAAAGGTGATGATTTTTAATTACTGAAGTAGATTATTGCATTATTCGTACATGAACCATCATAACAGAAAAATGACTTGATTTCTACTCACGGCCAAGGGTAGGAAAACACCTTAGTGAAGAATCAAGTCTGCATTCTTGATGGAAGTGCAACTTCATTGCACCAGGGCCCTCTGCTGGAAATGCTCCATATTTCCAATTTTAAAATGAAAAGGTAAACCAATATCTGGAAGCCTTGCGATTGTAAATCAAGCTTTATAGGTTGCCTTGAATACTGAAGCTCAAGAGTATAATGTGCACTGGAGGAATAAGAATGAGTCATATATCCCCTGAATTTGCTGCATCAATGAATAAGGTCATAGTTTTGGCCCATGGCCTCTCATCCCTATTTCATTTCAAATATGCCAAAAAACCTTGAATATGTTCAATTATACATTTACTACAAATCTCTGCGATAGAGAATTTCTACAGTATATGACAAACTGTTCAGAGAAACTCCTCCTCATGATCTGTTTCTCTGACACAATGCTCTGTAGTTTGGGAAAACACTTGGGAACTATCCCTTCTGAATTTTATGTTTCTACAAGATTGAATACTCCACTGAGCATACGTCCAATCTGTTCAGTCTTTCCTCATGAGACAACTTCTTAAATAAGGAGATCAAAATAACATGGAGCACTTTGTACACAGTCTCACTAATGTTTAGTTTAGAGGTACAGCTCAGAAACAGGTCTTTTGGCCTACGAATTCCACACTGACCATCGATCAAGCATTTGCACTAATTCTATGTTATCTCACTTTTTTGTATCTACTCCCTACATATTAGAATTTATCAAAATGTAATCAATCAACCTACAATCCACACATTTTTCGGATATGGGAGGATACCGGAGCATCCGGAAGAAACCCACGCAGTCACAGGGAAAACATGCAAACTCCCCGCAGACAGCATCAGAGGTCAGGACCGAACCTGGGTGTCTGGCACTGTGAGGCAGCATAACTACAGAGCATAACAACATTATTCTATTTTATATTCCATTTCCTATGCAATAAAAGTCATGCCTGAAGCCATCCATATTCTTTTCAGCTGCTGTTTTCTGAGGTTGCTCTCCATTTAAGGAATATCCCTCTTTTCCATACTTTCTACCTAAATGGATAATCACACTTTTTTCCAACATGACCCTCCATTTTGCCAAATGCTTGCCTACTTGCTTAGCCTATCCATAACCCATGATGATCTTTGTAATTTTATCAGCAGTTTTTGATAAACCATTTGCTGTGCTTTATTTCAAACTGACCACTGCCGACCATTTGCTGTGCTTTATTTCAAACCGACCACCACCAACCATTTGCTATGCTTTATTTCAAACCAACCACATTTTCATTTTCAAACCACATTAAGGGCACTCAAGGTCAGTAAAACCGCACTCACAGTTTAGTAGACATGTGTTCAGTGTTACTCACAGCTCAGACTGAGAGACTTGACCCTCTCACTTCCCCCATCTTGCAGAGACTAACTGAGGCACTCAACACATCCGGGTTTTATAGTCCCTCCGGAAGGGGCGTGGCCTACAGGAGAGAGAATTTCAACATTTTGTAAACACTAATAACTCTTTTATTTTTCATAGATGGGGAAAATCCTCTTATCCTGCACAACGCAAGGGACTCTAAGTAAGATGGCCAAACATCACAGACGTAAGTGGCAGCATTTTTTCTAAAATTAATATACAGAACAACAGGAAGTGGTCAAGATCAGACTTTTAGTAATATAGATTTCTTATTAAATTCCTTCTGAAATCCTAATACACGACATCTACTGGTTCACCTTTATTTATCCTGATCTTTACACCTCCAAAGTTTCTAAAACAAACACAATTTCCCCTTTGTAAAATTACATTGGGTCTTCTTGAGAGCATTAGGATTTTCTAAATGATCATCTATAATTTTTTTGGTAATGCTTGCCAGCACTTTTCCATGAATAGATGTTAGACTAATTGACTTATGGTTTCCTATTTTCTTTCTTCTTCATTGAATGAATGCATGACACATGCACTGATCAATTTTGTCATGTTTGCTGCAGTTATACCTGTTTGGGACAGGGTGCAAAGCAAGCTTAAGTGTATACAACCATGCTTATACAAATGTGTTGTTGCAAGAGAGATCTGTATCTGAGTAGTTTCATGAATGTATAAAATGTATATAGGAATGGGAGTGGGGTTTTCAGAACCACAAGAAGATAGACACTGTAATTCAATTTAGCTGCCCTTGTTCCACATCTCGTGATATTGTTGTCTACCATTTTAATTAATGAAACAAATAATTGGGAAGAAAATTCCAGGTTTCTGCTTCCTTTCAAAAATTTCTTCCAGATTTTTCCATTTGAGGAAATAATTTCTTTGCATCAAACAAATATTCTTAATTTAATAACCTCACAATGATCAGCCAGCAAGCTTATGGAATTATATAAATGTGATATTTCAGTTATTTATTTTTAATTACTTTGCAAACATTTCTAAACACCTGTTTTTGCTTCTTCTTTCTGGCGTATTGTGTGATAAAATATATATATATAATTAATTTAAAAATAAGGCTGTAATGTAACAAAATGTGACAAAAGTGAAGGGGTCTGAACACTTTCTGAATGCACTTTCTGAATGCACTGTAGTTATCATTAATCTATATTGCACCCTTTGAATAGTAATATTTCCTTGTTAACACGGAATGTGTTTCAACTAGGTCTGACCAAGCTTCTGTAAGACACAGTCCTTCCAATAATTTTTATTCGGTTCCAGTATGATATTTCATGATCCAAATACTCAGGTGTGTATTCACCCTCCATTATTCCAGTACATCAACTACAAAATCCTTGTTATGATCATATATATTCTTCATAGATTTGGCATATTTTAGTGTATTCATCTTGCATGCCCTCATATGCCAGGAAACTTTTTCCATTGCCAAAGTTTGCATTCCTCCTTTCTCCACTCTTTCAGCTGTCTCATTCCTATTCTACTGACTTCTCATGGGACTAAATGGAGCTAGCTAGTCTCATCAGATTTGCACCATAACTTTTGCCTCTTGTGAACCAGACAAAATGCTACAGTGGTTACAAAAGTATGATTAAAATGAAAATCACATTTACCTATTGCTAAAACTTTTAAGATCAAATCTCCTTTTTTTGCAGTGAAATGAATTGCAAGGGAAGGAGATTTGAATTAATGAAATTATTATTTCATTGAATAATGTTAGGGTAATGTACATTAAGTTATTCATTATTAGTAAAGTGTAATTTATTATAATTGTCTATATCAGTAAGCCTGCTAACCAGAGATTCCATTACACTAATAACTGATATCTTATCAAAAGCATTTGCAGATATTAATATAGCAACAGTTTTTTAAGATTATTCAAAGATGAAACAATTTTAAATTTGATTTCACTTGCTCCATTCATCAATGTGAAGTGATTTTTACTCTGTTCTGAATTATGTTACTGCCAGTAGGACATAATCTGTTACAGATCTCTTTCAACTAATATCTCCAGCAAGCACATGGGCATTGGTTCTTTGAATCCCTTCTCTCAATATTTGCTCTATAATTCATAATATGACACAGTACTCAATTTATATTACCTCCTTCCATCCACCCCAAATCAATTTAACTGCAGGATAGGCGGCACGCCAAAGCACTTCGAAACACGAGGAAGACTTTAAAAAAAAAAGGTAAAATATGTACTTCAATATGGTAAAACATTGTAAATGAAAATATCATATTCTTTATTTGCAATATGAAATCATTTTTTATTGATTTATCTCAGTCCTCCTATTCTTTACTGATTCTATCCTCTTCTGCTGGTTTCTTAACTTCTAGTTAGTGCTGTGATACCATCATATGATTTTTAAAAACATTTCTCTGCATTTAACAGATTGATTTTTGGCAGAAATGTTGTCTTCCCACCAATTTAAAGTGGCAAATGAATGTACACCAGTAAACTATTTGAAACCACTGACATCACTTGGAAATTGGCTTGCTATTCTCAACTGTTTCCAGCAAAGATATATTTATAATTTCGTAATATAATTAACATTGCAAGAAATTGTAAGTTTTCATTGTCGTGCAAGCTACCCCAAGTATATTGCTAGGAACTGATCCTGTGCTGTAGCCAATGACCCGTGTTCAGAATCTATTCCCTTTATCCTAATCAACTAATTCCTCAGCAAAGCCTCTGATGTCACCTCATGACTACTGGCACTCAATTTATCCCATGTCCGGAGATTTCTCTTAAATAATTCTCCTCATTGTTACCTGGTATTATTGGTCTAACTGGACTACATCTATAAGAATATCGACATGCGCCCATAGGACTTTTCACCGTTTCCTTTCAAATCCTACATCATCAAAGTATTTCCTTTTTAATGGTACCCGGACGAGGTGCCGAAAACAAGAAGCCGAAGCAAAGAAGTCGAAGTCAAAGAATCGAATGGAAACAAGGCCGAAACGCCAATAAACTGAAAGGATGGGATGCCTAAATGCAAACTAACCGAAAGGGCGGGATGTCTAAAAGCCAAGGAACCAAAAAACTGCAACACCTAAAAGCAAACTTACCGAATGGCTGGTCTGTCGAAACGCCGCCTACCCGAAAGGCGGCGTCGCCTACAAGCCAAAGGCCCGACTGCCGCTCAACAGAAAAGTCCAATAACGGACATGACGTTGCCGGGGGGTGGGACTTGTCAGCGATTGATCCAGACCCCCGCGTCCATCACATCACTGTGAAGGCATGAACATTGTCCCAAACCTCCGCTCCACTCGACCTGCAGCCCACGGAGCGTGGCCGTGGGAAACTGGGGGCTGCACACCTTCGGCCACTTTCAACTTGGTGCTTGCGTTCAGATTGCCCAGTCACCTATGGCTTGTGTGGGAAAATGAACCCCACATTCCCGTCTCTCTCCCCCTTCGCTCTCTGCCCCTCTCTCTCCCTTCTCTCTTTCCCTTCGCTCTCCCCCTCATCTCTCCTCCTCTCTCTCCCCTCTTCTCTCTCCTCCTCTCTCTCCCCTCTTCTCTCTCCTCCTCTCTCTCCCCTCTTCTCTCGCTCCTCCTCTCTCTCCACTCTTCTCTCTCTCCTCTCCTCTCCACTTCTCTCTCTCCCCTTCTCTCTCTCCCCCTTCTCTCTCCACCCCCCCTCTCTCCCTCCTCTCTCTCCCCTTTTCTCTCTCCTCCTTCTCCACCCGCGGGAATGTCCTACAGTCTCTGACCACGATGCACTGCCATCGGACCCCAACCCCCACACCAGGATAATTCCCCCCCTTCTCTCTCCCTTCTCTCTCTCCCCTCCTCTCCCCCTTCTCTCTCTTCTCCTTCTCCACCCACTCTTCAGAGTGCGTCTTAAAGGTCTTGACCCGAAATGTCACCCATTCCTTCTCTCCAGAGATGCTGCCTGTTCTGTGCGTGGGAATCACCCTGGTGTGGAGGTCGGGGCCCGATGGCAATGGATCGCGGTCAGTGACTGTGGGACGCTCCTGCGGGTGGAGACAGAGGAGAGAGAGAGAAGGGGCGAGAAGGGGAGAGAGAGAAGGGAGAGAGAGGGGGGAGGAGAAGAGGGCAAGAGAGAGGAGGAGAGAGAGAAGAGGGGAGAGAGAGGAGAGAGAAGAGGTTAGAGAGAGTAGGAGAGAGAAGGGAGAGAGAAAGGGGGAGAGAGAAAAGAGGAGAGAGAAAAGGGGGAGACGGGAACATGGGGTTCACTTTCCCTTACAAGCCATAGGTGACTGGGCAATCTGAACCCAAATTAATAAAAACAGTCACAGTTAAAGATGCTGAATCCACGGAAGTCTGAATCCACAGAAAAAGCTAATCAAGACTGTGTCCATGTGCGGATGAGTGGTATCAATCAATCAAGCAATCAAGTTTTATTCGCCACTTGCACATAAGTGCAAGTTAAATGAATTTGCCAGCAGTGCTACAATAAAAAATAACACACAATACACACTAACAATTTAGCACAAACATCCACCACAGCATTCATCACTGTGGTGGAAGGCACAAAGATTTTGCCAGTCCTCCTCCATTCCCCCCCCCCCCCTCCCCCCGTGGTCAGGACCTCAACCCTCCGCAGTCGCCGCTGCGGGCATCCAGATGTACAGGCAGGGTAAATCCAGGTAAGTCCTGAACCGGCGCCTCCCCACCAGAGACCGTGGCTTCAAGATGGTGTAGGCCACAGTGTGGCAGTCAAAGATTTAAAGTCCCCGCCGCACCACAGCCAGGAGCACCGCAGACCGCAGGGCCGGCAGCCGAAGTTCTTATCCAGGGGTTCCTGGCGAGGTACCCCGCTCCGGATAGTAAGCCCTGCCGCGCCCGCGGTAGAAATAGGCCCCGGACCAGCTGTCAGAGTTCTTCCCCTCCGGGGTCCCCAACGAGGGATCCAGGCCCAGGACGCCGCCAGTTGGAGCTCCGCAGAAAGTGGCTTCAGACTGCCACGGGCCAGCGAATGGAACAATCCCATCCGGCGACCTCCGGTGAGGGCCCGCCCGCTCCACAACGAATGTCCGGGCGAGTGTCCGGGAAAGGCCCGATGCTAGCCCATGGGGGAGGAGGCACCAAAACAGTTTCCCCTCACACCACCCCCACACAAGACACACAGAGAAACATTAAAAATATACATTAAGACATACTAAAAAAATGAAAATAGTGGAAAAATAAACACGCTGCTGGTAGGGCTGCCGGCTTGCAGGGCCCCCACTCAACCTGTATGTATATACATTCAGACGTGTGTTTTGTGTATCTGTATGTGGGTATGAATGAGTGTGTGGTTCTGTATTACAGGTACTTCTGCTATAGGTGTGTTCCTAAGTAACCTTTCAGAATGGCAGGCAGTGACTAGTGGTGTATCGCAAGGCTCGGTGCTGGGACCGCAGCTATTTAGAATATACATCAATAATTTGGAGGAAGGGATTCAAAGTAATATTGGCAAATTTACAGATGGCACAAAGCTGGGTGGCAGTGTGAACTGTGAGGAGGATGCTATGAGAATGCAGGGTGACTTGGATAGGTTGGGGGAGTGGGCAGATGCATGGCAGATGAAGTTTAATGTGGATAAATGTGAGGTTATCGACTTTGGTATCAAAAACAGGAAGGCAGATTACTATCTAAATGGCGTCAAGTTGGGAAAAGGAGAAGTACAATGGGATCTGGGGGTCCTTGTTCATCAGTCTGTGAAAGTAAGCATGCAGGTATAGCAGGCAGTGAAGAAAGCAAATGGCATGTTGGCCTTTATAACACAAGGAATCGAGTATCGGAGCAAAGAGGTCCGTCTGTAGTTGTACAGAGCCCTAGTGAGAGTATTGTGTACAGTTTTGGTCCCCTAATTTGAAGAAGGACATTCTTGCTATTCAGGAAGTGCAACAAGGTTAATTCCCGGGATGGCGGGACTGTCATATGCTGAGAGAATGGAGTGGTTTGGCTTGTACACTCTGGAGAGGGGATCTTATTGAAACATATAAGATTGTTAAGGGTTTGGATGAGCTAGAAGCAGGAAACATGTTCCCGATGTTATGGGAGTCCAGAACCAGAGGCCACAGTTTAAGAATAAGGGGTAAGCCATTTAGAACGGAGACGAGGAAACACTTTTTCTCACAGAGAGTTGTGAGTCTGTGGAATTCTCTGCCTCAGAGAGTGCTGGAGGCCGGTTCTCTGGATACTTTCAAGAGAGAGCTAGATAGGGCTCTTAAAGATAGTGGAGTCAACGGATATGGGGAGAAGGCAGGAACGGGGTACTGATTGAGGATGATCAGCCATGATCACATTGAATGGAGGTGCTGGCTCGAAGGGCCGAATGGCCTACTCCTGCACCTACTGTCTATTGTCTATTATTATAGAATATCGGGTTATAAAAACAGTTATCAATGAGGTTAAGGGCTTGAGACTTTTAGACTTGCAATAACAATGATATTTTGTCCCACAGGATTTTCAAAATTTAGTTTTACGTCTACAAGTTAATTTTGTAAAATTTGTTACATTGGTTAATGGAGTATCCATACACAAGTGTCAATAGACCACCCATGTTAAAACTGACAGACTATATTTCCATGGAACAATGGTATTTGACTACAGCAGGAAGGTTACATGGAGTGTTTTTCCCCACAAAGACAGTTTTTTACTATTTGTCAATTTCCAAAATAACTTTCAAGTGGTTTGTATATTAACCAATTCGGTCCACATAATATAAATAGAGATCCCTAATGTATCAATTACATTTTATCCAATATGAATTACAAAAATGCAAGTTACGGCAGAATTACCTGTACATTTTCACATTTGTGTGTGCATGTGTGTGCACGCATGTGAAGGTGGGCTGGTCCTTTTGACAAATTAGTTGATAGCCCAGAATGACAAGGGGAGAAAATTTAAAATTAACTTGAGGGGCAAGTTTTTCATAAAGATGGTGAGGACCCCTCACCCTCTGTGTGAAAAAACTTGCCCCTCAAGTGGGTACGGAACAAAATGCCAGAGGAAGTGGTGGACATATGTTCAATTACAATGTTAGAAAGACATTTGGAGAAGTCGATGGATAGCATGATTTACAGGGAAAGGGACCAAAAAGGCAGCATGGATGAGTTGGGCTGAAGATCCTGTTTATATGCTTTATATGACTCTACCAATGGTACTGCTTAACACGTAGTGCTGCGGTGTCGACAGAG
Organism: Raja brachyura; assembly: GCA_963514005.1. Next base: position 66,970,778 of record OY740784.1, read on the forward strand.
TGGCACAATGGTAGAGTGGCTGCCTTACAGCACCAGAGATCCGGGTTCGAACCTAACTATGGGTACTGTCGGTACAGAGTTTGCACGTTCTCCCTGTGACCATGTAGGTTTTCTCTGGGTGCTCCAGTTTCCTTCCCCACTCCAAAAACATACAGGTTTGTAGGTTTACAATTACAGGCTTCTGTCTGTAATTGTAATTTTTTCCTTGTGCATAGGATAGTGTTAGTGTAGGGGATAATCACTGGTCAGCGCGGACACAGGCAGATGGGCCCTCCTCCCACATTCAAAAGATGTGCTGGTCTTGAGGTTAATTGGCTTCTTAAATTGTTCCTGGACTGTAGGATAGAACTAATATAAGGGGTGATTGTTGGTTGGCACAGACTCAGAGGGCCGAAGGGCCTGTTTCCATGCTGTATCTCTAAATTAAACTAAACTACTGGCCAGGGATGAATTTGTCAGCATAAATGTATTGAAAGAATCTGAGTATGCAGCATAATAAATTATTAAAAGTAGCAACACAGTTTATAAAAGGAACTAAATTACAAAAGGTGTTCACTTCTGATAGAACATAATTCATTTGCAGATTTAATTTAAAGTTACTATGATTAGGCCACTTGTACATTGTACGCACTCATTTGGACTTCATGTCTCAAAGAGAATATAAAAGCACTGAACTTGGTAGACGTAAAGGATATTTTAGTTTAGTTACCTTTTTAATTTAGTTTATTTTAGAGATATAGCATGAGAATAGGCCCTTCCGACTAATCAGTCTGCGCTGACCAACAATTATCTCTAAACTAGCACTATCCTACACCCAAGGGGAAATTTACAATTACAGAAAAAAGCCAATTAATCTACAAACCTGCATGTTTTTGGAATGTGGGAAGAAACTGGAGCACCCAGAGAAAACCCACATGATCACAGGGAGAATGTAGAAACTCTGTAACAGACAGCAAACATGGTCAGAATTGAACTCTGGAGATCAATCAGTGATCCAGAGTTCAATCTCTTGAGTTGGAAGGCAGCAAGTCTACGGCTGTGCCACTGTGCCACCCTGAGTATGTGATAACTATAAAGTCAGTGATTCATACAACACTGAAACAGCACTTTCAGTCTACCATGTCCTTGCCAAATTCCTCTGAAGAACCTCAGCACTCTCAGCCTTTTAGTCATAGAGTTATAGAGTAATACAATGTGGAAACAGGCCCTTTGGCCAACTTACCCACACCAGACAACAATGTCCCAGCCACACTGATCCCACTTGCCTGGGCTTAGTCCATATCCCTCCTAACCTGTCGTATCCATTACCTTTCTAACTGTTGCTTAAATTATAGGATAGTCCCAGCCTCAACTACCTCCTCTGGCAGCTTGTTCCATACAATATCACCTTTTGTATGAAAAAGTTACCCCTCTGATTCCTATTAAATTATTTCTCCTGCACCTTGAACCTACATCCTCTGATCCTCGATTCCCGTAATCTGGGCAAGAGACTCTGTGCATCTACCCGATCTATTCTTCTCATGATTTTGTATGCCTCTATATGATCCCCACTCATCCTCCTGCGCTCCATGGAATAGAGACCCAGACTACTCAACCTCACCCTATAGCTCACACCCACTAGTCCTGGCAACATCCTCGTAAATCTTCTCTGAACCCTTTCAAGCTTGACGGTATCTTTCCTATAACATGGTGCCTAGAAGTGAACACAATATTCCAAATGCGGTTTCACCAACGTCTTATACAACTGCAACATGACCTCCCAACTTATATACTCAATACTCTGACTGATGAAGGCCAAAGTGCCAAAAGCCTTTTTGACCACCTTATCTACCTGCGACTCGACCTTCAAGGAACCATGCACCTGTGCTCCTAGTTCCCTTTGCTCTACACTACCCAGAGGCCTACCACTTACTGTGTAGGTCCTGCTCATGTTTGACGTTCCTAAATGGAATACCTCATGCTTCTCTGTATTAAATTCCATCAAACTTTCCTCCACCCACTTGGCCAATCGATCCAGAACCTGCTGAAAATCTTTCACAACCATCAGAAAATCAATCAGATTTGTGATACATGACCTCCCAAGTACAAAACCATGCTGACTGTCCCTAATCAGCACTTGCACATCCAAATGCCTGTATAACCTATCCCTCAGAATACTCTCTAGTAACCTTCCAACTCCAGATGTTAAGCTCACCAGCCTACAGTTCCCAGCATTTTCCCTGCAGCCCTTCTTGAAAAGAGGCACAACATTCTTTTCGAAGTCACGTGAGTGACTATGTGAAGAAGCCCGCCAGCCCGCATGCGCGTCAATATGTCTAACGCATGGCGAACGACTGGCTGGGAAAAGGGTCGTTCCTCCAGCGGTAAAAAACCCACAGGTAAGTCTACAACTTACTCTGAGGTGTTTTTTGGTATTTTTCTCAACAATTATATCTAGCGAATTATGGAAAGGTCTAGGAACACCAAATCCCGATGGGCCGCGGAGAAACCGGCTACGGAAGACCGCGGGAGTGTGGAAAGCCGGCGGCCGTCTGTTTCACCTTCAGAGTCGCTGGCAATTTACTCAGCGACTTCAGGCTTGGTGCCTGCACAGAGTACTTTGGCAACCACTAAAGGGGGAAAGCCAAACGAAAGTCTGACAGGCCTGTATTATCGGATGATTCAGGCCAGGAGGATTTCCCTTCCACACCAAAGGGTAATGTTTTTGGACGTTTATCCAAAATGGAGCACCTCATGGAGAGGATGCTGGCTCATAGCATGCTCCGTGATACGGAGGCATATCCACGCAGGTCTACCCTAATGCCTGCGGCAGCGCCTGGTCCAGGGCTGCTTAATTCCTCCTGCTGAGATGAGGGACGTTTTGGAGGTCATTACATGACTGATTCCGAATACGGATGCATGTCAGAAGGACATGCTGTTATGCATGATATGTGCAGGTCACATACACAAGAGTTGCCCGCTCTTGCATCTAGGTTTGCGGTACCTTCGCAAACAGGTGAACCACTTCAGGAAGAAGTGGACTCAAACATCAGTTATCTTACTTCGCACCAATTACAAGAGCAAACCATGATAGAAACTACTGTGAAGTACCCTACTCCAGTGAATTGTGCAACTCTAAAAGTGCCCGTGGTCAACAATTCCATTTGGGTTTACATTGGAGGTGGCATCAAGGCCCAAGAAATGAAGCTCCAGCGTATTCTAAAATTACTATCTGCAGGCATCATGGCTTTTGCCAGGTCGGTAGATGGCAGTCCACTATCGGATACCCAGCTAGATGCCATAGTATTGATGTGCAATGCACACTTCGAGATGAACTGTTTCCGCACGAACGCTATCGGGCCTGCATTGAACCCTAAGTTTGTGCATCTGTGTAGGGCCAGTAATGTCCATCCACCCAATCTCCTGTTCAGGGAAGACCTGACTAAACAGGTGAAAGACTTGCATGATGAATCCAAAGCTATAGGATTACTTAAAGCATCTCCTATGGGCAAGTCTCCGCTCTTTCGGCTTCAGCATCCCTACACCTCCACTAGCAATAAGGGGTTTTCTGAAGCTAGTAACAGCTCTAGATTTGATCTACCCGGGCATAGGTCTTTTTTAGGCTAAGGCCCGTCCTGGCCATCATGGAAAATGCGCAATCCTCGCGCTCCAGCAGCTCAATTCTCCAAAGCAAGGGGACGGAAACAGAACCAGTATTAGGGGCCTGCTATCGGACCACCTGTAACTGTGGAGGTAGGTGGGACTGGTTCTTTCCAGTACATGGGGTGTGTGCAACAGTTACAAGTTGGTGGTAGATTAAACTTGTTTTTGCATGAACGGCGATGGATAACTTCAGATCCGTTTATACTGCACAGTATAAAGTGGTCCAAAATTGAATTTTTACCTAACTCATTTCCACCCACACAACATATGCCAAGTCGGTCATATTTTCATTCCAAACAAGAGATTTTGGATATACAAGCAGAAATTCATACATTGCACAAAAAAGGTGTAATTGAAAGATCAAATTATGAAAGTCATCAATACATCTCTAATATATTCTCTGGGAAAAAGAAAGATGGGGATGCCGTATCATCCTTGATTTAACACAACTCAACTCATGTGTGCACATTTAGACATTTTAAAATGGAGACTGTCTTTACTGCTAAGCAACTAATTTCTAAAGGATGCTTTATGGCATGCATCGATCTCAAAGATGCATATCATTCAGTTCCAATTCACAAGGATCACCGGAGATATCTGAAATATAGCTGGAGTGGGCAGCTATGGCAGTTTAAAGCATTACCTAATGGATTAACCTCAGCTCCTAGGTTATTTACTAAACTGCTGAAGCCGGTGATCGGCCTGCTCATAGATCAAGAGCATATTGTTATAGACTGTTTGGATGATATCCTATTCATAGGAAGAACACTACATTTGGCAAAACTAGCTGTTTCAGCCACGAAGCTCATATTTTAGAAATTGGGGTTTCTCATCCATCCAGTCAAATCCAGGTGGATACCAACAGGGGTTCTTGATTATTTAGGGTTTACTATTAACGCTATAGAAATGTCTGTGACCCTGCCCTGGGAAAGAGATTAGATTTAATAGAAGCCTATTATTACCTTCTTGTTATGAAGCAGCCATGAATTTGCCATGTGGCTAGTGTAATTGGCAAAATAGTGGCTGTTTTTCCAGCTGCCCTGTTTGGGCCTTTACATTATCAAAATCTGCAGCGTGCAAAGGAGCAAGCACTTAAATCCCATTTAGGTCATTTTAACAGACCTATGCAATTGTCAGCAGAATCTAAAACAGAGTTACAATGGTGGATGACCAATAATCAGCATTGCTCCGGTGACATTTGATTAGGAAACCTCCAATTGTACTACAAACTGATGCAAGTGCACAGGGATGGGGAGTTACTAATACCATCTCTAGTTGCAGTGACAGATGGGATATGCAGGAGTTACCATTTATCCATCCATATGATATCAACTACCTGGAAATGTTGGGGGCGTTCTATGGTTTAAAGGCTTACTGTGGGAAAATGCATGATCTGCATGTTTGACTTCAAATTGATAACACTACAGCGGTGGCATATATTAATCATATAACCATATAACAATTACAGCACGGAAACAGGCCATCTCGGCCCTTCAAGTCCGTGCCGAACAACTTTTTTCCCTTAGTCCCACCTGCCTGCACTCATACCATAACCCTCCATACCCTTCTCATCCATATGCCTATCCAATTTATTTTTAAATGATACCAACGAACCTGCCGCCACCACTTCCACTGGAAGCTCATTCCACACCGCTACCACTCTCTGAGTAAAGAAGTTCCCCCTCATGTTAGCCCTAAACCTCTGTCCCTTAATTCTAAAGTCATGTCCTCTTGTTTGAATCTTCCCTATTCTCAAAGGAAAAAGCTTATCCACATTAACTCGGTCTATCCCTCTCATCATTTTAAAGACCTCTATCAAGTCACCCCTTAACCTTCTGCGCTCCAGAGAATAAAGACCTAACTTATTCAACCTATCTCTGTAACTTAGCTGTTGAAACCCAGGCAACATTCTAGTAAATCTCCTCTGTACCCTCTCTATTTTGTTGACATCCTTCCTATAATTGGGCGACCAAAATTGTACATCATACTCCAGATTTGGTCTCACCAACGTCTTGTACAATTTTAACATTACATCCCAGCTTCTATACTCAATGCTCTGATTTATAAAGGCTAGCATACCAAAAGCTTTCTTTACCACCCTATCTATATGAGATTCTACCTTCAAGGAACTATGCACGGTTATTCCCAGATCCCTCTGTTCAACTGTATTCTTCAATTCCCTACCGTTTACCATGTACGTCCTATTTTGATTTGTCCTGCCAAGGTGTAGCACCTCACATTTATCAGCATTAAACTCCATCTGCCATCTTTCAGCCCATTTTTCCAACTGGCCTAAATCACTCTGTAGACTTTGGAAATCCTCTTCATTATCCACAACACCCCCTATCTTGGTACCATCTGCATACTTACTAATCCAATTTACCACCCCTTCATCCAGATCATTGATGTACATGACAAACAACAAAGGACCCAACACAGATCCCTGAGGCACCCCACTAGTCACCTGCCTCCAACCCGACAAACAGCCATCCACCATTACCCTCTGGCTTCTCCCATTCAGCCACTGTTGAATCCATCTTGCTATTCCTGCATTTATACCCAACAGTTGAACCTTCTTAACCAACCTTCCATGAGGAACCTTGTCAAAGGCCTTACTGAAGTCCATATAGACAACATCCACTGCTTTACCCTCGTCAATTTCCCTAGTAACCTCTTCAAAAAATTCAAGAAGATTAGTCAAACATGACCTTCCAGGCATAAATCCATGTTGACTGTTCCTAATTAGACCCTCTTTATCCAGATACTTATATATATTATCTCTAAGTATCTTTTCCATTAATTTGCCCACCACTGAAGTCAAACTAACCGGTCTATAATTGCTAGGTTTACTTTTAGAACCCTTTTTAAACAATGGAACAACATGCGCAGTACGCCAATCCTCGGGGACTATTCCAGTTTCTAATGACATTTGAAATATTTCTGTCATAGCCCCGGCTATTTCTACACTAACTTCCCTCAATGTCCTAGGGAATATCCTGTCAGGACCTGGAGACTTATCCACTTTTATATTTTTCTAAAGTGCCAGTACTTCTTTTACTTTGAAACTCATAGTATCCATAGCTACTCTACTAGTTTCCCTTACCTCACATAATTCAATATCCTTCTCCTTGGTGAATACCAAAGAAAATAAATTGTTCAATATCTCCCCCATCTCTTTTGGCTCTGCAGATAGCTGTCCACTCGGTCTCTCCAATGGACCAATTTTATCCCTTGTTATCCTTTTGCTATTAACATAGCTGTAGAAACCCTTTGGATTTACTTTCACCTTACTTGCCAAAGCAACCTCATATCTTCTTTTACCTTTTCTAATTTCTTTCTTTAGATTCTTTTTACATTCCTTATACTCCTCAAGCACATCATTTACTTCATGCTGCCTATAATTATTGTAGATCTCCCTCTTTTTCCGAACAAGATGTCCAATTTCCCTTGAAAACCAGGGCTCTTTCCAATTTTTACTGGTTCCTTTCAACCGAACAGGAACATAAAGATTTTGTACTCTTAAAATTTCCCCTTTAAATGTCCTCCATTTCTCCTCTACATCTTTCCCATAAAACAAAATGTCCCAGTTCACTCCTTTTAAATCATCTCGCATCTCGTTAAAGTTAGCCTTTCTCCAATCAAAAATCTCAACCCTAGGCCCAGTTCTGTCCTTCTCCATAATTATATTGAAACTAATGGTATTGTGATCACTGGACCCAAAGTGCTCCCCTACGCATACCTCCACCACCTGTCCCATCTCATTTCCTAACAGGAGGTCCAGCACTGCCCCTCCTCTAGTAGTCACCTCTATGTATTGCTGCAAAAAACTATCCTGCACACATTTTACAAACTCCAAACCATCCAGCCCATTTACAGAATGTGTTTCCCAGTCTATGTGTGGAAAGTTGAAATCTCCCACAATCACTACCTTGTGCTTACTACTAATATCTGCTATCTCTTTACATATTTGCTCTTCCAATTCTCGTTCCCCATTTGGCGGTCTATAATATACCCCTGTAAGTGTTGCTACACCTTTCCCACTTCTAAGTTCCACCCAAATAGCCTCCCTAGATGAGCCCTCCAATCTATCCTGCCAAAGCACTGCTGTAATATCTTCCCTGACTAGCAATGCAACACCTCCACCTCTTGCCCCTCCAATTCTATCACACCTGAAGCAACGAAATCCTGGAATATTTAGTTTCCAATCACAGCCCTCCTGCAACCATGTTTCACTGATCGCCACAACATCATACTTCCAGGTGTCTATCCAGACTCTAAGCTCATCCACCTTTCTTACAATGCTCCTAGCATTAAAATATGCACATTTAAGAAACCCCCCATCTCTTATTCTCTGTTTATTTCCTTTTTTTTCTTTCTCCTCTTGTGTCCGAGTGCTTCCCTTTTCTGCTTCCTGCCTCCCATTCTGTCTACTAGCTTTTGCTATTTGCATCCCTCGCCCCAACCATTCTAGTTTAAAGTCTCCCCAGTGGCCTTTGCAAATTTCCCCGCCAGGATATTGGTCCCCCTCGGGTTCATGTGCAACCCATCCTTTCTGTACAGGTCCCACCTACCCCAAAAGAAGTCCCAATGATCCAGAAACTTGAATCCCTGCCCTCTGCACCAGTCTTTCAGCCAAGCATTTATCCTCCACCTTGCTTCATTTCTACTCTCATTGTCACGTGGCACAGGCAGTAATCCTGAGATTGTTACCTTTTTGGTCCTTTTCCTCAACTCTCCTCCCAAGTCCTTAAATCCTCCCTTCAGGACCTCTTCTCTTTTTTTACCTATGTCATTGGTACCTATATGTACCACAACCTCAGGCTCCTCTCCCTCTGATTTGAGGATATCTTGGACACGTTTAGACACGTCCAAGACCTTGGCACCAGGGAGGCAGACCACCATCCTGGTCTCCCGACTGCATCCACAGAATCGCCTATCCGACCCCCTAACAATAGAGTCCCCAATTACTATTGCCCTCCTCTTTTTTTCCCTACCTTTCGGAGTAACAGGGGCGGTCTCTGTGCTGAAGGCCCAGAGGTGGAATCAAATCAGTGGGTGGAATCAAATCAGTATCCTGTGATAGTTTAGCTAATGTAATTTGGAGCTGGTGTATTGAAAGGAGGATTTGGATCTCAGCTACCTACTTGCCAGGTAGGTTTAATACAATGGCAGACTCTAGATCATGTAAATTTAATGATAGCATGGAATGGATGTTAGATCACAAAGTGTTTAACAACATTATTGCTCAATATGGAATTCCTGATATTGAATTGTTTGCATCCAGGCTTGATCACCAGTTGCCAAAATATGTTGCATGGGAGCTAGACCCAGGGGCGGTAGCTGTAGATGCATTCTCATTACACTGGGGAGGAATGTTCTTCTATGCCTTCCCTCCATTTTGCCTCATGAGCCATGCTTGCAAAAAATCAAGCAAGACTCCGCTTCAGGTATTTCAGTAGTGCCTGACTGGTCTTTGCAGCCATGGTTCCCTTTGATATTAGGAATGTTAACTGAACCATATATGGTTATCAGTAAGCATAAAGACTTGCTTGTTCATCCCCTAACTCGGAAATCTCATCCTCTGCATGACAAAATCAACTTATTGATTTGCAGAGTTTAAGAAGACCTTTTCTGGGGCTCGGATTATCCGACCGAACGGTGGATGTGATCAATGCAGCTTGGCAGGACTGTACCAAGAAGCAGTACATTTCCTACATTAAGCTATGGGGAATTTTTGTGTGAATTCAAATATAACTAATAGTACGGCAGATATAGCCAATGTCTTAGAATTTCTTCAATGTTATTTTTCTATAGAAAATTAAGTTATAGTGCTATTAACACTGCTAAAAGTGCTTTATCATCACACTTGCTGCTGGGATCAGGACACCATTCTGTCGGGTCTCATCCATTGGTATCCAAATTTATGAGGGGTATCTTTTACAAAAACCCTCCTAGGCCCAAATACACGGAAGTATGGGACGTTAACGTAGTGTTAACACTGCTTCGTGGTAGGGCTCCAGCTGCATCTTTATCTTTGGTCCGTCTCACTTATACGGTAATAATGTTCATGGCGCATGTTTCAGCCCAATGTGTCCAGTCATTGCATTAATTATGGCTGGATAGGACAGTTATGTCTAACAATAAGATAACGTTTTACATAAATGAGTTAATTAAGTAAAGTAGACAGGGTGTGCTGGATCTTAAGCTGGAGTTTTTAGCATATCCAACTAATCGTGGGTTATGTGTTGTCATGTATATTCAACAATATATAACGGTTACGAAGGACCTTCGAGGCACTGAACTGGCTATGTTCATCAGTCACAGAAAATCACACAAAAGGGTATCGGTACAGACCATTTCTAAAGTATTAGCTTTCCCACGAGTGAACACTGATGTATTTAAATCTCACTCTACCAGGACATCGGCATCGGCAGCGAGATTCATGGAAGTTCCGCTGGACCGCATCATAGCGACAGCAGGATGGTCGAATGAGCAGACTTTTCAAGCTTTTTACAATAAGCCTTTTGCAGGCCTGGATTGTTTGCTAATACAATTTTGAGTTCTGTTAAATAATCTATTCTTTTTCCTGATGTAAGGGACCATTATTATTAGTTTCATTAAAAGCATCAGCATGTTTAAGTCTATTTCATGTTTGAATACACTATGCATTTGATCATATCTTGTCAACTGATGCAGTATATTTGCATGGACTCTGGTTCACGGCATGAAATCACAGAGCTCTGAAATCTTCGACCTAATGTGCTTTAAACTTTTGGAGTAGTTTCCTATAAGCAACCTTATCAAGGGACTTACTAAAGTCTGTCCCCTCACCACACACTTTATTACCTTTTCACAATATTAATTGAATTTGAATTTCCATGATTCTAAATATACAAATGTATAAGGAAGCTTCTAAAACATCAAGAATGGAAATCAAGAGAAAAAAGTGAGAATGAATGTAAATATGCAAATAACACAAAAGATTGCAAATAACATAGATACATGTAATGGATCATAATTAAGTACATGACTGAGAATGAGATATTTTGACAGAGTAAGTTAAATAAACTTGGATTCAAGTTAATGAGCAACATAAATACTAACCAAATCTTTGCTGCTACATCTAAGTAATGACTGTTTCCTATTTTTGAAATCTAAGTGGTAGAAATGTTGGCCTGTAACTTATAATTAAAGAATTGAGGAGTCAAGGAATTCCATTACTTTGCGTAATAGCACCAGCAATAATACCCTCAGAACTGAGTAATATAGGGGTGTTTCCATTTTTAAAATTTGAATAATTTTTCATTTTGAACATGCCAAAATGTAACAAATCTGGCAGTTATGTAATATCCATATCACAAACAAAACCCTTTCAAATATTTTGCATGAACATTTAAATTTAGCATTTGCAATATGTAAAATCATAAATTATTAATAATCTAATAGCATAAATACAATTACCCAACTGAAAAGTAATGGGAAACAAAACCATTCTTTACACAATATGCAGCCTGCAGGCCATTAATTCCTAATAATGTTGTTGTCCGTATTTTTCTCCTATTTATTTCATTCTATCCCATTAATCTTATTGCCTCTATGCACTTGAGTTTTTTTTCTTCATTACTTTCCTGATGTACACTGTTTATTGAAGGAGTCAATGGAACATGGTGGTGGATGGCCCCCTTGATGACTCATTAGGAATTGGGTGGTTTAGTTTCAAGACCTATAGCACTTAACGATCATTTTAATTGAATGTGCATATCTTTCATTCATTTGTTCCGTATCTCTCTGCATCACTGTGATATATCTTGTTTCCCTTTCCCCAACTAGTCTGAAGAAGGGTCTCAACCCGAAACGTCACCCATTCCTTCTCTCCAGAGATGCTGCCAGTCCTGCTGAGTTACTCCAGCATTTTCTGTCTATCTTTGTGTTTGGGTTAATGTGTGAAATGAAAGATGGCTCATATCTAATGTTTGAAAATCTCTCAGTCATGGGGATCTTGAAGAGTAAAGGTCCAATAAATAGTTTCAGCCCAAGCACTTCATATCTCAATGCATTCATACATTACACTACAAAGTTATTCAATAACAAAAGAATGTTTATCATGTAAAGCTATCTAAATTATTCAATGGTAATATGGTAGAGATGAGAAATGGCGGAGTAGAAAATGGGCCGTATGGCCCATCATGACCTTATGACTCAACCATTCCGACACCTTGACATCGGTCCACGAATGCGCCATCCCTCAACTCTGAAGGTCATCGCCCAGCCTCCTTGTCCCTCGGTGCCTTCCCCAAATGATCCAGGGTGCCTCCGAGCACCACCAAAGGTATGGGAGTTAAGCCCTCAGCCCGCTCACCGGCACCGTTCTTTATATTCCGTCTGCCGCTATCACCATCTTGAAGGGTTGGAATTGCGTATATGATCTGCAATAGTGAAGAAGGCCATACATTTGTGGACGAGCTATGGAGGGGAAAATAGGAATATGTTTTGAGTTCAATTCTATGTTTTGAGTGCATGCTTTTCAGATGTAGACCCACAGTCAACATTTAGTTGATCAATAAGTTCTGCTAAGTAGGAAGGACAGTAGGAAGGGGTGCCACGCTGTGATCATACAAGAATATACCATAGTAAAGGAGACAAATATGTTAACAAAGTCATATTATTATGAAAGAAGCACAGATGGAGGAAAAATAAATATAAATATAAGGAGTTTGGCATTTCTTCACTGTAGTGAAATGATGTTTGGTTTTTCAGATTTGTCACCAACTGTATCTGATCTCCAACTCACTACAATAGTTTAATTTTCATTTTAACAGAGGGAGCAGGCTACAATTTTCTATTCAAACCCTCCATTGAAAGAACGTTGTTTTTCCTCTGTTGATTATTGCATTAATCCTTTATCTTCAATTTAATGCCCGTCAGCGAGTAGTTTGTTAGCACTGAGGAAATGTGCTGTTTCCACATCAGATCAATAAAAAATGCTCCCAGTTTGGAAAATCATGACAGGTTGTGCAGTGAAACCACTCTGCCTTGCCCCAAAAATGCACTGAGCCCCAAACTTGGGAAGATACACTGCTTCTTCCCACACTGGCTTTTTTCAGTGAAGTTCCAATTACCAGAAGTATTTATTTCTGCTACTTGCTGTGAGCTCATTTCTGCTTGGAGCCGAGATGACTGAAATGTATTTCTTGTATAACCCTTATCTCCAGGAGACTGATCTTGCTACACTAGATTTAATTCAAACTACAGTCCCAGAGGTGGAAGATCAATGTCCAACACTTTTTGCTCAGTTTTCAGTTGTCTCTGTAATTGGGGAATTAGTGAACAAACTGGAGAAGCTTGTTCACTTTTTAATAAATGTTTTGATGATTTTCTTGCACGCATCAACAATCTCCTGCTTTGAGAATCCAGTGTTGCTCTCAAATGGTTATAGGTCAGGTGGATTGCAGTTGGATTGAATGTAATGGTCCTTATTATATAGCACCTTTTACTTTAACCATCATATGATAAATGTGTACATTATCTCACTTCCAGTTTTGCAACAATTACTGTTTGGTTTAAGTTTAGATTTATTATTGTCACATCTACTGTGGTACAGCGAAAGCTTTGTTTTGCCGGCTTCATTAATAGAGCCTGGCTTCATTAATAGAATGTAGCCAGGCTCAAGTACAATAGGTAGAGCAAAGAAAAATATACAGAATGGAGGGTATAGTTCTCAGTAGTGCAATAGCTCCAGAAATAAAGTCTGATGTCTGCAATGACATAGACATAGCTTCTGGATGGTGGCTGTTGATGGTTTAAGATACAGCTTGCAATGCAGAAACACTGTTCAATTCCACCAATCTACTCAGCTTGTCATTTTAAACAATGACCGACAAATATCTGCAATTTTCCTTCAATATGTTTACACAGTCTGTTCAATCTCTATCACAGAGCTCATTGCAGAATTCAGACTCCACTGGGTGATTTATGTTGTTGCCATGGTATTTTTCTTCTCCAAAGAAATTAAATTGTATTTAATTTTCATTGCAGAATCAGGTTAATACGAACATTCTGTGCAATTCAAACAATACCACTTAAAAATGTTGCATTGTATCTGTATATCTATGCAATTTTTGATACCAAAGTGAGCTGAATATTACATGGCAGTAGTCAATGATTCTGATTGACTTTTATCCTTAAAAACTGATGGATCTCAGACTGTTGCAGGTGCATTGATCAAGATGGAAATACGAAACACACTGAGAGACAGATGGTGATGCATTTGTGACTGCTCTATGTTGCTGGACTCTAATGTACGTCTGACCTTACTTGCATTTCCCAGTGGCATGTAGGATAACTTTCCCCCCTGGTCTTTTTTAATGGAGAATAGAAACAACCCAACAGGTCCACGCTGATATTCAAGCATCCCATTTTATTCTTCTAATATTTTCATCCACTCCTCCCTGAAGCAAAAGAGAAACATAGAAAATAGGTGAAGGAGTAGGCCATTTGGCCCTTCGAGCCAGCACCGCCATTCAATATGATCATGGCTGATCATCCAAAATCAGTACCACGTTCCTTTCTCCCCATATCCATTAATTCCGTTAGCGCTAAGAGCTATATCTAACTCTCTCTTGTAAACATCCAGTGAATTAGCCTCCACTGCCTTTTGTGGCAGAGAATTCCATAGATTCATAACTCTATTCACAACTGGCCTACCTATTATTCTGAAACTGTAACCCCTGGTTCTGGACTCCCCCGACATGGGGAACATTTTTCCTGCAACTAGCCTTCTTGTTCTTGCCACCAAAGTGGATAACCTCACATTTATCCACATTATACATCCGCATCTGCCCACTCATCCAATCAATCCAAGTCACTCTGCAGCCTCATAGCATCCTCCTCACAGCTCACCCTGCCACCCAGCTTTGTGGCAAACGTGGAGATGTTACATTTAACTCCTTTGTGTAAATCGTCAATATATATTGTCAATAACCAGAACTGAGCCTTGCGGCACCACACTAGTCACTGCCTGCCATTCTGAAAAGGACCTGTTAATTCCTACTCTTTGCTTCCTGTCTGCCAACCAGCTGTCTATCCATGTCAATACCCTACCCTATTATGTGCTCTAAATTTGCAAACTAATCTCTGGTGTGGGACCTTGTTAAAAGCTTTTTGAAAGTCCAGATACACCACATCCACTGGCTCTCCCTAATCCATTATACTTGTTACATTCACAAAAAACATCCAGATGATCAGTCAAGCACGATTTCCCCTTCATAAATCCAAACTGACTTTCACCGATCCTTTCACTGCTTTCCAAATGCGCTGCTGTTACATCTTTAATAACCAACTCAAGCATCTTGGAAGTCTTAGAGTCCGGAAGTCCGCCAACTCCGGAAGTGGCGGCGCTGCTTGGCAGCTGCGGCTCACCTGCAGTCCGTCTGTCTTTTATTTTATTTTTTGTCTTCGTCCCTGTTTTTGGCAATTATTTTTGGTTTGTTGGGTTGTGTATGTGTGTGTGTGGGGGGGGGGGGGGGGGGGGGAGGGGGGGAGAAACGGGGTTTTAGTCTCTCCCTTCGGGGGGATGCGTCTTTTCTTGTCGTGTCCCCCGTCACCGTCTCCGTCTGTGCTGAGGCCCTAATGGCGGCCTTCCAGCTTCCAGCGGCGGCGGCGGCACGGCTTTCGGAGCTTCAGCGGCAACCTGGCTTCGGGGATGCGGTGCTCCAGTGGCGTTCCGGCGACGGCCTGGTTTTCGGGAGCTGCGGTGCTCCAGCGGCGGCCTGGTTTTCAGGAGCTGCGGTGCTCCAGCGACGACCTGGCTTTCGGGGCTGCGATGCTCCAGCGCGACCTGGCTTTCGGAGCTGCGGTGCTCCAGCGACGTTCCGGCGGCAACCTGGCTTCGGGGCTGCGGTGCTCCAACGACGTTCCGGCGGCGACCTGGCTTCGGGGCTGTGGGTGCTCCAGCGACGTTCCGACGGTGGGCCCTGTGGCGGTGTTCCGGTGTTCCGGCGACAGCGGTGGCGGCGGCCCGGTTTCGGAGGCTCGGCCGCGGGCCTGGTGGACGGCAGCATCGGAGGCCTGGATCTCCTCAGCGCAGAGGGAGAATAAGGAGGGAAGAAGACAGAGACTCTAAGACTTTTGCCTTCCACCACAGTGAGGAGGTGTCTGGTGAACTTACTGTGGTGGATGTTAATTTTGTGTTTATTGTGTGGCATTGTTATTTTTATATATGTATGACTGCAGGCACGAAATTTCGTTCAGACCGAAAGGTCTGAATGACAATAAAGGCTATTCATTCATCTTCCCCACTACTGATGTCAGGCTAACTGGTCTATCATTCCCTGTTTTCTCTCTCCCTTCTTTTTTTTTAAATGTGCAGTTACATTAGCTACCCTCCAGTCCACAGGAACTGTTCCAGAGTCTATAGAACTTTGGAAAATGATCACCAAATGCATCCACAATTTCTCGGGCCACTACTGGGATGCAGACCATCAGGCCCTGAGCAACAGCTCACATCCTGACACCTCTGCTGTTTAAATGGTATTTAAATGGGTTGCTCTGGCTTCCTCCCACAGAATCAGCAAGTCTTTACTTTAGACATTAGAATTAAAGAGCTATACAACACAAAAACTGGCCCTTCTACCCAACTCAACCATGTTGACAATGTTGCCTTCCTTTGCTATCCCTATTTGCTTGCATTTGGCCCATATCCTTATAAATTATTCCTGTCCATGTACCTGTTCAAATGTCTTTTAAACATTGTAATTGTTCACACAAAGGGTGATGGGCTTTATGGAATCAGCTGGCAGAGGGGGTCATTGTGGTAGCTACAATAACAACATTTAAAAGACATTCGGGCAGGTTAATGGATAGGGAAGTCTTAGCGGTAAATAGCAAATGTGGACAGGTGTAACTAGTAGAGATGGGGCAGCTGGGTTGGCATGGGCAAATTGGGCCAAAAGGCTAGTGTCTGTGCAGTATGACCCTTACCACTTCCTCTGGCAGCTTGTTCCATACACCTATAAACCTATGAGTGAAAAAGTCCGAGTCTGCTCCGTCATTCAATCATGGCTGATCCGTGCTGCAACCGGCGATAAAAACATGGCGGAGCCATGGGTCTGTGGAGCGGCCAGCGGCGGGCAGTGGCGCTGAACTTTACATTTGCGGAGCCTGGGATCTCTCGCCAAGATCGCCAGTGTGTGGAGCTCCATACAGCACGGCCTATTGGCTTGGAAGCTGCGGTCTCCGGTAAGGAGGCAGCTGTTCCTGGTACCACAAGCCACTGAGAAGTCTACCAACGCTGGAGTACCATCACCCAGTGAGAACAGCCGGGAACATCGGGCCTCCGTAGTGGCGACTGTGGAGGCCTCAATAGGCCCGACTATTTGGGTGGACATGGGGATGGGAACTGGACTTTGTGCCTTCCCCCACAGTGGGAACCATTGTGGGGGGATGTTTTTATGTTTTAGTGTTAAATTTCTTTAATGCTATGTTGTATTTTTATTAATGAGCTTCAAGGACATCTGAATTTCCCCTGAATAAGGGGATTAATAAAGTATTTGTTATGTTATGTTATGTTATGCTATGTTATGTTATGTTAATCGATTTTAATTTTACAAGAACCTTACCTCTTTTGAATGCCCCTAATATTCCAACTACAAAATGTAATTCCTCCAGTTTTCTTCAGAGGGTCGTCTTGCATTACATGGTTTCTCTTGTTTCAGATGGGGCAACACAACATATAAAATCAACCTTCTGGTATTTGAAATATTGAGTAGGTGTATACAAATTATCAGATCAACTGTTTGTTGGGGGAAAGATCAGGTGATTACAAAGCAGATTTGATTTCCACTGCTTTCAGAAAAAGAAAAGGAGAACTAAAGAGACAGTAGTTGTCTACTTATTGTAAACTTACTATTTACTTTGCATGCAATTAAGTTTGACCAGTCAGTTTGACCAGTGAAGTTTTTTCTTGGATATCTTTAAACTGAAAATATATCCTGGTTTTCTTATTGCATGGAACACACGATAGTTAATCTTTTCCTGATCAGGTCCAGCAAATCTGAAATGAAAGCAAAATGTTGCAGATGTTCCTAAACTGAAATAAACCACAACATATAGCACTCAGTTGGTCAAGCTGGTCAGATAGCACAATGGAGAGAGAAAGAGACCTCATATTTCAGGTACCTCATAAAGACCTTCAGAGACTTCATAAAGGTTATTGATAAGAAATGTTCTCTCTGTTCCTCTCTCCACTGATAATACCTATATTTCCATGGTTTACAGTTTTATTTCCAAGCTTACTGGACTTTAACCATACGTTATTCCCTTTATCCTGAATCTGCACTGTTCAATTGTAATCTTGACCAACCAGTCTAACTGGACTAACCAGTCCTTTCGCTGACTGGTTAGCATGCAACAAAAAAAGTTTTTCACTGTACTTCGATACACGTGACAATAAAATAAACAAAATAAAATAAACTCTTGCTGCATTTGATTATCAACTGAATATTGTCCATCAAATAATAAATGTTGCATTTCATGTAATCTTTGCATCCTCTTGACTAACATTTGGAATCTCATCTTAACATCCCATTTGTAAGCAAATTAAACTGAATTTGTTGCCGTCCATTTGTATACTGGTATTAACACAGACTACCTACTCATGTCCACAAATCAGCCTTAAACCACACCAGATAGGCATATTTTATCTAAACATGCTGCCTGTTCCTGATTAGGTCCAGACCGGAAGTGGCGGCGCTGCTTGGCAGCTGCGGCTCACCTGCAGTCCGTCTGTTTTTTATTTTATTTTTGTCTTTGTGTATATTTTTAGCGATTATTTTTGGTTTATTAGGTTGTGTATGTGTGTGTGTGTGTGTGGGGGGGAGGGTGGGAGAAACAGGGTTTTAGTCTCTCCCTTCGGGGGGATGCGACTTTTCTTGTCGTGTCCCCCGTCACCGTCTCCATCTGTGCTGAGGCCCTAATGGCGGAGCTGGCGGCCTTCCAGCTTCCAGCGGCGGCGGCACAGCTTTGGAGCTTCAGCGGCGACCTGGCTTTGGAGCTGCGGTGCTCCAGCGACGGCCTGGCTTCGGGGATGCAGTGCTCCAGTGGCGTTCCGGCGGCCTGGCTTTCGGGGCTGCGGTGCTCCAGCGGTGCTCCAGTGGTGACCTGCCACTTCTGAACCTCAAACTGAATGTTGTCCAGGTCTTGCAGCAAGCTGGCTAAGTACTGCAACATACTGATGGTATTCATCAGTAAACATCTTAATTTCTGATGTTATGACAGGGTGAACATATTGAAAATACTAAAGAAGCAACAGCAATGGCTGAACCTAGAATACTGACCTGAAGAATTATCTGGATGCTTATTTATCTGAGCTTTCTCCTCACTTATAATGAAGGAAATCTGTTCCTTCTAAACTGCCTGATGAAAGTGGACTTATGAGGTGCCTTCATCATTTGTTCCCTTCCTCCTGGTTATAGCTGAACATGGATAAATGCAAGATTGTGGAAAATGCAGCATTTGCCACTGATTTGGAGACCGTCTCTGCAGTGCATTGCAGTTTTACATCCATAATGGTCCGAGCAGTGGAACCATTGGTTTGGCATGCCAATACTTAGCTTGATTATTTTATCTTTTTGCAAGAGCATTTCCTTTGAGGGCCTGAATTGGTGTCAGGACCCAGGTGTACAAGGGATATTCTGCCATAAAAAGTAACCATTGGTCTACCATGCGGATGAGGGATGGAGATATAGGTGCAGGGTTGAATGATCAGCTCTGAACCACTAGATGGTGGGTAGCATTAAGGATAATCCCAAAAGAGTTTATAAATACTTAAGGGAGAAAAGGGTAACTAGAGAGAGAGCCACTGGAGATGGGCAAGGTCCTAAATGAGTATTTCTGCTCTGTATTTACCGAGGAGAAAGACAGTAGGACGGAGGAAATTGGAGCAGTCTCTGGAAATGTCTTAAGAGCAGTCAGGGTTACTATTGAATAAATACTGAAGGTATTGTTGTGTTTGAAGGTATAACCATATAACCATATAACAATTACAGCACGGAAATCAGTATACAAATCTCCATGGCCTGATCTGTTTCTGTATATCCGAGGACATTGTGGGAAACTAAAGAGGAAATTGCGGAGGCCCTGGTTGAAATTTACATGTTGTCCTGAAATACAGGAGAGGTGCCGGAACACCGAAGGGCGGCAAATGTTGTACCTCTTTTCAAGAAGGGCTGCAGGGGAAATGCTGGGAACTATAGGCTGGTGAGCTTTACATCTGTAGTTGATAAGTTACTGGAGAGAATTCTGCGGGATAGGATATACATGCATTTGGATGGGCAAGGGCTGATTAGAGATAGTTAGCATGGTTTTGTATGTCGGAGGTCGTCTCTCACAAATCTGATTGATTTTTTTTGAAGATGTGACCAAATAGGTTGATGAGGGCAGAGTTGAATATGTTGTGTACATGGACTTACTGGGCACGCGCCAAGTTCCGCATGGTCGACTGCTGTGAAAGGTTACATCGCATGGGATCCAAGGAGAGATAGCTGAATGGATAGCAAATTGGAAGGAAGCAGAGGGTGATGGTGGAAGATTGCTTCTCAGACTGGATGCATGTGACTAGTGGTATGCCTCAGGGTTTGGTGCTGGGCCCGTTACTGTTTGTCATCTATATCAATAATTTGGATGAGAACATACAGGGCAAGATTAGCAAGTTTCCCGATGATACAAAAGTTAGTGGTTTAGCCGAGAGTGAAGATGGTTGTGAAAGTTTGAAGCAATATCTGGATCCATTGGCCAGGTGGACGGAGGAATGGATGATGGAATTTAACACAAAGAAGTGTAAGGTGTTGCATTCTGGGACATCAAACAAGGGGAAGGACCTACACAGTAAATAGTAGGCCTCTGGGTAGCACTGTAGAGCAGAGGGATCAAGGATTACAGGTGCATGGTTCCTTGAAGGTCGAGTCGCAGGTAGATAAGGTGGTCTAAAAGGCTTTTGGCACTTTTACTTTCATCAGTCAGAGTATTGAGTATAGAAGTTGGGAGGTCATGTTACAGTTGTATAGGACGTTGGTCAGATCACATTTAGAATACTGTGTTCAGTTCTGAGCACTATGTTATAGGAAAGATATTGTCAAGCTTGAAAGGGTTTAGAAAAGATTTATGAGGATGTTGCCAGGACTAGTGGGTGTGAGCTATTGGGAGAGGTTGCTTAGGCTGGGTCTCTATTCCAGGAGGATGAGGGGAGATCTTATAGAGGTATCCAAAATCATGAGAGGAAAAGGTTGGGTAGATGCACAGAATCTTTTGCCCAGAGTATGGGAATCGAGGGCCAGAGGACATAGGTGCAATGTAAAGGGGAAAAGATTTAACAGGAATCCAAGGGGTAACTTTTTCACACAAAGCGTGGTGGGTGTATGGAACAAGCTGCCAGAGGAGGTAGTTGAGGCTGGGACTATCCCATAGTTTAAGAAACAGGTAGACCGGTACATTGATAGGACAGGCTTGGAGGGATATGGATCAAGGGCAGGCAAGGGGGACTAATGTAACTGGGACATTGTTGGCTGGAGGGCGAATTGGGCCGAAGGGCCTGTTTCCACACTGTATCATTCTATGACTCTGCGACTCTATGACGTAAAGATCTCCATTACATCTCGGAGCAAAGACTTGAACACAAAAACTAAGCTGATATTCATTATGAATGAAGGAATAAGTATATTGGCCAAGTATTCACATACAAGGAATTTGCCTTGATGCTCCACCCAGAAGTGACAATGGTGATAGTTAAGAATGATACATGCAACATTAAACATTAATAAAGTATAAAGTTAAATATAAAGTTTCCTTTATTGTCATTCAAACGTTTAGTTTGAATGAAATTGAAACCTTGCAGTCATGACATAAAAAAAATAACAGAACACACAATGAACTCAGTTTAACATCCACCACAGTGAGTCTACCACGGACCTCCTCACTGGGATGGAAGGCAAAAGTTTTAAAGTCTTATCACTTCCCTCCTTGTTCTCCCTCTGCTTTGAGGTGATCCAGGCTTTCGGTGTTGGGCCCGCCGCCAGGTCATGTTAAGTCCCGCGGCCGAATCCGAGTTCCGCGAACGGGCCGGTTCAAATTCCATAGCCTGGGGCGGACGAAGCTGCCACCACCCTCCAGTCCAGTGGACGAAGCTGTTGTTGCGGGAGTTCTGGACCAGGTCACCAACGAGCTCCCAGCGAGCTCCCGATGTTGTCATCCACTGGGCCTGCCGAAGCCTCCGCCACCGCAGCGCCACCACAGTCCCGAAGTTGGCCAGCTTCGCGATGGTGAGTCCTGGCTCTGCCTCCGGAGCCTTGAGATCAGTCCCATTGGAGGCCGTCAGCTCCGCGATTAGGTCTCAGCGCAGATGGAGACGGAGACGGAGATACGACAAAGAAAATGTTGCATCCTCCCGAAGGAAGAGACTAAAACAATTTTCCCCCAACCCCCACACATACACAACTAAGAATATATTAAAACATACGTCTGACTAGACAAAAGAAAAGAAAAAAAGAAAAGACAGACGGACTGCAGGCGAGTCGCTGCTGCATGGCAGCGCCGCCACTTCCGAAAATAATAAAACATTATTGATTAAACATGTGAATTAAATAAAATACCAGAGCAAAAGGAGGCTGCAGATTTTTGATTATTGAATAGAGCTACTAAAAGCTGTTTTTATGTCTGGTTGTAGCAGATTTGACAGTCTGGAGTCGCCTCCCCAAGGGAATTGAATCAAAGTTTTTGAGAGAATGCTGCACCACAGATAACCTTTGACTGTGGCATGGAATTGAAATCCCATTGGCTCACTCAGCTGTATGGTGAGGAGTCCATCCTGAGATCTTGGGAAGATAGAACTCAAATCTGATGTGATGTTGAACTTCGTGGCAGTGTATTAATCAAGCCCATATAAGTAAATTCTTACTAAGAAGACTGATAAGCCAAAAACATTTGAGTTCAGCAGCCTACAGCTAAGTATGAGCAATTGCTATCTATAATTCACTCAATTATCAATAAGTTTGTTTGATAATTTTAAATTCCAGATACAGTTAAAAACTATATTAGAGAGTGCATGCCTTCTGGCTTTATGTGTGTGTAAATGTGCTCTGTTTGATGGTTTGCATGAAATGAAATGCTTTTAACTGCTTAACAAGCTTATTGAAGATTGTTACCATGCAGCCACTATTGTTTGAAATGTAATATAATTGAGGCTCCTGGTATTACTTTTGCAATAACATTGTAGTTATTCATTCATACTAGCCACAAGTTTTATTAAACCAAAAAAAACGAAAATGTAATATTTTACTCAGAACTAGTTATTAAAAATGTATGGCTTTAAAAAAAAATCAAGACCACCTCAAGAAAAGAAAATAATTTCACTCTTGTCCTAGGTGGGGGAAACTAATTGTAGCTCGCATTTGCACTACATATCCATTTCAAATCCATTACAGACTTTAATGCACTGCCGCAGAGCATTATTAAGGTGATCCATTGACAGAGGTGGCAAATTAATTGTTGGCTTCAGATTGAATTAGATTTGCTATTGAGGCAAAACACTTATACTTCAATGAGGATAGAACAAGTGATCTTGGATTGTTTCATTTGCACCACAAAGGATAAAATGGCATCCTTGTGAGTATTTGAGGATAGTAATAAGGGATTATATTCAGGCTGGTGGAATAGGTGGTAACTAAAATGTTATGCTGAGAATTGGAAAGTGGTCCATTTTGAAATCCACGGTGAGCAAATCTGAAGAAGGGTGTGCTGGCTCTGGAGAGGGTCTAGAGGAGGTTTAAAAGAATTATTCCAGGAATGAGTGGGTTAGCATATGATGAGCGCTTGATAGCACTGGGCCTCTACTTGTTGGAGTTTAGAAGGTTAAGGGGGGATCTAATTGAAAATTACAGATTAATGAAAGGCATAGATCGAGTGGATGTGGAAAGGATGTTTCCACTGGTGGGAGAGTTCAGGGCCAGAGGTCATAGCCTCAGAATTAAAGGACACTCTTTTAGAAAGGTGAGGAGGAACTCTTTAGTCAGAGGGTAGTTGATCTGTAAAACTCATTGCCGCAGAGGGATTTGGAGGCCGTGCATATTTTTAAGGCAGGGATAGCCAAATTCTTGATTAGAACGGGTGTCAAGGGTTATGGGAAGAAGGTAGGAAAATGGGATTTGGAGGCAGAGATCAGCCATGATTGAATGGTGGTGTGGTCTCGATGGGCCAAATGGCCTAATACTACTCCTATAACTTGTGAACTGGTAAAAGGAAGAATGAAAAGAGCCAAAAACAAAAGTGCAGATAAGATCACAGGCTTTATACAAAGCAAAAATATATTGACAAACCTTTATGAAACATAGATATATCTCCAATGGGAGTATTGGGTTCATTTCTGGACACCTGAGCAAATTCCAGTGATGACATACTTTAGTTGTAGGAATATACTGGGGTTTTCTTCTGGGAATTGAAATGGTTTCAAGGGGAACTGTTGTCATCCAGCATTTAGAGCGTAGATGGAAAGTTTTCCAATTTTTGAAAGGGTCAAGAATTGAGGAACATATAATAAGGAAGATTGGCAATTGAGCTAAATGTGTACCTTGTCCCATAGCATGTGGTTGGATTCTGTACTGTACCAACATGCCTAATGGTGACAAAAGATTCAATTAGATGTGTTCAGACGGGAGTTGGACAAGTAAAGCTCTAAAATAGATAATGAAGTAAAACTCAGAAGAATATATTAGAAAGAATCTGCAAGAAACCTGACTAGAAATGCTAGAAATCCTGACCTTTTAGATTTAGTCGTGACTTACCTTCTCACTCCCCACAATGTTCACCATCTACAATACACAAGACGGGAAGGTGGTGGAATACTTGATTGCAACAACATTCAAAAAGCTCATCGTTAAAAAGTTCGTAACATTGCACTCAATTCACCTTCTTTCCATCCTCAAAACTTCCACATTTTCCAGTAACTCACAAAAACTTTTATTTTGACAGCAGCTTCAATGTTAGCAGAAAAATGAGAACACCATCACATGCAATGTTCCTGCCAAGTTACACACCATCCTGACATTTCACTGAAATATTTTGTTGTGTCTTCATTATCACTAAGCCAAAATACCAGAACTGAGCATAGTGCCATACAGTGTGGAAACAGAACCTTCGGCCCAACTTGCCCACACTGACCAACATGTCTGATCTACCTACCTGCAGGTCCCACCTACCTGCATTTGGCCCATTTCCCTCAAAAACAATCCCACACATGTACTTGCCTAAATGTTTCTCAAACGTTGCGATAGTACTTGCAAGCATAGACATCGTCATCATGCTTTCTGCAGCAATCAAAATTGCAGCTCACTAATATATTCTCAAGGGAACTGATGGTCAATAATATTCACCTAGCCAGTGATCATCACGAGCCACAGATGAATAAGAAATATTATTGACTTGCCTGAGTCATACTTGGAGGTGTATCAGAAAGAATTGCCCCACAAACATATAATTCAAAACAATTATTAAAATAATTTTATATTTACTTTGTATAAAATGTGTTTTTTTTACACTATTTTCAATCCAATTTTAAGTTCAACTCTTTAGGCATAAAAATCAAATATGCCTGCTTGCAATCACTCAAATTTATAGGGGGGTTTTTTGGTCAATTATTTCCCCAGATTCACTTTTCTCAGTCAAACTGATACCCATGATTTGAATTAGGGGGAGTTAACAATCGATGCCAGTACAGCAGGATATGCGTGGCAATAATAGAAGACATGCAGAAATTTTACTTGACTTTATTTCTTTTCACTTCCATTGCCTGCTTCTCTTTATCATTTTCCATTGCTTGTTGTAACATCGTGAAGTCTGTTTTGGAGAATAAAAACAACAATTGCCTTTAGATTTCAGTGCAGACAATAGACAATAGGTGCAGGAGTATGCCATTCGGTCCTTCGAGCCAGCACCACCATTTACTGGCTGATCATCTACAATCAGTACCCCATTCCTGCCTTCTCCCCATATCCCTTGACTCCACTATATTTAAGAGCTGTATCTAACTCTCGAAAGCATCCAGAGAATCGGCCCCCACTGCCTTCTGAGGCAGAGAATTCCACAGATTCACACTCTTTTGGTGAAAATGTTTTGCTTATCTCCATTCTAAATGGCCTACCCCCTATTCTTTAATCTGTTCAAGTTCAAGTTTCAAGTTCAAGTTTACATTTATTGACACATGCACCAATTGGTACAGTGACATTTGGGTAATCATACAGCCATACGAACAAAAAAGAACACAACACACGATAGAATTTAACATAAACATCCCCACACAGCGGAATCAAAATTTCCCACTGTGAGGGAAGGCAACAAAGTTCAGTCATCCTCCACTTTGTTGTTCACCCGTGGTCGGGACTTCCCGAGGCCTCATCATTCGCCGCTATGGCTGCCCGATGTTCAGGCCCTCTCGCCGGGATGATCGGAACTCTGACGTCGGAATGGAAGAACAGTCTCAACGGCTTGGAGTTCCGGATCAGCCACTTATTACTGGAGACAGCGATTCCTGAAGTCCACAGGCCGAGCTGCGCGGAGATTCAACACTAGCGGCCCTCAGCAAACGGATACCAGGACTCTGCGATGTTAAAGTCAGCGCCGCCCGCAGCTAGAAGCTCCATCATAACCACAGCTCCATCATGATAAAGCAGCAATCCTAACACTCCGGAACGATCCCGGTAAGGCATAGCCCGCTCCGCTCTGCGCCGCTGTTGCAGCTCTGGCCGGTCTCCGGCAGGAAAGGCCGCACCAATCAGATGGTAGGCCGTGAGGGGGAGCGAAGACGCAACTCGGAGAATAATTGCATCCTCGCCAGGAAGTGACTGAGAAATGGTTTCCCCCTAACCCTCCCCTCCCCCCCCCCACATAAAAAAACTAAGAAACTTCCAAAACCATACTTTTTAAACAGACTAAACATAACAAAAAGATGAAAAAACAGACAGACTGTAGGCAGAGGCTGCCATCATACGGCGCCCCTGGTGGCCGCTGGTTCTGGACACCCAATATCGCGAGCATGTTTCCTACCTCCAGCCTGTCCAATCCCTTAATAATCTTATATATTTCAATAGGATCCCCTCTCATCCTTCTAAATTTCAGTGTATACAAGCCCAGTCGTATCATTCTTTTAACATATGGCAGTCCCGCCATCCCGGGAATTAACCTTGTGAACCTACGCTACACCCCCACAATAGCAAGAATATCCTTCCTCAAATCTGGAGACCAAAACTGCACACAATACTCCAGGTGTGGAATCAACAGTGCCCTGTGCAACTTTGGACCACTTTCAAGATTCAAGATTCAAGAGAGTTTATTGTCTTTGCTCCTATACTCAACTCCTCTTGTTACGAAGGCCAAGATGCCATTAGCTTTCTTCACTGCCTGGTCTACCTGCATGCTTACTTTCAGTGATTGATGTACAAGGACCCCCAGATCTCATTGTACTAACCCTTTTCCTAACTTGACACCATTCAGATAATAATCTGCTTTCCTGTTCCTGCCACCAAAGTGGATAACCTCACATTTATCCACATTAAACTGCATCTGCCATGCATCTGCTGATTCATCCAACCTGTCCAAGTCACCCTGCATCCTCTTAGCATCCTCCTCACAGTTCATATTGCCACCCAGCTTTGTATCATCTGCAAATTTGCTAATGTTACTTTGAATCCCTTCATCTAAATCATTGATGTATATTCTAAATAGCTGTGTTCCCAGCACCGAGCCTTGCGGCATCCCACTGGTCACTGCATGCCATTCTGAAAGGGACCCGTTAATCTCTACTCTTTATATCCTGTCTGCCAACCAATTTTCTATCCCTGTCCCAACCCTACCCCCAATACCATGTGCTCTAATTTTGCCCACTATTCTCCTATGTTGGACCTTATCAAAGGCTTTCTGATAGTCCAGGTACACTACATCAACTGGCTTGCCCTTGTCCATTTTCCTAGTAACATCCTCAAAAAATTCCAAAAATTGTTCAAGCATGATTTCCCCTTCATAATCCATGCTGACTTGGACCGATCATGTTACTGCTATTCAAATGTGCCGGTATTTCATCTTTTATAATTGACTCCAGCATCTTCCCCACCACCGTTGTCAGGCTAACAGGTCCATAATTACCTGTTTTCTCTCTCCCTCCTTTCTTAAAATGTGGGATAACATTAGCTACCCTCCAATCCACAGGAACTGATCCTGAATCTATAGAACATTGGAAAATGATCACCAATACATCCACAATTTCTAGAGCCACTTCCTTAAGTACCCTGTGATGCTAAACATCAGGCCCTGGGAATTTATCAGCCTTCAGTCCCATCAGTCTACCTAACACCATTTCCTGCCTATTGTGAATTTCCTTCAGTTCCAC
Source organism: Raja brachyura (assembly GCA_963514005.1). The sequence goes on from OY740784.1 coordinate 66,998,844, forward strand.
TGTCAACCTAGGTCCTCTGGCCACGAGTACATCTGGGAGATTGTTTGTGTCCTCTTTAGTGAAGTTTAATCCATGGCTGCGAAGTACTTCAACTCACCTATCCTGAAATAAAACTCCATCAATTGCAATTTTGCGATTTCAGTTAACCTAGCTCGCAGAAGTGGAAAGAGAGATTAAGACTTCCATTACCGTTTGTATGAGTTTCCTTAAATGCCTTTGTTTTGTTTTTATGGTTATTTCCAGACTCCCTCAGTAGATTTTCTTAATCTACCCGATCAAATATTTTAACATCTTTGGGATTTCTATTACGTGACTCATTATTCTTTTATTGGCAAGCCTAGTTAGCGCAAATTGTTCTTATAAGTTAACCCTATTAGTCCTTCTATCCTTCTTGTGAATGTGTGCTCTGTATTCAGAGATCAGCATATTCTTCAATATGATAGAGTGCAGACTTTCCTCAGTACTGTGCTGTTGTGATCAGCCTGAATTTTCATGTGTCAAGCTCTGGAGTGAACTTGAACTATAACTTTAACGAAGCAAGGGTCTGAGCTGAAACTGTGTGTCAAACAGGAGTAAAACATCTGAAACTTTCAGTATCGCGCTGGGCAAATGTGGGACAGAGGAATGAAAAAGAATATTTTTGAGAAAAAGAATACAAATGCTGGAATTTAGGAGATTGAGGGGGGATCTTATAGAGGCTTACAAAATTCTTAAGGGGTTGGACAGGCTAGATGCAGGAAGCTTGTTCCCGATGTTGGGGAAGTCCAGAACAAGGGGTCACAGTTTAAGGATAAGGGGGAAGTCTTTTAGGACCGAGATGAGAAGATCTTTTTTCACACAGAGAGTGGTGAGTCTGTGGAATTCTCTGCCACAGAAGGTAGTTGAGGCCAGTTCATTGGCTATATTTAAGGGGGAGCTAGATGTGTCCCTTGTGGCTAAAGGGATCAGGGGGTATGGAGAGAAGGCAGGTACAGGATACTGAGTTGGATGATCAGCCATGGTCATATTGAATGGCGGTGCAGGTTTGAAAGGCCGAATGGCCTACTCCTGCAACTATTTTCTATGATTCTATGATTCTATGACTAAGCAGAAATAAAAACACAACAGTTTGCAGTTATGTTCTCTAAAACTATAAAATACATTCTCTTGGTTGCTCTGTGAAGCATATAACCATATAACCATATAACAATTACAGCACGGAAACAGGCCATCTCGGCCCTTCAAGTCCGTGCCGAACAACTTTTTTCCCTTAGTCCCACCTGCCTGCACTCATACCATAACCCTCCATACCCTTCTCATCCATATGCCTATCCAATTTATTTTTAAATGATACCAACGAACCTGCCGCCACCACTTCCACTGGAAGCTCATTCCACACCGCTACCACTCTCTGAGTAAAGAAGTTCCCCCTCATGTTACCCCTAAACCTCTGTCCCTTTAAGGCCTCTCTGTATACATGCATGCTCCGCCTGTATACAGAGAGGCCTTGGTTATCTCAGTTTCTAAGGACATGTACCTGGCATAACTCTTAGGACTTTCCTTGCACTAATGGACACAATTAATGGATAATGTATTTTCAAATGAGACAAAGATGGAATTTTATCACTCTTTTCTTTACTTATGACAATTTGCTTTTTTCTCAATGTGAATGTTAATGAAGCAAATGTGAAATGCAATTGAAAATATGGTCTTAAAGTGTCCTGATTGTAGTGTCATTAAGCATCTGTATGAAAACACAAATGCCAATGAAAAATATTCTTCCAAATTTACATTTAGATGTTCATTTATGCTTGGCTGGTTCAGTGATTTTAGTGGTTGAGTAATGAGCATTTTATCCCCTTGGGTTGTCCTTACACTTGATCTCCACTTTTATTGGTTGCACAGATTAATGTTTCAAATTCTTCCTCAGCAAGATGAGCTCTGACAAGCCGCGACTGGAATAATTTTAATCAGATGCATGTTTCTTGATTTCAAATACCCCATTAGCTACGGAGTTTAGTTTTGAGATATAGTGGGGAAACAGGCCCTTTGGCCCATCGAGTCTGCACTGACCAGTGATTCCCGCACACTAACACTACACACACTAAGGACAATTTATAATTATGCCAAGCCAATTAGCCTTATCCTTCATTCATTGTTCTATATCTCTCTGCATCATTGTCTATATCTGCAGTTACATGTATCTCCATCGATGATACATGGTCGGTGGGGGCGCTGCAAGCCGGCGCCCTGTCAGCAGCATGTCAGTTATTTTCTACTTTTTACATTTTTTTACTATGTTTTAAAGTATATTTTTAATGTTTCTTTGTGTGTCTTGTGTGGGGGGGGGGGGGGGGGAGTAAGGGGGAAACCGTTTTGGTTGCCTCCTCCACGGAGAGGCGACTTTTTCCATGTCAACCCCCCCGTGGCCTAACATCGAGGATTGGGCGGCCTTTCCCGGAGACACGCCCGGGGCTTCAGCGGTGGGCACAGCGTGGACTCTCGCCGTGGAGCGGGCGAGCCCTCGTTGGGGCTCGCCGGAGGGGAGCGCTCTGCTTCGCTGACCCGTGGCAGCCAGCAGCCTGAACTCGCGGTCTGCAGAGCTCCAGCCGGCTCGTGGGGGACCCGGGAGAAGAAGAAGCCACCACTGCTGGCCTGTGGCCTACTTCTAACGCGGGTCCGGCGCGGACTTACCATCACCCCTGGAGGGAGCTTCAACCGCTGGCCCTGCGGTCTGCGGTGCTTCTGGCTGCGGCGCGGCAGGAACTTTAAACCTTCGACCGCCGCATCAGTGATGAATGCTGTGGTGGATGTTTGTGTTAAATTTTTATTTTTATTGTGTATTGTGTGTTCTTTATCATTGTACCGCTGCTGGCAAAGTCATCTCACTTGCACTTTGTGTGCAATGTGACGAATAAAATCGTATTGTATAGTATTGTATATTGTATCTGTCGTATCCCTTCCCCATGACTTTCAGTCAGCAGAAGGGCCTTGACCTGAAACATAACCCAATCCTTCTCTCCAGAAATGCTGCCTGTCCCACTGAATTACTCCAGCTTTTTGTGTCTATCTTCCACATAACCAGCATCTGCACTTCCTTCCTATAGCCTACAAACCTATACATTTTTGGAATGTGGGAATAAACCGGAGCATCCGGAGAAAACCCACGCAGTCACAGGGAGCACGTACAAACGCCATACAAACAGCACCCTTAGTCAGGATCGAACTGGGGTCTCTGGCTCTGCAAGGCAGCAATTCTACTGCTGTGCCACTGTGCCCCCCTAAATTGAAATTGAATCTAAATATGCACCAATGTGTTGAAGAAGGATCTCGAGCTGAAACATTACCTATAGACAATAGACAATAGACAATAGGTGCAGGAGTTCGCCATTTGGCCCTACGAGCCAGCACCGCCATTCAATGTGATCATGGATGATCATCCCCAATCAGTACCCCGTTCCTGCCTTCTCCCCATATTCCCTGACTCCGCTATTTTTAAGAGCCCTATCTAGCTCTCCCTTGAAAGCATCCAGAGAACCTGCCTCCACCGCCGAGGCAGAATTCCACAGGCTCACCACTCTCTGTGAGAAAAAGTGTTTCCTCGTCTCCATTCTAAATGGCCTACTCCTTATCCTCCTTATTCTCAAACTGTGGCCCCTGGTTCTGGACTCCCCCAACTTCAGGAACATGTTTCCTGCCTCTAGTGTGTCCAAGCCCTTAACAATCTTATATGTTTCAATGAGTTATCCTCACATCCTTCTAAACTCCAGAGTGTACAAGCCCAGCTGCTCCATTCTCTCAGCATATGACAGTCCCGCCATCCCGGGAATTAACCTTGTAAACCTATGCTGCACTCCCTCAATAGCAAGAATGTCCTTTCTCAAATTAGGGGGCCAAAACTGCACACAATACTCCAGGTGTGGTCTCACTAGGGCTCTGTACAATCTGTGTTCTCCAGACAGGCTGCCTACCCGTTGAGTTACTCCAGCACTGTGTGTCTTTTTATTTGACAAAGTGCAATTGGCATCTGAGATAAATTATAAATACTCAGGCTCTGATGTCCAATTTCTCCATTAGTCCTGTGTAGTTTGGATAATATCTATGTGGTTTCAATTTGTGTTATGATTGTTCTTTGTTTTGTGGTCAAACTAAATTGAGGCCACACCTGTGTTTATCTAAATCAAATTGAAGCAACTGAAATGTCCCTGTTTGATATGTAATTACTAAATGGTTCAATGGCTCCCTTTATTTCTATGGGAAAAAAAAACCTTTTGTGCTCATATTTAAATTGAGACCCAAACAATACCTTGTCAAATATTCATTATTTTAATTTTGTGCTCCATGCATATTCCTTTTTTTTGATGTGGGCTTTGCTCAGGCAGTACCATTCCATGTACATAATCTCAAACAATTACGTAGTTGAATCCTAAATGGGATGGATTGTGCTGTAGGCCAGTCCATAGCCTAGAATTACTGGCCATGTTGTGACAATGCCTATAATTCCCTGTGATGGATGTAGAGCTCTTGTCATAAGGTCATACAGCACACAAACAGGCCCTTTGACTCAATTCATCCATGCCAACCAAAACGCCCATCTAAGCTTGTCCCATTTGCTCACAGTTCGCCAATATCTCTTGAAGCCATGTGCCCATCCAAATATTTTCTAGATGTTGTTACTGTCTTGCCTTAACTGCTCTCTCTGGCAGTTTGTTCCGTGTACATACCACCCTCTGTGGGAAAACATTGCCCCTTAGGTTTATATTAAACCATTCCTCTCTCACCCTAGACCTATGGTCTCGAGTTCTTGAATACCTGACGCTAGGAATCCTAGAATGGTCCTATCCATCCCAGAATTCAACAGTATGATCTGGATGGTGAATAGCCCTTGGTAATGTCGAGATCCTATTCTGAAAACTATCTTTAATCATTAGCAAGACAGGGTATGGGTTTTGTAAATTGTAAAAACAGTCACTGACTTTAGTTTTTTTTAATTTTGTCATAACAAAGGAATGTAGATATTATTCAAATTGTCAAGTAAAATACATAAATTAATCAAACATCAAATATTGTTTTGAAGAAGGCATATACCTTTTTACATGACTCTATAAATCTTTCCATTGATATCAGAATGGTCCTGCTTAATGCTAGGGGTTCACTGTAAGATTGTAGTCTGCCAATGAATTTAGTGTGGGATTCAATGGCAGTCCTCTGAAGGTCAGTGAACCTCTGACTTGCATATTTAGCAGTATACGTGTTAATATCTGAGGACATAAGAGACCGAATATGTTGCAATCTTGAGCAAGAAAACAATTGAGATGTGTTTAGCACGATATAACTGAGACCCAACTGATTGCAAGGACCCATCTGATTGCTGCCAGTGAGCACCAGTATGATTGTTCTGAACCACGTTAATATAATAATGAAGGGAATAGATAGAGTGAATGCACAGACCCTTTTACCCAGAGAGGGGAATCGAAAACCAGAGGACATAAATTTAAGATGGGAGAGAAAATAATTAATCGAAGCCTGAGAGGCAATTTCTTCACACAGAGAGTGGTGCGTATATGGAACGAGTTGCCAGAGGAGGTAGTTGAGGAGGTACTAGCATTTATAAACACAAAACATTGTACAAGTATGTGGATAGGAAAGGTTTAAAAGGATGTCTGGCAAACATGGGGAGGTGGGACAAGTGTAGATAGGACATCTAGGTCAGCATGACATGTTGGGCCGAAGGGCTTCTTTCAGTGGTGTGTGACTTTATAACTGACCCTATAACATATTGTACATTCAAGTTTATGCTGTTCACTTGTTTACTCCCCAGTAAAATGTTCTTTGCGACCCTATTTTTTTTCTTTTGAAGACACTCTAACCTATTCTTTAAAACTTGCAAAAATTAAAAATTAAAATAAACATTGTCAGTATCCCTATTGTTCTTTATAATATGACCATTAATGCATAAAATACTTCCAATTGCACTGAACTGTTATTCTAATCACTCGTTTGTGCTTTTCACTGTCTGGTGAAATAATAATGCTATTTTTAGATGCAAGTCCTGCAAAGGATATGTATTCCTAAGCCAGTTGTGATTTACAGAAGACATTTGATTTAGCAAATTGTATCTGGCATGGAAAAACAGTAGTTTATTTGCAGACATTAAAACATAATTACTGCAGTTCATCATAAACATCAGGCCTCAGAAGCAATAATCAGCTTGTCACCTTTTGGTTTAATGCAGGTATGAGGATGCAGTTGTTGAGGAACAGATGAAATATTCATACTGCAAGCTGCATTTTCATGGGTCCTGTTTAAACACCCTGCCTGAGGGTACAGTCCTTATTTATAGTTAACATAAACAGCTTGGTCTGATCATTGCACAATTAATCTTGACATTGAGACTTTCCTACTTGTAAATGTGTATTAACTTCAGTCCCGGTTATGAGTTGGTCGAGGGAAATTTCACTTAGATTCTGATGAGTCAGCACATAATATTTGAGGAATATACACAATTCCGCAGGCAATATTTTGTAGATATTAACCCGATTATTTTTAGGAAACATGTAGTCTGTGTATATATTTAATTCATGTGGAGATATTAAATTAATTTTACTGCAAGAACAAATGTAAAAAATCTTGGTTTAATGAAATTGACTTGTATTTGTATAAATTGTATTGGCTTTTGTGAGAAGGAACTGCAGATGCTGATTTGCACTGAAGATAGACACAAAATGCTGGAGTAACTCAGCGGGACAGGCAGCATCTCTGGATAGGAGGAATGGACGATGTTTCGGGTCGAGATCCTTCTTTGGACTGAGAGTCAGTGGAGGGGGAGACACAGAGGTATGGAAGGGTAAGGTGTGAAAATGAGACATCAAAGGGGGCAAAGACAAGGAAAATGTAGAATAGATCATTGTTAGTTGGGGAAGGTGACAATGAAGCACTAAAAGATAAAATGTAATCAGGAAAACAGTCAGACTGGTCAGAGAACTAGGAAGGGGAGGGATGGAGAAATGGAAAGCAAGGGATGCTTCAACTTCAATTAACTCTTGCTTTCCCTCTATCTCTATTCCTCCCCATCGTAGTTCTCTAACCAGTCTGACTGTCTCCCTGTTTAAATCGTTATCGTCTTCCCCTAGCTAACAATGATCTATTCAACAATTTCCTTGATCTCATTCCCTACTCGTTTTCACACCTTACCCTTCCTTATCTCTGTGTCTCCCTCTGCCCTAACTCGCAGTCCGAAGAAGGATCTCGACCTGAAACATCACTCATTCCTTCTATCCAGGGTGGTATTGGCTTGTTTAGTGCAAACATACAATGAATTCATAACGGATGCTTCCTGTGGAAGACAACTATATGTACATCACCCTAGTTAATAATGTTACATGACAATCCATATACAAGTCATTCTGAAGTTTTCATCCACAAGTTTGTTGACCCATTTTCTTCTATCTATGGTAGCATAACAGTTTACCTTTACAGAGCCTATGAACTTTAAAATTATTAAATGTGTTATCATTCCCTTAACTGATGAACAGATGATTTAATCCTGGTGCCTGACATTGAATCTGCGTTGATGGCACCGCTTGACTGAATCTTTAAAAAGCCTACCAATAGTTACTGCCACTATTGGCATTTTTCATCCGAAAGTTGTTTGAACAGTGTTCGCCCATGGGTATCTAAATGGTTCTTGACTCATCTGTACTCAATCTGTTTGCCCTGCTTCATGCACCAAAATGTTTGGTTCATCAATAGTAACTTCCAGTGCTGAGTTGAGGAAGGTTGTTGGGATGAGGAGGGGAGGTGGGGAGGGGGGAGGGTGTGCAGGTGGAGAGGTTGAGAGGGAGAGCACATTTTGATCTTTTAAGATTCAAGCAAATTGCTACAGTCACTCCAACATTCTTGTTTTACTCTCTGTCCTTTATCCAACCAAATGACCTCACGCTTCTGTTTGATGCAAAGTAGCCAGACAGCTTCCATTCAGCCCGCTGGAATACTGGTACAAACCCAGACCTAGCCTTTGCCAGTAACACTAAGAACCATCAGCCACCTAAGTGCTGGGTTCTGGAGAAGTTCCCACAGTCACAACACCGACCATCACTCATCACCACAACACCACTGTTTGCAGCAACATCGAGCAAACCTGTGAAGCGGTGGAACTTCCACATGGCCTGGGACAAGTTACAAAAACTTACCAATGCAGCCACCTCGGGCCTTCCACCCCCAGACAGTACCAACCTGGACTCTTCCTACCAACACTACTGCAACATGCTTATAAGTGCAGGCAAGAAAACCATCCCCTGTGGCTACTAGAGGAATTCCATTCCATGTTGGGATGATGAGTGTCAACAGCTATACAAAGATCCTACTGCTGCTGGCACCAAAGAGGATTCTGAAACCACTGCCACTACATTGCTCACATGCTTGGATGAGAAACGACAAGAACGCTGGATTGAGATGGTTGAATCGATTGACTTCACACACTCGAGCTGTAAAGCATGGCACACAGTCAAACGCCTGACCGGCAGAGCTACATCCAAACCCGGCAAATGCCCAGTGACCGCCAATGCAATCGCATCTCAACTGGTCAAGAATAGTGTATTCACAAACTCTGACTGTGATTTCTCGCGCGAAGTGAGCAAAGAGGTGGCTGAGTCATGGAAAAATCACAGATACGGACCAAACAATGGCTTTCAATTCCGAGGATATGGCCACAGCAGTCAAGATGTTGAAAGCAGGAAAGGCCCCCGGACCTGACAGCATGCACCCGGAGTTTCCACTACATTCTGGAGATGCTGCTGCCAACTGGATCCGACAGTACCTGTCGACCTCCATGGAGAAGTGTAAAATTCCAAAGATCTGGCGTCGTGCAACAATCATCGCTCTCCCTAAGCCGAACAAGCCAAAGGATGATCCCAAAAACTACCGGCCCATCTCGCTCCTCTGCATCTCTTACAAACTCTTTGAGAGGCTGATCCACAGGTGTATCAACCCCCATAGACCCTCAACTACCCCACGAGCAGGCTGGTTTCCGCCAAGGTCAATCTACTGCGGACCAGGTAACCCTCCTCACCCAAGACATCAAGGATTGCTTTGAGGCAAATGAGAAGGCAGGAGCTGTTCTTATAGATCTGACAGCTGCCTATGACACCGTGTGGCACTGGGGAGTAAATGCAAAGCTACTTTGGGTGCTGCCAGACAGGAGCATGTTACGCTGCATCATGGAGCTGATATCAAACCACAGCTTTGAGCTTAAGATCAGTGATGGACAGCAGAGTAGACTACATAGACTGGTGTCCCACAGGGAGCCGTCTTGGCTCCGCTGCTTTTCAACATGTACATCCATGACTTTCCAGAGACCATGCTGGAAAATATGGGTATTCTGGCAATCTAGCCATCCTATTGAGACTAAAGGAGTGGAAAACAATCGAAAGCTCCCTGAGTCAAGACATGGGAACTTTGGCAGTATACCTATGACAGTGACGTCTAACGCTGAGTGAAGGCAAAACAGTAGCAACAGCATTTCATCGAAAAAACAAGGAATATAATGAGAGCTAGCTGTCTTTGTTAACAATTGGCGCTTGGAATTCCAACAAACACCCACTTACCTCAGCGTAAAGCTGGAGAAGTCGCTTACATTTCATCAACTTCTGGCTGGTCACCGCGACAAGGTCATGGCACGTAGCGGCCTCATCTGACTACTGACAGAAACAAGTTGGGAGCCATCAACTCTACACACCTCTGCCACGGCTCTTGTGTATGCTCCAGCTGAGTACTGCACAACCATATGGAATAGAAGCAGACATACTTCCGTCAGCCATCAGCGATGGCAGCCTCAACTACAGTCTGTTTATCTTTTCATATTTTTTGTTATTTTCAGTGTGTTTTAAAAATTATGTGTTAATGTTCTCTGGTTTGTTTTATGTGGGGATGGGGGGAATAGTAGGGGGGGGGGGAGGTGTCAGTGGCAACTCATACCTAACCAGATATGCGATTTTTTTCCGGATCGCATTTCCGGTCGCTCTACGGCCGAACATCATGGAACACCATTGCAGGGCCGTGGACCTACCATTGGAGCCTGCGATCCCTTGTCTGGGATCAATGCTCCAACCGCGGTCTACGGATTTCAATATGGAAGTGCTCGCAGTCTCAGATAGAGACTGATGTTGGGATGCTCGAAGCCGCATGAGGTTCAATTAGCCTCAACTCGGGAATCTGATCGCCCGGTGTGGGGAGCTGAAATCCCCCTGATGCAGGAGCTTGATCATCCCAATGCCCAGGGCTCCACCTACGCGGGAGTCGAGATCACCCTGACAACGGTAGGTTCAAGTGCCCCGACCGCGGGAGAAAAAAAGAAAGGAAAAAAGGACTGCCTTCCATCACAGTGAGGAATGTGGGGGATTCGCTGTGGTGGATGTTCATGGTAAAAAAATATTTGGGTGCCTTGTTGCTCTTTATTTGTATGACTGCATGGCAATTTAATAATAATAATAATAATAATAATAATAATAATAATAATAATATATTTTATTGTCATTACACATAAATGCAACGAGATTTGGTTTGCAACTCCATCCGATGTCATAACTTAAACGACTAATAAAATTTAGGTTTAGATACCCCGAGAACAAGGTTTGTGAAAAGAACATTAGAACAGTAAAACAGTCAAAACCAAAACAGACTAAAGTGCAGATGCGTTTGTGCGACGTGACACTGTACCTTAATTGGTACATGTGACAATAAACAAACCTTGAAACCTTGAAACTTTGGTGAACTCAGGAAGTGTGCTCTTGATGGTGGCCACCATATTTTGCTGGATAGGATGGACTCCAATATCTGTGCCCATCCATGTATAAAGTTATTTTAGAAATCATTCATACTTTTTGATGTTGGGGGGAGTTCCATGAACAAATATTTGGAGTTTAGCCATATCAACTTTCTTTTTCAAGTGGATCTGTGAAAGTTGTAGCACAACATGTTGAACATTGCTCCACAATGAGCTGACTTTAGTGCTATCATATCCCTCACTAAACATTGAGAATGTTGGAAATACTTAGCAAGCCTAGTGGCATTTGTGGAGAGAGAGCAAAAGAGTTAATATTTCAGGCAGGTTACCTTTGATCGGTTGGAAACAACAAAGAGAGGTGGTGCTGGCTGAGAGAAGGTGATGAAGACAAATCATCAGTCTGGAGCTTATCTAAGTAGAAAGAGTTGAACAAAAACTTAGAAAAAGGGAATAAAAAGAGGAGCATGATGAAATTGTGATTACAGGATGTCACAAAAAGCACAGCACTCCAGATGATGAAAATTGGAAATAAGAACAGAAACTTCTGGAAATACTCAGTAGACCAGGTAACATCTATGGAGAGGTTAAAACCAGAATGAACTTTTGAGTATTCCAGTATTTTCCAAATTAATTTTAGGTTTCCCACAGATTGTGTTAAATGGATTTATTGCAATCTCCTATTAGTAATGGCCTTGGGAATCAGCATACGCATCCTGCTGAGCTGAGCTGAGCACAATGTACTTTCTATATAGTTGTCTCCATCAGTTCAGTTGTTCACTGGAAGAGTATGAATCATTACGTGGAAACATAAATTGTGAAGTGGTTTCCTCATAGTGTGAGTAAGTTCTGTGATAGTGAGTCTTCAGGGGGTCACTTTCTCTGATGAAAATGAGTGGAATATATTTTAGCTGTGGCAATGTCCAAATTTTGAAAACCATGCAACCATTTCATCATTTAGTCATTGCAGTAATGAAATGTGTATGCATTTGTGAGAGATATTGGTCATTCTGTCAAGAGTCAAAATGAATTACTTCATTTTGCTATAATCAAAGTTTTTAGGTTGCAGAGTAGACTTCTTAGTTTTGCAATTCAATCATCCCCTCCGTCTGACACAGAAGTTGGTTTATAATTAACATTGAGGATGGTAGTTCTAATTTTCCATCCGTCATATCATCACTCTCTGAAAAACATCATGCATTATCACCAATAAGCATTGCGCAACCATTACAGATAAGGAAAGACAGGTTATTGATATTTCTTCCAGTCACTGTCTGATATTATACACACTTATGAGATTTCAGGCCTCAATTTGATGGTAATCATTGCCTCTTTCAGCAGAAAGATAGTGTGGTTCCATGAAACAGCATCAAAAGAGGGTATTGGCCTAATTCAGATTAAAACACAACTATTTGCATGCCAGTTTCGGTGTGATATCTTTGTGAAACTCAAACTGAATTGCATACTTAATATTAACATAAGATTTTGAGACTGGGTAAAAAAAAAATCAGTTAAAAGTGAAGATTAATAGGCATGGTTTCTTGCTTTCAGTGCATAATTTGAGCTATTAGTCATAATTTGTTTCCTTTATTCTGTTGTTTATCAGAACAATTTTTCACCAGTCAATATCCATGATGTAACATCAATCAGAAATGTATTGTCCTTTTTTAAGGTTTGGATATTAATCTCGGAAATGCTGCTGGCGATTTCAGGTGGGAGAGAAATGAAGTTATTGAAAAAATGAAGGAAGATAAAATAAGAATAATAGGACAATAGCAACAATAACAATTTGATCTTGTCGCAGTAAATTATCTCAAGGTGCTTTGAAGGAGTATGATCATGCAAAGGCTGGCTTAGGGCCATATTTACTGATATTCAAGTTGGTGTCCAAAATTATTTTTTTAAATAGGTCGCAAGAGCATGCTTTTTAAAGGAGGAAAGAGCAATTATAAACTTACAAGTAAGTTGATTTAATTGTTATTAAGCACTTAAATAGTGCTCAAAATGTTTACAACAGATTTATGTTGTTTCTCATGTTCCCTGGTGATAGATGGAAAGCATTAAGCCCTTGTCTGCTCTGTGAAATCCCAGCTATTCCAACATTTCCCTGGCACATGTTCTTTCTTGTATTCCGACTAAATCATCTTCCCATCTCCACCTCTGCCAAGCCTCTGCACTTGGAGCAATTACAGTCACCACTTAACATCAACCAACTTGTCCTTGGGATGTGAGAAAATCAAGAGCACTTCCTCTTGGGTAAACTCACACTGTCACAGGATGAACATGCAAGTTCCTCACAGACAGCAACAAAGATAAGTACTGTCTTTGTATGATGGTGCATCTGTAGAAGCTGGTAGTAGTTATTGGATTTTCAGGAGCTTATCACAGTTAGCTCTGTTTGGAGCCTGTGTAACCTTCAATGAGACCGTGTCCTATTGTGGTGTGGGTATTATCTCAGCAATCCCCACTTATTTCTCCACAGTATATTCTCTTATATTCCCCGTAAAACCTCTACATATACGAACTGGATCAACTACACACTGAAAAGCAATTACAATGCTGAGGTGTTTATTTCACTCACTGCCTCACAATGCACTATGTACTCTGGAGGTGATTTACAAAAAACAACATGCAAAGGGCATTAAGACGTTTTACTTAGTTAGTTCATCAGATTTAGTAGATCTGTCTTTATTACAAACCACCTTTTTCCTTACTGGATGTTCGATTTATCATGAAACCAAGAAATGTTTTTTGTGTACATAATTCCAGTCATTTACGGAAATTGATTAGGAGTTGTTTAAGAAGGAACTGCAGATGCTGGAAAATCAAAGGTAGACAAAAATGCTGGAGAAACTCAGCAGGTGAGGCAGCATCTATGGAGCGAAGGAAATAGGCGACGTTTCAGGTCGAGACCATTCTTCAGACTGATGTGGGGGGAGGGGGGCGGGAAGAAGAAAGGAAGAGGAGAAGACAGCCGGCTGTGGGAGAGCTGAGAAGGGGAAAGGAAAGAGGCAGAAAGCAGGGACTACCTGCAATTGAAGACGTCAATGTTCATACATTGTTCTGGGGTGTAAACTACCCAAGCAAAATATGAGGCACTGCTCCTCCAATTTACAGTGGGCCTCACTCTGGCCATTGAGGAGGCTCAGGACAGAGAGGTCAGATTTGGAATGGGAGGGGGAGTTGAAGTGCTGAGCCATCGGGAGATCAGGTTGGTTGTTGCGAACTGAGCGGAGGTGTTGGGCAAAGCGGTCGCGAAGCCTCCGCTTGGTCTCACCGATGTAGAGCAGCTGACACCTAAAGGAGTGGATGCAATAGATGAGGTTGGAGGAGGTGCATGTGAACCTCTGCCGCACCTGAAAAGACTGCTTGGGTCCTTGGACAGAGTCAAAGGTGTAGCAATTCCTGCAGTTGCAAGGGAAAGTACCAGGCGAGGGGGTGGTTTAGGTGGGAATGGATGAATTGACCAGGGAGTTACGGAGGGAGCGGTCTCTGTGGAAAGCTGAAAAGGGAGGAGATGGGAAGATATGACCAGTGGTGGGATCCCGTTGGAGGTGGCGAAGAGAGAGGCGAGAAGACGAGAGAGAGAGAGAGAGAGAGAGAGAGAGAGAGAGAGAGAGAGAGAGAGAGAGAGAGAGAGAGGTCGTGTTTTCTTCTCAGCTCTGCAGTTGAGAAGGATTGGAGCAGCCTTTCCAGGATTTTGCCGTTGGAGAGGGCACAGACCCAGGGGGGCTTCATAGTTCAACTTATTGTTGGGCTGTTGAAGCTTTTCTCTGGTCTGGGGAGCCTCCATCTGTGTGAAGATTCCTGAGTTTCTCCACATTGTCGAGGGTGCGGTTGGCGTTGGCGGATTGCCAAGAGTGCCTGTGATCTCCGTGGGCTGAAGTTGTGCGGTGTCTTTGTCGTTTTTGGCTCCGCTTCTCTGCCCTAAAGTCATTTTGCTCAGTGCGGCTGCCTGGCTTAATGTGAAGAAGGTACTTTTGCGTCCAGCGCGACTGGGATCGAGTTTCCCGTAAGCTGCTCTTGGCTGTGGATGAACCTGGGGACTTTCCTGCTTCAGCTGGAGGTTTCTGTTTTCTGCTGCCTGTCTTTGACTGTGACTGTCTCTGGGACTTAACTTGGAGCTGTGCTGCTGAGGTGCTTGGAGCTGGTTTGTGCCTCTGTGAGGATGGCGATGGAAGGGGCGCGGCCGAAGGTCCGGACCTACGCAGCGACGGCATCAGTGGCGGGTGCGAGGCCATCTGAGCTTGAGCCTCATGTTGACTTGGATGGGGACAGTTTTGGTATTTCTGTTCAAACTGGGCCTATGATGTCTAGGGGGGTAATTACGAAGGCCATGAATGAACTTCTTGGGAGGGGGGCTATTGTCTCTTCTGAGCTCGAAAGGGGAAAGGTGGAGATGATACTTAAGACCCGGGAGTGTGTGGCCCGAGCGTTGGAGGAGGGGATCTCAGTGGGGGGGGTCCACGTACAGGTGGATCCGTGGGTATCCAGGGTGAGACCGGTTCTCCTGCGGAGCTGCCCCACTTATTTTTCGGATGCAGTGCTTATTCCACACCTGTCCAAGTTTGGGGAGGTGCGGTCTAAATGTTTTCGTCTCTTGCATCCCGGGGGGGACCCGGAGGAAAAAGGGGTCTTCAGTTTCAAGAGGAGGGTGTTCATGAAGGTGGGTGAGGGGGATGGTGCCGAGGGGAGTTTTGAGGTGGTGCATAAGGGTGTACCCAGAACCGTGCGTTGGAGTTGGGGAAAGGCACGGTGTCATGCGTGCGGCGAATTTGGACATCTCCGTAGGGAGTGTCTTTTTCGCGGGGGCACTGCTAGAGGTTCTAGTGTAGTGGCCCAGGAAAGCGCTGCTGGCCCATCTGGGGTGGCTGGTCAAACCTCAGCGGCGCGGGGTGGTACTGCTGACCCGGCTGAGGTTGCCAGTTCTGCCTTGGTGACCCGGGGCGGCAGTGCTAAGCCTTCTGGGTCCAGGGGTTCCGCTTTGGGGACCCTGGGCAGTGAGAGCCCAAGCCCCCCACGTCCCCTACGTCTTGCGCCTGTGGCGGTGGATGGAGGTGGGGCGCAGGAGGAGGGGAGTGTTGAGGGGGGGTTTTGGGAGAAGCAGGGGAAGCATAATAAGAAGAAGGAGAGGGATAGGGCTGCCCGAGCGAAGAAAGTGCAATCGGGTGAGTTTGGCTCCAGTGTGGTGCAGACTGCACCTGCTGGGGCCCAGGGGGGAGTTGTGGTGGCTCGGAAGGGGGGAAAGAAGTCTAAACGTGTGGGTGGCAAAGTGGTTGGGGGTAATGTGGAGGCGGATGACCCTTCCCTTATGGAGGTTACCGCACCTCCGCATGCGAGTGGGACTAAAAGGAGGCATTTGCCTGGTGAAGAGGAGGAAGGGCGTGGGTCCAGAGCGAAGGGGATGTCTTTCTCCGGGCTTTCCACCACTGAGGTGGCTGAAAGTGGTCTTGACCCGGTGTCTTCTGGGTCGGTGGTTGGGCCTTCTCTTCATGGATCTACAGCGGGTGTCACCGGACTGGGTGCTGAAGTTGATTCCGGTGGAGTTGTGTCCACTGGGCGGGAGTCTGTCCCTTCATCTCAGGGGCCCTCTGAGGGAGTTATCTCGGCGGATGCTGTGGTTAGCTCCCTTGGGTGTGTACCCTCTGGGTCGGATGAGGTCCCCTCGTTTCAGAGGCCTACTGAGGGTGCTAGCACGGTAGGTGACGTGGTTGGCTCCTCTGGTAGTGTGCCCTCTGTGACGGGGGATGTGCAGAGTCAGGATGAGGGGGGAGTTTCGGGGGTGTTGTCGTTCAAGTCTGTGCTCCATATCAGTGCCAGTGGAGGTGCTGGGGGGCGGGATGCCTCACCGGATGAGTTGTCTGGGGTGAGGTTAATGGCAGGTGGTGATTCTCTGGGTGATGCCTGTGGAGAGGGCACTCTGGATGATGTGGAGGTCAGGGCTGTTATGGGACGTGATCCTCTTTCAGACTCCGAGGGTGCCAGTGTTCCACAGGCCCTGGGGATGCCTCTTGTTGTTGCTTCCCCAGGCCCAGAGGAGGAGGGTGATGGTAGCGTGCAGGAGCCCAGCCATTCAGAGGGCTGCGAGTCTCAGGTAGGGGTGTTGGGACCCACCCCCAGCATTGATCCGGGTGGTCGTGTCATGGCTGTGGAGGAGGATAGCGATGCGGCCAGTGGGGGGGGCTCAGAGAGTGTTGTGTCAGACAGTTCTGGTCTTTCTGAGGTTGTTGATTCAGGTGCGAGCGGGTTGGCTGAGAGCCCAGACTCCAAGGCCGTGTCTGAGGCGAAGCTTATTGTTGAGGTGCGAGAGTTCTTAAAAATAAGTCGTGCTCCCAAAACATTATGGTGGGCCATTACAAGGAGATGGGAGGATTGGCTAGATGTGCGGGAGAGTCTCGAGGCTATCCTTAGTAACAAGGATAGTGGTCTTTCTGACTCGGATTTGGGGCAGTTTTGGGGTTTGTTGAAGGTCCTCAGAAAAGGACCTCCTGTGACTACAGGGAGTGTGAGGGTCACAATCTAATGTGTCTACACATTCACAGTAGCTACATTAAATTTAAATGGGAGTAGAGCGAGTTTTCGAAGATTTCAGCTCTTATCAGCCCTAAGGGAGGGGAGATTTGCAGTTTGTTATCTGCAAGAGACACATACCGTTGCTAGTGATGAACCTACCTGGCAACTGGAGTGGGAAGGGAGGGTTTATATGAGCCATCTCAGCTCAAATTCGAGTGGGGTGGCTTTTCTGTTGGCCCCAAATTTTCTGCCAAGCATTTTAAAAGTGCAGGAAGTGGTGCCAGGACGTTTGCTCCATCTGGCCGTGAGCCTGGATGGCATGCCGTTGCATTTCATTAACGTGTATGCCCCTAGCTCCGGCACGATGCAGGCCGGCCTGCTTCGGGAGGTGAATGCTCTGTTGGGCACTATTGATAGGGGAGAGTGTGTCTTCCTTGGTGGGGACTTTAATTGCACACTTGAGGTGCGGGACCGTTCTGGTACTCAGTGTGCGCCTGCTGTAGCGAAGAAGCTGAGAGGCTTGATTGACTCCTTTGAGTTGGTTGATGTTTGGAGGGACCTTCACCCTGATTCCACTGCTTTTTCGCGGAGGTCTGAGGGCGGTGGTTCCCGCATTGATCGGTTTTATATTTCCCGAGCGTTTGTTTCCCGTGTCTCAGCGGCCTCAATGCGGCTGGTGCCGTGCTCGGACCATTGTCTGGTGCGTGTGGATTTCAATCCAGCGTGCGCTCGGGCTGGGTCCGCGTACTGGCACTTTAACAACAGGCTGCTGGAGGATCGGTGTTTCCGGGAGTCATTCACTCGGTTTTGGGTGAAGTGGAGAGAGAGGCAGAGGTGCTTCTCTTCCCTTAGGCAGTGGTGGGATGTGGGTAAAGCTCACATCCGTCTCTTTTGTAAGGAATATACATGGGGGTCGACTGGGAGGCGGGACTCAGCGGTCGAGAAGCTGGAGAGGGAGATACAGGACGCTGAGTCTCGCCTGGGTCAGTTTGGTGAAGACTCCAGCGAATGGGGAGAGTTTCAGAGGAAGAAGGAGGTTTTGAGGAGTCTGCTGCTTGAGCGATCTCGAGGCGCTTATGTGAGGTCTCGGGTCCAGATGCTGCACGAGCTGGACCGAGCGTCGCCTTTCTTTTTCTCTTTGGAGAAGGGGCGGGGAGCTCGAAAACAGCTCGTGGAGTTGCTTGCAGATGACGGCTCCTCTGTCACTGATCCAGAGAGGATTAATGCCTTGGTTAGGTCCTTTTATGGGACCCTGTTCTCTGCGGAAGGATTCAGTGTGGAGGCTCAGCAAGATCTGTGGGAGGGTCTACCGGCCGTAGATAGGGGGGAGGCTGATCTTCTTGATGGCCCCTTATCTTTGGAGGAGTTGACTTGTGCCTTGCATCAGCTCAGGAGGGGTAAGTCCCCCGGGCTGGATGGGTTGACGGTGGAGTGTGTTAGAGCATTCTGGGACGTCCTAGGGGGTGACTATATGTTGGTTTTGGGGGAGAGCCTGGCGACTGGAGTGATGCCTCTCTCGTGGCGTAGGACGGTTGTTGTCTTGCTGCCTAAGAAGGGCGAACTCCGTTTGTTGAAGAACTGGCGTCCAGTCTCTCTCCTTTGCACAGAATATAAAATTTTTGCACGGGCAATGGCAAATCGCCTGGGCTCCGTGCTGCATCAAGTGATTCATCCTGATCAATCTTATACAGTCCCTGGCCGGTCCATCCAGGATAACATCCACCTGGTTAGGGACCTGATTCATTTAGTCCAGGGTACTGGTGAGTCAGCTGCTTTTCTGTCTCTTGATCAGGAGAAGGCTTTTGATAGGGTAGAGCATGAATACCTATTTGGGACGTTGCAAGCGTTTGGGTTTGGACCACACTTCGTGGCCCGGGTCCGGCTTTTGTACGCTGCGGCGGAGTGTCTTGTAAAGGTTAATGGCGCGGTGCTATCTCCTTTTCATTTTGGGAGGGGGGTCCGCCAGGGGTGCCCTATGTCGGGCCAGTTGTATTCGGTCTGTGTGGAGCCGTTCCTGTGTCTTCTTCGGAGGAGGTTGACAGGCCTGGCCCTACCTGGCCCGCGGGTTGAGGTGATTCTATCGGCGTATGCCGATGACGTACTTCTTATGTTCACTGATCCTGGTGACCTGCGGAGGATGCGTGACTGCCAGGAGATATTCTCGGCTGCATCTTCTGCTAGGATTAACTGGAGTAAGTGCTCTGGACTTTTGGTGGGTCAGTGGCGGGTAGACTCCCTGCCGGAGGAGATGGCATTGTATGCGTGGAGTACCACGCACCTCCTCTATCTGGGGGTGTACCTGAGTCCCACTGAGGATGTTTGGCCGGCAAACTGGCAAGAGTTGGAGACGAAGGTGGTTGCTCGGCTGGGGCGCTGGTCAGGCCTGCTTGGAGTTCTCTCCTTTCGGGGGAGGGTGCTGGTCATAAACCAGCTGGTGGCCTCTATGTTATGGTACCGGCTGGCTACTCTTGTCCCGCCCTCTATATTTGTAACTGCTATACAGAAGAAGCTGGTGGATTTCTTTTGGGGAAATAGGAAGCATTGGATTTCCGCGGCGGTCCTGAGTCTTCCGTTAGAGGAGGGCGGCCAGTCCTTGGTGTGCGTGCGCACCCAGGTGGCGGCTCTCCGTCTCAGGACTCTGCGGAGATACATGTATGTAGAGAACCCTCCCAGATGGCACGCTCTGGCCACGTATTTTTTTCGTCTGGGTCGTTGCCTAAGGGGGGTCTCGCGGCTCCCGGTGGCGGGTGTCAGTCGACCCGCTCTAAGGGGCTTGCCTGTTTTCTATAGGGATGTGTTAAGAGTGAGGAATTTGGTGGTGTTCAGCCAGAGTGTTGTTCCACGAGGAGAGGGGGATGTTGTGGCTGCGGGTGTGGCTGGTCCTCATCCTGTCATGGTGGTTGTCGAGGAGAGGCGCGAGCCTAGAGTGGTTCAGATAGAGCTTACCCCTGCTCCGTCAGATCTGCTCATCGGGCCTAGGCTTCGGGATATTTCTCGGCCTCCGGCTCCGCATAATCTGAGCTGCCTTTCTGAGATGACCAGCATGCCATTTTGTGATGCAAGGAGACGCGCACTGTACAGGATGCTCCTGCACATTCTGAACCACCGTGCCTTCGTCTCCCGTCCTGACTCACCATGGAGGACGGTGTTACCATCCGAAGGCGGCGGGGGGCCCCAGTGGGGGTCCTTCTATAAGGGAGTTGTACCCCTTTATATTGGGGACCTGGGGTGGAGAGTGCTGCATGGAGCGGTGGTTTGTAATAAACTTTTGAGTCGGTTCACGGGCTCGTCTGCCGCATGTATTTTCTGCGGAGAGGAGGAGACCGTATTCCATGTGTATATGGAGTGTGTGAGGTTACTGCCCCTGTACCAATATCTGAAGGGGCTGTTCCTCAAGTTCTGGCTGCATTTTAGCCCCACAATCCTGGTGTTTGGACACAAGGCGGGGAGTGGGGAGAGCCGAGTGTGGGGGGGGGACTTACCTGTCGGTTTGCTCCTTGGCCTGGCCAAGATGGCCATTCGTGGGTCCAGGCAGCGGGCGGTCGACGGTCTGGCGAGAGTCGGCTGCCTGCCCCTCTTTCGGGCCTACGTCCGTGCACGTGTGTCCCTGGAGAGGGAACACGCGGTGTTCACGGGGACTCTGGAGGCCTTCCGTCAGCGCTGGTCGCCGCGTGGGGTTGAGGCGATTATAAATGAATGTACTGCTGTACTACAATGATCTGTTCATTATAGTGTGATTTTTGATTGTGTTTTGATGTGTTGTATTTTATGATTTGTGTTGAATAAAGTTTTTGAAATGAAAAAAAAAAAAAAAAAAAAAAAGAGAGGTCGTGTTTTCTTCTCAGCTCTGCAAAGAGAAGGATTGAAGCAGCCTTTCAAGGATTTTGTCATCGAAGAGGCCACAGACACAGGGGGGGCTTCATAGTTCAACTTATCGTTGGGCTATTGAAGCTTTCCTCTGGTCTGGGAAGCCTCCATCTGTGTGAAGATTCCTGAGTTTCTCCACATTGTCGAGGGTGCGGTTGGCGTTGGCGGATTGCCAAGAGTGCCTGTGATCTCAGTGGGCTGAAGTTGTGCGGTGTCTTTGTCGTTTTTGGCTCCGCTTCTCTGCCCTAAAGTCATTTTGCTCAGTGCGGCTGCCTGGCTTAATGTGAAGAAGGTACTTTTGCGTCCAGCGCGACTGGGATCGAGTTTCCCGTAAGCTGCTCTTGGCTGTGGACGAACCTGGGGACTTTCCTGCTTCAGCTGGAGGTTTCTGTTTTCTGCTGCCTGTCTTTGACTGTGACTGTCTCTGGGACTTAACTTGGAGCTGTGCTGCTGAGGGGCTTGGAGCTGGTTTGTGCCTCTGTGAGGATGGCGATGGAAGGGGCGCGGCCGAAGGTCCGGACCTACGCAGCGACGGCATCAGTGGCGGGTGCGAGGCCATCTGAGCTTGAGCCTCATGTTGACTTGGATGGGGACAGTTTTGGTATTTCTGTTCAAACTGGGCCTATGATGTCTAGGGGGGTAATTACGAAGGCCATGAATGAACTTCTTGGGAGGGGGGCTATTGTCTCTTCTGAGCTCGAAAGGGGAAAGGTGGAGATGATACTTAAGACCCGGGAGTGTGTGGCCCGAGCGTTGGAGGAGGGGATCTCAGTGGGGGGGGTCCACGTACAGGTGGATCCGTGGGTATCCAGGGTGAGACCGGTTCTCCTGCGGAGCTGCCCCACTTATTTTTCGGATGCAGTGCTTATTCCACACCTGTCCAAGTTCGGGGAGGTGCAGTCTAAATGTTTTCGTCTCTTGCATCCCGGGGGGGACCCGGAGGAAAAAGGGGTCTTCAGTTTCAAGAGGAGGGTGTTCATGAAGGTGGGTGAGGGGGATGGTGCCGAGGGGAGTTTTGAGGTGGTGCATAAGGGTGTACCCAGAACCGTGCGTTGGAGTTGGGGAAAGGCACGGTGTCATGCGTGCGGCGAATTTGGACATCTCCGTAGGGAGTGTCTTTTTCGCGGGGGCACTGCTAGAGGTTCTAGTGCAGTGGCCCAGGAAAGCGCTGCTGGCCCATCTGGGGTGGCTGGTCAAACCTCAGCGGCGCGGGGTGGTACTGCTGACCCGGCTGAGGTTGCCAGTTCTGCCTTGGTGACCCGGGGCGGCAGTGCTAAGCCTTCTGGGTCCAGAGGTTCCGCTTTGGGGACCCTGGGCAGTGAGAGCCCAAGCCCCCCACGTCCCCTACGTCTTGCGCCTGTGGCGGTGGATGGAGGTGGGGCGCAGGAGGAGGGGAGTGTTGAGGGGGGGTTTTGGGAGAAGCAGGGGAAGCATAATAAGAAGAAGGAGAGGGATAGGGCCGCCCGAGCGAAGAAAGTGCAATCGGGTGAGTTTAGCTCCAGTGTGGTGCAGACTGCACCTGCTGGGGCCCAGGGGGGAGTTGTGGTGGCTCGGAAGGGGGGAAAGAAGCCTAAACGTGTGGGTGGCAAAGTGGTTGGGGGTAATGTGGAGGCGGATGACCCTTCCCTTATGGAGGTTACCGCACCTCCGCATGCGAGTGGGACTAAAAGGAGGCATTTGCCTGGTGAAGAGGAGGAAGGGCGTGGGTCCAGAGCGAAGGGGATGTCTTTCTCCGGGCTTTCCACCACTGAGGTGGCTGAAAGTGGTCTTGACCCGGTGTCTTCTGGGTCGGTGGTTGGGCCTTCTCTTCATGGATCTACAGCGGGTGTCACCGGACTGGGTGCTGAAGTTGATTCCGGTGGAGTTGTGTCCACTGGGCGGGAGTCTGTCCCTTCATCTCAGGGGCCCTCTGAGGGAGTTATCTCGGCGGATGCTGTGGTTAGCTCCCTTGGGTGTGTACCCTCTGGGTCGGATGAGGTCCCCTCTTTTCAGAGGCCTACTGAGGGTGCTAGCACGGTAGGTGACGTGGTTGGCTCCTCTGGTAGTGTGCCCTCTGTGACGGGGGATGTGCAGAGTCAGGCTGAGGGGGGAGTTTCGGGGGTGTTGTCGTTCAAGTCTGTGCTCCATATCAGTGCCAGTGGAGGTGCTGGGGGGCGGGATGCCTCACCGGATGAGTTGTCTGGGGTGAGGTTAATGGCAGGTGGTGATTCTCTGGGTGATGCCTGTGGAGAGGGCACTCTGGATGATGTGGAGGTCAGGGCTGTTATGGGACGTGATCCTCTTTCAGACTCCGAGGGTGCCAGTGTTCCACAGGCCCTGGGGATGCCTCTTGTTGTTGCTTCCCCAGGCCCAGAGGAGGAGGGTGATGGTAGCGTGCAGGAGCCCAGCCATTCAGAGGGCTGCGAGTCTCAGGTAGGGGTGTTGGGACCCACCCCCAGCATTGATCCGGGTGGTCGTGTCATGGCTGTGGAGGAGGACAGCGATGCGGCCAGTGGGGGGGGCTTAGAGAGTGATGTGTCAGACAGTTCTGGTCTTTCTGAGGTTGTTGATTCAGGTGCGAGCGGGTTGGCTGAGAGCCCAGACTCCAAGGCCGTGTCTGAGGCGAAGCTTATTGTTGAGGTGCGAGAGTTCTTAAAAATAAGTCGTGCTCCCAAAACATTATGGTGGGCCGCTACAAGGAGATGGGAGGATTGGCTAGATGTGCGGGAGAGTCTCGAGGCTATCCTTAGTAACAAGGATAGTGGTCTTTCTGACTCGGATTTGGGGCAGTTTTGGGGTTTGTTGAAGGTCCTCAGAAAAGGACCTCCTGTGACTACAGGGAGTGTGAGGGTCACAATCTAATGTGTCTACACATTCACAGTAGCTACATTAAATTTAAATGGGAGTAGAGCGAGTTTTCGAAGATTTCAGCTCTTATCAGCCCTAAGGGAGGGGAGATTTGCAGTTTGTTATCTGCAAGAGACACATACCGTTGCTAGTGATGAACCTACCTGGCAACTGGAGTGGGAAGGGAGGGTTTATATGAGCCATCTCAGCTCAAATTCGAGTGGGGTGGCTTTTTTGTTGGCCCCAAATTTTCTGCCAAGCATTTTAAAAGTGCAGGAAGTGGTGCCAGGACGTTTGCTCCATCTGGCCGTGAGCCTGGATGGCATGCCGTTGCATTTCATTAACGTGTATGCCCCTAGCTCCGGCACGATGCAGGCCGGCCTGCTTCGGGAGGTGAATGCTCTGTTGGGCACTATTGATAGGGGAGAGTGTGTCTTCCTTGGTGGGGACTTTAATTGCACACTTGAGGTGCGGGACCGTTCTGGTACTCAGTGTGCGCCTGCTGTAGCGAAGAAGCTGAGAGGCTTGATTGACTCCTTTGAGTTGGTTGATGTTTGGAGGGACCTTCACCCTGATTCCACTGCTTTTTCGCGGAGGTCTGAGGGCGGTGGTTCCCGCATTGATCGGTTTTATATTTCCCGAGCGTTTGTTTCCCGTGTCTCAGCGGCCTCAATGCGGCTGGTGCCGTGCTCGGACCATTGTCTGGTGCGTGTGGATTTCAATCCAGCGTGCGCTCGGGCTGGGTCCGCGTACTGGCACTTTAACAACAGGCTGCTGGAGGACCGGTGTTTCCGGGAGTCATTCACTCGGTTTTGGGTGAAGTGGAGAGAGAGGCAGAGGTGCTTCTCTTCCCTTAGGCAGTGGTGGGATGTGGGTAAAGCTCACATCCGTCTCTTTTGTAAGGAATATACATGGGGGTCGACTGGGAGGCGGGACTCAGCGGTCGAGAAGCTGGAGAGGGAGATACAGGACGCTGAGTCTCGCCTGGGTCAGTTTGGTGAAGACTCCAGCGAATGGGGAGAGTTTCAGAGGAAGAAGGAGGTTTTGAGGAGTCTGCTGCTTGAGCGATCTCGAGGCGCTTATGTGAGGTCTCGGGTCCAGATGCTGCACGAGCTGGACCGAGCGTCGCCTTTCTTTTTCTCTTTGGAGAAGGGGCGGGGAGCTCGAAAACAGCTCGTGGAGTTGCTTGCAGATGACGGCTCCTCTGTCACTGATCCAGAGAGGATTAATGCCTTGGCTAGGTCCTTTTATGGGACCCTGTTCTCTGCGGAAGGATTCAGTGTGGAGGCTCAGCAAGATCTGTGGGAGGGTCTACCGACCGTAGATAGGGGGGAGGCTGATCTTCTTGATGGCCCCTTATCTTTGGAGGAGTTGACTCGCGCCTTGCATCAGCTCAGGAGGGGTAAGTCCCCCGGGCTGGATGGGTTGACGGTGGAGTTTGTTAGAGCATTCTGGGACGTCCTAGGGGGTGACTATATGTTGGTTTTGGGGGAGAGCCTGGCGACTGGAGTGATGCCTCTCTCGTGGCGTAGGACGGTTGTTGTCTTGCTGCCTAAGAAGGGCGAACTCCGTTTGTTGAAGAACTGGCGTCCAGTCTCTCTCCTTTGCACAGAATATAAAATTTTTGCACGGGCAATGGCAAATCGCCTGGGCTCCGTGCTGCATCAAGTGATTCATCCTGATCAATCTTATACAGTCCCTGGCCGGTCCATCCAGGATAACATCCACCTGGTTAGGGACCTGATTCATTTAGTCCAGGGTACTGGTGAGTCAGCTGCTTTTCTGTCTCTTGATCAGGAGAAGGCTTTTGATAGGGTAGAGCATGAATACCTATTTGGGACGTTGCAAGCGTTTGGGTTTGGACCACACTTCGTGGCCCGGGTCCGGCTTTTGTACGCTGCTGCGGAGTGTCTTGTAAAGGTTAATGGCGCGGTGCTATCTCCTTTTCATTTTGGGAGGGGGGTCCGCCAGGGGTGCCCTATGTCGGGCCAGTTGTATTCGGTCTGTGTGGAGCCGTTCCTGTGTCTTCTTCGGAGGAGGTTGACAGGCCTGGCCCTACCTGGCCCGCGGGTTGAGGTGATTCTATCGGCGTATGCCGATGACGTACTTCTTATGTTCACTGATCCTGGTGACCTGCGGAGGATGCGTGACTGCCAGGAGATATTCTCGGCTGCATCTTCTGCTAGGATTAACTGGAGTAAGTGCTCTGGACTTTTGGTGGGTCAGTGGCGGGTAGACTCCCTGCCGGAGGAGATGGCATTGTATGCGTGGAGTACCACGCACCTCCTCTATCTGGGGGTGTACCTGAGTCCCACTGAGGATGTTTGGCCGGCAAACTGGCAAGAGTTGGAGACGAAGGTGGTTGCTCGGCTGGGGCGCTGGTCAGGCCTGCTTGGAGTTCTCTCCTTTCGGGGGAGGGTGCTGGTCATAAACCAGCTGGTGGCCTCTATGTTATGGTACCGGCTGGCTACTCTTGTCCCGCCCTCTATATTTGTAACTGCTATACAGAAGAAGCTGGTGGATTTCTTTTGGGGAAATAGGAAGCATTGGATTTCCGCGGCGGTCCTGAGTCTTCCGTTAGAGGAGGGCGGCCAGTCCTTGGTGTGCGTGCGCACCCAGGTGGCGGCTCTCCGTCTCAGGACTCTGCGGAGATACATGTATGTAGAGAACCCTCCCAGATGGCACGCTCTGGCCACGTATTTTTTTCGTCAGGGTCGTTGCCTAAGGGGGGTCTCGCGGCTCCCGGTGGCGGGTGTCAGTCGACCCGCTCTAAGGGGCTTGCCTGTTTTCTATAGGGATGTGTTAAGAGTGAGGAATTTGGTGGTGTTCAGCCAGAGTGTTGTTCCACGAGGAGAGGGGGATGTTGTGGCTGCGGGTGTGGCTGGTCCTCATCCTGTCATGGTGGTTGTCGAGGAGAGGCGCGAGCCTAGAGTGGTTCAGATAGAGCTTACCCCTGCTCCGTCAGATCTGCTCATCGGGCCTAGGCTTCGGGATATTTCTCGGCCTCCGGCTCCGCATAATCTGAGCTGCCTTTCTGAGATGACCAGCATGCCATTTTGTGATGCAAGGAGACGCGCACTGTACAGGATGCTCCTGCACATTCTGAACCACCGTGCCTTCGTCTCCCGTCCTGACTCACCATGGAGGACGGTGTTACCATCCGAAGGCGGCGGGGGGCCCCAGTGGGGGTCCTTCTATAAGGGAGTTGTACCCCTTTATATTGGGGACCTGGGGTGGAGAGTGCTGCATGGAGCGGTGGTTTGTAATAAACTTTTGAGTCGGTTCACGGGCTCGTCTGCCGCATGTATTTTCTGCGGAGAGGAGGAGACCGTATTCCATGTGTATGTGGAGTGTGTGAGGTTACTGCCCCTGTACCAATATCTGAAGGGGCTGTTCCTCAAGTTCTGGCTGCATTTTAGCCCCACAATCCTGGTGTTTGGACACAAGGCGGGGAGTGGGGAGAGCCGAGTGTGGGGGGGGGACTTACCTGTCGGTTTGCTCCTTGGCCTGGCCAAGATGGCCATTCGTGGGTCCAGGCAGCGGGCGGTCGACGGTCTGGCGAGAGTCGGCTGCCTGCCCCTCTTTCGGGCCTACGTCCGTGCACGTGTGTCCCTGGAGAGGGAACACGCGGTGTTCACGGGGACTCTGGAGGCCTTCCGTCAGCGCTGGTCGCCGCGTGGGGTTGAGGCGATTATAAATGAATGTACTGCTGTACTACAATGATCTGTTCATTATAGTGTGATTTTTGATTGTGTTTTGATGTGTTGTATTTTATGATTTGTGTTGAATAAAGTTTTTGAAATGAAAAAAAAAAAAAAAAAAAAAAAAAAAAAGAGGTCGTGTTTTCTTCTCAGCTCTGCAAAGAGAAGGATTGAAGCAGCCTTTCAAGGATTTTGTCATCGAAGAGGCCACAGACACAGGGGGGGCTTCATAGTTTAACTTATCGTTGGGCTATTGAAGCTTTCCTCTGGTCTGGGAAGCCTCCATCTGTGTGAAGATTCCTGAGTTTCTCCACATTGTCGAGGGTGCGGTTGTCGTTGGCGGACTGCCAAGAGTGCCTGTGTTCGTGGGTATGAAGAATTGCGGTGTCTTTGTCGTTTTTAGCGCCGTTTCTCTGCCCTAAAGTCATTTTGCTCAGTGCGGCTGCCTGGCTTAATGTGAAGAAGGTACTTTTGCTTCCGGCGAGACTGGGATTGAGCTTCCCAAAAGCTGCTCTTGGCTGTGGACGAACCTGGGGACTTTCCTGCTTCAGCTGGAGGTTTCTGTTTTCTGCTGCCTGTCTTTGACTGTGACTGTCTCTGGGACTTAACTTGGAGCTGTGCTGCTGGGGTGCCTGGAGCTGGATTGTGCCTCTGCTACGATGGCAATGGAAGGGGCGCAGCCGAAGGTCCCGACCTACGCAGCGTTGGCGTCAGTGGCGGGCACGAGGCCATCTGAGCTTGAGCCTCATGTTGACTTGGATGGGGACAGTTTTGATATCTCTGTTCAAACTGGGCCTATGATGTCTAGGGGGGCAATTACGAAGGCCATGAATGAACTTCTTGGGAGGGGGGCTATTGTCTCTTCCGAGCTCGAAAGAGGAAAGGTTGAGATGATACTTAAGACCCGGGAGTGTGTGGCCCGAGCGTTGGAGTTGGGGATCTCAGTGGGGGTGGGTCCACATACAGGTGGATCCGTGGGTATCTAGGGTGAGACCGGTTCTCCTGCGGAGCTGCCCCACATATATTTCGGATGCATTACTTATTCCACATCTGTCCAAGTTCGGGGAGGTGCGGTCTAAATACTTTAGGCTCTTGCATCCCGGGGGGGGACCCGGAGGAGAAAGGGGTCTTCAGTTTCAAGAGGAGGGTGTTCATGAAGGTGGGTGAGGGGGATGGTGCTGAGGGGAGTTTTGAGGTGGTGTATAAGGGTATCCCCAGAACCGTGCGTTGGAGTTGGGGAAAGGCACGGTGTCATGCGTGCGGCGAATTTGGACACCTCCGTAGGGAGTGTCTTATTCGCGGGGTCACTGCTCGAAGTTCTAGCGCAGTGGCCCAGGAATGCACTGCTGGCCCATCTGGGGTGGCTTGTCAAACCTCAGTGGCGCGGGGTGGCACTGCTGACCCAGCTAGGGCTGCCAGCTCTGCCTTGGTGATCCGGGGCGGCAGTGATAATCCTTCCGGGTCCGCAGGTTCCGCTTTGGGGACCCTGGGCAGCGAAAGCCCACGC
Source organism: Raja brachyura (assembly GCA_963514005.1). Next base: position 67,028,017 of record OY740784.1, read on the forward strand.
CCCCCGCGTCCTGCGCCTGTGGCGGCAGATGAAGGTGGGGCTCAGGAGGAGGGAAGTGAAGAGGGGGGGATTTGGGAGAAGCAGGGGAAGCACATCAGGAAGAGGGAGAGGCAAAAGGCCACCCGAGCGAAGAAAATGCAATCGAGTGTGCACCTGCCGAGTTCTGTGACCACCCGAGGGGCGCCTGGCAGCTCCAGTGAGGTGCAGACTGCACCTGCTGGGGCCCAGCAAAGAGTTGAGGTGGTTCGGAAGGGGGCAAGGAAGCCAAAACGTGCGGGTGGCAAAGTGGATGGGGGTAATGTGGAGGCGGATGACCCTTCCTTTATGGAGGTTACCGTACCTCCGCATGCGAGTGGGACAAAAAGGAGGCATTTGCCTGGTGAAGATGAGGAAGGGCGTGGGTCCAGAGCTAGGGGGATGTCTTTCTCCGGGCTTTCCACCACTGATGTGGCTGAAAGTGGTCTTGACCTGGTGTCTTCTGGGTCGGTGGTTGGGCCTTCTGTTCATGGATCTACAGCAGGTGTCACAGGACCAGGTGCTGAGGTTGATTCCGGTGGAGTTGTGTCCTCTGGGCGGGAGTTTGTCCTTTCATCTCAGGGGCCCTCCGAGGGAGTTATCTCATCGGGTGTTGGGGTTAGCTCCCTTGGGTGTGTACCCTCTGGGTCGGACGAGGTCCCCTCGTTTCAGAGGCCTACGGAGGGTGCGAGCACGCTAGTTGACGTGGTTGGCTCCCCTGGTAGTGTGTCCCCTGTGACGGGGGATGTGCAGAGTCAGCCTGAGGGGGGAGGTTCGGGGGTGTTGTCGTTCAAGTCTGTGCTCCATATTAGTGCCAGTGGAGGTGCTGGGGGGCGTGATGCCTCACTGGATGAGTTGTCTGGGGAGAGTTTAATAGCAGGTGGTGATTCTCTGGGTGATGCCTGTGGAGAGGGCACTCTAGATGATGTGGAGGTCGGGGCTGTTTTGGGTCGTGATCCTCTTTCAGACTCCGAGGGTGCCAGTGCCCCACAGGCCCTGGGGATGCCTCTTGTTGTTGCTTCCCCGGGCCCAGACGTGGAGGGTGATGGTAGCGTGCAGGAGCCCAGCCATTCAGTGGGCTGCGAGTTTCAGGCAGGGGTGTCGGGACCCACCCCCAGCATTGATCCTGGGGGTGGTGTCATGGCTGAGGAGGGGGAAAGTGATGCGGCCAGTGTGTGTAGCACAGAGAACGATTTGTCAGAGAGTTCTGGTCTTTCTGAGCTTGTTGATTCAGGTGCGAGCGGGTTGGATGAGCGCCCAGACTCCAAGGCCGTATCTGAGGCAAATGTTATTGTTGAGGTGCGTGAGTTTCTAAGAACAAGCCGTTCCATCAAAACAAGATGGGATGCTGCTACAAGGCGGTGGGGGGACTGTCTAGATTTGATTGAGAGTATCGAGGCTATCCTTGGCAACAAGGATAGTGGTCTTCCTGACTCTGATTTGAGACAGTTTCGGGGTTTCTTGGAGTTCCTCAGAGGAGGAGTTTTTGAGTCTAGCAGAGTGTGAGGATCTCAATCTAGTGTGCCTTCACATTCACAGTAGCTACATTAAATTTAAATGGGAGTAGAGCGAGTTTTCGTAGATTTCAGCTTTTATCAGCCCTAAGAGAGGGGAAATTTGCGGTTTGTTTTCTGCAAGAGACATATACCGTTGCTAGTGACGAACCTACCTGGCGACTGGAGTGGGTAGGGGGGGCCATCTCAGCTCGACTTCGAGTGGGGTGGCTTTTCTGTTGGCCCCAAATTTTCTGCCAAGCGTTTTAAAAGTGGAGGAAGTGGTGCCAGGCCGTTTGCTCCATCTGGCCGTGAGCCTGGATGGCATGCCGTTGCATTTCATTAACGTGTATGCCCCTAGCTCCGGCACGATGCAGGCTGGCCTACTTCAGGAGATGAATGCTCTGTTGGGCACTATTGATAGGGGAGAGTGTGTCTTCCTTGGTGGGGACTTTAATTGCACACTTGAGGTGCGGGACCGTTCAGTGTGCTCAGCGTACTCAGTGTGCGCCTGCTGTAGCAAAGAAGCTGAGAGGCTTGATTGACTCCTTTGAGTTGGTTGATGCTTGGAGGGACCTTCACCCGGATTCCACTGCTTTTTCGCGGAGGTCTGAGGGTGGTGGTTCCCGCATTGATCGGTTTTATATTTCCCGAGCGTTTGTTTCCCGTGTCTCAGCGGCCTCAATGCGGCTGGTGCCGTGCTCGGACCACTGTCTGGTGCGTGTGGATTTTAATCCAGCGTGCGCTCGGGCTGGGTCCGCGTACTGGCACTTCAACAATAGGCTGCTGGAGGATCGGTGTTTCCGGGAGTCATTCACTCGGTTTTGGGTGAAGTGGAGAGAGAGGCTGAGGTGCTTCTCTTCCCTTAGGCAGTGGTGGGATGTGGGTAAAGCTCACATCCGTCTCTTTTGTAAGGAGTATACATGGGGGTCGACCGGAAGGCGGGATTCAGCGGTCGAGAAGCTTGAGAGGGAGATACTGGACGCTGAGTCTCGCCTGGGTCAGTTTGGTGAAGACTCCAGTGAATGGGGAGAGTTTCAGAGGAAGAAGGAGGTTTTGAGGAGTCTGCTGCTTGAGCGGTCCCGAGGCGCATACGTGAGGTCTCGGGTCCAGATGCTGCATGATCTGGACCGAGCGTCGCCTTTCTTTTTCTCTCTGGAGAAGGGGCGGGGAGCTCGTAAACAGCTCGTGGAGTTGCTTGCAGATGACGGCTCCTCTGTCACTGATCCAGAGAGGATCAATGCCTTGGTTAGGTCCTTTTATGGGTCCCTGTTCTCTGCGGATGGTTTCAGTGAGGAGGCTCAGCAAGTTTTGTGGGAGGGTCTACCGACTGTAGATAGGGAGGAGGCTGATCTTCTTGATGGCCCCTTATCTTTGGAGGAGGTGACTCGCGCCTTGCATCAGCTCAGGAGGGGTAAGTCCCCCGGGCTGGATGGGTTGACGGTGGAGTTTGTTAGAGCTTTCTGGGATATCCTAGGGGTTGATTACATGTTGGTTCTGGGGGAGAGCATGGCGACTGGAGTGATGCCTCTCTTGTGGCGTAGGACGGTTGTTGTCTTGCTGCCTAAGAAGGGCGAACTCCGTTTGTTGAAGAACTGGCGTCCAGTCTCTCTCCTATGTACAGAATATAAAATTTTTGCTCGGGCAATGGCAAATCGCCTAGGCTCCGTGCTGCATCAATTGATTCATCCTGATCAATCTTATACAGTCCCTGGCCGGTCCATCCAGGATAACATCCACCTGGTTAGGGACCTGATTCATTTAGTCCAGGGTACTGGTGAGTCAGCTGCTTTTCTGTCTCTTGATCAGGAGAAGGCTTTTGATAGGGTTGAGCATGAATACCTATTTGGGACGTTGCAAGCGTTTGGGTTTGGACCGCAGTTCGTGGCCCGGGTCCGGCTTTTGTACGCTGCTGCGGAGTGCCTTGTGAAGGTTAATGGCGCGGTGCTATCTCCTTTTCATTTTGGGAGGGGGGTCCGCCAGGGGTGCCCTATGTCGGGCCAGTTATACTCGGTCTGTGTGGAGCCGTTCCTGTGTCTTCTTCTTCGGAGGTTGACAGGCCTGGCCCTACCTGGCCCGCGGGTTGAGGTGATTTTATCGGCGTATGCCGATGACGTACTTCTTATGTTCACTGATCCTGGTGACCTGCGGAGGATGCGTGACTGCCAGGAGATTTTCTCGGCTGCATCTTCTGCTAGGATTAACTGGAGTAAGTGCTCTGGACTTTTAGTGGGTCAGTGGCAGGTAGACTCCCTGCCAGAGGAGATGGCATTGTATGCGTGGAGCACCACGCACCTCCTATATCTGGGGGTGTACCTGAGCCCCACTGAGGATGCTTGGCCAGCAAACTGACAGGAGTTGGAGACGAAAGTGGTTGCCCGGCTGGGGCGCTGGTCAGGCCTGCTTGGTGTTCTCTCCTTTCGGGGGAGGGTGCTGGTTATAAACCAGCTGGTGGCCTCCATGTTATGGTATCGGCTGGCTACTCTTGTCCCACCCTCTATATTTGTAACTGCTTTACAGAAGAAGCTGGTAGATTTCTTTTGGGGAAATAGGAAGCATTGGATTTCCGCTGCGGTCCTGAGTCTCCCGTTAGAGGAGGGCGGCCAGTCCTTGGTATGCGTGCGTACCCAGGTGGCGGCTCTCCGTCTCAGGACTCTGCGGAGATACATGTATGTAGAGAACCCTCCCAGATGGCACGCTCTGGCGACGTATTTTTTCCGTCAGGGTCGTTGCCTAAGGGGGGTCTCGCGGCTCCCGGAGGCGGGCATCAGTCGACCCGCTCTGAGGGGCTTGCCTGTCTTCTACAGGGATGTGCTCAGAGTGAGGAATTTGGCTGTTTTCAGCCAGAGTGTTGTTCCACGAGGAGAGGGGGATGTTGTGGCTGCGGGTGTGGCTGGTCCTCATCCTGTCATGGTGGGTGTCGAGGAGAGGCGCGAGCCTAGAGTGGTTCAGGTAGAGCTTACCCCCGCTCCGTCTGATCTGCTCATCGGGCCTAGGCTCCGGGATATTTCTCGGCCTCCGGCTCCACATAATCTGAGCTGCCTTTCTGAGATGACCAGTGTGCCATTTCATGAGGTGAAGAGACGCGCACTGTACAGGATGCTCCTGCACATTCTGAACCACCGTGCCTTCGTCTCCCGTCCTGACTCACCATGGAGGACGGTGTTACCAGCTGAAGGCTGGGGTCCCCAGTGGGGGTCCTTCTATAAGGGAGTTGTACCCCTTTATATTGGGGACCTGGGGTGGAGAGTGTTGCATGGAGCGGTGGTTTGTAATAAACTTTTGAGTCGGTTCACGGGCTCGTCTGCCGCTTGTATTTTCTGCGGGGAGGAGGAGACCGTGTTCCATGTGTATATGGAGTGTGAGAGGTTACTGCCCCTATATCATTATCTGAAGGGGTTGTTCCTCAAGTTTTGGCTGCATTTTAGCCCCACAATCCTGGTGTTCGGACACAAGGCAGGGAGTGGGGAGAGCCGAGTGTGGGGGGGGGACTTACCTGTCGGTTTGCTCCTCGGCCTGGCAAAGATGGCAATTCGCGGGTCCAGGCAGCGGGCGGTCGACGGTCAGGCGAGAGTAGGCTGCCTGCCCCTCTTTCGGGCCTACGTCCGTGCACGTGTGTCCCTGGAGAGGGAACACGCGGTGTCCATGGGGACGCTGGAGGCCTTCCGTCAACGCTGGTCACCGCGTGGGGTTGAGGCTATTATAAACAATGATTGTACTGTTGTACTACAATGATCTGTTCGTTATAGTGTGATTTTGATTATGTTTTGATGTGTTGTATTTTATGATTGTGTTGAGTAAAGTTTTTGAAATGGAAAAAAAAAAAAAAAAAAGAGAGAGAGAGAGAGAGAGAGATTCCAGCCTCTTAACCCCAAGCACCGTGGTAGATCAACAAAAGTAATCTGTTCTATGATATTTGGCAGTCCAACAGCGGCAAAGGCAAATTATAAATCCCCCCCACCCTCCAGTCTCCCCTGGCCAGTGATGTGATGGACATGGGGTCTGGACCAATCGCTGACAAGGTCTCAGACATATCCTGTCCCCGGAGACCTCCTGTCCGTTATCTTGCTTTTCGGCGTCGTGTATTTGGCTTTTCAGTGTTGCGCCCATTCGTTTATTTAGCTTTTTGGCATCGCGATAGTTTGGTTATTTCGCTTTTTCAGCGTTGTGTCTGTTCGGTTATTTGGCTTTTAGGCATAGTGTCCGTTCGGTTATTTGGCTTTACGGCCTTGTTTCCATTCGGTATCTTGGCTTCAGCTTCTCGTCCTGTGACACCCCGTCTGGGTACGGGTTACATTAGATAAAAGGGGGATCAGATATAGTTATGCTTTTGATTACTAACTCTTCTAATGAGGGTTATAAATATTTGCATTATTTAAAGTAAGTTTTAAAACATAGGTCCATTTTAGTGAGGCAATTGAGACTTTTCTTTCGGGATGGCAGGGTGAAGAAAAGCCACAGGAGTTTCCTCTGAATCTGAAGACATTGGATGCATTGTTGGTGACACAGGCAACAGAAACAATCTTCATACAAAGTGACAGGAATGTTTAGACAATCTGCATTGGTTGGAGATGACAACGAAGCTCAGAAATTAATTTACAAGCTGTGGTGCAGTTTAGAAAATTCTGAGGCCCCTGGCAGGATGTAATGGGAAAATAAGCTGTTGTAGTTCAAGTAAGCCAGTCCACTCAGTATTATTTGCAGGCCTGGAACTGAGTACTTCTCCAATCTATTTGCACCCTAGGCTCTATGCTTGTTCATTTCTGTTACTGATCTATGAATATTTATAGGATATAATAAGTAGCACTGAAAGGCACAGCATAAATTGTAATTAAAATCTGCGATGGGAACTCTAAAGAATTATTAAAGTTCAATCTGCATCTTTCAAACTGAAGTGTTGTTACTGAACTTTGGAAAAACACTGTAACACAGAGCTATAGAGCATGTTAGGTGTAAAGTTGGCCAAAGACGAAGATCTCATCACTATATTTCTTCTGCTATTCCTCCAGCTTTTGTTTAATGACTATTATTCATGTCCCTTCACTTGTACATTTTGAAGGGTATAGAAGAGACCCTGTTGAGAGCCTCATCTATAGTAGGAGAGGGGAACCCCCATTCCCTGAAGAATGAGGACATCTGCGATGCCCTGGTTTGGAACACCACATCCTGGGTGCAGATGCGGTGTAGACGGAGGAATTGGGAGCAGGGGATGGAGTCCTTACAGGAAGTAGGGTGGGAAGAAGTCCAGATAGCTATGGGAGTCAGTGGGTTTAAAGTAGATGTCGGCCAGTAGTCTGTTCTATTATTCATGCCCCTTCACTTGTACATTTTGAAGATTAGCAAACAACTGTTAGGAAATTGAATTACAGGCAGTCACAGAGTTATGAAAGCTTTGAATTCCTGAGATGTGCTTGTAAACAAATTATTCTAAAGCCAGAACTGAACAGGATTACAGATTGCTGTGATGGGCGAGTAAACAGGCACGGGAAGAGTGGCTGGCTGCTGGCCTCACTGAGTGAGCGAGTGAGTGAGTGAATCTACTCAGTGCTCCCATCTATATTCTATTCCACACAGCTGTCAATTGTGGTGGCTTCAAGATGCAGGGGTATGGAGAGAAGGCATGGAAAATTACCCTCTTCCCACAGAAGAAGATGACAAGGGTGGTGAATCTGAGGAATACCTTGCCACAGAAGGCTGTGGAGGCCAAGTCAGTGGATATTTTTAAAGCAGGGATAGATTATTGATTAATATGGGTGTCAGAATTTATGGGAGGAAGGCAGGAGAATGGGTTAGGAGGGAGAGATAGATCAGCCATGATTGAATGGCAGAGTGGACTTGATAGGCCGAATGGCTCCTCTCTCTTATGATCTTATGACCTTATGCTTGCAGCTCCGTCGTAGTTGGCAAATACTTCCCCTTACGGACTATCCCAGAGGCTCAAGCCTCTAATTCCGATCATAAATATCACCACCACCTTGGCAGCAGGCAGCTGCATGACTGCATTGGCTAACTGCTGCCATTTATTTTGAGAGAACGAGAATACAAAAACAGGGATGTAATGATGAGGTTTTATAAGGCACTGGTCAGTCCGCAATTGGAGTATTGTGAGTAATATTGGGGCTCATATCAGAGGAAGGATGTGCTGGCGCATGAGAGGATCTGCAGGAGGTTTATGAGAATTATTCCTGGAATGAGTGGATTAACATATGATGAGCGTTTGACAGTACCAGGCCTCTACACACTGGAGTTTATAAGGATGAGGGCAGACCTCATAGAAACTTACCGAATAGTGAAACGCCTGGATAGAGTGGATGTGGAGAGGATGTTTTCACTAGTGTGTCAGTCTGGGACCAGAGGTCACAGCTTCAGAATAAAAGAAAAGAGATGAGGAGGAATTTCTTTAGTCAGAAGGTGGTGAATCTGTGGAATTAATTACCACAGAAGGCTGTGGAGGCCAAGTCAATTGATATTTTTAAGGCAGAGATAGATAAGATTCTTTATCAGTACAAGTGTCAGGGGTTATGGAGAGAATGGGGTTTAGAGGGAAAGATAGATCTGCCATGATTGAATGGCGGATTCAATTTGATAGGCCAAATGGCCTAATTCTGCTCCTAGAACTTATGAACACCAGATTCCTCTCACAGACTCAGCGGTGAAGCTGTGCTATAAAGTTTGGGATGCTTAACGTTTCAAAAAATTGTTCCGAATTCATCAGAACATCTTCGTAAGGTCGAAAAAGTTTTGCCAACTTTTATTCACATCGTTCGTTTTGATGTGACATGACATGTTCATATTTGTCACTTTTGTAATTGCAGCCTCTTACCAACGATGGTTGATGCTGTAACTCTGTCAGACTTGCATTACCCAGTTCCGTGGACTGAAACACAACCAAGACCAAAGGAGAACATGCAAATTCGCTATTTATTAACATGATATTTTCAAAAAATATATTCTGTTCTATTGATGATAATTAAGGAAAATTTCCCTAACTCTGCTTTCTGTTTTCAATCATAAAATTAATTAATCTAATTAGAATTTAAAAAGGGTGAAATTAAATTCTATGATGCATTCAGTTCGAGGAAATGTTTGCTATTGGCTTGATGTAATATCTTATATCCTTTGACTGGCAATAGCATGCTTCACACTCATGAATCAAACATGCCAAAGGCTAAACCAAATGAGCCAAAAAATCTGATCTAACCACGAGTCATACTTTAAGGATGAACAACACCAAGGTGATTTTTAAATCTGATTGATGAGAATCGGGTCAAGATTCAAGCAGTCAGATTAATTGTGTTGGACTACAAGATAAAATTTAGAAAAAAAATAATTCCTTCCCTGAAATCCATAAAACCACCACCATAAAGAAAGAGCCATAGAGAGTCACAGACAATAGAAACTAGGTACAGACATAGGCCATTCGGCCCTTCGAGCCAGCACCGCCATTCAATGTGATCATGGCTGATCACAGAGTCATACAGCATGTATGACACGTTGGCCATGCCGACGTAGAATACCCACCTACGATTGCCCCTGCTGCCCACAATTAGCCCAAATCCCTCTAAGCCTTTTCTATCCATGTACCTGTCCAACTCCCTCCTTTGTCAGCTCATCATTATCTGATTACAAATACTATTTTTCCAATGATGGGTTAATGGTAACTTGTTGAATGCATCCACTTCCGATGAACAAAGTACAATGGGATGAAAGATTTGTATAACAGTGTATAACAACATCTTGAGGCAATTATTTTATTCTCCTAAGCCATTTGGTGTGTCCAATCCCTAGGATTGGTAACTTATAGTTAGCCATCTGATAGTACACAGTAGTGGCACTGTGGTGCAGCACTTAGTATTGCTGCCACACAACTTCAGGAAAGTGGATTTGATCCAGACTGCAAATGCTCAACATAGAGTTTGCATGTTCTCTCTGTGAATATGTAACTTTCTCCTGGGTGCTCCCATTTCCTTATTAAAATTAGATTGCATTGATGTTTAAAATTAATATTGGTGCTGGTGATATTGTCATGAGTCAAGCCCATTGCTTCCAACTTCTGTCGCTTCTTTATTTGATGATCCCGGGAAAGTCAATGATACTTAAGAAAATATTCTTCGTCTTCACCATACGTCAACCTTATTTTTTCATCTTCTGACATGAAATTCCATAAAAATGTGTTCATATATTCTTTCATAGATGTTTGTGCAAACCTTTGCTGACTCAAGAACAACTTAATTGTTGCAAATTAGCCAGATGCTTTCATGGGTGGCATTTTCATGATTTTGTTGCTAAAATAAGTTTTGGTTTAGTTTAGTTTATTATTGTGATGTGTGCTGACGTACAGTGAGAAGCTTTTGTTTGCATGCTATCCAGTCAAAGAAAATACTAAACATAGTTACAAACTAGACGTCCACAGTGTACAGATAAAGGGTCCAACACCTATTGCAAGATAGGTCTGATAAAGTTTTATTAAATATAGTTCAAGGTCTCCTACAAGGTAGAGAGGAAATCAGGACCACACTGAAGAGAGGACCGTTCAATTGTTTGATTACAGTTGGGAGAATCTGTCCCTAAACCTGTTATGTGTCTTCAAAGTAATGATAACTTGGCTGAATCAAGAGGGGATAATGGTCCTTGATTATGCTGGTGGCCTTGCCGAGGCAGCGTGAACTGTAGATGGAGTCAGTGGAAGAAAGGTTGTTTTGCATGATGGTTTGGGCTACATCCACAACTCTTTGCAATTTCTTGAGATCTTAGATGGAGCTGTTCCCAAACCATGCTGTGATGCATCCCGATAAAATGCTTTCTACAGCACATCTGTAGACGTTGATGAGGGATGTTGGAAACATACCAAACTTACTAAGCCTTGTAAGGAAGTAGAGGCGTTGGTGCGCTTTCTTGCCCATAGCTTCAAATTGACTGGTCCATAACAAATTGCTGGTAATATTGATTCCTAGGAACTCAAAGCTTTCGATCACATCTCTTTTTTGGTACCATCAATGCAGACTGGGGCTGCGTGTACTGTTTTGTTTCCTGAAGTCAATTGCTCTCTCCCTTGTCTTGCTGACATTGAGGAAAGGTTGTTGTCTTGGTTACACGGTTCTCAATCTCCTTTCTTTACTCTGTCTCAACATTATTTGATATCTAGCCCACTATAGTGGCGTTGTCTGTGAACTTATAAATCGAGTTGGATTGTATTTGGCTGCACATTCATGAGAGAATACAGGGTATAGAAGGGGGGTGTGGGCACATCCGTGTGGAGCACTAGTGTTGAAGATTATCATAGCAGATGATATGTCACCTATCCTCACTGAAAGTGTCTGTTCATCAAGAGGTTGCGTATCCAGTTGCGGGGGAGGGGGGTTGGTATACATTGAAGATAGACTCACAATGCTGGAGTAACTCAGTGGGTCAGGCAGAATAGGTGACGGAGTAGCAGTCTGATGAATGGTCTCGACCCGAAATGTCACCATTTCCTTTTCTTCATAGATGTTGCCTGACCAGCTGAGTTACTCCAGGATTGTGTGTCTATCTTCCAAGTTCCACGCGTTTGAAGATGACTTTGGTTGGGATAATAGTTTTGAAAGCAGAGATACAATGTCTGAATAGAAGCTGACGTAGGTCTCCTTCTTAACAATGTGTTCCAGGATACGTGTAGGGCCGGGAAGATGGCATCAGCCGTGGATCTGTTGTGGTGGTCTATGATGCTCTGTTGATCATTTCACCTTTTCTGTCCATTTCATCATTTCACGCATGCCTGTTTTTGCCAGTCTTGTTCTAGAGTAGACTATTAGTTTCTTCAACCTTAGAAACAACAGAACGCTGCAGACGCTGTAATCTGGAGCAAAACAGCAAATGTCTGGAGGAACTCAGTGGATCAAGTTGCATCTGTGGAGGTAAAGGGGTAATTAGCACTTTGGGTCAAAATCTTGAATCAAGACTCAGATTGTGAAGGATAGATTGCCAGTACAACGAGGTGAGAGGGAGGGTGAAGCTGGGTCTGGGAGATGATAAGTGGAAGCAGGTGAGGATAAGGATAGTGGGCTGGTGGGTAATAGGTGTGAAACAGAGGAGGAGAGAAAAGAAAAAGGGCAGATGGAGCCAAGGGGAGAGTGAGATGGCGGTGGTAAAGACTGATGCTGGAAGGTTATAAAAGGCTATGAATACTGGAATCTGATAAACAAGGAAGTTGATAAGTTGGACTTTAGAGATGATGTGCAGATGAAACCAGTTGGGGGCAGGTCTAGCAGGAACCAGGTGGGGGAGGGGAATGAAACTGGGTGATGGGGTGGAATATGGGCTTGCAAGAACCTGAGTGGATCAGAAGGAGAGGGATCGGTGCACGTGGGTAACAGGTTACCTGAGATCACCTGGTTGGAGCCTCAGCAGAACAGAAAATGGCACAAAATTCTGAGAGAGCTTCATGAGCTGGATGCAAGGAGGATGTTTCTCCTGCCTGGGGATAGTGGGATTGTGGAACGTTGGATTATACTCTTAGTATATGGAGTAAGACATTTAAGACTGAGATGAGGAAAAATGTCTCCACTCATAGGTGATGAAACAGCTGCCGAAAGCTGTGGGGGCAGAGACTGAAACATTTAAGGAGGAGAGATATTTCTAGACATGAAAGGCACGTGGAATAAAAAAATAGGAATAGTTAGAATAACACCCCTCTACCGCTACTATATTCTGTCTTCTATGGTCAAGCCGACTTTGAATCCAATTTACCAAGTCTCCACGGATGTCATGTGCCTTAATCTTCTGGATCTCTCTACCATGCGGGGCCTTGTAAAATGCTTTACTAAATCTGTGTAGACAACATCCACTGTCCTTTCCTCATCAATCATCTTCATCACCTCTTCGAAAAATGCATTCATGTTTCTAAGACATGACATTCTCCTAACAAATCCATGTTGTCAACTTTTTTTCCCAAATTATGAGTAAATACTGTTCCTAAGAACCTTCTCCAATAATTGGAGAATTGGTGAAATTCACAATTACTGTATTGTAAAACTGGTGTAAGGCTCATCAGAATGCTGAAGATTCTCAAAGGGTCAGACTGCATCTGTGGAAAAGGGAATAGTTAACATTTTTATCAGTTTTCATGAATCTTTAACTGTTTCTCTTTCCATCAATGCTGCCTGCCATGTTCTTTCCCAGCATTTTATGCTTTCATTAACACTTCTTCAAGAGAGGATGCATGAGAGAATTCCAAAAAATGACTGCATTAGTTTACAAATATTGACTCTTACTTGCGCATTGAATCTAACACTTACTAGTTATTTCAATCCCAGTAGCAACCTGGAGCCTTGTATATTTCACTGGTCTATATCACTGATTATTTCTGACAATCTATTTGTAAACAGGCTGGATGAGATTTGGAAGACATAGCCTTGAATCTGATGGGATCAAGGTTTGAAGGAACATTTTGAATGGAGGAATATATATTAGCATTCAGATGTATAGACCAAAAAAAAATACATGTTACATATCAAAAAGTAGTTCTTTAAAATGAGGACTTGAGCAGTTTGATTTGTAAATTATCAAAGTTCTTTTGGTCAGAAAGCCAAGTGGCTAATCAAAAAGATTAGTAAGATTGAACGAGAACTTACCAGTTCGAAGGTTGATCTTTATTTCATGAGGAGTCGAAGTGAGGGATTTCGTGAAGAGCCCGCCGGCGCGCATGCTCGACATACTTCAAAGTAGCGGCGTGGAATCACAGAACCAACAATAGAAATGACTTCGCATAGTATGATTGAATTGACTAAGATTACCAGATGAAGGTGATTGAGGGTTGGGCGAGGAGGGCACGAAATCCCTCACTTCGACTCCTCATGAAATAAAGATCAACCTTCGAACTGGTAAGTTCTCGTTCAATCTTACTATTTCATTTCGGAGTCACGTGAGTGACTTCGTGAAGACTTCAAAGCTTCTGTGATTACACGCCCTGGACCACGTCCATGCTGACACACCACTACCAGGGATGGATGGGAGGAACAAACTGGCTCAATAGCTCATACTGCAAAACAAAAGCATATTTATTAATAACAAATCAAAACCCCTCATGCGGGGACATCTCCACGTTCTTGACCTGCATTCAGCACGGCTTCTGCGAACTGTAGAGGAGCAGCAACAGGCTTGTTATAAAAACGCTGGAACACAGCTTCATTCGCCCATCCTGCTGTGGCGAGAATTTGGTCCATGGGCACCTCCATGACCCTCGCCGCTGACGTCGATGCAGCCCTGGTGGAATGAGACTTGAACACATTAGTGTCGATACCTGACTTACCCAAGACGACTCGAAGCCACCTGGATATCGTCTGGACTGTCACTCGATGATGAGGTCTCTTATGAGTGACAAGCAGGTATCTCTCCATTCCTCTGATGCGTGCCGTCACCTTGACATAGTGGCGGATATGTGAGGCTAAACATAGCCTAGCATCTGCGGGGTATGCCGGGAACTTCAGCTGCAGCCCTGTGCACCCAGGTCTATGCTGCTTTAGTAGCTCGTCAACGAAAAAGACTACTTCTGTAGGGGTAGATGTCATTCTGTCGACACGCAGTTTATGTAGTGTCTGTACCCTCTGAGCTGAAGTCAGCGCTAGTAACATCACCAGCTTCATGGTGAGTTGGTCCAGTTGGAGCCCTTCCATGGGAGACCACGTCCTGAGCAGGGTTAATACGTCCCTGACATCCCAGGTGATATTATAGCGTGGTGTAGGCGGATTCATATTGAATATACCCCGCATGAGTCTGGACACTAGCCTGTTGGATCCTACCCCAATCTTGAGGTAGAATGATAGCGCACTTCTGGCGCTGTTGATGGCACTGTAACTTAAGTGTTCATCATGGTGCAACCCCGCGAGGAATTCCAGGACGTCGGTTATTGTCACGTCATCGTACGTGATGCGAGAGCGGCTGCAGTAGGCTTCCCACTTCTTAATATGCGAGCGGTATCTTCGCCTTGTGGACTCTCGACACGACGCCCCGATGGTATCCATGGTCCGAGCCGAGAGGCCGTATTGGACTAACGGCCTGTTCAGAACCTGCAAGCCAACAAATTTAAATAGCCATGGCAGGGATGTGGCTCCCCTGACACAGGGTGAGTAACCAATTGTGGGCAACCCTTCAAAAGGACCCAAGGTTCGTTGAGCATGTCAAAGACCACCGGATACCAAGGCTGTGTGGGCCAGTCGGGTATAATAAGGATGCCCTTGGCAGCATCTGCCTGAATCTTTCGCAATACCCGACTGATGAGGCAAAACGGAGGGAAGGCATAGAAAACCCAATTCCCCCAGTCCAGCGAGAATGCATCTAGCGCTATTGCCCCAGGATCTGGTTCCCATGAAACGTAGGCTGGTACCTGATGGTTCAACCGTGACGCAAAAAGGTCAATGTCCGGTTTACCAAATTTGGCTGTGACTTTAGCAAAAATCTCAGGATGCAACATCCATTCAATGTTGTCATTAAATTTGCGTGACCTGGTGTCCGCCACAGTATTAAGCTCACCTGGCAAATAGGTAGCTGAAATCCAAATGTCTCTTTGAATACACCAGAGCCAAATTGAGTTAGCCAATTTGTCACACGAAACTGACCTGGTACCACCCATATGGTTTAAATATGCCACAGCTGTGGTGTTGTCTATTTGGAGACGGACGTGTGCTCCAACAAGCTTGGAACAATATGCACGAAGTCCATGGAATGCTGCCAGCAACTCCAAATAGTTAATCCCTTGAGTCAGCAACATCGATGCCTCAAGGGTGTCCCATCTACCCCCACAACTAGAGCAATTATCAGTAGCTCCCCAGCCATTGGAGCTTGCATCAGTCTGTAAATATACCACCGGATTAGCCTCCCTGACAGGCTTAAATGAGTTGCTAATGTGACACACCCACCATTGCAACTCAGTTATCGCTTCGGACGGCAGCTGCATAGATCGATCGTAATGACCAGCGTTCCATTTTAACGCAGTAATTTTAGCTCTTTGCAAATTCTGATAATGCAAAGGTCCATATCGTGCTGCCGGAAACAAAGCCACTAACTTGCCAATTACTGTGGCTGTATGCCGAATCGATGGTATATTGGTGCCAATTAAATCTCTGCACACCTTAGTGACTTCCTCAATTTTGTTAATTGGTATAGTTATCCTCATGCTCATTGAGTTCACCGTGAACCCTAGGTAATTAATTACCTGGGCAGGGCAGAACTTTGATTTCTCTGGATGGACAATGAATCCTAATTGTTGAAATATATTGACAGCAGCTGCAACACCCTGTTCAGCCAATTGCAGGGTGTGGCCCACAATAAAGACATCATCTAAATAGGCCATATCATCTTTCTGGATGGATACTGAATAATATGCATCCCTCAAATCAATGCATGCCATAAAGCAGCCATGAGAAATCAATGATTTGGCTGTTTCAAACGTATCCATTTTAAAATGAGTATATGTTACAAACGTATTCAAACGGGTTAGATCAATAATGACACGACAGCCTCCATCCTTCTTAGGTCTAGTAAATATGTTCGAAACAAATTCAATTGGCTCATGCACTGTTTTCTCAATCACGCCCTTCTGTTCCAAACTTAAAATTTCCTTGTAACCTGCTGCCTGTTCTGCAGCAGACAATTTGAACGTACGACCAGGCATGTGCTGGGATGGAGGAATGTCGCCATTAATAAACTCAATTTTATGCCCCTGAATATTCCGCAACACATACTCATCACCAGTAAAATTACCCCATGCATCCAAAAACAACCGTAAACGACCACCAACATGGGAAGTTAAACAGAGAGAAAAGAGAGAACCAGACCCCCTCACCTCCGTGGTTACCGGCGGTCCTTGACACGTGTGGGTGGCCGTGGAGGTGCTGGGTTGGCTTGAGGGCGCGGCGTCTTCGATTTCCAAAAAGGTCTCTGCCGACCCTGTCCTAAAAAAGACCCTTGGTGCTGGTTCTGGTGTTGTTGTCGTTGTGGAGCTAGAGGGTGAGTCCTCGTCGAGGCACTGGCCGACCCTCGTGAGCGAATGTATGGAGCTTTTGAGCCGGACGGTGTGGGGGCACTCTTAGAGCGCATGATCCCCACCGTTTTGGCTTGTTCGTCAAGCTCTTTGACTCTCTTCGAGAGGTCCTCACCAAAGAGCTGACGGGGCGGCGGTGGCGGCGGTGGTTTGCACAATCCTGCAAACTTCGGGTTGAGTGCTGGGCGGATGCTGTTTTTGCGAAACCCGTTGATTTCGTGCTGGGTCGCGCACAATAAGGCCAGAGCATCTTCCTGGTCCAAATTCAGCTCGTCCTCGTCCACCGACCGCGCAAAGGCGGTAATACCGGCCGTGAGGAGTTTCAGGATCCGCTGCAATTGTAGCTCTTGTTGACGGATAGCCGCACTGATGTTGCCCCATATTGGCGTATTGACCACAGGCACGTTGAGGGAGTTGCAGTTTGATGGAGCCTTGTGACGGCTCATAGCCTGGATGAGGACTTCTTCCTGCAGCACCTGATTATTAAGAAAGTCCAATGTGGCTGCCAGCTTTGAATTGAGAGGAAG
Organism: Raja brachyura; assembly: GCA_963514005.1. Next base: position 67,045,068 of record OY740784.1, read on the forward strand.
ACCAGCCGTATGTGGGGCCGCGAATTTGGTCGCCACATCCAAAAGTTCCTCCGCTGGCACCTCCACCAGAGGTGGTACGGGATCCACCAGAACCTCCTCCTCGTGCTGCTCCAGGCTGATAGTAGATGTTGGTGAAGACGCCCTGTGCCTGTTGCTGCCCTGCTGTTGTTGACGTTGAAGCAGGAGCTCCAGCAGCCGCTCCATACGGTCAATACGCCCTTCACCCTGAACACTCAGGTGGTCGGAGTCCTCCGGCTCTGAAAAGAAAACCGGGCTCCTGTCATCGGCCCGCACCTCGTCGAGGCCCTGCCGGTGCCGGTAGTTGTCGCTAACAGCCGCCGAGGCGAAACTGCGCGATTCCTGCGCGGGCGTGTTCAATCGCCTCCGTTTAGCGAGAGCTGAAGCCGCTGCCACTAAGGGCACATGCGGCGAGGTGTCGGCCCCAGCCGAAGCATGGCTGCCTGGGGCCCGCGCAGTCTTGCCGGCTGCCCACATCGTGGACGTTGCCGACGCATGGTGCCGCCCACCCATCCATGGGGGGCTCGGCGACCGCGACGAGACCCGACTCAACCGACCCGTCCCGGCGTCGAGAGTCGGGGTGTGCCGGCTGGACCTCACAGCCGCCCCGGGTCTCGCCCTGGAACCTGACCGCTCCTCCGCGACAGGCAATGCCTTAGCCCTAACAGGGTTAGGCTTCTGGGCTCCTCCCCTCCCCCTTCTCGGAGGGCTGAGTGGAACAGGCCGTGCAACGGCACGCGCCCTGCTCGAGGTCGCCAGCGAGCCCGCTGACAACCTGACTGCCATGGCAGGGTCCCCCTGCTCTGGCGGCACACCACACTCCTCCTCGTCGAACTCCTCCGAGCTGTGGTGTGCTGGCGGATCTGGACCTGTGAACACAGGGCTTACCCACATCTCCGCCTGAGTCCCGGCCTGCGCTGCAGGTACTGCCGATGGTAAAGGCCCCGGAACTGTTGACTGGCGAACTCGTCCTGACGTCCTCCGGCCCTTCGAACTCCCATCCATGTCCTTGCTGCAAGACATAATCAGACAACAAGGACCACCAACTAAAGGTGGAATACTCACCTCCGTGGCCCCTTATGAAGGGCTGGCGAGGAGCGCGCTCCACCGCCAGCCGTCGCAGCAACGCGTTACGACGATATGTCGAGCATGCGCGCCGGCGGGCTCTTCACGAAGTCACTCACGTGACTCCGAAATGAAATATAGCAAGCCAACAGACTTGGAATGTTCAGGGATAGGTAAATATGGGTTGATTTAATAATTAATGTTTAGTTAAATTTGCAGAAAAGTCAATATTTTAAAATTAATGAAGAGACCCAGACTGTTGTTAAACCTTGAGGTCTTAGAAAAACAAAAAGTAATTTCAAACAAATCATTTTGTCAACACAGCACCACGTCATAATTTGTAGAATTTTAATAAATAAATCAATATTGTCTGAGAAGGAAATGAGTGCCTAATGCCCCTGTCCCACTTAGGAAACCTGAACGGAAACCTCTGGAGACTTTGTGCCCCACCCAAGGTTTCCGTGCGGTTTCCGGAGGTTCCCGGAGGTTTTTGTCAGTTTCGACCATTAGGGAGACTGACAAAAACCCCTGGGAACTTCCGGGAACTGCAAGGAAACCTTGGGTGGGGCACAAAGTCTCCAGAGGTTTCCGTTCACGTTTCCTAAGTGGGACAGGGGCTTTACTCTACTGCAACCTAGAAAGTTTTCATGGTGATAACTTTACTACTAGGACTGGTTTGTTAATTCACATGATAGGAAAATTAACAATAAAACATCATCTTCTGCAAATAAATGTGAATAAATGCAGAAACTGGGTCTTCGTAGCAGGTTTCTTGCACTTTCATACCCAAATCACTTCCCACGACAAAGGTAAATTTTATGCTGTTCTTTAAAGCCTAAAGGGCCTGTTCCACATATGTGTCCTTGGCACGCAAATTACACGTTGAGGTGCACAGGCATCGTATGACCGCATGGGGCCGGTCCCACTGAGAGGCGCGGAGGGGTATGTAGTTGGTACGGAGGGGCTCCGAACTTTTTGTAGTGAATTAAATCTTTGTGCGCCAATGGCCTGTCGCGCAACTGATGGTCAAAGTGGGACAGGCTCAAGACCCTGACGCGACGCAACGTCTCACCTCTAACAGCAGCAGAAGCAGGCAAACGATCGCCGAGCTCGGCCTGGGGCTCACGGACGTTGCGGTCTGGATCTGCCTCCACTTATACTCCCAGAGTGAGGCAAAGAAAATTGAAGATAGACACAAAATGCTGGAGTAAGTCAGCGGGACCGGCAGCATCTCTGGAGAGAAGCAATGGGTGATGTTTTGGGTGGAGACCCTTCTTTCAAACTGAAGAAGAGTCTCGACACGAAACGTCACCCATTTCATTTCGGAGTCATGTGAGTGACTTCGTGAAGAGCCCGCCGGCGCGCATGCTCGACATATCGTCGTACCGCGTTGCTGCGACGGCTGGCGGTGGAGCGCGCTCCTCGCCAGCCCTTCAGAAGGGGCCACGGAGGTGAGTATTCTACCTTTAGTTGGTGGTCCTTGTTGTTGGTTTTGTCTTGCAGCAAGGACATGGATGGGAGTTCCAAGGGCCGGAGGACGTCAGGACGAGTTCGCCGGTCAACAGTTCCGGGGCCTTTACCATCGGCAGTACCTGCAACGCAGGCCGGGACTCAGGCGGAGATGTGGGTAAGCCCTGTGTTTACAGGTCCAGATCCGCCAGCACACCACAGCTCGGAGGAGTTCGACGAGGAGGAGTGTGGTGTGCCGCCAGAGCAGGAGGACCCTGCCATGGCAGTCAGGTCGTCAGCAGGCTCGCTGGCGACCTCGAGCAGGGGGCGTGCGGCTGCACGGCCCGTTCCATTCAGCCCTCCGAGTAGGGGAAGGGCAGGAGCCCAGAAGCCTAACCCTACCAGGGCTAAGGCATTGCCTGACACGGAGGAGCGGTCAGGTTCCAGGGCGAGACCCGGGGCGGCTGTGAGGTCCAGCCGGCACACCCCGACTCTCGACGCCGGGACGGGTCGGTTGAGTCGGGTCTCGTCACGGTCGCCGAGCCCCCCATGGATGGGTGGGCGAGACCATGCGTCGGCAAGGTCCACGATGTGGGCAGCCGGCAAGCCTGCGCGGGCTTCAGGTAGCCATGCTTCGGCTGGTGCCGACACCACGCTGCAAGTGCCCTTAGTGGCAGCGGCGTCAGCTCCCGCTAAACGGAGGCGGTTGAACACGCCCGTGCGGGAATCGCGCAGTTTTGCCTCGGCGGCTGTTAGCGACAACTACCGGCACCGGCAGGGCCTCGATGAGGTGCGGGCCGATGATAGGAGCCCGGTTTGCTTTTCAGAGCCGGAGGACTCCGACCACCTGAGTGTTCAGGGTGAAGGGCGTATTGACCGTATGGAGCGGCTGCTGGAGCTCCTGCTTCTAAGCCAACAACAGCAGGGCAGCCACAGGCACAGGGCATCGTCACCAGCCTCTACCATCAGCCTGGAGCAGCAGGAGGAGGAGGTTTTGGTGGATTCCATACCACCTCCGGTGGAGGTACCAGCGGAGGATCTTCTGGATGTGGCGACCAAATTTGCGGCCCCACATTCATCTGGACTTCCTTTAAACACGAAGCTACAGGAAGAAGTCCTCATTCAGGCAATGAGCCGTCACAAGGCTCCATCCAATTGCAACTCCCTCAACGTGCCTGTGGTCAATACGCCGATATGGGGCAACATCAGTGCGGCAACAGGAGGTAAAACTGCAGCGGATCCTGAAGCTCCTCACGGCCGGTATTACCGCCTTTGTGCGGTCGGTGGACGGGGACGAATTGAATTTGGACCAGGAAGATGCCCTGGCCCTCCTGTGCGCGACCCAGCACGAAATTAACGGGTTTCGCAAAACCAGCATCCGCCCAGCGCTCAATCCAAAGTTTGCAGGATTGTGCAAACCACCGCCGCCGCCCCCGCCCCGTCAGCTCTTTGGGGAGGACCTCTCGAAGAGAGTCAAAGAGCTTGACGAGCAAGCCAAAACGGTGGGGATCATGCGCCCTCAGAGTGCCCCCTCACCGTCAGGCTCAAAGTCTCCATACATTCGATCACGAGGGTCTGCCAGTACCTCGACGAGGACCCACCCTCAAGCTCCACAACGACAGCAACATCAGACCCAGCACCAGGGGTCTTTTTTAGGACAGGGTCGGCAGAGACCCTGGTGGAAAACGAAGACGCCGCGCCCTCAAGCCAACCCAGCACCTCCACGTCCGCACACGCGTGTCAAGGACCGCCGGTAACCACGGAGGTGAGGGGGTCTGGTTCTCTCTTTTCTCTCTGTTTAACTTCACATGTTGGTGGTCGCCGTCGGTGGTTTTTGGGTGCATGGGGTAATTTTACTGGTGACGAGTATGTGTTGCAGAATATTCAGGGGCATAAAATTGAGTTTATTAATGGCGACATTCCTCCATCCCAGCACATGCCCGCTCGAACGTTTAAATTATCTGCTGCAGAACAGGCAGCCGGCTATAAGGAACTGTTAAGTCTTGAGCACAAAGGAGTGATTAAGAGAGTGGTGCATGAGCCAGTTGAATTTGTTTCGAACATATTCACCAGACCTAAGAAGGATGGAAGTTGTCGTGTCATTATTGATCTAACCCGTTTGAATACTTTTGTAACATATTCTCATTTTAAAATGGATATGTTTGAAACAACCAAATCATTGATTTCTCATGGTTGCTTTATGGCATGCATCGATTTAAAAGACGCATATTATTCCGTATCCGTCCAGAAATGTGACAGAAGGTTTTAAAATTCATCTGGATGGGGCAACTCTGGCAGTACAAGGCTTTGCCTAATGGGCTCACCACAGCCCTAGATTGTTCACTAAATTAGTGAAGCCAATTATGGCTTATTTGAGACAACGACACCATATAGTTATGGCCTATTTAGATGATATCTTAATTGTGGGCCACACCCTGGAATTGGCTGAACAGGGTGTTGCAGCTGCTGTCAATATATTTCAACAATTGGGGTTTATTGTCCATCCAGAGAAATCAAAGTTCTACCCTGCCCAGGTGATTAATTACCTAGGGTTCACAGTGAACTCTATAAGCATGAGGGTTACCATTCCAATTAACAAGATTGAGGAGGTTACCCAGGTGTGTCAAGATTTAATCCGCACCAATATACCAGCGATTCGGCACTTAGCTACAATAATTGGGAAGCTGGTAGCTTTGTTTCCGGCAGCACGATATGGACCTTTGCATTATCAGAATTTGCAAAGAGCTAAATTTGCTGCGTTAAAACAGAATGCTGGTCATTATGATCGGTCCATGCAGCTGCCGCCCGAAGCGATAAATGAGTTGCAATGGTGGGTGTGTCACATTAGCAACTCATTCAAGCCTATAAGGGAGGCTAATCCGGTGGTATATTTGCAAACTGATGCAAGCTCCAATGGTTGGGGAGCCACGAATAATTGCTCTAGTTGTGGTGGCAGATGGGACACCCTTGAATCAACGATGTTAACTCAAGGGATTAACTATTTGGAGTTGCTGGCAGCATTCCACGGACTTCGTGCGTATTGTTCCAAGCTTGTTGGAGCACATGTCCGTCTCCAAATAGACAACACCACAGCAGTAGCATATTTAAACCATATGGGTGGTACCAGGTCAGTTTCGTGTGACAAATTGGCAAACTCAATTTGGCTCTGGTGTGTTCAAAGAGACATTTGGATTTCAGCTACCTATTTGCCAGGTGAGCTTAATACTGTGGCGGACACCAGGTCACGCAAATTTAATGACAATATTGAATGGATGTTGCATCCTGAGATCTTTTCTAAAGTCACAGCCAAATTTGGTAAACCGGACATTGACCTCTTTGCGTCACGGTTGAACCATCAGGTACCAACCTACGTTTCATGGGAACCAGATCCTGGGGCAATAGCGCTAGATGCATTCTCGCTGGACTGGGGGAAGTGGTTTTTCTATGCCTTCCCCCCGTTTTGCCTCATCAGTCGGGTATTGGGAAAGATTCAGGCAGATGCTGCCAAGGGCATCCTTATTATACCCGACTGGCCCACACAGCCTTGGTATCCGGTGGTCTTTGACATGCTCAACGAACCTTGGGTCCTTTTGAAGGGTTGCCCACAATTGGTTACTCACCCTGTCTCAGGGGAGCCGCATCCCTGCCATGGCTATTTAAATTTGTTGGCTTGCAGGTTCTGAACAGGCCGTTAGTCCAATACGGCCTCTCGGCTTGGACCATGGATACCATCGGGGCGTCGTGTCGAGAGTCTACAAGGCGAAGATACCGCTCGCATATTAAGAAGTGGGAAGCCTACTGCAGCCGCTCTCGCATCACGTACGATGACGTGACAATAACCGACGTCCTGGAATTCCTCGCGGGGTTGCACCATGATGAACACTTAAGTTACAGTGCCATCAACAGCGCCAGAAGTGCGCTATCATTCTACCTCAGTTTGGAGGTAGGATCCAACAGGCTAGTGTCCAGACTCATGCGGGGTATATTCAATATGAATCCGCCTACACCACGCTATAATATCACCTGGGATGTCAGGGACGTATTAACCCTGCTCAGGACGTGGTCACCCATGGAAGGGCTCCAACTGGACCAACTCACCATGAATCTGGTGATGTTACTAGCGCTGACTTCAGCTCAGAGGGTACAGACACTACACAAACTTCGTGTCGACAGAATGACGTCTACCCCCACAGAAGTAGTCTTTTTCATTGACGAGCTACTAAAGCAGCATAGACCTGGGTGCACAGGGCTGCAGCTGAAGTTCCCGGCATACCCCGCAGATGCTAGGCTATGTTTAGCCTCACATATCCGCCACTATGTCAAGGTGACGGCACGCATCAGAGGAATGGAGAGATACCTGCTTGTCACTCATAAGAGACCTCATCATCGAGTGACAGTCCAGACGATATCCATGTGGCTTCCAGTCGTCTTGGGTAAGTCAGGTATCGACACTAATGTGTTCAAGTCTCTTTCCACCAGGGCTGCATCGACGTCAACGGCGAGGGTCATGGAGGTGCCCATGGACCAAATTCTCGCCACAGCAGGATGGGCTAATGAAGCTGTGTTCCAGCGTTTTTATAACAAGCCTGTTGCTGCTCCTCTACAGTTCGCAGAAGCCGTGCTGAATGCAGGTCACGAACGTGGAGATGTCCCCGCATGAGGGGTTTTGATTTGTTATTAATAACTCTGCTCTTGTTTTGCAGTATGAACTATTGAGCAAGTTTGTTCCTCCCATCCATCCTGGTAGTGGTGTGTCAGCATGGACGTGGTCCAGGGCGTGTAATCACAGAAGCTTTGAAGTCTTCACGAAGTCACTCACGTGACTCCGAAATGAAATAGTAAGATTGAACGAGAGCTTACCAGTTCGAAGGTTGATCTTTATTTTATGAGGAGTCGAAGTGAGGGATTTCGTGCCCTCCTCGCCCAACCCTCAATCACCTTCATCTGGTAATCTTAGTCACTTCAATCTTACTATGCAAAGTCATTTCTTTGTTGGTTTCTGTGATTCCACGCCGCTACTTTGAAGTATGTCGAGCATGCGCGCCGGCGGGCTCTTCACGAAATCCCTCACTTCGACTCCTCATAAAATAAAGATCAACCTTCGAACTGGTAAGTTCTCGTTCAATCTTACTATTCCTTCTCTCTAGAGATGCTGCCGGTCCCGCTGAGTTACTCCTGTATTTTGCGTCCATCTTCAAATGACGTCACTCACTCTAGACAGCTGTGCGGACGCATGAAATCACACGCAACCTTCGCGGGACCGTCGCGCCTCAACGCGACCATGAGGTTGCGTAATTAGCGTGCCAAGGTCACGTAAGTGGGACAGGGGCTTAAGGATAGTTTCCTCTGACTAATAGTAAATAGTGGCCAAAGGATGATGGCATGTTCATAATTCTACCTGTTTAAATGGGAAAAATGATGAGAGGATAACTAAGTGTGTCAGCTCATGAAATCCAAAATTGCACGAATAAATATAGAACGTGGAACAGTACAGCACAGGAACAGGCCCTTTAACCCATAATATCTCTGTCAAACATGATTCCAAGTTAAATTATCACCTCTGCCTGCACATAATCCAGGTCCCTCCATTCTCTGTATATCCACGTGCCTATCTAAAAGCCTCTTACACACCACTATCATTATTGAAACCACCACCCCTGGCAGCACATTTCGGGCACCTGTCACTCATTGTGTAAAAAGCTTGTCTCCCCACTCCCCATACTTTAAACTTATCTCCTTTTGACCTTAACGCTGTGACCATTTGCATTTGATGTTTGCACCCTGGGAGAAAGGTTTTGACTGTCTAACCCTATCAATGCTTCTCATAATTTTATAAACTTCTACCAGGTCTACCCTCGACTTCTGACACTCCAGATAAAAGACCATCTCACCACCTTATAATTAAATAAAGGAATTATTTTATTGACAGAGAGCATGTGCTCCCACTCTATCTTGTGTTACCATTGCATTGACCTTGGTGTTGTGTGTAGGATTACCTATGCAGTAAATACTTAAATAGTTTTAAAAAGGGGATTGCCTATATTAACAGAGATGAAGTAAATATTTTTCTACCAGAAATCAGAAAGGGCTGTCAAACCAGAATCTAAGAATATTGTTAAGGCAGAGATGGCTCGACTTTTGATAAGTAAGCGGCAACAGTCTGTCTGTCCCTTCCTTCCTTCCTTCCTTCCTTCCTTCCTTCCTTTATCGTTTGTTTGTATGTGGTAAATGTATGTTTTTAGTGTTCTTTAGCTTGTCTTATCGGTGGGGTTTTTCTAATCTCTTACCTCGACGGAGATGCGATTTTTTTCTGTATTGTATCTCTGTCCGCACTGCAGCCTGACATTGAGGTGTTCGGCCTTTTCTGGAGACTGACTTCGAGAGCTCCACGCAGGTGCCTGTGTACTTAACATCACAGAGCTCTACCGGGGAAGTCTGTGGATTTTAACATAATGGAGCTTGCGGTCCCTGGTTAGAGACCGACTTCAGGAACTCCAAATCACAGGATGTTGAGACGGTGTGTAATGCGTCGAGGCGACTGCGAGCCGACAAGCCGTTGCCGCGCGGAATTTTTGAACATAGTCAGTTTTTCGGAGCCCTGCGCGACGTCAGGACGAAATCCGCACAATTCCGCACGGCTCCGGCGATCGAAGTGGGACCGGCCTAGCAATGCCGGACGGCTCAAGCGACCACGTTAGGTCGCGCACATCACATAGAGTTGCATGCCGGTGGGACAGGCCCTTTAGCTTCTACGGTTTTGTTGCACCATATGCTTCCAAAACATCGACAAATGGAGACCAACTCGTTAAAACTTGGTCTGATTATCTATTAGGGGGAATCGAATTTCCTCAAGATGTCCAGTGTCCAACATGTTTGATAAGGGTTGGTATGGCTGTATTTTTCCAAAAGTTAAGAATAAGGTATTTTGCTGTTATTAACGCATAATTAAAAAATAAATTTTGCGATGAGTTCAATTAATTCCCATCTTCCATTACTCCAAATATAATCATTTCAGTTCCATTTTTATCTTAAATAATTTTGTAAATATTTCAAAAATATCACTCCAGAATTTATAAATTTTTTGCAGGAGACAAAAGAGTGTGTTATAGTTGCATTTTGGGATATACATTTATCACAAATGGGGGAAGTATTTGGATAGAATTTATTCAATCTAGTTTTTGAGTAATATAATCTATGTAAAATTTTAAGTGGAATTAAATTATGTCTTACATTAATCGAACATTTGTGTTTATATATCAAATACTTTTCCCATGTTTCCTTCATACTTTTTTATCATTTTCTCATTCTCATTCTTCTCAAAGTGCCTCTGTCAATGGTAAATCTATATTTAAAATACTATTATATAAATATGATATTAATTTCTGTGAGTCAGCCTTAATGTTCATTGCTTCTTCCAGTGGCTCTGAAGTTATGTTTTGATATCTTTGTATGTATTTCTACATGAAGTCACAGATCTGAAGATATTTAAAATATTGGTTATTTTTCAGTTTAAAATTTAATTGTAATTGTTGGAATGTTAACAAATTTCCCATTTCATTCATATCACCGATCCTTTTAATTCCCATTCTTTCCCATTGATTATATGTTTTATCTATAAGAGATGCTTTAAATGAAGGATTATTCACTATCGGCATTAACAATGATAGGTTTCTTAATTTTAAGGATATTTTATTTGTTTCCAAATTCTTATTGTATCTTGTATAATTGGGTTATTTTTATATATTGTGTTGTTCAGTTTTATCAGGAGAAGAGGATCACACCTATATTACAAGGAGAACAGTCCTCTTTCTCCATTCTTATCCATTCTGTCTGTTGGGTAGAACTGTCCAACCAGTAAATTATATTCTTAATATGTACTGCCCAATAATAATACAAAAAGTTTGGAAGTGAAAGTCCTCCAATGTCTTTTGGTTTGCACAGATGTTTTCTTTGGATTCTGCGTGATCTATAATCCCAGACAAAATTGGTAATATTAGAGTAAAGTTTTTTAAAGAAGTTTTTTGGTATATATAATGGTATAGATTGAAATAGGTATAATATTTGTGGTAAAAAGATCATTTTTGTAGTGTTTATTCTGCCTATTAATGATGGAAGTGTTTTCCAGAATTTAATCGACGCATTGAGTTTATTTAATAAAGGCATTAAATTAGCATTAAATAATGCTTTGTATTTTCTAGTAATTTGAATACCCAAATACTTAATTTTTTCTATTGCAATTTTAAAGGGGAATTTTAATAGGTGCGTAGATTCTTGAGGTTTTAACCATGATTTCACTTTTATTCCAATTTATCCTGTATCCAAAAAAAATGAATTCCTCTATTAAAGTTAATAAGTTTGGTATGCTCGTTTGTGAGTTTGTAATATATAAATGTATATCGTCTGCATATAATGAAATTTTATTATTTGAGTCCCTAGTATTATATCCCTGAATATTCAAATGACTTCTTATACTTTCAGCCAGGGGCTCTATCATAAGGGCAAATAGCAGAGGTGATAAAGCACATCCCTGCCTATTGCCCCTCGATAATTGAAATTTTGGAGATAACATATTATTGGTTAATATTCTTGCCGTCGGTTTATCATATAGTAATTTTACCCATACAATAAAATTATCTCCCATATTAAATTTTTGCAATACTTTATATAAATACTGCCATGCTACCTGATCAAATGCTTTCTCTGTGTCCAGAGAAACAATTGATATATCTTCTTCCTCCGTTTTATGTGAGTACATTATATTAAACAGGCGTCTCAAATTATTAAATGAATGTCTTTTGAGCATAAACCCCGTTTGATCAGGATTTATCAATGTACTAATATATTTACTCAATCTTCTTGCTAAGGTCTTTGCTAAAATGTTCTGACCTGTATTTAAAAGTGATATGAGCCCGCTTCATCTAAATCTTTATTTTTTTTTGGTATAAGCGTAATAGTTGATTCAGCTAATGTTTCTGGTAATTTATTTTCTTTAAAGGCATGAATATATAAATTAAATAAGTGTGGAGCGGTTATCTCATGAAATCTTTTATAAAATTAATTACTAAAACCATCTGGTTCATGAGTCTTACCATTTTTCAACAATTTTATTGTGTCACCCATTTCATCAAGTGTAATCTGAGCTCCTAATTCCTCTTGTTCCGAAAGGTCAAGTTTTGGAAGATTACAGTTATCTAAAAAATTTATAATTTTACTATCTTCTATTTTAGTTTTAGATGTATACAAATTTTGATAACATAGAGCAAATCTATTGTTAATATCCTTAGGTAATGTGAGTAATTCACCTTTCTCTGATTTAATTTTAGTGATAGTATTTTCCTTTTCTTGTTTTTTCACTTGACGAGCTAAGAGTTTATGTGGCTTGTCACCAAATTCGAAATGTTCCTGTTTTGTGATTTGGAATAATCTTATTCGATATCAAAATTCGGTTATCAAAATTTGGAGCGTTAATATTTATCATAGTCAGTGGGGTTGAATAAATTTATCCCGAAACTATAATATACCTTCCCTCTTTATCTGAAATAGTATTCTTTAATTTAAATGGTATACCTTTCCGAATAATAATAGCCATACCTCTAGCTTTAGAAGTAAATGAAGAATAGTATGTTTGACTTATCCAGTTTGCCTTCAATCTCATCTGTGTTTGTTGTTTCATGTGTGTTTCCTGCAAATACATGATGTCAGAATATAATGATTTTAATTGGGCAAAATTTTTACCCCTCTTAAATTCATTGGCACCCCTTATATTCCAACTGCAGAATGTGATTCCCCCATTCTTTATTTGTCTATCGTCTTGCATTATATATCAGTTTAGTGTTTTTGACACGCATGGTGCAACCAAATACCTCAGAACTCTGGGTGCTGGGTAGACGTCATTTATATTACATCTCCCTCCTGTGTAACACTTTAATAAGAAAAAAAAGAACAAATGTGATGTGGTTAATTTTTTTAAAAATTAAACAAATAAGCATCCTGACAGTGAATTAAAAATAAAAGTGATGTTAAGGTATCTAAGAGAAGATACCTTAAAAACACGAAGCCACCTAAGGTGGCGAAAAATGTATGGATTTCCGTTTATGTTGTTATACATTGAGCTCCATCCCCTTAACAAAGTATCATAAAAGGCTGTGAACTGTTTCACATACCAGACCAATTGAAAACAGAAAAAAATCAGAAAAAGAAGGGAAAAATAAAACCAAAAATAAAACACAACTTATGTTCAGTTCTATAAGTATATAACCATATAACCATATAACAATTACAGCACGGAAACAGGCCATCTCGGCCCTTCAAGTCCGTGCCGGACAACTTTTTTCCCTTAGTCCCACCTGCCTGCACTTATACGATAACCCTCCATACCCTTCTCATCCATATGCCTATCCAACTTATTTTTAAATGATACCAACGAACCTGCCGCCACCACTTCCACTGGAAGCTCATTCCACACAGCCACCACTCTCTGAGTAAAGAAGTTCCCCCTCATGTTACCCATAAACTTCTGTCCCTCAATTCTAAAGTCATGTCCTCTTGTTTGAATCCTCAAAGGGAAAAGCTTGTCCATATCAACTCTGTCTATCCCTCTCATCATTTTAAAGACCTCTATCAAGTCCCCCCTTAACCTTCTGTGCTCCAGAGAATAAAGACCTAACTTATTCAACCTATCTCTGTAACTTACCTGTTGAAACCCAGGCAACATTCTAGTAAATCTCCTCTGTACCTTCTCTATTTTGTTGACATCTTTCCTATAATTGGGCGACCAAAATTGTACACTATACTCCAGATTTGGTCTCACCAATGCCTTGTACAATTTTAACATATATATGCCTTTCCAATTTATCTAACATTAATCTATTCTGAACATTACCATATATATCCACCCAACAGTATTACATTATATCCCATTCTTTAATACAAGCGGGTTCCAAAGGGTTGAACAAAACCACACAGCTGAAATCCGTAATATCTCATTCCATGTCCCTCATTAATTCTGTATCTTCAACGTCCTTTTGTTTATCTTTAAGTTTTCCATTCAAGGTGAAACATGGACTGTATGCTCGAAAACACATTCCAGACAGATAAGCATATCTGGTAACTGTCTGGAAAAGTACTGCCATCTTAATTAGAGCAAGATCTTGTATTAAAAAGTTTAATATTCCTGCTAGTCGTCATCTTCATCCTCTATTTCCTTTACAATATCTTGTGCGTACTTAAAAGCTATTTCAGGGTCCATGAATGACGTTCAGTAGCTTTATAAGTAATTTTCATTTTTGCAGGATAAATCACCCCATATCTCACTTGGGATATACCTTTCAGAATGTTTCGGGTCTTTGTAAACAAGATCCTTTTTTGGACGACTTCATGGGGATAATCACGGAAAAGTCTAATATTATCCCCAAGATATGTAAGATTGTCCCTGTGAACAATTTTATTCAGTATATTTTCCAGTGAAGAAATGTCAAGGAATTTCACAATTATCTGTCTTGGGGGAGCATTTATCCCTTTTGGAAAGTGTCCAACCCGGTGAGCAACATCAATTCTTGGATTTTCCGGCAGTTTAAAAACTTCTTTAAGTAAGTCAGCAACTAAAGTACGTGTATGAGATCCACGTCCCTCTTGTCCTTCTTTAACTCCTACAATTCTCAAATTCTGCATTCTCGATCTCGCCTCCAAGTCCAAACACTTATCAGTCATTTTAACAAGTTGCTCCCCCTCAGATTTTTGTGCCTTTTTCAGATTCAATATTTCCAAAGACATCTCTTTCATTTGGCCCACCATTTCTTCCATCAGCTTATCAGACTTTTTTCATGTTCTCATACATCTTATCAAATTTCCTATTATAGTCTTTTTCCATTCTGGCACAATCTCCCCTTAATTTTTTATCAAGCTCCTTAAACTGCTTCTTCAGCTCCTTTAACTCACCACAAGCAGAATCAATTTTTTTAGAAAGATTAATCTCCATTTTCTAAAATGTAGTCCTCATGCCTGCTAGCATTTGCTTCACCTCCTTTTCCTTTATTTTTCCTTTTGTAGCCATTTCAGACACAAATCCTTGTGAGTAAGACTCTTCTGCTGAGCTTTCTGCTGTCATTTGCAGAGTTTCCAAAACTTCCTGAAGCTTGATAACATAACATAACAAATACTTTATTAATCCCCTTATTCAGGGGAAATTCAGATGTCCTTACAGCACACTAATAAAAATACAACATAGCATTAAAGAAATTTAACATTAAAGCATAAAAAACATCCCCCAACAATGGTTCCCACTGTGGGGGAAGGCACAAAGTCCAGTCCCCATCCCCATGTCTCAATAGACCCAAAGTAGTCGGGTCTATTGAGGTCTCTACAATCGCCGCTATGGAGGCCCGACGTTCCCGGCTTTTTTCACCGGGTGATGGTACTCCGGCGTCAGTAGACCCTCTCAAAATGGCTTTTTCACAATTTTAACGGGAGAGGAGCTCAATGCTGCAACCTTACAGCTTCATGGTCGCCCCGGAAGTCGAAGTTGTCAAGTCTTTAGAGCTCTTTCTCAAAGAGCAGTGGAAACAGTCTGTAGATCATTTTTTGACAGGCGTCACTGCTTGGTTTGGGATCAGCAAGAAATTGCAGAGAGTTGCAGATGTAGCCCAGTCTATCATACACATCAACTTTCCACCACACTTCATGCTGCCTCAGAAAAGCAGGCCACATAATTAAAGACTTGTCCCATCCCAGTCATTCCTTCATCTCCCTGCTCCCGTCCAGCAGAAGATACAGAAGCTTGAAAGCAACCACCACTGACTCAGGAATAGCCTCTTCCCCTCTGTTATCAGGTTTCTGAACAGTCTTTCCACAAGTGAGAGAACAGTTTGATTCACTTTTACCTCATTGAGGCATTGGATGTTGTCTAAAGAATCAATGTGCTGCAATGCAGAGAACGATATTCACCTCTATCTATTGTACTTGAGTTTGAACAGATTATATCTATGTATGGTATAACTGACCTGTTTGGAAAGTGTGCAGAATGATGTTTTTCATTGTACCTCAGTACATATGGCAATAATAATAAACTTAAACCTAAATTAAAGACGTGAAGAATTTTTGCAGGTAGGCAGGAATATGGATTTGAGGTTATAATCAAATTGCCCATGATTTGGTTAAATGTGGAGCAATTGTAATGGGCAAGCGGTCTACTCCTGCTCTAATAGTCTCCTATAATTCCCAAATCTATTTTTAGAGTTTAGAGAGATATAGCCTAATAGGCTTTTCGGCCCACCGAGTCCGCGCCGACCAGCGATCCCCACGCACTAACACCATCCTACACACACTAGGGACAATTTACAATTGTACAAAGCCAATTAACCTTCAAACCTATACATCTTTAGTGTTGGAGGAAACCAGAGACCCTGGAGAAAACTAGAGACCCTGTAGAAAACCCACGCAGGTCACAGGGAGAACATATAAAATCCGTTCAGACAGCATCTGTAGTCATGATTGAACCCGGATTTCATGTGCTGTAAGGCTTCAACCTTACTGCTGTGCCACCATGCCACCCGTTTTGTGATATAAATTGATGGAATTCAGTTTTCAAATTTAGTTTATTTTCACGTGTACCGAGGTACAGTGAAAAGCTTTTGTTGCATGCTAACCAGTCAGCAGAAAGACACAACACGATTACAATTGAGCCATTTCCCTAAAATAAACTCTTGCCTTGTGTAACCTCAGTATGTTTTTATTCTCATATTCCCTACAATGGAGCAAATTCAGTTGCGATCCCTGTCCATAAGATTGAAATAAAACAGGTTTTGATGTTATAGTTTAATTGCCGGTGCCTTCACATGAGACAGCAGTTCATTTAACCTTCCGTGCTTGGAGGGAGGGACTGTGAATACCATTGTTCAGAGGCGACATCAAAGGTTTGCAAAACAATGCATGTTACTACCATTATTCTCATAAAGGTATCCGTCAGCTATGGGCATCACAGAATCACAGTTATGGAG
Organism: Raja brachyura; assembly: GCA_963514005.1. Next base: position 67,061,594 of record OY740784.1, read on the forward strand.
TTTAGTTTAGTTTAGTTTATTATCACATGAACTTAGGTACAACGAAAAGCCTTTTTTGTTGCATGTTATCCAGTCAGCAGAAACACTATACATGATTACAATCAAGCAGTCCATAGTGTACAGATACAGGATAACGGAATTCATGTTTAGTGAAAGATAAAGTCAAGTAAAGTCTGACTAATTATAGTTTGAGAGTTCCAACAAGGTAGATGGTAGGTCAGGACTGCTCCCTAGTTGGTGATAGGATGGCTCAGTTCCAGGAACCCAATGTTTTATCCCAACTTCTGGTGCTGAGAAAGTTAAAACATTTTAAAGTTACAAAATGGATTCAGCTGTAGAGTTTGAAGCAATAAAATGGATGCTTAACCTTTCTCCTGTTACACTAGCAAGGCTACAGTACTATAACAGAAATGTTTTCGCCCTTCTTCTATAACACTAGTGAGATAACAGCACAAATATATGAATGTTTTTCTCTATGATATAAACAATCAGGAGAATGTTCAGATGCTCGGCTCTTACCCTTTACTCTACAAGATTGTAATGTGCGTCAACAAGGTAAAAAAACAAGTGCTTGAATCTGCAAAAAAATAGCTTCTTCAGCATAACTATATATGGGCTAACCTTTCCTCTATAGGAAGAACCTGTCAACCCTAACATGCAAGAGGCTGTACAATGCTCTGTAAGATCAGGAATTGCTAATTATTGGGGTATAAATATATCTGATTGAACATTACCTCTTTCTGTGGGGATAGAGTGACTCTATAGTTTGTATTTTACGTACTGTGAGAGTTGACTGCCGGCTTGAGCAAAATACAGATTTTACTACTTTATTAGTAACTTTATAATGTTTTTTGTCTGTTTGAAGTAAAACAAACCATAATAGTGCTATTTGTGTGCAGTTTGCATGTTCTTCCTGTGACCATTTGTGCTTTCTTTGGGTACTCTGTTTTCCTCGTACATTCCATAGACATGCAGGTTGGTAAGTTATTTGGTGTCAGTGAATTGCTCCAAGTGAGTGTTAGAATCTGTGCAGAATTAATGGGAATATCGGGAGATTAAAATGGGAGTGCTGTAAATGAGTGTCTGATAGTTGATGTCGACTTGGTGGACAGAAGAACATGTTTTCCTGCTTTCTGACATGAGGGAATTCCCAACCCACTGTCCCTGACTGTCTGAGACGGCTATAATTTGCATGCTAGCTAGCAATTCAAAAATGAACCATATTACTAACATGCCTATCAAATATATGATTAGCTGGAACATAGCCGCGAGCAAGGCCAAGTAATAACAACAGATGCTAGATGATATTTGACTACTGAAATTGGTATATCATATAAAAAGGTCCTTGGCAAATTTAGTATGTGTGAATCATGGCTAAATGAAATGGATTTTTATAAAATATATAATTTTTGGGATGTGGGCGATGCTCATAATTTATTTCCCACTTTTAATTAATCCTGTGACAATTTCTACGGGTGGTTCAGAGTCAACCAAATTGCTGTATGTACAAAATAATATTGTCACTAGATTAGGTAAGGATAACAAATGTTCTTCCCCATAAAATAACAGTGAACCAGATATTATGTTATAACAATCCAATAGTTTCATGGTCAGCAATATTGATATTAGTTTTGAAGACCAAATGTATGTAATTAATACTCATAGATTTATTTTATTGAAAAATATATTGGGATGTAACATGTTTATTATCATAAGAATGTGATTAAAAAAAGGATCATAATCATATATCTCATTCTGATTCTAGCAGAGCAAATGGGTAATATTGAAATTATTTCAGTCAGTAAAATCTTTATCAGCAATACTAATGGTAAACACTAATTTCACCTCCTACCTCCTTGGAATTTTATCTTAAATCGGGGGTTTTGGTTTCACTGGAGCAAAATGAAAGCTACTCGCAGAGAAACAGTTCTTCCTTCTTGTGGAACAGCAGGTTTTTTTAAAATAATGCAGTAATGGCAAAGCAGTTTTGTTAAAAGGCATGCACTAAACGAAAACACAGTGTCGGCTTTATGTTGTCAGCTGAAAAGAGATGCTGAAGTATTAAGGTGTAATTAAGTAAAAAATACTTATCTTAAGTCTGGCTACATATTACAACGCTGTACATTAATTAGACAGCTAACATGTGATGCATATATTCTGAAACCTACTGCTGAACTCCCATATGCATTCACACTGACAATGCCTTCAACAACCTTGAAAAGTTCCTTTTAATTTGAATCCTGTCAAAAATCATCAATTTTAATTGCTAAAATGGCAGTCACTTGATGAGGCAATTACTTATTTTGGAAAAAAACCTAAATTATTCCGCATATACCATTTGCTCATAATATTTCTGCATTCAACACTCTCTTTTGTAGGCAAGAACTGATTTGATCAGTTCAGCTGACCCCTGCATAATTGAAAGTAGTATTCCATATTTTGTGGAATATGGAATACTATCGATATCGTATCGATAGGTTTTGGATTTGGATTCCACTCAAATCATAATGTGCTGGGCTCATTATCTGGACTGTTTAGATGTGCCACATCAGTTCTGAAAGAATGGCAAGGCATTTTCTTACATTATCAATCCCTAACTGTTTCAAAGACATTATGATACCAGAGAAATACAATTTCAATCAGGCAAAGTCAAAAAGGGATATATTTTGGATTTTTACAAAAATCTGCAACTTTCATGGTAATTTTAGTCTTACCTCAGCAAAGAAAAGTTTATAAAAAAACATTGGCTGTGAATCATTTTGGGATATCCTGGTTACTTGCAAAATAAACACATACTTTCATTAATGAATTCCATCCCAATAAGTAATTTCCTCCAGTCAAAATCACAAAGTTAAGCATTTTTTTTCTTAAGAAGCAATTTTCTTTTTTAGTTTTAAATTATGGCCTAGAAACTACTGCTGAAAAGATTTTTGAATCAGCACTTAAAACACACCCGTCAAATGCACTTGACTATTTTAATTGGATTGAGAATTTTTGAATGGTTAAATCGACCAAAATTAACAAATGATAACTGTGTTACATGTTTTTTACATACCTCTAGTAACCCACAGTCCAAAACAACTTGATTATCAAAAGATTGATTGTATTTCTTTGTAGACCCTTTCATTTGCAAGTAATTCTTGAATAAATAGAGCAATCTTCTAATGGACTGTGCAGAACTAGTATTGTTGCCAAGTATAAGTCATTATGTTTAGGATTGAAAACAATTGTATTCTAAAAGTTTCACTGGGTTAGGTTTTTTTTTAGCCCTTCATGGGATTTGGTTACCCTAACATCTATTGACCATACTTGGTTGCCCTTGTACAATGGAATGCTTAAGTTAAAGGGATACAAGGTTCAAAACAAATTAAAATTTGCTCAGTTTGTGCCATGTTCTCAGACAACCCTAATCAACTTTAGCCATGGATGAGGTTCCCAAAGACTGCAGGGTGGCAATTGTTGTGTCTTCGGTTAAGAAGGGCTAAAAGGACAAGGTATGGAACTTCAGGCTGGTGATCCAACATCAGTGGGGAGGTGAGTTTGTGGAATGGATTTTAAAGGACAGGAATAACCAACATTTGGAAAGCCATGGACTGATTAGGGATTTTTAAAAAGGGAGGGAGAGAGAAAACGGGAAATTACAGACCAGTTAGTCTAACATCGGTAGTGGGGAAAATGCTAGAGTCAGTTATTAAAGATGGGATAGCAGCACATTTGGAAAGTGGTGAAATCATTGGACAAAGACAGCATGGATTTCTGAAAGGTAAATCATGTCTGATGAATCTTCTAGAATTTTTTGAGAATGGAACTAGTAGAGTGGATAAGGGAGAACCTGTGGATGTGTTGTATCTGGACTTTCAGAAGGCTTTCGACAAGGTCCCACATAAGAGATTAGCATTCAAACTTAAAGCTCACGGTATTGGGGGTTCAGTGTTGATGTGGATAGAGAACTGGCTAGCAGACAGAAAGCAAAGAGTGGGAGTAAACGGGTCATTTTCAAAATGGCAGGCAGTGACTAGTGAGATACCGTAAGGCTCAGTGCTGGGACCCCAGCTATTTACAATATAAATCAATGATCTGGATGAGGGAATTAAATGCAACATCTCCAAGTTTGCGGATCACACGAAGCTGGGGGGCAGTGTTAGCTGTGAGGAGAATGCTAGGAGGCTGCAAGGTGACTTGCATAGGTTGGGGGAGTGGGCAAATGCATGGCAGATGCAGTATAATGTGGATAAATGTGAGGTTATCCACTTTGGCGGCAAAAACAGGAGGGTACACTATTATCTGAATGGTGGCTGATTAGGAAAGGAGGAGATGCAACGAGACTTGGGTGTCATGGTACACCAGTCATTGAAAGTAGGAATGCAGGTGCAGCAGGCTGTGAAGAAAGCGAATGGTATGTTGGCATTCATAGCAAAAGGATTTCAGTACAAGAGCAGGGAGGTTCTACTACAGTTGTACAGGGTCTTGGTGAGGCCACACCTGGAGTATTGCGTACAGTTTTGGTCTCCTAATCTGAGGAAAAACATTCTTGCCATAGAGGGAGTACAGAGAAGGTTCACCAGACTGATTCCTGGGATGGCAGGACTTCCATAAAGTTTGGATAGACTTGTCTTGTACTCGCTGGAATTTAGGAGATTGTGGGGGGATCTTATAGAGACTTACAAAAGTCTTAAGGGGTTGGACAGGCTAGATGCAGGAAGATTGTTCATGATGTTGGGGAACTCCAAAACAAGGGGTCACAGTTCAAGGATAAGGGGGAAGTCTTTTAGGACTGAGATGAGAAGATCATTTTTCACACAGAGAGTGGTGAGTCTGTGGAATTCTCTGTCACAAAAGGTAGTTGAGGCCAGATAATTGGCTATATTTAAGAGGGAGTTAGATGTGGTCCTTGTGGCTAAAGGGATCAGGAGGTATGGAGAGAAGGCAGGTACAGGATACTGATTTGGATGATCAGCCATGATCATAGTGAATGACGGTGCAGGCTCAAAGGGCCGAATGGCCTACTCTTGCACCTATTTTCTATGATTCTATGATAGGCACTAGATGCTGGAGTCACTCAACAGGTCAGGTAGCACCTCTGGATAAATGGATAGGCAATGTTTTGCATTGGAACCCTTTTTCAGGTTAGGAATAGTCGTCATGCCTTGGGAATAATGCCAAATGAATTTTGTCCCATGGTTTTTTGAAGAACATAATTGTGGACAATCCAAGTAGATATTATCCATATGGGCTTTAGCAAGGCCTTTGTTAAGATCCCGCATAGTAGGTTGGTCTGGAAATTTAGATCACATGGGATCCAGGGTGAGGACAATTGGATCCAAAATCGGCTTGGTGATCAGAGTCAGAGGGTAGTGGAAGATGTTTGTTTTTCCGATTGGATGCCTGGGGCTAGTGGTGAGTTGCTGGGATTGGTGTCCACTGCTGTTCATCATCTATATTAATGATTTGCATAACAATGTTACAAGATTACAAGAGGGTAATGATCAACTGAATCAGTGGTCAATGATTGACAGATGAAATAGTAAGATTAAATGAGAACTAACTAGTTTGAAGTTTGATCTTTATTTTATGAGGGGTTACAATGAGCGATTACGTGAAGAAGACCCACCAGTCCGCATGCACACCAATCTTCAAAGCAGTGGCATGAAATCACAGATAATAGTAATTGAAGTAATATAATAAGATTAGAAACCTAGAAACTACCAGATGACCTTTGTGATATGAGGGCTGGGAGCGGTGGGCATGTAATCACTCATCGTAACTCCTCATAAAATAAAGATCAAACTTCAAACTGGTAAGTTCTAGTTTAATCTTACTATTTTACTTTGGAGTCACATGAGTGATTCCGTGAAGACTTCAAAGCTGTGTGATTTCATGCCATGGATACGAGTCCATGCGACACACTGCCTTGGTTGACACAGGATGAGTAATAACAAATAAAGCATTCCAACATAATAGAAACTTAAACAAACTGGTGCTTTATTTAACAAAGAAAGAAAAAATAGCAACCCCTCTGTCCCAGGGGGAAGCTACAAAACAGAATTTAGAATCGAGTGCCCAAATACCCCCAGTGTGGCAAGAGGTTTGTGATAATACCTCTGAAATATCAATTCACTGGATCATCCTGTGGTCACGAGGATTTGGTCGAGAGGGACGTCCTGTGCCCTCGCTGCTGATGTTGAAGCCGCCCTGGTGGAGTGAGATTTATACACATCAGTGTTTACTCCAGCATAAACCAGAACCTGTTTTAACCACCTTGAGATGGTCTGTACTGACACGTTGTTATGAGGCTTCTTATAACTGATGTATATAGCCAATTCAGAGCCTCTGATGCTTTTGGTGACCTTGATGTACTGCTGTAAGTGAGTGACTACACAGAGGCGAATTCGGGTCAATGGGGTATGCTATAAAATTAAGTCCTGATGTCCCTGGCCTGCTCTGCTTAAGTAAATCTTAAACATAAAAGGTTATGTTATTTACAGATGAAACAATTCTGTCCAGTCAAAGCTTCTGCAACGTCTGGACGCGTTGTGCTGAAATCAGCGCCATGAGCATAACCACTTTGAGAGTCAGTCTGGCCAATGACAGAGATGTTGCTGGAGCCCATTGGTGAAGCAGCTCAAGAACCACGCTCACATCCCAAATTTCCGTGTATCTAGGCCTGGGGGGATTGCAATTAAAAATGCCCTTCATGAACCGATATGCTAAAGGGTGTGACCCAACAAGGTGTTGTCCCATTCCTTGGCACAGGTAGGATGACAAGGTACTCCTGGCAGTATTGATGGCACTGTAGCTTAGTTGCTCATCAAAAAATAACGTGGGAAAAAAGTCCAACACATCAGGTACGCTTGCCGTATGATATGAAATGTTCGACTGCAAACAGAACTTATACCATTTCTTGATATGAGAAATATATTGTTTTTTAGTACTATCCCTCCAGGCTGCAGTAATCACACCCACCATACGCTCTGATAGTCCGAGCCCCAGGAACGGTCTCCTCAGAATCCGCAAACCAACAGATTAATACGGTCATGTAATGGATGATATTCCCCAGTTATTCCCACAAAAATCCCTCAGGACCATCTTATCTGACGGGTCTGATGAAGAGGAAGACTCCCCTCCTTTTAATGAAAAGGTATGGGGATGGCTCAACCAGATGGAGAAGATGCTCCAAACTTTAATGAGTCATGCCATTTTTCAATCGGGGTCGAATGCCCCTAGGATTCCCCAGACAGCCTCACGTGGAGGCCCACATACGAAGAAGATTACACCACTTATCAATACCAGTGGGAATCACCCTCTCCAGCATCTTGTTTAGGGCTGGAAGAGACCTCCCTGGAGCAAGACTCGGGAGAGCCAGGGCAGGAGGAGTCTGGCCCTGAAGTTGGTGTCACTGCTTTTGGGCACACACCAAAGCACATGAGCCTTGCTCCAGGTGTCCCAGATGTAGCAAGGAACTTTGCTATTCCAGAAGGTACTGGTGAGGCCATGGAGGAAAGCCTGGTGGCCAACATCAATTACATGGCCTCTCAATAGCTACAAGATACAATAATGGAACAAACAGCCACCCGATACATAACACCTGTGAATTGTGCGTCGCTCAAAGTGCCCACTGTGAACTCTGCTATTTGGGCACAAATGAGTGCAACGATGCGTGGACAAGAAATCCATTTCCAGCGGGTCCTCAAATTGGTGGTAGCAGGCATCACGGCTTTTGGCAAAATGGGCTGAGGGGCACCGATGTCCGGCACACAGCAGGATATGCTGGCCCTGCTGTGTAATACATATTTCAAAGTGAATTGCATCTGGAAAATAGACATAAAACCTACACTAAACCCGTGATTTGCGGCTTTATGTAGGTCAACCAATATTCAAATGCCAAATTATTATTTGGGAAGGACCTGCTCAAACAAGTCAAGGACCTGGAGGAAGAGGCCAAGACGATAGGCCTCATGAAGATTTACGTCCCTTCCACCAGGATGCCACCTCGCAGGTCGTTTTCGACACGAAGGGGGTCAGATCCGGGGGCAGGGCCAAGCAGAGTGGGGCCAGTGGGCTGGCGGTATTACCAACCTGTATACCCCCACTACAACCCCAGTATGGCGAAAAGGACAAGAACTCCAAGGTCAACTGTAGAGGTACGGGTGATTCATTCAGTCCAGGATAAATTTTCTGGGAACAACATCCGGTTGGGGGTAGGTTGCAGTTGTTTTATGATGAATGGTGCTGCATAACATCTGATCTGTTTATACTGGACACTGTCTCAGTGTCTCGAATAGAGTTTATGTCAGGTATTCATCCACCGGCACAAAATATGCTGGGTATTGTTTTTTTTCTGGACAAGAAACGCAGCAGGTAAATGAAGATATTGCGGGTTTGTTCCAAAAGAGGGTAATTGAGAGGACGACATACCATCCTCGACAATTTGTGTCCAATATATTCCCCAGACAGAAAAAAGATGGTGGATGTCGAGTCATTCTGGATCTAACCCAGTTAAATTCCTATGTCCAGTATAGGCATTTTAAAATGGACACCTTCAATGTTGCTAAACAGCTGGTAGCAAAAGGTTGTTATATGGCAACCATAGATCTGAAAGATGCATATTATTTGGTACCAAATCATCATCAGTACTGAAGATAATTGAAATTTAGTTGGATGGGACAGCTGTGGCAATTTAAAGCATTACTCAGCTCCTAGGTTGTTTACAAAATTGTTAAAAACCAATGCTGGTGCTACTTTGTGCCCAGAATCACATTGTAATGGCTTATCTAGATGATATTTTAATCATCAGCAACACTCAGGAGACAGCTGAGGAGTTGGTTTCAGCAACCAAACACCTGTTTGAAAGGTTAGGGTTTCTGGTCCATCCAACAAAATCCAAGTTTGAGCCATCCCAAAAAATTAATTATTTGGGATTTGTCATTGATTCAGTTGATATGTCAGTGCCTACAGCCAAGGCTGTGGAAATCAGGGAGGTCTGTACCAGTCTCGCTGAAAAACAACACGCCTCCATCCGGGAAGTAGCCAGTGTTAGTGGCAAATTGGTGGTGGCTTTCCCTGCAGTGGAGCTTGCACCCCTGCAATATCAAAGTTTGCAACTAGCTAGAGAACATGCAGGTCATTTTGATAGACCTATGCATTTGCCAGCCAGAGCCATCGCTGAATTACAATGGTGGATTATCAATATTGTACAAATTCCCAAAAATATTTTGGTTCAACAACCTTCAGTGGTTTTACAAACAGATGTTTGTGCTTTAGGATGGGGAGCCATGGACAGCGAGTCTAGCTGTGGTGGTAGATGGAGTGTGCAAGAGGATTTAATCCTGCACAGGCATGGTATAAATTACTTAGAATTGCTGGGGGCATTCTATGGATTAAAAGCTTATTGTTCAGCAATGAATAATTTATTTGTTCAGCTCCAGATTGACAATATCACGGCTGTTGCCTATATCAATTACATGGGAGGAATAAGGTCAGTATCATGTGATAATCTGGCTAACCTCATTTGTGACTGGTGTATTTCCAGAAATATCTGGGTCTCAGCTATCTACCTGCCAGGTAGAGATAATGTGGTGGCAGACAACAGGTCACGGAGATTTAATGACAACATGCTAAATCCTGATGTTTTTTAAATAGTTGTCAGCCACTATGGTTTGCCAGATATTGATCTGTTTGCATCCAGGCTAAATCACCAGTTGCCTAAATACGTTTTGTGGCAACCAGATCCAGGAGCAGTAACAGTGGATGCATTCTCGTTACATTGGGAACGTACGTTCTTTTATGCTTTTCCCCCATTCTGCCTTATTAGGCAATGCCTCACCAAAATAGAGTAGGACTCCGCCTCAGACGTTTTGGTGTTTCTGGACTGGCCTACACAGCCATGGTTTCCATTGGTGCTGAAAATGATGACTCAGCCATTCATGGCTAACCCCAACTGCAGTAATTTGTTGGTGCATCCAGAAACAGGAGAAGTCATCCGTTACATGATCATAGAAACATAGAAACATAGAAAATAGGTACAGGAGTAGGCCATTCGGCCCTTCGAGCCTGCACCGCCATTCAATATGATCATGGCTGATCATCCAACTCAGTATCCCGTACCTGCCTTCTCTCCATACCCCCTGATCCCTTTAGCCACAAGGGCCACATCTAACTCCCTCTTAAATATAGCCAATGAACTGGCCTCAACTACCCTCTGTGGCAGAGAGTTCCAGAGACTTAATTAATTAGTTCCAGAGACTCGTATTAATTTGTTAATCTGCAGGTTCTGACCAGACTGTTCCAAGGGCTTGGACTGTCAAGTAGGGTCATGGATGTGATAACTGCAGCTTGGAGAGACAGCACTAAAAAACAATATGTGTCTCATATTAGGAAATGGGAGATGTTTTGCTTGCAGTCAGATATATCTTATCATACTGCAAGCATACCGGATATATTGGAGTTCCTTGCTACATTGCATTTTGATGAACACTTGAGCTATAGTGCCATTAATAGTGCTCAAAGTGCTTTGTCTTCCTATTTAGGGCAGTTTTCAGAACAACAATCTATCGGGTCTCATCCGTTAGTATCCCGATTCATGAGACACATCTTTAACAAGAACCCTCCTAAGTCTAGATATACAAAAATCTGGGATGTCAGTATAGTTCTCACACTGTTTCGGCAATGGGCTCCAATTATGTCACTGTTTTTTTCAGAGATTAACACTTAAAGTGGTTATGCTCATGGCGCTAGTATCAGCACAACGAGTTCAAACATTGCAAAACTATGACTAGATAGCATGTACTTTTCAGCACATAACATTTATGTGTATGATTTAATCAAACAAAGCAGGCCAGGAATGGTCGTAACCAAAGTAAGCTTTAAAGCATACCACGTTGACCAAACGTTATGTGTAGTCAAGCACCTGAATCAATATATCGAGGTAACTAAGAGTCTCAGCGGCTCTGAGACAGCAATGCTCATCAGCCATAAAAAACCTCATAAAAAGGTGTCAGTAGAAACTATTTCTAGATGGTTAAAACCGGTTTTGGATTGTGCTGGAGTAAACACTCATGTGTTTAAATCTCACTCCACCAGGGCGGCATCAACATCCGCAGTGAAGGCACAGGACATGCCTCTCGACCAAATTCTCGGGGCCGCAGGATGGTCTAAGGAGGCGACCTTCTCCAAATTTTATGATAAACCTGTTCTGACAGTGCAAGGTTTTGGGCATGCTGTTTTGGGTTCAGTTTCTTTTCTCTTTCTTTCTAAATTTCATTTGTAATTTCCCCCTGGGACAGAGGAGTTATTACTGTTTTGTTTGTTATTATTATTAAAATAATTATTGGATAATTTGAAGCAATGTTCAATACATTATTTATTCACTACTGTGTCAACTGAAGCAGTGTGTTGTATGGAATGGGTCTACGGCATGAAATCATAGAGCTTTGAAATCTTCACTTAGTCACTCACGTGACTCCGAAGTAAAATAGTAAGATTAAATGAGAACTTACCAGTTTGAAGTTTGATCTTTATTTTATGAGGAGTTACGATGAGGGATTATGTGCCTTCCGCTCCCGGCCCTCATAATCGCAAAGATCATCTGGTAGTTCTAGTCTTCTGATTCTTACTATATCACTTCGACTATAGTGTCTGTGTTTTCTCGCCACTGCTTTGAAGTATGACGCGCATGCGCCTGGCGGGGCTTCTTCAGGTAATCCCTCATCGTAACTCGTCATAAAATATAGATCAAACTTCAAACTGGTAAGTTCTCATTTAATCTTACTATTATTTTTCATAGTAGTCCCTTATGTCATCACTTATTTCTCATATTTCATTTCTCATATATTTAGATAATTGAAACACACACAAATGCAAGGAAGGAATGCACTATATTTACAGTTTGACTTTTCACATTTATTTTGATGACAAAAACAGACACAAGCACTTCAAATGCACTGCATTTAAAAGGATTGTATTTTTATACATCTCGAACAAGCAAAACACTGAATTTAAAAGAACATGTTTTAAAAATCTAATGTCATTTTTTTAGGTGATCTTGTGACTATAGAATCATAGCTAGTCATAGCTTGTCATGGCTTGTTTTCTGTGATCGTGAGTGTAGTCTCAGTAAGTCGAAGGTGGTCGTCTTCAGTCCTCACTATTGGGTCGCCAATTGTCATGAGTGCATCGGCGATTAAGTCGTAGATAGTCATAGCTTGTCCTACATAGTCGTAGGATGGCTTCTACATAGTCATAGGATGCGTTTGAGACATTGACTTTTTTTGGCGATTCGACAAGTCTATGACATGCGCCTGCACTCACAAAAGAAGTCTCCCAAGTGGGACAGGCCTTAACAATTCCTTAGTTCTATCCATACTGACTCCACATCTCCTGTTTCAATATCACCTCTTGCAAAGAACTGAATTTCATTCCTCACCAACAGAGCTAACCCAACCCCTCTGCCCACCTCTCTGTCTTTTTAATAGGAGGTATACACTTGGATATTCAGTTCCCAGCCCTGGCCCTCTTGCAGCCATGTCTCTGTAATTCCCACAACACCATACTTGCCAATTTCTAACTGAGCCAGCTAAGTGACCATTGTAACTAAGATGAATGGTCACAGTCATTTTCCCAGGGTGAGTGAGTCGATAACTGGAGGACATAGATTTAAGGTGAGGTGGGAAATATTCAAAGGGATCTGAGAGGTAATATATTTAGAAGAGGCTGGTGGGTATATGGACTGCACTACCAGAGAAAGATGTAGAGGTCGATACAATTGCAATGTGAAAAGTACATTAGAGCAGGTACGTGGAAAGAAAAGGTTTAGAGACATATTGGCCAAAGCCAAATGGGACTAGCTAAAGTAGACAATCTAGTCAGCATGGACAAGTCAGGGCCAAACGGATTGTTTCCGTATGCTAAGACCCTATAAAATATGAACTAGGCTCTCTGTTCTGCTTTGATTAGATGAGATCAGGTAAAGTTCAAAGGAGATTTTTTTCAGTCAGTCTGCATAAATGGAATTTAATTATTAATGACAGGGAACTACCGCATGTTCTCCAATTTCAGAAGGAATTCTGCAAGCTGTTTTCAACATACAAATCACTGGAAGCATTCTTTGCCAAAGAGAGATTATAAAGATGATCGAACACTTTTGGGATTCTGAAGATATGCTGAAGGGAATTTAGGTTTGTTTTCTGAAAGAGATCCCAAGATGGTTTGAAAAGAGGTTTTTGTTCTTGGTTGAGATTCTACCCACTAGAACAATACATTCTGGTTTAACTCTTCATTCATTTCAAAATTCATTAATTTACTCTTGAAGTTTAAGCATGAACCAAACAAAGGGCACATTTAAATCATCAAATTTTTCAGCATGATAGGTTCAAACACAATGGGAAATAATACTGAAATAGATGCGGTAACAGAGTTAAAATAGATTTTGAAAGGAATTGATACAAGTTATATAATCTTGGCCTGCAGACCATAAAATGTAATACTGAAGTGCTTCTTGATAGGCTTTTTTTTCTATGAGTAGGATTTATCAACATCTTTTTTTCTTGAACCTCAAAATTTATATGTGATTATAAAGATGTATACCTGTGAAATAACATGTATACCTTTTTTATCCCATTTAAGTTTAAGAAATTAATTCCTCACCATTCCTCAAAATTTGATAGATATGGGACCTTACAATAAAGAGACAGTGCAAACTATAACCTTCCCGGAGAGCTGTTTTGCACATCTTAATGAATTAGGCATGAAAGCAGGTGCGAAAGGTACTTCTTGGAGGTAGATGTTAATCTCACTCAGGCAAAAAACAGTAAAATTATGATAATCTGACATGTTTAGAAATGTAATGGTGCTGAACTTACAGATTTTCTGGTCCATTAGAAGTTACACCAGTAATTACCAACAGATGTTTTCTATCACTTTTCAGATATCACACCGTATTATAATAAATTTCCGACGGGAATCGGTAGTTTTCAAGAGAGTGCAAGAACTGGAACCTAAGGTAATCTCAAAAGAAATAGGAGTAGAATTAGGCCATTTGGCCCATAAAGTCTGCCATTCAATCATGACTGATCTATCTCTCCCTCCACGACCCATTCTCCTGCCTTCTCCCCATAACCTCTGCCACCGGTACTAATCAAGAATCTGTCTATATGCCTTTGGTCAGATTAAAGCAAATATGGGAAATGGTGCCCTGGAGAGTCAGAAGGGAACCCAGAAATCAGAGCTTTGTCGGGCTGGAAGCGATTAAGGGAACCAGGGTTCCAATGCTTGGAGTGGAGTGTGGGAACAAGGACCGCCGCGTGGGAAATAGGGTCTCGGTGAGAGGAGAGGAGTATGGGAATCAGCACCCCTGTGCTTGGAGAGGCATGTGAGAACCAGAACTCGAGTGAGTAGAGAAGCATGTGGGAACCAAAATCTCACTGTGTGGAGTTAAGTGCTGTATCTGAGGTTTAGAGCTTAGTGATACAGAGCGGACACAGGCCTTCGGTGCACCGCGTCTGCACCGACCAGTGATCACCCTTAAGGGCCTGTCCCACCAGCGTGCGATTCCATGTGGTGAGCATGACCAAACCAGCAGCGGGCGCCGTGTGGCGGTCGGATGATCCCCGTACAGGGCCCGTCCCACCAGCATGCGCCTGCATGCGGCAAGCGCGACCAAACTGGCAGCAGGGGCCGCGCGGAGGCCGGGTGAGTGCCGCAAAGTGAGGCGAACTTGGAGCGAAGTCTTAAAGGTAAGTTCGCCAGGACAGAGAGGGACACACAGAGAGGGGCACAGAGGCAAACACAGAGAAGGCCATGGAGCCACACACACAGAGGGTCATGGAGGCACCTACAGATAGGTTCACCGAGGCACGACTCCGAGGCGGTGCGTAATGCGTCGAGACGACAGCGAGCCAACAAGCCGTTGCCGCACAGAATTTTTGAACATGGTCAGTTTTTTTGGAGCCCCGCACGATGTCGGGACGAACTCCGCAAAATTCCGCATGGCTCCGGCAATTGAAGTGGGACCGGATGGCTCAAGCGACCACATTAGGTTGCGCTCATTGCATGGAGTTGCATGCTGGTGGGACAGGCCCTTTACTTCAGTTCTATCCTACACACTAGGGACAATTTACAGAAGCCAATTAAACAACAAGCCTACATGTCTATGGAGTGTGGGAGGAAACCGGAGTACCCAATGAAAACCCACGCGGCTACAGGGAGAACGTACAAATTCTGTGCAGTCAGCATCCATAGTCAGGATGGAACCCCGTCTCTGGCACTGCAAGGCAGCACTCTACCGCTGTGACAAAGTGCCGCCCTGCACTACAAGGGGCTTTAGCACGTTGGAAAGGTGTATGGGACCCAGGACCCTGGCAAATCAAAATGGAGCACTAGAACTGACACTCTGTTGTGTCAGAAGGGGGCACAGGAACTGGGGCTTGACAAATCAGGAGGGAGCATAAGAACAGGGGGCCCTGTGAGGTTAGAAACCTGATGCTGTTGATCATGTCTGCAGCAGCTCCATTGATGAAGGCAGGGTTATATTCACTACCTCACTTCCTTAGATCAATAACCAACCCTTGTGTCTTGCTGACATTAAGAGATCAGTTTTTGACCTGACACTAGGTTCTTGATCTCCTGTTGAAACAACAAACTGCACTCTGAAAAAGGGATCTCAACCTAAAACGCCATCTATCCATGTTCTCCAGATATGTTTCCTGACCTGCTAAAGTATTCCAGAACTTTGTATGATCTTGATCTCTATCCTGTACTTGTTTCATTTCTGTAGTTGACCCGGCTGCAAACAGTGGTATCATCGGCAAAATTAATGATCAAATCGGGGTTATACTTGGCCACACGATGGATTGAGCACACAACCCTGAGGGGCAGTGGAAGGTCAAAGTGGAGAAATGTTATGACTAAAGGGCCTGTCCCATTTACATGTCCTTGGCACGCAAATTACGCGACCTTGTGGTTGCGTTGAGCCATGACGGTCCCGTGAAGATCGCGCAAGATTTCATGCATATGCACAGCCGTCTGGAGTGCGTGACATCATTTGAAGATGGCGCAAAATGCTGGAATAACTCAGCGGGACCGGCAGCATCTCTGGAAAGACGGAATGGGTGATGTTTCGGGTCGAGACCCTTCTTCAGTCTGAAAGCAGGGTCTTGACCTGAAACAGCACCTTTGCTTCTCTCCAGAGATGCTTCCGGTCCCGCTGAGTTACTCCAACATTTTGCGTCTATCTTCAATTTTCTTGGCCCCGCTCTGGGAGTAGAAGTGAGGGCGGATCCGGACCGCAACGGCCGTGAGCCCCAGGCTGAGTTTGGCGATCGTTTGCTTGCTTCTGCTTCTGTAAGATGTGAGATGTTGCATCACACCAGGGTCTTAGGCCTGTCCCACTTTGGCCGTGAATTCTGCGACAGGCTGTTGGCGCACAAAGATTTTGTTCGCTACAAAAATTTCGGGGCCCCAGGCGATGTCGCACACAACTACATACCCCTCCGCGCTTCTCAGTGGGACCGGCCCCGAGCAGCCATACAATGCCCGTGCGCCTCAACGCGACCACGAGGTCGCTTAATTTGTGTGCCAAGGACATGTAAGTGGGACAGGCCCTTAACTGACTAAAATGCTGCCGGTCCTCTGGTTACGAAGTCCAAAAGCCAATTGCTGATGGAAGCCTGAAGGCCAAGGCTCAGAGGTTTAAGGGTGAGTTTATTTGGTATTATGGTGTTGAAGTCTAAGTTATCAATAATGAATAGCATCCTTACATAGATTCCTGATTGGTGTTATAGGAAATAGTGCAGCCAGGAGCATGAAACTAGAAAAAGTCATTGTGAAGTAGCTGTTTCTGTTTCTAAATAATGTTTCTGGTGTTAAATCTGGGATTATCTCATTTAACCCCAAAACACCAGAGTGATATAGATATCAATGATTTGGATGAGAACATACAGGGTTTGCTGCTGATACAAAAGTTAATGGTTTTGCAGATAGTGAAGATGGTTGTGAATAATTGCTGCAGGATCTGGATCAATTGGCCTGGTGCGTGGAGGAATGGCTGATGGAATTTAATACAGATAAGTGTGAGGTGCTGCAATGTGGTACGTCAAACAAGGTATTATCAAGATATCAAGCTTGAAAGGGTTCAGAAAAGATTTACCAGGCTGTTGCCAGGACTAGAGGGTATGAGCTATCGGGAGAGATTGAGTCGGCTGGGTCTCTATTCGATGGAACACACAAGGATAAGGGGTGATCTTATACAGTTGTATAAGATCATGAGAGGAATAGATCACGTTGATGCACAGAGTCTTTTGCCCAGAGTAGGGGAATCGAGGACCAGAGGACATAGGTTTAAAGTGAAGGGAAAAATACTTCATAGGAATCCGAGGGGTAATTTTTTCACTCACACGGTGGTGGGTGTATGGAAGGGGAGGTAGTTGAAGAGGTAGTTGAGACTGGGTGTATCCCATTGTTTAGGAAAGAATTAGACAGGTGCATGGATAGACAGGTTTGGAAGGATATGGACCAAGCGCAGGCAAGTAGGACAAGTGTAGCTGGGACATTGTTGGCTGGTGTGCGTGAGTTGGGCTGAAGGGCCTGTTTACACACTCTATGACTCTATTAGTGAAAAGCTAAGAACAATGGAATTCAGAGGAGTGTTTGGTTTGGTTGGATTTTGTTTATAATTTTTTCTTCTTCTTCTTCTTCTTCTTCTTCTTCCCCTTCCCCTTTCCCTTCCCCTTCCCATTCCCCTTCCCCTTCCCCTCTCCTCTTCCTCCTCCTCTTCCTCTTCTTCTTCCTCCTCTTCTTCTTCCCCTTCCTCTTCTTTCTCCTCCTCCTCCTCCTCCTCCTCCTCCTCCTCCTCCTCCTCCTCCTCCTCCTCCTCCTCCTCCTCCTCCTCCTCCTCCTCCTCTTCCTGTGAAATATAAGATTAATGCCTGACTTGATTGATATTATTAAAAGTTTGAAAATAATTAATAGGAAGCCAAAGGAAACTGGAAATTATAGAAATAAACTATCAATCAGGTGAGAGAAACTTGAATGAGCAACATACTATTAAAGGCAATACCAGGCTGCACAGCAAAGATATTTGAACACATTTAGTCTGAAGAAGGGTCTCGACCCGAAACGTCGCCTATCTCCTTCGCTCCTTAGAAGCTGCTGCACCCGCTGAGTTTCTCCAGCTTTTTGTGTGACCTTTGAACACATTTATTCAGGCACAAAATCAAGAAAGTGTGGCACTTTCTCCCACAGAAAGTAGTCTAAGCTGGCTCGATTAAAAACTATAATCCTCAGATCAATAATTTTCTATAAATGAAGATACTAACTTTGCATGTAATCTGTCAAATCCCATTATAAGTGAGTACACCCAAGCATATGCAAGTACACCAGGTAGTGCAAAGAGAAAAATACTAGTGTGCAGAATGTAGTGTTGCATCATTATAATGTTACAGCTACAGAGAAAGTGCAGATAATTAAAAAAAACAAAAGTGGGCTTGGAGATTGCGACTACACCTTTAGTTTATGTGACATCTGTTCCATTATCTGATAACAGTGGGGAAGAAGCTATTCCAGAATCTGTTGGTATGAGCTATTGTATCCTCTTCCCAACAGGAGATAAAAGAAAATATAATAGCGGGTGTGAGTTGTCCTTGATTACGTTGGCTGCTTTCTTGAGGCAGCGTGAATTATACATGAAGTCGAAAGACAGAGTGGGGGTGGGGTGGAGGTGAGTGTGGTGACTGGGGATGGATGAAGTCTGGTTAATGTAGTGGACTAGAAAACATCCACAACAAATCCACAACAAAACAACACTATGCAACACTTTAAGTATTTTCTCCTGCACTGTAGTTGCAGATTTACATAATATACTGCAATTGCTCACCTGTGGGCTGAAGGATGCTATTGAAAATGCTTGGACGGGTTTGCTGCAGTATATTTAGCAGATGGTAAGCATTCGAGACACAGGACACTGATGGTAAAACAAGTGTGCAGTTCTGCACACCACATTGCAGGAAGGATGTGGAGACTTTGGAGAAGTGCAGAAGAGGTTTATTAGAATGTTGATTCAAAAAGCTGAATTAACTTAATGGGTCAGACAGCAACTCTGGAGAAAAGGAATAGGTGACTTTTTGGGTTGGGACCCTTCTTCAGACTGGGAGTCAAGGAAAGGGATAAGACATGTAGACAATGATAAAGAGATATATAGAACAAATGAATGAAAGATATGCAAAAAAGTAACAATGATCAAGGAAACAGTCTGTGGGCTAGAAAATGAGTTATACAGACAATGAAACTCACCAGGACGTTAGTAGAACTAGTATGACTAGGATGAGGGAGGGATGGAGAGAGAAGTGATGCAACGGTTACTTGAAGTTAGATAAATGAATTTTCATATCACAGGGTTGTAAGCTGCCCAAGCAAAATATGAGGTGCTGTTCTTCCAATTTGTATTTGGCCTCACTCTGACAATGGAGGAGACCCAGGGAAGAAATGTCAAGATGGGAATGGGAAGGATAGTCACAGTGTGTTTTCAGAAAGTTGCTTGAATTAGAGGTGATTAGCTATAAAGAGAGGTTAGACAAACTTTGATGGCTTTCTATCAGGCTGACAGGCAACCTGATAGTTTATAAAATTATGAGAGGCACAGACAGGGTAGAGAAAGTATTTTTGTCCAGGGTGGAGAGTCAAATACCAGAGGGAACATATTTAAGGCAAGAGGAGAGAATGCTTAGAGATCTGTGAGGGTGGTTTTGTAATTAGTGACAGATGCCTAGAACATGTTGCTAGGTGTGGGTGACTGTGATGGTGGAAGCAGATATGATAGTGATGTTTAAGAGGCCTATCCTTACTGATTGTGGTTTATGGATCAAAAAGTCAAGGATTATTTGATTGACTAATTCAATGCGCTGTTTCACTCATAAACATAAATACTGTATAATCCACCGTGAAGCATATTCATGGATTTCAAAGCCTAAAGTATAGCTTTTAACAGGTGGTAATCTATCCTTTTTTAAAGCTTCGTAGTCTGCTTTCCAAATCATGAAAATTAAAATAAACCTAACTGGTGATGCTCTGTATTGTAGGTCACCAGTCTCAATGAGGAGGGAAAAAAAGTTAATTAAAAATACTTTTGTGCTAAATTCTGAGAAGCTCTGTACCAAATGTTCAACCCATTACATTGACATTAACACAATTGACTGTGAAATCGGATGTGTTGCAAATTGCTAAGTTTTACGTTCCAATTCTTCAATTCAGCCTCCCATCTATCAAGGAAGGCTTTGTGCCAGGAGAAAATACTGTGGTGGCTTATGTCTCAGAAAGTTTTGAAAAGCTTACATAAAAAGCAAAATCCATTATGGAAAATTGGTCAGAGGACAACAGATTTAGTAAAGCATTACAATATGCACTAAAGCATTGACCTCATCAGGAATGTGACAAATGTTCACAATGTGCAGATTGGAGCACAAAAATATCTTGCATTTTGGAGGATTGTGCTTGCGAGAAGCTTCACGGGAGAGGCTGTTTGAGTTTTACAGCCCATTTACTCTTTAGAAACAGTGGCAGCATCAATTAACAATTTTTTTAAGCACAATGCAATACTCAGCCAAGCATGAGAAAAACAGTTTAAAGAACATTTCATAACATTTCATAATGTTTGAAGATGCGCCAAGAAAATAGGTGTCATGAAATTAAAATGATTGGAATCGTGTATATGTTCATTTCTGCTGCAAACACATGACTTGGAATAGAAGCTCCAATGCATGGATTTCAGAATTAGACAGCACAGAAACTGACCCTTCGGCACACCGCGTCCGGCCCGACCAAGGCAGCATCTCTACCATGGCGCCACTGTGCCACCCTAAACTTCTTAACTTCTGCACTAGAATTTAACTTCTGTATGGATATATATATATATTAAATAGTCCTGAATCACAAAATAAATATTCAAGCTAGAGTTCTTAGTGATCTCCTGAGAGTTGTGTTGGTATTTAACTTGAAGTGTCTCATATTTAATAATTGTAACTAATTACTACCCTGTCTGGGGTTTTAAGCTCTAAGCAGACAAATACTGAAATATTTATATATCTTCATTTGTATTTTTAAACATGTTTCTCCAAGGTTCTTGCATTTTCAAAGAAAGATAAATGCTTGTATTTATACAGATAACCCTCATTATTACAAACAATGGGTGGGGGGAGAGGGTGTGGGGGAGCGGTGTCTGTTGTTGCCAATTATCCACTATAACCGGGCGAGGGATTAATTCCAGATATTTACCATTTACTCTGTGAAACAACAAATTTTTTTTCAAACACGAAGTGCTTTTTAACAGCTAGAAATGTAATTTTGTTGCTGCGTCTAAAAATCCTAACGGGTGCTTATTAGAGTATCAGTACTGACTTCCCACAGTGTAACTAGCAGCCTGCGTTCTTTTGGGGACCATGGTGTCTGATTACTGTGGGGATGTTCTGACCGCTATAAACAAAATCCGTTATAAGGAGGTCCGCAATGACGAGGATAGACTGTAGAGCAATTTTCTTGACTACAGTATGTCTTAATCTACACTGCAGTCATGAAGATTTTTGAAGTGCTGAGCTGAAATGTACGAAATCTGTCAGACAATTTGTACACCACAAACTCTCATAAACAATGTTGTTATATTTACGAGATAAACATTTTTGGCATAAGGGAATGAATTAGGACATCTGGGGGGGAAATGCAAAATCCACATGCAAAATCTACACAGAGAACATCCAGAGCCAGAGTCTTGTGGAGCTCCAGTGATAACTCCTGTTCAACTCGTTGTTTTATATCCCAGTGACCTGCCTTTTCCCCATTACTTTGTAAATTCCTTCCACCCAGTTGTCCACTTCGCTTTTGGACATTACAAATACATTAACTTCCCTACTCATACAGTATGTTCCAGATTCAGACAAAGTAATTCTTCTTTTCATCATCTGTTTCATTTACCAATCATCCTATAATCTGGTAAACAATCATTTGCCTTGGTACACAGTCTGTCCTTATTTGCTTCAAAGTTGTATTGAAACAGGAGATGATGGATTGTTAATCCAAATCCCTGGACTATTTAATTTCCGAGCCATCATTGAGCTAGTATAATTATAGAACATATCTGATATGTAATCATCTTGACATGGATTTCCTACTCCACTCACTCAAGATTGCTCAGTTTGATCTGTGTTCTGCAGTGATCATAATAAATGTTTGACGCAGTAACAAGGCATTCAGCCCATCTAGTTTATTTTCATATTTGCGCACCAGTACAGTCCCCTTCCATCTTACTTCGTCATATTTTCAACACATGTGGTGCAATAGCATGGCTAGTAGAGTTGCTGCCGCACGGCTCCAAAGGCCCTGAATTGATCTTGACCTCAGTGCTTTCTGTGTAGAGTTTTCAGGTTCTGTCTGTGACTTGGTGGGTTTCCTCTGGGTCCTCTGGCTTCCTCCCATTTCTCAAAGGCAGGCAGATTGGGATGCTGATTGTCGACTGTGTGTAGGTGAGAGTTAGAATCTAGGAGGAACAATAATTTAGATCAGTGAAGTTTAGTGTAGCTAAGTGCTTGATCAGTGAGGCAAATGGACTGTTTCTTGGCTGACTCTTTGATATCCAGTAACTAATTTGTTCCTTCCTCCCCTTTCTTTCCCCACCTCTATCTCCTGTAACCCACTTTGATTTGCTCCTATTTCTCCCCTCCCCATATCCTTCCACTGCCATTCCTTCCTCCAGTTTCACAATTTGCAACTCTTCAATCTTTTAATCTCATACCCTCTGTCTTTTCATCTTCGGTATTTGTCCACCATTTGCTTATCAAAACCCCTCCCCATCTCCATCAACCTATTATTACCTGCCAAGCTTTATTCTGCCCCTTCTCACTTTCTGCTTTCTTCCCTCCAACCCCTACAATCAGTGTGAAGAAGAGCCCCAACCTGAAACATCACCTATCCCTGTTCTCCAGAGATGCTGCCTGGCCCACTGAGTTATTCCATCATTTTGTGTCCTTAAACACTTGTCCAGCTTCACATTCTATACACCTTGAAGTCTATGCTACAATCATTCAGGAACAGGGTCATCATTACATTTATTCAATGAGCAGTTAATCTTCTTTTTGAGCAAAGCTTGTAGTTCATTTATACTGGAGCTGACATTTATAATATTGAAGTGGAAATATTCTATGTGCATACTAGCATGGAGTCCGATGCACGTACTTTTTGGAATGGGCTATCATATTGTGTTCAGTCTGGTTCTTAATCAGAAATAGCGTCCACGCTGGGAGGAATATATTGCAAGATTATTTTCCTAGTCTATGTCTTTGCTTATTGGAAGTTGGATTAGAGAATCATTTGCAATGACCAGCATGTCGATTCACAGTGCTCTCAAGTAGCTAATGATTAATTGTAATTTTAATTAGAATCAGGCATGCCAAGAAACCAACAGTCAGATCATTGCATGCCATCATGATCTGCATTCTAATCAAATGTGTTTTTATACCAGGAGTCTTGCCTAGTAAAATATCTGTTGCTTTCAGAGAGGCATTAGCATATTACTTTCTCTAATTCCATTTGGGACCAATGAAATTACATTTAAGTGCAGTTATGCATTGTTATATTTTGAACTTAAGCAGCAAAATGATTAAGCACCAGAAACTGTGAATATATTACTAGCGATGTACTTTTTACTAACAGTCCCATTGTCTTTGCTGGGTGATTGTTTCTAGAGCAGTCTGAGTTAATGATGCTTCACATTGAACATTTCCCTGGCGATTGTTTCAGATTGCAATTTATGCTGTCAGAGGTGTCGAATTGAATTGAATTGAATTGAATTGCCTTTATTGTCATTCAGACCTTTTGGTCTAAACAAAATTTCGTGCCTGCAGTCATACATATGTAAAAAATAACAAAACCACACAATAAACACAAATTTGACATCCACCACAGTGAGTTCACCAAACACCTCCTCACTGTGGTGGAAGACAAAAGTCTCAGTCTTCTTCCCTCCTTATTCTCCCTCTGCGCTGAGGAGATCCAGGCCTCCGATGCTGCCGTCCACCACCCCGTGGCCGAGCCTCCGAAACCGGGCCGCCGCCATCGCCGTCGCCGGAATGCCGGAACACTGCCACAGGGCCCGCCGCTGGAACGCTGGAGCACCGCAGCCCCAAAAGCCAGGTCGCCGCTGGAGCACCGCAGCCCCAAAAGCCGGGCCGCCACTGGAATGTCGCTGGAGCACTGCAGCCCCGAAAGCCAGGCAGCCGGAACGTCACTGGGCACCGCATCCCCGAAGCCAGGCTGTTGCTGGAGCACCGCAGCTCCGAAAGCCAGGTCGCCGCTGGAGCACCACAGCCCCAAAAGTCAGGTCGCTGCTGGAGCACCGCAGCCCCAAAAGCCAGGCCGCCGGAACATCGCTGTCCACTTGCCCACTGTATCACGGAATCCTTGAAACATCGAGTCATACAGCATGGAAACATGCCCTTTGGTCCAACTTGCTCACCGTGACCAACATGTCCCATCTACACTAGTTCTGCATTTGGCACATATCCCTCTAAACCTGTCCTATCCATGTACCAGTCTAATTATTTATTGAATGTTTCAATAGTCCCTGCCTCAACTACCTCCTCTGGCAGCTTGTTCCATACATCCACCATACTTTGTGTGAAAAAGTTATCTCTCAGATTCCTATTAAATATTTCCCACTTCACATTAAACCTATGCACTCTCATCCTCGATTCCCCTAGTCTGGGTAAGATACTCTGTGCGTCTACCCAATCTATTACTCTCATGATTTTATACAACTTAATAAGATCACCCCTCATTCTACTATGCTCCAAGGAATAGAATCTCATCCTACTCAACCTCTCCCTATAGCTTCCCTGGCAACATCCTCGTAAATCTTCTCTGGACCCTTTCCAACTTGAGCGCATCTTTCCTGTATCATGGTGCCCAGAACTGAACACAATACTAATGCAGCCTCACTGATGTCTTATATAACTGCAACATGATCTCCCAACTTCTATAAATGCTCTGACTGATGAAGGCCAATGCGCCAAAAGCCTTTTTGACCACCTTATCTACCCATGACACCACCCATGTACTTGCACTCCTAGATCCCTCTGCTCCACAACACTCACCAGAACCCTCCCATTCACCTTGTTGAAGATATGATAAAAAGAAGATTGGAAGCTCCAATCTTGGAAACTACAAATAATTGCAAATACTGTAGGTGGGAATGCACATCATCATTGATAAGATGTGGTTTTTAGCTATTCCAACAAGATAGAGTTAAAAGATGGAGCTGAACTTCTACTTGCCCTGAAGCCACTCGCAATGATTGTCAGAATCCCCGGGAAAAGTTAAGTAGTTAGGTGTAGCTCATGTTGCTTTTAGCCTTACTAATGCTAGCAATGGAGTAGAGTGAAGGAATTAATGTTTGGTTCCATGTTGGTTGTGCCAGGTATTTTAAAGAATCAAAGATCTAGTGAAAATGGGGAGCCAAGCATAGGTAACAAAAAAAAATGAAGTTGGTGAGCTTCAAAGCTGATAAATCCAATGAACACGATGATCTACATCCCAGAGTTTTAACAGAGGGGTCTGCAGAGATTACAGATGCTCTGGTTATTGTCCTCCTAAATCCTACAGATCAAGACTTCTTTCTGTGGATTGAAGGGTAGAAAATATGCTCATACTATTTAAGAAGAGAGATAGAGTAAATTGAATGACTGATTTGTTAGCTTGACATCAATGTTAGGGAAAATGCTGGAATCTAAAATGAAAGATGCATTATTAGAACACCTTGAAAAGAATAAAAGAATTAAGCAATAAAGTGCATTCTGACCAGTTGCATCGTGGCTTGGTTCGGCAACTTGAGCGCCCTGGAGCGGAAAAGACTACAAAAAGTAGTAAACACTGCCCAGTCCATCATCGGCTCTGACCTAGCTTCCATCAAGGGGATCTATTGCAGTCGCTGCCTCAAAAAGGCTGGCAGTATCATCAAGGATCCACACCATCCTGGTCACACACTCATCTCCCTGTTACCTTCAGGTAGAAGGTACAGGAGCCTGAAGACTACAACAACCAGGTTCAGGAATAGCTACTTCCCCACAGCCATCAGGCTATTAAACTTAGCTCGGACAAAACTCTGAACATTAAAAGCCCATTATTTGTTTATTTGCACTTTACCAGTTTATTTATTCATGTGTGTATATATTTATATAATGGTATCTGGGCACACCGATCTGTTCTGTAGTCATGCCTACTATGTTCTGTTGTGCTGAAGCAAAGCAAGAATTTCATTGTCCTATCAGGGACACATGAGAATAAACTCTCTTGAATCTTGAATCTTGAGTCGGTATAGATTTCTGAAAGTAAAAACATATTTGGTGAAATCTGCTGGAGTTCTTTGAAAATGTGATTATTAGAATCGATAAATGACTGTTGTACATCTGAATTTTCAGATGGCATTTGATAAGGTCTCACAGAGGAGGTTGATTAACATGCTTAAGGGCCTGTCCCACTTTCATGACCTAATTCACGACCTCTGCCAAGTTGCCCTTGTCTCATACTCGCAGCGTGGTCGTCACAAGGTCGTAGGAGGTCGTAGGAGGTCGTAGGTAGGTCGTAGCAGGCCGTGATTTTAGTTGTAGGTACTCGTGGCGTCAATTAGGTTGGGGCGTTCTTTCTAGCATGATGAAAAATGTCCACGAGTAAAAGAGGTTGTGAATTAGGTCGTGAAAGAGGGACAGGCCCTTTAGAGCATGTGGAACTGTGGTAATGAATAACTGGAACGAGTGTTGATGCAGCATCTTGGTCAGCACAGGCAGGTTGGGCCGAAGGGCCTGTTTCAGTGATGTATGACTCAATGACAAGTCGGATGAAGCAACAAGGAATATCCAAGTCACATTAAGAAAAGAAAGATTCAACACCACCCAACAATAAAAAATAGCTTTTATATAAATCACCACATAAAACTAGTGGAATGGAAACAGCGTAAAACACACATGGTTTAATTTACATATTCAGACTCTAGCTTAAGAGCTAAATTTAGTTCCAAGTGTCACAGCTAAGGCAAGATTCTGGTCTTGGAGAGAGCACAACGATTCATCAAATACATAAGGGGGCATAAAAGATGATTGCATGAGCTTGGATTATATTCCATTGAATATGTATGCTGATTTGAACAAAGACATTGTCAATAGGGAGAAATTAGTTAGCCTGGTGGCTCAGAATGAGATGTCATCATCTTAAAATCTTAGCTCGGCCATTCGGGAGAAATAGATTAATGCAATTCACGCAGTGTCAAAAAGTGGGATTTTTTTCACTTCATCTCTGAAGTAGTGCTCTGGGATCCATTACAATAACCTGTGAATGTTTAACATCTAAAAGCTGACATCAAAAATGCTGCACTTCTTGGTAATGCACCCAAGGGTCAAAATTGAGTTTTGCTCTGGATTCAGAGGTAGAAGCTGACATGCAATTAGAGCAATAAATATTTTAATCATGTTAACAATTTAGATTTGAATATGCAGGACATAATTAGTGAGGTTGCTGGCGATGCGAAAATAGATGGTGTCATAGACAGCAAAGATAGTTATAAAGAATTTCAGCGGGATCTTGATCAGCTGGGCAAGTGGGTTGAACAATGGCTAATGGAGTTTAATTTAGATAGGTGTCAAGTTCTGCATTTGCAGAAATTAAATCAGGGCAGCATCTTCATAGTGAATGTAAGGGCCCGGCAGAGTGTTGTAGAGCAGAGGGATCTAGTAGTAAAAGTGCGCAGTTCGCTGAAAGTGGCATCACATGTTGATAAGTTGGTGATGAAAGCTCTTGAAACACTGGCCATTATCAGTCAAAGAATTGAGGAATGACATTGGGGTATTATGTTACAATTGTACAAGATGTTGGTGAGGCCACACTTAAAATATTGTGTTTGGCTTTGGTCGCCCAGCTTTGGAAAGAGCTGGTAAGAGTGCAGAGAAGATTTACAAGGATGTTGTCAGGACTTACGGAGTCGAACTGTAGGAGAAGATTGAGCAGACCTTTTCCCTTCGAGCGCAAACTGAGGGGTTAACTCATGGAGGTGTATTAAATTATGAGGGAAATATATGGGGTGAATGCACAATGTCTTTTGCCTGAAGTAGGGGAAGCAAGAAAATCAAGGCATTGGTTTAAAGTGAGAGGAGAAAGATTTAATATGAAGGGCAACCTTTTCGCACAGTGCGTGGTGGGTATATGAAAAAATCTGCCTGAAGTAGCCGTGCAGTGGTAATTGAGAGTCAGAAGTTTATTGTGCAGTACATTAATTGTAAGTATTATGTTTTGTAAAATGTAAGAGCTTTTAACTTACTGTGCTCAGTAACTAGGCATTATGAGTATCCTTTGGGAAATTGTAGCACAATCCTGCTTATGTACAGTGCACAGAAGATTACTTACACCACACTGTTATCAACATTTGTGCAATGCACGACCATAGCCCTAGATACTATGCTCTCAGTTATGGATAACACAGTTTAGTCGAAAAGCTTCTCACTAGCTACTTATTATCCATGCCCTCTCTTAATTTTTTCCAGCATCAAAATGTGCTTTTAAAAAATGTGTGGCTTGAATGCAGGAGCATGCTTTTACCAAAGGGTAAAGTACCACTTTAATGTATGTAAAATACCACTTCCCATCTGCGTCATCTTTATATCTTATATCTTGAAGATTTGCCCAGATGCCCAGATGCCATGGAAGTTCTTCTTTTTTGATAGGTGGGGCTCCTGTTGGTAAGAATTCTGGGCCAGTATCTCACAGTTTGAGATTCATACAGTGGGAAAGAGCCATTCAGCTGATTGTGTCAATATCGGCCGTCAAGTGTCTGTACTAATCCATGTCACTAGTACTTGGCCCAAAGCCATTCATTGTGCTTCAAGTGTTTATCTAAATACTTATTTAATGTTGCGAGAATACCTGTCTCCAACGCCTCCTTAAATTCAACATTTCAGCAACATTTGGATGAATAATTTATTCCTCAAATCCCCACTAAATCTCTAACCCCCACCTTAAAACTATGCCTTTGATGACAGACACTACAGTTTAGTGGAAAAGCTTCTCGCTATCTACCTATTATCCATGCAACCCTTATAAATGTGTATACTTCAGTCAGGTCTTCTGTCAGCATTTTATCCAGTCTATTCTAAACACCTAAGCCTCTCTGATCTTGCTTCCCCTTTGAAATTACATCAATATATGCAGCATTTCCTTGATTTTACGTTCAAGGTGTGATACTTTGCATTGTTTATTTTGTTTTGTGTATCCCTATTTCAGTTGGTTCATGACTCGCTGAAAATTGTCACCCTCCTAAAAGGAACCTTCACGATAATGAGGAGGACCCCAATGTCATGCACCAGGAATACACAGAGGTCCTCTGTGACCAGCAGAAGAAGTTCACAGTCACGGTGGTGCAGTGGTAGAGTTGCTGCCTGACAGAGAATGCAGTGCTGTTCAATCCTGACTACGGGTGCTGTCTGTATGGAGGTTGTACGTTCTCCCCTTGACCTGCGTGGGTTTTCTCCGAGATCTTCGGTTTCCTGTCACACTCACGTACAGGATTGTAGGTTAATTGGCTTAGTGTATGTGTAAATTGTCCCTGGTGGGTGT
This sequence comes from Raja brachyura, assembly GCA_963514005.1. The sequence continues at coordinate 67,091,222 of OY740784.1, forward strand.
ATGAAAGTGTTAATGTGCGGGGATAGTTGGTCAGCCTGTTTTCGCGCTGTATCTCTGAACTGAACTAAACTAAACCTTACATGCCACCCAGCTGTCTGGTTCATCAGCTACCCCTGCCCATCCATCGAGGAGTCTGTGGTTCTCGCATTGGTTGCATCGGCCAAAATCAGATCCATAAAACAAAAACTGAAGCAAAATCATCCCTGAATTCAATGGCCTGCTTAATAGCCTTGAAAGTCTTTAAAAGGTTGTCATGTCATCAAGATGTAACAAAAAATAGCCCCAATATCAACCATTTTATGCCAATATTGTTGCCTAGAGACTACTGGGTTGAAGAAGGCGCTGTGTTCTGCTTGTGATTGACATTTTTTGGAACATTGTGATGCTCGACAAAATTATGGTCATGTTTAGCAGAAGCTTAAATTTGTACAGTCCATTAATATTGAGAATCCTCAGTGATATGATTCTCTTTCTGACAACCACTATAAACACAGAAACATTATTGCTTTAATGATGGTATGAATATCATTGCAAATATATTTATCATTACACTATATTCACAATATTAAAGAAGATTTTTATATTATTGTCTTACGTTAAAATGTCTATTACTTAAATGTATGAGGAAACTTAAACTGTATGAGTACTTTCGTCACATCCTTGGCTGCCCATGAGATCAATGTAACTTGATTTTTTCGTTCTGTTTAGTATTGCATTTTCTACTTGGATGTTCACATATGAAAACTAATGCCTTAATGCAGTCCCTATGTGATATTAGTTATCTTTATATGCATAGAAAACCACTGCAAGGCATCCTAAATGGCTGAGAAATCAAACAATGGACATTGAATGGATAAAAATAAAAGGAAATAGTAATGTGAGGTTGTGAGTAAGAGTTTATTTAATAACAATTTTATAATCAGGTACACCAACAGAGAAATGTGTAGGAAGCAACTGCAGATGCTAGTTTAAACTGAAGATAGACAAAATGCTGGAGTAACTCAGCAGGTCAGGCAGCATCTCTGGATAGAAGGAATGGGTGATATTTCGGGTCTGAAGAAGGGTCTCGACCTGAAACGTCACCCATTCCTTCTATCCAGAGATGCTGCCTGTCCCGCTTTGTTACTCCAGCATTTTGTGTCTAACAACAAGTTTTGATTGGCAGGGGTGTATTGGTTGAAGGAATGGTGAGATAGAGGAAATGGAGAGATAATTAACATTCAGCTTATATGAGCATGTTTAACAGATTATTAGTATCTGCTCGAGTCCTTCCAATGAGAATACTGTTGAAAGATAGACATAGATGAAGAAAGTCATTTTGTCACGATTATCAACAAAGGCTAATGCTACAGAGTAGATGATTTCAGATGAGTCAAAGATAGACACAAAATGCTGGAGTAACTCAGCGGCCAGGCAGCATCTCTGGAGAGAAGGAATGGGATTCGTATGGTCCATTAATAGTGAGAATCCTCAGTGATGTGATATGATAAGACATGGTATGATATGATCAGATATGATATGATATGGCTTGGATATATATGATATGATACTGATTTGAGCCAAATGTACATACGAGTCATTGAGTCATACAGTGTGGAATCGGAGCCTCTGGCCCAACTTACCCAACAGCTCACTAGTCCCACCTACATGTGTTTTTTTTTTTAAGTCATAAAGTCTTACTGTGTTGTGCATTCCTTATTGGTTTAATTTAAACTTTTAAAGTCCAAGAGCACCAAGCTTAAAATGTGAAAACTAATATTGGGAATGAAAGTTCATCTGATGCCAAAGTCAAGTCATAATTATACTGGTACAACCAATGAGAAAATGTTTAAAATTCAATCAATGGTTCCTTATTGCACAGTTATGGCTGCATTGAAAGATTCCCCCTGTCAAAAATGGCATTGAAAACAGACCTTCCCATTCTGTCCATAGGAGGTAGGCTATTATGCAAAACATTTATTTCAAAGAAGATAAATTGTTCTCAGTGCCTTCACAAACTTTCATCCTTTGGACAGCTATACCGAGAAAATATTAATTATTCTACTGTGAAATCATAGTGAATGTTGATCGGATTTCACACTTCCTTATAATTGGAAAAGAGACACAAAGTGCTGGAGTAACTCAGCGGGTCAGGCAGCATCCTTGGAGAACATGGTTAGGTGACGTTTCGGGTCGGGACCCTTCTTCAAGATACTTGTCTTTCAAACGGCATCTGGTGCTATCTGTGCACTCCACAAACCTCTCCATGTTTTCCTTTTTACCTCTCACATTTAAATTCACAGTGCACCATTCCCCAAAGGTATAATCATCTGGAGCTGACCAAAGTTGCATCATCTGGCAATGAAAATATGCAGAATAACAAAATGAAAGCAGGAGACTGAGGGGTTATCTTATGGAGGTGGACAAAATAATGAGAGGAATGAGCAGGTGGGACTGTCATGCAGATGTAGCAATTTGGTCAGATGTATGGCTCTAACTTAATTGTACAGTTCTTCAAATTATTAATAATTTTTATTGGCCCATTTTGTCAAAAGCATTTTGTTTAAAGAAAAATACAATAATCATTTACTCAGATTATACCTTGGAAAAATAGTAGCCCAATCTATGGTCTGCCCTTATTTACCAGTTGTTGGAAAGTATGCCCATCCATATATTGGGTGAGCACAACATTTGCCTTGATTTCAATGTTCTCTAAAGTCAAGTAGTCTGTGATTGCTTGCTGATTATGTCCTAAAATGGAGTGTGCCCATTTATGCAATTTTTTTGGCATGTGTAAAAAACTTTAAAACAGAAATTTTGCTAAATATTCAAATATATGTCAGTTACACAATTGGTATTTATCCAGTGTTCTTTTTATACTTTGTTCATTATGAAATTGTTTATTGAAAAGATTGAATGCAGAAGTATGAAGTTATTCCTCAGCATAACATTACATCATGTATTGTTTCATGTTTATTGAATAATAGTTCATTTCCATGAATATTTATTAAATATGAAGTGTGGACATTTAAAAAAAATCTATTTTGAATTTTTAAATAATGGCTACTAGGTGTAATAATAAATCTGTGAAAATTACAGGACAACAATGCAATTAACATTCATTGACAGAATAGCAGAAATTAAAAAAAATAATTACAGTCTCTTATGAAAATTTGAATCTAATTAGATGTGAAAAATGCATTTTGGCTTTCATGGAAGAGGGATCTTCCCATGCAAGGCTGAACTTACATTTAAAAATAGCCTAGAATTGGCCATCATCTTTGATAACTATTGAATATACTCATTTTGACTGATTGAAGAATTTGCATTCTGTTAAGGAGAATGGTGAGCTTTCCAATTATCCAAGCAGAACTATCGGTTCAACTACTGAATGGGTAGATGCAGAATAAGGTCCTTCTGATGTTGCTATAGTTACGCACCCTTCAGCCAACAACTCTCAAATTCTTGAATGTGCAACTTAAAGTTGGACAACCTTCTAGTTCTTTCATAAATATATCATATGATTCTCTGGATTGAGGTTATTAATTGAAAGTTAATTTGCCCTAATTTTTTAATTGTGATTTTCAAATGGATTAGAAATTGTATTCAAATTGAAACAGAATTGCAAGTTATATATATATATAACTTTATATATTACAAGTTATATATATATATAACTTTATATATATATATAACTTTATAATATAACTAAAATATATATATATATATATTTTGTTTTCTTAAGTTTTTATTGATTTTTCACAGAGATATATACAGCAACACCATCACCATAAATAAAACAAAATAAGAAAAGCAACAATCAAAATTAATTAAATAAATAATTAAATAAGTACATAGGAAAAAAGAGGTAAATAAATAAAAAAAATGGAATAAGATCGTGTGGTTCACTTACCAAATTTAAAAAAAAATCACATTGACTAGTTATCTGGAGATATTTCAATATTCACACAAACATACCATCTAGTTCTACATAACACAGTCTTCCCATATCTAGCTCGGCATTTATCTAGTTGGCTCAAATAAATGGTCCTTTTTTCCCAGATCTTCACAAATGAATTTTCCTTGACTCTCAAGAAATATGTCCGTTTCTCCATAGTAAAGATGTCTCGCACAATTCTAGCCACTGTTCCTGTTTTTCGGTTTTTGTCATTAAGCCACTGCCTGGTAATGGCCTTCTTAATTGCTACAAGCAAAACTTTAATCAAATAGGTATCTTCTATCTTTACAATATCTTTAATGTGCCCCAGATACATCACAGGGCAGGTATTTGGGATTTTATAACCCAAGATATTTTTAACAGTTGCGTTAACATTTTCCCAGTATGGCCTTATCTTTACACAGTTCCAGAAAATATGCGAGTGGTCTGCCTCCTTACTCCTGCACAGCCTCCAACAGTGTTGTTGTATAGCAAGTTGTCTGCTTTTTATTTTGGGTGTTATAAAAAAGCGAGTTAGATTCTTCCAGCAAAATTGTCTCTTGGTTTTTGCTATTCCAAATGAATCTAGAGATTATCTTATCCCAGGCTATGAATTTATCTCGGGGAACATTAATTGGGAGAGATTGGAATAAATATAGTAGTTTAGGTAGGTTATTCATTTTTACTGTTTGTATTCTGGCACTGAAGTCTAGAGGAAGGGTAGACCACCTTTCAACATCCTTTTTGATGTTTTCTTCAATTTTGTTATAATTAGTTTCAAACATGGTGGAAAGTGTTTTGGTTATAGTTACCCCAAGATACTGCATCATTTTTGAATTCCATTTCAGATTATATGCATCTCTGATTTGTTGGGATGGAGAATAATTGAATGAAAGAACATGTGTTTTTGTTATATTCAGTTTATACCCTGAGTAGTATCCATATGTTTCAAGTAGGTTCATTAGGTTTGGGAGACATATATCTGGTCATTCAAGAAAAATAATGACATCATCAGCGAAAAGACCAATAATATGTTCTTTCTGCTCTATTTTGACCTCCTGCAGGTCTTCTCACTGTCTTATAGCTTGTGCTAAGTGTTCAACATACAAAACAAAGAGAGTAGGGGAAAGACAGCATCCTTGTCTTGTGCCCCTCTCTAACTGGTTCCTTTTTGATAGGTTTCCATTTACCTTAATCCTAGCTGAAGGCTCCTGATATATTGTTTTAATGCACCAAATTGCATCTTAATTGAAACCATATCTTCTTAGTACTTCATATACGAATACCCAACAAACACTATCTGTAGATTGGTCATGCATGTCAACCAATCACATATAAGTTAGCATCACTAACCCAACCCCTCTGTAACGTTTATACTAACACTTACCCTGGCACTGCTCAGTAAGAGCAGCAGTTAGGATGTTCTGACATCTAACCATCCTCTATGCTGTTAAAGTGCTATTCCGATTAAAGATGACTTTGGATCACATAGTGTGTGTCACTCATATTTACACTATCAAAGGCTTTTTCTGCATCTAAACTGACCAGGACCATATTTGTATCCTTTTTTTGAGCATTATCCACCATGTGGCGGGTTCTTCTAATATTGTCCTGTGATTGACGCCCCCTGATAAATCCAGTTTGGTCTTCATTAATCAGAGTACAAAAGTCTCTTGTCTTTTGCAAATGATTGAGGTAAACAGTGAAAGACATCATTGCCATAGAGGGGGTACAGAGAAGATTCACCAGACTGATTCCTGGGATGTCAGGACTTTCATATGAGGAAAGATTGGATAGACTCGGTTTGTACTCGATGGAATTTAGAAGATTGAGGGGGGATCTTATAGAAACCTACAAAATTCTTAAGGGGTTGGACAAGCTAGATGCTGGAAGATTGTTCCCGATGTTGGGGGAGTCCAGAACAAGGGGTCACAGTCTAAGGATAAGGGGGAATTCCTTTAGGACCGAAATGAGGAAAACATTCTTTACACAGAGAGTGGTGAGTCTCTGGAATTCTCTGCCACAGAAGGTAGTTGAGGCCAGTTCATTGGCTATATTTAAGAGGGCGTTAGATGTGGCACTTGTGGCTAAAGGGATCAGGGGGTATGGAGAGAAGGCAGGTACGGGATACTGAGTTGGATGATCAGCCATGATCACATTGAATGGCGGTGCAGGCTCGAAGGGCCGAATGGCCTACTCCTGCACCTATTTTCTATGTTTCTATGTAAATAGTTTGCAGTCTACATTAAAAATTGAGATTGGCCTGAGATGTTTACATTGCTCTTTGTCTTTGCCTTCCTTAGATAAAATGGTAATAATTGCTTCCTTCCATGATGGGGGAGCCCTGCCCTCTTTAAGGGTCCAGTTAAAGGAAGACAGGAGCTGAGGTGTTAACTCTTTCTTAAAGGCTTTTTACCATTCTGGTGGAAACCCATCGCTGCCTGGTGATTTACTAGCCTTAAGTCTACTGATTGCAGCTTCCAGCTCCTTAACAGTAAATTGTGATGTAATGGTATTGTTTTGTATCTCACCAATGGATGGCAGGTCGAGTGAGTTAAGAAAACTTCTCATTGTCCTTTCGTCAGCTGATGATAGTTTGGAATAGAGTTTCTTATAGTACTTATCAAATATTCTTTCTATCTCATCTGGCTCATGTGATAATTGATTGGTTTTAGGATTTTTTGAATTGTATTAGAGATCTGTTGTTTGCGCAGCCATCTGGCCAGGAGTTGCTTTTGGACCTGCTTCATAATAGGTCAGCTTTACAAATCTTGCCCTTTTTTCCATATCTCCCCTGAGGATCTAATCTATCTCCCCCCTTATTTCCTTAATCTGTTGTAGTACCAACTGATCCTGTGTGCTTTTATGTTTTTTCTCCAATTCTTTAATTTTTTCTACTTTCTGTTCATAAAGCCGGGCCTTTTTTTGTGATGATGTCAGGGCGATCAGCTTTCCATGTATAACTGCCTTCATAGCATCCCACAGTATTACAGGATCCACATCCCCGTTGCCTTTCTCTTCTATGTACCTTTTTTATTTCTTCCCTTATTTGTTCCACATTTGCCTCTACAATTCAAAATACCCATATTGAGCCTCCAAACAGTATGTATTTTTCTACTGTTCAAGTGTACTCTCAAGCAGATCGCACTGTGATCAGATATATCTGCCACCCCGATTTTACAATCTGTGATCCTGTGGCTTTCACCCGAATTCATTAAAAAGCAGTCAATCCTGGAGTTGAGGTACTGAATAGTGTTTATAGTCCCTTTCTAACAGGTGAAGTTCTAGCCAAACATCAATTAGGTCCATTTCCTGCACTGATGTGTTAATAAACTTGGTCAGATGCATCTTGGGTTTTTTTTAGGCTTGTTGTATCCAAATTATGATTCATAACCACATTAAAGTCCCCTCCACATACCAAAATACCTTCAGTCTCCGAAGCAATAATGTCAAACAGAGTTTTGAAAAAAACATTTGGTACTCTCTGGGGGGACATATACATTGATCAGTGTCACTACTTTGTTTTCCAGCTTTCCTTTAATTAATACATACATTCCCTCTTTGTCCCTGACTTCTTTATGGCATTCAAATTGGACTGCATTTGTAATAAGGATAGCCACCCAACTCTTTTGGCTAGTTTTGTAGGAGATATACAATGCGTTTCTAAAGCCAAAGCGTTTTAATTTCTCATGTTCTAGTTGAGACAGGTGGGTTTCATGTAAAAATAATACCTGAGCCTTTTCTTTTTCTCAATTTAGCCAGGAATTTGCTCCTTTTAACTGGATTATTCATCCCATTTACATTGAATTACAGCAATTTAAAAGTATAATGTGACATTTAATTTACCTAAACTTGTATTGCATTAATAAATCTCCAACTTTGAACTGTGCAGGTCTGAACATCTGGACACAAGTGCCAAATAAAGAAAATTAAAAAAAGGAAAATAGTTGGCTTCCAAGTAAGGATGATTCCTTGCCACTCTGAGTCCCCATTGGCAGGTAGAGGGGGAAAACCTCCTCGCAGAGGGCCCCTCACTAGAGGTGAAACACTCCATTTCACGCATCCCAGTATTGTCCAACGTCATCCGATAGCGCTTATTTTCCAGTCCAAAAGAAGTTGTGACACAATAAAAGCTAGTTGGATGGGGTCTGCTCAGACTCCTGTAGTTGCTCTCTTGCTGTCTCACCTGCGTCTTCGCTCCTCTTTCCAACTCTCTGCCATTTCATAGCCTGGAGAAGATGCTCCATCTCTGGGTCCGCCGGCTCCTCAGCTGTAATGTGGTGTCTCCATGAAGTAGCCTCTCCTCCTCAGCTCCTGTGCTGCGTCTTGCGCACTATGATATGTGCATGTTCCTGAGTCCCAGTGAATGCGCATCTGTCCAGCGGGGTCTGGAAGCAGACACCACTCTCCTTCAGGGCCCTATTTATTCCCTTGTATGCCTTGCACTTCTGGACAACCACCGTTGCATAGTCGTGGTCAAATGATAGACGTTGCCCATCAATCATTATCTTCTTTCCACAGGCCTTTTCCAACACCATTTCTTTAGTATTAGACTCCAGGAAATTTACCGCTATGGACCTAGTTGGTGCGTTACATTCCAGTTTGCAAGCCAAAGCTCTGTGCATGCGTTGGATCCGTACGTTGGTGTCCCTTGTTATTGCGAGTTCAGTTTTCAAAAGTTGTTCCCCAAATTCAGACATGGATTTGCCTTATTTCTTTACGGGTACGACGTAGATGCAAATGTTATTTTGTCTAGGCCGTCCTTCCAAATCAGTCAATTTTTCTTGCATGACTTTCTGTTTTTCATAGATTTAATCAGCACATTTTTGCATAGCCATGCTAATTGTCTCAGCCTCTTTGATTCGTGCCTCTGCTTTGTTTAGTCTAGTTTTGTGGGCGTGGATTTGTTTGGAGTTAGCAGAAAGTTTATGGTAAATTTCTTGCTTCAGATCTTTGAGTTCGGCTTTCATGTCTTCTTTGAGTCCTTCTTTAAGTTTATGTAAGTCCACTTTATATTCAGCCCCAAAGTCATGTATTTCCTTACTGATATTGTGGAGCATTAAGCGCATGGTTTCTGCCGAGTCATCGTTTGAGCTTTGAGCTTTGTCCATCTCTGATGAATTCTTTCTTTCTCGTCCATCACGTTTCTTTTGATTTCTAGGTGTCGTTCTCCCACTCATTCCAATACAGAATACTTTGAATTATGTACCAATTAGTGAATTAAGGGAGGCTAGTTTTAAACTTGTTATCAGGAGCACGAGATTAAGCAGCCATCTGCTCGCCTCGCTACCGGAAGTCTAAATGCAAGGTATATTTAAGTTTCTTCATTGGGTGTTGCGCCTCCATTCACCTCCCTATTCTGTCCTGTTTATTTCATACTATTGCCTTCGACTTAAACTATTTAACCATAAATTAAACTTTGCCCGGTTAAAATAAGTTTAATCATCTGGTTCATTCAGCATTTGTGGGGGTAAAGGGTGTGGGCTGACATATCGGGTCAAGACTCTGCATTAGGACTGAGAAGGAAGAGGAAACATGGCAGTTTGAACGATGGAGGGAGATGGTGGAATAAAGTCTCATAAGAGATAGGTGGAAACATATAGGGAGGGGTGGTAATTTGACGGTGGGAGACAATGCAAAATGTGAACAAAGGGGAAAGCAAACTGGTTGTTAGCTGGTCTGTGATATTCAAAGAAAATGATACTACATACATTTAATGATGTGAATGATGGAACTACAGTTGCTTGTTTATACTAAAAAGAGACAAAGGTGTTGGAGTAACTCAGCGGGTCAGGCGGCATCTCTGGAGAAAAACGATGGGTGATATTTCTGGTCAGAACCTTGTCAAGTTGTCTTCTGTTCTAAGTAACTCTGGTTTTGCAGCTAAAAACTAGCTAAAGTAACAGCAGATGTCCCAATTACCCCCTTTCTCCTAGTCAGTCTCCATCTTCCTCAACCACAGTACTCATCATTTGGTGTCAATAGTCTCCTCATTTTCATCTGTGAGAAAAGTACTAACATTTGATGCAAACACATGTCACGTTTGATGGTAACATTTCTACCTTTAAATGTTAATCATGTATTTCTTGTTGCTTAATGCAAACAAATTAAATCGTTTGCAGAAAATCCATGAATTAAAATGCATTAAACTAGTTTGGTTGCAGGGCAAAATTCTTGTTAATGCCACTGCACAAAATTTCTTCACCTTCCATAATTGCATTGCAAAGGAACACTTATCATCACCCTGCCATTAAGTTATCTTGCTAATTAATATTTCAAATATTTTGTCTTAAGTCCAACTTATACAAAAATGATTTAAATTTTGTAATGACCATTAACATTTGATTAACTGTTTAATAAAAATAAATGTTGAATTTCAGTATTGATAATAATTAAGGTTTAAGTTGAAACATGCTTGCTTTATATTATTGACACTTCTATGAAAAGATAACATGTTCACCTGGAAACAATGCCCAACAAGGGGAAAGATTAGTGAGCTGTAACAGCAGTGTTACAGTATGAATAACAAACATTTTTTCAAGTTCAAAGTTCAAATTTATTTGTACATGCACCATAAGGTGCAGTGAAATGTAATTTACCATGCAAAGTTACAATTAAAAATGGACACAATGCTCAACACAATTCAACACAGACATCCACCACAGCATTCTTCACTGTGGTGGAAGGCAATACAGTTCAGACAGTCCTCCTCCTCCTCCCTTGTTCACCCGTGGTCAGGGCCCTGACCCTCCATAGTCGCTGCTACAGATGGCCCAATGTTCAAGCCCTCTGGACATATATATAGAGTCATACATTACGAAAACAGACCTTCAACCTACATCATCCATATTGTCCAAGATGTCCATTTAACAAGTGCCAATTTCTTGGGAATAACCCGTATTCCCCTAAATTTGTCCTATCCAAGTACCTTTCAAAATGTCCTTAATATCATTATTGTCCCTGTCTCAACCACTTCTATATACCAAACACTCTCTGTGAAATAGTTGCCCCTTATATCCCTGTTAAATCATTCCCCTCTCCAATTAAACCTATGCCCTATCGTTCTTGATGCCCGTACCTTGCGAAAGAGACTGTAAATTCACCCTGTGATATGTTCCTCATGATTTTATACACCTCTGTCAGGACTCCTATGCTCCAAGGAATAAAGTCTTAGCTGTGTTCCTCTAACTCAGGCTCTGTGTCCTGACAACATCCTTGTAAGTCTCATTGCATTCTCTCCAGCTCAATCATAACTTTCGTATAGCAGGGTGACCAAACCTAAACATATTACTCCAAATGTGGCTTTATCAATATTTTGTAACAATGTATCCTAACATCCCAACCTCTATAATCTCCTTGGACCTCATGGGATCTAACCTTCCAGAGCAGCCTACCATGTGGAACCATGTTGAATACTTTGCTGGCCTATATGTACAACATCTACAGCTCTATCCTCATCAACCTTTTTGCTCTCATCTTCAAAAAACTCAATCAGATTTGTGAGACACTACCTCCCACATACTAAATCATGCTGACTATCCTTAATCATCCCTTATCCATCCAAATTATGTAGTAACTTTCCAACTACAGATGTTAAGATTAACCAATTTATCCTCTTTCTGCCATTGTTGATGTGTCCACATCTAGTAACTTTATTAACATATCACACAAAGCGTTTGTTAGCAACAGTGGACACAATATTTGCAGATAAGAACATTTTCTTAGAGTTGCAAATTGATTTAAGGTTTTGCAGTAAAATAGCAAGATTAAATGAGAACTTACCAGTTTGAAGTTTGATCATTATTTTATGAGGATTACGATGAGCAAGTTTGTGAAGAAGCCCCGTCAGGCGCATGCGCGTCATACTTCAAAGCAGCGGCATGACAACACAGATACTATAGTCGAAGTGATATAGTAAGACTCAGAAGACTAGAACTACCAGATGATCTTTGCGATTATGAGGGCCGGGAGCGGAGAGCACGAAATCCCTCATCATAACTCCTCATAAAATAAAGATCAAACTTCAAACTGGTAAGTTCTCATTTAATCTTACTATTTTACTTCGGAGTCACGTGAGTGACTACGTGAAGATTTCAAAGCTCTGTGATTTCATGCCGTAGACCCACTTCCATACGACACACTGCTTCAGTTGACACAGTAGTGAATAAATAATGTATTGAACATTGCTTTGAATTATCTAATAATCATTTTAATAATAATAACAACAAACAAAACAGTAATAACCCCTCTGTCCCAGGGGGAAATTACAAATGAAATTTAGTAAGAAAACAAATCAAACCAAACCCAACACACCATGCCCAAAACCTTGCACTGTCAGGACAGGTTTATCATAAAATTTGGAGAAGGTCGCCTCCTTAGACCATCCTGCGGCCCAGAAGATTTAGTCTAGAGGCACATCCTGCGCCTTCACTTCGGATGTTGATGCCGCCCTGGTGGAGTGAGATTTACACATGAGTGTCTACTTCAGCACAATTCAAAACCTGTATTAACCATCTTGAAATAGTTTGTACTGACACCTTGTTATGAGTTTTTTTCTGGCTGATGAGCATTGCTGTCTCAGAGCCTCTGAGACTCTTAGTTACCTCGATATATTTTGTTTGATTAAATCATACACATAAAACGTAATGTTATCTACAGAAAAGTACATCCTATCTAACTGTAGCTGTTGCAATGTTTGAAATCGTTGCGCTGATACTAGCGCCATGAGCATAATCACTTTAAGTGTTAACTTCTGAAAGACAGTGATGTAATTGGAGCCCATTGCTGAAGCAGTGTGAGAACTATACTGACATCCCAGATTTCTGTATATCTAGGCTTAGGAGGGTTCTTGTTAAAGATTCCTCTCATGAATCGGGATACTAACGGATGAGACTCGATAAATTGTTGTTCGGAAACTGCCCTAAATAGGAGGACAAAGCACTCCGAGCACTATTAATGGCACTATAGCTCAAGTGTTCATCAAAATGCAATGTAGCAAGGAACTCCAATACATCCAGAATGCTTGCAGTATGATAAGATATATCTAACTGCAAGCAAACATCTCTCACTTCTTAATATGAGACACATGTTGTTTTTTAGTGCTATCTCTCCAAGCTGCAGTTATCAAATCCATGGTCCTACTCGACAGTCCAAACCCTTGGAAAGGTCTGGTCAGAACCTACAGAATAACAAATTAATCAATCTTGTTACTGGATGCACCAACAATTACTGCAGTTGGGGACAGCCATGAATTGCTGAGTCATCATTCTCAGCACCAATGGGAACCATGGCTGTGTAGGCCAGTCCGGACCACCAAAACACCCGAGTCAGAGTCCTGCTCTATTTTGGTGAGGCATTGCCTAATGAGGCAGAATGGGGGAAAAGCGTAAAAGAACGTACGTCCCCAATGTAGCGAGAATGCATCTACCACTACTGCTCCTGGATCTGGTTGCCACCTAACGTATTTAGGCAACTGGTGATTTAGCCTGGATGCAACAGATCAATATCTGGCAAACCAAAGCGGCTGACAATCATTTTAAACATCAGGATTTATCATCCATTCTATGTTGTCATTACATTTCCGTGACCTGTTTTCTGCCACCACATTATCTCTACCTGGCAGGTAGATACCTGAGGCCCAGATATTTCTATAATATACCAGTCCCAAATGAGGTTAGCCAGATTATCACATGATACTGACCTTATTCCTCCCATGTGATTGATATAGGCAACAACCGTGGTATTGTCAATCTGGAGCTGAACATGTAAATATTAATTGCTGAACAATAAGCTTTTAACCCATAGAATGCACCCACCAATTCTAAGTAATTTATACCATGCCTGTGCAAGATTAAACCCTCTTGCACACTCCATCTACCACCATAGCTAGACTTGCTGTCCGTGGCTTCCCATCCCAAATCACTCACATCTGTTTGTAAAACCACTGAAGGTTATTGAACCAAAATATTTTTAGTAGTATGTGCAACATTGATAATCCACCATTGTAATTCAGCGATGGCCCTGGCTGGCAACTGCATAGGTCTATCAAAATGACCTGCATGTTCTTAAGTGCATGTTGTCTAGCCCGTTGCAGACTTTGATATTGCAGGGTTCCAAACTCCACTGCAGGAAAAGCCACCAATTTGCCAATAACACTGGCTACTTCCCCGATGGAGGGGTGTTGTTTTACAGTGAGACTGGTACAGACCTCCCTGATTTCCACAGCCTTGGCTGTAGGCAACTTCACTGACATATCAACTGAATCAATGACAAACCCTAAATAATCAATTTTTTGGGATAGTTCTACTTGGATTTTTGTTGGATGGATCAGAAACCTTAACCTTTCAAACAGGTGTTTGGTTGCTGAAAGGAACTCCTCAGCTGTCTCCTAAGTGTTGCTTATGATTATCATCTAGATAAGCCATTATAATGTGATTCTGGGCACGAAGTAGCGCCAGCACTGGTTTTAACAATTTCGTGAACAACCTAGAAGCTGAGGTTACCCGATTGGGTAATGCTTTAATTGCCACAGCTATCCCATCCAACTAAATTTCATGTATCTTCGGTACTGATGATGAATTGGTGCTGAATAATATGCATCTTTCAGATTTATGGTTGCCATATAACAACATAGAAACATAGAAACATAGAAAAATAGGTGCAAGAGTAGGCCAGTCGGCCCTTCGAGCCTGCACCGCCATTCAATGTGATCATGGCTGATCATCCAACTCAGTATCCCGTACCTGCCTTCTCTCCATACCCCTGATCCCTTTAGCCACAAGTGCCACATCTAACGCCCTCTTAAATATAGCCAATGAACTGGCCTCAACTACCTTCTGTGGCAGAGAATTCCAGAGACTCACCACTCTCTGTGTAAGGAATGTTTTCCTCATCTCCGTCCTAAAGGAATTCCCCCTTATCCTTAGACTGTGACCCCTTATTCTGGTCTCCCCCAACATCGGGAACAATCTTCCAGTATCTAGCTTGTCCAACCCCTTAAGAATTTTGTAAGTTTCTATAAGATCCCACCTCAATCTTCTAAATTCCAGCGAGTACAAGCCGAGTCTATCCAGTCTTTCCTCATATGAAAGTCCTGACATCCCAGGAATCAGCCTGGTGAATCTTCTCTGTACCCCCTCTATGGCAAGAATGTCTTTCCTCAGATTTGGAGACCAAAACTGTACGCAATACTCCAGGTGTGGCCTCACCAAAACCCTGTACAACGCAGTAGAACCTCCCTGCTCCTATACTCAAATCCTTCTGATAACAGCAGTTTAGCTGTATTGAACGTGTCCATTTTAAAATGCCTATACTGGACATAGGAATTTAACTAAGTTAGATCCAGAATAACTCGACATCCACCGCCTTTTTTCTGTCTGGAGAATATATTGGACACAAATTGTTGAGGATGGTATGTTGTCCTCTTAATTACCCCTTTTTTGGCACAAACCCACAATTTCTTCATTTACTTGCTGAGTTTCAGGTGCAGAAAAACCCAATACCCGACTAGGCATATTTTGTGCAGGTGGATTAATTCCTGATGGGATAGCGTTATGTTGAAACCAACCTGCGAGGTGGCATCCTGGCAGAAGGGACGTAGTCTTCATGAGGCCTATTGTCTTGGCCTCTTCCTCCAGGTCCTTGGCTTGTTTGAGCAGGTCCTCCCCAAATAAATAATTTGGCGCTTGAATATTGGTCGAACTGCATAAAGCTGCAAATCGCGTGTTTAGTGTAGGTTTTATGGCTATTTTCCGGATGCAATTCACTTCGAAAATGCATTACACAGCAGGGCCACCATATTCTGTTGTGTGCCGGACATCGGTCCCCTCTGACCATTTTGCTAAAAGCCGTGATGCCTTCTCCCACCAATTTGAGGACCTGCTGGATCTTGTCCATGCATCGTTGCACTCATTTGTGTCCAGATAGCAGAGGTCACAGTGGGTACTTTGAGCTACGCACAATTCATAGGTGTTATGTATCGGGTGGCTGCTTGTTTCATTATAGTATTTTGTAACTGGTGAGAGTCCATGTAATTGATGTTGGCCGCCTGGTTTTCCTCCATGGCCTCACCAGTACCTTCCGGAATAGCAAAGTTCCTTGCTACATCCGGGACACCTGGAGCATGGCTCACGTGCTTTGGTGTGTGCCCAAAAGCAGTGACACCAACTTCAGGATCAGGTTCCTCCTGCCCTGGCTCTCCCGAGTCTTGCTCTAGGGAGGTCTCTTCCAGCCCTAAACAAGGTGCTGGAGAGGGTGATTCCCACTGGTATCCATAAGCGGTGTAGTCTTCTTCACTGTATGGGCCTCTTCGAGAGGCTGTGTGGGGATTCCTAGGGCATTGGACCCCGATTGAAATTTTACATGGCTGATTAGGTTTGGAGCATTTCTCAATTTGGTTGAGCCGTCCCCATACCTTTATATTAAAAGGAGGGGAGTCTTCCACATCATCAGACCCATCAGATAAGATGGGCCGGAGAGACTTTATTTTGGCCTTCCTCCCTGGTGGAGTGGCCTCAGTGCCCTAAAGCATTGGAACTGATGGAGGCAGTTGAGCTACCGGTGGAAACAGTGGCCGGTATCAGAGCCGCCATTAGCGCAGCCGTTATCTCCCGACCCGATCTGCAAGCCATAACCGCGGCCCCGCACGTTCCGCTCCTACTACGGCAGTTACCTTTGCAACACCCTCCATACCATTAACTCTCGCTGGCTCCCGAACCAGACTTACAGAGTTAAAAATACTCGCAGGGAAGGTTTAACATTGACTTACCTGCGGGTTGCTACTTACCGCTGGTGGAGCTATGCTCTCCAGCCCGTCGGTGCGCAATGTGTCGGACGTAATGACGCGCATGCGCCTGGCGGGGCTTCTTCATGTAGTCACTCACATGACTCTGAAGTAAAATTTGTATCTCCTTGAGTATGATTAATTGCATAATTCTCTGAAGTTATCGCTATCTGAACGTTTCCAAATTATTAGCATTCTAAGACATGCTCTTAAGACAATTATTGGAACTGTTATGAGGCAAACTGTTGTGATCCTGAGCTTATCTCTTCCAGACTTGCAAAGTTTTCTGACAATATAACGAATACTGTTATATGAATAATAAATGAAGCAGCTGCCATCTTTATTAATGGACTCATAAGGGATGCAATATTGGATCATAATATCATCACATCCAGAATTTCAAATTTATACAGCCAAGATGCATCCTGTCAGCTGCAGTACTTTTAATAAGCTGTGATAAACTGCAGGAGACTAAAGGGTATCAGCAGACAACCATCTGATGATAATGTTAGTACAGTTGAACTAACTTCTTTCACTGTCAGGTCTATTCATGCTCTCCTGAGCAGGCCTCAACAGGGTCCTTCTATATAAGGGCTGAACTAAGGAGTGATTATAGTGTCACAGCTTCATGGTGAAAGGCATTCGAAGGCTGGCAGGGGAGCCTGACCCTGCCACTGTTGTGTGTGTGTCTCTGTGTATGTGGGTGTGAATATATATATTTATTTTTCTTTTGAATGATTCAGAAGACAAATGAAAGAAAATAGGTCTTCTGGAGAATAATCAGTGTTATCTTTCCATATCTAAATTAACTTTTTTTTCCCTCAAGTGGTCTGATATGTTACTTTGGGAAAAAAATATTTTATGCTTTTGAGATTTTGTGCAATGGTTTAATTGGTAGGAGAACTCATGCAATAATAATAAGAAAAGCAACATCTCCGGAAAAAAACCCAAGGCATTACAGCTTTACAGCTTCAGCTGCAGTGAATGATACTTGCGCAGCATAGAATTTACCGGAATGATAAAAGTCATTCAACCTGACTGAACTATTCCAATTTTTATTCCTCTCACTAGTTGCTTCCACTCTACATTATCCTGTCCAATCACTCTCCTATAATCATTTCCAGTTTCCCCCAGAAAAGCACAATGACTACTCAAAGAAGAAAATCCCATGTAATTTTGCAAAAAAGCTATTGAATAAATCTGACACTGAGCCTCTTAACAAATATTATTTAAGGTGACAAAGAGGTCGTTTTTATAACAGACAGATACAATGGTGAAGAAACAAGAATCAGAAACACCTAACAGGTCAGGCAAAGTTAATTAACAAGCAGACTTAATGGTTCAGTCATAGAGTCATAGAATGATACAGTATAGAAATAGGCCCTTAGCCCCAACTTGCCCACACTGACCAACATGTCCCAGCTACACTAGTCCCACCTGCTTGAGCTTGGTCCATATCCGTCCAAACCTGTCCTATCCATGTACTTGTCTAACTGATTCTTAAACGTTGCGATAGTTCCAGCCTCAACTATCTCCTCTGGCAACTTGTTCCTTACACCCACCACCCCTTGTGTGAAAAAGTTACCTCTCAGATTCCTATTAAAGGTTCAGGTTGAAGATCTTTCTTCTAAACACAACTCTCAAGTCAACCCTTTCTCAAAACTATTTTACCAGCACATTGTGTTGTAATTGAGGGCCTTCAAAGTGAAATGTTAACTCAGTTGCTCTGTGGTTTTGAGGAGAGGGAAGCCTGAGGATGAAGGAGTCAACATCTTGGTTGCAGAGATTATAGCAGTCGGCGATTAGAGCTAGATACAGTAGGTGGTGAAGATAGATGGTGGAGGGTGAGAGAAGATGAAGAGTAGCAAGAGCTTGATAGATGATTGGTAACCAGGAATTGATGACTGGGAATCACTGGCTAGGGGAGAGACAATATTGGACAATAGACAATGGACAATAGACAATAGGTTCAGGAGTAGGCAAATTGGCCCTTCGATCCAGCACCGCCATTCAATGTGATCATGGCTGATCATCCCCAATCAGTACCCCATTCCCGCCTTCTCCCCATATCCCCTGACTCCGCTATTTTTAAGTGCCCTATCTAGCTCTCTCTTGAACAAGTTTTGTTGGATTCCATCTAGAGAACCTGCCTCCACCGCCCTCTGAGGCAGAGAATTCCACATACTCACCACTCCCTGTGAGAAAAAGAGTTTCCTCGTCTACGTTCGAAATGGCTTACTCCTTATTCTTAAACTGGAGCCCCTGGTACTGGACTCCCCCAACATTGGGAACATGTTTCCTGCCTCTAGCGTGTCCAACCCTTTAACAATCTTATATGTTTCAATATGATCCCCTCTCATCCTTCTAAACTCCAGAGTGTACAATCCAAGTTGCTCCATTCTCTCAGCATATGACAGTCCCGCCATCCTGGGAATTAACCTTGTAAACCTACGCTGCACTCCCTCAATAGCAATAATGTCCTTCCTCAAATTAGGGGATCAAAACTGCACACAATACTCCAGGTGTGGTCTCACTAGGGCTCTGTACAACTGAAGAAGGACCTCTTTGCTCCTGTATTCAATTCCTCTTGTTATGAAGGCCAACATGCCATTCACTTTCTTCACTGCCTGCTGTACCTGCATGCTTACTTTCATAGACTGATGTACAAGGACTCCCAGATCCCTTTGTAGTTCCCCCTTTCCCAACTTGACGTCATTTAGATAGTAATCTGCCTTCCTATTTTTGCTACCAAAATGGATAACCTCAAATATTAATAGACAATAGGTGCAGGAGTAGGCCATTCACCCTTTCGAGCCAGCACCAACATTCAATGTGATCATGGCTGATCATCCACAATCAGTACTCATTCGTGCCTTCTCCCCATATCCCCTGACTCGCTATCTTTAAGAGCCCTATCTAGCTCTCTCTGGAAAGTAACCACTGCTCTCTGAGGCAGAGAATTTCACAGACTCATAACTCTCTGTGTGAAAAAGTATTTCATCGTCTCCGTTCCAAATGGCTTACCCCTTATTCTTAAACTGTGAGGATTATCATTCAGTGAAGCCAGTGGCCAGAAGACAAGCAGAAGGCAAATTAGTGGCTGGGGGAAATTGTCCACAAACAGTTGGGCTTGAAAAAGAGCCAACGAATACATTTTGTGTTGGATTCCATAGCCTTTACACAAATATTCCCTGTTATTACTGCTTCATAAGTACTCCTAGCCCACCAACAAAGTTAAAACTTAACTGCCTCCCCACTCAGCAATAAACGCTAAGTGCTGGCATTTCCAGCAACAGCACCATCCCGTGAACAAGAACAAATTCTGAAGTCCTGCTTTTGCACGTGAGATCTTCATGATCCACAGACTGTGCAAATGTAATGAAAATCATGGAAGTAGGTGCCAAACATGTTTTGCATATTGCTGGAAGACATTGCACATGGAGCCTCCATATATTAGTAGGTATATAATTGATATATATCCTCCATCTATCACACCTGAAGGACTTTGAAAAAGAATAATTGAGTTGACGAATCTACCAACAGGTCTCCAATTTTCCTCCCCAAATGATTGAAATTAAAAACTTTAATTTGGGCCACAGGGAATGGTATGGTTGAGAACCATTTGTTGGGAGTTTGCTTACATTTACAAAGCTCTTAAAAGATTTAGACTTAGGACCTCAGGATCCATTTCTGGTATTATTGGATGACTGTTTCTACATCAAACAATATCATAGTCTGGGATCCCAATACTCTCTCCATGTTAACTAATGATTTGTTCAGTCCAAATATTGTATTTCAATTTTATGTATAAAAGGGGCTGTTCCACTTGAGCGACCTAATTGGCGAGTTTTGAAGAGTTTAGGAAAGTTTGAAAAAAAGGGCATGTTGAAGACCTCCTTCGACTATGTAGAATGCCTCCTTCAACATCTTTTGACTATGTTGAAGACTAGTTTCAACTAGCTACGACTCGCTACGACTAACTTCGGGAAAATTGGACACCAAATAGTGGGGAGTGAATATGACCTCCTTCGACCTCCTTCGACCTCCCTTCAACCTCCCTTCGACTATGATGAAGACTATCTATGACTACCTTAGACTACCTTCAACTACCCTCGATTACCTACGACTCACATGCCGACCTACTACGACCTACTACGACTAAACCTACGAGTAGAAAAAGTATCAATTTTTTTCATGACGACCTTTTTTTCCCTCGTGGGCATTTTTCAACATGTTGAAAAATATGCCACAACCTATCTGAGGCCTTGATTACACAGGGACTACTCTCGAGCATGAAGGAGAGTTACAAAGACCTTCTATGACCTTGTGTCAACCATGCTGCGAGTTTGAGTTGAAGGCAAACTCGCCAGAACTCGCGGATTAGGTCGCCCAAGTGGGATAACCCCTTTACTCCTTCCACTGACTCCCTCCATTACTCCCTCTATTGACCTGACAAAATATCAATGTAAAGATTATTTGGCCAGTGTTTCAAGATGATAATAGAGTGGGATGACATGACAATTTTTTTGTACAGGAAATTGTGATCAATACGATCACTTGCGATGCACTGTAATCACTTGCGATGCACTGCCTGAAATCGCAATGGCAAAAAAAGTAATAAAAGAAGAATTGGGTAATTATATGAAGGGAGGTCAATTACAGTGCCTTGGATTTTAGGAAGAAAGAACAGGAGAGGAAAAGACTTGATATGTTCACCAAAGAACTGAATGGCTTCTTCCTGCTGTGTAACATTCTCCATTACTTTGATCTCTGCAGTTCACATTCCGGCCTCCCTGTGTCTCAGCCCCACAGCTATCTCTCCCATTCTGTCTTGACCCTTCTGTTGTTAGCCAAGTATAAATATTTAATGCCTCTTTCCTTAATAGACTCTTCTGAGTTTAGTTGTTCCTTTCATCGTTTTGTTCATTTTTCTCATCCATGCTCCAATGTGCTTCCTTCCAGGTTTGAATGGTTCACTTTAATTTGTTTCTTTCTAAATCCTTTTCACCACCAGATTAGTTTGACCTTTATGTATCTTTAAATGCCTTTCACCTCATTTTGGCTGAAAAAGGTTATTTTCACCGACAGCTAAATTGATAACATTTAGCCGTCTTGTCTGCTTCTCACATTTTGGTCAATTCTTTTCAAGGACTGAACAATGTCGAACAACATGACTGCTCTTATGTGCCATACAAAGAGAGAAACTTGCATTTATGCTGCACTATCTATGTTCCTGTCAGAACAATTCAAAGTGCTTTGTAGTCAGTATAATACTCTTGGAGTATTGGCTCTGTTGCTCTGTTGAATTTGTGAAAACTCCCACCACAGCAATGTAGTAATAACCAGATATTTTATATCACAAATATGAATTGGTATTGGTATTGGTTTAATGTTGTCATGTCATAGAGTCATAGAGTGATATATTGTGGAAACAGGCCCTTCACCCCAAACTGCCCATATCGGCCAACATGCCCCAACATAAGGTGGGCAAAAAGGCTTTTGGCACTTTGGCCTATATCAGTCAGAGTAGTGAGTATAGAAGTTGGGAGGTCATGTTGCAGTTGTATAAGACGTGGGTGAGACCGCATCTAGAATATTGTGTTCAGTCTCTTATAGTTTCTCTTCTAGGCACCATGTTATAGGAAAGATATTGTCAAGCTTGAAAGGGTTCAGGAAGGATTTACGAGGATGTTGCCAGGACTAGAGGGTGTGAGCTATAGGGAGGATGAGTAGGCTGGGTCTCCATTCCATGAAGCATAAGAGGATGAGGGGAGATCTTATAGATGTATACAAAATCATGAGAGAAATAGATCGGGTAGATGCACAGAGTCTTTTACCCAGACTAAGGGAGTCGAGGACCAGAGGACATAGGTGCAAGGTGAAGGGGAAAAGATTTAATAGGAATCCGAGGGGTAACGTTTTCACACATGAGAGTGAGGGTGGTGGGTGTATGGAACCAGTTGCCAGAGGAGGTAGTTGAGACTGGAACTGTCCCATTGTTTAGGAAACAGTTGGACAAGTACATGGATAGGACAGGTTTGTAGGGTCATGGATCAAGCACAGGCAAATGGGTCTAGGGTAGCTGGGACATTGTGTGGGCGAGTTGGGCCGAAGTGCCTGTTTCCACACTGTATTACTCTCTCACTCTATGAGTTTAGAACTACACTAGTCCCACCTGCCTGTGCTTGGTCCATATCCCTCCAAACCTGTCCTATCCATGTACCTGTTTAACTATTTTGTAAATGTTGGGATAGTCCCAGCCTCAACTACCTCCCCTGGCAGCTTGTCCCATACATCCACCACCCTTTGTATTAAAAAATGACCCCTCAGATTCCTGTTCATTTTAACATTCTTCATCCACCTAAGGAAACAGATGGGATCTTCATTTGACATCTTGTCACTCACTTAACACTGAACTAAAGCACCAACTGAGATTTTTGTGCTCAAATGTCTGAATTCCAGCAGGAATACCCAACACTGAATCACAGCTCTTTCGGAATATACCTGTAGCAAGGATTTGCCAACTTTGTGCAAATTTGAGTTTATTTACTTTGCAATGATTGCCAAAATTTAATTTGATATTTTACCGACTCCTTTCCTTTGTGTTGTCTCTTCCATAACAGCAAGCCCAAATGTGATCATAGATTTGTGTACTCCATGTAATCGGCATTCTGACTTGACTGTGGGGTCTTGGGTTAAAGATTACTGCATAGTTTAGTTTAGAGATACAGCGCAAAAACAGGTCACGCACAGTGCTCACCAAATCTGCGATGACCAGCGATTCCTGCACATTAACACTTATCCTACACACAATTGGAACAATTTACATTAACACCAAACTAACTCGGAGGAGACCGAAGATCTCCTAGAAATCCCACGCAGGCCATGAGGAGAACATACAAACTCCGTACTGCCAAGAACCCGTAGTCAGGATCAATCCCGGTCTTTGCCGCTGTAATCACAATCATAATAATCATACTCGGGATCATAATCATACTTTATTAGCCAAGTACGTTTTGCAACATACGAGGAAATTGATTTGCCATACAGTCATAATAATAAAAAAGTGACAGAACACACCAAAATAAATTTACACTTAAACATCCACCACAGTGACTCCTCCACATTCCTCACTGTTATGGAAGGCAATAAAAAGTTCAATCTCTTCCCTTCTTCATCGCCATCGGGTGGCGCCGTGCACGGCAGCCTCGCCAGCAGTTTGTCTGTCATTTTCCACTTATTGTTATTTTATAGTGTCAAAAAGTATGTTTATAGAAGTTTCTTAGATTTATTTATGTGGGGGGTTGGAGGGGAAGAGGGGCAACCATTTTCTCAGTCACTTCCTGGTCAAGGATGCGTCTTTTCCCCTGGTCGCATCTTCGCATCCCCCGCCCCTCGTGGCCTACCAACTGGATTGGCGCGGCCTTTCCTGCCAGAGACCGGCCAGAGCTTCAGCAGCGGCGTAGCACTGAATTCCATCACGGAGCGCGACAATGCCTTACCGGGGATCGCCTGCTGAAGCTTTGGAGTGTTGGACCTGTTGATTAACGCTGTGGAGCTGTGGTTTGCGGAGCTTCTCACCGGAGACAGCATTGACTTTAACATCGCGGAGTCCTGGGATCTTTTGCTGAAGGTCACCAGTGTTGAATCCCCACCCAGCTCGGCCTGTGGACTTCTGGTGCAGCGATCTCCGCTAGGACATGGCCGATTCGGAAATTCCAAGCCGCTGTGAGTGTTCTCCATTCCGAAGTCGGAGTTCCAATCATCCCGGCGAGAGGGCCACCCTAGCGGCGACTGTGTAGGGATCAAAGGCCCCAATCACGCATGAACAAAGCAGACAAAGAGGAAGAGGACTGAACTTTATTGCCTTCCCTCACAGTGAGAAACGTTGATTCTGCTGTGTGGGGATGTTCATGTTAAATTCTATTGTGTATTGTGTTATTTTTATTCGTATGGCTGTGTGGTAACTCAAATTTCACTGTACCAATTGGTGCATTTGACAATAAATGTAACTTGAACTTGAATTTGAACTTCTTTGTCCTCCAGCGGTCGAGGGCCTCTAAACTTCTGTTGACGAGACGATCTTACTCCCGTAACTGGTGGCGGGCCTCCTTGTCGGGGGGATCAAGCTCCTGCATCCGGGGGGAATCTCAAGTCCCCCGCGCCGGGCGATCTATCCCGGGTCGGGGCTAGTCGAGCGTCGTGCGGTTTTGGAGCTTCCTGGCTCGGTCTCTCCCAAGACTGCAATCTCCTTGATGTTAAAGTCCGCAGGGCATGGTTGGAGCTTTGATCCCAGGCAAGGAATCAGCTCGGATGGTAAGTCCACGCCCCATGGTGGGGCTCAAAGTCAGTTCCGAGCAAGGCCTCCAGCTCCATGATGTTAGGCCACAGAGCAACTGGACATACGACCCAGAAAACAATTGTATCTCCGGCAAGGTAAGAGATTGAAAAAAATATTCGCCTGACTCCACCCCTCCACCCACCCACCCCCCACATAAAACAAGCCGGAGAACATTAACAAAAACGTTTTAAACACACTAAAAATAACAGAAAAAGACAGACAGACGGTAGGCGAGGGTGCCATTGAAGCGCCACCCCTGTAATACAGTAACTCTACCGCCATGCCAACATGCATTAGATTGATGAGGACTGTTGATACGGTCCATATGGACTTCAGCAAGGCTAATAAGGTTCTACATGGTAGGCTGTTCTGGAAGGTTAGATCGCATGGGATCCAGGGAGAGCTAGCTAACTGGATACAAAATTTGCTTCATGATAGGAAGCAGTGGGTGGTGGTGGAATGTTGTTTTTCAGCCTGGAGACCTGTGACTAATAGTGAGCCTCAGGAATCGGTCCTGTGCCCATTGCTATTCGTCATCTACATCAGTCATTTGAATGATAATGTAGAAGGCAAGATGACTAAGCTTGCACAGTAGATGACACTATTGGGGGTGGCACAGTGGTGCAGCAGTTAACTGGCTGCCTTACAGCGCCAGAGATCCAGGTTTGATCCTGACTACGGGTGCTGCTTTTATGGTGTTTGGATATTTTCACTGTAACAACATGGGTTTTCTCCGGGTGCTCCAGTTTCCTCCCACATTCCAAAGATGTGCAGGGTTGTAGGGTAATTGGCTTCTGTAAAATTGTTCCGAGGCTGTAGTATAGAACTAGTGTACAGGTGCTCAATGGTCTCAGTGGTCCTGTTTCCACGCTGGAAACTAATCATAGACAGTGACGATGATTTAATTAATTACAGTGGGATTTTGATCAGCTGGACAAGTGGGCTGAGGAAGGGCTTATGGAATATAATTCAGATAAGTGCGAGGTGTTGCATTTTGGAAATCAAATCCGGGCAGGAGTGGTAGGGCACAGGGGATTGGTATAAAACATAATGATTGATGAGTACAAGTGGCACACTTTCCTGAAATTGGTATCGGAAGTAGATAGAGTGGTGAAGAAGGCCTTTGGCACATGACCCTTCATCAGTCAGAGGATTGAGTTTTGACGTTTAGACATTATGGTTAGTTGTACGACATCGGTGAAACCGCTCTTGAAATGTTCAGTTTTGGTCACGCCTGCTATAGAAGAGAATTCATTAAGCTGGAAAGCTTGCAGAGAACATTTGCTAGTATGTTGTTAGAACTTGAGGGCCTGAGCTAAAGGGAAAATTTGGGCAGCCTAGGACATTATTCCCTGGTTGGAATGAAGGGATGGAGGCAGAATGGTGATCTTATAGATGTATATAAAATCATGAGGGGAATAGATAGGGTGAATGCACAGCCTTATACCCGGACAAGGGGAATCAGGTGAGAGGGGAAAGGTTTAAGGTGAGAGGGGAAAGATTTAATATAAATCTGTGGGGCAACCTTTTCACACAAGGGGATGGTGACATTTTGACAGTTATATAGATAGGAAGGGTTAAGAGGGGTATGGACCAAAAATGGACAAATTAGATGAGCTTGGGTTGAGTCATCTGGGTTAGTAGGGACAAAATGTGCTGAGGAACTTGTTTCCAAAGTTTATATTTGCATTATAATCACCCAGCATTTGACGCAGCATTCTGCTTAAAGAATTGTTGATATCTCACAATTCCACTTCAGAGCTATATCCTTCCATTGGACCACCTGCAAAGTTAGGACAGTGATGATGATATCCACAACACAGCATTGAACACAAGAAAAATGTAAATGTGAGTAGTCAAAGGAAATAAAACTGTCAAATCTGTGATTTCCCCATGCCTTTCCCTGTGTTTTATGACCTTTATCTTATGTTTTTTCTGATACAGCAAGGAATATGAACTATCTAAACAAACTATGAAGTTTAAGATGTTGGGATAAAAATAGAAGACTTGCGATGCATCTGTGAAATGTCTTTTAAGTGTTTTAGAAATATGAAAAACTTCAAATTGCAGTTTGGCCTATCACATAGCAATGCCACTATAATTCAAAATAAATTGTATCCTCTGAAGTTCTTTGTAAAGTTTTCCAGTGTTCCTAACTAAAAGTTATGAGAGTTTTATTCCTTGAACAGAAAATATACTGCTCTAAATATTACAGTGAATTGAGATATCAAACTGGATTCATTATGAGGGGACTCTGAGTAAATTGCACCAATTCAGACTTTGCCACATCATTTGTGTATCTCATATTCAACTATATAACTCACCGTGTGCGGACGTGGCGTTGAAGGACGAGAAGCCGAAGTAAAGAAGTGGAAGCCAAACAACTGAAAGCATACAAAGCCGAAAATCCAACTAACCGCAAGGGCGGGATGCCTAAAAATGAATTAACCAAAAGGGTGGGACACCTTAAAGCAAACTCACCGAAAGGCCACTATGCCGAAACGCCAACTCATTGAAAGGCTCCATCGCCTGCAAGCCAACTCACCGAATGGCCGCTCTGCCGAAAAGTCAAATAACAGACATGACGTCGCCGGGGGGTGGGACTTGTCAGCGATTGGTCCAGACATCACTGGCTGATGGAGACGGGAGGGTGGGGGCCATTTTCCCACACAAGCCATAGGTGACTGCGCACTCTGAACCCAAGCACCAAGTTGTAAGCAGTCGAGGGAGCGAATCCTTCAGGACAACCACAAAACTGCCACAGCTGCCCTCTGCCTCGTTTCCCCCACGCGGCCGCACTGTGATGGGCTGTGTGTCGGCAGCACAAGCACACACACACGGGGCTGGATGGAACAGAGGTGTGGAACAATCTGGTCCCTCCGTCCACCCAGAGTCACTGACCGCGAAGCACCGCCATTGGACCCCAACCCCCACACCAGGGTGATTCACCCCCCGACCCCCTGACACTGACCCATACATGGGGTGATTCAGCCCCTCAACACCAACACCTGGTGATTCACCACCCACCCCGGCCGTGGGGGCAGACAACTTGGAGCATTGGCAACCATAGTAGATTGCTTTTAAAACATGGGGGGGGGGGACTCAAATTCGCTGGCGGGCCGATGACAAGTGTGCATGACAACAAACAATTTTATCCCCTCCCACTAACCCCCACCCCTCCCCCCTCCGTTGACAACAAGAAGCATGTTTTATTTATTGTTTAAACACAGTAATACCGTCTGGTTGCCTGCGTAACGCACCAAAGCTCCCACGTTCAAAACACCAGATAATCTGTAATCTGTTTTAACCGAAGATGGATACAAAAAGCTGGAGTAACTCAGCGGAACAGGCAGCATCTTTGGAGCGAAGGAATGGGTGATGGTTCGGGTCAAGACCATTCTTCAGACCTGACGACTGTGCCTGAAGGGTCTCGAGCTGAGATGCCACCCATTCCTTCCCTCGAGAGATGCTGCCTGTCCCACTGAGTCACTCCAGCACTTTGTGTCCATCTTTGGTGTGACAGCTGCCTGATTTAATCGGCCGAGACCATTCAGGTCTGCACTCGGTGTGGGTGTCGGAGGGTGAATCACCCCATGTGTGGGTCGGGGTCTGGGGATCGGGGGGGGGGGGGGGTGGTGAATCACCCTGGTATGGGTGTTGGAGTCCGATGGCGGTGCATTGAGGTTAGTGATTCTGTGTCGACTGGGACCAGCCTGTCTCACACCTTTGTTCCACCCTGACCCGTGTGCGACTGACACACAGCCCGTCACAGTGCGGCCGCATGGGGGAGACGAGGCTGAGGGCAGCTGTGGCTGTGGGAGAGTGGGGGCTGTCCCAAGGAATACGCTCCTTCGGCCGCTTACAACTTGGTGCTGGGGTTCAGAGTGCCCAGTCGTCTATGGCTTGTGTGGGAAAATGACCTCCACCCTCCTGTCTCCCCTGGCCAGTGATGTGATGGACACAGAGGTCTGGGCCAATCGCTGAAAAGTCACACCCCCCCCCCCCCGCCCCCGGCGACATCATGTTCATTATTTGACTATTCAGCAGAGCGGCCTTTCGGTGAGTTGGCTTGTAGGCGACGGAGCCTTCCGGTAAGTTGCCGTTTCGGCATAGCAATCTTTCGGTGAGTTTGCTTTTGGGCGTCTCACCCTATTGGTTAGTTCGCTTTTAGGCTTCCCGCCCTTTCGGTTATGGCCCTGTCTCACGGTGCGAGTTCACACACGAGTGATCCCGAGTGAAAGAAAAAATCAAACTTGTGGTTTTGTCTAAGTTGCCGTTTACTTCTCATTTCTGC
The DNA here is from genome assembly GCA_963514005.1 of Raja brachyura. The sequence goes on from OY740784.1 coordinate 67,120,554, forward strand.
GATCTACCGAATTCTTCTCCCGAGTTACTCTTGAGCCAACAACGACTACCAACGTGTGGAAAATTCATCACATGGATAAAAATGATGTCATGCATGTTTTTTTTTCACTATAAAAAGCCTCCCATGACCATGGATAGAACTGCCCCGATGATCAGCTTCTCCGTGTCTCGTATTATTATATTAGAAATGTCAATCATATTGCACGCTGGATATCTCTTTAGTGAGATTCGTGAACATGTTTATGTGATTACTTTGTGGCCGCATGGAACAGGCTCATGCATCTTAAACTTATGTATTGAGTTAACTTAACTTAACTTAACTTAACTTAACTTAACTTAACTTAACTTAACTTAACTTAACTTAACTTAACTTAACTTAACTTAACTTAACTTAACTTAACTTAACTTAACTCCCCTGACAGGACATTTTGCCACCAGTTACTTGTAACAAGTCATTATTAGTTCATTATTTGACTTCTATAATTGTTGAAGTAACTGATAATTCAATTACTGTGCCATTGTAAAAGTTGGGAGACGCTAGTCCTAAAGATGTATCTGATTCATCTTTGCAATTTAATACATTTTTTGCATCAAAAGAGCACCATCTACTGTAGCGTGCAAATCCTACCACTCTCCGCAGCACGTCATCCTTATAAGTTCACAGCAAGATTATCAGTTTTCTTATATTAACATCACGTTTTGTGGTAGATAGGTGACTTTGTTTAAATTTTGTACAGGGCACATGCATTTGGCCTTAGTCAGTTTGGACTGGATACCAACCAAAATCTTGCAGGTGTTTTGCAATGTAATGAGAATTTATGAAATAATGTAATCTGCTTGGCAATTATATGACTAATTATCACTTTAAGCCAATAATGACCATAAAGCCCTATCATTAAGATGCTGCTGTTGTGCAGCTTCATAACGTTACAGTATGATTAATGTTGTTCTGTAAAATATACCGTACCTCTGCCTTCAAATATACAAGGAAATGGAAGGAACTGCAGCTTCTCACTTTGCAGCCTTCCAATAATGTCTATTATAAATGGCAATGGCAAGCAAGCGCAGTGACATATAAGTTTAACATTTAACATTTGACAATCACGCTTCTTTATTAGAAAGAGAGGTATACACACAGAATTTGAAAACCGCAGAAGGCATATTTGGAAATCCTTGGGAGGTTATAAAATAACCCAAATCTATTTAGAAACAAAGAACTGTAGGTGCTGGTTTACAAAACAAGACTCAAAGTGCTGGAGTAAATCAATGGGTCAGGCAGTATCTCTGGAGATCATGGATAGGTGACATCTCGAGCCAGGACCATTCTTCAGACTGAGAACTAAACTTATTTAGAACCAATGTAATTTGCTAATGAGTAAAAGTGTGAGGTTCAAATACAGAATGAACAAAGCAGGCCAAAAGAGTTTTGGGCTTCATCTCTGGTATGCAAGGAGATAATCCAGCTGTCAAATGGATAATGTTTGGCAAGACTGAATTGGCCATGGCACCCTTTGGGCTTGTGAAGAAATTAAAGAAACAGATAATTTAGATTCCTCCTCTGTATAGCTCAGTGGATGCCTGCAACATATGATCTGAATATTCCTTTTGAGATAGCCGCACTATAAGAAATATCTAATTATCTGTAAAGCACTGCCTGAGGTCATGAAATATTATCTACTAATGTAAGATCTTTTTTCCAGTGTGATAATTTGGCAATATTTAGTGTATTAGCCTTTATTTGATGAATAATCACTGTGACTGGACACTTGAAGACATCCGAGTAATTGCTGCTTGTTTTGAGTGAATATCTTCAACTGAGTAGACAGAGACAATGGAGATATCCCTCTTCACAGAAGCAGACAATGAAAAATAAGCACAACATTTGAAGGAAATCATGCAGGAAATGAAAAAGCAGAAGCTATGCAGAAATAATCATTTAACTTATTATTACTCGATTAATAAGCTTACTAATGTTGATGTTATTGCATCCACATTTTATGCAATTCATGGCACTATTTTCTCTGCAGAAGCTCAAGTGTTTTTAATATAACATGGAATAAATTTTATCATTGACAGAAAATAAGACATCCTGGGTTGTTTGTCTAGAAAACTGCAGCACTCTATTTTGCAATTCTTGTGCTTCCACACTATTTTGCTTGGAGCAGTGGAGATGTTCCAGTTGCTGGGGAAACCTGGGGAAGACAGGATTGAAGCTGAAATTATAGAATGCAAACTGATTTCCAAATATTATTGACAAACACTGCAGGCCTAGGAAGAATATCTGCAAAGTTTCGAGCAACTTGCTAGCAATGATATGATAACAGCAGACTTAAAATATGGGAATAATTGCTCTCAGCTGGAACTAAGGTTAAGAAGGTTAGAATGTGGGTTTATTCAAAGTAATGCATTAAATTCAACTGGCCAAAACATTCTCTCTCAGGATGTTTTCATTTTAATGTACAATGTTATTGTTTGCCTCTGTTTGCAATTGCATTGTACCAGCATGGTAAAGCAGTGAGCTGCAAGCAGCTTGAAGTACTACAGCATAGAGCATGCAGAGTAGGCACAGGTAAGACATCTCATCACTTTGGCATTTTCCTGGGAATCTCACGTGACTTCTTTGATTATCTGCAGTACTCAACATATTTCAGTACCATTTTGCTAACTCCTCGAGTACACAAACTATCCACAGCTACTTGACCCTTTACTGTTCATGTGGACATGTTTTAGAAAATCTATATATGCAGTGCCATGAAGCCACCAGGAACATAAATGGAGACAACTGCATGTGTCATTGTGAGATTCCATGTTTGGGAAGCCCAGTGCCAATTTTCCTGTTCCACTGTCTGGCCATTCATTCTTGGGTACAGTTCTTGCCTGAAAACCAAGGTAAGCGGAGAAGAAGAAGGGAAGGGAGAAGGGAGAGAAGTATGAAGGCAAGCAAAGGAGGGGGGTGGCAGGAAGGAGGACTGAAGCAGGAGGAAGACAAATATTTTAGCAAATGGTGATGAATACTAGCCATTTTTAAACATGTGATTAGGATGTGTGTTAAAGTATGGATATCCCATTGAGAATCCTTCTCACTGATTCTACTTCCAGGCAGTAAGATATTAGTTCAGACACGCCAGTGGTTGTGAAATTTCCAGTAATAATATACATTGGTGATACTGTTCTGCTTTGGTCAAGTGCAGCTATGTCAGTTCTGATTAATATTCAATGGCATGACTAATGACAAGTCTCCACTAGTAAGGCTTCACTTCTGACTTCTTCTCCCCCTCCCACTGCCCCACCACAATCAGTCTGAAGAAGGGTCACTTAATATAACCATATAACAATCACAGCACGGAAACAGGCCATCTCGGCCCTTCAAGTCCGTGCCGAACAACTTTTTTCCCTTAGTCCCACCTGCCTGCACTCATACCATAACCCTCCATACCCTTCTCATCCATATGCCTATCCAATTTATTTTTAAATGATACCAACGAACCTGCCGCCACCACTTCCACTGGAAGCTCATTCCACACCGCTACCACTCTCTGAGTAAAGAAGTTCCCCCTCATGTTACCCCTAAACCTCTGTCCCTTAATTCTAAAGTCATGTCCTCTTGTTTGAATCTTCCCTATTCTCAAAGGGAAAAGCTTGTCCACATTAACTCTGTCTATCCCTCTCATCATTTTAAAGACCTCTATCAAGTCACCCCTTAACCTTCTGCGCTCCAGAGAATAAAGACCTAACTTATTCAACCTATCTCTGTAACTTAGCTGTTGAAACCCAGGCAACATTCTGGTAAATCTCCTCTGTACCCTCTCTATTTTGTTGACATCCTTCCTATAATTGGGCGACCAAAATTGTACACCATACTCCAGATTTGGTCTCACCAACGTCTTGTACAATTTTAACATTACATCCCAGCTTCTATACTCAATGCTCTGATTTATAAAGGCTAGCATACCAAAAGCTTTCTTTACCACCCTATCTATATCAAATTCTACCTTCAAGGAACTATGCACGGTTATTCCCAGATCCCTCTGTTCAACTGTATTCTTCAATTCCCTACCGTTTACCATGTACGTCCTATTTTGATTTGTCCTGCCAAGGTGTAGCACCTCACATTTATCAGCATTAAACTCCATCTGCCATCTTTCAGCCCATTTTTCCAACTTGCCTAAATCACTCTGTAGACTTTGGAAATCCTCTTCATTATCCACAACACCCCCTATCTTGGTATCATCTGCATACTTACTAATCCAATTTACCACCCCTTCATCCAGATCATTGATGTACATGACAAACAACAAAGGACCCAACACAGATCCCTGAGGCACCCCACTAGTCACCTGCCTCCAACCCGACAAACAGCCATCCACCATTACCCTCTGGCTTCTCCCATTCAGCCACTGTTGAATCCATCTTGCTATTCCTGCATTTATACCCAACAGTTGAACCTTCTTAACCAACCTTCCATGAGGAACCTTGTCAAAGGCCTTACTGAAGTCCATATAGACAACATCCACTGCTTTACCCTCGTCAATTTCCCTAGTAACCTCTTCAAAAAATTCAAGAAGATTAGTCAAACATGACCTTCCAGGCATAAATCCATGTTGACTGTTCCTTATTAGACCCTCTTTATCCAGATACTTATATATATTATCTCTAAGTATCTTTTCCATTAATTTGCCCACCACTGAAGTCAAACTAACCGGTCTATAATTGCTAGGTTTACTTTTAGAACCCTTTTTAAACAATGGAACAACATGCGCAGTACGCCAATCCTCGGGGACTATTCCAGTTTCTAATGACATTTGAAATATTTCTGTCATAGCCCCGGCTATTTCTACACTAACTTCCCTCAATGTCCTAGGGAATATCCTGTCAGGACCTGGAGACTTATCCACTTTTATATTTTTCTAAAGTGCCAGTACTTCTTTTACTTTGAAACTCATAGTATCCATAGCTACTCTACTAGTTTCCCTTACCTCACATAATTCAATATCCTTCTCCTTGGTGAATACCAAAGAAAAGAAATTGTTCAATATCTCCCCCATCTCTTTTGGCTCTGCAGATAGCTGTCCACTCGGTCTCTCCAATGGACCAATTTTATCCCTTGTTATCCTTTTGCTATTAACATAGCTGTAGAAACCCTTTGGATTTACTTTCACCTTACTTGCCAAAGCAACCTCATATCTTCTTTTACCTTTTCAAATTTCTTTCTTTAGATTCTTTTTACATTCCTTATACTCCTCAAGCACATCATTTACTTCATGCTGCCTATAATTATTGTAGATCTCCCTCTTTTTCCGAACAAGATGTCCAATTTCCCTTGAAAACCAGGGCTCTTTCCAATTTTTACTGGTTCCTTTCAACCGAACAGGAACATAAAGATTTTGTACTCTTAAAATTTCCCCTTTAAATGTCCCCTTTAAATTTCCCCTTTAAATATAGCTTACACAATTCTGGACTTTATCAATCAAGTATAAAAGCAGGGAAAAAAATATTTAGTCCCACCTCAACTGGATGTTGTAATAATTTCTGGTTGCCTCATAATAGAAAGGATGTGAAGGTATTAGAGACTGTTCAGAAAAAAGCTCCCCTTTCACTCTGGGAAAACAGTCCCAACCCATCCAATCCCTCTGGGCAGCTCAAGGCCTCCAATGCAGGCAATGCCCTTGTGAATCTTTTCTACACACTCTAGCTTAATCACATCCTTCCTAGAGCATGGCACCAAGAAGTGCACACAATATTCAGTCTAATGAACATTTTGTACAACCACAACACGACATTCAAATTCTTTTAATCAAAGTGGAACACAATCAGTCTGTCACACATTTCCTGCTCTTATCTCTGGCCTTTGTCCTAACCATCTGCCTATCAACACAAAAAAACCGTGCGTCCAGCTATTATCTGCCATACTTTGTCCTGTCTTTCTTCTCTACCAGCTTTTCTTCCCCCATCCCCACCCCTACAATCAGTCTGAAGAGGGGTCCTGACCCGAAATATGCCCCATCTATGTTCACCAGAGATTCTACCTGACCCACTGAGTTACTCCAGCACTTTGTGTCCATCTGTGTAGATCAGGATCAGGCAGGATCTCTGGAGGACATGGATAGACGATGTTTCAGGTCAGGTCCCTTCTTCAGACTGGAAGAAGGATCCTGACCCGAAATGTGAATTCAAAAAGAGTCCTGATCCTTCCATGTCCATGTTCTCAAGAAATGATGCCTGACCCATTGAGTTACTCTAACATTTTGTGTTCTATGCTAGATTCCAGTATCTACTGTTCCTTGTGTCTCCCTCATACTCAATGCTTCAGCCAACAAAGCCAAGCATGCCATATTTTAGTTTACTTTACTTTACTTTAGCGATATAGGGCAGAAACAATTATTCGGCCTATCGAGTCTGCGCCGACCTGTGATCACCGTACACTAACAATCATCCTACACACTAGGGTCAATTTACAATTTTAGCAAAGCTAATTAGCCTCCAAACCTGTATGTCTTTGGAGTGTGGGAGGAAATCTGAGCACCCAGAGATAACCAATGCAAGTCACGGAAAGAACGTGCAAACTTCATCCAGCCAGCACGCGTGGTCAGGATCGAATTTGGGTCTCTGGTGCTGTAAGACAGCAGCTCTACCGCTGCGCCACTGTGCCACCCAAAATGTCTTCCCCATGACCCTATCTAACTGTGTGGCCATCTTCAGGGAACAATGTACCTGTACCTGAAGGTTTCTCTGTTCACCAACATTCCCCAGGGCTCTACCATTCACTATGTTTGTCTGGTTTAACTTCCTAAAATACATCACTTTTCTCATGTCAAAGTTAAATTCCATCTGCTCTTCTCTTGTTCACTTTCCCAGTTGATATCAATCCTATTGTAACCTTCCAGACCTTTCTTTGCTGTCCACTAAACTACCAATTTTGTACCAATCTGCACCAAACTCTGTTCAGCAAACTCCAGTTGTAAATTTGAAATTGCTGGTAATTCAATGCACATAGGATTTGGCTTGCTTATAATGTACTTATATGATTGAAAACCTGTCAACCTTCATTATCTTGTCTGAGACATAAAGAATGTCCAATGGAGAACATACCTGAACATATCTGCCACTGTGAAATATGTGCTTTTAGCTAAAAAGGAGGATAAGAATTATCCATTTATCTAAAATTCTTCAGAGAATCTATTAAACACTAATCATCAATTCAGAAATGTCACTTTTCCCGTAAAGTAACAATAATTGAGCAATCTGAAAAAAAGTATTCATGGACAATTTAATCCAATTATTTTCCAAAGATTTTTCTTGAGTTGACACAATGTGCAGAGGCTCAAAAACAAGCAATTTAGACAAGTAGTGGAGAATACGAAGCAAGTTCCAGGAAGAAAAATAATTAGCCTCACAACCCGTTTGGCTATGTCCTCATTAGAAGTTCCTGATTCATGATCTCTAAGAGAAAAGTGAAGTTAACAACTAAACACAGCAATCCTTGCATCAGATCTCAGACAATGAGCAACATCTCAATATTGAGTTGCCATGTTAGATCTAAGCTTGCCACACTTCGGGGCACATTACACAGGCCATACAGCATTGGTTGCAGTCTCTGTGGGGAGTCATGTTCTCTGTGTAACTATGTGGGTTTCCCTTGGATGTTTTAGTTTCAATCCACGTACTAACAGTGTGCTGGTCGGTAATTGACAATTGTAAATTACCAAGTTGGGTGCCAGGAGAATCAGACAGAAGAGATGTGAGAGACAATCGGTTACACGTAAAACAACAAGGAAAGGGGGTTGAAGAGATTGCTCTGAGAACCAGCATAGATTCAATGAGCAAAATGGTTTCCTTCTATATTGTGAAAAAATAGAAATAAGATACATTATCTCCTCTGCAGTTTGCAAGTGGGCTGTTTGGCAATAAGCAAAGCAAATGAATCAATCTGTGCCATCTGCCTCTTTCACACTTTAAAAATAACTATATTTGTATGAAACTAACATTAGTCCAATGTCCGCGATGAGGTAGTTTATGGCTTTACCCAATGTTTATGGTGAAACACTTAGAAGTTGGAATGAAGAGTGGGAGAAGCTGTTCCTTAGTTTGATAGTCGATGCTTTCAAGCTTTTGTAACTGCTGCCTGAAGGTAGTGGGGAGAAGAGGGAATGATGGGACGAAAAAGATCCTTGATTACATTGGCTGGTTTCCCAAGATAGTGTGATGTGTAGTTGGAGTTGATGGTGGGTAATCTGGTCTGGGTGGTGGACTGGATGACATCCACAACTCTGCAATACCTTGCAGTCTTTGGCCGAGCTGTTACCAAACCAAGCTGTCGTGCAACTCGACAATATGTTTTCTATGGTGTACCTGAGAATGTTTGTAAGAGACGATGGAGACATGTTGAATTCCCTTTGTTTCTAGAGGAAGTAGAGACGTTAGTGCTTTTATTGGCCATAGCTACAATGTGATTCATCCATGACATATTGTTGGTAATATTTACATTTAAGAACTTGGAGCTCTCAACCATTTTCACATTGGCACAAATGATTCAGATTGGGAATGTACTCCATCATGCTTCCAGAAGTCAATAACTAGCTCTTTCATCTTGCTGATAGTGAGGGGGCAATTGTTGCCTTGACAGAATGTTATTAATCTTTCTATCTCCTTCCTGTATACCATCTAGTTATTGTTGGTGATCCACCCCACTACAGTGATGTCATCTGCAAATGTGTAGATGGAGTTAGAGCAGAATTTGGTTGCACACTCCTGAGCATTGCGTGACTGCTGAGTTTAGAATCACAGTGTCTTGGAAATAGGCCATTCAGTCCAACTTATCCACACTGAACATTGGGTACCTCTTGTATTAAATCCCAGTCGCCCAGCATTTGGTTAATAATCCTTCATACCCAACTATTCCAGTTTCATCTAGAGGCTTCTTAAATGGTGTCTGTGACCCAGCTTCAATCCATCTCTCTGGTATTGCATTCTAGGTATTCTCTGCTGAAATAGGAGTCTTTATAACTCTCCTAATTCCCTTCCCCTCTCCTGAAACCAATGTTCTATAATTTTACCTACTTTAGCTCTGAGATACTGTGCGGAAACAAGCCGTTTGGCCCTCCGAGTCTGCGACGACCAGCGATCCCTGTACACTAACACTATCCTATACACTAGGGACAATTTACTATCTTTACTGAAGCCAATTAACCTACAAATCTGTACATCATTGGTGTATGGAAGGAAACTGGATCACCAGGAGAAAACCCAGGCAGTCACAGGGAGAACGTACAAAGTCCATACAGACAGCACCTGTAGTCAGGATCGAAACCAGGTCTCTGGTGCTGTAAGGCAGCAATTTTAATGCTGTGCCACCATGTCACGCCATGGGGAAAAGTTTCCTGCCTCCCATAGATTTATATTCCTCAATCGTGTTATCTCTTAACCTCCTTCATTCCAGTAACAACAGACCCAGCTTTTCTTGTCTCACCTCATAACTGAAATGCTCCATCCTAATCAACATACTGATGAATCTCCCCTGCAGTCGCTCAATTGCTGTGACATCGTGTCTATATCGAGAAGACTAAAACTGCATGCAGATCTCCAGCTGAGGCCTGATCAAGGTTTTTTAAAAGTTGGGGCAAAACATCTTTTCTTCTGTATTCAATGTTTCAAATAATGAAAACAAGTATTCCATATTCCTTTCGAACCATGCTTGTGTTGCCACCTTCAAGATCTTTGGAAGTACTCAAAGATATCTGTTCTCAATACTCCTCCAGGTCAACCATTCATGGTGCATGTCCTGGCCTCATTAATGCTCCAAAATGCACCACTACATATTTGTCTGGATTAAATTCAATTTCCCATTCTTCAGCCCCAAAATGCTAATATCTCTCTGCAGCCCAAGACTGCCTTCCACACTTTAAACAACTTTGACAATCTTCATGTCATCTGCAAACTTACTGATCTTCCCTCCCACATCCCAATCATTCAGGTACATGACAATCAACAAGGACCTGTGATATTTCCTGCGAAGCACAACAATCCTTGTAGGACACTACTTGTCAAAAGCATTTAACTGGACAAACAATTTACTTTAGGTTCAGTTTAGTATAGAGATACAGCACGGAAATAGACCCTTAGGCCCAACATGTCCACACCGACTAGCGATCCTCATTTGCCTGGACTACCCTACACACTAGGGACAAATTATAATCTTTATTGAAGCCAATTAAACCACAAACCTGTATGCATTTGAAGTTTGGGGGGAAACAAGCAGCTGGATAAAACTCACGCAGTCACAGAGAGAACATATAAGCTCCATACAGACAGCAGCCGTAGTCAAGATCGAACCCGGGTCCCTGGGGTTGTAAGGTAGCAACTCTATCGCTGTGCCACCGTGCGCTCATTACCATCACTCCCTGTATCCTATCACAAAGCCAATTTTAGATAGAAACATAGAAAAATAGGTGCAGGAGTAGGCCATTCGGCCCTTCGAGTTTGACTTTTCGGAGATCGACTTTGTCAACTTACACTGGATCACTTGGACCCTGACATTTTGAAAATGTGTTACATATGGGACTGTGTCAAAGTTTTACACAACTCCATATCAATCACATTTACTACCCTACCCGCTTCAATATACTTTGCTATCTCTTCAAGGAATTCAATCAAATTGACCTGGTCTGATCTGCCCTTGACAAAGCCATATTTACTGTCTCTGATTAGTCCCTGATTTTATAAGTGATCATTTATCCTTTCCCTCAGAATTTCTCCTGGTTTGGTCCCTATCACTACTATTAGTCTCGTAGGTCTTTAGTCACCAATTTTTTCCCTATTCTCGAAATTAGAGGCGACTGTGTTTTTTAATCTTCCAGCAATTTTAAAAGGGAATATTTCCACTTCTTATTCTATTTCCACTAATATTCTCCACTACACAGATTATGCTGGGTGTGCATAGTTGGTCAGGTAGTATTCATGGAGGGAGACTGTAATTATAATGATGTATGCATAACTCAGGTTGGAGACCCATGCATTGATGACATGTGGGGCCATATAACGTGTTCAAACTTTGACAGCATGTTAGCTGGTGTGTTTTGGTATGGTTTCCACCCTGCCTGATCAGCAAAGTATGCAAAGGACTCTGTGGGACAGACTGGGTTCTACAATGAAAGGCAAGTTAGCCTTCCTTCCTTCCCATAGAGACCATCCTGAAACTACACTCCCTCCACTTTCATGATGGCTGACAAATGCCAGAATAGCCAGATTTCATCTCAAACCACTTTAATCCAGGCTTGGCTGAACATGGTGCTATGCCATTTATTGAGACGTATATGGAACAATGTTGTGAACGTTAGAAGTAAAAACCTAAATTGGTGAAAACATTCAGTAGGTCAGACAGGGATAGAACCAAAATCAACACTTTAGTTGCAGATATTTCCTAAGACCTGCGAAAGGATGTAAAAAAAAAAGCTAGTTTTAGATTATAGAGAGGGATGGAATGGGCAAAATGAATCCCATTTATAGGGCAATAGTCAGAGTTGTCCAGGTAATCAAATGTTTATGGAATTGTTTGGTTCAGAGAATGATGAGGGCTGTTAAAGAGAGAAAAAACAAAAGGATATGTTAACACCCTGAATGATTCTGCCAGAACCCACCCACAGGAGGAGGCTGGCAATGTTCATTATTTCAACCAGTATCTGGACAGAGCAGGTCTGTTATTATGGATGGATAACCTTACAATAGAATTGCCAACAGGAAAAGCAAATTAGCTGAAGCCTTTAGTGAGTAGACCTTGATTTCCCTCTCCCCATCTCTCCCCCAACCTAGATCTCCGACTAATTTCTCTCTCTTCCTGTTTGTGTGCCTTGTTGTCACCTTCCCCTCAGCCATTAATGAACCATTCTACATTTCCTTGAGCTGTCTTTTTCACACCTTACATTCTCTTTGTACCCTTCCATATCTCCAGTTTCCTCTCCCCTGACAGAAGTCTGAAGAAGGGTTTCAACCAGAAACATCACCCATTACTTCTCACCAGAGAGGTAGCCTGTCCCACTGAGTTACTCTGGCATTTTGTGTCCACCATAATGAGTTCTGGAAGCTGGAAGATGCTGAGAGTGAAGATGAGGTGTTGTTCCTTATTCTTACATTTGGCTTTATTGAAACAGTGTAGGCGGACTCCAAAAGGTCAGAGTGGGAGTGGGATGGAGAATTAAAGTGATTTATGAGTATTAGTCTTTGTTCTATCTGAATAACATAACTAAATTATTCAAATATTCACATAAATATATGATTTATAATTTATAGAGGGGAGATACATATCATTTTCAATGCTAGCTTTTAGCATCATTCTTTAATGGATGATATAGTTAAGAGTCAAACAGGTTTATGGGTTTCAAGTCATTTATAGACCATGCTAGGTAATGTGGTCACAATTTATTGACTTAATGACTTAAATGGATTTTTTGCAATAATCCAGCATTTCAAAACGTATTTAATTACCAGTTTAAATCCCCCAGCAGCTATGCTCCAGATTAAGGGTTCAGACTGCCAGATGTAATTCAGCAATTTAACCACCATGCTACTATACTTAGATCAACTTTCCAGCCAGCCATAAACTCATTCCCTCCTGGGTTCTTGTCATCTACAACAAAATAATTGAGTCAGGTCAAATGGCAAACTTGAGTCATAATGCAGTTACAGTATATTCCTTAAAACTCACACTGCCTCCTCAGCACCAGTTTAATTCACCTAATTTTAGATACAACACTCTGAAAACTGAATAATGAATCAATCTTCATATTTATTCTACCATAAACAAGAGTGCATGAGAGCTTTCCAATTGTATTTAAGTACACATTTAATGACCCTGAACAGGGAAACATTTTCTTCATATACAGCATAGCTTATAACAATATACCTCAAGCAGAAGAGAAAAATCTAATCTTGCAGTAAAAAATGAAGTTGATTCAATTCCCAAAAGAACACAAGGTGCTGGAGCACCTCAGTGAGTTTCAAAGTACTGGATCAACCAATCAAGTCTGACGAAGGGTCTGACCCGAAATGTCACCTATCCTTGTTCTCCAGAGTTACTCCAGCACCTTGTGTTCTTTTGTGTAAACCAACATCTGCAGTTCCTTGTTTCTGCATCTTGATTCAATTCCCATTAATCACCCTTTTAGAGATCATTTATTGACACGCTTTTACATAACGTTACTTACAAAAGAAAATGAGTCGACTAATTACATTTGGCATTTAATTTTAAATGCACGTGGACATCACTGGCAATGCCAGCATTTATTGTACTTCTCTAATTATCTCTGGACAAAGTAGACAGTTGACAAGCAACTGCATTGGCATGTTTGGAGACACAGTGGCACAGCGGGTAGAACAGCCGACTCTCAGTACCAGATTAAATCGTGTCATCTGTGTAGCTTTGGCAGTTTGTGAATTTATGGATCCCCTCTGTGGTTTCCTCACACATCCCAAAGATATGCAAATTAAGAGGTCAATTTTATTAAGAGAAGCAGAATAGAATTGATGGATATGCAAGGACATGATAAGTAAGAGGATGGGAATGATATGGGAGCCAGCATAGATATAAAAGAGTAAGTGACATGAAAACTGATATTGACCAGTCTGTGGAAAGATGGCAGAATTCTTTCCTGATGGATATTTACTGTTATTTAATGGCTTAATTGTTATTATCACTGGCATCAGTAATTTAGCGGTAGAATTCCCACTTGCCTTCAATTTCAAACCAATGCAATATGTCAGCTATGTCACATAGCTTGTAGCTGCTTTTGAGTTTAGCATAGCGCAGTAACACAGCAGATAATATAACTTTCTCACAGCTCCACTGACCCAGGCTCGATCGTGGCCTCGGGTACTGCGTAGCATGTGCACTTACTACCTGTGATATCGTGAATTTCCCCCAGGTGGCCTGGTTTCTTCCCACATCTTGAAGACATACAGCTTGGTCAGTTGTTTGCGATGCTTACCCATGAAGTGGAAGAGGAAGAAGTAGTGCTATTAAAGGGCTTGTTTGAGAGAGATTAAAGTCCAATGAAATAAATAGGGTAGTGAGATTGATACATGCTTATTGTGGACTTGATGGACTAAATGGTTACCTTATGGAAATATCAATCTAATTTTATTTTATGTTTCCATTTTTATTTTATGTTTCGTGCAGACTCCCTAGTAGTTAGTTTAATTTGAAGAAGAATGGGGGAGAGGTCATAGCTTTCGATCACACACGAGCATGACCACGATTGAATTGAAATGTATTATACAAGAATAGGTTTGGGTGAATATCAAGTTCAAGTTCAAGTGAGTTAATTGTCATGTGTCCCTGATAGGACAATGAAATTCTTGCTTTGCTTCACCACAACAGAACATAGTAGGCATTGAGTACAAATCAGATCAGTGTGTCCATATACCATTATATAAATATATACACACATGAATAAATAAACTGATAAAGTTTACCTGAACCTGGTCGTTGCAGTCTTCAGGTTCCTGTACCTTCTACCTGAAGGTAGCAGGGAGATGAGTGTGTGGCCAGGATGGTGTGGGTCTTTGATGATACTGCCAGCCTTTTTGAGGCAGCGACTGCGATAAATCCCCTCGATGGAAGGAAGGTCAGAGCCGATGATGGACTGGGCAGTGCTTACTTCTTTCTGTAGTCTTTTCCTCTTCAGGGTGCTTAAGTTGCCAAACCAAACCATGATGCAACCGGTCAGCAAGCTCTCTACTGTGCACCTGTAGAAGTTAGAGAGAGTTCTCCTTGACAAACTGACTCTCTGTAATCTTCTCAGGAAGTAGAGGCGCTGATGTGCTTTCTTGATAATTGCATCTGTGTTCTCGGACCAGGAAAGATCTTCACAGATGTGCACGCCCAGGAATTTGAAGCTCTTGACTCTTTCAACCATCGACCCGTTGATATAAACGGGACTGTGGATCCCCATCCTACTCCTTCCAAAGTCCACAATCAGTTCCTTGGTTTTGCTGGTGTTGAGGGTCAGGTTATTGTGCTGGCACCAGATGGACAGTTGCTCAATCTCTCTTCTATACTCTGACTCATCCCCATCAGTGACACATCCCACAACAGTGGTGTCATCAGCGAACCTGATGATGGAGTTCGCACTATGACCGGCTACGCAGTCGTGAATATAGAATGAGTACAACAGGGGGCTGAGCATGCAGCCTTGAGGTGCTCCCGTGCTGATTGTTATCGAGTCTGACACATTTCCACGAATATGAACAGACTGTGGTCTGTGAATGAGGAAGTCAAGGATCCAATTGCAGAGGGATGCGCAGAGACCCAGTTCTGCAAGTTTGGTAACGAGCTTGGAGGGGATGATAATATTAAATGCCGAGCTGTAATCGATGAATAACAGCCTGACATATGAGTTTTTGTTGTCTAAGTGGTCAAGAGCGGAGTGGAGGGCTAGCGAGAGCGCATTCACCATTGATCTGTTGTGGCGGTAAGCGAACTGCAGTGGGTCCAGGTTTTTGTCGAGGTAGGAGTTGATTTGCGCCATGATCAACCTCTTGAAGCACTTCATCACCACAGGCGTTAGTGCCACAGGTCGATAGTCATTGAGGCACGTCACCTTGCTCTTCTTGGGTACTGGTATAATTGATGCCCTTTTAAAGCAGGTGGGAACCTCAGACCTCAGAATTGAGAGGTTGAAAATGTCCGTAAAAACTCCAGCCAGTTGGTCCGCACAAGTTTTTAGAACATGACCATGCATACCATCAGGTCCAGGCACTTTTCGAGGGTTCACCCCTCTGAAGGATTTCCTCTGTGACTGAGATTGAAATACCATCACAGTGAATGGGGGGTCAGGAAGGCACATCGGTGTTCTCCCGATCAAAGCGTGCGTAATACGCATTGAGCTCATCAGGGAGTGATGCTTCGCCAACATTCGAGCTGCCTCCTGATTTTGCCTTGTAGGAGGTGATTGCATTCAGGCCCCGCCACAGCTGCCGAGCATCTGTCTCATCCTCCAGCTTGGAGCAGAAGTCCCTTTTGGTATTTTTGATGGCCTTACCAAGGTCGGAACCTGACTTCTTGTAGACCACTGTGTCATCAGACATGAATGCCTGGTGTCTGGTCTTCAGAAGAGTGCGGATCTCAAAGTTGATCCAAGGTTTCTGATTGGGAAACATTCGGAAGGTTTTTGTAGGGATGCAGTCCTCTACACATTTCTTAATGAAGTCTGTAACGACTGTGGCATACTCGTTCAAGTCCGTTGCAGAGTCCAAATAGTCCTGTAGTTAGTCCTCTGCCCATCCCCCCCATCCCCCCCCCCCCCCCCCCCCCCCCACTCAGTACTGTCATCGCGTCTGGTGGTGTGATCTTTAATTGCCGATCTACCAAAGTGAAGGAGAGGGTGACAATATCTTACCGTTTTTACTACTACAATAAAGAAACTATTACTTCAGAGAGTACACAAAAGGCTGGAGAAACTCAGTGGGTGCAGCAGCATCTAGGGAGCGAAGGAGATAGGCGACGTTTCAGGCCGAAACCGTTCTTCAGACCCTTAATCCAGAGACTGTATTTGGAAGATTCATCTTTCGAAGGCATTGAGTCAAAGTCAAGTCAAAGTCAAACAAACTTTATTGTCATTTAGAAATACATCGATATATGCAGTTCCAAACGAAATTCTGTTGCATTTGGCTCCCTGTGCAACACGATAATTAACAGAAGGATAAACATGGATAAAATGAATAAAAAGGATAAAAGGATAAATAGACAATGGTGGCAGCCCACTACATGGCATTCAGGAGTCTGATGGCTCGTGGGAAGAAGCTGTTGTGGAACCTTGATGTTCTGCTCCTTGTGCCACGATATCTTTTCTCCGAGGACAGCAGAGTGAACAGTCCGTGATGGAGATGTGTGGGGTCTTTTATGATACTGCCAGCCTTTTTGAGGCAGCGACTGCGATAAATCCCCTCGATGGAAGGAAGGTCAGAGCCGATGATGGACTGGGCAGTGCTTACTACTTTCTGTAGTCTTTTCCTCTTCAGGCTGGCCTTAGACATGCAACGTTTGGTCGCCATATCCCCGATTGAGGGGAGAGAGGTCCCGATGATTTTTTCCGCTGTCCACACCACTCTCTGCACGGACTTCCAATCAGAGGCTTTACAGTCCCCAAACCAGACAGAGATACAGCTGGTCAATATACTCTCTATGGTGCCCCTGTAGAAAGTGGTGAGGATGGGATGGGGGAGGTGAGCTCTTCTCATCCGGCGCAGAAAGTGCAACCGCTGCTGCGCTCTCTTAACTGTTGTTGAGATGTTATTCGACCAGGTCAGACTGTTAGTGATCTGCACCCCCAGGAACTTAGTGCTACTGACCACCTCCACATCGCTGTCATTGATGTGAAGTGGTATGGGATTGTGCCGGTTTTTCCTGAAGTCGACGATGACCTCCTTTGTTTTTTCGACATTCAGGATCAGGTTGTTCATATTGCACCAGTCCACCAGTTGTTTCACCTCCTCCCTGTAAGCCAGCTCATTGTCGTCCCTGATGAGGCCCACCACTGTTGTGTCATCTGTGTACTTCATGATGTGGTTTGTACTAAACCTGGCACAACAGTCGTGGGTCATCAGGGTAAACAGCAGTGGACTCAGGACACAGCCCTGAGGGGAGCCGGTGCTCAGAGAGATGGTGTTAGAGGTGTTATTTGCAATCCTCACAGACTGGGGTCTGTCAGTGAGGAAGTCCAGTAGCCAGTTACACATGGGGGTGCTGAGACCCAATGGAACCAGTTTGCTTATCAGGTGCTGGGGGATAATTGTGTTGAATGGTGAACTAAAATCCACGAACAGCATTCGCACATAGGTGTTCTTCTCCTCTAAATGTTCCAGGCTCAGATGGAGTACGGAGGATATAGCGTCCTCTGTGGAGCAGTTTGGCCTGTAAGCAAACTGATATGGGTCAAGTGTGGAGGGGAGTCTGGAGGTAATGTAGTCCCTGACCAGCCTCTCGAAGCACTTCATCATTATGGGGGTGAGTGCTACAGGGCGGTAATCATTGAGATATTGTATGTTGGATTTTTTTGGCACTGGTATGATGGTGGCAGTCTTGAAACATAATGGGATGA
Source organism: Raja brachyura (assembly GCA_963514005.1). The sequence continues at coordinate 67,138,642 of OY740784.1, forward strand.
CAGCCTGGTTCAGCGAGGTGTTAAATATGTCTGTAAGGACATGTGCCAGCTGATCAGCACATTCCCTGAGCACCCGCCCTGGTATGTTATCAGGGCCTGCCGCCTTTCGTGCGTTCACTCCTTTTAGGGTCCTCTGTACATCCACTATGTCAAGACTGAGTGCCTGTTCATCACAGTGAGGAATACCTTTGCTTGCAGGTGTGTTATTTAATGCCTCGAACCATCCAAAATAGTTGTTGAGTTAATTGAGGAACTCAATGTTGTCATCACAGGGTGGTGGAGCAGTCTTATAGTCCGTGATTGTTTTGATTCCCTGCCACATGCGCCTGGTGTTCTTGGGGTCATGAAAGAAGCTCTGGATTTTCTGACCATGGGCACGCTTGGCCAGCCTGATGACTCGGTTCAGGTTGGCTCTTGCGGATCTGAGTGCCACCATGTCGCCGGATTTAAACGCGGCATTACGTGCTCTCAGCGTTCCACGTACCTCTGTGGTCATCCAGGGTTTTTGGTTGAATGTCTCGTGGAGAACTCGTGGGTGCGTACGGATTGTCTTCTGAACCCCTGTCTCCAATTAAAGTGACTAAAGGACTAAATCCTTGAAACAATATAAAAATGTGTCACTACAAGGAGGGAGAGAGAAAATGGGGAATTATAGACCAGTTATCCTTATATCAGTAGTTGGGAAGATTTGTCAATTGTTAAAGATGTTATATCAGTGCATTTGGAAAGCAGTGACAGGATCTGTCAAAGTAAAGGACATGTCCCACTTACACGACTTTTTTGGCGACAGCCGGCACCCGTCATAGGGTTGTTGCAGGTCAGCGAAAATGCTCAACGTTGAAAACTCAGTGGCGACCAAAAAGACGCTACGACTCTTTGGGCGACTGAGGAGACAATTCACGACCATACTGGCGACACCCTGGCGACATGTCATGGGGTAGAGCCTGTATGGTCATGAGTAGTCGCCCAAAGAGTCGTACCTTGTTCTGGTCACCGCTGGATTTTCAACATGTTGAAAATTTTCGTCGACTTGTAATGACCAATGATTGGTGCCAGCAGTCGGCAAAATGGTCGCGTAAGTGGGACAGGCCCTTTGGCATGGATTTATGAAGGGGAAATCATGCTTGACTAATCTTCTGGAATTTTTTGAGGATGTAAACAGTAGAGTGAGAGAGCCAGTGGATGTGGTGTATCTGGACTTTCAAAAAGCCTTTGACAAGGTCCCACACAAGAAATTAGTGTGCAAAATTAGAGCACATGGTTTTGTAGGTAGGACAGATAGCTGGTTGGCAGACAGGAAGCAGAGTAGGAACAGGTCCTTTTCAGAATGACAGTCAATGACAGTCAATGACAGTCAATGACTAGTGGGGTGCCGCAAGGCTCGGTGCTGGGACTCCAGCTATTTACAAAATATATTAATGAATTAAACGAGGGAATTAAATGTAACATCTCCAAGTTTGCAGATGACACAAAGCTGGGTGGCAGTATGAGCTGCGATGAGGACGCTATGTGGCTGCAGGGTGACTTGGATAGGTTGGGTGAGTGGCCAAATGCAGTATAATGTGGATAAATGTGAGGTTATCCACTTTGGTGGCAAGGACAGGAATGCAGATTATTATCTGAAAGGTGTCAGATTAGGAAAAGGGAAGGTGCAATGAGACCTAGTTGTGCTTGTACACCAGTCACTGAAAGTAAGCATGCAGGTGCAGCAGGTAATGAAGAAAGCTAATGGCATGTTGGCCTTCATTGCAAGAGAATTGGAGTTTTGAGCAAGGAGGTCCTACTGCAGTTGCACAGGGCCCTGGTGAGACCCACCTGGAGTATTGTGTGCAATTTCGACTCCTAATTTGAAGAAGGACATTATTGTTATTGATGGAGTGCAGCGTTCGTTCACCAGGATAATTCCCAGGATGGCGGGACTGACATATGACACTGGAATTTAGACGGATGAGAGGGGATCTTATAGAAACATATGCAATTCTTAAAGGATTGTACAGGCTAGATGCAGGAAAAATGTTCCCGATGTTGGGGGAGACCAGAACCAGGAGTCACAGTTTAAGAATAAGGGGCAGGCTATTTAGGACTGGGGTGAGGAAAAACTTCACCCAGAGTGTTGTGAATCTGTGGGATTCTGTGCCACAGAAGGCAGTGGGGGCCAATTCACTAGGTGTTTTCAAGAGAGAGTTGGATTTGGCTCTTGGGGCTAAAGGAATCAAGGGATTCGGGGGGGGGGGGGGGGGGGGGGTGGGGGGGGAAGCAGGAACGGGGTACTGATTTTGGATGATCAGCCATGATCACATTGAATTGTGGTGCTGGTTCAAAGGGCCGAATGGTCAACACTTGCACCTATTTTTCTATCTTTCTACTGTATGTTTCTGTTTCTAATATAAGAAGACTTGTTTATGAATGGTTTGGGGTTATTAACTTGTGTAGTTAATAGTGTGTTCAGTGGTACAATAGTAAGAAAGGAAATGGGCACAGGATTAGTGTAGTTCCATCAAGCTGCAGAAGAATTTCATCACTGAAAGAGAGAATTCTATGCATGAGTTTGCTATGAGTTTAAAAAAAAATCTTTGGCAAGAACTGATGAGAATGAATAAACTACCAGGGAGAATCAAATTGCCATTGCATCCACAACAGCCATAGTTACAGTCTTTGTACATTGAAAAACTAGGCATTTCCCCAGCTGGCTGTCGGGTTGTGGGGTGATGTTACAAAGTTGTGAGGTCAAGCATTTTCCATAAACTGTTCTGGCTGAGATATTTGGAGAAATGCACTTGAATAGGTCGCCTTTGTTATGAAACATTGACAAAAACAGACTGCAGAGTTTTGATGAAGCTGTAATATTTATATAGATGTAATTGTGTTTTATTAGAATTGTCACTTTTCCTCATCATGACTTAAGAAATCTTGTTAGCTGCATCAAAGCATATAGGAAAATATGCAATCAAAACTTCACATTGATTGTTAAGGAAACTCTTATGATTATGGGCAAACGGATCAAACAACAACAAAAAAATGAAAGTTTGGCTTCAGATCATATATAAAACACAGCACCAATTCAGTGGTGATGATTGAATTAAACCCTTCCAGATCTGAAAGCATTGTGTGCAGTGTTAACCTCATTAAGAAATTAACAACATCTGGAGAAAGCCAATATTTATTCCTTAGTAATGTAAATGGACAACAATTCAGGAAGTATACACAACCCTGATTCACTGTGTTTCTCACTGGCGAGTCAGCTTAAAATAACCATATATCTACCACCACTTCCCCACCTCCCATGCACTCAGTCAGAGTGATTTGATCTGCCTTAGTGTTTGCTTTGCACTGTTGTATTGATGAACAAGAGAATGGAATAGATTCTTATAACTCTTATCTCCTCTATTTTTCTTTGACAAACTTTTGTAAAGAAATAAAGATACAAGGTTTTTGACGTGCCATGCTTTTTCAAAAATAGTGGAAATTAACTGTTGTAATGGGAGAACACAAGTTATTTTGTGTTTGCGTTATTTTGGATGGTGGCTTGATTTATCGAGAGGAGTGGACAAGAACCCTCCCCCTCCTGGCGCACAGAAATAGTTTTCTATTTCTTTGTAAATGTTATCTTTGTAGTTCTAGAGATTTATAAATGAATCCAGGGCCGTGTCTTTTTAAGTGAAAATGTGAATGGAGGTCTGTAGAAAAAGCCTTGACTGGTGTAATTATGTTTTATTAAAGAAGCACAATACAGAAAGGGTGAACTGTATCCTGAATAAGGCTTTGCTTTCACACCACTTGCTTAAGATTCCAGTCAGGGAGGACCACCTAAAGATTGAACTTGACCTGATCCAACACAACATCAGAAATCGTGAATTTGTTTCCTGTGCTTTGCTCAGTCTGATACACTGCTCTAAACACACTTTTGTTCCTAAATCAAAGAACATCATTGGAGCTAATCCAGTGACCAGCTTACTGAAAATGTTGGCACCAGGTTCAGTTATGTCACTTTGCTGCTGAATGTGTGAGAATTCTCTTGAAGTTTTCATCAGATCACGAAACAAAACCTAACATTTTTTGAAGGGAATGCTGCCAGTAATTCCTATCTGTTGTCATTGTCCAAGGCATTTCACTTCCTGAAACATGGATTATGTCTTTAAGGACTTCAATGGCTTTCTGAAAACATTATACTATACCAAAATATATTTAAAACAGGAATATGTTAGACATCACTACAGAGCAGTTACATTGAATTTTTGTACATGCATATATATTGGGAGAAAAGGAGTGGGAGACCCAGAATCAGAGAAAAATTAAAATAACTGTCTGCATTGCTGGCATCACCGATTATTCCTTTCTTTAGACTTTAGAGATACAGCGCAGAAACAGGCCCTTCAGCTCATTGAATCTGTGCCGAGCAGTGATCACCTCGTACACAAACACTATCCAACACATGAGGGACAATTTACAATTTTTACTGAAGCCAATTAACCAACAAACCTGGACGTCTTTTTGAGTGTGGGAGGAAACTGGAGCAGCCAGAGAAAACCCACGCAGTCACAGGGAGAACGTACAAACAGCACCTCTAGTCAGAATCAAACCCGGATCACTGGTGCTGTAAGGCAGCAACTCTACCATTGCACCAAGTTGCTGCCCGTTAGTTGAAAAGTGGGAGCAGGATAGAATTAGGCCTCTGGGTTATGATCCTCCTTTACAGAGAACAAATGGTACAATGTTTGTGCTTCCGATTATACACCTCCAAACACAATGTTTAAAACCTTCCTGATGCGTCCCTATGACAGGCAATGGAAAGATGATAGACGAGAACTTGCTGCCAGAAAGGAGCTGTCCACATTCACTGTTGACCCACAAGGTAAATATGTAATTATCCCTTGCAGATCAATCACTGTCAACATGATTGTAAGCATGAATCTGATCCTGACTGATGAGGCCCTATGCAGTGACAGAGTCTATATGTGATCCAGATAATGCCCACATCTGCCTTTCAGCCACTGCCTTTCATGAACAGCTCCATCTCTTCTGCTATTCGGCATCCTGTGCAGGACGCAGGCGCCGTCCTGTACGGGTATGGCAGTCCAGCCTGCAGCTGTCCATTTTTTCATCTCTTTTCTTAGTTTTTAGTTAGTTGAGTTTTTGTTTTCGGAGTTCTAGCCTTTTTTATTTGGAGGTGGGGGGGGGGTGGGGGGGGAGGCGCAAACCAGGGTCCCCGGAGGCAGCTTTTCTCTGGGCTGCATCTTCGACCCGTCCTCGCGGCCTACCAGCGGGTCTGGAGCGGTACTTCCTGAGGAGACTGCCCAGAACCTCGGCTTCAGCAGCGGCGCAGCACTGGAGCGCTATCGTGGAGTGGAGCGGGCGGTGCCTTGCCCAGGTCGCCGGGCTGGAACTCCGGTGAGCTGAAGACCGCTGATGATACATCGTGGAGCTGCGGGTCTGTGGAGCGACCAGCTGCGGGCGGTGACGCTGAACTTTACATTGGGAGCCTGGGATCTCTCGCCGAGATCGCCAGTGGTGGAGCACCATCCAGCGCGGCCTTTCAGCTTCGGAAGCCGCGGTCTCCGATAAGGAAGCGGCCGTTCAAGGCATCCCAAGCCACTGAGAGGATTCTCCCGACGCCGGAGCACCATCACCCGGCGAAGAAGGGCCTGTAACATCGGCCCTCATAGTGTCGACTGTGGAGACCTCAATAGGCCCGACTATGGGTGGACATGGGGATGGGGACTGGACTTTGCTGTCTTCCCCCACAGTGGGAACCATTGTGGGGGGGGTGTTTTGATGTTTATTGCTAAATTTTTAATGTTGTGCCTTATCTTTATCTGTGTGCTGCATAGCAAGTCAAATTTCACTACACCAATTGGTGTATGTGATAATAAATGTCCTTTGTATCCTTTGTATCTGAACTGTCCTCCCATAAGCTAGGGTACTGTTCACTTCACCCCTACCCCAATGAGAACATTTGGACTTTGTCTAAGGAACTGATGCACTTCAATGCTGAAAAATATATTCTGCACTCTGTCTCATTTCCCTTGGTCTCTCTATTGGACTTGAGTTTGAACTGATTGTATCTTTGTATGGTGTATCTATTCTGTCTGGATAGCAGGCAAAACAATGATTTTCTAAGTACCTCGGTACTGCTGACAACAATAAACTTAAACCTAAAGCTATAAAATCTTTGAGGGTCAGCCAAAAAATTACTTCTCTTAGTTGAGCCAACTGTCAACATTACTAAAAACAAATCCATGCCTAAAGGTTCTGGAATTCAGAAATATTCAAATGTATTAAAAATTAAATACTTATGCAGTTATTGAAACACAGCAAAATAAAAACATGCAACATAATTACATTGTTTAAGTAAATTCAAATAACTTAACTAAAATAATAGAACAAGTAATGGTTTAATGGTTCTTTATTGTCATTTTGAGTCATAGAGTGATACAGTGTGGAAACTGGCCCTTCGGCCCAACTTGCCCACACCAGCCAACATGTCCCAGCTACACTAGTTCCATCTGCCTGCGCTAGGTCCACATCCATCCAAACCTGTCATATCCATGTACCTGTCTAATTGTTTCTTAACCAATGAGATAGTCCCAGCCTCAACTACCTTCTCTGGCAGCTTGTTCCATACACCTACAACCAGTGTGTAAAAAAGTTACCCCTCAGATTCCTATTAAATCTTTTCGCCTTCACCTTGAACCGATGTCCTCTGGTCCTCGATTCCCCTGCTCTGGACACAAGACTCTTTACATCTACCCAATCTTTTCCTCTTCTTATAGAGGTTTTGCAAACCTCTATAAGATCACCCATCATCCTCCTGCACTCCAAGGAATAGAGATCCAGCCTATTCAACCTCACCCTACAGCTCACACCCTCTAGTCCTGGCGACATTCTCGTAAATCTTTTCTGAACCCTTTCCTATAACATGGTGCCCAGAACTGAACACAATATTCTAAATGTAGTCTCACCTGCAACTGCAGCATGAGCTCCCAACTTCTATACTCAGTATTTACGTATCGAAATATGGTGGAATTCTTTGTTTTGCATACAATTCAGTAAACTCTTACCTTAAATAAGTATAATTATACCAAAGACAAGAATGCAATGATTGTAGTGTAAGAATAGTGGATGGCTTCAAACCAGTTCACAAAGAGTTATCACATTTCAGGTGTCTTAATACTTGATCCTTAATATAACCTAAGAAGTCCATTGTTGCCTGCAGTATGGAAAAAGCCAGTAAAGGGCAGTCAGGAACAGTATTGGGCGGCACGGTGGCACAGCAGTAGAGTTGTTGCCTTACAGCAGCAGAGGTTTGGGTTCCACTGTGACCACAGGTGCTGTTTATACCGAGTTTTGTATGTTCTTCCTGTGATTGCATGCATTTGCTCCATATCCTCTGTTTTCCTTCAGGTTTGCTTCAGGGTTGTAGGTGAATTGGCTTCTGTATATTCTAAATTGTCCCTAGTGTGTCGGATAGTGCTGGTGATAGTGTGTAGGGTTGATCACTGGTCGTCGCAGATTCGGTGGGCCGGAGGGCCTGTTTCCACGCTGCATCTCTAAAGTCTAAAGTAAAGTCTAAAATAGGTTAAGGCCTTCTGCTTTTACATAGGAATCCTATACATGAGTGACACATGCAGAAAAAATCATCAGCAATTCCAAGGCAGTTACCACCCATTTTGTGCAATGTTTTGACAGATTTTTTGATCATATAATAAAGAATCATAAACTCCAATTCTGTTACCAGTCCATGGAGCCACTGGGTGCCTTCCTTATCATTAAATCCACATTTAGAGGTATTTCATACATTTTTATTTGTTAGCAATGCATGGCAACACTCAAACAATTTCCCTTGCTGCATACTTATATTGTACAGCTTGGTTTGGGAACAGCTCCATCCAATACCGCAAGAAAATACAGTGAATTGTGGACGCAGCCCACACCATCACACAATCCAACCTCCCTTCTATTGATTCCATTTATACCTATTGCTGCCTCGGCGAGGCCAGCAGCATAATCAAGGACAAGTCACACCCTGGCCACTCCCTCTTCTCCCCTCTCCCTTCAGGCAAAAGTCCGAAAGTGCACACCTCCAGCTTCATGGACAGTTTCTTCCCATCTGAATCATCCTACTACAAATAGAGAGCAGTGCTGACCTACTATCTACCTCTTTGGTGACTCTTGGACCATCCTTGATCAGACTTTGCTAGCTGTACCTTGCATTAAGCATTATTCCCTTACCATTTGTTAAACACTGTAAATGATTCGATTGTAATCATTAATTATCTTTCTGCTGACTGGATAGCATGCAACAAAAGGTTTTCACTGCACCTCGATACACGTGACAATAATAAACTAAACTAAACTAAACATACAGTACTTTAGGCTCCACGTAGATGTGCATGCTTGTAAATTGGATGTCTGACAACATTATTTGTAGTATACTTACTTGGAGTGAACTAAACTTCAATGTAATTTTGAAGTTCCCGAATACAGGTCCTCTGGTTCCAGAGCCTTACTGGAATATCTGTTTTTCTGGACCAACAGAGGTCATAGCTTCTGACTGGATAGAACAGTACCAGAATGGTACTCCTATGCTGCCGAAGGGTCAAGATACCGGCCCGCAACGCTGGTCTCAGAAGTCAACAATGGGAATGGATCTACCAGCTCTGGCCTGGGCTGGAGTTCCAGAGTCCCAGCTACAGGGGGCATATCTGAACCACTGATTAGCCGTGGAAATCCAAATGAGGTAGAGATTGACCACCTCATCTGATCTTGGTGCCACATTTTTAGGAGAACTTCCAGGGGGAAGATTTTAAGTGCACTCTCGTAATTTTGTTCAGATTAAAGGAGATGCCGGACCACCAGTTGCAAGAATGACCGTGGTGGACCTTATGCCCAATGTCAGTCTTATGGCCAAACTATTTTTTTTCCTGATTAGCTTGCCCTAGCCTGTTGGCCCTTCATTTTTGTGTTTTGAACATTATTTTTTCAAATCCTTTTCAGACTCTGGGCATTTAAATAATTGAAGGCGATATCACCTATCATTTTCAGAATTAAAGCTAGGTTGTGCATACCTGTTCCATTGATTCAAGTCGAATCTCAACCCAAAACATCACCCATTCCTTCTCTCCAGTTACTCCAGCTGCCTGAGTTACTCCTGCATTTTGTGTCTACCATTGAGTCAAGTAGTTATTAAAGTATAAATGTTACTAGCTTATTATTCCAGTGGCACAACTATTCTCACACTGGTCTACATAACATATGAGCTGAATTGCCAATATGACAGTGGGAGCATTTAATTTCTGATCAAAAATATATTTGTAATAAAAAAAATTATTGGCATCAATAAAAGTTAACTGTTATATTTTGTAAGAATTCTAATTGTTTCGTTATTGCTCTTTTGGGAAGCATGCCTTCATTCCTTACCCTGCCTGTTTTATATGTGTTCCTGATCTCAGGCCTCAGTGGCTGACTTTTAATTGCCTTCTTCTGAGGTGCTTAGTTGTATCAAAGAGCTACAAAGATTATCATGTATAAAGCTGGCGAATGCAAGGCAGGATTGAATTAAGGACCATTGAAGCCACACCTCCAAAGTTTCTTTCCAAGAGTGTCTCTCTTTAGGACCTTGCTAATGTTCTATTCTCTCCACATTGTGGGCTGCCTCGGTGTACTGGTTTGGCACTCATACCCCAGAATACAGGCTTTGCACCCATATCTTGCTGGTGATATGCAATAATTTAAGATGTGGGGCTCCAAATAGTTGTTGCGTTAGAGTAGCAAAAGCAGGCAGGAAGCGAACACTCTCCACCCACAGACCACCTGTAACGCTTAATATTGAAATTGGCCCCACATTGTCACTAATAATAGCACTCTTCACCATGAACTTAGTCTGAATGAATAATTACCCATGTGCCATTGAACATTAACAACATAATGAACCATATGACATTTTTTGCTTTACGATATTCTTTCAACCGATGACAAACTATTCTGATCTTATTACTCCTGGCTTATTTTGGTCTAGAAATTATACAGAAGCTCATTTTTGCCATAACAACTGTTTCTGAGGTCCAAAAAGTAATTCATCATGTCAAGCACTATGGTAACGTGAGAAAGCATTGAATAAACCCAAGTTGATTTTTAGTTCTTCAAAAACTATATTAAGCACCGAGTGTTTTCTGTTTTCTGCCAAAGTGGGCAATTAGTAATACGCCTTCTAAACACACTGATGGGATAAAAGATGTTAGTGCAATGGGAATTTAAAACTTCCCAGTGGCTCAGTTTAGATCCATGTAACATGATTTTGAGTTACATGGATCAGGAAGGATATGAATACTTTCCCTTGTGTTTATTGAACTCAGTTGTAGAATTTGTGAAAATCAATCGCAAAACATTTTGGATTAGTAACATCTGAGGAAGTAAGCTTTTGCTTAATTGTTTTCTGTCATCTTGAATGGATTTTAATTTGTTTTGCATGTTTCAGAATGTGGGCATGACTGGCAAGGCCAATATCCAACTCTAATTCCCCTTGTTGGTGGTGAGACGTCTATTTAGAACATTTGCCATTGGTGACAATGGAGAAGACATTCCTGGACTTAGACTCTATAATGATGAAAAACAAGTTACACATTCCCAAACCAGGATGGTGTACAACTTAAAGTGGAACCAGAAGTTAGTGGGGTTCCTTTTCATCTATATATGATAAACTATGATTATAGTTTGGAAGGTGTTGTGGGAGTATTGGTGGAATGATAGGTGTGTGGTAGGATTAACAACACAAGAAAGAGCAGTAAATTTGCAACCTGTTCTACTATTCATTAATTTAATTGCTGATCTTCTATCACAGTATCATTTTCCAGAACTATGCTAATCTCATTATTCTTTTAATACCAGGAAATCCATTAAACTCTATTATGAATGAATGTATCAACGCAGTTTCTATAGCTATCTAGAGTAAAATAGTGAGATTAAACGAGAACTTACCTGTTCGAAGTTTGATCTTTATTTTATGAGGAGTTACGATGAGGGATTATGTGAAGAAGCCCCGCCTGGCGCTGGATCGGCATACTTCAAAGCAGCGGCATGAAAAACACAGAACCAATAGCCGAAGTAAAATAGTAAGGCTCAAAATAGACTAGAACTACCACATGATCATTTACATTATGAGGGTTGGGAGTGGAGGGCACGTAATCCCTCATCGTAACTCCTCATAAAATAAAGATCAAACTTCGAACAGGTAAGTTCTCGTTTAATCTCACTATTTTACTTCGGAGTCACGTGAGTGACTACGTGAAGATTTTAAAGCTCTGTGTTTTTTATGTCGTAAATTCATTTCATATGACTCTCTGTTTAGTCAAAACAGTAGTGAGTAAATAGTATTTTAAGACATTGTTACAATTTATGTAATAAGTCCTTTAATCATAAAAAGAACAACTTTTTAATAATAACCCCTCTATTGCAGGGGAAAATTACAAAATAAATTGATAAATGATGTCAATGGTAACATAAATCGATAATATAAATCGATAATATAAAACAAAGCAAGCATTTAAAGAGAACCCAGTACTGCGTGTCCAAATCCTGGCACCGTGACAACAGGTTTATTGTAGAACTTTGAAAAAATCTCTTCTCTAGACCACCCTGCGGCCTTTAAAATTTTATCGAGTGGTACGTCCTGTACCTTTGCCACGGACGTAGCTGCCGCCCTAGTGGAGTGAGATTTAAACACATCAGTGTCTATTCCTGCTAGACCCAAAACCTGTTTTAACCATCTAGAAATGGTTTGAACTGAAACTTTTGTATGTGGCTTTTTGTGTGTTATCAATAACGCTTTCTCAGAACCTCTGAGATTTTTGGTTACCTCAATGTATTGAGTTAAATGCTTAACTACACACAATGTTTCATCAATAGGATATGCTTTAAACGTACCTTCATTCCAGTTCTTCCTGGTCTGCTTTGTTTGATCAAGTCATAAACATAAAACACAATGTTATCTGTAGTCACATGCATGCAATTCAACCGTAACAATTGCAAAGTTTGTACTCTTTGAGCTGATACCAATGCCATTAACATTACCACCTTGAATGTTAATTTCTGCAAGACATTGAATTAATTGGAGTCCATCGTTTAAGCAAAGTGAGAACAATGCTAACATCCCAAATTTCTGTATATCTGGGCTTGGGAGGATTTTTATTGAAATTCCTTTCATGAATCGGGTTACTAATGGGTGAGACTCAACTGAATCCCGATCCGAAATTTGTCCTAAATAGGATGACAATGCACTACGAGCGCAATTAATGGCACTATAACTCAAATGCTCATCAAAGTGTAACCCAGCAAGGAACTCCAATACATTTGAAATGTTTGCAGTATGATAAGATATCTTTGACAGTGTACAAAAACTTCCCATTTTCTTATATGCGACATATATTGTTTTTTAGTGCTATTCCTCCAAGCTGCATCTATAACATCCATGGTCCTGTCCGACAGTTCAAACTCTTGCAACGGTCTGGTCAGAACCTGCAGATTTACAAATTCATATGATCATGCAATGGATGAATTTATTTTGTTACTGGTTGTGTCAACAGATTGTCGCAACTGGGAATTGTCATACATGGTTCAAAATCATTTTAGCATCAATGGGAACCATGACTGCGTGGGCCAATTTGGCACCACCAAAATGCCTTTGGCAGCGTCTTGCGCTATTTCTTGAGACATTGCCCAATGAGACAGAATGGGGAAAAGCATAAAAGAACATATTCCCCCAGTGTAGCGAGAAAGCATCCACCGCTACTGCCCCTGGATCGTGTTCCCAAGACACGTATTTGGGCAATTGGTGATTCAACCTAGATGCAAACAGATCAATGTCCGGTACTCCATACCGACTGACAATATTTTTGAAATTTGTGGATTTAACATCCATTCTGTATTGTCTTTAAATATTCGTGATCTTTTGTCTGCCACAACATTGTCTCTCCCTGAGAGATAAATAGCTGAAAGCCAATATTTTATTTATTTTTTATTTTTATTTTATTTTTTATTTTTTGCCATACACCATTGCCACATCTGGTTTACCAGATGATAACATGATATTGATCTGACACCACCCATGTGATTGATATATACCACAGCTGTGGTATTATCTATTTGTACTTGGACATGCAAATCTTTAATGAAGAGCAATAAGCTTTTAATCCATCAATGCTCCCAGTAGCTCCAATATTTAATACCATATGTTTGGAGCAAAAATCCTCTTGGACAGCCCATCTGCCTCCACAGCTGGTCTCATTATCCGTAGCCCCCCATCCGGGAGAACTTGCGTCTTTTTTAGTTTGCAAAAACACTGCTGGCTGATGAACTAAATGTTCTTAGCAGCTTATGGAACATACTCAATCCACCAATGTAATTCTGATAAGCTTCCTTAGGCAATTGCATTGGCCTATCAAAATGGCCTGCTCACTGAATAAGCGCTTGAATTTTTGCCCTTTGAAGATTTTGGTAATGTAGATGACCAATTCTTCTGCTGGAAATGCTGCTACCAATTTACCAATAACCTTGGCAATCTCTCGGATGGAGGGATAAGGTTTGTTAATCAGGTTCTGACACACATTTGTCAAATCCAACACCTTATCCATTGGTAAAGTTACCAACATGGTAACTGAGTTAATCACAACCCCAGATATTCAATGGTTTGGGATGGCTGTAACTTAGATTTGTTGGATGGATCAGGAACCCAACTTCTCAAACAAACTTGTAGTTGCTGAGACTGATTTTCCAGCTGACTCCTGATTAGCATTGACAATTAAAATGTCATCTAGATAAGCCATAACGATGTGTTTATTTTTTGTGCCCTTAGCAGTGCAAGTGCTGGCTTAATCCATTAGGCAAAGCTTTGTATTGCCACAGCTGTCCCATCCATAACTTTAATTACCTGCAAAACTATGGTGAATTGGGACCGAAAATATGCATCCTTCAATCTATTGTAGCCATATAACAACCTGTTGATACCAGCTGCATTGCAGTGTTGAATGTGTCCATTTTTAAATGTTTATACTGGACAAATGTATTCAATTGTGTGAGATCTAAATTGATTCTACAACCCCCATCTTTCTTCGGTCTGGGGAAATTTGATACAATTGTTGTGGATCCTCCCCTGTTTTCTCAATAACTCCTTTCTCACACAAATACTTAACCTCTTTTGTCAATTTTAATACTTTCAAGACTGTACATCAAAGAATGATTAGGCTTATTGTGTCCCAATGGATCCATACCTCCCTTTCATTATAAACATTCGGAGTCTACCACCAATCTGAGGTTCATCCAAACATCCTTCTTTAATAGGATAAAGTTTTTGTACCTCTCCAACTGTGACAAAATGATCTCCTTTCCCAATAAATGGGTGTACATTCGGCTGTGCTGGCTGGTAATTCTTCCTTATCATACTCTCCTCGGCTCGTTCAAGCTCCAAAATCAAATCCCCTTCTCATATGACCAGCCTTTCTGGCCAAACTGAAGGGTTTCACAAGGCCAACAGTTTTTGCCTCTTCATCCATTTCTTTAATTTGTTTAGACTTCCTCTGAACAAATAACCAAGAGCTTGAACATTGCTTGCCCTGCACAACTCTGAAAAAACTTGGATGTAAAAGAGGCCGAATGGTAATCTTCCATTTTATATATTTTATCTCAAAATGAGTTGCAGAATAAGCCCAACATATGTTTTTTATTCTGAACTTTGGTCATTCCACAACCTTCCAGCTTGTCTTCCAAAAGACAGTGATGCCAAAATTAGCTTGAGGATTCTTTGAATCGTAATTCCTGCGCCTGCATTATTGCTGACATTGGCGCCCAAAAAAGCCGGATTCACCATAGGTGCCTTCTTTGAGGTACAATAATAGGTGTTTTAATCCGATCTGCTGTCTTAATCATAACAGCTTTTTTGAGGCAGGTGAGAGACCATATAATTAACATTGGCCGCCAGGTTTCATTCCATGGCCTCACCGCCTCCTCCAGGTATAGTAACTTTGTGCCCCATCAGACACACCTGGATTTGTATTGTGGTGGGTACTTCTGACCACAATAAATAGGTGTTTAAATCCAAATTTGCTGTCTCAACCATAACAGCTTTTTTGAGGCAGGTGAGAGGCCATATAATTAACATTGGCCACCAGGTTTCCTTCCATGGCCTCACCGCCTCCTCCAGGTATAGTAAACTTTGTGCCGCATCAGACACACCTGGATTTGTATTGTGGTGGGTACTTCTGACCACAAACACCACTTTCAGGGTCAGTCTCATACAGCCCTGGTACTCCTGAAACTTGTTCAAGGAGACTTCCTCCAGCCCAATCCCAGGCACTGGAGTTTTAATTCCCAATTCAAACTGGCACCATATTCATGTATATGGAACCCCCTCAGGGGCTGCCTGGGAATATTCTGGGTACTTAGACCCTTGGTTGATATTGTTTGGAGTATTTTCTCCATTAGATCCATACTTAGCCAAAGGCTTTCCTTTCAGGATCTTTCAGAACCTCAGGCCTTTCAAGCTTCTTTCTTTACTTTTTAGGCACTGGGTTTTCAAAGTTTTGTTTGTGGAGCAACCAAAGGCTCACTAACGGGTATTTCAATCGGCCACCGGTATCGGAACCGGCTGCGCAATAATCTGCTGTCCCGACTTTTCTACACCCCGGGACGCACGTTTTACCCGCGATTTTTTAAAACATTTTTATTTTTATTTTAACTCCTCCTGGTTTACCTACCAGCCTACGGAGTTTTTAGAAAACGCCCTGGAAGTAAAATAATTTTACTTACCTGCGGGCCGTTTCCTTACCGCTGTGTTGGAGCTGCGCTCTGCAGCTCTTCCTCTGCCGATAGCGTCAACGTAATGCCGATCCAGCGCCAGGCGGGGCTTCTTCACGTAGTCACTCACGTGACTCCGAAGTAAAATAATGCTTAAGAATTTACCATCTAACAATTGAAGAAATTTCTTCTCATTTCAGTCCAAATTGGTCCATCACCTATTCTCAAGATATGTCCCCTGGTCTTCACTCCTTTACCCGAGGAAAACATCCTCCTATTATCTACTCAAAAAAAGCCCCTTATCAATTTTATTATTTGATAATATTTCCTCACAGTTTTCTGAGTTCTAAAGAATGAAATCCCAGTCCACTCAGTCTGGTTTAGCCAGCATCATGTCCTGGTACAGAAACTTAAACGACCAAGAATGTCGGAACAAAAAGTGATTGACATAGCCTGGTCCATCACGGATACTGTCCTCATCAAAAGGATCTACAGGAGGCACTGCCTCAAAAAGGCAGCCCATGCCATCAGAGACCCACACCACCCTGGCTAGGCTCTCATTTCATTCCTGCCATCTAAAGACCAACTAAACCATGAACCACACACTTTCTTTGTTGCTTTAGAAACTTAGGGCTCTAATTTTGCACTAAGATTTTTCTTTTTTTATTTATTGATCTTCCTTTTGTTTATTGTGTTATGAGTACTGTGTTTACAGACCTGTTATGCTGCTTCAAGTAATTTCATTGTTCCATTTTTGGTCCCTATGACAATTAAACACAATTGACTTTCTCTTGACACTTCTTACAGAGTGAAATGTCCATCCCTGGAACTACCCAGTCCCTGCATAGCAAGCTTATTCCTTCTTAGATAAGGTCACCTAGACTGTGCACGTGCTTCAGGAACAATCTCACCAAGACTCTGTACAATTGCAATCAGACCTCCCCTCTCCAATAATCAAAAACTCTCACAGAAGCCAATATGCCATTTTCCCTCCCAATTATTTGCACAACCTGCATGTTGCCCTTCAGTGTCTTGTGTACCATAGCCATAGGTCCTTAGAACACCAACATCACCAAATCTCTCATCATTTAATAAATACTCTGGTGCGCAGCAGAGTGGGTGAACTTACATTTTTCACATAATATTCCAGCTACTACATATTTACCCAGTCATTTAGCTTCTCCATAGGCCCAATCTCTATTATGATCTTCATTGTATCTACAATTTAACCTGACTTAGTATCATTTGAAAACGTTGAAATATAAGATTAAACCTCCTTATCCTTTCTCTTCTTCTTGTATGGATAACTTGTCTATAATTATAATTTCTTGAAACCACCTATGCTACCTGTACTGACAATCTTGTTAATGTGTGTCTTTAGTCTTTAAATCATTTGCCTTGCAGATCAGCTTTTCTGATCAATTCAGATCAGCTCTGGATCTGAATCAATGCAGGTTTGGATAAAGATTGATCAAGACAAGCCTTAATCCTTTTTCTCCCTCACCCTTCCTTTTTGTAACTCAATGATGAATAGCATTTGTTCATCTGTCCCAGTAACAATGTCCATGGAAACAAATGAAGTAGAGTTAAAATATGTGTGAAAAGAAATTGAACAGGCTCAATTGGGGGCTCAATGGGATTTTCCTGCTTATATTTCTATGTTCTTATGTTGTTTAAGATCCAAAAAGAAAATTTGTTCTCATACATTTAAAAATAAAAACATAGCTGCAGGAGGAGGCCATTTGGCCCTTCGAGCCAACACCGCCATTCATTGTAATCATGGCTGATCGTCTCCCATCAAAATGTTATAGGTGTGGTACAGAACATCACAACAATCTGACGTGCCTTTGAAAACTTCTGAACCATGTACTTTTCTCTCTTCAATACCCCTCAAATAGAGCATTCTGCTCTGGTAAGTTAAGACATTAAAAGATAGACAAGCGCAAACAAAAGGAACACTTTGGGCATAACAAGCTAAACACATGTTGTTGTCACTTGTTTTTCTACTGACAATTCTGGGTTGAAAAACAAATTCCTATGCCTTATTTTTGTCAAGTGTAACTAAGATCTAATGCTTTAATCATCTACCATCTACCAACCTGATTGTAAGTCAAATTGTGAATGCCAGTTGGGTCACACATCCTCCTTGTTAATCTTGATCAGGAGAGGGCAGACTAACAGTATTGACAATAAAACAGAATGGGTGCCAATATGTGTATGACTATTAGTTATCTACTTCCAAAATAGTGCTTGAACTAACTTTATATCCAAGATTATTTTACATGGAAATATTTTTTTAAAGAAAAATATGTATTTATTGCTTACTTATATTGATGTAAAGAGTTTAGTTCTTGTCTCCTTGGAAACAGCAGAAACAGCCTTCAAAATGACAGTTGTTTATGTTATGTCATAAGTGATAGGCCTAAGAATTTGGCCATTCAGCCTATCAAGTCTGCTCCGCCATTCAATCATGGCTGATCTATCCCTCCCCCTAACCCCATTCTCCTGCCTTCTCCCCATAACCTCTGACATCTGTCATTTATTTATATTGGCCGAAAGATAAAATAATTTTCTGGTCATTTAGCAGTAAATGCAGCCTTGAGATTATTCATGCAGCCTTTAGTGAGGCATGAATTATGAAAACCACTTCCACTCATGTTCTGCGTCAAATTTGCTCATCTTGGATAGAGTAGGAGAGAATTAAATTGGCCATAAGGTCCAGCGACTAGCATGGGTAAAAATACCCATAGCTAATTGCCAAGAGTGTAATCTCTGAACTCTGTTTGTGAACTTTGAGTGAGGATAAATTCAGATGAAGCCTAAATGTCGTGCAGCATCAGAAACCCAGTCAATCGGTGAATCCCAAGCACTTGAGTGAGAAATCGACATACGCTCACAACAATACAATGCCAACATGAATCATTGTATTCAAGAATGAAGGAAAATAGGAAAAGGAAGAAGCTCACGAAGACCAAGTGCACAATGCCAAACATTAACATTTCCTCTAAGTAGTGATTTGGTGATCAACCATAATCATGAAGATGGTAAGAGTGTAACCTGAGACTGTGTTAGTTAAGTAGAAACAAGGAACCACAGATGCTGAATTACAAAAAAAAAGACATAACATGCTGGAGCAACTCAGTGGGTCAGGCAGCATCTCTGGAAAACACAGATATATAACGTTTCAGGTCAGACTGAATGGGGTGGATGGGGGTGAAAACTGGAAAAGCGGAAGAGCATGACAAAACCTTGTAGGTAGCAGATGAACGCAGATGGCGGGGGTGGAGGGGGTTGATAGGCAGATGGTTGGACAGAGGCTAGAGATGAAAAAACAGAGGTGTGACAGAAAAGGATTGGAATTGTGAATCGTGAAGCCAGAGGAAGGCATGAAGGTAGAGGGGGAAGGTAGAATTCCAGGTGGGGTACAAGGGGGGGGGGGGGGGGGGGTAGAAAGGTGGATGTGTTGGAGAAAAGTAGTAATGTTAGACTTTGCTCAATCATATATGAAAAGTCTTTCAGCCAAACCATCTGCTTTAAGGTCAGAATCATAGAATTGCCAGTAGAGACAGAGACCATTCGGCCCCTCATGTCCAAGTTGTTCTTTTTGCTCCTCCACACTAATTGCATTTGCCTGCACTACGTCCATATCCTTCTGTGGCTTGTCTATTTAAGAGACTGTCTAAATATCTCTTGAATGTCGTTTTGTATGTGACACCTCTCCTTTCAGCGAGTTCCAGATATCAAATACTCTCGTAAGAAATCACCCCACTAAAATTCCCTTTCAACCCATCACCTTAAAACTATGCCCTCTTGATTTTGAAACACTAACAGAAGAAATATTCTGAATATCTATCCTATCTCTGACTTTTATAATTTTAAATATCTCTACTGGGTCACTTCAGTTTAATATGTTCCAGTGAAATCAAGCCAGGTCTATCCAATCTCTTCCCTTAACTAAAGTCCTCCAATCCAAGCAACATCTTGGTGAATCTTTTTTTCTGCTCTTTCCAAATCACACCTACATCATTCCAATAGTGTGACAACCAGTAACCCCATGTGTTCTAACCCATGTGTGTGAAGTTGCAACATAGCATCCCAACTTTTATATTCCATGTCCTGCCCTATGAAGCCATATGCCTTTTCTTTTACCACCATATCTCCCCATTTCAGGGAACTATCAACACAAACCCCAAGATCTATCTGTTTATTGATAATTCTCAGACTCCTACCATTTTATAAATATATCCTATCCATATTTGACTTTACAAAATGCATTATTTCACACTTGTCTGGATTAAATTCCAATAGACAACACTCTATCCAACATAACTTTTGATATCAGGATCATTCTACCAATAATGATCAACCAATAAATTTATGATTGTAATCTAACAGAAGCTTTAATTATTATAAGGCTCTTTGATAACGTTAGACACCAGAGTTGTGTCTTAAAAAAGATCCTTTGGAAAGACTGGCAATACCAGCACTGAGAGCGAGTTCAAGAAGCTTTTAGTGGTGACAGCTATGACAAGCACGCAAGGTAAGGTAGATAAGTGCAATTGTTCAAAACTAATGCTATTTATGCTTTCTGTGTTCCTTGTTTATCTAATGTAACATTGAAATTACAAGTAAAGATGATAATTTAGATGCCTTATTTCTTTAACCTTGGATGGCGAGAGAGTTTGTAAATTTGGCCAAAAAGTAAAAGGAAATTTATGTTAAGTTCAGGAAGATGGAATCTGACAGACCTTTGAGGACTATAAAGAAATCAGGGAAAACCCCCAGCAGGGTAATTAGGAGGGCCAAATGGTGGCATGAAATGTCATTGGCATGTTGGATTAAAGAGAATTTGAAGACATTTTATACACAAATTAAACCCAAGAAGGTAAAACCATCCAAAGAAAGAAAAAAATTATGCTTGGAGTCAGAGGATGTAAGGTACTGAATGAGTATTTTGCATTGATCGTCGTGGCTATCCTTCGAGGTCGAGGATGATGGTCTACGTTCTGTTGTTCTATGGACTCTCAGGTGGCTTATGAGTCCAATCCTGGTTTTGAAAGTTCTTCGACATTCAGGACAGGTAATTCCAGATGGCAGATCGTGCTTTGGTTGTTGCAGCCTCTCATTCCATTTTCTTATATTTTCTTCTAATTCTGCGCATCCCTTGGCTTCGAAGGTCACTGCTCCTTCTTGGATGATGGTTCACCAGAGTTTCCTGTCCTTGGCATTGGTTTCCCAATTGTCGATATCGATTTCACATTTAGAAGTTATATGCTGCTCCTAGAACGAAGACGCCTGGGCGCGTGTTTGTGTATTGTGTATTGATGTTTCACTCCAAGAAGCAAATGGTCCTTCACAAATCAATCAACTAATTCCAATGGCAAGGGAAACAAGACGATTGGAGCTGATAGACCTGTTGCAGTCTTCATCTGTCTTCACAGCTGTTGAGTTCAGGATAACTTTGTCTGCCTGGTCTGCCGTTGAGGTCTTGTCTGGAGCCACATCCTCGACCTTACCGCCATGCATGTCCCTACCAGAAGCTGGTGCTTCCGATGGCATCGCTCTCGGGATCATGGGGACACGCAAGCCTCTTCAATATGACAAGGTAAACTATCCAAAGATTGCATTGATATTCACCAAGGAGAAGGACATTGATGTAAATGAGATCAGTGTGAGGTATATTGATAGGGTCAGGTATTAGGCATCACAAAGGAGGTGGTGTAGGCTCTTTTGAAGAGCATTAAGATGAATAATTTCCCAGGGTCTGATAGATCCATCCCAGGCTATTGAGAGAGGCAAGAAAGGAGATTGCTGAAGCATTGAAGAAGCTCTTTGCATCCTCTCTAGCCACAGGTATAATCTCAAAGGGCAGGAGCGTAGCTGATGTTGTGACTTTGTTAAAGAAGGAAATAGCGATAATCCAGGAAATTATAGACTGGACAGCAAACTTCTTCGGGATAGGATTTACTCGCATTTGGAAGATAATGGGCAAGTTAGAAACAGTCATCATAGCTGTTTGCCGGCAGGTCATATCTTACAAACTTGATTGAGTTTTTTGAGGAGGTGACAAAGATGATTGATGAGCATAGGACAGTGGATGTTCTCTCCTTGGACTTTCATAGGACATTTGACATGGTCCCTCATGGTAGACTGATCTAGGAGATGAAGATCCATGTCATCCTTGGTGAGTTGCTAGTTTGGATTCAGAATTGATTTCCCCACGGAACACAGAGGGTGGTGGTGTAAGAGTGTTATTTTGCTTGAGGTTTTCAATCACGTGTCCCACTTGAATCAGTACTGGAACCTCCCTTTTTTCTAACATATAAGTAACTTGGATGAAAATATCGATGAGTTGGTTAGTAAAGGGCCTGTCCCACTTAGGCGACTTTTCAGTGAACTGCCTGCGACCTTCAAGCTCGAGGCACTCGCCTGAAAAACCATGAACTGGAATGGCGACCATCAGAGCAGGACACACATGCAAACACATCGTAAAGCAGGGCCAAGAAAAGCAGGGGAGCGCAGTCTGAAATTCACACGGTGCAAAGCCAAGGTGATACAGACACACATCGCGATGAGCAGGAAGGTTAAAGACGGCTAGCACAATGTACGGTAAGTCCTTTAAAATAGCTGAGAGGTGGGGGGTAGGGAAGAAGGGGGGAGAAGGGGGGAGAAGTAGAGTGAAGGGGTGAGAAGGGGGGATGAGAAGGAGTGGAGACACTTTAAAGAAGCCAGACAACTTTTAATAAGCCAGAGATACGCAGCTGTGAAGTTTGACAGGCATTTAACATTATCTGTCGGTTTTCCTTGTTTCTGTAAACTTGTGCTTACGTTTTTTTTCCCCAATGAGCCAATGACAATGCCCGGTCAGCAACAGCTATGGCTGCCTCGACTACCCATAACTACATGGCGACCCCACTACAACTGCACCTACGACTACAAAAGTATTGATTTTTTCCAAGGCAACCAATTTTTGGTTGCAGAAAATTTTGTTGAAAAATTTGCTGCGACCATACTGAAGCCGCGACTAGTTCCCAGAATGTGGGAACTCCTCTTGACCATGAAGGAGACTCACCAGAGACCACCAGCGAAAATATGGCGACCATGTGGTGATCGTGAGGCGAGTGCAGAGTCTCCTGCACTCGCCTAAAAAGCCGCCTAAGTGGGACAGGCCCTTAAGTTTGTTGACAACATAACAATTTGTGAAGTTGCATACAGTGAAGAAGTTTTTTCAAAACACACTGCAGGATATAGATCAGTTACAGATATGGGTAGGGAAGCAGCAGATGGAACTTAATTGGAGCAGGCGTGAGATGTTGCACTTTGGCAGGTAAAATATAAGGGAAACGTAAGAGGAAAATGTAAGAAGCAATTGCAGGACCCTTAACAGCATTGATGTAAAGGGGATCTTGGATATCTAGTCCGTAGCTTCCTGTACGTAGTAATATAGGTAGCGTGGTAAAGAATATGCACAGTATATTATTCTTGGCAACATGGGATGGGGCATTGAGTATAAGTTTTAGGAAGTCATGTTGCAGCTATATAAAATTTAGGATAAATCACATTTGGAATATAATGTGCAGTTCCTTACAGGAAGGATGAGGAAGCTTTGGTTGGAATGCAGAAAATGTTAACCAGAATGCTGCCTGGATTAGAAGGTATTAGTTATAAATAAAGGTTGGACAAATTTAGGTTGTTTTCTCTGCAATGGCAAAAAGCAAAAATTCCAGTCTAATTGATAGAAATAGTAAGATTAAATGAGAACTTACCAGTTTGAAGTTTTATGACGAGTTACGATGAGCGATTACGTGAAGAACCCCGACAGTCGGCATGCGCGTCAATCTTCAAAGCAACAGTGTGAAATCACAGAAGAATAAGAATTGAAGTATTATAGTAAGATTATAACTTCAAACTGGTAAGTTCTCATTTCATCTTACTATTTTACTTGGGAGTCATGTGAGTGATTCCATGAAGACTTTAAAGGTCTGCAATATCACGCCAATCCAAATCCAGGCGTTTCACACTGCAAGCAGTTGACTCAGGAGGAGTGAATTAGTAACAACATTGATTCATGATACTGATTAACATGTTAATGGTTTAATTCACAAATAACAAAATATATACAATAGCGACTTCTCTCTCCCAAGGAGAAGCTATGAACCAAAAGTTAACACAGAGTGGGCGAACCCCCCCAGACTCAACAAGCGGCTTGTTGTAGAACCTCTGAAAAGGTTCATTTGACCATTCTGCGGCCGCGAGGATATGGTCTAGAGGGACATCCATTGCTCTCGCCGCTGAAGTTGATGCCGTCCTGGTGGAGTGAGATTTAAAATTTTCAGTATTAACTCCTGCACACCCCAGGACTTGCTTCAGCCATCATGAGATGGTCTGAGATGACATTTGCCTATGTGGCTTTTTGCGGCTTATAAATAGTGCTACCTCGGAGCCTCTGATATAGAGTTTCAAGTGCGCCACTACACACAGCCATGAATCTGTGGGATAAGCTGACAATACAAGCTTATATCCCGACAACCCTGGTCTGCTCTGTTTGAGTAAGTCATAGACGTGAAATGTAACATCATTCTGTGATGACACCATCCTGTCCAGACGCAGTTTGTGGAGAGTCTGAACCCTTTGCGCTGAAGTAAGCGCCATGAGCAAAACCAATTTGAGGGTGATCCTTGGTAAGGACAATGATGTGGCTGTTCCCCATTGATGGAGCACTGTGAGTACCATGCTCACATCCCAGATTTGAGAGTACCTAGGCCTAGGAGGATTTGAATTAAACACTCCCTTAATGAATCGTGATATTAACGTGTGGGACCCTAATGGTTGGAGTCCTGACCCCCGGCACAGGTATGCAGACAGGGCACTCCTGGCACTGTTGATGGAAATATAACTCAATCCTTCATTGCTGTGTAAGTGATATAGGAATTCTAGCATATCTGGGATGGAGCCTGTGTGGTAAGTGATGTTCTCCTGTTAGCAAAATTCCTCCCATTTCCTGATATGGGAGATGTACTACCTTTTTGTGCTATCCCTCCAGGAGGACGTGATGATATCCACAGTCTGATCAGATAGTCCCAGACCCAGGTTTGGCCTTCTTAAAATCTGCAAATCAACAAATTTACATGATCATTCAATGGGTGTGGATCCCCTGTCACAGGGTGCACCAGTAATTTTTTTTTGTTTTGGTACCACCATAATAGGGTGCGTAGTTATGTCCGAAATGAGCGGGAACCATGGCTGTGTAGGCCAGTTGAGTACCACCAAAACCCCTGTGGCGGTGTCCTGCTTGATCTTAGTCAGGCACCGGCTGATGAGGCATAAGGAGGGAAAAGCATATAAAAACATTCCGCCCCAGCCCAGTGAGAATGCAACTGCCCCAGGATCTGGTTCCCATGAAACATATTTCGGTACCTGGTGATTAAGTCTGGATGCAAACAAATCAATATCTGGCATCCCATACTGAAGGACAATTTTATCAAATACATCCTGATTCAACATCCACTCGGTGTTGTCGTTGAATTTACGTGACCTAGTGTCTGTCACCATATTGAGTCTGCCTGGCAAGTAGACAGCTGAAATCCAAATATTCTTTTTTATGCACCAGTGCCAAATAATGTTAGCCAATTTGTCATTAGAAACGGGAATAGCCACGAGGAGTGGCGTACTGCGCATGTTGTTCCATTGTTTAAAAAGGGTTCTAAGAGTAAACCTAGCAATTATAGACCGGTTAGTTTGACTTCAGTGGTGGGCAAATTAATGGAAAAGATACTTAGAGATAATATATATATAAGCATCTGGATAAACAGGGTCTAATTAGGAGCAGTCAACATGGATTTATGCCTGGGAGGTCATGTTTGACTAATCTTCTTGAATTTTTTGAAGAGGTTCCTAGGGAAATTGACGAGGGTAAAGCAGTGGATGTTGTCTATATGGACTTCAGTAAGGCCTTTGACAAGGTTCCTCATGGAAGGTTGGTTAAGAAGGTTCAACTGTTGGGTATAAATGCAGGAATAGCAAGATGGATTCAACAGTGGCTGAATGGGAGAAGCCAGAGGGTAATGGTGGATGGCTGTTTGTCGGGTTGGAGGCAGGTGACTAGTGGGGTGCCTCAGGGATCTGTGTTGGGTCCTTTGTTGTTTGTCATGTACATCAATGATCTGGATGAAGGGGTTGTAAATTGGATTAGTAAGTATGCAGATGATACCAAGATAGGAGGTGTTGTGGATAATGAAGAGGATTTCCAAAGCCTACAGAGTGATTTAGGCCAGTTGGAAAAATGGCTGAAAGATGGCAGATGGAGTTTAATGCTGATAAATGTGAGGTGCTACACCTTGGCAGGACAAATCAAAATAGGACATACATGGTGAATGGTAGGGAATTGAAGAATACAGTTGAACAGAGGGATCTGGGAATAACCGTGCTTAGTTCCTTGAAGGTGGAATCTCATATAGATAGGGTGGTAAAGAAAGCTTTTGGTATGCTAGCCTTTATAAATCAGAGCATTGAGTATAGAAGCTGGGATGTAATGTTAAAATTGTACAAGGCATTGGTGAGACCAAATCTGGAGTATGGTGTACAATTTTTGTCGCCCAATTATAGGAAGGATGTCAACAAAATAGAGAGGGTACAGAGGATATTTACTAGAATGTTACCTGGGTTTCAACAGCTAAGTTACAGAGATAGGTTGAATAAGTTGGGTTTTTATTCTCTGGAGCACAGAAGGTTAAGGGGGGACTTGATAGAGGTCTTTAAAATGATGAGAGGGATAGACAGAGTTGATGTGGACAAGCTTTTCCCTTTGAGAATAGGGAAGATTCAAACAAGAGGACATGACTTTAGAATTAAGGGGCAGAAGTTTAGGGGTAACATGAGGGGGAACTTCTTTACTCAGAGAGTGGTAGCGGTGTGGAATGAGCTTCCAGTGGAAGTGGTGGCGGCAGGTTCGTTGGTATCATTTAAAAATAAATTGGATAGGCATATGGATGAGAAGGGTATGGAGGGTTATGGTATGAGTGCAGGCAGGTGGGACGAAGGGAAAAAAGTTGTTTGGCACGGACCTGAAGGGCCGAGATGGCCTGTTTCCGTGCTGTAATTGTTATATGGTTATATGGTATATGGATGGGAAGGGAATGGAGGGGTATGGTCTGAGTGCAGGTAGATGGGACTAGGGGAAAATAAATGGTCGGCACGGACTGGAAGGGCCAAGAAGGCCTGTTTCCGTGCTGTAATTGTTATATGGTTATATGGTTACATGATTTCGACTTGATTCCACCCATGTGATTGACATACGCCACTGCCATGGTGTTGTCAATTTGCAGTTGGATATGTAAATGATGCTTAGTGGTACAATAAGCTTTGAGCCCATAGAATGTTCCTAAAAGTTCTAAATAATTTATTCCATGTGAATGGAGAACCATAACTCATGCTTATCCCATCTGCCTCCACAGCTAGACCTGGTGTCAGTAGCACCTCAACCTAGGGCACTGACATCAGTCTGTAAAATAAGTGGAGGTGCTTCGGTCAAAATTGTGCCATAACAATTTGATATGTTTCTACTCCACCACTGTATCTCTGCAATGGCATCAGATGGTAAGTGCATTGGCCGATTGTAATGACTTGCATGTATTCTCAGTGCCTGTACCTTTGCCCCCTGTAAGTGTTGGTAGTGCAAAGGTCCATATTGGGCTGCTGGAAAGGCAGCTACCAATTTACCAATTAAGCTCGCAACCTGCTTAATTGAGGGTGATTGCTCCCTCAAGAGCTTGATACAGCCTTCAATTAAATCTATTCTCTTGCCCTGGGGCAGAGTCACAGACATGTGATTGGAATTTACTGTGAACCCCAGATAGTCTATTAGGTTAACCGGCACCAATTTTGATGTAACTGGGTGGACAATGAATCCTAGCCTCTGTACCATAAGTTGTACAGCTGAAACTGATAACTCAGCTTCGTCAAAGGTGTTTCCAATGATTAGAATGTCATCCAAATAAACCATGATGATATGGCCTTGTGACTGTAATAACGGAAGTACTGGTTTTAGCAGTTTTGTAAATAAGCGCGGGGCTGAGGTTAATCTATTAGGTAGAGCTCAAAATTGCCACAATTGTTCCATCCAGTTAAATTTCAAATATCTGCGATAGTCTTTATGAACAGGCACTGAATAATATGCATCTTTGAGATCTATACATGCCATATAACACCCCCGGAAAGCAGTTGCTTGGCAGCAGCAAATGTTTCCATTTTAAAATGCTGATACTGCACAAACCGATTAAGTCCTGTTAGGTCCAATATAATCGTGCACTCATCATCTTTCTTTGGTCAAGGGAACACATTAGACACGAATTGATGAGTCTGATAAATTGTTTTCTCAATTACTCTCTTGAGGCATAATTTTGCTAATGTTGCCAGGCTTGCATAGAGCAGCAAACCTGGGATTAATGGTGGGGCGGATGGTGCTCTTTCTGAGACAATTAATCTCCAAGTGCATATTGCACATGAGAGCTCGGTCATCCTGCTGAACTTCAGTCAGGAGTCCACCATCCACCGACCTACCAAAAGCCGTTATTCCAGATGCCAGCAGCTTGAGCACCCGCTGCAGTTTAATCTCCTGCGCTCAGATGCCTACCCCCATATGGCCCCAAATGGCATGGTTTACTGTCGGCACCTTCAGCAGAATACAGTTGTCTGGGGTCTCAGATTTTTTGGCAGTAGTGTCCATGGCCAGCTCCTGGAGCTGGTGGGAGGCCAGGTAATTTATGGACGACAAACCTGGCTGCCAGGAATGGGACCTCTGGCACTTGCATTTTGTCCCGTGGGGCAGCCTCCATCGCTGAGCCCTCTGAATCGGCGTCAGATTCAACCCGACCCGGTATGCTCTCCTCGTCCTGGAGGGAGATACTGCAGGTGCTGCTGGCGCGGGAACATGGAGAGACTGGCGCTCTCGATGGAGCATCCTCTCCAACAGGAGCTCCATCCTGGATACCCGTTCCGCAGTATCCATTGTTAGGATCGAACCCTCTCGGCTGGACTCGTCTGAATCTATCGGCCAGACAGACTTTTGGGTAGCCTTACGCCCTCCTGGTGTAGGCACAGTGTTCTCAGACACCAACGACTCCGTGGATGATCTAGGCGGCCACCCGCTACCCACACTCCCGCGGGCTTGAGATATTTTCGCCACGGCTTGCCTTGCTGTTCCTACTTTTTTCATGTTTGTACTTGCCCTCCTGCAACAAGAATTACCAAACGCAGAAACCTCACACAAGTTTAACACTTACCTGAGGCTTTTTAAACTTACCGCTAGAGAAGCGCTGCTCCTACCAGCCGGTCGCTGTGCCATGCGTCAGACGTAATGACACGCATGCCGACTGGCGGGGTTCTTCATGGAATCACTCACATGACTCCGAAGTAAAATTAAAAGATTTCAGGAGTAAGTGAAATTTATATCAAATAGTCACTCTTCTAAATTAGGCCAGCAAACCAAATATACCATCTATCCCTGGCATTAAACTGAAAGGACAAGGGGTGGCATAGTGGTGCAGCAGTAGAGTTGCTGCATTCCAGTGCCAGAGACCTGGGCTCGATCCTGACAACGGGTGCCGTTTGGACTGAGTTTGTACATTCTCCCTGTGACCACATGGGTTTTCTCCTGGTGCTCCAGTTTCATCCCACATTTTAAAGACATGTAGGTTTGTAGGTTAATTGGCTTCTATAAGTTGTTCTTAGTGTCTAGGATGAAATTAGTATGGGTGATTGTTGATCAGCGTGGACTCAGGGGCCAAAGGGCCTGTTTCCATAAGTGTATCTTTAAATTAAAATAAACGAAAGACAAATGCAAAGTACTTCACTCAGTCCATCTGAGCTTTATCCTGGAAGTCATTGTTGAGTTCAGTGGCAGTGTAGAAGTGATTATTCTTCTCTTGTGTAGGGATTCAGTGAATATTGGTAATTAATTGGTGTCCGCTTTGGGTGGGAGTTGGTGATTGAGAACTGGCAGAGAGGGAGATGTGGAGCAAAGGTGGCATGGAGCACTATAGCCAGGTTTGTCATGACCACTAATTCTACTTCTCAACAATGTAACATAACAATGACAGAAAGTGCTGAATTTTGCTGGACAATAAAATCTGAGTGAAATTGTGGTGAGCCTTTTATAAGTCTGGCTGGAATGTATAAGGAGATGGCGATCAATTTTTTTGATGCCCTATCACTATTTAAAACATACAAATTATTCAGACACTGTTATTGTGAATGCAAAGGAATGAGTTACTCAACGCTTTTGGTTCCAAGTGGCACCAATTGCAACAGATGAAGGTTACTCAATTTGAAGTGTAGACATTTATTATACTTACTATGAAGGGCTGGTGGACTATAAGCCATGTAGACAATTTACATTCTCACAGTAACATTGCATAACGTGGAAGAATAGGAAGAGGTGCAGGCTGCAGGATGAAAAGTAAAGTTAACAAAGAGACAGCTAACAATCATAGAATGGATTATCTCTGAGTACATGGAGTCAAAAAGTTATGCAACACAGAAACAGGGCCTTCAGCCCAGCTCATCCTTGCTGACCTAGTGCCTACTAGATCTGATCCCATTTCCCTGCATTTAAACTTTTGATCTATCTATCTATCTATCTATCTATCTATCTATCTATCTATCTATCTATCTATCTATCTATCTATCTATCTATCTATCTATCTATCTATCTATCTATCTATCTATCTATCTATCTATCTATCTATCTATCTATCTATCTATCTGTCTGTCTATCTGTCTGTCTGTCTGTCTGTCTGTCTGTCTGTCTGTCTGTCTGTCTGTCTGTCTGTCTGTCTGTCTGTCTGTCTGTCTGTCTGTCTGAGACTAGTATCACTAACCCCACCTTACTGTATCATTTATATTAACACCCACGTCCTATACAGCGCACTCTTGGGAACAGCTAGGATGTTCTGACAACTAACGATCAACTGTATTACTTCAGTCTGCGTATTGATTAAAGATGATCTTGGATTACATATCATGTGACTCTCCTGTTTACATGAAGTCAGAAGTGGGAACAAAGTCAACGCCGAGGACTGTGAACTCTTCCTGTTCATAGGGGGGATGTTCGCTGGATGCTCAAGGTGCACGAGAGAGAGTGTCCGCAACGTGCATGTCTTTTCTCTTTTGTAGACAATTTTAAAGTTGAAACGCTGGAGTTGCATCATCATGCGTTGCAGGCGTGCTGGTGCAGCATGGATGGGTTTGTTAAGGATCGTCACCAGTGGTTGGTGGTCTGCCTCGACTGTGAAGGCGTTACCAAAGATAAAATCATTGAATTTGGAACTGGCAAAGGCGACGGCCAGCAACTCCTTCTCGATCTGTGCGTACTGCTGTTCCATGTCGGTCATGGTGCGGGAGGCATAGGAAATAGGGTGCAAGGCGCCATCAGCAGATGGTTGTAGGCAGGCTGCACCAAGCCCGAATCGTGAGGCATCACAGGTAACTGTAACAGGGCTCTTTAGGTCAAAAAATGTCAGTGTAGGTGTGCTGGTCTGCTTCGATTTTAAATTGTTGAATGCTTTTTGGTGTTGCTGGAACCAGGACCAAGAGGTATCCTTTTTAGTCAGTTGTAGCAGGGGCGAACTCAGTTGAGGCCATCGGAAGTGAACACATGCCCGACGTAGGTGACCACTGAAACCCTGAACTTGCACTTGTTAGGGTTGAGCTTCAGGTTGATTTGACATGCCCGGTCCATGATAATCCTCAGGTTGTGGTCGTGCTCTGGTGTGTCTTTGCCAAACGCCAGGATATCGTCAACAATGATGGCACATGGGAGGCCCAGGAACAGCAGCTCCATGTTCCTTTGGAAGACCTCGCTGGCTGAGTTGATGCCGAATGGCATTCTTAGAAACGTGTATCGGCAAAATGGGGTGGCAAATGTGGTGAGGTTTGACGACTCATTGTCCAGCAGTATTTGCCAGAAGGAACTCACGTGACTTCGATATAAAATTACACCTGCCTCTATCACATCCTCTTTAGCTTGTTCCATATTACCCTTCAGCCTCTGTGTGAAAAACCTGCCCTTCTGTTCCCCTTCAAATCTTTCCCCTTGCACTTTAAATAGGGACAAAGCACCTCAAATAGAGGGAGATACAGATTGTTGCAGAGTAATGCATCTCACTGGAAGATATATTCCCCAAGCAGTAAGCCAAGTGCTGCTGGAGACCAGTTATGAGACTTGTTATGACAGGAAAGTAATGTGCTGCCTGGAGCTTTTCAATTTGCTGCGGACTTTGGAGTAAAAGCTTCTTAATTGCATGACAGCTCCACAGTTCCAGATCACTTTAAGATGCTTATAATGAGATGAAGGTCTATTATAAAAGCCTCCAAAGGAAAACTTAAGACATGGAGCACTCTGAGCTGATTGCACATGCAATACAAAATTAACAACATAGTGTAACTCAGTAGTATGAACAGCAAGTAAAATATTGTGCTTTGTTTCTTATGAAAAGGGATGGAGTAATCCAATAAAATAATTGAAAGGAAACACAAGCAACTGCAGATGCTGCTTGACAAAATAAGACCCTTCTCTCAGTCCACCAAGGCCTGCTTGATCTCGCAGATGCTAACCATTTTAACTTCCCTTCCCTTTCCCATACTGACCAGCCTCTGTCCTGGGACTCCTTCTTTGTCAGAGTGTAGCCACAAGCAAACCGGAGGAACAGCGCCTCACGTTCCACTTGTGTAGCTTACAACTCAATGTTATGGGCAGTAAATTATCCTAATTTTGGTAACTAACCAGCAACAACCCCCCATTTCTTTCCTGATCTCTTTCCTCTGCCCAATCTAGATTCACACCCATTTCTCCCACTATCCCACCTCCCTTTACCCTTCCCCCTGTCCATTTGCAACGGTATCCCTTCCTTTTGCTTCGGTCAAGTTCAAGTTCAAGTGAGTTTATTGTCATGTGTCTCTGATAGGACAATGACATTCTTGCTTTGCATCAGCACACAGAACATAGAAGGCATTTACTACAAATCAGATCAGTGTGCCCATATACCATATATAAATATATACACACACATGAATAAAGAAACAAATAAAATGCAAATAATAGATAATGGGTTGTTAGTTATCAGAGTTTTGTCCAAGCCAGGTTTAATAGCCTGATGGCTGTGGGGAAGTAGCTATTCCTGAACCTGGTCGTTGCAGTCTTCAGGCTCCGGTACCTTGTACCTGAAGGTAGCAGGGAGATGAATGTGTGGCCAGGATGGTGTGGGTCTTTGATGATACTGCCAGCTTTTTTGAGGCAGCGACTGTGGTAAATCCCCTCGATGGAAGGAAGGTCGATGATGGACTGGGCAGTGCTTACTACTCTCCAGGGCATTCAAGTTGCCGAACCAAGCCATGATGCAACCGGTCAGCAAGCTCTCTTCTGTGCACCTGTAGAAGTTAGAGTCCTCCTTGCTTCACATGCTTCACATTTCACGTAGCTTCTCTCCTTATCTCACTGGCTTTTGCCATCATTTTATCTCTGGCCCTTGACCATCAAAGCCTCCTCATCTGTATCCACTTATCACTCATAGACACAAGGAATTGCAAATGCTTGTTTGCAAAAAAAAGACACAAACTGCTGGAGTAACTCAGTGGAACATGCAGCATCTCTAGAGAACACGGACAGGCAGTGTTTCCGTTTGAGCCACTTCTTCAGTCTGAAGAACGGTCTCTACCTAAAACATTGCCTACCCATGATCTCGTGATGCTGCCTCACTCGCTGAGTTACGCCTGTGATTTATGTCTTTTTTTTTTCCACCTATCATTTGTCAGGGTTTGTCCCACACCAACTCTCTTCCAGGTTTTTTCGGCCAACTACAATCAGTCTGAAGAGGCTTCCCAACCAAAAATGTCACCTGAATTGAATACTTTATTGTCACATGTGACAAGTCCCAATGGAATTCTTTGCTTGCAGACCTTACCAAGGTATGCAAATAGTAGCCCATAAAGGGCGCTTAAAAAGTTACAAATTACCCCCCATGCCAGTTCCCCTTCATTCTCCCCAACCACCCTCCCTCATGGTGATCCCCCATGCCAGATCCTCCATTGTCCATTGTTCTTCCCCCTCCCTCACGACGGTCCCCCCACACTGGATCCCCAGTGCTCGATCAACGAGATGCGGTTCCCAGATTTGATTTACCAGAATAGTTTCAGGGCTGATCACTTTTAGTTTCAATGTTTAAGAAGGAACTGCAGATACTGGAAAATCAAAGGTAGACAAAAATGCTGGAGGAACTCAGTGGGTGAGGCAGCATCTATAGAGCGAAGGAAATAGGCAATGTTTTGGGTCAAGACACTTCTTCAGACTGATGTGACAGTGGGGGGCTGGAAGAAGAAAGAAAGAAGTGAAGACAGTGGTCTGAGGGAGAGTTGTGAAGGGGAGGAGAAAGCAGGGACTACCTGAAATTAGAGAAGTCAATGTTCATACCGCTGGGGCGCAAACTGCCCAAGCGAAATATGGAAATATGAGTTGCTGCTCCAACAATTTATGGTGGTCCTCACTTTGGCCATGGAGGAGGCCCAGGACAGAAAGGTCGGATTCGGAATGGGAGGGGGAGTTGAAGTGCTGAGCCACCGGGAGATCAGGTTGATGATTGCGAACCAAGTGGAGGTGTTCGGCGAAGTGATCGCCAAGCTTACGATTGGCCTCACTGATGTAGAGCAGCTGACATCTAGAGCAGCAGATGCAATAGATGAGGTTGGAGGAGATGTAGGTGAACCTCTGCCGCACCTGGAAAGACTGCTTGGGTCCTTGAATGGAGTCAAGGGGGGAGGTAAAGCGACCAGTGTAGCATTTCCTGTGGTTGCAAGGGAAAGTGCCAGGAGAGGGGGTGGTTTGGGTGGGAAGGGACAAATTGACCAAGGATTTACGGAGGGAGCGGTCTCTGCGGAAAACAGACAGGGGAGGAGATGAGAAGATGTGGCCGGTGGTGGGATCCAGTTGGAGGTGGTGAAAATATCGGAGGATTATTTGTTGTATGTGACGGCTGGTAGGGTGGAAAGTGAGGACAAGGGGTCTCTGCCCTTGTTACGAGTGGGGGGGATGGGAAGTGGGAGCAGAGTTAATGGCTATAGAAGAGACCCTGGTGAGAAGAGACCAGGGTCTCTTCTCTCCAGAAGAGGGGAATCCCCGTTCCATGAAGAATGAGGACATCTCTGATGCCCTGGTGTAGTCCAGGTAACCATGGGGAATTTCAAGGTTGGATTGAAGAAGCTAGGTTTGCTTTCTTGGGAGGTTGAAAGGAGGTTAATACATTTATATAAGATTATGACAGGTTTAGATAAAGGAGACAACATTGCTGATGATACAAGGAACAGGGAACAAAGATGTAAATTTTTAGGCAAAGCATGACAGAAGATGAGTAAAATGAGTTTTACGCAGCAAGTGGAATGACCTTTAACATTTTGTCCATAAGAATGGTGAAAAAATTATCAACTACTTCAAAAATAAATTTAATAAGCACTGGAGTAAATAAAATTGAATGGGTATTGGGATGAAGCATGGAAATAGAATAGACTGGATATACAGGTGACAAGAATGTAATGAATGTGTGTTCTCATGTCCCTGTTATCTATGCATCAACATGTATATTAGGAGTGGCTGGTTAATAATTAGTAGGCAAATCATTCATTGGCAACACGGCATTTATCTCTTTGATCATTTCCATCTGTGAAGAATGCAGAGTATCAGTTTCACCTTGGGAAGCCACTTAAAAGAATTGCTCTGGAAACAGACGAGCAATCACTTTTAATGATACTTATGCAACAAAACTCTATTGCACAATGTAAAAGGCTTTACTGGGACATTTTAATTTTGTACAATTGTAACGAAGCATGGGAAGACAATGAAGGAATGCTCATATAAATTGGCCATCATCAAAACCATTCATTATGACACTGTGAATGTATGGTTACCATATTGAGTATATTTGTGTATTTTCCAACTGGTGGACAAAATTAACTATTGGACATCTGTGAAAACGGAACCCATTTGGTACGTTGCAGAGCCTATTTCTGACCAGAGTGTACGATAGATGTCATCACTGCGGCCTGGAGGAAGAGCACACAAAAACAGTACATCACTCATATAAGGAAATGGGAGATGTACTGTTCCCGCTCTAATATATCATATGACATGGTTTCTATCACGTTTTGTAGTCTCTTTCATCACTTTTTCATGATAACAAGCTCAGTTACAGTGCCATTAACAGTGCCCGGAGCACTTTGTCAAATTATTTATGGCTGGGGTCAGGGAACCACACGTTAGGATCTCATCCTTTAATAACTAAGTTTATGAAGGGTATTTTTAACTCCACTCCCCCGAGGCCCAGGTATTCAAATATTTGGGATGTGAGCGTGGTTCTCATGCTGTTCCGTCAGTGGGCACCAGCTTCATCTCCGTCTCTGCAGCATCTTACACTCAAAGTAGTCATGCTCACAGCTCTGGCCTCAAACCAACAGGTCCAGACATTACATAAACGCAGACTGGACAGCATCTTGTAATAGCATCACCTTTTTTGTTCGTGACCTTATTAAGCAGAGCAGGCCAGGGATACTGGGGCTCAAATTGAGTTTTATGGCATACCCCTCAGATCCACGATTGTGTGTAGTGTCACACATACTTCAATACATAAAGGTCACTAAGAATCTGAGAGGCTCGGAACTCTCCTTCTTTGTTAGTTATACCAAACCTCATAAAAAGGTTACGGTGCAGACCAGCTCTAGATGGATTAAACTAGATGGTGGACACTGTCACTTTTAAAACTCATTCCACCAGGGCTGCATCGGCATCAGCAGCAAGGGACATGGACGTCCCTCTCGACCACATTCTAGCGGCTGAGGGATGGTCGAATGAGCGGACGTACCAAAGGTTTTATAACAAGCCTATCGCCAGACTGGGGATTTTTGCTGATTCTGTTTTAAGTTCTGTTTCACAGTTTCCCCCTGGTTCCGAGGAGTCACTGTTAATTGATTTTGTTATTAAAGCATCAGTATTGTTTAACCATGTCATGTTTGAATGCATTAAATTTTCTCACTCATCCTGGTCAATTGATGCAGTTGTGACGCATGGACTCATTCCTCCAGTCCATGCATCACAAATTGAAATCACAGAGCTTCAAAATCTTCAGGTAGTCACTCACATGACTCCG
This sequence comes from Raja brachyura, assembly GCA_963514005.1. The sequence continues at coordinate 67,175,610 of OY740784.1, forward strand.
AAGTAAAATAGTTTGAAGTTTGATCTTTATTTTATGAGGAGTTACGATGAGCGATTACGTGCCCTCCGCTCCCGACCCTCGTAACATAAAGATCTTTCTTTATGTTCTAGTCAACTCTAATCTTACTATTTTAATTCAACAACTCTTTGTGATTTCACACCGCTGGTTTGAAGATTGACGCGCATGCGTGGGGACGGCCTTCTTCACGTGATCGCTCATCGTAACTCCTCATAAAATAAAGATCAAACTTCAAACTGGTAAGTTCTTGTTTAATCTTACTATTACTTTCCATTCTACCATAGAGATATAAAGTCTATAATAGACTTTAATTATATTTCTATGAATCTACAGAACTTGGCTGGGAACCTGGGGCTCACCAAAATTGTTCCCAATTGGGCTCCGCACCTCCTAAGGCCGACCCTGCTAAAACCCACATGTTTTTGGAATGTTGGAGGAGATCAGATTACCCGGGGGATACCCATATAGTCACAGGGAGAACGTGCAAACTCCGTGCAGACAGCACCTGAGATCAGGAACTAACCAGTGTCTCTTGTGATGTGAGGCAGCGACTCTACCAGCTACACAATGGACAATATCAAACAATGGGACTGGATAAATCAGGAACAGGTTTAACTGTAATGATTCTTTTGTGTGAGGCACATGCCAGCAATTTCAGGAATGTACGAGGTTGTGATTGTTTCTAAGATATGTTTGCAGCTGTTGGGCAAAGATAGAGAAATAAACTGGAGGAGAAAAGAAATGTTCTAATTTTTCAAGGGAGGGGAAATTTGAAGAAAGATTCTGAGCTCAGGGTAAAAGATAATTTCTAAATATATCCAAATGCTGTGTATGTTAGGCAGTCACAGATAAGTTAATCTGGCTATGAGCTACCTGGCAAAGATATTTAAAATGCAGCAAATGGATAAACAAGACGGAAAGTTATATTAGATATAGAAATTGCCAGAATAGAGATTTATTTTCCAAAATGGCAGAGGGGCATTCACTATATCAACCTCAAAGTAAACAAACCAAAAAACGAAATGGGAAATACCTCATTCATGGCTTAGTATGCTCATTCATGGCTTAAAGCAACTAAGTGAAAATCGACCATCTCAAGAGAAAAAATGTGTTGCATCATTTCCTATTACAGGAGACAGTTCATTAGCTGAAATCAAGGCATCGAAAAAGAATAACACATTCTCACTTTCCAAACTTAATGGGGAACAGATCACTAACTATAGAAGATAATGATTTCCCATGCTCCAATCTTGGCTTGACAAAAATCACGATATAACAAGATCAATGGACATGTGACTTACAAGAGAAGGCATCCAATTAGAAAATCTGTGGTTATGGAAATGAATGTGTTACCACTGGTACACATATTAATAAGTTTGTAGAAATATAAAAGCTCATTCAATATAGCAGTACGTGAGTTCATTTGACCCAATACAATGGTGTTATTACTAATTTCAGATTAACCCTGTTTAATAACACATTCTCCTCAATGTTGAAGAAACTAAACACAGATTGGGTGATGCTTTGCAGACACTTCAGTTTAGTTTAGTTTAGAGATAAAACATAAAGTAGAGGCTTAGGATCATTGAGTCCATGCCTGATCACCCATTCACACTAGTTATGTTATTCCATTTCCTCAGCCAATCTCTATAGACTAGGGACAATATTTACAGAGGCCAAACCTGTTTTGTGTGGGATGTGGGAGGAAATCGGACCACTCGGAATCAGAGGGAAAATGTGCAAATACCACACAGACAGCACCCAAGGTCAGGATTGAACATGGATCTCTGGCACTATGAGGCAGCACCACCACTAGCTGCTCCACTGTGCCACCCTATACTGGGTGTCTAGATCGTACAGTTGTCTGTTAATTTAATTCTCCATCCCCCTTGATCTCGACCTGATGTTTTTTTGCTTCCCTACTGTTCTGGTTAAACTTAACTTAAGACTGGACTAAAACAAACTGCTGAAGGAATGCAACTTAGCGAGCAGCATTTGTGGGGAAGAAGAGAATTGTCAACATTTTGCGTTGAGGCCCGGCTTCAGTCCTGAATGTTCATCATGATCGAATTTCGGTGTTACACTGATTCTTTCCTGAATTCCTTTTTCGATATATTATTGACTCTTTTACATTCAAGTTCCTTAGTTTTGATCTCCCATGTAACAAGAGTAACCTTGCAATGTCTACCTGAATAAACCCTTCAAAATCTTCATAGGCTCAACATCAAGGCTTTATTTTTTTCCCCGAGAAGTAGAAGACAGAACATAGCATACAGGACTGTACAGCACAAGAACAGGCTCGTCAGCCCATAATGTCTCTGCTGAACACGATGCCAAGACCAACTCTTATCTCCCTGCACATAATCCATATTCCTCAAATTCCTGTATATCCATTTGCCTATCCAGATCTCTCTTAAATACCACTATCATTTCACCACCACCACCTCAATCACCACCCTTGGTAGTGCATTCCAGGGACTTGTCACCATCTATGTAAAAAATCTTGCTCCCCACATCTCCTTTAAGCTTTGCCCTCCCTCCTGCCCCCTCCCCCCTCACGTTAAAGCTGTCCTCTAGTATTTGATTTTCCATCCTGGGAAAAAGGTAATGACTGTTTGCCCTATCTACGCCTCTCATAATTTTATATCCTTGTCGGGTCTTCCCACAATGTTTGGTGTTCTGGAGAAAACCGTCAATGTCTGTCCAACCTCTCCCTATTGTTAATATGCCCTAATCCAGGCATCATTCTGGTAACTGCCTCTGTACCCTTTTGAAAGCTTTCACATCCTTCCTGTAGTGGGGTGACCAGAACTGCACGCAATACTCCATATGAGTGAGTTGAAAGGTGATATGCGTTTTTTAAAGCTGAGAGTTGAGAGCTGGTGGACACAAATACATGGGTCTTCTGGTAAATTGAAATCATACAGCCATACTGTCACATTGACTCTTCAGCCCATCTTAGCTATGTCGACCAAGATGTTCATCTATGTTAGTCAAGCATCCTATCTTTCCTACCCATGCACCTTATAAAAATATCTTAAAACGTTGGTATTGCACTTGCCTGAATTATAGAAAATACAATAGGTGCAGGAGGCACTTATTACCTCTTGCAGCTTCTTCATATACCCACCACACTCTGTATGAAAAAGTTGCCCCTCAGGTTCCTATTAAGAATTTCTCCTCTCGCCTTAAACCTATCATTTATAATATTGTTTACAGTGTGCTATGTTTACATATTCTTTTGTCCTGCAATAAGTATGAATTTCATTGTTCTATCTGGGACCTATGACAATAAAACTCTCTTGACTCTTGACTACTGTCCATGTATCTGTCCGATATAAATCACTGAAATTAACATGAAGGAATGACAAGCAATTATAACCATATAACCATATAACAATTACAGCACGGAAACAGGCCATCTCGGCCCTTCAAGTCCGTGCCGAACAACTTTTTTCCCTTAGTCCCACCTGCCTGCACTCATACCATAACCCTCCATACCCTTCTCATCCATATGCCTATCCAATTTATTTTTAAATGATACCAACGAACCTGCCGCCACCACTTCCACTGGAAGCTCATTCCACACCGCTACCACTCTCTGAGTAAAGAAGTTCCCCCTCATGTTACCCCTAAACCTCTGTCCCTTAATTCTAAAGTCATGTCCTCTTGTTTGAATCTTCCCTATTCTCAAAGGGAAACGCTTGTCCACATTAACTCTGTCTATCCCTCTCATCATTTTAAAGACCTCTATCAAGTCACCCCTTAACCTTCTGCGCTCCAGAGAATAAAGACCTAACTTATTCAACCTATCTCTGTAACTTAGCTGTTGAAACCCAGGCAACATTCTAGTAAATCTCCTCTGTACCCTCTCTATTTTGTTGACATCCTTCCTATAATTGGGCGACCAAAATTGTACACCATAATCCAGATTTGGTCTCACCAACGTCTTGTACAATTTTAACATTACATCCCAGCTTCTATACTCAATGCTCTGATTTATAAAGGCTAGCATACCAAAAGCTTTCTTTACCACCCTATCTATATGAGATTCTACCTTCAAGGAACTATGCACGGTTATTCCCAGATCCCTCTGTTCAACTGTATTCTTCAATTCCCTACCGTTTACCATGTACGTCCTATTTTGATTTGTCCTGCCAAGGTGTAGCACCTCACATTTATCAGCATTAAACTCCATCTGCCATCTTTCAGCCCATTTTTCCAACTGGCCTAAATCACTCTGTAGACTTTGGAAATCCTCTTCATTATCCACAACACCCCCTATCTTGGTATCATCTGCATACTTACTAATCCAATTTACCACCCCTTCATCCAGATCATTGATGTACATGACAAACAACAAAGGACCCAACACAGATCCCTGAGGCACCCCACTAGTCACCTGCCTCCAACCCGACAAACAGCCATCCACCATTACCCTCTGGCTTCTCCCATTCAGCCACTGTTGAATCCATCTTTCTATTCCTGCATTTATACCCAACAGTTGAACCTTCTTAACCAACCTTCCATGAGGAACCTTGTCAAAGGCCTTACTGAAGTCCATATAGACAACATCCACTGCTTTACCCTCGTCAATTTCCCTAGTAACCTCTTCAAAAAATTCAAGAAGATTAGTCAAACATGACCTTCCAGGCATAAATCCATGTTGACTGTTCCTTATTAGACCCTCTTTATCCAGATACTTATATATATTATCTCTAAGTATCTTTTCCATTAATTTGCCCACCACTGAAGTCAAACTAACCGGTCTATAATTGCTAGGTTTACTTTTAGAACCCTTTTTAAACAATGGAACAACATGCGCAGTACGCCAATCCTCGGGGACTATTCCAGTTTCTAATGACATTTGAAATATTTCTGTCATAGCCCCGGCTATTTCTACACTAACTTCCCTCAATGTCCTAGGGAATATCCTGTCAGGACCTGGAGACTTATCCACTTTTATATTTTTCAAAAGTGCCAGTACTTCTTTTACTTTGAAACTCATAGTATCCATAGCTACTCTACTAGTTTCCCTTACCTCACATAATTCAATATCCTTCTCCTTGGTGAATACCGAAGAAAAGAAATTGTTCAATATCTCCCCCATCTCTTTTGGCTCTGCAGATAGCTGTCCACTCGGTCTCTCCAATGGACCAATTTTATCCCTTGTTATCCTTTTGCTATTAACATAGCTGTAGAAACCCTTTGGATTTACTTTCACCTTACTTGCCAAAGCAACCTCATATCTTCTTTTAGCTTTTCTAATTTCTTTCTTTAGATTCTTTTTACATTCCTTATACTCCTCAAGCACATCATTTACTTCATGCTGCCTATAATTATTGAAGATCTCCCTCTTTTTCCGAACAAGATGTCCAATTTCCCTTGAAAACCAGGGCTCTTTCCAATTTTTACTGGTTCCTTTCAACCGAACAGGAACATAAAGATTTTGTACTCTTAAAATGTTCCCTTTAAATGTCCTCCATTTCTCCTCTACATCTTTCCCATAAAACAAAATGTCCCAGTTCACTCCTTTTAAATCATCTCGCATCTCGTTAAAGTTAGCCTTTCTCCAATCAAAAATCTCAACCCTAGGCCCAGTTCTGTCCTTCTCCATAATTATATTGAAACTAATGGTATTGTGATCACTGGACCCGAAGTGCTCCCCTACGCATACCTCCACCACCTGTCCCGTCTCATTTCCTAACGGGAGGTCCAGCACTGCCCCTCCTCTAGTAGGCACCTCTATGTATTGCTGCAAAAAACTATCCTGCACACATTTTACAAACTCCAAACCATCCAGCCCATTTACAGAATGTGTTTCCCAGTCTATGTGTGGAAAGTTGAAATCTCCCACAATCACTACCTTGTGCTTACTACTAATATCTGCTATCTCTTTACATATTTGCTCTTCCAATTCTCGTTCCCCATTTGGCGGTCTATAATATACCCCTATAAGTGTTGCTACACCTTTCCCACTTCTAAGTTCCACCCAAATAGCCTCCCTAGATGAGCCCTCCAATCTATCCTGCCAAAGCACTGCTGTAATATCTTCCCTGACTAGCAATGCAACACCTCCACCTCTTGCCCCTCTTGAATTAGGATGGTAAAATGCATGTTGACCTCTTTTGCAAGAGTAATTGAATACAAGGACAGAGATAGTTTGCACCAGTGAAATTGGGTAATGATGAAATGGCATCTGCACCAATATGTATAGGTCTGGTATCATTGCATAATAAAGTACCGTATTTTCCAGCAATGAAGACGCACATGCGTCAAAGACGCACCCCAATTTTGAGTTGCAAAATTTTGAAAAAAGGCTGGCGGGACAGGACACCAAGACACAGGTAAATTTTTGAACCTTATTTTAGGATAGAAAATAGTAAGATTAAATGAGAACTTACCTGGTCGGAGTTTGATCTTTATTTTATGAGGAGTTACAATGAGGGATTACGTGAAGAAGACCCCGCCGGGCGCATGCTCAGCATACTTCAAAGCAGCGATGTGAAAAACACAGAACCAATAGCCGGAGTAAGATATTAAGGCTCACACAAGACTAGAACTACCTGATGATCATTTATATTATGACGGTTGGGAGCGGAGGGCACGTAATCCCTCATCGTAACTCCTCATAAAATAAAGATCAAACTTCGAACAGGTAAGTTCTCGTTTAATCTTACTATTTTACTTCGGAGTCACGTGAGTGACTACGTGAAGATTTTAAAGCTCTGTGATTTTCATGCTGTAGATCATTCCATACGACATACTGCTTCAGTTTACACAGTAGTGAGTAAATAATATATATTGTTTAAAATTATGCAATAAATATTTTAATATTTTAATAACAATAATTAAAAGAAAAATAATAACCCCTCTATCCCAGGGGAAATAACAACAAATGATATGCAACAAAGCAAACAATTTTGAACAGAACCCAACACAGCATGTGCAACCCTGGCACTGTAACAACAGGTTTATCATAAATCTAGGAAAGTTTCTTCTTTAGACCATCCTGCGATCTCCAGAATTTGGTCGAGCAGCACGTCCTGCACCTTCGCCGCGGACATTGATACCGCCCTTGTTGGGTGAGATTTAACACATCAGTGTCTACTCCAGTTAATCCAGAATGTGTTTATCCATCTAGAATAGTTTGTACTGTCACTTTTTATATGTTTCTTGTGGGTAATGAACATTCCGGAGACTCACAATCTCGGAGACTCTTAATTCAATATATATTAAGTCACATGCTTAACCACACACAATGTTTAATTGACAGAGTTTGTCTTAAAAATTACATTGGTTCCAGCCTTTCTTGGCTTGCTTTGCTTGCTTAGATCATTGATATAAAACGTTATTTTATCTACAGACAACTGCATACAATCTAACCACAACATTTGTAATGTTTGTACTCATTGTGCTGATATTAATGGCATGAGCATAATCATTTTAAATATTAACTTCTGAAAAGACAGTGACGTAATTGGAGTCCATTGCCGAATCAATGTGAGAGCTATACCGACATCCCAGATTTCTGTATATCTGGGTTTGGTAGGATTTTATTAAAATTCCTCTCATAAATCGGGATATAAATGGATGAGACCCGATAATTCTCGTTCTCAAATTGTCCTAAATAGGAGTACAAAACACTCCGAGCTTCATTAATGGTACTATAACTCAGATGCAACATAGCAAGGAACTCCAATACATCCGATATGTTTGCAGTATGATAAAATATATCTGACTGTATACAAAAGATTTCCCATTCCTTATATGAAACATATATTGTTTCTTAGTGCTATCTCTCCAAGCTGCAGTTATGACATCCATGGTCCTATCCGACATTCCATCAGAACCTGCAGATTAACAATTAATACAGTCATGTAATGGATGACTTCTGCTGTTACTGCATGTACCAACAATTACTTCACCTGGGATTTGTCATGAATCATCATTCTGAGCACCAAAGGGAACAATGGCTGTGTAGTAATGGTCCCTAGATAAGGGACGTATCAGATATTTAACTGATAAGAATAGATACTACCATGATCTTAGCCAAAATGTCGAGAAGCAATACCAGTTTGGAGACTTGTTCCGAGAAGCAATACCTGCGGCAGAGACTTGCTCTATTTTGGTGACACATTGCCTAATCAGGCAAAAATGGGGAAAACATAAAAGACTATACTTCCCCAATGTAGCGAGAATGCATCCACCACTAATGCTCCTGGATCTGGCTCCCACAAGACACATTTAGACCACTGGACATTTAATCCAGACACAACAGATCAACATTTGGTACTCATACTGTCTGACAATCTATTTGAATTTTAACATTCATTCTGTATTGTCATTGAACTTTTGTGATCTGTTGTCTTACCACAATATTGTCTTCTCCCACAGTTGTGGTATTGTCTACTCGTAATTGAACATGTAAGTTCTTTATTGTAGAACAAACAGCTATCAATGCATAAAAATGCCCCTAATAACTCCAAATCATTCATACCATGTGTTTGGAGAAATAAATCGCCTTGGACAGTCCATCTACCTCCACAACTGTTGTCGCTGTCCTTGACTCCCCATCCGAGAGCACTCCCAACAGTCTGTAATAACACTGAAAACTGCTGAACAAGCACATTTTTAGTTCTAGTAAACTCCGTCCTTAGATGCTGCTGCACCCGCTGAGTTTCTCCAGCTTTTTGTGGGAAGAAGAGTCTCGAAGAAACGTGGGAAGAAACGTCGCCTGTCTCCTTCGCTCCTTAGATGCTGCTGCACCCGCTGAGTTTCTCCAGCTTTTTGTGTAACCCTTTACTTCTAGTAACTTGTGCAACATTGAGAATCCATCATTGCAATTCAGCTCAACCTTTTTAGTTGGTAACTGCATGGACCTAATCAATAACCTGCATGCTTTTTATGCTTATACTCTGGTCTTTGCAGACTTTGATCATGCAGAGGTCCCAATTCGACAGCAGGGATGCTCCTATCGCTTTACCAGTAACCGTAGCTACTTCTTGGATGATGGGATAATGTTTTTTACCAAGACAAATACAGGCATTTGTAACATCCCCAACCTTAATTGTTGATAAAGTTACTGACATATCAACTGTATTAAAGACAAACCCCAAATAATCAATTGTTTAGGATGCCTGTAACTTACATGTTGTTTGGATGTACAGAAGCTTAGCCTTTCAATAGGCTTATGCTTGCTGAACCCAGTTCTTCAGCTGTCACCTATTTACAATTAACATATCCGCTAGATAAGTCATTACAATGTGATTCTGAGTCCTCATTAACACCAGTGCTGGTTTCAATAATTGTGTGAGCAATCTGAGGGCTGAAGTTAACCCATTAGGTAATTCCTTCAGCTCACCCATCCAATTAATTGAAGTACCTGAATAATCAGGCATTTTTTAGGTCTAATAATAGCCATATAGCAGCCTTGTGATTGAAGTGTACTTTTTTTAAATGCCTATACTGAACTATACATTTAAGTTAGTGAGTCCCAGAATGATTCTGCAACCCCCCATACTTGTGTCTGGGATATATTAACTCTACCTGACGAGTTCCTGGTACATTCAAACACCAAGCCGATCAGATTTAATGCAGAATTACAAAACAATTGTAATCTTACAACCAACCCGAGGTTGTTTCCCAGAAATTCCATGTGTGATGGAATGACGTTTCTGTACTTCCGTAAATTAACCAGAAGATCCCTTCCCTTAATATAGGGGTTCTTATTCAACCTGTTTGTTTTCTCAAAGCAGGGATGAGAAGTTTTATAAGGAAAATATCCTTAATTGTTTGGGCAGTTTTTCATCAATCATAAACCCGGTTATAGCTTGCCCACATAATCCTGCATTTTTTGGGTATAATGTTAGCCAAATGGCAATTTGCATCATACAATTGGGTTTGAATATGCATCGCAGAGTAACGCAAGCATTTCTTAAAAGTATTGGACATTATCGACCCATGCATGTCTTCCCCAAATACAATGATGCCAACTGAATATCAGCTAGAGGACATACTGGAACACATTTCCTGTCCTAGCATCATTACACTTATGGGTGCCCAATTACTGAGTTACTGTTGGCACCCTGAGCGAGGCACAATAGATGGGTGTTTTATATATTTTTATATTTTTTTTACTGTTTCAGTCATAACAGTTTCATGGAGCAGGTGAGAAACCAAATAATGTTGGCCGCCAGGTTCATCCATAGCCTCACCAGTCCATACCGATATAGCAAAACTTGGTGCTACATCGGGAACACCCGGAGCATTTATATTGTGCTCTGATGTATACACATAAGTGGGGACACCAGCTTCAGGGTCAGTTTTATCCTGCCCTGGCACTCCCAAGTCTTGCTCTAGGGAGACTTCATCCAGACCTATGGAAGGCACTGGTGAACAAGATACTCATTCTTCATAGGCACCATACTCAGTGTATGGAAACTCCCTCAGAGCCTGCCTTAGAATCTCATGGGTCTGTAGAACCCTTGATTATTTAGAGTTTTGAGCATTTTATCTTGCTCTAGGGACCTCATCCAGACCTAACCAAGGTACTAGCGAATCAGAATCCCATTTTCATAGGCACCATACTCAGCGTATGGAAACTCCTTTGGTGCCTGCCTTACAGGAAGACATACATGGGTCTTAGAACCCTTGACTAAGTCAAGTGTGGAGCATTTTTTTCTCCATTTCCAGCCTTCCCCACATTCTTGTCCTCCCTTGGAGGAGAGTTACTTCTTTACTGTTTTGTATTTGTGCATAAACCATATAAGTTTAAAATTGTAATTCTGACAGGCACATTCTGCTTGCAGAATATTTGTATTAATCTCAGTATCACACAAGGTTATATACATTTCCATAAAGGAAAACTGCATCTGGTAACATATACTCAGAGCAGACTTTATTTTATAAATTTTGGGTATTTGGAGCCGGCATTTAGCGCAGCCGTTATCTCCAAACCCGATCTAAATAGCGGTTAATAGTGGGAACCGGGTTTTAAAGCAGCCTTATCTCCTGATCCGATCTAAATCGGGAAACTGCGGTTCCAGCGCGTTCCATTCAATTACCGCAGTTTAAAAATACTTATACTCTAGCTGGCTCCGTATTTTGAGCCAGATTTAGAGTTTTAAAAAAAATTCCAATGTACATGAACACTCTAGCTGGCTCTGCAGACTTACAGAGTTTAAAAACACTCGCAAGAAAGTTCAACAGTAACTTACCTGCGGGTTAAACCTACCGCTGGTGGGAGCTGCACTCTCCACCCTGTCGGTGCCACATGCGTCGACATAATGCCGAGCATGCACCTGGCGGGGTCTTCTTCACGTAGTCACTCACATGACTCAGAAGTAAAATAGTGTCTTAATTGCCGGGAAATATGGTATATATTTGCAATTGACGAGGTGCAACAACCATTCTGTAGCCTCATACCTGGGATGGTGGACTGGTTGTGTGAAGTGAGGTGAAGCAGGGCCTATATTTCCTGAAGTTCCGGAGTGATCCTATTGACACCTGCAATGATATCTGCGTTGGCTGCGGTGTCTTGGGGATCACAGTCACAAAATAAGCAGCTAGCCATGAGGGGGAAAGATGATAAGACATTTCTTAACTCCAAGGATTGTGATTCCTTGGAATTCTCTATCCTAGAGCTATGGAGGTTCAATCAATTAGCATGTTTCAGGGTAGAATTAAAATAATTTTAATTATGAAGGGATTCAAAAGAGACATTGCTGGTGCAGAAGATTGACAGTGAGACAATTGATCTGCCATGATCCAATTGAATGATGGAGCAGGGCAGAGAGACCGAATGATCAATATCCTATGTACCAAGTGGTCTAACCCTTGTTTTTAATATTGTACTAGACTAACTGGGATCTGTTGGGTCGCAGTCACGTGCAAGGCTTGGTCCCCCAACGCAACCCAATCCCCAATGCAATATTCCACCACTCACCTGTTCCCCCAATGCAATGGTGGGAGCGTGCTGTCGACGGGGGGGGGGGGGGGGGGGGGGTAGAAAGCTTCAGCCGGGGAGCATCCTGCAGCCGGGGGAGGGGGACAGCTTCAGGCGGGGGTTGGTGGGGGGGGGGGGCAGTGTAGCTTTCTCCCCACTACAATAATGAGTCTGTAGAAGAAACCTCACCCATAACACACCTATCCATGTTCTCCAGTGATGCTGTCTGACCCGCTGAATTAACAGAACACAGGATGGGATGCTTTATTTTGAAAAACTTTTGAATTGATATAATGCATGTTTCTTAAAACAGCATAATAAATGTAATTAAATGTAATTGGTCCTATTATGTATGGAATAGTAGGAATTACTTTCTTCATAAAGAGAACACAAACCAATCAGAAAGGCTGTTAGTCCTTCATCAAATGACATATGAATACTATTTGCAATTCCCTGTTCTTTAAACTGGGTGCGGCCACGGTGGCACAGCGGTAGAGTTGCTGCCTTGCAGCGCTTGCAGCGCCCGGCTTCAATTCTGACTATGGGTGTTGTCTGAACGGAGTTTGTGCATTCTCCCCATGACCGCGTGGGTTTTCTCCGAGATCTTCGGTTTCCTCCCACACTCCAAAGACATACAAGTATGTAGGTTAATAGGCTTAGTGTATGTGTACAATTGTCCCTAGTGTATGTAGGATAGGTTAATGTGTGGGGATCACAGGTCACTGCAGACACGGTGGGCTATAAAGCTGAATTAATCCATTTAGTTTAATTTAGTTTAAAGATACAGTGTGCAAACAGGCTCACACTTCTGCCAATGCAGTACTTACTGATTAAAGAAGAAAGGACTTCTATTTATATAATACTTTTCAAAATGTCAGGATATCCCTTAATGCTTCAGTGTTAATTAAGTGTAGTTGCCTATAGAATGCATGCAAATGGTTCCATCACCTCAAACAGAACTTGATAACCAACCATGTCTTCCAGAGACAAATCTATTGCACACCAAGCTAATCTAATTCCATTTTTGAATTGTGGCTCAACAGTTGTGTTTTTTCTTTGATATGGTCGCTTAATTCAAAATGGGCTCTGGTGGACCTTTCTATCACTTCAACACAAACCTAAAGGTCCCTTTCTGAAATTTGCTGGCATATTTGCTTCCTCTTACCACTTGATGTTCTGAGTGCGGAACACAATGTGGAGATTTAAGTAGAAGACTAGTTTCCCAGATATCTGTGGTGCAAATGTACATGCATACATTGGCAAAATGACATCCCCGAGATAGCAAAATGACATATATACAATTATGAAAGTTCGAAGTTTGCAGTCAGCAGCGAAGTGAATGAATATGCCATTGACCTTGAAGCCACCGACAAAAGTCTAGTGATTACTGTGGTGCATATGTCTCCTCTCCAAACAGTTCCCTGTCAGGCACGAGGTCTAATATTTCACTTATAACAGCAACAGCAGTGTCATCAATCAGGCTGAGGGCCAATCACCCTGAAGGAGTTTCAGAGTCAGCAAACCAGCAAGGAAAAATCAAATTATCATCTTAGATTTGGAATATTTTGGAGAAAGCAAAATAAAGATTACATGTGGGATTTAAGTTGAAGATGTCATTTCCCAAACTATCAAATCAATTATTTAATTTGCAACTATTTAAAACACAGCCTCGTAACTGGATCATGGTGTTTCTTCTTCAGCTCTCTATGCTGCAGATTAACATGAAGTAAATTGCATATGGAACCAGTGATCAATTGGAAATGTCCAACCAGATGTTTCCAATCGTGATACCAAAGGAGTTTGCACACAATGTCTTTCCATAATTGTTTGGACCACTGTAGAGAAATTTGGATCATGTTGTTCAGGATGTTTACTGTGGGCACAATTAAGAGTACATAGTCTTAATTTTGGCCCACCAATGTGAGAGACCTACCTCAACATCAGCCCATTTTCCCTCCCCCCACCCCAAATGCTTTGATTTTCAACCTAAATAAGCCCATCGATCTATTCCATGCTTCCTGCTCACCCTAATCCCCATCCTCTCTCATATAGACATTTCTGAATCCTTCCTCTCGAGGTCACATTTTCCTGTCTTCAACCCTCTTTGCTACAAATGCCTTCTTGCTCGAGGCTTGGCAAACCAGTTTACCACATTATCCATAACTCACGCACATGTTGTGTTCCAAACCAGTCCATTCCTCCTGCGCCCCCCCATCCAACTGTACATTTGCTGCTGACCTCCTGACCTTAGGATAAATTTTAAAGTTTAAAGACAATGTTTGGCAAACGTTTTTTACACAGAGGGTGATGTGTGCCTGGAATACACTGCTGGGGTTAGTGGTGGGGGCAAAAATGATAGTGGTGTTTAAGAGGCTTTTTCAGATGTGCAGCAATTGGATTTGGATCATGTGCAGGCAGATAAGATGAGATAAGTTTAGCTTGGTAACATATTCAGCAAGGACATTGAAGGGCCTGTTCTTCTTCCGTACCTTTCTCTGTTCTTTTCTTTTAAGATTATCAAGTCACATGGTGTGATGTCTGAAAATAGCTGCCTTTGCTTGGATGAGAATTTTGATGTGCTGGTATAAGTGCCAAATTAAGTATTTTGCACAGAAACAAAAGATAGAAAACTCGAAAATGTTAAACTGGTAAATTAAAACAGTACAAAATACCAGATGACCTGTTTATTGAGAAAAAAAAAATTGTGGGAGCATTCAGTGAGGTAAAATAATAAGAAGCGTGTTGGGAGGAAAGAACAAAATAAATAAAGTATAACATACTACCTAGCCGGTGGTGTACCTTTTTAACACAGACAATGGTAGATTCTCACACCTGAAGGCACGCCACATCATGGGGAAAATGAAAGCTAATAAAGGATTTGTCTCACATATGTGACTATTGCAGCTGCGATACACCCAGCAATGTTTTGGAAAATGAGGCTAAAATAATGATTTAGAAATGAGAAAATAAATATGTTATTGCTCAATTAGTTCAAGGCTCATTGAATACCAGATTGGTACCTGAAGACCAAAAAAATCTAGTGTTTGAATTCAAAGCAGATAGGATGAGAAGCACAACACTGGGAATTATTGGCCAGTTAGTTTAGCATCTGTGGAAGTAAAATCACTAAAATCTATAATGCAGAAAGCAATTTGAGTGCATCTGCAACAAAAGCAACTGAGATTTCCATTAACACCATGTTATTAACATTGAAAATATAGTTAAGTGCACTTGCATGGACATAAAGGGAAAACAATAGTTCCAAGATATAAAATGGTTTATTGTAGGGGCAGGATTCTCCATTGTCTTCCATATTTTAAAGGCATTTACATTGAATATTGCTACATGCAGGCCTTGGACATCTAATGTTCATGTGAACTTACCATGCATTAATTTTCTGGTAAAATTAAGTTGAAAATTGCTATGCATACTCCATAGAAAGTATACAAATAATTTGCTTCCTTTGGCAACAAGATGAAACCTCTTAAACCGGATAATTTGACAGATCTACATCCTATGTTGAAACAAAGAACTGCAGATGTTGGTTAATACACAAAAGGACACAAAGTGCCGGAGTAACTCAGCTGGTCAGGAAGCATCTCAGGAGAAAATGGATAGGTGACGTTTTGGGTCAATACACTTTCTTGGGGCTATGTTTTAATGTTAGTTATCCTTTTTCTTTTCTTTCTACATTTTTCCATATTTAACTGCAGCTATTTATTTAAATAAATAAAAACTGAAATAAACGGGAGGTCAGAACTAAAGATAAAGTGTTGGAACCATCTACCTGATCAGGCAACAACAATGGAAAGAAAAATAGAGTTAAGGTTTCAGATTAGATTAGATTAGGTTAGAGATACAGCATGGAAACAGACCCTTCAGGTTATTCTCACCTTCGCATCCTACACACAAGGGGAAATTTACTGAAGCCAATTAACCCACAAACCTGCACATCTTTGGAATGTGGGAGGAAACCAGAGCATTTGGATAAAACCCTCAAGGTCACAGGGAGAACATAAATATTCCACACAGACTGCGCCCTAGGTCAGGATCTGGTGCTGTGAGGTAACCACAGCAAGTTATATGACCTATATGAAATTTGCATTGACGCTTGATATTAGTGTACTCTAATAAATCCAAATAAATAATTATGTAGAGGATATTATTGTACACGAGTTCAGGTGCCCTGTGGAAATATTTTTTTGTAGTTGAGTTGAGTTTATTGTCACGTGTACCGAGGTGCAGTGAAAAGCTTTTCTTGCATGCTAACCAGTCAGGGGAAAGACAATACATGATAACAATCAAGCCATTCACAGTGTACAGATACATGACAAAGGTAAAGGTTCAAAGATTTAAAGGTTCATTTATTATCACATACACCAATTGGTGTAGTGAAATCCAAGTTGCCATTGCAGCACATTAATAAGAATATAACATAACATTTTAAAGAAATTTAACAAAAAACATAAAAACATCCCCCCACAATGGTTCCCACTGTGAGGGAAGGCACAAAGTCCAGTCCCCATACCCTTGTCCATTCATAGTCGGGCCTATTGTGGCCTCTGCAGTTGCCGCTACGGGGCCCGATGTTTCAGGCCGTTCTTGCTGGATGATGGTAGCATTGGGAGAACCCTCTCAGCAGCTTGGGATACCTGGAACGGCTGCTTCCTTACCAGAGACCGCGGCTTCCGAAGCCGACAGGCCGTGCTGGACGGAGCTCCACCACTGGTGATCTCAGCGAGAGATCCCAGGCTCCTGATGTTAAAGTCAGCGCCACTGGCCGCGGCTGGCCGCTCAACAGACCTGCAGCATGGCGATGTTATCATTGGTGGTCTCAGCATTCCGGAGCTCCACCGCGGCGATCCGGGCAAGGCATCACCAGCTCCACGATAATGCCCCAGCGCTGTGCCGCCACCGCCACTGTGGTTCTGGCTAGTCCCCTCAGGAAACGCAGCTCCAGACCCCAATGGTAGGCTGCGAGGATGGGTCGAGATGCTGCTTGGAGGAAAGCCACCTCTCCGACCAGGTAGGGTGTAGGAAAAGCAGTTTCCCCCTTCCCCCCTCCACCGCCCACATAAAAAGACAAGTCCTTCAAAAATAAAAACACTATTTAACATACTAAAATTTAATAAAGAAGCAAAAAAACAGACAGCTGCAGGCAGGGCAGCCATACCCAACAGGTAATAAAGTGAATAACTTTTAGTGCAACATAGTCCAGTATAGTCTGATCAAAGATAGCCCGAGGGTATCCAATGAGGCAGATTGCAGCTCAGGATTGCACTCCAGTTGTTGGTAGGATGGTTTTGTTGCCTGATAACAGCTGGGAAGAAACTGTCCCTGAATCTGGAGATGAGCGTTTTCCCTATTATTATTCCTTTTGCCTAATGGGAGAGGGGAGAAGGGGGAGTGGCCGAGGTGTGACTCATCCTTGATTATGCTGGTAGCCTTGCCGAGGCAACATGAGGTGTAAATGGAGTAAATGGGAGGAAGGTTTGTTAGTGTGATGGATTGGCCTGCGTCCACAATCCTCTGTAATTTCTTGCAGTCTTTGGTAGAGCTATTCCCAAACCATGCTGTGATGCATCTTGATAATATGCTTCCCAATAAAATACTTCCTACTTTAAAGCATCAATCAGTTCCTTTCCTGAATCATTAAGTGATCAGCAAACCTCAAACATATTATAATTGTGCCGGACTTTTATGCATCCAAAGGTCAGTCATCAAAGCCTAAATGTGGCAATTAGTTCGCTTTTTTTGTCGACATTACATCCAATTTGAAGTGCTCCGTTCTGAATAAATGGATCAGCTGCTTAGTCAGACACTTAGTCCATTAATGCATTGTGTAAAATATTCAAACAAATTAAATCATGTCAGGGAATACAAATAATACATATGCATATATTTTAAAATTATATGATTTTGTTCATATTTCTACTAAAGGCAAAAGTACTTTGCAGGCATGTGTTGAAATTTGCTTTTGCACATGGTGCATTATCTTGTTTCATTAATGAAAGTTAATGACAACAGCAATTAGATTTCACTCACTAACAATTCTTGGCTTCATAAAATTGGTTCTAGATGACTTTATTCAGTTGAGTTAAAAAGAAACAATTATACTATGAAAGTCTTTATTTATTTTCAGTGATATTCACAAATAGCTGATGGTTCTAAATTAACAAGCCAGGAGCCACAATGTCCCAGCTGTAATGCTCTTGAATAAGCAATGCTTCTCACTAAAGTGATCCTATATAGATGTTTCCTTGGTAATTGATGTAAGATATTTGTTTTTCTACCCCCAAAAAAACTTCATTATGGTCTCTAATTGTTTACGGCACCTTTGATGACTCTTTTACCGATGATATATTCAAAACTGTAGGTTATTCGGATTTTCATTTACGTTAGCTGCTAGTTTAATTATTCTACGATTCTGTCAGCTAACATAGAACATGGTATTAACATGTTAACATGTTCTATGTTAGCACATTATGTCCACAGCAGCCAACAATTAACTTTACGTTTTGCCTGCGGACACAAGACAGCAGTTGTTGGATCATGGATCTGGGTTTCAGGTCCTGAAAGAGGGTATTGACCAAAACATCGACAATTCCACTCCTCTCATATATGCTTGAAGCTGCCAAGTTATTTCGATAAATTGTTTGTTGCTTTAGGTTTTCTCTGCTTCACAGCTCTTGTTTGAAATAATTACAGATTGTGCATTTTTATGTGATCATTCACATTATTTTAAAATGTCTTGATGGTTCTTGCCTGTACAATTCTTTCCGTCCATGAGTACAAATACCATCACTCATTGATGTCACTATATTAATTGTTGGCTCATCTAATTTAACACCGTCTCTTTGCCCTTCTTATTCCCTTTATCACCTCTCCTCAACCTGACCACCTTTTAATAAAAGATTGACCCTTAATTTTGAAGCTGCTTCATCCTATGCTTTGCTTTATCATCCAGAGACCTCGAGATTTAGTTGTTCTTCCTTTAGGAGGGAGATCGATCATCTGATTAAGTGGTGCCAGGACAACAACCTTGGTCTTAACATTAGTAAAACCACGGAAATGATTGTTGACTTTAGAAGAGGAAGGCGGGAGGATCCATAATGATCCACAAAACTGCCTTCATCAATGGGTCAGTGGTGAAGAGAGTCAACAAATTCAAGTTTCTGGGCATGTACAGTATATCTCTGAAGATCTGCCCTGGATCCAACACATTGATGCAATCAAAAAGACAGCCCTTCAACACCTCTACTTCCATAGAAGATTGTGGAGATATGGCATGTTAACAAATACTCTCTTCAACATCTACAGGTTTACAGTGGAGAGCATGTTGACTGGCTGCATCAAAATCTGGTTGTCCAGGAACAAAGATGATTACAAGAAGTGCAACAGTCCATCACAGGTACTGATCTCCCCACCATCGAAGGGCACTGTCTCAAAAAGGCAGCCAGCATCATCAAGGACCCACACCACCGTGGTCATGCTCTCATTTCACCCCTGTCATCTGGAAAAAGGTACAGGAGCCTAAAAACGATATCGTCCAGATTCAGGAACACCCTTTTCCAACGACCAGTGGGCACTGAACTTCACAAACTCCAACTAAACTCTGAGCTATGAACTATCTTGGTTGCACTCGGGACTTTGGGCTTTGTTTAGTTAATTTACAATATATTGTTTTTCTTTAATTAATTAACCTTTTTTAATGTTTGTTTATTATCTATATTACTAAAAGTATAATCTTGACCACTTCCTGTTTGCGCCTTATATTGATTTTAGAAACAATGCTACCACGTACGGCTGTGAAATTTGGCCATCTTACTCAGAGTCCCCCTCCCCTCATCAGGTTCTGAGGATTATTCCCATCAATGAAAAATAAATGAGTTATTAGTGTTTTTAAAAAGTTGAGATTCTCCCTCCTGAAGGCCACGCCCCTTCCGGAGGGACTATAAAACCTGGAAGTATGGAGGTGCCTCAGTTCTCTGCAAGATGGGGGAGCAAGAGGTCACAATTCTCAGTCTGTGCTTGAATAAAGCTGCCTTGCCTTTGGTTTTGAAAGTGCTAAAGTAAGCTGCCTTGCCTTTCATTTTGAAAGTGTTAAAGCAAGCTGCCTTGCCTTTGGTTTTGAAAGTGCTCAAGTGAGCTGCCTTGCCTTTGTTTATGAAAGTGCTAAAGTGAGCTGCCTTGCCTTTGGTTTTGAAAGTGCTAAAGCGAGCTGCCTTGAATTTGTTTATGAAAGTGCTAAAGCGAGCTACCTTGCCGTTAGTTTTGAAAGTGCTAAAGCGAGCTGCCTTGCCTTTGGTTTTGAAATCTTTGGTTTTGGATCTTATAGAAACCTACAAAATTCTTAAGGGGTTGGACAAGCTAGATGCTGGAAGATTGTTCCCGATGTTGGGGGAGTCCAGAACAAGGGGTCACAGTCTAAGGATAAGGGGGAATTCCTTTAGGACCGAAATGAGGAAAACATTCTTTACACAGAGAGTGGTGAGTCTCTGGAATTCTCTGCCACAGAAGGTAGTTGAGGCCAGTTCATTGGCTATATTTAAGAGGGCGTTAGATGTGGCACTTGTGGCTAAAGGGATCAGGGGGTATGGAGAGAAGGCAGGTACGGGATACTGAGTTGGATGATCAGCCATGATCACATTGAATGGCGGTGCAGGCTCGAAGGGCCGAATGGCCTACTCCTGCACCTATTTTCTATGTTTCTATGTTTCTATGAAATGGCTAAAGCAAGCTGCCTCGCCTTTGGTTTTGGAAGTGCTAAATTGAGCTGCCTTGCCATTGGTTTTGAAAGTGTCATTCCGGAGGGACTATAAAACCCGGAAGTATGGAGGTGCCTCAGTTCTCTGCAAGAGGGGGAGCAAGAGGTCACAATTCTCAGTCTGTGCTGTGAATAACACTGAACCCATGTCTACTAAACTGTGAGTGGTTTTACTGATCTGTCAGTGTCCTTAACGTGGTTTGAAAATGTAATTTGAAAATGCAAGTGGATTTTGGTTTGAATGTGCTAAAGTGCGCTGCCTTGCCTTTTGTTTGCCGGAAGTCGTCGTGCATGTTGGCACAAATGATGTTGGAAAGATGGGGATGAATATTTTGCAGCGGGACTTCAGAGAGCTCGGAAAAATGCTGAAAAGCAGGACTTCCAGGGTTGTTATCTCTGGTTTGCTTCCAGTTCCTCGTGCTGGCGAGAGCAGGAACAGGGAGATACGGGACCTGAATGTGTGGCTGAGGAACTGGTGCAGGGGGCAGGGATTTAGATTCTTAGATCACTGGGATCTGTTTTGGAGTAAGGGGGAACTGTACAAAAGGGACGGATTGCATCTTAACAGGTGGGGGACCAGCATTCTGGCCGGCAGGTTTGCCACTGCTACACGGATGGTTTTAAACTGAATAAGGGGGGTGGGGTGTCAAATGGGATAATCGAGAACGGAGTTAAAGGGAAAGAGAGTAAAAGGATGGTTAATGACCCCAGAATTAACGGGAAAGAAAGCTCACAAAGGGATAGGAGAGTATGGCCAAGTGTAATAGGGATCGATGTGAAAGGGGCCACTTGTCAACATAATTGTATAAGGAGTAAGAGTGTTGTAAAAACAAGCCTGAAGGCTTTGTGTCTCAATGCGAGGAGCATTCGTAATAAGGTGGATGAGTTGAAGGTGCAGATAGCGATTAATGACTATGCTATAGTTGGGATCACGGAGACATGGCTCCAGGATGACCAAGGCTGGGAGCTGAACATCCAGGGATATTCAATATTCAGGAGGGATAGACGAAAAGGAAAAGGAGGTGGGGTAGCGTTGCTGGTGAGAGAGGAGATTAATGCAATAGAAAGGAAGGACATTAGCGTGGAGGATGTGGAATCGATATGGGTAGAGCTGCGAAACTCTAAGGGGCAGAAAACGCTAGTGGGAGCTGTGTACAGGCCACCTAACAGTAGTATTGGAGTTGGGGATGGCATCAAACAGGAAATTAGAAATGCGTGCAACAAGGGTAACACGGTTATAATGGGTGACTTCAATCTGCATGTAGATTGGGTGAATCAAATTGGCAGGGGTGCTGAGGAAGAGGATTTCCTGGAATGTATGCGGGATAGTTTTCTCAACCAACATGTGGAGGAACCAACGAGAGAGCAGGCTATTCTAGACTGGGTATTGAGTAATGAGGAAGGGTTAGTTAGCAGTCTTGTTGTGCGTGGCCCCTTGGGCAAGAGTGACCATAATATGGTTGAGTTCTTCATTAGGATGGAGAGTGACAAAATTAAGTCAGAAACAAGGGTTCTGAACTTGAACAAAGGTAACTTTGAAGGTATGAGATGTGAATTGGCCAAGAAAGACTGGCAGGTGATTCTTAAAGGGTTGACAGTGGATGTGCAATGGAAGGTATTTAAAGACTGCATGGATGAAGTACAAAAGTTGTTCATACCAGTTTGGCAAAATAATAAATCGGGGAAGGTGGTGCATCCATGGATAACAAGGGAAATCAGGGATAGTATAAAAACAAAAGATGAGGCATACAAATTTGCCAGAAAAAGCAGCCTACCGGAGGACTGGGAGAAATTCAGAATGCAGCAGAGGAGGACAAAGGGCTTAATTAGGAAAGGGAAAATAGATTATGAAAGGAAACTGGCAGGGAACATAACAACTGACTGCAAAAGTTTTTATAGATATGTGAAGAGAAAGAGACTAGTTAAAACAAATGTTGGTCCCTTGCAGTCAGAAACAGGTGAATTGATCATGGGGAACAAGGACATGGCAGACCAATTGAATAACTACTTTGGTTCTGTCTTCACTAAGGAAGACATAAATAATCTGCCGGAAATAGCAGTGGAACGGGGGTCAAATAAGATGGAGGAACTGAGTGAAATCCAGGTTAGCCGGGAGGTGGTGTTGGGTAAATTGAACGGATTGAAGGCCGATAAATCCCCAGGGCCAGATAGTCTGCATCCCAGAGTACTCAAGGAGGTAGCCACAGAAATAGTGGATGCATTAGTGATAATTTTTCAAAATTCCTTAGATTCTGGAGTAGTTCCTGAGGATTGGAGGGTAGCTAATGTCACCCCACTTTTTAAAAAAGGAGGGAGAGAGAAAGCGGGGAATTACAGACCAGTTAGTCTAACATCGGTAGTGGGGAAACTGCTAGAGTCAGTTATGAAAGATGGGATAGCAGCGCATTTGGAAAGTGGTGAAATCATTGGACAAAGTCAGCATGGATTTACGAAAGGTAAATCATGTCTGACAAATCTGATAGAATTTTTCGAGGATGTAACTAGTAGAGTGGATAAGGGAGAACCAGTGGATGTGTTATATCTAGACTTTCAGAAGGCTTTCGACAAGGTCCCGCATAAGAGATTAGCATACAAACTTAAAGCACACGGTATTGGGGGTTCAGTATTGATGTGGATAGAGAACTGGCTAGCAGACAGGAGGCAAAGGGTAGGAGTAAACGGGTCCTTTTCAGAATGGCAGGCAGTGACTAGTGGGGTGCCGCAAGGCTCAGTGCTGGGACCCCAGCTATTTACAATATATATTAATGATTTGGACGAGGGAATTCAATGCAACATCTCCAAATTTGCAGATGATACCAAGCTGGGGGGTATAGTTACGTGTGAGGAGGATGCTTGGAGGCTGCAGGGTGATTTGGATAGGCTGAGTGAATGGGCAAATGCATGGCAGATGCAGTATAATGTGGATAAATGTGAGGTTATCCACTTTGGTGGCAAAAACATGAGGGTAGACTATTATCTGAATGGTGGCAGATTAGGAAAGGGGGAGATGCAACGAGACCTGGGTGTCATGGTACACCAGTCTTTGAAAGTAGGCATGCAGGTGCAGCAGGCAGTGAAGAAAGCAAATGGTATGTTAGCATTCATAGCAAAAGGATTTGAGTATAGGAGCAGGGAGGTTCTACTGCAGTTGTACAGGGTTTTGGTGAGGCCACACCTGGAGTATTGCGTACAGTTTTGGTCTCCAAATCTGAGGAAAGACATCCTTGCCATAGAGGGGGTACAGAGAAGATTCACCAGACTGATTCCTGGGATGTCAGGACTTTCATATGAGGAAAGATTGGATAGACTCGGCTTGTACTCGCTGGAATTTAGAAGATTGAGGGGGGATCTTATAGAAACTTACAAAATTCTTAAGGGGTTGGACAAGCTAGATGCTGGAAGATTGTTCCCGATGTTGGGGGAGTCCAGAACAAGGGGTCACAGTCTAAGGATAAGGGGGAATTCCTTTAGGACCGAAATGAGGAAAACATTCTTTACACAGAGAGTGGTGAGTCTCTGGAATTCTCTGCCACAGAAGGTAGTTGAGGCCAGTTCATTGGCTATATTTAAGAGGGCGTTAGATGTGGCACTTGTGGCTAAAGGGATCAGGGGGTATGGAGAGAAGGCAGGTACGGGATACTGAGTTGGATGATCAGCCATGATCACATTGAATGGCGGTGCAGGCTCGAAGGGCCGAATGGCCTACTCCTGCACCTATTTTCTATGTTTCTATGTTTCTATGTTTTGAAAGTGCTAAAGTAAGCTGCCTTGCATTTGGTTTTGAAAGTGCTAAAGTAAGCTGCCTTGCCTTTGGTTTTGAAAGTGTTAAAGCGAGCTGCCTTGCCTTTGGTTTTGAAAGTGCTAAAGCGAGCTGCCATGCCTTTGATTTTGAAAGTGCTAAAGCGAGCTGCCTTGCCTTTGTTTATGAAAGTGCTAAAGCGAGCTGCCTTGCCTTTGGTTTTGAAAGTGCTAAAGCGAGCTGCCTTGAATTTGTTTATGAAAGTGCTAAAACGAGCTGCCTTGCCTTTAGTTTTGAAAGTGCTAAAGCGAGCTGCCTTGCTTTTGCTTTTGAAAGTGTTAAAGCGAGCTGCCTTGCCTTTGGTTTTGAAATGGCTAAAGCAAGCTGCCTCGCCTTTGGTTTTGAAAGTGCTAAAGTGAGCTGCCTTGCCTTTGGTTTCGAAAGTGCTAAAGCAAGCTGCCTTTGCCTAATTAGAGCTGCCTTGCCTAATTAGAGCTGCCTGCCTAATTAGAGCTGCCTTGCCTTCTATATAATTAAAAGTCTAATATTGCCCACTTCCTGTTTGCGTTTATATTGATTTTAGAAAAAACGCTACGAAGTACGGCTTTGATTTTTGGCCATCTTACTCAGAGTCACCCTTCGCTCATCAGGTGCTGTGGGTTTTTCACATAGATGAAAACTGAAAGAGTTATTAGTGTTTAAAAAGTGTTGAGTTTCTCTCTCCTGTCAATCACGCCATGAAGGCCATGCCCCTTATGGTGGGAGGGGGAGGGACTATAAAACCCGGAAGTGTGGGCATGGCTCAGTCTCTACAAGATGGGGGAGGGAGAGGTCATGACTCACTGTCTTTAGTGGCCTTGCATCCTGCTTGAAATGGTATTAAACTGCACTTGAATTTGATGCCCTTGCACCAAGCTTGAAATGGAATTTCAACGAATAGCCGTGAGTCAACTACGAGCCCACCAGCTGTGAGTGAGCTGTATGAACAGGCTTGAGTGACTGAGCCACCAGCCCAAGAATCCTGCAGTAACCAGTAATTTCAGCTCACAACACCATATTAGCATTCCAGAAAGCCGCCCAGAAGACGGTGCCTGTCAGAAGTGGGGGCAAAGGCAGTGGATTCACTGATTTCCTTGTTTGCGATGCTAATTTTCTTCAATGGATCAAGAGCCATTGGGCTAGTAGCTTCACAGCCGTTAATTCAGCCATGCAATAAGTGCAGCAAATCAGGAATGTTGGTGAATGTTGAATGACACACAGTATTTGAAACTGAACATCATTGCCTTTGGGCCCTGTGTGATTTGTGATTTAAGATGATAAATGGTGAAATAATTATACTGCACAATCAACAATCTATACTATTACAAAAACTCTCATCTTGACCACTTCTGAGTAAAATAATTATACTGCACAATCAACAATCTATACTATTACAAAAACTCTCATCTTGACCACTTACATTGCTATAATTTTTTTGCCATCTTACTCGCCGTTCTCCTCTGCTCCAAGTGCCCCAGGTTTTGTTCCGATCGGTGAAATAATAGAAAGGTGTTAGGTATAAAAAATCGTGTGATCAGCAGATTGGTCTTCTCACCTGTCATCCACCATGACGGTATAGGTGCTGTCTGACTTGGGCAACCTAATCTGCAAGTTTAGAAGAGTGTTTTCGACCTTAAAACTCACAGCATGGTCAACACGTGGTCCTAGGAGGTCCTATGAGGTCGCTGGAACTCTCCTTCATGCTTGAGGGAAGTTCCCGAATACTCAGCTAGGTCGCGGAAGAAATGTCAGCATGTTGAAAAATTTTCCGCAAGTATAATTTGGTCGGCATGGTTCTTTTTGACTTGTAGTGTAATGGAGTGGGGTCGCTATTTAGTTACAGGCACTCGAGGGCAGCCGTAGGCAATCTCCTTCGCTGACCGGGCATTTTGATTGGCTCATTGGAGTTTTCAGGTCCAAGGAAAACCTGCTGGTAGGTAAAATGCCCGTAAAACGTAATTAAACTTCTTAAAAGTGTCTCCTCCTGTTCTCCCCCCTTCCCTTCTCCCCCCTTCCCTTCTCCCCCCTTCTCTCACCCACTTCACCCCCCTTCTCTCCCACCCCTTCTCTTCCCCCCCTCTCTCCCCCTCTCCCCCCCCCTCTCCCCCCCCTCTCCCCCCCCCTCTCCCCCCCCCTCTTCCCCCCCCCTCTTCCCCCCCCCTCTTCCCCCCCCCTCTCCCCCCCCCTCTCTCCCCTCTCCCCCCTCTCTCCCCCTTCTCTCCCCCCCTTCTCTCCCCCCCTTCTCTCCCCCCCCTTCTCTCCCCCCCTTCCCTCCCCCCCTTCCCTCCCCCGCCTTCTCTACCCTCTTCTCCACCCCCTTCTCCACCCCCTTCTCTCCCCCCTCTTCTCCCCCCTCTTCTCCCCACCTTCTCGCTCCCCCCTTCTCTCCTCCCCTTCTCTCTCTCCCCCTTCTCTCTCTCCCCCCTTCTCTCTCTCCCCCCCTTCTCTCTCTCCCCCCTTCTCTCTCTCACCCCCTTCTCTCTCCCCCCCTTCTCTCCGCCCCCCTCCGCGTTCGGTAAAGGACTTACCGTACACTGTGGCAGCCGTTTACCTTTCTCTTCATCGCACAGACAGCGCTCCCCGCTTTCCCTGGCCCCGCCTTTGTGATGTGTTTGTGTGTACGTGCGCGGTTGGTTGATCCAGCTCGCGGTTTCAATACGGATGGTTGTGCTTTCCAGGCGAGTGCCCTTGAGCTTGAAGGTCAAAGACACTCTTCTTAACTCACGGATTATGTCACCCAAGTGGGACAGCCCCTTAACGCCCCTTCCAGGGGCCAGGAGAATAAACCCCTGGAGGCCGGGGGGTGAGTCAGTCAGCCCAGAAGCCATGCATGAGAGTTGAGTCCAGAACGGTGAGTCTATGCCGTGCTGAGTGAACTGTGAGTCTACGCCGTGAGTGACTGAAATGTGAGTCTATGCCGTGAATTACTGAACTGTGAGGCTGCACCGTGAGTGACTGAACTGTGAATCTACGCCAGAGGTCACGCTCATTCCAGAAGCCCCACTCAGTTCAGAGGTTGTGCTCACTCTGAAAGTCTCGCTCACTCTGAAAGTCGCGCTCTGGAAGTCGCGCTCACTCTGGAAGTCGCGCTCACTCCGGATGTCGCGCTCAGTCCAGAAGTCCAACCTGAGTCCAAGGCTGCACGGAGTCCAGAAGTTGCACTCTGCCCAGAAGTCGGGCGTGAGTAGAATCAAGAGAGTTTTACTGTCGCGTTTGTGTGTGTGTGTTGGAGGGTGTGTGTGTATGTGTGTGATCGAGGGTGTGTGTGTGTGTGTGTGTGTGAGAGAGATGGAGGTTGTGTGTGTGTGTGAGAGAGATGGATTGTATGTGTGGGTGTACGTGTGTGGGTGTGAGTGTTTGTGTGATGGAAGATTTATGTGAGTGAGTGTGAGGGTGTGAAATGAAGGGTGTGTGTGTGCGAGATGGACGGTGTGTGCGTGTGAGATGGAGTGAGTGACTGAACTGCGAGCCCACCAGCCATGAGCGACTGAACTGTGAGCCCACCAGCCATGAGTGACTGAACTGCGAGCCCACCAGCCGTGAGTGAGTGAACTGCGAATAAACCAGCCATGAGTGAGCGAACTACGAATAAACTGTGAGCCCACCAGCCATGAGTGAGTGAACTGCGAGTCCATCAGCTGTGAGTGAGTAAACTGCGAGCCCACCAGCCATGAGTCACTGAACTGTGAGCCACCAGCCGTGAGTGACTGAATTGTGAGTCCAAGAATCAATTCTGCCCACAATGTCCATACTAGCCCACTGGAATCCAGTCCCCTCAGCTCACAACACCCAAACTAAAACTCCATAATGCCCTCCCCCTCTCCCACTGGCCACCAATATTAGAATTGGTGGAGAGGTGGAATACGTTGGGGGTCTGGCCCTCCTGTTTGAGAATGGGACCCAACGGTCCCACTTAGTCTCGTAATTAAAAAATCATATATTGACTAGTATTGAATTTGATTGAAATGAAATGAATGATACAGCATGGAACCACTGTGGTTCACACTTACTATCGGCCCACCATGTTCACACTGACTATCGATCATCTGTTCACACAAGTTCTATGTTCTTCCACTTTTTCATCCTCTCCCTACACAATTGGGACAATTTTACATAAGCCAATTAACTACAACCCGCACATCATTGAGATGTGGCAGTAGAACAATGACAAATGATAGGTGGATGCAGGTGAGAGGAGTTGATTGGCAGATGGTTGGCTGAAGTGACAAAGGCTAGAGGTGAAAGCAGTGGAGTGAAGAGTAGAGATAGAGGGAGGGATTTTAATAGAAGAGCATGGGAGGAGAATAAGGAGGGGGGATAAAAGGAGAAATGAGGGATGTAGGTACGGAAGATGAGTGGAATGGAGCAAGGTACATGGGCAGGGGGAGGACTGGAGTTTATTTTATTGCTTATTGCGACTTCAGCAATAGACAATAGGTGCAGTAGGTCATTCTATATATTATATATATCTCAAATGTTTGCAAAATGTTCCAGACAAATTAAGTAGCTGGACAGGTCACCACTCAGCTCCTACACACCCGGGAAAAAAGACATAGCCTGTACATAGCCAGTCTGAAGAAGGGTCTCGACCCGAAACGTCGCCTATCTCCTTTGCTCCTTAGATGCTGCTGCACCCGCTGAGTTTCTCCAGCTTTTTGTGTATCCCCCATAGCCTGTACATTCTCTCCTTAGAACACAAATCCTCCAGACCCAGCAACATACTCGTAAATCTTCACTATAAAAAAACTTTCCAGTATAGCAACATCCTTTCTATAGTAGGGTGACCAGAACTGTACACAGTACATCAAATGTTGGCTTACCAAAATCTTGTACAGCTGTAACATGATGTCCAAACTCCTGCATTCAATACCCTGATTAATGAAAATTAAGCATGCCAAATGCCTCCTTCACTATCTTCTTCACCTGGACACCATCTTCATCGAGTTACGTATCTACTGGGTCTCTCAGTTCCACAACACTCCCTAGGATCCTACCATCTCCCACAAGAAACAGCGATTCTTTACCTACCCTTCATATCCAATAATCTGCTATTTATCCTCAATTGTTTGAAGCTGAACCAGAGAGTTTGCAAAATTAGCTGGAACACTTACACCTATGATGAGCTTTCTGCCAAATGTCCATTGACTTGAAGTATAACTGGTCCAGCCACATAAATGCCATGCTTATAGAAGATTGGGTATCTGTGGCAAACAACTCAACACCTGATACTCTTCTACCAAATGCAAGGCATAAATCAAAGGTTGATGGAATGCACTACATTTACCTGAATTAATATTTTTCCAACAACCTTTCTTTAACATTTCAGACAATGCACTACAGAAGCCAGCATCTTGAATTTCAAAGGATCAAAGGTCAGTTTATTGTCTTGTGGACCAATTAAGGTACATCAAAACTCGAATTACCATACAGTCAAAAAATCAACTAGGCATACAACTACATACAGTGGCTTGCAAAAGTTTTCATACCCCTTGAACATTTCCAAATGTTGTCATGTTACAACCACAAACGTAAATGTATTTTATTGGGATTTTATGTGATAGACCAACACATAAATTACCCCTTATTCTTAAACAGTGGGTCCTGGTTCTGGACTACCCCAACATCGGGAACATGTTTCCTGCCTCTAGCATGTCCAAACCCTTAATAATCTTATATGTTTCAATAAGATCCCCTCTCATCCTTCTAAACTACAGAGTGTACAAGCCCAGCCGCTCCATTCTCTCAGCATATGACAGTCCCGCCATTCTGGGAATTAATCTTGTAAACCTATGCTGCATTCCCTCAATAGCAAGAATGTCCTTCCTCAAATTAGGGGACCAAAACTGCACACAATACTCCAGGTGTGTTCTCAGTAGGGCCCTATACAACTGCAGAAGGACCTCTTTGCTCCTACACTCAACTCCTCTTGTTATGAAGGCCAACATGCCATTCGCTTTCTTGCTGTAGTGCCTGCTGTACCTGCATGCTTACTTTCATTCTGATGAACATGGACCCCCTGATCCCGTTGTACTTCCCCTTTTCCCAACTTGACACCATTTAGATAATAATCTGCCTTCACATTCCTCCATATAAGACCTTTTTTTCACCCAGTTTCTTTCCAGCAGGGAGGTCTTACCTTCCACTACCTGCAACCCCCGGCAACCACCTTCAATTAGCATCGCAACCAGCTTTGACTAAAAAATTGCCGATTTTTAAAACGGCAACCTATTTTTAGTCGCGGCCGGTTTTGAATAATTTTTTAAATAATCGGCGGAACATAGAAGAAGCGGAAACCACCTTCGACCATTAGGGAGACTGACAAAAACCTCCGGGAACCGCATGGAAACCTTGGGTGGGGTGCAAACTCTCCAGAGGTTTCCGTTCAGGTTTCCTAAGTGGGACAGGGGCATAAGGAATGGAAATGGCACTAGGGAGAGAAGAAACAAACTTAATGTTCAGAAGGAACAGGAGTGCAGAAAGAAGTTATTATACAAATGCGTTACTGAGTTTGTGCCTGCAGGACAGTATATCGATGACATATTATCTGGGGAGTGAGGTAAAGAATGCACACACCCCTTGAGAACGGGCAGAAGACAGCAAAGGTAATGTAGCTCCCCAGAAACAGGAATCAGCTAGCAGGAGGAACTGATACTGTCCTGCCCCTTTAAGATAAATTTGGGAAGGCCAGCAGACAGAGAAAGCTGCTCCTCAGTATCCCTACTCCCTTGTAATTTAAACTAACAACAGAAAAGAAGAAGAAACCTACCCTAGTGCCCAACTTTAATATCACCTAGCTTTTGAAGAAAGAAAAGGAAGGAGAGTAAAGGACACTCTAATCATCTTTGAAAGAAACAACACCGACAACCTATGACATCTTTTGGGACAAGCCCCACTTTAAAGGACTGACTTCTAATAAAAAGCATTCCTCTGTGGTTTGGAGTAAAATACCTAATATGCATCTAAATTATGGTTATTAGAAATAAATTTATAAATTTTGGATTCGGTCTTGAAATTGTATGGTTATGAATAGGAGGGAATTTAAAATTTGAGATTTGGAATAGACTTGTGGAATCTGGCTGAGGAACAATTGGAGTTTGATTATTAATTGATAATGTTATTACCTCATCTCTAGACAAGCAGCCAAAGATGTGAAGGATTATTCAGAGGACATATGGAAGGATGGAACTTAGGAAGATCTGGCAACATGGAATTATTTAGGGAATATGAGAGTTGGAATTAAAATGGGAATTAAAATTGGAATTAAAATTGGAAATTAAAATGGGAATTCGAATTGGAACTGGAGTTGGAATTGGAAAAGGTCAAAAGAGGAACTGTGAGCAGCAGGATTTCCCTTTAAGTGTCCGGACTGAGAGATTATTCAGTATTAAGAACTAGTACAAGTGAGAACCCCAGACTGAGAACGGAGCCAATTTAGTAAAGAGTCAATACAGTAAAGGGTCATAAGAAGGGTTTTGGCCCGAAACATTGCCTATCTCCTTCGCTCCTTAAATGCTGCTGCACCCGCTGAGTTTCTCCAGCCTTTTGTGCACCCTCAAATTTCCAGCATCTGCAGTTCCTTCTTTCACACTTTGTCTAGTAAAGGGCCAACATAGAGAGAGGAAATTTGAATGGGTGTAGGAATAGCTTAGCTGATGCATATTTAACCGGTGGATTTGAATTGATTAACCCTTGATGGTAAAGTGGCTTCTATTATCAAGGTGGAAAGAAATTGTCCCTGGATTCGGCATTCTGGATTGGATTTATGATGAAATTAATTAATTAGAAATTGATTGTTTCAATTTGAACAGCTGGGACTTCCACAGGAATTGGAATGGAATTGTGTTATCGGCCACAATGTTGTGGAGTGAGAAGGATGAGATGGACACTGATATTTGAAATAGTAAATTGAAGGCTGAGACTGAATTTGGTTAAATTGGAACATTTAACATGGTTTGCTTTAAATTGGAGTCACTCTTGCAGGGAAATCTAGACTGAACCCAGCTGAAATTTATATGAGGACCCGTCCATAGATACACATATTATAACATCGTGGAATATGAAGAAGGCTGATTGGTGTTGATCCTAGGATAATAAAGAATATATTATGGAACAGAATATATGATAAATTTTATCATATATGATAAAAAGGAAGGAATGTTAACCCTGGCCAGATTGGAGAGGCTAGGACTTTAAAATGGGGAAAAAGCTTCAGGGCTGCTGGGAGATTTGGTCAATTTGGAATTGCTCTCTGCTGAACTGGGACAAGCTGCGGAGTGGTGCCAGTATGTCTAGAGCCTAGATCCAAGCTGCAGGAAAATAATAAGAACATCTGCAGACCCAGTCAATTAGGTGCAAAATGCATAGAATGGATTGGATGATTGCAAACCAGACATACACCTTGTAAATAATTGTAAATAATGTTGCAGAGTTCTGCTTTGCCGAGTGTTGATTGGATGAGGTATTGAGCCTTGTCTGGTTTTCTTGCAGATCAGGGTAAATGTTGCAATGTTTGCTTCCTTGAGAAGCCTTGTTTGAATACAATGTATTAGCTGCTGTATTATTCACTTAGGGAAATGTCTGTTATGTATGGGGTTAATCGATATCTGTAATTGGATTATAAAGAGAACACCCCATGTGGTTCAACCCCTCAATGTCCCGGGACCTATAAGAGTCCGCTGCCACAAGGTCCCGCGTCGATCTTATGGGAGAGCGCTTATGACTGCATGACCTTCTGGAATGTCTCTGTTTGAGCGAGGCGTAGAGGGCTTGAACAGGCAGATACGAGGATTGAACCCCCGATAGTTAGATAGAGTGGTGGGAACTGTAATTATGTTTTGTTAAAATAAAGATTAGTTGATAAAGTGCTTGATTCAGTGGTTTTTGACTGAAACTAGACTGGGGGGGAGATTAGAATGAGCAATTTACACAGGAACAAGATGGACTGTTGGCAAAACCAAAACGGAAGATTGTATACTGTTTCAGTGTACTACTGCTATACACTTGTACTACTGTATATCTGAGATGTTTATCTAAGATGTATCTAAGTGCTTATGTATAATGATACTTGTACTGAATTGTATACACAAATGAATTTCATTGTACCTTGGTACATGTGACAAACAAAATACCATTATGACCATTGTAAATCCTCATCTCCCTTTTGGTTCCTTTGCCAATTTTTTTCCCATCTATGACTTTCAGTTACCAGGGCAACAAATGCTGAATATGCTTTTGAAAAGCCCTCATAATTTGAATAGTTCATGCAAATGTCACTGTAGCGTACCCTGCTCTGAGGCAAAGAAATCAACTTCCCTCATTGCTGCACACAATATTAGTCCCTCGTCCCTAATTAAACATATAATAGAAGGTTATTAAGTAGTCTATGATAATTTAGTCCTGGAAAAAGTTCATTAACAGCTATTTGTGTTCTATACTGCAAGAAATATTAATTGTATCATAGTTACAGAGTTATACAGTTATACGGAAACTGTTTCCTTGGTGAAACCCAACCATGCCGACCAAGCAGTGTTTGGAGGCCCACACATGTGAGAGGGCAATGCTGGATCTAGTATTGGGAAATTGGGAAGGGCAAGTTAATGAAGTGTGTGTGGAGGAGCCTTTTGGGAGCGGTGACCACAGTTCGATTAGGTTTAAGATAGTTATGGATAGGGACGGAGAGGGACGGACATGTTAAAATGCTCAACTCGGATATGGCCAACTTTGAGGGTATTAGAGAAGGTCTCGCTCAAGATGACTGGAGCAGGTTATTAGAGGGAAAAGGAACATTGGCCAAGTGGGATGTTTTAAAAAGTGTACTGAAGAAAGCTCAGGTTATGTACATCCTCGTTAGAGTGAAGGGCAAAGCAGGCAAATGAAAGGTAGCTTGGTTGACGAGGGAAATTGAGACGTTGGTCAAAAACAAGAAGGATGCATGGGTTAGGCAGCTGGGATCAAGTGTATCCCTGGAGGAGTTTTGGGAACTAAGGAGTAAACCAAAATAGGAAATCAGAAGGGCAAAAAGGGGCCAGGAGATAGCTCTGGCAGGTAGCATCAAGGATAATCCAAAAATATTTTATAAATACATAAGGGGGTAAAGGGCAACTAGACAGAGTGTGGGACTTTTCAGGAATTTCAGCGGTGATCTCTGTGTGGAGCTACAGGAGATGGGCAAGGTTCTAAAAGATTACTTTTCCTCTGTATTTACTGAGCGAAAGACTGGAGGATGAAGGAAATTGGAGCAGTCACTGGAAGTGTCTTGAAATCCGTACGGGGCGCCGTCGAGTATGGCTGCCCTGCCAGCAGCTGTTAGTCTTTTCACTCTTTAAAAAAAATGTTTAGTTAGTTAAAAGTGTTTGGTTGGAGGTCTTTTAGTCTTTTTATATGAGGGTTGGGGGGGGGGGGAAGGGGGAAACTATTTTTCTCTGTACCTACCTGGTCGGAGATGCGGCTTTTCTCCGGGCCGTATCTTTGCCCCTTCCTCGCGGCCTACTGGCAGTCTGGAGCGGCGTTTCCTGTAGGGACCAGCTGGGACCAGTCGGGACTTCAGCTTTGGCGGCGGCACTGTGCTGGGGCGCCATCATGGAGCGGGCGATGCCTTGCCCGGGTCGCCGTGCGGTGGGCTCCGGAGGGCTGGGACCGCCGACTCCAACATAGCAGAGTTGTAGTCTGCGCTCTGTGGAGCTTCCAGCCGTGGGCGGCGCTGAGCTTTAAACACCGCGGAACCTGGGATCTCACGACGAGCTCGCCAGAATCGGAGCTCCGACCGGCGTGACCCGTGGACTTCAGGAACTGCGAACTCTGGGGAGGAAGCGGCCGCTCCAGACACTCCGGGCCGCTGAGAGTTGTCACCTGACGCCAGAGTTTCATCATCCGGCGAGAGGGCCTGAAGCATCAGGCTGCCGTGGCGGCAACTGCGGAGGCCTCAATAGGCCCAACTATGGGTGAACTGGGGATGGGACTGGACTTTTCACAGTGGGAGCCATTGTGGGGGGATGTTTTTATGTTTATTGTTAAATTCTTTATGTTGTGTATTATCTTTATTTGTGTGCTGCATTGGCAAGTCAAATTTCATTACACCAATTGGTGTATGTGATAACAAATGTCCTTTGTCCTTTGAAAGCAGTCAGGGTTACTGTCGAAGAAGTACTGAAGGTACTGTCGTGTTTGAAGGTAGACAAATCTCCAGGGCCTGATCTGTTATATCCGAGGACCTTGGTAGATTCTTGTAGCTGACAGCGCAGTGGTGCAGCTGGTAGAGCTGCTGCCTCACATTGCCAGAGACCTGGGTTTGATCCTGATCTTTGGTACTGTTTGTGCAGAGTTTGCACGTTCGCCCTGTGACTGTGTGAGTTTCCTCCGGGTGCTTGGATTTCCTCCCACAACCTAAAGACATGTGGGTTTGCAGGTTAATTGGTCTCTGTAAATTGTCCCTAGTGTGTAGTGTGTGGTAAAGTGGGATATCCTTGATCGATGGTCTGTGTGCTCAGTGGGCCGAAGGGCCTGTTTCTATGCTCTATCTTCAAACTAAATCAAACTAAATCAAACAAAACAAAATCCACATTCCTGTGCTATAACTAGACAATAGAGAAGTGGCACAGCGATGCATCTGGTGCCTCACCAGAGATCTGGGTTTGATCATGACCTCGGATGCTGTATGCAATTTTGCAAGTCAAGTCAAGTCAACTTTATTTGTCACATAGACATGCAAGATGTACAGTGAAATGAAAGTGCCAATGTCTGCGGGGTTGTGTAAAACAACAGAACTACAGAATAGAACAAAACCAGTATTTTAATTTTCTTTAAAAGACACAACAGTAATTACTCCCTGGTTTAGATCAGGGATTACAGTCCTGATGGCCTGTGGGAGGAAATGTTGTCTCATCCTCTCTGTTTTTGCAGTGTGACAGAGGAGGCACTTGCCTGACTGCAGCAGCTGGAACATTCCGTTGCTGGGGTGGTAGGGGTCTGGAACTCCCTCCAGCCTCGCTAGCCAGTGCGCTGGCGGTGTTGTTGATAGCCGGCGAGCTAGGGGTGTCATTGCCGGCCTCAAATCGTGCGTAAAAAGAGTTCAGGTCATCAGTTAAGGAGGCGCCGGCACTCCCGGCTGAGGGGCAGCTGCTCTGGTAATTAGTTACAATCCGTAGACTGTGCCACAGGCGTCTGGTGTCCTGCTGCTCCATCTGCGACTACATCCTGTCCCTGTACCTCCTTTTTGCGTCCTTCACTGCTCTTCATAATCTGTAGGACTCTGCCTTGTAGTCATCCATATTGGCAGCTGCCAGGCCAGAGTTGTAAGCGGCGGTGTGAGCATGCAAAGCAACACGAATGGACCTGTCCACCCAGGGCTTTTGGTTAGGAAAAATGCTAATCCTTACCATGGGGATGATGATATTGGCTATTGTTGCAATGAAGTCCGTGATAGCTTCCGCAAACTCACTACCGCCTCTGGAACTTGATTGGAACATATTCCAGTCGACATCACTCAGTACATCCTGTAGCATGGCCTCTGAATGGACAGACCACCGCTTTACATCGCTCGTCACTGCCGCTTCCTGTACTATCTGTTGTTTATACTCCGGCAGCAGGAAAATGGTCAGATTTTCCAAAAGGCAGAAGAGAGACTACAAAAAGTAGTAAGCACTGCCCAGTCCATCATCGGCTCTGACCTTCCTTCCATCGAGGGGATTTATCGCAGTCACTGCCTCAAAACGGCGGGCAGTATCATCAAAGACCCACACCATCCTGGCCACACACTCATCTCCCTGCTAACTTCAAGTAGAAGGTACAGGGGCCTGAAGACTGCAACAACCAGGTTCAGGAATAGCTACTTCCCCACAGCCATCAGGGTATTAAACCTGGCTCGGACAAAACTCTGAACATTAATAACCCATTATCTGTTATTTGCACTTTATCAGTTTATTCATTCATGTGTGTATATATTTATATAATGGTATATGGACACACTGATCTGTTTTGTAGTCAATGCCTACTATGTTCTGTTGTGCTGAAGCAAAGCACGAATTTCATTGTCCTACCGGGGACACATGACAATAAACTCACTTGACCTTCAATTTGAGAAACGGCCTTGTATCCTTTCCTGAACAGTGTGTAACAGTGGTCCAAAGTTCTTTCCCCCCCTGGTGACACATGTGATGTGTTGGCGGAAGTTAGGCATAACTGTTTTGAGGTTAGGCTTATTAAAATCCCCAGCCACCACCACAGGCACATCAGGATTCTTGTTCTGATGCCGACATAACACCGTGTAGGACAATAATGCCGCGTTGGTGCCCGCATGCGGTGGTATGTAGATTGCTGTTATGATGACTGAGCTGAACTCCCGGTAGAATGGATGGCATGTGATTGTCAGATGCTCCAGGTCCGGCGAGCAGGTATGAGAAAGCGTCTTAATATTCTTAGGTTTGCATCAGTTGTTGGTCATGAAACAAACTCCTCCACCCTTTGATTTTCCGGACTCCTCCATTCTGTCCGCACGAAAAACATGGAAGGACTCGGTTGGGCATATTACTTGATCCGGCACCAGCAGGGTCAGCCATGTCTTTGCCAGACAAAAGATGTTGCAGTTTCTTGTGTCCCGCTGGAATCCAATCCTCACCCTGAGATCATCCATCTTGATTTCCAGGGACTGGACATTAGCAAGAAGAATGCTGGGCAGAGGTGGACGGTAGGCTTGAGCTCTTAGCCTATTCCGAATCCCCCCGCTTACCTCGATGTTTTTTCCGACTTTGTCCCGGAGTTTATATGTTCTCAATGTTAGTGTGGGAATTTCCTCAGGGTGCTCTGATTTCCTATTACATTCAAATGACTTGCAGGTTTGTACAGTAATTGGCCTCTGTAAATTGCTCTTCATGCTTAGGAAGTGGATACAAAAGTGGAATAACATAGCACTGGTGCAAATGAGTAATTGATCAGTAATTGATGGCTGGCATTGACTCTGTGGGTAAAGGTCATGTATCCATGCTCTATCTTTCAAGTCAATTTAATAGCATGTTGTGATCTGCTGTGGCCGGATTACATCTGCCCATCTGTGTTTAGATAAATATATTTTTTGGTGCCATGCTTGTTCTAGTGCAAGCTGATGCCAGCAGAGTGAAAGAACTCGGAATGGATAGGGATCTGAGGACATGGTAAAATAATTTGTGTAACCTTTGAACTAAATCAAACTGATCATGAATGAGATTGAGTTATTTTGATGTCAAGTTAGATGCAGAGAATGGAAAAAAAAGGGAGAGATGGAAAGAAAGGAATAACAAATAAGCACATTTTTCTTTTCGTTTAACTTAAAAATCAAAACTTGAAGGAATTAAACCCCTATAGTGTATCGACAATTTTCTGTGCTAGGGAAGTAAATTGGCCATAGTAAATTATTTTGCTATAAGTGACAAAACTTAACTCTGTGACATGGGTATTTTGTACCTTCTATGCAAATACATCAGCTTCATACTAGGTTAATGCCCTTCAATAGTGAGTCAATCTGCAAGACGTCATTTTATGGAGTTAATGTCAGAACTATGCTTGCTTTCATCAAATTTGGGTTTTGGGCATTTAACCAACCATCTGATGTTGCTGTCACATTGGTACATGAACAATGTGGAGTGGTAATAGTCTCACCAGAATTTTGACACAAAATTATGGGTCCTTTTTAAAGATTGAACTCCAGCATGAAATATTTTATAGCCGTTGCCTGGACAACAAGAGTTTTTCCTATAAATCTTGAACACCTCTCCTGAGGTGTCTTGTGAGACAATTTTAGAAATAATAATGGCGTATATTTCTTTTGTGCACTTTGTAAGGAAAAGACACTTCAAAAATCTACAAAGCAAAGAGTAGATAGTGAACAGATAAAGAATGTGAATGAAAAAGAAGGAATAATTAAAAATGTTCTTGCATTGTTTTGTCCAAGATAATGCTGACCTACATAAGTGTTGTTGAAGCTGTTCCTACACAGTCAGAATGATTGATGTAGATAATAAATGTCACAAATGACATCTCATGTGATCATTGCAATGAAAGATCATTCCTCTTTGTTCTTGTCAACCTGTCAGCAGCCATTCACAATTGACCCTATCATTCTCCTTCAAAGCCTCCACCCAATTCCAGCTGAGTGGTGTTGCATTTGCATCTTAACCATCCAGTTCATGTAATAGGACCAGAAGGCCACATTTCACACTCCTGCACCATTCCTTCAATTGTCAACAAGACCCAACTTTTCATATAATGTCACCCGTCAGCAACATCACGCAAAAACAAAGATCAATTTTCATAGGTATACTGACAATCAGTGCAATTTTTACAATGGTTTGCGCCAAATACAGTATACCACAAAAAAGTATTAACTTCGAAAAAGTTAAAAGTCACTATTTTGTTTCCCAGCTGCGTGCTACTACCTTATCTATACATAACTAAAACTCTGACCTTGTGCTCTTCCGGTTTGCGAGGTTTTTCTATTTGCACAAAAATGGTACATGACAGCGCTACAATTTCTTGCCAGGTTACTCGCAGTTCTCCTGTGCTGTGAGTGCAACAAGTTTTGTTCTGATTGATGGTAAATTGTAAAGGTTGTTGAGGTTCAAAAATCTTTACAACCGTGCTTGCGCAGATTTCTTCAGTCAGTTCCACGCAACTTGGTTTCTTCTCCTGTCAGTCAATGCCACAGCTGGGATGGCAACGCCCATTCCTGCCCCACTGGCTGTCCTGCCTCACTCACAAACTCCTCTCCACCCTCCTCACAGTAACTTTTCTATCGTCTCCCCACCACGGGCCGTGGGGGGGGGGGGGGGGTTTCAGTGGTGGCCCAGTGGACGCCCAGTGGAAGCCCTGGTCCTGTTTTTCTCTCCCTCATCACTCACCCCTCTCCCCCGTCCACCCTCTGCAGCAATGGGTCCGTCTCCGCCGCTATGGTAACTT
This sequence comes from Raja brachyura, assembly GCA_963514005.1. Next base: position 67,216,044 of record OY740784.1, read on the forward strand.
ACCCTCAAGGCCTTCTCGGAGGAGATCTTCTCCACCAGCTCATTGAAACTCATGATGCCCATCGTGACAAACACCAACTCCACCCCCCCCCCCACCCCCACCCACCACCCCTGTGGCCTGGTGGCAGCAGGGAGCAGGCAGGTAGGTAAGCGGGTGGGCAGAGCGGGGACGGGAAGAGCGGCAGCAGCAGGCGGGCTGGGCAGGGATGGTCCGAGCAGCAGCAGGAGGCGGTCGGACAGAACGGGGATGGGCCGAGCAGTGGCTGAGCTGGAGTGGGCAGAAGGAGGGAGGGAGAGTCGGGTTGCAGGGTGGCTGAACAGTTTGCATGGAGTTTAAGTAACTCACACACACACAATGCAAACTGGTCCAATCGTCAAGTCAACGGGATCTAAACCGCAGCTAACAATGAATAACCTGTGGAGGAAGAAACTGCAGATGCTGCTTTTTATGGAGGGAGGGAGAGAGGGAGGGAGGGAGGGAGGGAGGGAGGGAGTGACTGAGGATAGAGGAAAGGAGATAGAGCGAGAGGTGAGGGATGAATTGAGGGAGGGGAGGAGGAGATTGGAAAGATCCTGGGGAGGTGTGAGGGAGAGTGGGGGCTTTGAGGAAGTGTTACGGAGGGAGAGGATGAAAGTGGGGGAGGTGAGGAGAGTGGGGCAGGAGGAGAAATAGAGGGAGAAGAGGGGGAATGGGGGAGGTAGGGAGTGGGGAATAGAGGGAGAGGAGGGCAGTGGGGGGAGGGATAGTGGGGGATAGGGGAGGTGAGGATTTGGGGATATTGGGATAGGAGGGGGTAGGGAGGGGAGAGGAGTTATGGAGGGAGGGTGGGAGTGACTGAGGCTAGGGGAAAGGAGAGGGAGGGAGAGGTGATGGAGGGAATGGGGGAGGAGGAGAGGGGAAAGAAGAGGGGGATGAGGGGAAATGAGCCACACCTTCGCAGTTAGGGGCTCTGCGTGAGTGGTGCAATATTACGTTGGAGGTCAGGTTGCATTGTGGGACAAGGTGAGTGGTGGAATATTGCATTGGGGGAATGGGTGAGTGGCGGAATATTGCATTGGGGAACGGGTTGCGTTGGGGGACCAGGCCTCCCGTGTGACAGGGACCCAATAGGTCCCACTTAATCTGATGTTTATCAATCATAAAGTCTGGGATATTTTTGTGTACAAAAAAAACACTGCTGATAATGCCAATCACGCCTTTCTTGAAATCAAAGGATGGCACAGTGGCGCTGCGACGGAGCAGCTGCCTTCAAGCGCCTGAGATCTGGGGTTAGATCCTGGCTATGGATGCTGTCTGTTTGGAGCTTGTATGTTCTCACTATGCCCACATGTGTTTTCTCCGGGCGCTCTGGTTTCCTACCACATTCCAAAGACGTGAAAGTTTGTAGGTTAATTGGATTCTGTAAATTGCCCCTAGTGTATAGGACACGAGTGATCATTCATTTGTGTGCTCTCTGTGGGCAGTGTGGCCTATTTCCACACTGTATTTCTAAACTAAACTAAACACTCCACTGGCTTTAAGTTGTCTCGCTTGTCCAACATTCAGCAATGAGCAGAAATTCTTTGCAAACATTATTGGTCATATAAAAACAGTCACCTTTGGTCCATAACACAATTTTGATTTTATAATCTTTGAATCCTTTTATCTACTTGACATGTGCTTGAATGTTTTGTTAACTTGATAAAGTATTTGTTCCTGAGATAATCTTTGCCAAATATTCACAATGCCACAAATTCTTTGCCTATGTTCACCTGCTACTTCATCCATGACTTTCACACTTTCTAGTTGTGACCATTCCAATGGATGCCTTCCACATTCTTTAAATATGAAAACATTAAATATGAAAATATCAAAACATACCCAGCCATTTTCCAACCCATCATTATCCCATTCATCCATTACTTGTGTGTTCATTGACTTTCTTTAGCTCTGTTAACCAATACAGATTAAAATAATCAAATTCTTCCATGGCCTTGTCCCTTTGTGATTTATAGATTTTTAAGCTATCTAAATTCCTCCCATTCCTACACATTAGCATTACTTTCTTTAAATCTTGAGATCCAGAGCTCTAAATGCCCACCCTATGTTCTACCCCTTTGTATAACTGAAAATCTAATACCCCAGCCGCAATTTTGGTTATCTGCCTAATGTCTTCTCTTGGTCACTTGTTTCATCTTTTATTTGATTGCAGTCATATCATGCACTGAGATATGTTACTACTTAATAAAATATAGGGTTAAACAGCAGTGCAAGATAATAAAGCTGTTGCTCACATCTCCAGAGCAAGGGTTCAATGCTGCTAACCTCTGATGTTGACTGTGGAGATTGTTTTACTTCATGTGATTCAGTTTACTCCAACATCCCATAGATACGTTTTGGTAGGTTAAATTAACCCCAATGTATGAATGAGTGGTAAAATCTGGGATGAGTTGATAGGGCAAATAAAATGGGGGTAGGATTTGTGTAGGATAAAATGGATGCTTGACTGACAATGAGGATGTGGTGGGCAAAAGGACCTGTTGCTTTGCTGTGTGACTGCATGTTTATATGACTGAAAGCCATATATGACTATATGACTATATATGTTTATATGGCTGAAAGTACAACATTAAAATCAATTGTATGCTAGATTTAAAAAAAAATTCCGACATTGTCATCTTGAATGTATGAAACCTCAACTATTCAGAAAAGAAAAATAAGGGGCAGAACAAATCAGTAAGTGCAAAATAAATGAAATAAATAACTTCTGAGATGTCACTTATTTGCAGAGCACCTGTGGGTTCTCTTTGTGTTGCAGCCAGTTCCCCATAACCTCAGTACCTTGCTCAAGTGTTGCTTTACATTGGTGAGCCAAGTCCTAGAATGCTGGCATGCTATTGAATTGTAGGATGTATTCACAGGCAAGCATTTTGAATTGTGCAGAAAAGAAAGAAAGAAACAAAAAATAAAATGCTAGCGAAAAAGCGGAACTGAAATCTGTTTCTGAAAATAATGCGTGGATGCTGCAGTTCAATGGTTCAATGGTCCTTTACTCTCACGTGTACCATTCAAGGAACAGTGAAATTTGATTTACCATAGGGTCATACCAGAAAAAAGCAACAAGACACACAACCATATAACAGATAACTTAAACATCCATCACAGTGGCTCCCCCACATTCCTCATTGTGATGGAAGGCAATAAGGTCTTATCTTTTTTCCTCCTTATTCTCCTGGGTACAGGGCAGTCGAACCATCCACAGTGAGGGCGATCAAAGCTCCCACAGCCAGCGATTGAAGCTCCCACGTCGGGGCGATCGATGCTCCTGCGATCGGGGCAGTCAAAGCTCCTGCGGCTTGGAGCTCCCGAAGTCGGTCGCTAACTAAGGGACTGCAAGCTCCACAAACTTGTCCACAGGCTCCCGCAGTTGGAGCTCCTGAGGTCAATCCCTGACAATGGGACTGCCAGATCCACGATGTTAAGTCTGCAGGCTCCCGTGGTTGGAGCTCCCAAAGTCAATCCCCAGCACGAGGCCGCCAGCTCCTCGATGCTAGGCCGCAGCGCGGACAGAGATACAATAGAGAAAAAATTGCATCTCCGTCGAGGAAAGAGATTTTAAAAAGTTTCCCCCCACCCGCAAAATAATACAAAACTAAAACATACATTTAACAACATACTAAAAACAACAGAGAAAGAAAAGGACAAAACAGACTGTTGGTGAGGCTGCCATTGTACGGCGTCACCCGGTCAATTGAGTGGCTTCATCTCTGTATTTAAGCCCCTCAAAAGCATTTGAGTAATGGAAGAATTCTGAGACACTGCACAATTCTAGGCTTTGACTTTTGGATAAGAAATTAAACCTAGATCCCAGCTCCCCCCCCTCTAAAGAATTAACAAATTCTATTACATTTCTTCAATGTACACCAAAAGAGCTTGCAGTCTGGATAATATATATTAAGCATCCCACAGCACCGGGCCAAAGTATTTGGACATTGCCATGTTACTATTGGACCTTGGTGCATAGAAATTGGCTGTCATGTTTTGAACAGAACTACAGTCATGACATTTTATAAGAAGATAATAAACATTATGATTTGGCACCCCGTATATGTTCTGTCACTCAATAAGAGCAAGACTAAGTTACAAGATCAGCACCACTTTACTGCAAAATCCTCATGTCACTTAAGTTCCTCATATCCAAATATCAATTGACTGGCCTTGAATACAGTATTGAGCTACCATTGCTCTTTTGTGAAGAATGCCAACATCTACTATCTGTGGAATTGATTTTTTTATGTGCTTGCCATACTCCTTCTATTAAAAATGTAACATGTTTAAGCAGGGACATAAAACCTGTGCACATTATTACAATTGGCTGAGAACTACAATGCCGTCATATTGTTCCAATTTTCAAAATATTTGGTGTTTAGCTTTCTCACAAAATGTCATCCAATCCTGTTTACCAGTTCTTATAGTCTATGGTGCATTTCCAGCATATTATATTTTCATTTCAGAAAGGTAACTTTGATAGGTACAAAGATGGCGCAGCAGTAGAGATGGTGTAATCGGCAAACTTGATGATGGAGTGCGCACTATGACCGGCCACGCAGTCATGGGTATAGAGTGAGTAAAGCAGGGGGGTGAGCACGCTGTCTTGAGGTGCTCCCGTGCTGATTGTTACTGAGGATGAGTAATCCTCAGTAACAATTCAATTCAATTTGAACAGACCGTGGTCTGTGGATGAGGACGTCGAGGCTCCAATTGCAGAGGGATGTGCAGGAGCCCAGTTCCATGAGCTTGGTAAACAGCTTGGAAGGGATGATGGTATTAAATGCCGAGCTGTAGTCTATAAACAACAGCCTTACATAGGTGTTTTTATTGTCTAAATGGTCCAGTGTGGAGTGTAGAGACAGTGAAATTGCATCTACCATTGACCTGTTGTGGCGGTATGTGAACTGTAGTTGGTCGAGGTCCTTGTCGAGGTAGGAGTTGATGTGCACCATAACCAATCTCTCAAAGCACTTCATCACCACAGATGTTAGTGCCACTGGTCCATAGTCATTGAGGCATGTCAACTTACTCCTCTTGGGCACCGGTATTATTGATGCCCTCTTAAAGCAGGTGGGGACCTCAGACCTCAGAAGTGAGAGGCTGAAAATGTCCCTAAAAACTCCAGCCACTTGGTCCACACAGGTTTTTAGAACACGGCGTATTCATTCAGGTCCTTGAACATTGCCCAGTCTACAGACTCCAAGCAGTCCTGGAGTTGTTCCTCTGCCCCCTGCCCTCGACAAGCTTTGCACAGTCCACACCTCTGGGGGTGCTTTCCTCAGTTGCTGCCTGTATGCAGGAAGAAGCAGCACCGCTGAATGGCCAGATTTTCCGAAGTGAGGGCGAGGAATAGAGCGATAGGCATCTTTGATGGTCGTGTGGCAGTGGTCAAGGGTGTTTGATCCTCTGGTACTGCAGGAGACATGTTGGTGGAAGTTAGGGAACAATTTCTTCAGGTTGGCTTTGCTGAAGTCCCCGGCTATGGTGGTAAATGCCTCGGGGTAAGCCGTCTGGTGCTTGTTGACCACGGCGTGCAGCTCGTCCAGTGCCAGGCGGATGTCTGCTGGGGTGGGATGTAGACCGTGGTCAGGATGAAGGTGGAGAATTCCCTCGTAAAACTAAACTAATCTAAAGATGTGAGATTATCTGGCTTGAGATCATCCCGTTTACCTGTGTTGAACTGTGAAATATAGTCAACTGTAGCCTTTTTACTCTCGGAATTAAATTGTTTTCATTAAATTTAGATGAAAATAAGAAACAAAACACAATAAGCTAATGCTACTGTTTAGTGTGTTTCAAGTTGGAGATGGATTCCAGGCATGAATGCATTTTTCTTTGTGTTGCTCACTGGGTAGTATATACTCTTGGTGTTGGACAGTGTTTTTAAGATTCCAAAGAGACATATTTATGCTGAAAGAGTTTGCTAACAGAGTTTGTGCACTTTTTAAACATATCAAATGATGCAATTGTAGTAATGTTCACATAATTGCTTCCAAAATATGGAACAGGAGGATAAATATTGTCAAGACAGTGTTTCAAGTTATCTAATTAGTTTTTGATTGATTGGCTATTTTAATCTCCTCAAAATCATGGATGAACAAGCGCTGTCATATACCAATGATTTTATGTCAGTTGTCCCACCAATTTTTGGAATTCTGATCAGTCAATCTTTGCCTAGTGCAGCATAATTCCCTTTAGTGTTCGAAGTTAAGCCACAAAGCTCCCACTTCCGTCATTAAGCTATTTTTGATAAATTCTTTACAAATAACAGTCAAACAGTTATAATGAAAATTGGTATTTTGGATTGGGAGTCAATAAAAGTTTCAGAATCAGTTAGGAAAACCACCAGGGCAAATTATTATTTGGAATGTTTATCAAGAAACCTTATTAATTAAGAAAGAACGATTCCGACCTGAAATGTTGCCTATCCATGTTCTCCAAGAATGCTGCCTGACCCACTGAGTTACTCCAGCATTTTGTTTCTTTCTTTGGTATAAACCAGCATCTGCATTTCCTTGCATTATAAATTAAGAAGCCTTATTTGATTAGTTAAATAATATATATTAGGCCAAGTGAGACCAGTTGGGTCCCATAGGAGGGCTGGTCCCTCAAGACAATATTCCAACTCTCCCCCAATTCCAATATTGTTGGCCAGTGGGGGGGGGGGGGGGGGGGGGGGGGGAGGGCTTTCTGGAGCGCTAGTATGGGTGGTATGGGCTAAACAGACTGGTTTCTAGAGGCTAGTATGGACATTGTGGGCTGAATGGGTTCTTGGGCTGGCAGCTCAGTCACTCAGGCCTGGTGGGCTGGCAGCTTAGTCACTCAGGCCTGTTGGGCTGGCAGCTCAGTCACTCAGGCCTGGTGGGTTGCAGCTCAGTCACTCAGGTCTGTTGGGCTGGCAGCTCAGTCACTCAGGCCTGGTGGGCTGGCAGCTCAATCACTCAGGGCTGGTGGTCTGGCAGCTCAGTTACTCAGGACTGGTGGGCTGGCAGCTCAGTCAGTAAGGGCTGGTGGGCTGGCAGCTCAGTCACTCAGGGCTGAGAAACTCCCAGAAAGTCTGCCCAAAACAGGTAATCAACTTTGTGAGAGAGAAGTGAGAGAGGATAGAGAATCAATTTTAGACATTTTTCATCTTTTTCTGCAGATCACAGCAATGAAGAAGGAAATCTATCCTGACCTGGATCTCACATGGAGCCAATGAATGAAGGGAGAAAAATACTGTGGTGAGGTTTAATACTTACAGGGGGACTACTTAATGATGGGTGGAATGGACTCCTCCTGGTCTAGTACAGGCCTGATGGACGGAAGGGAAAAATTCTGAGTGAAAACTCAGTTAACAGCACTTTTTCTCGACTTTTCCTGGTATGGCACGGGCCTTTTGGGTACAAATGCTTCTCCTGGGCCAATACCATATAACCATATACCAATTACAGCACAAAAACAGGCCCTCTCAGACCTTCCAGTCTGTGCCGACCATTTATTTTCCCCTAGTTCCATTTACCTGCACTCAGACCATACCCCTCCATTCCATTCCCGTCCATATACCTATCCACTTTACTTTTAAATGTTAAAATCGATCCTACCTCCACCACTTCTGCTGGAAGCTCATTGCACACAGCCACCACTCTCTGAGTAAAGAAGTTCCCCCTCATGTTACCCCTAAACATCTGTCCCTTAATTCTCATGTCATGCGCTCTTGTTTGAATCTTCCCTACCCTCAAAGGGAAAAGCTTATCCACGTCAACTCTGTCTATCCCTTTCATCATTTTAAAGACCTCAATCAAGTCCCCCCTTAACCTTCTGTGGTCCAAAGAATAAAGACCTAATTTGTTCAACCTTTCTCTGTAACTTAGTTGCTGGAACCCAGGCAACATTCTAGTAAATCTCCTTTGTACTCTCTCTATTTTGTTGACATCCTTCCTATAATTAGGCAACCAAAAGTGTACATCATACTCCAGAATTGGTCTGACCAATGCTTTGTACAATTTTAACATTACTTCCCTACTCCTATATTCAATGCTCTGATTTATAAAGTCCAGCACACCAAAAGCTTTCTTTACCACCCTATCTACATGTGATTTCACCTTCAGGGAACTATGCACAGTTATTCCTAGATTCCTCTGTTCCACAGCATTCCTCAATTCCCTACCATTTATCATATACATCCTATTTTGATTTGTCCTGCCAAGATGTAGCACCTCACACTTATCAGCATTAAACTCCATCTGCCATCTTTCAGCCCACGTTTCCAAATGGCCCAAATCTCTCTGTAGACTTTGAAAACCTACTTCATTATCCACAACACCGCCTATCTTAGTATCATCTGCATACTTATTGATCCAATTTTCCACCCCATCATCCAGATCATTGATGTACATGACAAACAACAGTGGACCCAACACAGATCCCTGAGGCAGCCCACTGGTCACCCGCTTCCAACCTGACAAACAGCCATCCACCATTACTCTCTGACATCTCCCATTTAGCCACTGTTGAATCCATCTTGCTTCTCCGCCATTAACACCCAAAGATTGAACCTTCTTAACCAACCTTCCATGGGCATAACCAATAATATGGGCATTTTGGGCGAAAGGGACTGGTTTCCGGGCTAATAGGGGACTTGTGGACCGAAACCAAACATTTCATTTCCTTTCCATTTCAAGCACAGGGCAGGCCAAACAACACATTTCATTTCATTTCCTTTCAATTTCAAGCACAAGGCAGGCCAAATAACATTTCATTTCATTTCCATTTCAAGCACAGGGCAGGCCAAACAACTAATTTCATTTCATTTCATTTCCAGTTCAAGCACAGGGCTGTCCAAACAACTCATTTCATTTCATTTTATTTTCATTTCAAGCACAGGGCAGGCCAAACAACGAATTTAATTTCATTTCATTTCCATTTCAAGCACTGGGCAGGCCAAACAGCTCATTTCATTTCATGGTACAATTAGCGAAAATAGCACGACCTTTTAGCAAAACGTCCACAAATGGTTGGGTCAAAGGGCCTGTTTCCTCTTTTATGACTCTCTGACTCAATGACCCCCTACCCAGAGGTATGATAACACATCCTTACTCTAAAGTTTCCCTCTTTCAGTTATTCCCTTTTTGTACTTTAATAGATGTTTGCACTATAATTTTGCACAATTCTGCATCCATTGTTATATTTATTGTGGTATTTATCATTACTGTGTTTTTACTATTTGCTCTGTGAACTTTGGGTGAACAAAGGAATTTCATCGTTCCCCCTTGTATAAGATAATAAACAATCTAAATCTGGCCACTTTGAAATGTATTGCCTGTATGTACACGGCAGTACATTGATGGATAACTCTTGTGTAAGATCATAACTGGAAGAGGTATAGTGAAGCTACCTCTGGACGTCTCCTTGAAAGGTTGGAGAGAGAGTCATTGAGCTCAAACTTGGAAGCTACCAACATTGGTGCAGTGCTGGCCAATTGTCCAAGAGCACATAAAATATCCTTTGAAATGATTAGAGCAATATATTTTAAAATCAGGCAAGATCTGATTTATGAATTTGCTAATATGCTTTGATTTTTATAAAAATTACATTCCTGATGTCATAATGACGAATGGTTGCATGGGTGCTTGCTGACTGAATTGACAAATAGAACTCAATGGTAATTTTAACTCTAATGAGGCAAGAATTCCTTTAAAATAGAGCCACCTCTGCAGATGCCATAATTTTGAAGGCGAACAAAGTCCTTGCCTGATCTAACGTTGCCCCTTTTTCATATACAAATCATTACTGTTGAAGTAGTTTTAACATATTTCCCGTTATAATAACTCTTCTGCCATTTCTCCTTACAGAATTCTCTGAACTAATGGAAAAAGAACATTTGCATTCTCCCCTTACAACTGTGCAGAATTAAAATGACTCATTTCTGTACCACATTAATGTTCTCTTTTCCTGCCCATTCTATTGTCTTCTTTGAAAAGGACTGCCATGATTTGATACAATGGAACTGTATTCCTAGCCAGATCAGCCTAATGTCCTATGCAACTTTGGCAGAGGTTCATTGAGATCCCAAAGAACACAAAGCAATGTTAGCAGAAATGCAACATTATTCTGGATTCAATATTATCTATACATCTTTAGTGCTACTCTTATTAGATTGATTTGTAAGGTCATTTTATACATCAGTAGTTAAATGACGAGATTTTGTGTTTCATTTACAGCCAAAGTCATGCAGCATATAAACAGACCTTACGGCCCAAATTGCCCATGCCGATCAACATGCCCCATCTACATTAATCCCACCTGTCTGCGATTAGCCCATATCCCTCTAAACCCATCCTATCCATGTACCTGTCCAAATGTTTCTTAAACAATATGATAGTACCTGCCTCAACTACTTCTTCCATACACCTACCACCCATGGCGTAAAAATATGCCCCTCAGGTTCTTATTAAATATTTCCACCCTCATTTTAAACCTATGTTCTCTGATTATTGATTCCCCTACTCTGGGTAAAATAGTAAGATTAGATGAGAACTTACCTGTTCGAAGTTTGATCTTTATTTTATGAGGAGTTACGATGAGGGATTACGTGAAGAAGCCCGCCTGGCACTTGATCGGCATACTTCAAAGCAGCGGCATGAAAAACACAGAACCAATAGCCAGAGTAAGATAGTAAGGCTCAACATAGACTAGAACTACCAGATGATCATTTATATTATGAGGGTTGGGAGCGGAGGGCATGTAATCCCTCATCATAACTCCTCATAAAATAAAGATCAAACTTCGAACAGATAAGTTCTCGTTTAATCTTACTATTTTACTTTGGAGTCACGTGAGTGACTACATGAAGATTTTAAAGCTCTGTGGTTTTTATGTCGCAGATTCATTCCATACGACACTCTGTTTAGTCAATACAGTAGTGAGTAAATAATATTTTTAAAACATTGTTTCAATTTATGTAATAAGTCATAAAAAGAACAATTAAAAAAAAAAATAAATAATAACCCCTCTATCCCAGGGGAAAATATTTCAACAAAAGTGATAATGATATCAAATGATAACATAAATCGATAATATAAATCGATAATATAAAACAAAGCAAGCATTTAAAGTGAACCCAACACTGCGTGTCCAAATCCTAGCACCGTGACAACAGGTTTATCGTAGGACTTTGAAAAAGTTTCTTCTTTACACCACCCTGTGACCTCTAAAATGTTATCGAGTGGTACATCCTGTACCTTCGCAGCGGACGCAACTGCAGCCCTAGTGGAGTGAAAGTTAAACACATCAGTGTCCACTCCTGCTAAATCCAAACCGTGTTCTAACCATCTAGAAATGGTTTGAACTGCAACTTTTGTATGTGTTTTTTTGTGCGTTATCAGTAACGCTGTCTCAGCACCTCGGAGATTTTGATTACTTCAATCAATCAATCAATCAATCGGTTTTATTCGTCACATTGCACACAAAGTGCAAGTGAATGAATTTGTCAGCAGTGGTACAATGATAAAGTGGTACAATGATAACTTAACTTCAATATATTTAGTTAAATGCTTAACTACCCCCAATGTTTCATTGACAGGATATGCTTTAAACATACCTTGACTCCAGTTTTTTCCTGGTCTGCTTTGTTTGGTCAGATCATAAACATAAAACACAATGTTATCTGAAGCCACATGCATGCAATCTAACCGTAACAATTGCAAAGTTTGTACTATTTGAGCTGACACTAATGCCATTACATTACTACCTTGAATGTTAACCTTTGCAAAGACATTGAAGTAATTGGGGTCCATTGCCTAAGCAAAGTGAGAACAATGCTAACATCCCAAATTTCTGTATCACTGGGCTTGGGAGGATTTTTATTAAAATTTCTTTCATGAACCGGGATATTTAATGGGTCAGACCCAATTAAATCTCGATCAGAAATTTGTCCTAAATAGGACGACAAAGCACTACGAGCACTATTAATGGCACTATAACTTAAGTGCTCATCAAAATGCAACCCAGCAAGGAACTCCAATACATTTGATATGTTCGCAGTATAATAAGACATCTTTGACTGTCTACAGAAGACTTCCCATTTCTTTATATGCGACATATATTGTTTTTTAGTGCTATTTCTCCAAGCTGCAGCTATAACATCCATAGTCCTATCCGACAGTCCAAGCTCTTGCAATGGTCTGGTCAGAAGCTGCAGATTACCAAATTCATATGATCATGCAATGGATGAATTTCTTTTGTCACTGGTTGTATCAACAACTAGGAATCATCATACATGGTTCAATAATCATTTTAAGCATCAACGGGAACCATGACTGTGTAGGCCAATTTGGCCCCACCAAAATGCCATTGGCAGCGTCTTGCGCTATTTTCTTGAGACATTGCCCAATCGGACAGAATGGGGGAAAGGCATAAAAGAACGTATTCCCCCAGTGTAGCGAGAAAACATCCACCGCCACTGCCCCTGGATCGTGTTCCCAAGACATGTATTTGGGCAATTGGTGATTTAATCTAGATGCAAACAGATCAATGTCAGGTACTTGAACCGACTGACAATATTTTTGAAATTTTTTTGATTTAACATCCATTCTGTATTGTCTTAAAATATTCGTGATCTTTTGTCTGCCACAATATTGTCTCCCCCTGGGAGATAAATAACTGTAACCCGAATATTGTTACCAATACACCAATGCCACACTTGGTTAACCAGATGATCACATGATAATGATCTTACTCCACCCATGTGATTAATATAGGCCACAGCTGTGGTATTGTCTACTTGTAATTTATACCATATGTTTGGAGAAATACATCCTCTTGGACAGTCCATCTGCCCCCACAGCTGGTATCATTTTCCGTAGCACCCCATCCAAGAGAATTTGCATCAGCTTGAAAAATCACTGCTGGCTGCTGAACTAAAATGTTTTTAACAGCTTGTGGAACATTCTCAATCCATCAATACAATTGTAATAAAGCTTCCTTTGGCAATTGCATGGGCCCATCAAATGGTCTGCTCGCTGTATTAGCTTGTGTTTTTGCCCTTTTTGGGATTTTGGTAATGCAGTGGACCAAATTCTACTGCAGGGAATGCTGTTAGTAACTTCCAATAACATTATCAACTTGTCAGATGGAGGGATAAGGTCTGTCAATAAGGCACCAACAAAAATTTGTAATATCAATAATAACCATATAACCATATAACCATATAACAATTACAGCACGGAAACAGGCCATCTCGGCCCTTCAAGTCCGTGCCGAACAACTTTTTTCCCTTAGTCCCACCTGCCTGCACTCATACCATAACCCTCCATACCCTTCTCATCCATATGCCTATCCAATTTATTTTTAAATGATACCAACGAACCTGCCGCCACCACTTCCACTGGAAGCTCATTCCACACCGCTACCACTCTCTGAGTAAAGAAGTTCCCCCTCATGTTACCCCTAAACCTCTGTCCCTTAATTCTAAAGTCATGTCCTCTTGTTTGAATCTTCCCTATTCTCAAAGGGAAAAGCTTGTCCACATTAACTCTGTCTATCCCTCTCATCATTTTAAAGACCTCTATCAAGTCCCCCCTTAACCTTCTGCGCTCCAGAGAATAAAGACCTAACTTATTCAACCTATCTCTGTAACTTAGCTGTTGAAACCCAGGCAACATTCTAGTAAATCTCCTCTGTACCCTCTCTATTTTGTTGACATCCTTCCTATAATTGGGCGACCAAAATTGTACACCATACTCCAGATTTGGTCTCACCAACACCTTGTACAATTTTAACATTACATCCCAGCTTCTATACTCAATGCTCTGATTTATAAAGGCTAGCATACCAAAAGCTTTCTTTACCACCCTATCTATATGAGATTCTACCTTCAAGGAACTATGCACGGTTATTCCCAGATCCCTCTGTTCAACTGTATTCTTCAATTCCCTACCGTTTACCATGTACGTCCTATTTTGATTTGTCCTGCCAAGGTGTAGCACCTCACATTTATCTGCATTAAACTTCATCTGCCATCTTTCAGCTCATTTTTCCAACTGGCCTAAATCATTCTGTAGACTTTGGAAATCCTCTTCATTATCCACAACACCCCCTATCTTGATATCATCTGCATACTTACTAATCCAATTTACCACCCCTTCATCCAGATCATTGATGTACATGACAAACAACAAAGGACCCAACACAAATCCCTGAGGCACCCCACTAGTCACCTGCCTCCAACCCGACAAACAGCCATCCACCATTACCCTCTGGCTTCTCCCATTCAGCCACTGTTGAATCCATCTTGCTATTCCTGCATTTATACCCAACAGTTGAACCTTCTTAACCAACCTTCCATGAGGAACCTTGTCAAAGGCCTTACTGAAGTCCATATAGACAACATCCACTGCTTTACCCTCGTCAATTTCCCTAGTAACCTCTTCAAAAAATTCAAGAAGATTAGTCAAACATGACCTTCCAGGCATAAATCCATGTTGACTGTTCCTAATTAGACCCTCTTTATCCAGATACTTATATATATTATCTCTAAGTAGCTTTTCCATTAATTTGCCCACCACTGAAGTCAAACTAACCGGTCTATAATTGCTAGGTTTACTTTTAGAACCCTTTTTGAACAATGGAACAACATGCGCAGTACGCCAATCCTCGGGGACTATTCCAGTTTCTAATGACATTTGAAATATTTCTGTCATAGCCCCAGCTATTTCTACACTAACTTCCCTCAATGTCCCAGGGAATATCCTGTCAGGACCTGGAGACTTATCCACTTTTATATTTTTCAAAAGTGCCAGTACTTCTTTTACTTTGAAACTCATAGTATCCATAGCTACTCTACTAGTTTCCCTTACCTCACATAATTCAATATCCTTCTCCTTGGTGAATACCGAAGAAAAGAAATTGTTCAATATCTCCCCCATCTCTTTTGGCTCTGCAGATAGCTGTCCACTCGGTCTCTCCAATGGACCAATTTTATCCCTTGTCTTGTCTATTGGTAAATTGTCTATTGTCTATTGTCTTGCCTTATCCCTAATCTTGTCTATTGGTAAAGTTACTAACATGGTAACTGAATTAATCACAAACCCCAAATATTCAATAGTTTGGGATGGCTGTAACTTTAGATTTTGTTGGATGAATCAGGAAACCTAGCCTTACAAACAGGCTTGTAGTCACCGAGACTGATTTTTCAGCTGACTCCTGATTAGCATTGACAATTAAAATGTCATCTAGATAAGCCATAACGATGTGTTTTTGTGCCCCAAGCAGTGCAAATGCTGGTTTCAGCAATTACTGAACAACCTAGGAGCTGAGCTTAATCCATTAGGTAATGCTTTGTATTACCACAGCTGTCCCATTAAAAATTAAATTTCAATACCTGCGAATGTGATGATGAATTGGTACTGAATAATATGCATCCTTCTGGACAAACGTATTAAAAGTGTGAGGTCTAAAATGATTCTACAACCCCCATCTTTCTTTGTGTCTGGGGAAAATATTTGATACAAATTGTCGTGGATTCTCACTTGATTTCTCGATACCTCCTTTTTTTCACCAATTCTTAACTTCTTTATCAATTTGAATTTTTTTTTCAAATACAAAAACACCAAATACAATTAGGCTTATTCTGTCCTGGTGGATCAATACCTTCTACAAAATCAGTTGTTTATCCTAAGACAGTACCTAATATAACACGGTCAGATGTTATACAGTCCCATTTATCATAAAACATTTATAGACTACCACCAATCTGAGGTTCATCCAAAGATTCTTCTGTGATAGGATGAAGTTTTTGTACCTCTCAAACCGGACGTGGTGGTCTCCTTCTCCCAACATATGGGTAACATTCGGCTGTGCTGGTTGGTAATATTTCCTTACCATACTCCTGCCTCGGCTTGTTTCAGCACCAAATCAAAATCCCCTTCTTGTTTGACCAGCCCTTTCTTTGGCCAAACCGAAGGGTTTCATGAGGTCAATAGTCTTTGCCTCTTTATCAACCTCTTTATTTATTTAAACAGATTTTCTCCGAACAAATAACCAGGAGCTTGAACATTGCTTGATCTGCACAAACCTGCAAATCTTGGATGTAAAATAGGCCAAATGGCAATCTTCCTCATACAATTAGTCTTAAATATTGAGTTGCAGAATAATGCCAACATATCCTTCTGAACTTTGGTCATTCCACAATCTTCCACTTGCTTTCCAAATGCAGTGATCCCAGCCGAAATCATATTTCCTGCGCCTGCATCATTGATGACATTGGTGCCAAAAAGCTGAATTTACTGTCGGTACCTTCAGTGAGGTATAATAATACTGCTGTATCAACCATAACAACTTCTTGAAGCTGGTGAGAGACCAAATAATTTATGTTGGCCACCAGGTTTTCTTCCATGGCCTCACCACCTCCTCCAGGTATAGAAAACTTTGTGCCACATTAGACACACCTGAAACAATATTTTTGTATTTGTAAAGAACATGCACGTACACAGAGAATTCTTTACTATAACTTTATTAACTAAATACACATCGCTGCCCTAGCTGTACGTGGTCTGACACGATCACTGGAGAGAGAGCTAAGGATGGGGAGGACACAGTTATACTCGATTATAGGGGAGTGGTTAGCAAGGTCTACGTCACTACTGTTAAAGGGATATACACATATCATCTACATCCTTCCTCTACAAAAAAACAAAATAAAGAACAGTGACAAGTGACCACGTCTCATGCACTAGGGAAAAGTATACAACAGTAATGCAGGAACACAGAATCACACATAATCGCCATAACGGTCTGGCGGCCTTACAAGGTGACCAGATCGGGTCCGCACCTCGCCATCACCTCCTCCCCCCTCGGGAACGAGAGGGACAGGCGGCGGTTGGGAGCACCTAACAGGAGAGCCCCGGGGCGACGAATGCGGCGGGGAGGACGGAGAGGTGGGAGGCGAGAAGGCCGGAGAACCAGGGACAACAGCGGGAAGAACCACCGGGGAAGGCCGAGGGGAAGGTGGACTGGGCAAGGCAGGTACAGGGCGCGGCGGCAAAGTTAGCACAGGGGGGGCATACGGAGCAGCTGGAGGGGGACGAGGTTCGTTCACCAGCCGCAGGTGTTGACGGGACCTGCGGAAGATCTTGCCGTCGTGGTTGACCAGGTAGGAATGAGGTGAACCGGCAGAGCCGACGACAATGGCGAGTCTGTGATGGCCGGAGGCAGACCGCATACAGATGACCTGGCCAGGATAGAGAGGACGGAGGACACAGCAGGACTTGTCATGGGAGCGCTTCTGGATACGGTGTTTGTGGGCAATGCGCTTCCGGACCATGGCAGGTTTTAGCACGGAGGGTGTAAGGGACTGTTGTGTAACAGGAATCGGAGGTTCAGGAGGGCAAGGTAAATGTCAGAGCGAGACAAGCGACAACCCACTTCTGACACCATGTAAAGAACATGCACGTACACAGAGAATTCTTTACTATAACTTTATTAACTAAACACACATCACTGCCCTAGCTGTACGTGGTCTGACACGATCACTAGAGAGAGAGCTAAGGATGGGGAGGACACAGTTATACTCGATTATAGGGGAGTGGTTACCAAGGGCTACGTCACTACTGTTAAAGGGATATGCCTGGGAATATTCTGGGTTTTCAGACCCTTGGTTGATTATTGTTTTTGGGGAATTGTCCCCATTTGTATCCAATCTAAGCCATAAAGCTTTTCTTTCTGGAGGACTTTCAGAATTAGATTCATCAGAACCCACAGGCCTTTCAGATTTTCTTTTACATTTTTTAGGCACTGGTTTTTCCTCCGTGGTTTCTGTTTGTGGAGCAACCAAAGGCTCACTAACGGGTATTTCAACGGCCACCGGTATCGGAACCAGCTCCGCAATAATCTGTTGTCCCAACTATTTCTCTTCTCCACCATGGGACGCACGTTTTACCCGTGATTTTTTATACTTCCTCCATTTTATTTTTAAACTCCTCCTGGTTTACCCACCAGCCTACGGAGTTTTAAAAACACCCTGGAAGTAAAAATAATTTACTTACCTGCGGGCCGTTTCCTTACCGCTGTGTTGGAGCTGCGCTCTGCAGCTCTTTCCCTACTGACAGCGTCGACGTAATGCCGATCAAGCACCAGGCGGGCTTCTTCACGTAGTCACTCACGTGACTCAGAAGTAAAATACTCTGTGCATTTACCCTATCAATTCCTCTAATGATCTTGTGCACCTCCATTAGATCACCCCTCTTCCTCCTGCACTCCAAAAAAAAAGTCCTATCCTGCTCAACATCTCTCTATACCTCAGGCCATCGAATCCTGGCAACAGCCTCATAAATCATTCCTGCTCCCTTTCCAAATTAACAACATCTTTCCCATAACAGGATGATTAAAACTGAACACAATACTGTAAATGAAAATCTAGAAATGTAGCTATGGATATCTTAGAGTCCTTGCTGATAAATGATGGGGGTTAAAACATGCCTCTATTAGTCCTTACAAACCTGTGCTGAATAGTAGCTTGAACAAGGTGACAATCAATTAATGTTCCTCAGTTCTATTCCATGTCCCTTTAACTGTACAGTATTTGGAGCAGTTTGCCTCGCTCTGCCATGTCTGAACAAGTAAAGATCTTTCGCAGCTGTATCACATTTCATCACATCTTTTTTCCTCAGAAATAAAAATACAGTAGAATCTCCTGCTTAATATCTCAGCTGAAATATCTCATCTCTGGAAGCATACCAGTAAATCTTTTCTGCACCAACACAAGATTCATCACATTGTCCAAACGTTTGGTGGCTAGAATTACTGTAGAGAAAACAACGTTTTGCAAAACTCCCTGCTTTTGTCTACAATGCTGTTCTTTCTGAACAACCAATGCTAAATGTGCTTTAGTAATCACTCTCATAATATACCCTTTCATTTACCAAGATTTAGCATAACACAGAATTCTGCATGTCCTTTAGAACTTTGCTCTTGATCTGGAGAGGCAGGGGGTAGGGTCTGAAGCATAGTAGGTGAGAAATTGGAAGGAATGGCGGGAAGGTAGAGATTAGGACCAGTAATTCCCAAAGGAAGGACATTGAGGGAATGGTAAAAGAATATATTGATGTTAGTGGGCTGCTTATTTTAATGCAAGTATTGTGGAGAAAGCAAATACATTCAGAGCCTGGATCACTGCTTGGGAATACAATGTTTTGGTCATTGTGGAGATATGGTTGTGAGAGAGATATGACTGGCAGCTTAATTTTCTGGGATTTCAGATGTGATGGAGAGAGAGGCAAAAGAGTTGGAGGAGTTGTGCGACTAATCAGGGAGACTGTTATGACGACACTTAGAGAGGACATGCTGGAGGGTTCGTCCGCAGAGGCAATATGGGCAGAGCTTCGAAAAAGAAATAATGCAAGCACTCTAATGGGATAGTACCATTGGCCCCCCCAATAGCAAGTGAGAAATAAAGGACCAGATCTGTAAACAGATGACCAAAAGATGCCAAAGCAACAGGGTTCTCTTAGTGGGTGACTTTAACTTCCTCGATATTAACAGGGAACAGTTGGGTAGACTTGGATTGTTTTCTCTGGGATGCCAAAGGTTGCAGGGAGGCCTGATTGAAGTATATAACATTATCAGAGGCATAGATAGAATAGACTGTCAGAACCTTTTTCCCAGCATGGAAAAATCAAACTTGCAGAAGGCATACTGTTAAGATGAGTTGGGCATAGTTTAAAGGAGATGTGCGGGGAAAGTTTTTAAACAGCGGGTGCTGAGTGCCTGGAGTATGCTACTAGACGTGGTGGTTGAGGCAGATACAATAGAGGCATTTAGGAGACTTTTGGATAGGCATATGGAAGTGCAGGGTATCGAGGGACATGGATTATGTTTCAGTGGGTAAGAGTTGAACTTGCTGTCATGTTCAGCACAGTCATTGTGTGCCAAAGGCCTCTTCTTGTTGTGTACTGTTCCGTGTTTTATGTTCTATCTATTATCTGATTTCATTGGATAGCATGCAGAACAAAGCTTTGCACTATACCACTGTACATACCAATAGCAAACCTAAAAATTGGTGTTGGGAAAACACGAGTGTAATTTTGTTTTAGCAGCACAGTGATAGGAACTGTGAGTTTATTTATGTTATTGCAAGCAAAATGAAATATTTTTGATGCAGTATCATTGTGCCAGTGTCAATAGAAATGATTGCCTGTCAATTGCAATGGCTACCGAGCAGATGTGTTCTTAAGAGACAATCGTGTCTGATTACCATGGGGAGGCTACATGGAAACACCTTTACTTCAAGACAACTTTTTTTCAGCTTGCCAATTTCCAAAATAACTTTTAAATAGCTCTTTAGTTCCCAATTAAAATTGAATTATAACCAATTAGCCTCACATAGTACAAATAGTGTTCCCTAATTGATCTTGTTATATCTGATTTGTGTTATGCAATAACATGTTACAACTTAAGTATTTGCATTAAAAATCAATTAAATAAAATATTTAAAAAAATCAAGGTATTAAATGTAAAACATAACACAAAAATTTAAAGCAAATGTAATTAGTTTAAAAACTGTAAACAGCCTTCTTCCAATCAAAGGGGGAACCATATTTTGTTTGGCAAGGTTGTAAATGTCCAGACAACATAGGGAGAAAGGTGTAGGAAAGAACTGCAGATAGTACAGAGGGGGTACAGAGAAGGTTCACCAGACTGATTCCTGGGATGTCAGAACTTTCACATGAGGAAAGACTGGATAGACTTGGCTTGTACTTGCTAGAATTTAGAAGACTGAGGGGAAATCTTATAGAAACTTGCAAAATCCATAAGGGATTGGATAGGCTAGATGCAGGACGATTGTTCCCGATGTTGGGGAGGTCCAGAACAAGGGGTCACAGTCTAAGGATAAGGGGGAATTCCTTTAGGACCGAGATGAGGAAAACATTTTTCACACAGAGAGTGGTGAGTCTCTGGAATTATCTGCCACAGAAGGTAGTTGAGGCCAGTTCATTGGCTATATTTAAGAGGGAGTTAGATGTGGCCCTTGTGGCTAAAGGGATCAGGGGGTATGGAGAGAAGGCAGGTACAGGATACTGAGTTGGATGATCAGCCATGATCATATTGAATGGCGGTGCAGGCTCGAAGAGCCGAATGGCCTACTCCTGCACCTATTTTCTATGTTTCTATACAGACTTCAGAATCGTCTGAAGAAGGGTCTCGACCCGAAACGTCACCCATTCCTTCTCACCAGAGATGCTGCCTGTCCCACTGAGTTAAGCCCGTCTCACTTTCCCGAGTTACTCACAAATTCTCCCGAGTTTTCCCCTTGCTTCAAACACAGAGAATGTCCGTAGCAAGTCCGTAGGAGTCCATAGCGAGTCCGTAGGAGATCCATAAGCATCTGTAGATATTTTGTAGTGGCTCATAATGCCAGCTGTAGGTACTTGGGGCATCAGGTAAGTCGGGACGCTTTTTGAGCATGTTGAAAAATGTCCACAAGTAAAATAAATAGCCCCGAGTACCTACGGCTGGCTATTACCGTAATTCTCTAAGTTTGAATCAAGGGGAAAACTGGGGAGAATTTGTGAGTAACTCGGGAAAGTTGGACAAGGGCTTTAAGGGGCTGTCCCACTGCGGCAACCCAATTGCGAGTTCTGGTGAGTTTGCCCTCGACTTATACTCGCAGCATGGTCTACACGAGACCCTAGGAGGTCTTTGTAATTCTCCTACATGCTCGAGAGTAGTCCCCGCATACCTGAGGCCTCAGCTAGGTCACGCCGTATTTTTAAACATGTTGAAAAATGCTTGTGAGTAAAAAAAGGTCGCCATGGAAAAAAACAATACTTTTTTTACTCGTAGATTTAGTCGCATGTCGTAGTAGGTCGGCATGATATTCATAGGTAATCGAGGGTAGTCAAAGGTAGACAAAGGTAGTTGAAGGTAGTCATCGATAGTCTTCATCATAGTCGAAGGGAGGTCATAGGAGATCAAAGGAGGTCGTCTTCACTCTCCACTATTCGGTGTCCAATTTTCCTGAAGCAAGTCAAAGCTAATCGAGGCTAGTCTTCAACACAGTCGAAGGAGGTGTTCTACATAGTCGAAGGAGGTCCTCAACATGATATTATTTCAAACTCTCCTAATCTCTTCTGAACTCGCCAATTAGGTCGCTGCAGTGGGACACCCCCTTTACTCCAGCATTTTGTGTTTAACGTAAGGAGAAAGGTTCTGATGGGAGTAAAGAGTGGTTGGTAGGTGTGAGCATTGGGTAGGGTGAAATGTTTGTGATTACTAAGTTAGCATTGCATCCAGTTATTCCCATTCTTGGAATTGTATTGTTGGTGTTATGTTGGTGTCAGGACCAGATGATTCAGTCGACAGATTACATGAAGGTGAAGGTCTACACAAAAATTTGGAGTAACTCAGTGTGTTAGTCAGCATCTCTGTAGAAAATGAATAAGTGATGTTTCAAGTCGAGACCCTTCTTTTTGTTGGAGGTGGATCCCTTCAGAGCCCCGTTCGAAGTGGCGCACAACTATATACCCCTCCGCGCTTCTAAGTGGGACTGGCCCCGCATAAGTGGGACAGGCCCTTTAGATGCTACAACCTTTATTATTCTATGTCCAACAGTTTTTTTCTATCCAGCTATGTGCATTGCAATCTCTCAAGATACCAGTGGGTGACAGAGAATGCAATCTTGTAAAGTGATAGCATAGTACTTCAGAACCAGCAGTGACTTCTGGAGTATGCCCATTCATGGTTAGATGTAGGATTCAGGGAATATTGATAGTGACTTCTCTGCTCATCCACAGATGCCCTGTCCTCTCCAGAGCATTCAACATAATCAGTAAACTGACAAGAATTTGAGGGGATTGACATGATACAAATATTGATTACTTTAGTTATGTGAAGCATAATAATAACAACCCACTAACCCATGATTAGTACAAACACATCCCTGGCTTATATAAATATAAAATGATAAGTGATTGGTGCTTGTCCTTCAGGTAATTTTCTCAAAATTATATATTTTTGATTGAAACATTTTTTTAAAGGTATGATACTTCAATAGCCACCTAAACTGTACATGCTTTCAAAATATTTTCAGTGATTTAACAATGTTTCAAATGTTAATTAACAGTCATGCATTTTACTCAGTCACTTGCTCACTGTGGGTAGTCGAGACATGCTCAGCTTGCTTAAATCTGTGAGATTGCAAGATACTGGAGATCCCCTGGAACTAATGCCTCACATTAATTCATGTCTGAAGAGAGGAAATCCATGCAAGAGAGCTCGCTAAACCTTTGTCATCAGCTTTCTTTGAGTAAACAGCAAGCCCTACCGAACAAAAAGGCATAATTTGTAAATTAGGGTGAGGATCCTCAGGGGTCCAACGGCGAAACACCTCCCCAGTTTCTTCTGTAAAAACAATGTTTGTGAGGTTATGTTAATTGAAAATATGGAAATTGGAATCAAAGACCTTTTGTTTCTGTAGCAAGGGTAGCTTGTTTTAAGGAGAATCAAGATGAGTTTTTATTTATTTGTCAGGAAACATGCATCACTCACCAGGTCAACATTTCATTACAATCTCTAATTCTTCTCAATAAACTGGTGTTGAGTTCAGTGAAGATGTCCATTTACAAGCCCCTTCCTTCCCACCTTGTTAGGTCTTTCTTTTTCTCCCATGGGTCATGACAAGCAGCAGCAAGCAAACCCCTGGGGAACAGAATAGGGATGACATCTTGTGCCAATCTTTACTTAAATGTGTCAATGGCGGCCATGGTGGCACAGTGGTAGAGTTGTTGCCTTACAGCGCTTGCAGCGTTAGAGACCCGGGTTCAATCCCGACCTACCGGTGCTGCCTATACAGAGTTTGTACATTCTCCCTGTGTCTGCGTGGGTTTTCTCTGAGATCTTCGATTTCCTCCCACACCCCAAAGATGTACAGGTATGTAGGTTAATTGGCTTTATGTATGTGTTGTCCCTTGTATATGTAGGATAGTTTTAATATGCGCGGTGATCACTAGTTGGCACGGACTGGGTGGGTTGAAGGGCGTGTTTCCCTGCTGTATTTCTAAACTAAACTAAACTAAACAATCAACAAACATTAGTAGGAAGGAACTGCAGATGCTGGTTTAAAACAAAGATATACACCAAATGCTTGAATAACTCAGCAGTTCAGGCGGCATCTCTGGATAGAAGGAATAGATGACGTTTCTGGTCGAGACATTAGTAGATCTTTGGAGCGAACTTACACAATTTCAGACATTAGTAGATCTTTGGAGGGGAACCTACACAAAATAGCCAAGCTTTGCAGAAAGATTCCCCAAAAGTCACTTGAAACAGCCAATTCCAAGGGTTTATCTATGCTGAAATGAGAAATCTATGCTGAATGAGGTTACTAATGAACAGCTTAATAAGAGACAGGGTGAAATTAGAATATAAGCTTTAGTACTAAGGAATGTTAATTAACATTGCAATTTTGTCAATGCTCCTGTAATGTTTAATGATGTTAAAGGTGGTATTGTTGTATGTGTAGTAACCATTTAGCTTAAAGGGCCTGTCCCACTTGGGTGACCTAATCCGCAAGTTCAGAAGAGTGCCTTCGATCTTCAAGCTCGAGGGCACTCTCCTGGAAAGCCTCGAGCTGTATCGACCGGCCACGTTGAAACCATGAGCTGGATCGACCGAACCATGAGCTGCACCTACTGACCGCGCGCACACACACAAACACATCATGAAGGTGGGGGTCAGGGAAAGCCGAGGAGCGCTGTCTGCACGGTGAAGGGAAAGGTAAACGGCTGCCACAGAGTACCGTAGCATGGGGGAGAGGGGGAGAGAAGGGAAGAGAAGCAGAGAGAAGAGGAGAGAAGGAGAGAGAAGGGAGAGAGAAGGGAGACAGAAGGGGAGAGAAGGGGAGGAGAAGGGGTGAGAAGGTGGGGGAGAAGGAGTGGAGACACTTTTAAGAAGTTTAATAAAGTTTAGTGGGCATTTTACCTACCGCTATGTCTTCCTAGGTCGTGAAACTCAAACGAGCCAATCAAAATAGCCGGTCACCAAAGGGGATGGCCTACGGCTGCCCTCGACTGCCTGTAATTAAATAGCAACCCAACTCCACTGCACTGCGAGTGAAAAAGACCCATGCCAACCAAATTTGACTTGCGGAAAATTTTTCAATATTTTGACATTTTTTCGAGCGACCTAGCTGAGGCCGTTAGTAGGCGGGACTCTCCCTCAAGCATGAAGGAGAGTTCCAGCCACCTCATACGACCTCCTAGGACCTCATGTGAACCATGCTGCGAGTTTGAGTCCAGGGCAAACTCTTATAAACTCGCAGCTTAAGTCGCCCAAGTGGGACAGGCCCTTTACTCAGTATGTTATAACTATAACCTGTTATTTTTAAATTTTATCTGCCTGTAATTTTGTGGGTGGGATTTATATGTTGTCTGAGGCGTGTTTGTGGCTGAGATTCATGTTCAGACTCCCAAGTGGTTTTTAATTTAGTTTGAAAAAGCATGGGGGAGAGGTCACAGCTTTCGACCATGACCACGAGTAAATGTACTCATACAAGAAGTTTGGATGAATATCTTACTATGTTTACTACTACAATAAAGAAACTATTAATTAAGATACTACATTTGGAAGATTTAGCTTTGGACGTCGTGGGGAGCTCGTGAGTGGGTTTCAATTATCTCCTTAATCCCTGTCTTCAATCATAGTGACTAAAGGAAAGATTTCTTGAACAATATGAAAATCTGTCACTATAGTTTGCACAGTCAAGATATTGTAATTATTGCTTTGTTGCAATAGCACAGAAACAACCGTGATTCAAAGAATGTCTCTAAGCTACTCCATGCTGACACAATTCATATCTATCTAAACTTCAGGAGGATGCTAATGATTCTTGAATGCGTGAATACCTTCATCCCCCTTTGTTTTCATGCTGCCGCATGGTCCATTGGGATAGAGTTCAATTCTCCTTTAACTCATCGCCGACATTGGACTTTGTCTCTGGAACTGTTGCACTGTAATGCTGAAAATATTATTCTGCGCTCTATAACTTTCCCTTTGGTATTGAGATTGGCTCGAATGTATTTATCTATAGTATTATCTGATTTGATTAGACAGCATACAAAATAAAACTTTTCACTGTACCTTGGTACACATGATAATAATACACCTAAGCAGTTCACAAAAATAATTCAGCAACATTTGCAGGATCTACATCTCCTTATTCTTCTGAGATTCTTCTGATGTTAGCTTTTGTTTGCAACTTTTTGACGTCCCAATAAATATAATAATAATAATAATAATAATAATAATAATAATAATAATAATAATTTTATTACAGACTCAGGGTCCAGACAAGGGGAAACATGACATTAAAAATGCATTGCATATCAAATATCAAAAATATTATATAAAATCATGGTAAATCACATAAAAACATCATAATTTATATATTTAAAAAACCTACAATACTTAAGTTAAAAATCCAGAGTAAAAGATGATCAATGTCATACAACGAGACAACAATACCAGTGTCTCCATAGCTGGGATTCGTAGCATGTAGTGCTAACACTTATGTTTGTCAAGGCCACAATAAGCACATTTTTTAGAGTCATTTATCCTGCAAAATGAATTTATACATGTTAAGTACTTCTAAAGTACTGACTCCTGCAGCCACAAACATATTACTGGCACTACACCATCTTGGTTGCCTTAGCAGTATTCTCATGGCATCGTTATATGCCACCTTTAGTCTCTGCATACTTGTCTTTAAATAGTTCGACCACAGGTGCGCAGTGTAGAGGGGTTTGCAGTATGCTCTAAATAGCGACATCTTCACCACATCTGCACACGCACCAAATTTACGCAAGAGGATATTCGCCTGTATATACAGCATGCGTCGTTGCCTATAAATATCCTCATCATCTGTCATTTGTTCTGTAATAATATGCCCTAGATATTTTATCTTATTACAGACACTAAGATTGGTGTCAGACAATTTAAAATCAGGATATTTTAGGCTTTTATCCTCTTTGGTTCTACAGACCGTAACAGCACTCTTACTAGCATTATATTTAATGTCATGTTCCACACCATACACGGAACATGTAGTAAGGAGCTGCTGGAGACCAGCGCTAGATGGACTAAAGACCACAACATCATCTGCATACATAATATTGTTCACTAAAATATTACCAATCACACACACAGTGTTACAGGCTTTCAATTGTTTAGACAGATCATCAATATATAGATTAAAAAGGACTGGGGACAAAATTCCCCCTTGTCTAACACCATTGCTAACCCCAAATGGGGCTGAGACCCTATTGCCCCATTTTATTTGCATAGTCTGGTGGACATACCAGTAGGCCAGAATTCTAACAATGTATTTAGGCACTGCTCTTTGACTCATATAAGGATCACTGTCCCAATATGTAGAAACAAAGAACTGCTGATGCTGGTATATTCCAAAGGTAAACATAAAGTGCTGGAGCAACTCAACGGGTCAGGCAGCATCTTTGGAGAAAAAGGATGGGTGATGTTTTGGGTTGGGGGGGGCGGCGGGTGTGAGTAGGTGGGGGGGGGGGGGGGTGTGAGGAATTGGATGGAAGAAAAGACTAGGACCAGCACCTCATTTTTCACATGGGTAGCTTACAACCCTGCGGTATGAACATCGAATTTTATAATTTTAAGTAACTTCATCTTGTTCCTAGGGGCGCTAGGGGCGTTAGGAGCACTGCTCTGACGGCAGCCTCTGCCTACAGCCTGTTTGTTTTTTCAATCTTTTTTAAAATTTTAGTTAGTTTAAGGTTTGTTTTTGGGGGAGTCTTTGACTTTTATACGTGGGGGAGGGTAAGGGGGAAACTGTTTCCCAGTTGCTTCCTGGCGGAGACACGACTATTTCTCTGAGCCGCGTTCTCGCACCCCTCCTCGTGGCCTACCACCTGGATCGGAGCGGCCTTTCTTGCCAGAGACCGGGAAGCGGAAACCGGACCAGAGCTACAACAGCAGCGGCGTAGCGCTGAATGCACCGCGGAGCGGGCAATACCTACCTGGATCGCTGTTTGGAGCTCCGGAGCATTGGGCCACTGCTCCAACATTGTGGAGCTGCAGTTTGGGAGAGCTTCCAATGCGCGCGGCACTGACCATCATCGCGGAGTCCTGGGGCCCTTTGCTGAAGGCCGCTAATGTTGCATCTCCGCCCAGCGCAGCCAGCGGACTCTGGAAGCCGCGGACTCCAGTAGGAGGTGGCCGACTCTGATGTCCAGGCTGCTGAGGTGGTCCCCCAGCCCCGACGTCGGACTTATATCACCCCAGCGAGTGGGCCTGAACATCGGGCCGCCCATAATGGCATCGGTGGAGGGCTCGGGGAGGCCCCGGCCACGGGTGAACATTGGGGAACATTAGAGGAAGAGACTGACTTTGGTGCCTTTCCTCACAGTGGGAAACTTTTGATTCTGCTGTGTGGGGATGTTTTATGTTGAATTCTATCAACTCTATGTTGTGTTCTTTATTTTCATTGTATGGTTGTATGGTGATTACATTTCACTGTGCCAACTGGCACATGTGACAAATAAATGTATCTTGTATCTTGTATCTTGCATCTTCCCGCTGGGCCCCGCAGCTGTGGACTGGGATCGCGTCCGGGCCTTTATCGAGGTGCCGTGGTCTCGATGCATCCCGGATGGCCACAGAGAAGCCGGGGTCAGAGCCCGGGTCGGAGCCCAGGTCGGAGCCTAGGTCGGAGGAGCCTTGCGGGTCGGATGAGCCTTGTGGGTCGGAGCCCGGGTCACCGGAGTGGCTGATGGAGCCTGTGACTGGGGCCTGGGTCAGCGCCACAGAGGCCTCAGGAGAAGACCCAGTGGCAATAGTTGAGAGGTGTATGCTGTGGTCAATGATGGCACTGACCAACGGACGAGACGGACACGTGAAGTAAGGACTTTGCTGCCGAGGGAAGGAGCAAAGGAGGACCTGGCGTGGGGGGACTGCCGTGAGTGAGGGGGAAGAATAATGGATAATGGGGACCCGGCGTGGATGGACCATGGTGAGTGAGGGGGAGGGGTGGAAGAGCAAAGGGGAACCTGGCTTGGATTGGGGGGGGGGAGGGAATTTGTAACTTTGTAAGTGCCCTTCATGTGCGACCTTGGCAAGGTTTGCAAACAAAGAATTTCACTGTGACGTCACATGTGCCAATAAAGATTTGATTCATTCTACTCTCGTCCCCCCACCCTCTTTGCCCCGTTTCCTCTACCTAGTTGCTTTACCAAAGATAGGCACAAAATGCTGGAGTAACTCAGCAGGACAGGCAGCATCTCCGGGAGAGAAGGAATGGGTGACGTTTTGGGTCGAGACCTTCTGGATTGTTTTACCACTTCCACTGTTCTCCACATTGTTTCTCTTCAAATCACACCTTCGCTAGCCAACAATGGACATACCAAGCATCCCCCTGCCTGTTAATCGTGGCTGGCCCTGCCTGATCCTGTTTTGTTCTTGCCACCAGCTCTTTACCCCCCCAACGCCCGCCACACCCTCTACTTTCAGTCTGAACAACGGTCCCGACCCGAAACTTCAGCCATCCTTTTTCGCCAGAGATACTGCCTGCCCCGCTGAATTACTTTGTGTGTATCTTCCTTCCCAATATGCCTTTGTCCTTTGTGACAAAACCCAATGTTCTGTTTTGACCTAAAGTTCTTTAGAGTTGTTTAAATTTCAAACGATTAACTTATGCAATTCTAAATGAGATTGACGGATCTTGTCACTCGAAGCTTACATCAGTGCATTAGTTTGAATTACTGTGGACAATATCTGTCTGATTTATTTTATTTTCACAACTTCAAAAGGTTTTCTAAGTAGGATTGGCAGTCAATGATTTTCATTTGCCTGCCCTCAGTTCTATTATCTTGATGGAGGTTAATAATCAACAATGTTGACTCCATGAAAAACTTTTAATGAAGGGCACGTTGTTGAAATTACAAAGTTCAAGAGAATTAATCTGGACTTGAATGAGATTTTAAAAGTTTTCTTCTCAGGCTGTTATGCTGGATTGAGGATGACTTCACAAGTTCACAAGTTATAGGAGTAGAATTAGGCCATTGAGTCCATTCCACTTTGATTGAATGGCTGATCTCTGCCTCCTAATCTCATTTCCTGCCTTCTCCCCATAACTCTTGACACCTGTTCTAATGAAGAATCTATCTCTGCCTTAATAATATCCACTGACGGCCTCCACAGCACCTCTGTGGCAATGAGTCCCACAGATTAACTAACCTCTTACTAAAGAAGTTAATCCTCACCATCTTTCTAAAAGAGTTCCCTTTAATTCTGAGGCTACGACCTCTGGTCCTAAACTCTCCCACCAACAGAAACACCCTTTCCACATCCACTTTATCTGTGACTTTCATTATCCTGTAAATTTCAATGAGGTCCTCCCTCAACCTTCAGAACTCCAGTGAGTACAGGCCCAGTGTTATGTTATATGTTAACACACTAATTCCTGCAATTATTCTTGTGAACCTTCGCTGGACCCCCTCCAGAGCCAGCAGATCCTTCCACAGATAAGGTGCCCAAATTTGCTCACAGTACTCCAAATGCAGCTTGACCAGTGCCTTATAGAGCCTCAATGACTAGCTTCCATTCACTTTTTGGGGGTTCTGAGCAACTGATAAGGCCCACATGAGTCAGCAATCTCTACCATAGATGGACCAGGAAGTCATTGATGGGCCAAACAGGTTTGGGATATGAATAGTGCTGAATTCTAACCAACCTTATTAGCAGTTCCTTTGTCTCCCCAAACCAATGAAAGATTCACAATGTGCTTCCAGATGCAACTTGTGGCACAGCGGCAGAGTTGCTGCCTTACAGTGGCAGAGACCCAGGTTTGATCCTGACTATGGGTGCTTGTCTGCACGGAGTTTGTACGTTCTCTCCGTGACCTTTATGTGTTTTATCTGGGATCACCAGTTTCCTCCCACACTCCAAACATGCACGAAGATCCAAAGATCCAATTAAATTTGTAGCTTAGTTGGCTAGGTATAATTGTAAATTATCCCTAATGCGTGTAGGATAGCATTAGATTGCGGGGATTGCTGGTCAATAAGGACTAGTTGACTGGGCCTGTTTCCAATCTATATATCTAAACTAAAATAACATCACTGAGTTGCTGATTCTGGTCACATTTTAGTATCTAGACAATTTCAGGTTGGTGCAAACACTGCCAATTGCAAATAGAGATAAATGCCAAAAATAAATTATTCCTCTGTATCTCCTTTTGATACCTTAATCATCTGTTTGGCAGGTTTGCAGCATGAATAGTAGCACATGCATATATCCCACATTGGGTCTGAAGGTTACCAGCAATAAAGATATTGAAAGTTTCCATCATGTCTAACTATCACTTATTACTGAAGAGGTTGGTTAGCACCTGCTTGAACAGAATCAAACACAGTGGCATAGTTCCAAGGTAGTAGCTACTTGTTGGTATGTGTTCATTTCACTATCATTAGAGCCTTCCAGAGTTCAAATTCCTATTTGTACCTATCAGTGAAAAATTGAGATGAATGGATTCCAAATATGAACTGTTCACCTTAGGTATAAACTAGTGCCAAGGTGTCTGTTTTGTGAACATCAATCTTTATTAATACCACAAAGAGCTTTCACAAAGTTTGGGTATGGAATGATCTTTCAAACAAGGGTTCCAAAGTCCAATTCAGCTACTATCACAACGTTCAAGAAACATTTAGATGGGTACATGGATAGGACAGGTTTAGAGCAATATGGGCCAAATGCAGGCAGATGGGACGAGTGTAGATGGGACATGTTGGCAGGTGCGGGCAAGTTGGGTCGAAGGGCCTGTTTCCACGCTATAAGACTTTATAACTCCATGACTCTACTAATTTGGCCAACTCATGTTAAAATAGTAAGATTAAACGAGAATTTGCCAGTTTGAAGTTTTGTTTTTTTTAAATTTTATTTATTGGAGGTAAATACATCAATGTACACATATATACTGTTACAATTATTGTACCCCATAATTTTTATGGTTTTTAAAGAAAAAGAATAGAGAGAAAGAGAGTGAAATGTGAAAAGAGTTGTGATAGTGAAAGAGCGTGCCAAAGGGGAGAAGAAACCCTTGGTCAAAGAATTAGAGAAAGGGGGTTAAAAGATAGACCCTAAATAAAGAAAAGGACAAAGAAAAAAAAAGAAAAAAAGCCAGTTATTATGTTATATATATCATGCAAAAGGAATCCACCAACTCGATAGTTTTTCATACCCCCCTACCAAGGCCCGAGGTAGTCCTGCACCCTATCTTTGTAGTAATTCTATAAATGCAGACCACATCTGATAGAAGCGTTCTGATTTTTCTTCCAGGCGGAGTCTCATATCTTCCAGATGTAGTGTTTCAAACATAGTTGAAATCCACATATTTAATGTTGGTGTAGGAGCATTTTTCCAAAATTTTAAGATTAGTTTTTTACCTATTATTAAGCCGTAATCAAATAAATTCTTTTGATACACATTTAATTCTGAACTGCCTTCTGTCATTCCGAAAATAATCCATTCTGGCTTTGGTGTCATTTTTATTTTAAACAGTTTGTGAAAATTTCAAAGATTTCAATCCAAAACTATTGAATTTTTGTACAAAAGATGAATGAGTGCGCTATAGTAGCTTCTTGACACTGGCATTTATCACAAATTGGTGAAACGTTAGGGAAAAATTGATTTAATTTAGTTTTTGAGTAATATAATATATTACTCAATAGAGAGGAGTTACGGTCATAGAGAGGAGTTACAGGGAGGTGGTCACTCCCGGACCACGGGAGGCAGACAAGTGGGTCACTGTTAGGAAGGGCAAGGGGCAGAGGCAGGGACTGGAGAGTACCCCGGTGGCTGTACGCCAGGAAAATAGGTACTCATGTTTGAGTTCGATTGGAGCGGACAGCCTTCCTCGGGGCAGCAACAGCGGCCGGGTCTCCGGCACAGAGAACGGCCCTGATGCTCAGAAGGGTAGCAAAAAGAGGAGGGCAATTGTAATAGGCGACTCCATAGTTAGGAGGTCAGATTGGCGATTCTGTGGACGCAGTCGGGAGACCCGGATGGTAGTTTGCCTCCCTGGTGCCAGGGTCTCGGATGTGTTGGAACGTGTTGAAAAGATTCTGAAAAGGGAGGGAGAGGAGCCTAATGTTGTGGTACACATAGGTACCAATGACATAGGCACAAAAAGAGAAGAGGTCCTGAAAGGAGAATTTAGGGAGTTGGGGGGAAAGTTAAGGAGAAGGACCAATAGAGTAACAATTTCAGGATTACTGCCTGTGCCACGTGACAGTGAAAGTAGAAATGGAATGAGGTGGAGCATAAATGCGTGGCTGAGGGACTGGTGCAGTGGGCAGGGATTCAAGTTTCTTGATCACTGGGACCTCTTTTGGGGAAGGCATGATCTGTATAAAAAGGACGGGTTGCACTTGAACCCGAGGGGAACCAATATCCTGGCGGGGAGATATGCAAAGGAGACTTTAAACTAGAAAGGCTGGGGGGAGGTACACGGGTGGAGGGGGCTAGGGGATGGGGTGAGGGGCAAAAGGCAGAGAAGGAAAGCACTCGGACCCAAAATATAGGTGAGAAAGAGGAAATAGATAATAAATAGAGAATAAGGGGTGGTGGGTTTCTAAAATGTGTATATTTTAATGCTAGGAGCATTGTAAGAAAGGTGGATGAACTTAGAGCCTGGATTGACACCTGGAAATATGATGTTGTGGCAATCAGTGAAACGTGGTTGCGGGAGGGTTGTGATTGGAAACTAAATATTCCAGGATTTTGTTGCTTCAGGTGTGATAGAATTGGAGGGACCAGAGGTGGAGGGGTTGCATTGCTTGTCAGAGAAGATATTACAGCAGTGCTTTGGTAGGATAGATTAGAGGGCTCGTCTAGGGAGGCTATTTGGGTAGAACTGAGAAGTGGGAACGGTGTAGCAACACTTTTAGGGGTGTATTATAGACCGCCAAATGGGGAGCGAGAATTGGAAGAGCTAATATGTAAGGAGATAGCAGATATTAGTAGTAAGCACAAGGTAGTGATTGTGGGAGATTTCAATTTTCCAAAAATAGACTGGGAAACACATTCTGTAAATGGGCTGGATGGTTTGTAGTTTGTTAAATGTGTGCAGGATAGTTTTTTGCAGCAATACATAGAGGTATCGACCAGAGAAGGGGCAGTGCTGGACCTCCTGTTAGGAAATGAGGCAGGTCAGGTGACGGAGGTATGCGTTGGTGAGCACTTCGGGACCAGTGATCACAATACCATTAGTTTTAATATAATTATGGAGAGAGTCAGAACTGGACCTAGGGTTGAGATTTTTGATTGGAGAAAGGCTAACTTTGAGGGAATGCGTAATGATTTCAAAGGAGTGAATTGGGACATTTTGTTTGATGGGAAGGATGTAGAAGAGAAATGGAGGACATTTAAAGGGGAAATTGTAAGAGTACAGAATCATTATGTCCCTGTTCGGTTGAAAGGAAATAGTAAAAATTGGAAAGAGCCATGGTTTTCAAGGGAAATTGGACACTTAGTTCGAAAAAAGAGAGATATCTACAATAATTATAGGAGGCATGGAGTAAATGAGGTGCTAGATGAGTATAAGGAATGTAAAAAGAATCTTAAGAAAGAAATAAGAAAAGCTAAAAGAAGATATGAGGTTGCTTTGGCAAGAAAGGTGAAAGTAAATCCAAAGGGTTTCTACAGCTATATTAATAGCAAAAGGATAACGAAGGATAAAATTGGACCATTAGAGAGCCAGAATGGACAGCTATCTGCAGAGCCAAAAGAGATGGGGGAGATATTGAACACTTTCTTTACTTCGGTATTCACCAAGGAGAAGGATATTGAACTCTGTGAGGTAAGGGAAAAAAGTAGAGTAGCTATGGAAACTATGAGATTCAAAGAGGAGGAAGTACTGACACTTTTGAAAAATATAAAAGTGAATAAGTCTCCAGGTCCAGACAGTATATTCCCTAAGACATTGAGGGAAGTTAGTGTGGAAATAGCAGGGGCTATGACAGAAATATTTCAGATGTCATTAGAAACGGGAATAGTGCCGGAGGATTGGTGTACTGCGCATGTTGTTCCATTGTTTAAAAAGGGATCAAAGCAATTATAGACCTGTTAGTTTGATGTCAGTGGTGGGCAAATTAATGGAAAGGATACTTAGAGATAATATATATGAGCATCTGGATAAACAGGGTCTGATCAAGAACAGTCAACATGGATTTGTGCCTGGAAGGTCATGTTTGACAAACCTTCTTGAATTTTTTGAAGAGGTTACAAGGGAAATTGATAAGGGTAAAGCAGTGGATGTTGTCTATATGGATTTCAGTAAGGCCTTTGACAAGGTTCCCCATGGAAGGTTGGTTAAGAAGATTCAATCTTTGGGTATTAATGGCGGAGTAGCAAGATGGATTCAACAGTGGCTGAATGGGAGATGCCAGAGAGTAATGGTGGATGGCTGTTGGTCAGGTTGGAAGCCGGTGACCAGTGGGGTGCCTCAGGGATCGGTGTTGGGTCCACTGTTGTTTGTCATGTACATCAATGATCTAGATGATGGGGTGGAAAATTGGATAAGTAAGTATGCAGATGATACTAAGATGGGGGTGCTGTGGATAATGAAATAGATTTTCAAAGTCTACAGAGAGATTTGGGCCATTTGGAAGCGTGGGCTGAAAGATGGCAGATGGAGTTTAATGCTGATAAGTGTGAGGTGCTACATCTTGGCAGGACAAATCAAAATAGGACGTACATGGTAAATGGTAGGGAATTGAGGAATGCTGTGGAACAGAGGGATCTAGGAATAACTGTGCATAGTTCCCTGAAGGTGGTATCGCATGTAGATAGGGTGGTAAAGAAAGCTTTTGGTGAGCTGGCCTTCATAAATCAGAGCATTGAATATAGGAGTAGGGAAGTATTGTTAAAATTGTACAAGGCATTGGTAAGACCAATTCTGGAGTATGGTGTACAATTTTGGTCGCCTAATTATAGGAAGGATGTCAACAAAATAGAGACAGTACAGAGGAGATTTACTATAATGTTGCCTGGGTTCCAGCGACTAAGTTACAGAGAAAGGTTGAACAAGTTAGGTCTTTATTCTTTGGAGTGCAGAAGGTTAAGGGGGGACTTGATTGAGGTCTTTAAAATGATGAAAGGGATAGACAGAATGGACATGGATAAGCTTTTCCCATTGAGGGTAGGAAAGATTCAAACAAGAGGGCATGACATGAGAATTAAGGGACGGAAGTTTAGGGGTAACATGAGGGGGAACTTCTTTACTCAGAGAGTGGTGGCTGTGTGGTATGATCTTCCAGCAGAAGTGGTGGAGGCAGGATCAATTTTAACATTTAAAAGTAAAGTGGATAGGTATATGGACAGGAGGGGAATGGAGGGGTATGGTCTGAGTGCAGGTAGATGGGACTAGAGGAAAATAAATGGTCGGCATGGACTGGAAGGGCCGAGAGGGCCTGTTTCCGTACTGTAATTGTTATATGGTTATAATCTGTGTATTATTTTAAATTGTATTAAAGTGTGTCTTGCGTTAATTGAGCATTTGTGCACATTTAATAAGTATTCTTTCCACCTTTCATTGGAAATTTTAATGCTTAGTTCATTTTCCCATTCACCTCTAATACCTTCCATTGTTGGTATTACTGCATTTAGTATAATATTATATATATGTGAAATTAAATTTGCTGATTCCGCCTTTGTATTCATTGCTTCATCTAG
The DNA here is from genome assembly GCA_963514005.1 of Raja brachyura. Next base: position 67,252,803 of record OY740784.1, read on the forward strand.
TAAGTCTAATGGCATTTTGTGAAATTCATGTGCATGTTTTTTCAAATAATCACATACTTGGAAATATTTAAAATACTGATTGTTACCCAGATGTATTTTAGTTGGAATTGTTTAAATGATAATAATTTTCCCATATCATACAGATCTCCCAAAGTTTTAATTCCTGCTCTTTCCCATTGAATAAATGCTTTGTCTATAATTGAGGGTTTAAACAGGGTTTTTTTTTAGCAGTAGGAGATAGGAGAGGTAAGTTTCCTAATTTTATTTTAATTTTAAATTGTATTTTATTTGCTTCTAAATTCTAATTGGACTATGTATAATTGGGTTTTTGTTATAGTTTGTATTATTCACCGTCTTTGGTGAAAGAAGGATCACACCAATATTAAAGGGGGAGCAGTCCTCTTTCTCCATAATGATCCATTCTGGTTGATGAAGAGAATTATCCAACAATTGAATCATGTTTCTAATATTTACCGACCAATAATAATACATAAAATTAGGGAGTGCTAATCCCCCTACTACTTTGGGTTTATTCAGGTGTGGTCTTTGTATTCTATGGGATTTATAATCCAATTGAGTCCAATTAAAAAAAAAACTTTTTGGGTAGATATAGTGGAATTGATTGGAACAAGTATAGAATTTGTGGTAGAAAAATCATTTTTATGACATTTATTCGACCTATTAAGGACATCGGAAGCGTTTTCCAGAATTTAATTAATTTATGTAGTTTCTTAAGTACAGGGTTATAGTTTGCTTTAAACATGTCTTGATATCTTCTAGTAATTTCAATACCCAAGTATTTATTTTTTTTCACAGCTATTTTAAAAGGAAATTGTACGAGATGTGTAGAATCTTTCAGTTTTATTGACATGATTTCACTTTTATTCCAATTTATTCTATAACCTGAAAATAAACCGAAATCCTCAATTAAATTTAAAATGTTGGGTATAGTGATATGAGGCTTTGTGACGTACAACAGTACATCATCAGCGTATAATGATATTTTACTGTTTGAATATTTTGTCTTATATCCGTGGATATTCGGATGAGTTCTAATTATTTCCGCTAGTGGTTCAATTATGAGGGCAAATAACAATGGTGATAATGAACAACCTTGTCTATTACCCCTTGACAATTGAAATTTCTTGGATAAAATATTATTAGTTAATATTCTGGCCGTTGGCTTATTATATATTAATTTAATCCATTGAGTGAAATTCTCTCCCAGTTGAAATTTTTGCAATACCTTAACCATATACTTCCATTCAACCTGATCTAATGCTTTCTCTGCATCCAGTGAAATAATTGCGAGATTTGGATTTTTAGTCTGGTGTGAGTGCATTATGTTAAGCAGATGTCTCAAATTATTGAATGAATGTCTCTTAGGGATAAACCCCGTTTGATCCGGATGTATTAGTTTATTGGCGTATTTACTTAATCTTCTTGCTAATATTTTTGTTAATATTTTTTGATCTGCATTTAACAATGCGATAGCTCTATAAGATCCAGGTTCTTCCTCATCTTTATCTTTCTTAAGTATTAATGTAATCGTAGATTCTGCTAATGTATCAGGTAATATTTGTTCTCTGAAAGCATGTGTGTACATTTTCTGTAGACGAGGACTATATATATTGTAAAAACGTTTATAGAATTCATTACTAAATCCGCCGGGACCTGGTGTTTTTCCATTTTTTAATGAGAATATTACTTCTTCTATTTCCTTATTTGAGATTTGTGCTCCCAATTCCTTTTGTTCCTGCAATTCTAGTTTGGGAAGATTGCAATTATCCAGAAACTCAGTGACTGTGTTGATGTCCGTTGTCATTTTGGATGTATACAAATTCTCATAAAATTGCACAAATCTTTTATTAATTTCATTCGGTAATGTTAATACTTCCCCTCTGTCTGATTTAATCTTTGAAATCGTGTGTTCCTTTTCTCGTTTTTTTAATTGGCGTGCGAGAAGTTTATGAGGCTTCTCCCCAAATTCAAACTGTTCCTGTCTTGTAATTTGGAGTAATCTTATAACTTTCTCTGATAGTAATTTATTTAATTTGAATTTTAGTATTAATATTTTATTATGTTTATCCATGGACGGGTCTTTAGTATTATCTATATCCAATTGTCTAATTTGTTCCGTTGTTCAATCTTATTTTTTTTATTCTGAAAGGCTTGGGATGAGATTATAACACCTTGAATAAAAGCTTTGAAAGATTCCCATAATAAAGTAGGTGGTGTGTCTGACGTATCATTTATTTCGAAAAAAAGATCCATTTGCTGTCTTAGATATATACTCCCTTGCGGGTCTTTTAAAATTTGGGTGTTATACCTCCAGAACGATGTATTCTTAGACATACCTTCTATTTTTTTAAAAAAAGTTAGAGGGGAATGATCTGAAATTGTATTTGTATGGTATTTTGGGTTAAGAGTATACGGAATTAATTTTGTGTCCACCAGGAAATAATCTATACGTGAATAAGTCTTGTGTACCGATGAATAAAATGAATATTCCTTGCCTGTCGGATTTGTAATCCTCCAAACATTGGTTATATTTGTATTTTTTATATATGTGTTTAAAAGTTCACTAGTTTTAGATTTCGTATTACCTCGTTGTTTTTGACTGCATTTATCTAAATAAGGATCTAAGACACAGTTAAAGTCTCCCCCAATTACAACATTCTGGTAATTATATTCTGCAATTATATTCAAAATGTTATTCAAAAAATGCGGATTATCAAAGTTAGGCGCATATATATTTACCAATGTGGTTGGGATTGCATGGATCTCACCGGTAACTATCAAATATCTCCCATCCTTATCTGTTAAGGTATTTTTCTGTTTAAATGGTATACCTTTGCGAATCATAATTGACATGCCTCTGGATTTTGACGTGTGTGACGAATGAAAAGTTTGACCTATCCAGTTGGCCCTCAATCTAACTTGATCATGAACTTTAAGATGCATTTCTTGGAGGAAGATAACATCTGATTTAAACGCCTTCAGTTGTGCTAAAATCTTACTCCTTTTAATACGTTCGTTAGCCCCCCCCCCTAATATTCCAACTGTAAAATAAGATTCCTCCCGGTTTATTTTGTTTAGTGTCTTGCATTTTGGCTAGGTTTAGTACCTATGTATCTTACGGTGCATCCATACCTCAGGTCTTTAAACGATGGAGGAACAGTCAACCTACCAAGTTCAATTTGTGGATTCCCTTTGTGATTATCCTTGAATAGAAAAAAACACACATGTGATTAATTGTGATATTAAAAAAAAAATAGTAAAAGTGAAAATACAGTGACCGAGCTTGTCGGCACTGTAATAAGTGGCCCACCTGTTGGTGGGAGAAAACATTATAACAACTTCCGTTGTCAATGTTAATAAACAAATAGCTCCGTTTCCTCAATAAGTCATAACATATCCATACTAGAACCAAGCCGATTCCAAATCAACTATATAATACCTAATTGCAGTACATATATCCATTTCATATGTACTCCCAAATATATCTAACTGTTATATCTACAGAGTGTTAGGCATCAGTTTTTACCTCGATATTAATCAGCTATTGGTTGAAGGGGCTACCTAGGGCAGGCTTCCGGATCTGAGCCAGGAGCCCGTCATCCCCCTCACAACCCAGTTATAAATCTGCTTAAAACTTATTAAGATATTAAGTTATAGATGTTAGTTTGTAAATCAGCCCCTTATTACCGATCTGTTTAGTATTCATTACAATTTCTATAATAGTATTCTATATTTTAAGTGTTAAAAGTGTTACTTCTATAACATTAGGTTATTCAGATAAATTTTTAAACCACGGTAATTACTCTGTTCAGATTATATTGTAAAGCTCTGTATTCAATGTTTATCTTTTTCTGCTTATTTGGAACCCAGTATGTCCTTGAATTAACATTCCGCCATAAGCCGTTGAGTCAAAACACAGGGAGAGTTCCATCTTCTGTTGAACACATTTCATGGTGAAATAATAAGAGAAAGAATATCCATACAGTTCAGCTTTTAAGGTTACTGATTCTCTTCCACAATGGTTAAGGCATATTTATATGCGCTCTCAGGATTTGTAAACAATTTTTGCTGATCCTTGTAAGAAGTACGCATTGTCGCGGGAAAGTAGACTCCATATCTGACACCATTCACGCCTTGGAGAGCTTGCTTTACCTTATAGAACTGATTTCTTTTCTGGACAACTTCATAGGGATAATCTCTAAATATTTTGAAGGTTCTCTGCTCGTATTTCAGTTGTATTCCGTATTTAATATTGTTCATATCCTCTTCCACGCCAGAAATGTCCCGGAATTTCACAATGATCTGATGTGTGTATTCTGAGCCTGTTTGGGATTTTTGTTTGAATCTCGGAATTCGATGTGCTGCTTCAATTTTCGGAAGGTTAGGAAGATTGAGAGCTTCTTTAATTAGATCCGCAGCAAACGCCCGAGGGTTATCTCCCTCGACTTCCTCGGGTACTCCTACTAGCCTTAGATTAAAGCGTCTCGAACAAGTTTCCAAGTCTAAGCACTTATCCGAACATTTTGCCAGCTGTTTTGCAGTGAGGTCGTGCTGTATCTTCATTTTCTTCATAGCCTCGGCCATTTGTCTCATCTCTTTCTCCATCTCTTTCATTGTTTTCACATATGAGGAGACAGTCTCATGCACTGCAGCAAACTTCTTATTAGTGTCCTCTTCCCCCCTGTTCATTCACTCCAATAGTTCAACTCTCACATCTTCAATTCTTTTATTTACAGTGTTGATCGAATCCTGCACAGACTCAATAACTTTCAAATTGCCCGTATTCGTATTCAGCATTAGCTTATCTGTCATATATTTCATCATTTTTGCCATGTGTGTTCCGTTCACCTTTTTATCTTTCATTTCTCTTACCGTTTGCTTTAAATCCTCCAAGTCTTTCTCCTTATCTGCCTTATCTGCCTTAGCTCTTGTAGACATTTCGGATGGCAGTTTTCCTTCAAGAGCATCTTCAAAAGTCGATTCTTCAAACTCTTCAGGCTCTTTCTCCGTGTTGCAGTATATTTTTGAAATGCTTCTCTGAGGACTCTGAGCAAAAATCGGACTCTGCATTTAAAGGGTTAAATCCAGAGTTTACTGCACAGCACTTACTGATAACACCATCAGCAGAACATTCAAAGGCTCCAATAACTTTTATTAATTGGTCCCGACCTGTAGATACAGTTTTAATGCGAAAAATCGCAAATTTTCGGGAGTGGAGCTGTGTGGTGACTGTTACCAAAAGATGGTGCCACCGGAAGTTTGAAGTTTGATCTTCATTTTATGAGGAGTTACGATGAAGGATTACATGAAGAACCCCGTCCAGCTGCAGTTGTGTCAATATTCAACGCAGCGGAGTGAAATCACAGGTAATAGTGACTGAAGTATAATAGTAAGATAACAGAGACTAGAACTACCAGATGATATTTATGAGGGTTGGGAGCGGAGGGCACGTAATCCCTCATCGTAACGCCTCATAAAATAAAGATCAAACTTCAAACTGGTAAATTCTCATATAATCTTACTATTTTACTTCGGAGTCACGTGAGTGACTGTGAAGATTTCAAAGCTCTGTGATTTCATGTTGCAGACCCAAATCCAGCGTTCACACTCCATTGATTAACTCAAGTCATTAAATAATCAATAATGCATCAATCATAACATTGTTTAAATTAATTAACGGTTTATTTACAAAATAAACAATAGCCCTTCTATCTCAGGTGGAAATAATAACAGAACTCAAAACAGATTCAGCAAACACCCCCAGCTTTGCAATCAGCTTTTGATAGAATTTCTGGAAGGTCAGCTCACTGAACCACCCTGCGGCCACGACGTTATGGTCTATAGGCACGTCCATCGCCCTGGCCGCGGAAGTTGATGCCGCCCTGGTGGAATGGGATTTGCATTTATCAGTATCAATCCCAGCACTTCCCAGAACCTGCTTTAGCCACCTTGAAATTGTTTGCACCGACACCTTATTGTGTGTTTTTTTGTAGCTAAAAAATAATGCAGACTCTGTCCCTCGTATGACTCTGGTAGCCTCAATGTAATGAGACAAATATGACACTACACACAGGTGATCATCTGTGGGGTATGCTGAAAAGACAATCTTACATCCTGTCATACCTATTCTACTCTGTTTGAGCAGATCATAAACATAAAACGTAATTGCATCTGCCGATACCTGCATTCTGTCGAGCCGTAGCTTCTGTCATGTCTGCACACGTTGGGCTGTTACCAACGCCATAAGCATGACCAACTTCATGGTTAGTTTGGCTAGAGATAGGCTTGCAACAGGAGTCCACTGGCGAAGGAGCCAGTGGACTCCTGTTAAGGACTTTGCTCACATTCCAAATACCTGGGTTTAGGAGGAATAGAATTAAAAATTCCCTTCATAAATCTAGAGACTAACAGGTGTGTCCCTACTGAATGCAACTGTGAACTCATGGGTAAATAAGAAGAGCACTTCTTACTGTATTAATCGCACTATAGCTTAATTTTTGATCGAAGTAAAGAGTGGACAAAAACTCCAGTACGTCTTGGATGCCTGCAGTCTTTTATAAGACATTCTGCTGTAGGCAGAATACCTCAAACTTCTTTATGGAGGTGATGTATTGCTTCTGAGTACTATCCCTGCAGGCTGACGTGAAAACATCCACGGTTCAATCAGACCGTCCTCTCCCCAGGTATGGCCTCCTTAAAATCTGCAAATTAACATATCAATACGATCATGTAAAGGATGTTGATCGCCAATTACTGGGTTCACCAGTAGGTGTTTATGTTTGGGAATAATCATACGAGGCTGACTAGCCATCTGCAATACGAGCGGGAACCATGTGCTGTGTAGGCCAATCTGGCACTACCAACACTCCTGAAGAGGAGTCCTGTTTGATTTTTTGCAGGCATTGACTGATGAGACAGAATGGGGGGAAATGCATATACAAACATTCCACCCCAATGCAGCAAGAATGCTGCACCAGGATCTGGTTCCCATGAAACATATCTGGGCAACTGATGGTTTAGTCTAGATGCAAACAAGTCAATATCTGGCATTCCATAGTGAGCAAGCACTTGATTTAATATGTCCTGATTTAACATCCACTCTATGTCATCATTGAATTGGCATGACCTAGTGTCAGTTACTGTGTTAAATCTACCTGGTAAATATATTGCTGAAAGCCAGATGTTTTTGTCAATGCACCAGCCCCAGATCTGCTTAGCCAGTCTATCACAAGACTGTGACTTGACTCCACCCATGTGGTTGACATATGCCACTGCTGTAGTGTTGTCAATATGAACCTGCACATGCAAGTGAATCCTGGCAGAGCAATAAGCTTTAAGCCCATACCAGGTTCCCAACAGCTCTAAATAATTGATCCCTCTTAATTGAAGGAGGGATGTCTCATCAGTATTCCATCTGCCTCCACAACTGGAAGGCATATCCATAGCACCCCAACCCAGCACACTAACATCCGTCTGTAAGATTATGGAAGGTGGTTCAACCAAAACTTCCCTGGAACTTTTTGAGACATTTATGATCCACCATTAAATTTCAGAAATTGCCTCTGCTGACAATTGCATAGGCCTATCAAACTGACTACATGTGGCCTCAGTGTCTGTTCTTTTGCTTGTTGTATTTGTTGATAATGCAGAGGTCCAGACTGCACAGCTGGAAAGGCAGCAATCAATTTACCAATTAAACTGGTTACTTGTCTAATTGAAGGTTGTTGCTCACTAAGGAGGTTAACACAATCCTCAATTAACTGCTGCCTTTTGTCCCTGGGCAAAGTCACTAACATGTGATCTGAATTAATGGTAAAGCAGAAATAATCAATAATTTGAACTGGCGATAATTTGGATTTATCTGGATGAATGATGAACCCCAAATGTTCAAAAGCGAGTTTAACAATTGAAACAGATGATTCAGCTGCAGTCTGAGTCTTCCCGATAATTAAAATATCATCTAAATAGGCCATTACCACGGTCAATGGATGAGCCCTTGGAACCATTGCTGCTTGCTAATCATAATCCATAGATCACATACCATGATATATGTCTCTGGGACAGAACGCATGTTTTTGTGGCTGACAACACAAGGAGTGGGGCTCTATTTTGCGTCAATGCCTCAGGCAGACACCGTCACATTAACAGCCCTGTTGTGCCTCGAAAATGGAGTGCATTTCATGTCTCATCATTTCAGCATGACAGGCACAGAAATTAATCGAATCTCCCGAGGACAATGCTCCAATTACACGGAAAACGTCCATTCCCTGTACCCCCTTCACTAAGCAACTGTTAAAATATGTTGAGTAGCAGTAGAACTCGGGATGTAATCATTGGAACACACAAAAAGCACTTGAACCTCAAGAGGTTTACAATATTATCAGCATCCTTTTTCACACTTCAAAATAAATAGTTACTCTGCATAAAATGATCAACTTAATGCTATATCGATGTAAATGTAAATGGTTGTGGTTTCTGCAATCAGGAATTAGAATATTCATTCGGCAAGACTGCATGTGTGGTATGAGATCAAGGAAAGTAACATTCCAGGGCAATAAATTTTCATAGAATATAGAGACATAGATCACTACAGCACAGGAATAGGCCCTTCGGTCCACAATGCATGTGTCAACCATGGTGCAATATTAAACAACCTTCCTCTGCCTGTAAGTGAACCATATCCCTCCATTCCCTGCATATCCATGTGCCTATCAAAAAGTATTTTAAACATCACTGTTGTATCTGCTTCCACCAACACCCCTGGCAGCACGTTGAGCTGTTGCCAAACCATGTTGTCATCCATCCTGATACGATGCATACTGTGTGCATCTATAAAAGTTGGTAAGAGTCATTGGGGATATGTTGAACCTCCTTAGTTTTCTGAGGAAGTAAAGGTGATAGTGTACTTCCTTGTCAGTGGCTTCAATGTATTCGGTCCAGGACAAGTTGGTGTTAATATTTACAACTAGGAACTTGAAGATCTTATCCATCTTCACTTCAAATATTTTGTCTTGCGGACATCGAGCGAGAGATTGTCATTTTGACACCATGTTAGGCTAATCCAAAAGATTAAGATGCATTGGTCCAAGGTATGTGTTGTTTGGATTTAGAATTGTTTATCCCGAGAAGACAGTGGTAGTAGTATTCTTGCCGGAGGTATGTTGCCAGTGGTGTTCTTGGGACTTGATGAAGAGTACAAAGCTATAGCGACAATGGTTCATTGGATTAATTTCTGGAATTTGGCAGCTGTCAGATTAGATGACATTGAATAACATGGTTTTATACATTTTGTACTTCATAAGAATGAGAGATAATCCTGGTGACATATATAGGATTCTTGGAGGAAATGCAAGAGGTTATTTTCCCTGACTGGCAAAAGCCTTTGCCATTTATTGTACAACATTTCATAACTTGGAAACTAGTAAATTATAAGATTCTCCACTGTGAATACTCGTAGCTGGGGTCAATCGATTTCTCCTTCCTTGGGGCACCAAGAATAGGGAAAATGCAAAAAAGTGGGTTTGAAATTGAGAATTGTCCAATATACTATCCTGATTGATGGAGCAGGCATGACAAACCGTACTGTTTCTTCTCTTTCTCTACTTTATCAATGTATACAGACCCCAAGAGATCCAGGAATTGCCATTTAATAGTGCAAGTGCCAGAAAAGCATCCCCTCTCGATAATGGAAGTGCTTAGCACAACAACCGCGTCGTCAACTGGAACGCACCCTGGTAGGGCCGACTTTACCTACTTGGGAACAGTGGAGATGTCGGGTAGTGAGGCCTGTCTGGGCCGAAAGAGCTTCAGTGGCGGTGGCGATGGGAGCCTCAGTGGCGGTGAGTTTTTGTTGGCAAGGGGACCACTGTGAAGAACAATGGAGGACCCGGTGTGGGGGGACAGCCGTGAGGGACGGTGGGAGAACAAAGGGGGACCCAGTGTGAGGGAGGAGGGGGCACTCTAGTTTAGAATCCTCTGCCCAATGAATAAGTCTGTGTTTGTTTGTTTGTTTGCTCATTCATTCCGGTTAAGGCGCCATGTGCACGACAGCCAGCCAACAGTCGTTTGTCTTTTTCTTCTTTTTTTTCATTTTTAATTTACTTTTAATTTAATTTTAATTTCAAGTTTTCATGTACCTTGTGTGTTGTGCAAATTAGTAATATGCCAGTGTGTTATTTTGTATTCTGCCTTTAATAATTTCAGATCATTTCAAACCATTTTGCAATCATTGTAATTATTTAGGTTTTTGATAGGCAGTGAGGTCTGAGAAACAACACCATAACAGTGACCTGGTATTTTGTTCTAATAATTTTGGTTCAGAGGTAAAAGCTGACAAGATAACTTGTCTTCCTTAAATTCTTCCTTGAATTAAAGCCATGGAGGTTTCTTACATCAACACAATATGGCCAATTGGGCTTTTCTAGGATTGTATATCTAAAATATGTCACTCTCTCCAATGCTGCACTTAATGCGTGTCTAAATCTTTGAAACAGTCACTGGAGTGTGTCTTTTACAAATAAAATCAGGACTTAGGTGAAATTATGACCAATGGAACAAGGCTAAATATCATTTAGAAGCATAGAAACGGAGAAAATATGTGCAGGAGTAGGCCATTTGGCCCTTTGAGCCAGCACCATCATTCAATATGATCAAGGTGATCATGCAAAATCAGTACCCCATTCCTGCTTTCTCCCCATATTCCTTGATTCCATTAGCCCTGAGACCTATATCAAACTCTCTTGAAAACATCCAGTGAATTGGTCTCCACTGCCTTCAGTGGCAGATTTGTTGAGCATTACCCCAAACAACCTTAGTTGTTTGTATACATTGGGTACATATTTTAAATTATCAACAGATTCTATTTTATCAGGTTTATGTTACATTAAAAGAGTGGTATTTGCACTCAGACTTTGAGCATGCTGAAGAACTTGACTCAGAAAATTAAAATGTCATGAAGTAGCAGATGGAAGTGAGCTGTCAGTGTTTGGTTTTTCCAGTCACGCGTTCCTACACAGATACACATATAATATATGTGTAAAGAAACAATTACTATGCTGAAAGCTCTGGCTTTCAAAACTACTTGGCATATTCAACAAAACACCGCATAGCCTATTCAGTTGCTTTGTATTTGTAGGTTTCTTTTAACCTTTTGTCCTTTTAGGAAAGATTTAAAATATTGGTCATAGGGACTAAGTAAAGTAAAAAAAAACTTTTATATATGCCTTGAATGATCTGTTTAGGACATCCCAAAGAACTTTATGGCAATGAAATACCTAGGGAAATATAGTCAGTGTTGAAATGTGTGACACCCTTTACTGCAGTATCAGCCTGCTGCTTGACGCGTGGGTGTGTGTGTATGTGAGTAAGGCAGGGAGCCAATTTGCAGACAAAAATCTCTCACAAACAGAAAATTAATAACGGCCTTATCGTCTATTTTGATAGTATTGAGAGATGAATAATTGTTATCCAGGCATGCAGGCTGACTCTTTGTCATGCTGTGAGATTTCTTGGATCCATCTGAGTCAGCTGTCAGGGCCTTGGTTAAATAGAAGCAGTCCAAGCTCTATGGTCCTTCAAGACTGGTCCACCATTCAGTATAACTGCTCAATTTTCACAAATATGAGTCCAAGATTTTACCCGATCACTGAATACAAGTATGTACTATCCTGGTCCAGAGATTCACTGTGTATGAATTGAATTTCGGTTTAAACAAAATTTCGTTCCCCTGCAGTCATATATATATAATATGACAGAAACACACAATATACACAAATTTAAGATCCACCACAGTGAGTTCACCAAACACCTCCTCACTGTGATGGAGGGCAAAGTCTTAAAGTCTCTGTCTCTTCCCTCTTTGTTTCCCTCTGCGCCGAGGTGATCCAGGCTTCAGATGTTGTGACCCCACCGGGTGATGGTAAGTAAGTCAGTCCCGCTGTTCAACTGAGCTCCGTGAACGGGCCGGTTCAACTCCGCGGCCCAGGGTGGTCGAAGCTGCCGCCCTCGAGACCAGCGGACGAAGCTGTTGTTACGGGAGCTTTTAAAAACAGGTCACCAACCTGTGAGCTGCGAGCTCCTGATGATGTCGTCCACTGGACTCGCAGCCGATTCCACCAGGCCCGTGGTTGCGGTCGTTGCAGCATGAAAGAACTGCAATATGCAATAACTGCGAATGCAACAAACTGCATATGCTGGTTTAAATCAAAGATAGACACAAGATGCTGGAATAGTCCAGTGGGACAGGCAGCATGTCTGAAGAGAAAGAATAGGTGACGTTTCGTGGTCAAGACCCTTCTTTAGTCTGTCCTTTCAGCTCTGCCTGTCCTGTTGAGTTTCTCCAACATTTGTGTCTCCACTCACTGGATACATAGGAACTTAAGTCAGCACAGACCAATATTTTATCATCTATTTGAATGAACAAATGGAAAATACGGAGCAGCCAGTCGATCTCTGTGCCAGATTTCACAGCGTGCATTGAGAAACAGATAATTTCAGAAATTGAAAACACCCATTTCTCAATGGGTGAAACTTCTCTCTGCACATTAACAGCACATCTGCTGACAAATGTTATAGAATATCCCCACTGCAGAATTGCTTCCTATTTTGCCTTTGACACGTTTGCCACAATCTAATTTCATTTCATTCCTTTGAATGCAGGATGTCAATGTAATTTTTTGTTAAAGCTCCAAAGTTATAGAGCATGGGCATTATAGAGATTATGGAAAAAGACTTTGAAACATCCCTCCACCATCAAACAAGGATGCACGATGCAGGGATGGATGAGTTAGAGAAAAGTTAAAGGATGGCTCGCCAACATTTGTAGAACTGCTGCCTTTTTGCATTAGGAATAGGAATAGGAATACTTTATTGTCATGTGTGACTAGGCACAGTGAAATTCTTTGCTTGCATACCCTATGTATACAAATGGCAGCCACCTACGGTGCTGACAAAGTTACAAAGCATGCCGGCTCCTCCTTTTGTTCTTTCCCCCTCCACAGTGGTTCCCCGCACGCCGGGTCCTCATTGTCCATTGTTCTCCCCCCCGCCTCCCTCACCGCAGTCCCCCCCACACCGTGTCCTCCATTGTTCTTCCCCTCCCCCCTCATGCCGGTCCCCAAAAAACCGGGTCCTCCATGCTCTCATCGAACATTGACCGCAGATCAACCCGCGAGGCTTCACTGGTGCCGGGACCACACCGCCCCACTTCATTCATCCCTGGTGCCGACCTGGGCCCCAGCCGCGGGCTCTGCCGGCCGCTCTTCTGACCTGCGAGGCCCGGCTCCGCCGTCCGACCCGTGAGGCCCCGGCCGGGACCTGTCCCAGGCTTCTATCCGGCAATCCGGGAGGCATCGAGACCGCAGAACCTTAATAAAAGCCTCCGGCCACATTCCCACTCCACAGCCATGGCCTGTCTGGAAGCCTTAAATACAATTGAAACCAGGTTCAATCCTGATCTTCCATGCTGTCTGCATGGAAATGATGTATGTTGTTTAAGGTCTTGTGTTGTCCAAGGTTACAACAGGATCTAAATCAACTGGAAAAGTGGGGAAAGGATTTAGACAAGTACACGGTGATGCAATTGGTGAAATTAAACTGGGGCAAGACTTACACAATAAATTATACGAGCCTTGGGAGTGTTGTAGACCAGGGGGTGGTACAAATACATGCTTCCCTAGAAACAGCAACTCAGTTTGATAAGGTGATGAAAAAGACATATAGCACGCTTGCCTTCACTGGGAGTGGCATAGCTGTATAGTACATTATTGAGACCATGCCTAGAATATTGTGTTCAATTGCGGTCATCATACTATAGGAAGGATATCATAAAATGAGAGGGCCAGAACAGATTCACCAGGATTTTACAGGACTAGAAGGTTTGAATTATAAGGAGAGACAGGGTAGGCTATGAATATTTTCCTTGGTGGATAGGAGGATGAGGGGTGACATGATTAAAGTGTGCAGGCTGGGATATGGTGGATGGTTATATATATTTTTGCCAGAGGTGGGGAGTCTACAACTACAAGGCAGAGATTTTAGATGAGCAAGGGAAGATCTAAAGTGGACCAGTAGTGCTGGTTTTCCACACAGAGGGTGGTAGATATATGGAATAAACAGTCAAAGGAAATGGGAAAGACAGGAACAATTGCAGTGGTTAAAAAATCCTTTAAAAAGATCATGGATAGGAAAGGTTTAGAGTGATATGGATCAAATGTAGGCAAATGGTACATGCAAAAAGGGGGAAGAGCAGCAACCTCGATATCCTGGGGAAGTCGAGTGGGGAGGTAGAGGGAGAGGAGGGGAGTAGGGAGGGGAGAAGAGTTGTGCAGGAAGGGAAGGAGTGATTGAGGGTAGGGAAAATGAGAGGGGAGGGATTGGAGGAGGGTAGGAGCAGAGGGAAAATAAGAGGGAGGAGCTGAGGAGGGAGAGTGGGGGAGGTGGGGGAATAGTGGGAGAGGAAAGGGAGGTAGGGAGTGGGGAATGGAGGGAGAGGAGGTTTGTGGGGGAGGTGAGGAGGGATAGTGGTGGGGTTAGGGTGAGGTGAGAAGTGGGGGAGGTGGGGAATGGAGGGGGTATGGAGGGGAGAGTTATGTAGGGAGGGAGGGAGGAAGTGACTGAGGGTAGGGGAAAGGAGAGGGAGGGTGAAGAGGAGGGGAAGAGAGTGCTACGGATGAGGGGAAATGAGCTGTGCCTGTGCAGTTGGGGGCTGTGGGTGAGTGGTGGAATATTGCATTGGGGGACCAAGCTTCCTGTGTGACAGGGACCAAATGGGCCCTACTTAGTCTAGTAACTCTACAATTCTATAACTTTATGTGTTCAGCAATAATAGCTGAGTTTAGATCAGCTCAGATATATTGAGTGGCAGCAGGGAGAACATTATAACCATTGATTTGGGAGACACAAAAGTACAGATGAAATTTTCAGCAGCAGAAAGACTAAAACAGAGAATGGTATCAGGTAGTGGGAAGTAAGTGTGATTGAAAAGATATGGGGTCATACACTCAGATTGGGGTCAATTCTAACATTGAGGTTGCAAATACCCTGTGTCTAGAAGAGAGTGCTCAAGGAGAGCTCAGAATTAATGACTAGTTAACCGAATTTGTGGCAGGACTAAAAATGATGTCTTCTTAAACCATCTTTTCTCCAGAAGTACTTCTAATTGCTCGACGTGGCATTTGCTTCACTGCTTCAATACTCATTTGTGATAATTTACAATCTTTTGGGTGATTAGGTCTGCCTGGCTTCTTTTCCTATTCTTTTATTTCCAATCCCTTATATATGGGCCCTTCTTATTTAGACTTATTTATTGAGCAGGCAATCCCCAATCTAATTTCAATCTTGTCAATAAGAACACAATTAATTGTAGTGCAAAAAATTAGTATATATAAAGCTTTGTTCTGGTTTATCGTTGAAGTTATAAATGGAAGATGTAGGAAAGCTCATTGTGAAAAACAATTCTGATACCCTGTGGACAAAGGTTCAAATCCAAATAAAGCTGATGTGCAGCCATATGGACAAAAGCTTCACTTCTGTGTCCAGCTAAACCATAGTGTGTCATTCTTGACTGGTGTTAAAAATAATTGTCAAATCATCCAACCTGAGTTATTGCTGCTTGCCATACAGGATGTGAGTGCCCCCTGCTGGTAGATCTTCAAACCATGGTGTTGTGTGAAGGTCTGCATTATTTGCAATTTAAAGCAAGGAAATTTAAACTAAAATAACAATTGTGATTGAAAATATAATGGTAGTCTTTGATCATTGTGGAGAAAATTGTAATTTAAATTAAATCTTTTCATAACATTTCATAATTTAATTATTTAAATATGTTTTTTAAAATTAAACTGTCAAAGGATTTCCTGATTTTGTATTCACTCATTTTTATCAAAGACCTCTCTTTGTTCAATAGTGCAATAATTATATTTTTCGTTAAATAAAATGTAATATTAGCTGAAGGGTGGGTTATTGAAGTACATATCGTCATCAACTATTTTGATACTTTCCATTCATATTTACCTATTTTTACAGAAATAATAAAATATTTGCATTAAAACATCACCAGTCATAATCTCAATATGTTGCAAAGCACATTGCATGCATTGTGATACTTTTCAAGGGCAATGAAACTTAGAATTATTGAAATATTGGCAGCTTTGTAGCTGATTAATGCACAGCAAGACAGCACAAACAGTAATGTGATATTGACCAAATCATCCTTTGGTTGTTGCTTCAGGAATACATAAAAGAATGAATATCAGGAATAATACCCTTACTCTTTCATATAACCATATAACAATTACAGCATGGAAACAGGCCGTCTCGGCCCTTCCAGTCCATGCCGAACATTTATTTTCCCCTAGTCCCATCTACCTGCACTCAGACTATACCCCTCCATTCCCTTCCCGTCCATATACCTATCCACTTTACTTTTAAATGGTAAAATCGATCCTGCCTCCACCACTTCTGCTGGAAGCTCAATCCACACAGCCACTACTCTCTGAGTAAAGAAGTTCCCCCTCATGTTACCCCTAAACTTCTGTCCCTTAATTCTCATGTCATGCCCTCTTGTTTGAATCTTCCCTACCCTCAATGGGAAAAGCTTATCCACATCAACTCTGTCTATCCCTTTCATCATTTTAAAGACCTCAATCAAATCCCCCCTTAACCTTCTGCGCTCCAAAGAATAAAGACCTAACTTGTTCAACCTTTCTCTGTAACTTAGCTGCTGGAACCCAGGCAACATTCTAGTAAAAGATTTCATGTTGTTGATATTTTTTTATTTCCATTGGGAAGATAAAGAAATCTCAATTTAATATCTCATCTGAAGTACGATACTTTCAGCAGTGTAAGATTTGCACTGTACTATGTTGTAGACCTTCTGAAGTGGGATTTCAACATATTTTTGATACAGAGCCATATGCTACAAAAAAGTTGTTGTGTAAATAAGTCAACTGTGGTGCCTGTAGAGGAGCAGTCAAAGATGAAGATATTTGGAGAAATAAGCAAACATGGATGAAAGTTGTAGATTCCGCCAAAGTTGTAGTTTTGCCAAAGAAAAGCCAGATTTCAGGCCTTAATGATGATTATCCAGTTGCCTTGACATCCACCATCATGAAGTGCTCAAGATGCTGGTTATGGAACACATTAAATCCAGCCCACCAAGTAACCTTGATCCGCTACAGTTTGTCTCCCATCACAACGAGTCCATGGTTGATGCCATCTAACTGGCCCTGCATTCATCCCTGGATAAACAGGATATCTACATCAGTCATTCATAGAGAACAGTTCTGCTTTCAATACTATTATCCCATGCAAGCTCATCTCCAAAATTCTGGATCTTGGAGTCAGCACCAGATCAACAGACCAAAATCAGTGGGAATGGGTGACAAATCATCCTCTCCAATAATCCTCAATACTGGGAGCCCTGCAAGAATGTGTTCTCAGCCCCCAACTATATGCCTATGTACATTCAACTATACACTCATGACCGTGCAGCCAAATACCAATCCAATTCAATTTAGAGGTTCGCAGACGACAACACTGCAGTGGGCTGGAGTTTAAGAACCTCATAACCTGATGCCAAGACAACAACCTCTCCATCAATGTCAACAAAACAAAGGGGATTGTGATCAACTTCAAGAAACAAAGTGCCACACACCTCAGTCTATTGTCACTGTGCCAAGGTAGAGATGGAGAAAATATCACCAGCAAGTTGTCCTGGACCAGCCACATTGAAGCTATGGCCAAGAATGCCCACCAATGCCTCTACTTCCTTGGAAGGCACAGTAAGTTTGACATGTCCCCAACAACCCTCACCATCTTCTACATATACGCTCTAGAAAGCATTTTATCAGGATATATCACAACATGGTTTAGGAGAAGCTCCATCGGAAACCACAAGAAACTGCAGACAGTTGTAGATGCAGCTCAGACCATCACGCAAATCAACCTCTCTTCCATTGACTTATTCTACATCTCATGCTGTCTTGGCAAGGCCACCAGCAAAATTAAGGACCAGTCTCACCCCAGTCACTCCCTCTTCTCCCTTCTCACATCAGGCTAGAGGTACATACGTTTGAAAGCGCATACCTCCAGATTCAGAGACAGTTTCTTGTCAGCTGCTATCAGGCAACTGAACCATCCTTTCACCAGCTAGTGAGTGGTCCTAATCTCCCATCTACCTTGTTGGGATCTTCGATCTATCATTAGTCAGACTTTATCAAACTTTATCTTGCATTGAACATTATACCATTATCCAATATCTCTTGGTCACAGGCAAAATGCGACCATGCCCGTTCTGGCATTGGGGAAATCATCCTGCGGGCCGGATCGGACTCCTCCGTGGATCGGTTGCGGCCACGGTCCGTGAGTTTGACACCCCTGGCGTATAGGAAGCGTTTCAGTACAAAATGGCAATCCAATCAGAAGCAACATGCATTCGCACAGGGATTTTCGCCACTTCAAACACCTGGTCTAGGTAGGAGCTGTGTAAATTCTGTTTAAATTGTTTAACTCTGTAAATTGTCGAACAACAGTGATCACCCTGATGAATTTCCAGTATTGTGCTTTGAAGATTCGGACGACAGTAGTGAATTTTTCAGATTTGAAGATTAGAATGCTTTCTGTTTTTGTAATCTCTGTGATCTTTGTGCACTATTTCTGTGCACTATTAAATGTTATTTTATTCCAAACGCTGTATTTTTTTAAATTACCGCACCAGTGTATACATTATCAGTGTTTTGCACTGGAAATGTCCGCGAATAGAAATGGCCACTACCATGACGAATGCCTGTTTTTATTTTTCAAAATTTCGCAACTCAAAATGGGTGCATGTCTTCGTTACAGGTGCGTCTTCACTACCCGGAAATACAGTATTAATTGTTCAATAAACTTACCAATAATTGTAGCTTCTGATGTAATCAAGTCAGAGCTATTGCTGTTACCCCAAAGCTTAACCGGGAAGATAATTTTTGCAGTACATTGAGCAAGTGTTCATAATCAGAGATTGGAAACAGCACATTTGAAGCCACTCAACAGATGGCACTAATGTTAGGAATATCTTAAGCAAAAACTTGTTCAATAAAAGATATTTAATAGCAATGTTACTGAAGCCTGGTTATAGCAACGTATGCTGAATGAGTGTCCGTGTGAGAATATGGAGGCATAAAGTGATTCTGTAGTTATGGGTGAGAGCCAGGAACTAAATGCAAAGCAAACAAAGAGTGATTCCTTCCATCTATCACCTCTGTAATTACACTGGCTTCTGGCACACAAAGTTGTTACTGAATGCAGCATTAACAGCCAATTAAAAGAGACCCCTAATTAATAACGAACAACTTAATTATTTGTATCTTGTTGACCTCAGTGACCAGTGTATTACCTTTTCATTCCATACAGGCAAAAATAGTCTTCAAAATTAATGCTTTAACAAAGTCATTTTGTTTTAAGATCGTGTATGTGTGTGACAGGGAAACAAATGTCCCCTATGAGTTTCTATAATCCCTTATCTATGTGGTTTAAAATCTCTAAAAGAGATCAGTGAGTTGCAGCTTTAGAGTGAATGATTACCATAATGGTCCTGGCTAATGTTTGGCAATTTCCAATCCATCCCTTTGTGTGTTCTGTTCAGTAGCAGTTGAGAAACAGGGCAGGCATTGCAAAACACATCAAGTAAAACAATGAGAGTGGAGTTCAGTGCTTGAATGGCAGTAAATGAAAGAGCAGGAGAATTGCCAACAGCGGAACAGTAAGGCTTTGTACAAAGGTAGGACCTTGAGGTCTAACACAATTACCATCTAGAGCAATTATACAATGCATACATTTGCATTCTTACCATAGGATAAAAGCATCTAATTATTTCTCAAATATTTCAAAATCATTGCAAAAGTCTTTTGAAATCCAGACCTCCTTGAAGTCAAATCTATTAATATTTATAGAATCGGTTTGATTCGATTAAGTTTGGAACAGTTTTGAGCCACGTTCATTAATATCTACGAGAGACTTCAGATAAATGTGTATACCTTCAATGCAGGAGAGACTAAAAAGGGAGTACAAATCTTAGTTAGTCATGCTCAACACGCTGAAAGTAAAAAGGGAATAGAAAATTTGGTCAGTCGTGTTGAAGACAAAGACAAACTAAAAAGGGAATTAAAAACTTAGTCATGCTAAATACGCTGAGACTGAAAAGGGAATTAATGTCTCGGTCAGTCGTGTTAAAGACACATAGACTATAGAGGGAATTAAAAAACTTGATCAATCATGCTAATCACACCATAAATTTAGTTTATGGCATCAAGATGTGAAAAATTGAGTTGATATATTGTTGAGTCAACATCATAAGGAATGGTGAAGTCTCTGAAGAAGGGTCTTGACCTGAAACACCACCTATTCCTTTTCTTCAGAGATGCTGCCTAACCCACTGGGTTACTCCAGCATTTCTCCACCGTTTATCCTCAGCTATTGCATCTGTTCCTCCACCTAATTATTATGTTTGAATACTTTCAAAAAAATGTCAGGCAGTTTGACGTCATATTCTTTTATTTAAAAATAACTAAATAAAAGGTCTGTGATTGTATAAATATTAATATATTTTACTTTAATAAGATCTGGATTTCAGGAGACCTTTGCAGTGACTTTTGAGGAAGATCACATGGGCTAAGTCTCTGCAGCATACCATAAGTGGGAGGACAAGGAGGAGACGAAGAAGAAGGAAAAGAGAGAGGATAACTGCATAATTTCTAGTGGCTTGGATGCTGTCTGGTATTGCCTGTGTGGAGTTTGCATATTATCACTGCAACCACATGGGTTTCTCCCAGGTGCTCTGGTTTACTCCCTAATGGCAAAGATGAGTAGGTGGTTAGTTGGTTAATTGGCCATAATAAATATCCCATGGTGTGTCGGTGTGTGGTGGGATCTGGAAGGAGTTGAAACGAATGTGGAGAGAATAAAATAGAATTTCAGTATGATTAGAGCACACGGATGTTCAATTGTTGGTGTGAAATTGGTGGTCTGAAAGACTTGTTTCCCTGCCGCATCAATCTTAGACACAAAACCCAAAAACAGAAAATGTTGGCAGCAATGAACAGTTCAGGCAGCATCAGTGAGACAAGATACAACATGTAAAAATCAGGCCAGACTTTTCATCAAAACAGAAAAAGTGAAAAAAATTAACACCAATCTCTGATGCAGACCACTAGTCATAGGCATTCAGTTAAAAAAAAACAATCCTTCACCACCATTCTCTGCTTCCTACCATTAAGCCAAAGTCTGAAGAATGGACCCACCTGGAATGTCCCCTATCCATGTCTTTGAAAGACGCTGCCTCACCAACTGAGAAACTCCAGCACTGTACTTTATTTTGTAAAACACCATTTGCAGTTCCATGTATCTGTGTCAAGTTAGCAAGCTCTCCATGGATGCCATGCCATCTGACCTCCCAGAGCAGTCTACCATGTGGAGACTCACTAAAAGACTGGTTGTAGTATATATAGACTATGCCTTCATCAACCTTCTTAGCTACTTCTGAAAAATCTCAATCAAACTCATGACACATAATCACCCATGCAGAGACCATGAGTAGATTTAACTTTAGGTCCCGCAGGATGCAATGAGTTCAGGAGGAACATCACATGCTGTTGCCTTAAATTACAATGGCTATCATGAGGTTAATTAGTTTAGTTTAGTTTAGAGATACAGCATGGAAATAGGCCATTCGGTCCACCAAGTCTGCGCCAACATTAGTTTTATCCTGCACTCTAGGGACATATTTTACAAAGCCAATTAAGCTCAAACCCACAAGTCTTTGGAATGTGGGAGGAAACCAGAGCACCCAGAGAAAACACAAACAGTCACGGGGAGAACGTACAAACTTTGTACAAACAGCACCCATAGTCAGGATCGAACTTGGGTCACTGTGCCAATGTGCTTCCCACATAGGTCCACTACTGTGCCAATGCGCTTCCCACATAGGTAAGCAGTGGATAGAGAGATCACAGTGGGAGTGGAATGGAGAATTAAAGTGACACCTGACTGAAAGTTGTGGATCAGCACTGTGGACTGAATCACCCAATCAAATGTAGGACTTTCTATTCTGTGCTAGCCCAGATACTGCCTTTAAAACTTTGACAACTTGTCTTTCCATGCCATTTTATTGCCAAATTCCTGAATAACCATTCCTAAACAAGTAAACAATGACTGAATTACTTTATCTTATGCTGCACAAAATCTATGGTTTAACAATGAGGACACATGTTGGACAGCTAAGACTCAAAAAGACCCCCACCTTCTGAAGAGCAACCAGGGATGGCAAATAAATGCTGTCCTTTCTAATGATTCCAACTTCCAGGAATTTAAATAGCTCATTTGCATTATAGACAAATAATATGCTATTTCATTGGTTGGTGGGTTTATTATCTAAGTCAAGATTTAGCATACTCTAGAGAGTTTAGAAGAGTATGAGGTGATCTCATTGAAACTTAGAAAAGTTTATAATGTTTCACAGAGTATATATTTTCCCTGGCTGGGACATTTGGAAATAGAGGTGATTGTTTGCTATTCAGTTTAGTTTAGTTTATTGTCACGTGTACCGAGGTACAGTGAAAAGCTTTTGTTGCATGCTAACCAGTCAACTGAAAGACTCCACATGGTTGCAATTGAGCCATACACAGTATACAGATACATGATAAAAGGAACAATGTCTAGTGCAAGATAAAGTCCAGTGAAGTCCAGTTAAAAATTGTTTGAGAGTCTCCAATGAGGTGGACAGTAGCTCAGGACTGCTCTCTAATTCTGGTAGTATGGTTCAGGTGCCTAATAATAGCTGGGGAGAAACTGTCCCAGAATCTAAAGTTGTGCGTTTTCATACTTCTTGCCCGATGGGAGAGGGAAGAAGAGGGAGTGACCCGGGTGAGACTCATCCTTGATCATGCTGATGGACTTTCTTGAAGTGTAAATGAGTCAATAAAAGGGAGGTTGGTTTGTGTGATGGTCTGGGCTGCGTCCACAATTCTCTACATTTTTTTGCTGTCTTGGATCAAACCACATGTCAGAGATGAGAAGAAATTTCTTATTCCAGAGAGTGGTGATTCATTGGAGTTTGCTGTTCAAGAAAGTGACATAACATCAATAACTGAGTAAATTCAAGGCAGAGATGGATTTATATATATATTTAAAACATAGAAAAAAGGTGCAGGAGTAGGCCATTCAGCCTTTCGAACCAGCAACGCCATTCAATATGATCATGGCTGATCATCCAGAATCACTACCTTGTTCGTGTTTTTTCTCCATATTCCTTGATTCTATTAGCCCTAAGAGCTATATCTAACTTTGAATACGTCAAAAATGAATAGTAAAGAAAGATGTTTGGTGCTTAGATGTTCAGGAAATTAAAGAAAATGAGATAGGTTCATGAAAGTGATGCTGAGATTAAAGATTGGCCATGATCTCTGGTAGAATGCTTACACATTACTGCTTATTGTGTTCTATTCGTATCCTCTTTCATGTTAACATAGTCTTGAAGGCAAGGTGAAATATTACCACTGGTATTCTGATCAGCCAAGACATTATTACATTCATACAATTTTTTTACATTTGTTGTCGTCGTGGCTATCCCTCAAGGTCGAGGATGATGGTCTACGTTCTGTTGTTTTTATGGCCTCTCAGGTGGCTTATGATCCAATCCTGGCTTTGACAGTTCTTCGATATTCAGGGCAGGTAATTCCAGATGGCAGATCGGGCTTTGGTTGGTGCTGTCTCTCTTTCCGTTTTCTTCTCTTTTTGTCTAATTCTGCGCATCTGTTGTTCGAAGGTCGCTGTTCCTTCTTGCATGATAGTTCGCCAGAGTTTCCTATCCCTGTCTATGTCTATTTCACATTTCTTCATGCTGGCTTTTAAGGCATCTTTGAATCTTTTCTTTTGTCCACCTCTTTTATATTTGCCTTCTTTAAGCTGGGAGTAGAATGTTTGCTTTGGTAGACGCTAGTCTTCCATCCAAACAACGTGACCGACCAAATCTTAGTTGGTTCTTGATGATGAAGGCTTTGATGCTAGTTTCTGCATGCCGACATAGGTTTTTATGTCTTCCCAGCTGTTAATTAAGCTGCTTTGAAGATGTTGTTGATGGAACTTGTCAAGTGTTTTCAGATGAACAGTATTACAAAAGGCATTGAATCACTGAGTAAAGTTTGAAGGCCTTTCAGGTAACAAAAAGGACCTTTTTGATATCTAATTATACATATTTAGATTGAAGTCTTGCTTATCGTATGTTTTGTCTTATCTGTTGGAATAAAAACTGTAACAGTCTCTGAAAGGCTGGCATTTTCTGTAATCTAACACCACTGAAGTAAAATAAAATGTATGAGTAAAATCATATTAAGATTGCAAGGAATTAGTACTGAACAAATTCCGCCAAAGAAAACCTATCAGCCTGTTTACACAGGGCAGCTCTTTTCATCAGGAAGCCACCTCAACAAATGTTATAATTAAATCTGAGCAGCTGCAGCAGAAATTTGGCATGCTGTGTTGTTGGTGCTTTCCTCTGGCCTCTCTCTCCCTGCCACCGAACATCCCTCCTCCTTCCTTCAGCTGGTAGGGTGACTGAAAGGGCTCCAGAGTCTGCTTGAATTCCCACATCAGTAACACTCTGTTGCCTAGCAGTGAATGGACATGTATCCATTGGGTAAGTCAAACACAGTGTTATTTTCCTCCAGAGGATGAATGCGAGTCAAAGATCACATTGGGACGGAATGCTACTTACTGTGCAATCAACTCCATTGGGTTAAGTCGTCATCTTAATTATTAATGCCAATCAATGCCATATCTGAAATGTCACCGATCACGGCCTTTTCGCTCAATGCTTACACAATCAGCCACCTGACTTTAAAGGTCTTTCCGCTGATCCTCATACCCTCTTATCCTTGGTCGAGTTCATCAGCTGTCAGCTTTGAAACAATCTGGTCTAATTAAATTCCATATTGTGCAGCACTAAATTGTCTCTCAAGATGTCAATGATTTTAATACCTCTTACCATGATATTACAAGAGCTTGTGCGCAGTTCACCATGGTTTCAATTGTAACCCCACCCCCCCCCCCCGCCCCCACCCCCACCCCCACCCGTTATCACCTTAGCTGAAAAGAACTGGTCTGGTAAAGTGTCCTTTGGGAGGTAGAGGGTTTCTGCAGAAGACTCTTGAAGATAAGATTAATCTAAAATAGCACTTTGTATTCAAATAGTTACTTTCATTTACACGATGGATGTTCAACTCTGCACTGTAAACCTTGTGCTTACATTGCACTCTTGCTCCTAGTTGAAAGTTTTGTTTTTTTTCTTTGTGACCTCAGGGCAATATTGATGAATCCAGTAGTGTGCTATGGTTGGAAGTCTGACTGAGGTATTAAGGTAGGCACAAAATGCTGGAGTAACTCTGAGGGTCAGAGAGCATTAGGTCATACGGTCTTAAGTGATAGGAGTAGAATTAGGCCATTTGGCCATCAATTCTACTCATCCATTCAATCATAGCTGATCTATCTTTCCCTCCTAACCCCATTCTCCTGCCTTCTCCCCATAACCTCTGACACCTGTACCTGCATCTCTGGAAAAACAAATTGGTGACATTTCGGTTTGAGACACTTCTTCAGACTAAGATTCAAGGGAGAGGGAAACTAGAGGGATGAAATGGCACAGAACAAATCAGAGTTGGCACCTATGGCCAAAGAGCACACAATGGGCCATTGTGGGCTGTGGAGATGATAATGAGGAGATACCAACAGTAAAACTAGCAGGATAGTAAGGGGTGTAGGGCTGGGGGGGGAAATGTTTTTCAGTCACTTCCTGGCGAGGATGCAACTATTTTCTGAGTCATGCCCTCGCCCCCCTCATCACGACCTACCACTGGATTGGCGCGGCCTTTCCTGCCGGGTGACCAGACCAGAGCTTCAGCAACGGCAGCGCAGCGCTGGATACATCGAAGAGCGGGTGATGCCTCACCTGGGATCGCCGTTTGAAACTCCAGAGTGTTGTGCCTGCAGTATCAACATCGCGGAGCTGTGGTTTGTAGAGCTCCCAGCGCAGGCGGCGCTGACCAACAGTGCAGAGTCCTGGGACCCTTTGCCGAGGGCTGCCAGCATTGAATCTCCACCCGGCTCGGCCTGTGGACTTCGGAAGCCGCGGACTCTGCTGAGGATATTCTTCTGTTCCGACGTCGGAGTTCCATTGTCCCGGTGAGAGGGCGTGAACTTCTGTCTGCCCGTAGCGGCGACTGCGGGGTACCGCTGTGGGGATGTTTGTGTTATGGACTATCGTGTTCTGTGCTTTTGTTTTTTTTATTCGTATGACTGTATGAGAAAAAGCATTTTGTTGACCAAGTATGT
Source organism: Raja brachyura (assembly GCA_963514005.1). The sequence continues at coordinate 67,279,185 of OY740784.1, forward strand.
GTACTATAGACAATGACAATAAAGTTGAATCAAATCAATCAAATCAATCAAACGATGACTAGGGAGGTTTTAAGAGTAATTAAGATTAAGCAGGATGACTAGTCATTAAGATTCTGCCCTGCTCTTTGGGTTTTCCCTGATGACTTTGATCACTAATTTCAAATCATGAGGTTGATATCTTTTCCCATATTCTTGATGCCTCTCTGCATGGGCTTTGAATTGTAAACTTCCCTTTTGAGTGCTTATTGCAACTAGTTAAAATATTATAAAAATAAACAAACTGCATATTGATTTTACATATTGCTTAATCAATCAATCGGGAGCAAGTAAAAATGTTATTTCATTTCGGATTCATGTGAGTGACTTCGTGAAGACCCCACCAGCACGCATGCGCGATATATCGTCGCTCGCAGTCGCTGTCGACGGCTGGAGGAGGAGTGCGCTCCACCTCAAGGACCGCTCAGGTAAGGGGTACTAACCTTGAGTTGGTTAGTTCCTGTGGGGAAAACTTGTTTCCTTTCACAGGAACAATGGACAGGAGTAAGAGCATTTCTAGCCGCAGGACTTCTGATAGAAGTTAGCGGCTGCATACCCCGGAGCTGGCCACTACAACGGCAGCACCCATTCGTCGGGCCGGGAAAAGGGCGCAGAAGTCGGGAAGCCCTACACCAATGGGACCCGACTCTCCACCACAGCTGTATTTAGAGCAGGAGAGTGGAAGGAGCACCACGCAAGAGCAGGGTAGGCAAGACCCTGACTCCTTGCCACTGTCCCCTACATATAGGGGCAGCATGGCTAAAATGCATAGGCGTGTTACCCGCTCGACGGCACGTTCTTACTCCCCAGCCATTCAGGTCACCAGAGGGCGAACCAGGGGAAGAGCCATCCACCAGTCGGTGAGCCCCGCTGAAGGAGCCAGTGTCGACTTCCCATCGGAGCAGGCCGCCAGACTGCGGACCGGTGAGGGATCGAGACCGGGGTCTACTAGCCCCGCAGGTGCGGCCGTCATAGACTCACCACCGGGGGAGCCCGCCAGATCACGGGCCGGTGCAGTCTCATTTCGGTCACCGCACCCCCCTTTAGCGGCAGGACGTGACCGAACGTCGCCTTCGTCCCTAAGGAGGACAGGCGGCAAGTTCGCGCGGACATCGGGGCACCACGCTTCGGCGGCCGGGACTGACTTATCACCGCTTATGTCCTTTCAGACCAGCGGGCCACCTCCGTCCGGAAGACCAGCGGCAGGTCCACGCGGGAGCCGCCTGGCAGCAGGCAGCAACATCCTGTCACGGCACCCATGTTATCACCTCGACGAGGTGCGGGCTGATGACAGAAGCCTCAGGAATTCCCCAGAACCTGAGGAAGCCGACTTGTCATCCGCAGATGGCGGCGGCAGTCGCATTGAACGCATGGAGTGCATGATGGAGCGTCTCCTGGAACACAATCTCCAGCAGCAGGACCCGATGTCCTCTAGTTCAAGGAGGTATGTGGCTGGGGCCCCCAGCATATCCCCATCATCGGTGGGGAGTGTCAGGGATCAGCAGCTGGGGGAAGAGGAAGAAGGGTTACAGCAGGAATCTAGTTCAGGCGGCTAGTATAGACTTCCTCTCCACCCACCAGCTGCAAGAACAGGTCCTTACTGAGGCAATGAACTGGTACAAGGCCCCAAACAACTGTAATTCATTGTATGTGCCCACAGTAAACATACCCATTTGGGGCAACATCAACTCGGGGATCAGAGCACATGAGTTGAAATTGCAAAAAATCCTGAAGCTGCTCACGTCAGGGATTACTGCTTTTGCCAGGTTGGTAGATGGGACGGAACTGACAACAGAGCAAGAGGGAGCTCTTGCTCTATTATGTATTACTCTATATGAGATTAATGCATTCCGGAAGATCACCATAAAGCCGACCCTCAACCCGAAGTTCGCGGAATTATGCCAAGCATCCCCGACGCCACCACCGAGACAGTTGTTTGGGGAAGACCTGCCCAACAGGTCAAGGACCTGGATGACCAAGCGAAGGTAGTTGGGTTGATGAGACCGCCTCCTTCCAGCAGGCAGGCATCACGCAGATTGCCATATTCAAGACCTCCGGGGCCACCTGATAGACTAGCAAGGACCTACATGCCGGCAGCACCACAACATCAACATCAACAACAACAACAACAGCACCAGAAGCCTTTTTAGGGCAAGGCCCTCAACGGCCGGCGTGGAAGATGCGGCAAACCCAAAATCCAGCACCTCCACAAAACACCAAAAATGTCAAGGTCCACCGCTAACCATGGAGGTAAGGCGGTCTGGTTTTCATGCATGGTTTGCATGTGTAACCTCGCAAATTGGTGGGAGATTGCGGTTTTTTGGGGATGCATGGAGTTCTATCACTTCAGTCTCGTTTATTTTACAAAGTATTCAGGGGTACGAAATTGAGTTCATGAATGAACAACTTCCCCCACCTCAACATGTACCAGACCTTAATTTTGCACTTTCCCATAAGGAAATAGCGGAAGGACATGTTGAAATTTAGAGACTACAAGAAAAAGGGGCGATAGAAAAAATGATTCACGAACCTCTTGAGATTGTATCCAACATCTTTACAAAAACCAAAAAAGATGGTGGATGTCGTATCATCATTGATTTAATCCATTTGAATACCTTTGTGCAATATACCCATTTTAAAATGGACACGTTTGAAACAGTCAAATTACTGTTTTCTAGAGGTTGCTTCATGGCATGCATCGATTTAAAAGATGCATACTATTCAGTATCCATACGGAAACATCACCGGACGTTCTTGAAGTTTGTTTGGATGGATCAGCTGTGGCAATATACAGCCCTGCCTAATGGGCGTACTACAGCCCCTGGATTATTTACCAAATGATTGAAACCAGTGTTGGCAACACTGAGGAGACAGAACCATATAGTTATGGCCTATCTGGATGACATCTTAATAGTAGGAGCTACCATGGAATCAACAAGTTTAGCAGTAACAGCCACTCCATCATTGTTTCAAAAAATGGGGTTTGTAATCCATCCAGACAAATCTAAGTTCTACCCATCACAGGTTATGGACTATCTGGGATTCATGATTGACACCAATCAAATGATTGCTTCAATCCCAGCTAACAAAGCTATGGATATCATTGGAGCATGTAATGAACTTGTTTGCTCCAGCACACCGACAATCAGACATGCTGCTAAGGTAATTGGGAAATTGGTAGCTACATCTCCAGCTGCCCAATTTGGACCGTTACAATATCAAAATTTACAAAGAACAAAGATTTCAGCATTAAAAATGAATGCTGGACATTTTGACAGACCTATGCAGCTGCCAATCAAGGCAAAATTTTAGTTACAATGGTGGATTGATAATATTCGTAATTCATTCAAGCCCATCATTGTGCCTTACCCGTCAGTGGTTTTACAAACTGACGCAAGCGTCCAGGGTTGGGGAGCTACCGACACTACTTCCAGTTGTGGCAGCAGATGGGACTCACATGTATCTACCCTTCTATTATCACATGGGATAAATTATTTGGAGATGCTAGGAGCATTTCACGGACTACAAGCTTATTGTACAAGCCTCTGTGATACGCATGTCCATCTCCAAATAGACAATACCACTGTGATGGCATATTTAAATCATATGTGTGGCATCAACTTAATATCTTGTGATGAATTGGCAAATTCAATTTGGCTCTGGTGCATAGAACAAAATATTTGGATATCAGCTACCTATCTTCCAGGTAAGCACAATACAGTGGCGGACACCAGGTCACGAGTATTCAATGATAACATTGAATGGATGTTGAATCCCCAAATATTTACAAAAATCACAGCCAAATTTGGTACACCGGATATCAACCTTTTTGCATCCAGTTTGAACCATCAGATACCCACATATGTATCTTGGGAACCAGATCCTGGGGCAATAGCGATGGACGCTTTCTCGCTGCACTGGGGGAAATGGTTTTTCTATGCATTTCCTCCATTTTGCCTCATCAGTCGGGTGTTGCGGAAAATAAAATCAGATTCTGCAACAGGTATTTTAATAATACCTGACTGGCCTACACAAACATGGTATCCGGTGGTCCTTGGGATGATTAAAGAACCATGGGCACTTTTTACCAAGAGCCCAGATTTGGTGACTAACCCCACTACAGGGGAATACCATCCATGCCACGGTCATCTGAACCTGTTGGCCTGCAGGTTTTGAAGAGACCTCTGCTACAATACGGACTCACACCAAAGGACCATGGACACATCGGAGCATCGTGCAGAGTCTACCAGATGGCAGTACCTGACACAAATCAGAAAATGGGAGGCCTACTGCACACAGATTAACATCACGTATGACTCTGCCACGATACCACATGTGCTGGAATTTCTTGGGGGGCTGCACCATGAAACACGCCTCAGCTACAGCGCCATCAACAGTGCCAGGAGCGCACTGTCCTCCTACCTCTGCATAGAGGTAGCATCACACCAGCTTGTGTCCAAACTAATGAGAGGTATCTTCAATTCAAACCCTCCCCGAACATGTTACAACGTCACCTGGGACATTGGGGTAGAGCTGACCCTACCCAGGAATTGGTTACCTATGATTGGACTACCGCTGGACAAACTCACCCTGAAAGTGGTGATGTTGATGGCACTAACATCAGCTCAGTGGGTTCAGACCTTACATAAGATCAATATGGATAAAATGGTCTCTACCCCTGAGAGAGTAACCTACTATATTGAAGAGTTACTCAAGCAGCATAGACCTGGGTTCACAGGCTGCAGCTGATATTTCCGGCATACCCCGCTGATGTGAGGCTCTGCTTAGCCACTCATATCCGTCACTACATTAAAGTGATGCATACCCTCAGGGGAATGGAGAGGAACCTGCTGATCAGCCATAAGAAACCCCATCAGAGGGTGATGGTGCAGGCGATCTCCAGGTGGCTCAGGGTGCTGGATGCAGCAGGTATTGATATTAATATCTTTAAATCCCATTCTACCAGGGCTGCATCCACATCCACGGTGAGGACCATGGAGGTAACTGTGGACCATATCCTCGCCACAGCGGGCTGGGCTAGCGAAGCTACATTCCAGAGGTTTTACAACAAACTTGTGACTGCTCCTGCTATGTTTGCAGAGACTGTGCTGAGTGCTGGTCAGCAACATGCGTTAATCCCCGAATGAGGGGCTTTTGTTTTGTGATTAATAAACATTATTATTTTTCAGCCTGTCAAGTCTGAAATGAGTTAATATACTCCTTCCATCAATATTGTGGCTGTGTGTGAGCATGGACGTGATCCAGGGCATGTAATCACAGAGCTTTGAAATCTTCATGAAGTCACTCACGTGACTCCGAAATGAAATAGTAAGATTAAACGAGAATTTACCAGTTTGAACTTTGATCTTTATTTTATGAGGAGTTGCGATGAGCGATTTAGTGCCCTCCACTCCCAACCTGCTACTATATAGTCTCTTCAATCTTACTATACTAGTCATTTCTGGATAGTTCTGTGATTCCACACCGCTGCTTTGAAGAATGTCGCGCATGCTTGCTGGCGGGGTCTTCACGAAATCCCTCATCGTAACTCCTCATAAAATAAAGATCAAACTTCAAACTGGTATGTTCTCATTTAATCTTACTATTTTAAGAATCATTTTCTCAATGAAAATCATGCATCAGAAGGATTAAAATAGCAATTACCAATTGATGCCATTCTACCTCTATGCCAGTAGTCGACATTTAAATCTGTAACTAGATCCCATCACTGACCATATATTTTCTCCCCATCACCTTTCCGCATTCCATAAAGACAACTGTGATTCCCTTGCCTGCTCTTTCTCAGCTGTTCTTAATCTACCTGCAGAACCACAACCCTTTTGTACCTCATTAGTACCCATGGACCATGACTTTGGTTCATATTTACTTTGCAGTTCTGCAGCTGTCTGTTCCATATACTTGTCAAATGTCTTTTAAATATTAAATTGTATCCACATCCACCAGTTCCTCTGAGAGCTCATCCCATATATATACCACCCTCCATGCGAGAAAGGTATCCCTCAGGTCACTTATACATTCTTCCCCTCTCACACAAGGTGAGGTTTTAGGCATAGGTTTAAGGTGAAAGTGGCAAGTTTTGATAGAAATCTGAAAGGCAACTTTTTTCACTCAGAGGGTGGTCGGTATATGAGACAAGTTGCCGGATCGAGGTGTGCAGATTGTGTCTGATAAAGGTAGAGGGAATAGATAGGTATATCTAGGCTATAGGTAGGTAGAGGGAATTTATTCACTGGGAAAGGACTGGGAAGTACTGATTTAAAGTAATAGACAAAAACAAATAAGGGGGAGATTGAGGGGGAGGTAGGATGAGAAGAAAGACAATTATCTTACCCAGACCGTATTTATTTGTAGAGTTGTGACAACAGAGTTATGCATGTAAATCAATTTGCAGGGTTTCAGCAAAGTGTGGCAAATAGGCTTGGTCCATGAGGATCCTGCACAGACTCAATGGAGTAAATTGCCTCCACTCATAATGATTTTATGATTGAAAAATAAATCACTGTATATAAAAAGGCATTCATACAGACACAAATTGGCAAAGCCACGATGGATATGGTCCTAATGTGGGCAAATGGAATTAGTGTAGATAGGCAAAAGAGATAAGAAAGAGCAAGGAGGGCCAACGAGCCTGTTTCCGTGATGTACAATTCTATGATTCAACAAACGTCTGTGAAACTAACTGGAACTTTGTGAAAGTAGTTGAGAGACATAAAGAAAAACAATGTTTTTTTTGAGCTAGGCATTAATGAGCTGCTATCCAGATATTTGAACTTTGCCCGGATAAAATTGAACAGTTTGACCCGAGTATGTAAAAATAACAGCACAGCCTGGCAAGTGTTAATGGTGGAAATTTGATAATACATAAGGAGATATTTTAAAGCACAAGATTTTGATGCTTCTTCTTCTTGCGTATTGCATGCACAGCCTAAAGTTGTGGGACAGCTTGTTCTATTTTATCTTAATTGATTGTGCACGCCAGGTTGATTGCAATCGTTGAAACAGGGTGGACCACGTGAAGGTTGCAATCTCCCACCCCAATTTTTATCATGATTTATCTTAAAGCTAAACTTAAGGAAGAATGCTGGTTGGATAATTTTATCATGACCTGATGCTTTCATGGATTTTCATGGAATAATGCATCAGGAACCTCCTGTTCCTTAATCTAATAACCGTGTCAAACCTCAATTTTATGAGCAATTCAAGTCTCAAGATCACAATCTCATTATCCAATTTTATCTCTCTGTATTCTTCCCTTGAGGATGGATACCATTAGTTTATCCTGAGTAAGCATATGTTAGGCAATATATTTGCTCAAGGCCATAATAAGAACATTTCTCATTGAATAAAATGTTAATTTAGATCATACAACTTTTAAAACGTCTTTGTTTCAAGTATAGTGGATAAAATATATCAATTGATGTAACTTGTTTATAACTAAAATAACTGATTTGCAGATATTGTTTGATCATAAGGATGCAAGATGCACACTGTTGCACCCCCCAGAAGTCTGAAGAATCACACAAGGTTATAAATACCCATGAGATTATGGTATCTTTTTCACATAGCATGATGCCTTTGCTATCACTATGCTATATATTCTTATGGGACGCAAAGTACGTTGGGCACCTCTACTACTTCCAAGGAAGTCTGATGGGATGACATGCTCTCCTACGGTTTTGCATGGAGTTTGCACGTTCTCCTTGCATGGGTTTTCACCGGGTGCTCCAGTTTCCACCCACACTCCAAAGGTGTGCGTGTTTGTAGGTTAATTAGCTTAGTAAAATTGTCCAGAGTATGCATAGGATAGTATTAGTGTACAGGACATGATCCTCCCATCAGATAAATAAATACTATTGGTTCTTGACTGTTGATTATACCAATGTGTGAACTACCATATTCTTCCACTGAATATTTTCAATTGAAACTTTTATGAAGCAAAAGTATGATTTTCCTTCTATCTTCCTAAGCGAAACTATACTTAATTCTCTATATTTCAAAAAGTCTGATCTTGACCACTTCCTGTTGTTCTGTATATTGATTTTAGAAAAAAACCCTGCCACTTATGGCTGTGATTTTTGGCCATCTTACTCCCCCTCCACTGCACAGGACAAGAGGATTTTTTCCCATTGATGAAAAATAAAAGAGTTATTAGTGTTTACTCTGGAGGGACTATAAAACCCGGAAGTGTTGAGTGCTCAGTCAGTCTCTGCAAGATGGGGGAAAGCAAGAGGGTCATGTCTCTCAGTCTGAGGTGTGAATAACACTGAACACGTGTCTACTAACTGTGAGTGGTTTTACTGACCTGTCAGTGCCCTTAATGTGGTTTGAAAATATAGTTTGAAAATGCTAAAGCTGTGTTGCCTTTGGTTTGGAAATGCTAAAGCCGTGTTGCCTTTGGTTTGGAAATGCTAAAGCTGTGTTGCCTTATTAAAGTTGTCTTGACCACTTCCTGTTTGCGTTTTATATTGATTTTAGAAAACACCCTACCATGTATGGCTGTGATTTTTGGCCATCTTACTCAGAGTCCCCCTCCGCTCATTGGGTACCGAGGATTGTTCCCATCGATGAAAAAGAAGAGTTATTAGTGTTTTAAAAATGTTGAGATTTTCTCTCCTGTCAATCATGCCATGAAGGCCACGTCCCTTCTGGTGGGTGGAGGGGGAGGGACTATAAAACCCAGAAGTGTGGGTGTGGCTCAGTCTCTGTAAGATGGAGGAGGGAGATGTCATGACTCGCTGTCTTTAGTGGCCTTGAACCCTGCTTGAAATGGTATGAAACTGCACTTGAATTTGGTGGCCTTGCGCACTGCTTGAAGTGGTATGAAACTGCACTTGAATTTGGTGGCCTTGCACCCTGCTTGAAGTGGTAAGAAATGGTACTTGAATTTGGTGGCCTTGCACCCTGCTTGAAATGGAATTTCAAGGAATAGCCGTGAGTCAACTGCCAGCCCACCAGCCATGAGCGAGTGAGCCACCAGCACAACAAGCTTAAGTGACTGAGCCGCCAACCCAAGAATCCATTTGTTTCACAATGTCCATACTAGCCCTCTGGAAACCAGTCCCTTCAGCCCACAACACCCATACTAGTGCTCCAGAAAGCCCCCCCCCCCCCCCCCCCCCCCACTGGCCACCAATATTGGAGTTGGTGGAGAGGTGGAATATTGCTTTGGGGGACCAGCCCTCCCGTGTGATGCTGGGACCCAACGGGTCCCACTTATTCTAGTAAAATATTTTTAAATAAATTGTAATATTGAAATATAATGGTAACATGCTTATAGCATAATAAATGTGTTAACATTGCTAAAGTAAATTGGTTAATATATTAAATGATTTTAATAGATGTTATGCAAAAAAGCAAACTGCTGGAGGCACTCAGTGGGTCAGGCAGCATTGGTGGAGGGAAATGTACAGATGATGTTTTGGGTCAGAACCCTTCTTCAAAACTTCCACAAGGATTCTGAGCTGAAAGGTCATCTCCCGAATTCGTTGATCAAATGCTGCCTAACATGTTGATTCCTCCAGCAGCTTGTCTTTTTTACTACAGATTCCAACATTTGCAGTCTCTTGTGTCTTTCATTAATTACATCTTACCCAGTTGAAAGCATTTTAGGTCAGGGAGATATCTCTGAAGTGTGCTCCTCTTGAAGATTGTTTCTAATTGTGAGTTTGAGTTGAATGAATTAACACATTGTTCAAAAGTGCACCTATAGTATTTGGTTTTATATGTATCAAAAGTCAACTGCAATTTCAACTTGAGGGAATGTTCATGTAAAAAAACCCTCTAGATATCAAAAACTTGAAATAATTGCAAAAAAGCTAGTTATAAGCAATAAATTATATATTTTGCTTATACATTTTTAATTTACCTTCCCTTAATTTTCAGGGATAAACATCTTCTCTCTGATGAGTTCTGGTGGAGGTCATCTGCGTGAAACATTAACTCTGTTTCTCTCTTCACTGATGTTTTCTGTTCTTATTTTACCTGCCATTAATCTGTTTAGCAGAAACTAGTAGTTAAACTTTTGGCTCCAGACAGTCAAGAGTCAAAAGTGTTTTATTGCCATATGTCCCAAAACGGAACAATGAAATTCTAAATTATTATGCTTTGCAGCAGTATTACAGAAGTGTAATATTGCACTCAATACAAACCATAATAAACAACAACAAAAAAATCTAAGTAAATAAAGGTAGGTAGGTAGATAGATAGATAGATAGATAGATAGATAGATAGATAGATAGATAGATAGATAGATAGATAGATAGATAGATAGATAGATAGATAGATAGATAGATAGATAGATACCTAAACAAATAGATAAATGGATGGATGAATGAATAAATGAATAGATCTGTGTGTGTGTATATATATGCATCTACAAACAACAATAGGGCAGACAAAAACAATGCCCCCAAGCCAATGTAGTTCAGAGCTTAATGGAGGTTGTCGTGTTTAATAGCCTGATTGTTGTAGTGTTGAAGCTGCTCCTGAACCTGGCCATTACAGTTTTCAGGCCCCTGTACCTGCTTCCTGATGGCAGAATGAAACGTGAGTGTGGCCAGGTTGGTGTGGGTTTCTGACAATGCAGGCTGTCTTTTTGAGGCAGCGACCCATGTAGACCCCTTCAATTGGGGGGAACTCAGTGGCCGTGATGAACTGGACAATATTCACACTTTTTGCAATCTTTTTCGTTTCTGGGCATTCAAGTTGTCGAACCAGGTTGTGATGCAGCCAGTCGATATACTCTCCTCTGTACACCTGTAGCAGGTGCTCCTTGAAGCAACCACTAAAAGGTACATTGAATAGCTGCTTCAGGTGAAAGAAGTACAGACTTTAATACTTAACAGTTTAGGGAGTGAATTAGCATGGATACTTTTCATTTGCATTTTTGTGAAAAAAATGACTAATGGTACAGCCAGCCAATAGCTGAATGAAAGGATGGTAGGATCAAGATGTAGAGCAATATGAGTAGAACTACATGGAAGCACACATGTGTACTTTAGTGACTGGGTTTGTCATGTCACAGAGTTAAAGACAGAATCAGGAAGTAAATGGAGGACTACAATTAACACATTGGTGGTTTGCAATCAGCAAGCACTTTACCAGCTCCAGCATCTATTGACAATAGTGACTTCGAGCACTTTACCAATATAACCATATAACCATATAACCATATAACAATTACAGCACGGAAACAGGCCATCTCGGCCCTTCAAGTCCATGCCGAACAACTTTTTTCCCTTAGTCCCACCTGCCTCCACTCATACCATAACCCTCCATACCCTTCTCATCCATATGCCTATCCAATTTATTTTTAAATGATACCAACGAACCTGCCGCCACCACTTCCACTGGAAGCTCATTCCACACCGCTACCACTCTCTGAGTAAAGAAGCTCCCCCTCATGTTACTCCTAAACCTCTGTCCCTTAATTCTAAAGTCATGTCCTCTTGTTTGAATCTTCCCTATTCTCATAGGGAAAAGCTTGTTCACATCAACTCTGTCTATCCCTCTCATCATTTTAAAGACCTCTATCAAGTCCCCCCTTAACCTTCTGCGCTCCAGAGAATAAAGACCTAACTTATTCAACCTATCTCTGTAACTTAGCTGTTGAAACCCAGGCAACATTCTAGTAAATCTCCTCTGTACCCTCTCTATTTTGTTGACATCCTTCCTATAATTGGGCGACCAAAATTGTACACCATACTCCAGATTTGGTCTCACCAATGCCTTGTACAATTTTAACATTACATCCCAGCTTCTATACTCAATGCTCTGATTTATAAAGGCTAGCATACCAAAAGCTTTCTTTACCACCCTATCTATATGAGATTCCACCTTCAAGGAACTATGCACGGTTATTCCCAGATCCCTCTGTTCAACTGTATTCTTCAATTCCCTACCATTTACCATGTACGTCCTATTTTGATTTGTCCTGCCAAGGTGTAGCACCTCACATTTATCAGCATTAAACTCCATCTGCCATCTTTCAGCCCATTTTTCCAACTGGCCTAAATCACTCTGTAGACTTTGGAAATCCTCTTCATTATCCACAACACCCCCTATCTTGGTATCATCTGCATACTTACTAATCCAATTTACCACCCCTTCATCCAGATCATTGATGTACATGACAAACAACAAAGGACCCAACACAGATCCCTGAGGCGCCCCACTAGTTACCTGCCTCCAACCGGACAAACAGCCATCCACCATTACCCTCTGGCTTCTCCCATTCAGCCACTGTTGAATCCATCTTGCTATTCCTGCATTTATACCCAACAGTTGAACCTTCTTAACCAACCTTCCATGAGGAACCTTGCCAAAGGCCTTACTGAAGTCCATATAGACAACATCCACTGCATTACCCTCGTTAATTTCCCTAGTAACCTCTTCAAAAAATTCAAGAAGATTACTCAAACATGACCTTCCAGGCATAAATCCATGTTGACTATTCCTAATTAGACCCTCTTTATCCAGATACTTATCTATATTATCTCTAAGTATCTTTTCCATTAATTTGCCCACCACTGAAGTCAAACTAACCGGTCTATAATTGCTAGGTTTGCACATACTATACATAATATGCACATACTGTATTAATGCCTCTGGAGATTATTTAATAAGCAACAAAGTTGTACCATGTGGCTACGTGTTTATGTTCTGGGATCAAAAAAGGTATATTGTTAACCTTCCACAACCCCTCCCACTTCACTTTTTCCCATACCGTGCATCTCGCATCTCCCCCCCACCCCAGCCCTGTGCGCCAGCTTGGCTCGCACCTATGTCTCCCCTCTCTCCTCCCTCTACTTACTTTGTTTCCTCTGGCTTCACAATTCGCAACTCCTCAATCCTTTTGTCTCACACCTTTTTAGAAAATCTCTGGCTTTAGTTCAGCCATTTGCCTATCATCCCCCACCCTTGCCATAGTTCACTTATTACCTGCCCCTCCTTTCCTCCAGATCCCCACCCCCCCAACCTACAATCACTGAAAAAAAATCCCCTATCCATGTTCTCCAGGGATGCTGCCTGACCCACTGAGTTACTCCAGCATTTTAAAACCTGTCTCTGCAGTTCCTTAATTCTATTCTATAGTATTAACCCATCTCTTCCATGTTGACGTAAATCCAATAAACCCAGGGATAAACTGAAAACTGAAAATCTACTGTCTTTGTTACTAAACAACAATTTAATGCCAGCGCCCCAAAGACCAATACCTGAACAATGCTTTTAAAGGGGTAGACTAATATATAAGCCCCAGGGTGTTCATACATACCATCATTGCAGCACTAACAAAAGCACTTTGGATAAATTGTGTTGAAATGGCTGATATAGTGGTATCAGTTAAAGTTATTCTCAGTTGAAACATTTATGAAAATCTACAACGATTTGATCAAACTTCATTATTTCTCACACTATTTTATCATAATCTGTAAGGATGACCCCGAACATGGAGTCATACAGCACAGAAACAGGCTCTTCCACCCAACTTACCCATGCTGAACAAGATACCCCATCTACTCTAGTCCCTCCTGCCCAGGTTTGGCCCATATCTCTCTAAACCGTTAATATCCATGCACATGTCCAAATGTCTTTTAAATGTTGTTATAGTACTTGAACTGTCTAGAATATTTTAAAAAGTAATTATTAACAGTGTTTCGCAATAGCAAGCCCTCCTAATGTGTCATATCGGAGGGATCTATCGAAGTCGCTGCCTCAAAAAGGCAGCCAACATCATCAAAGACCCACACCATCCTGGCCACACACTGATTTCACCATTGCCATCGGGAAGAAGGTATAGGAGCTTGAAAACTTTAATGTCCAGCTTCAGGAACAGCTTCTTCCCCACAGTCATCAGGCTACTAAACATGACAACAAATAAGCTCTGAACTACAACAGACTATTAATTTATTGCACTATATTTGTTTATTTGTTGAGTATGTGTGCATTGTATATATACACACTGAACTGTTTTTCTTGTGTTATGCATAATGTTACATATTTTGTTGTGCTGCAGCAAGCAAGAATTTTATTGTCCTATCTGGGACATATGACATTAAAACACTATTGACTCTTGATATGTCCACTGCCATATTTTTTTGAATTATAACTACTACTGTAATTTTAACAAATATTACATTAATTATGCACCGTGAGAAACTAATCAGATTGTTAAACTCTCTTGATGCAGGGTCTAGACTCAAAATGCTAACAATTCTCTTCCCTCCAGAAATGTTGCTCAACCAATTGAGTTTGTTTTTTGTTAAACTGTATTACTTTGCTTGGGGGATAATTGGTTTGAATCGTGCCATTGAACATGCAGACAGGACCACAGATTTAATGTTTTTTTCTATTTCCCTAATAAATAACGTTCATGACTCATGGAAGAGAACGTTACTGTCAGTGAAAAAGATACATTGGCACCTCAAATTGATTAATATCAGGAATAATTTTGAGAAATTGATAGAAACTAAATCATTTAGTTTTAGTTTCAGTTTTAGTGTTAATTTTAGAGGTAGATCATGGCCCTTTGGCCCATCGAGTTCACGCTGACCAACGATCATCCATACACTTGTTCAATCCTACACATTATGGACAAGGCACAGAAGCCAATTAACCTATATACCTGCACATCTTTGGAATGTGAGAGGAAACTGGAGCACCCAGAAAACCCCAGCATGGTCACAAGGGAAATGTATAGGAGGAAACCAAAGATCTCGGAGAAATTCCATGCAGGTCTCAGGAGAACGTACAAAACTCCATACTGCCAGCACCAGTAGTCAGGATTGAATCTGGGTCTCAGGTCCTGTCAAATATCAGCGCTACCGCAGCACAACTGTGCAGTTAGACTTGAGACTTCAGAGATACAGCGTGGAAATAATCCCGGCGAGTCAGCGCCGATCTTCCTTTAACCACTAATTGATGGTTTGAAAGGGGTCAAGGAAAGAGCGTTCACATCATGGCCCTGTTTTTCACCAATCTTTCCACCACCACGCACAAGAGGCACAATAAGGGCTCCACAATAAGGGCAAGACAGACACCATTGTGTGCAGATGTCGAGAAGTGTACTCAGCTCTGGCTGATCAACTTCTAATCTTGTGTGTGGATTCCATAAGAAGAAGAGTGGTTTGAAAGATCTTCTGAGTAGAGTGGAGGCGCAAACTGTAGATTTAAGACAATGGAATGACTTAGGACTCTTTACTTTAAAATAATAAGCTAAATTGGGCCTCATTTGTATTGATGACGTAACCTTCTGAAAATAAATGGATGTGTCTGAATTGTAAATGTATTTTCAAACAATTTATCACACTGTTGCCTACAAATTGGACTGCACCCAAGTCAGGCCATGAAACAATGAAATGTGCTTCGCAAGGGCCTAATGAAACCATCTGCAAGATCATGACTAATGGGTGTACCAGCCTCATTAATAGAGTCCCAGGCATTTGCATGAGAAGCAAAATCAACCGACAGGGAGTTCAGATGAGTGATAGAGTCATCAATAGATACAGTACAGAAACAGGCCGACCAAGACCGCACCAACGATCAAGATCCATTTATTCACAATGATCCTACCCAATGTTATTTTATACTCCTTGATTTCCCATCAACTTATCCCCGCATGCAGTCACAGGGAGAACACACAAACTGTGTATAGACAGCACCCGTAGTCAAGATCAAATTTAGGACTCTGGTGCTGTTAGGTAGCAGCTCCACTGCTTCACCACTGTTTTTTTTATTTCTGTTCTTGTAACATGATCCGGCCTGCACTGGTAGGGAGCAAACTGATGAAGATGCAGGTGGATGCTCCATTGGAGTCCTGGATCACCCACTACCTGACTGGACAACCACAATGTGCCAGGCTACAGAACTGTGTCTTGGACATGATGCTGAGCCACACAGGGGCCCCACAGGGGACTGTCCTCTCTCCCTTCCTGTTTACAATCTACACCTCGGACTTCAGATATAACTCCACCTCCTGCCACCTGCAGAAGTTTTCAGATGACTGCATTTGTGGCTGCAACAGTGAAGGGAGGGAAGCTGAATACAGAGGTATAGTCAATGACTTTGTTGAGTGGTGTGGGCTCAACACTGACAAGACTAAGGAGTTGGTGGTGGAGTTTAGGAGGAGAGGAACACCCCTCCCCCCGTCTCCATCAATGGTGTGGATGTGCAATTTACCAGGAAGTACAAATGCCTGGCAGAGTATCTGAACAGTAAACTGGACTGGTCCAAGAACGCTGAGGCGCTGTACAAGAAGGCACAGAGCAGCCTGTACTTTTTGAGAAGGCTCAGCTCCTTCAACGTCTGCAGTGAGATGCTGCAGATGTTCTACCAATCGGTGGTAGCCGGTGCCATTTTTTTTGCTGCCGTGTGCTGGGGCAGGAGGGCGAAAGCTGCGGATGCCAATAGGATCAAGAAACTGATCAGGAAGGCTGGTTCTGTCCTGTCCAGTTTCCTGATCAAACTGCGGAGCATCCTGGACAATACAGCTCACCCCTTCCATGACACACTGGTCAACCTGAAGAGTACCTTCAGCAGTAGACTGGCTATAAAGGCAGCGGTTGGATTGAGGTTGTCATCTTAAAATGGATTTCGTTTTTTAATTAAGTGAGACCTGGATTGTTTTCTCTGGAATGTCAGAAGTTGTGGGGAGACCTGATAGAAGTATATAAATTTATGAGAGGCATTGTTAGGATAGACAGTCAGAACCTTTTTCCCAGGATATGAAAAGAGGGCATAGGTTTGAGGTGAATTAGGAAAATTTTAAAGAAGATGAGCATGGCATTTCTTTTACACCAGAGGGTAGTGAGTGCCTGGAATGTGCTACTGGGCTGGTGGATGAGATACATACAAGAGTGGCATTTAAGATACTTCTTAAGTTAGGTAAATGGATATATGAGGAATGGAGGGATAAGGATTATATGCAAGCAGATAAGAGGTGGTCTAGGCATTACATTAGGCACAGAGAATGTTCTTGTGCTGTCCTGTTCTATGTTCTATGTTCCATGAGTGATATTCCCATCACCTGACAAATAACTGAGGTAAGATTCTAGTCTTTTCACAATTGAGTTACATACATAGTGTTCCCTGTGATATAGAGCTAACATTCATTTCTGTGCTGCGAGGACATAAAAAATATTACTGTTAGTTTCAGCAGTGATGACCCTCCCCACATTTTAATAGAAAAATGTGGGAGTTTTTTTAATGAGTCTTGATACCAGAACACACACACCTTATTTCCAGATATGATTCTTGGCACAACTCAAAGCTGCTGCCCTCTCAGTCCTGGAGAATAATCTCATAATAACTGGAATCACAACATTTGGGGTTATGAATGTGGAGTTTCTGCCAGAGTTCCTGATCCCAATTTGTTTGCAGAAAGTTTTATCGGAAAGGCATTATGAAGATGTGATAAAGGTTTGCTGTGCAAATTATCACAATAGAATCTGAATTCCTTGGGACTTAAAAAAACAAATCTTAACCAGAAATTTAGCAAGTCCAACATTTTAAATTGAGTTTATATTTGCAGAATATTGTTACAATTGGTGAATTTAACTAAACTTGTGTTATTACGTCTCTCTTTTGTCCTTTTAATTTATTTCCTTGACATCTTCCATTGTAATCTATTCTCAAATTACATTGTGCTGCCTGCATTACAGTGTGATCTGATTGAAATCACTGATGTAACTCATAAGTATGCCAAACAGCACCCCTTTAATCTGTGACATCTTCACAGAAGAAGCTGCAAAATGAAGACATTCACAGCTGCCACAATATCACAATCACATTTCAAAAACATGTGAAAACAAAATTATAGAGGATGAATTTAGACATTTTTTTAATGCATATGTTTGTTTGAAGAGCTACTTGCAGGGAGGATGCTAGGACATCGGGTCTGAAGTTACAAGAAGCAGGGACAACGAGGCATGAGTCTGAAGTCAGGGTTATCTCAGTCAGGGAGAAAGAACATGTAAAAGCTGCTTCAGGACCAAGGCAGGAGAAATTAACTTAAATGGAAAGGCTCATGCGCCTGTCCCACTTAGGCGACTTTTTAGGTGACTGCAGGAGATTATGCAGTCACCATATGGTCGCCACATGTTTGCGGGTGGTTGCTGGGGAGTCGCCTTCATGGTCGTGAGGAGTTCCCGCATTCTGGGAACTAGTCGCGGCCTCATTATGGTCACTGTGAATTTTTCAACATGTTGAAAAATTGGCGCCGAGTAGAATGAGGCCGCGAGTAGCTTCATGGAGAGTAGCGAGAATTGTCGTGCCGTAGGTGGGTCGCCAAGAGGTACTAATGGGTTGCCAGAAGGTCGAAGGTTCTCAGAAGTTCTCATAGGTTGTAGCCAGTGCTAACCGGTGAATTTCATTGGCTCATTGGGGAAACAAACAGTAGTTTTCAGAACCACGGATACCCGACTGGTAATATTAAATGTCCGCCGAGCTTCACAGCTGTGTATCTCTGGCTTCTTAAAAGCTGTCTCCACACCTACTCCTCCATTCCCCCCCTCTCCCACCCCTCTCTTAAAGGACTTACACTGTGCTTTAGCCCTCTTTTTTACAAAGCCAACCTTTCTGTCCATCGCGGTGTGTGTCTGTTTCACCTTGCTTTGCACCGTATTTTTTAGATAGCGCTCTGCCCGCTTGCCCTGTCCCTCGCCTGCGTAATGGGCTGGTGAAGGAAGCGATGTGTTTGTGTTCCACTCCGACACTCTGGCAGTCGCCGTTCCAGTTGCCAGTTGCCAGTTTTTCAGTTGTCGGCAGTCCACTGAAAAATCGCTTAAGTTTGCCCATCACAGTCTGAAATATTACATTAACCTTGGAACCAATGAGAAACTAGCTCTAAGAAATTATCTTGTATATCTTGTGCATCTTGTGAGTCAAATTAACAATTCACTCCTGAGAACTGTTTTCATTTCAATTAACATGGTTTTTTTTGGATGATGTTTATTGCCCTTTAGACTTAGGAGATACAACATGGAAATAGGCCTAGGGACAAATTACGTGCAAGGTAAAATATTAAAAAAGATGATAAACAATTAAAATAAATATTAAATATAAAAGCAGCATGCATAAACACCCAACTCTACATCCTTCTGTCAGTTTCACAGTGTGCCAACCACAGTCCCTTAGTCCGCGCGTTCCTTGGTGGCTCCATTTAGTGCCTTTATAGCAGTGGGGTAAAAACTGTTTTTAAGTCTGTTTGTCCTTGTCCTTGTAGATCTGTACCGTCTACCTGACGGCAACAGTTCAAACAGAGAGTGTCCAGGGTGGGAAATGTCCTTTATAATATTCTGGGATTTTTTGATGCAGCGGGAACTGTGTAAGTCCTCCAAGGTAAGGAGAGGGCAGCCGAAAATCCCCTGGCCCTCTGGAGCGCTTTCCTCTGAGCTACTGTGCAGCTGGTGTACCATACGCATACACAGTATGTTAGGATGCTCTCAATGGAGCACCGATAAAAGGACAGCAGCAGTCTCTGTATGATGTTATTCTTCCTGAGCACCCTCAGGAAGTGCAGTCTCTGCTGGACCTTTTTCAGCAGCGTAGAGGTGTTCACGCTCCATGTCAGGTCCTCCTCAATATGGATTCCCAGGAAGCTGAAAACTGCCACCGTCTCCACACAGTCCCCTCTGATGATTAGTGGTACCATTTCCGTTTTGTCCTTCTTGAAGTCTATTATTATCTCCTTGGTCTTTAAGGTGTTCAGGAGCAGGTTATTTTCTCCACACCACACTGTCGGCTGCTCCACCTCATCCCGATAGGCATACTCGTCCACCCCGGAGATGAGCCCCACCACCGTAGTGTCATCCGCAAATTTGACAATGGTGTTGCTGTGGTGGGCGGAGGTGGTGGGCAGGCGGGGGAGGGGGGGCTGGGGCTGGAGCAAAGGCATATGTAAATGAGATCCATTCCGATTGGACATCTGTGAGCATTGGGCATTGTGACATAACGCAATGGAATGTTCACCAACATTCTATGGGTGAGAGCAGTTTGATTTTTTTAAAAGATTTTAAAATATCGAGCAGGGGGAAGGATTTTATTAAAAATGTGTACGTAAAAATGTCTAAATGTAATGAGGAGTGCATTAGTGAATGTAAAAGCATAATGTCTAGCAAAATGGAAAAAATCACGGCGTTTGATTGGTCTGGTTTTGGCGGACCATGGAATCAAAGGCCAAAATTCTTATCTGTACCCCCTCCACTATATCCTCTGGCAGCTTGTTCTTTATATGCTCCACATTCTGCTGCCATTTAGGTCCTTATTACATAATTCCCCTGTCACCTTAAACCTCTGCAATTTAGGTCTTGATTCCCCAGCTCTGGGGAAAATAAAACTGTGTGCATTCACCCTTTCCATGCCCCTGATGACTTAATATACCTCTGTAAGATGACGCCACAGTAATCTATGCTCCAAGTAAGAATGTCCTCTCCTATCCAACATCTCTCCATAACTCAGGTCCAGGAATCCTAGCAACATCTTCATACATCTTTGCTGCAATCGTTCCAGCTTAATGGCATCTTTCCTGTAACAGGGTGACCAATACTGAACTTAAAACTCCAGTCACAACTCAGCAACGTATTGTACAACTGCAACATTACATTCCAACTTCTATATTCCATGCCTTGACTGATGAAAGCCGGCATGCCAAAATCATAATTCCCTGCAAGTGGCGTAACAGGTGGACAATGTACTTGCACTCCTAGGACCCTCTCCTCTTCAACAAACCCGAGGGCCTTATTGTTCACTGTGAGAGTCCTATCCTAGTTTGACTATCCAATATGCAACACCTCACACTAATCTGAATTAAGCACTATTTGCCATTCCATGTCCCAGTTACCCAACTGATCAAGACCCCGCTGTTATTCTTGGTAACCTTTTTCACTATCTACAATACCGCTTATTTTAGTGCCATCTACAAACTTACTAACCATGCCTTGTACCTTCCCATCTACACTGTTGTGCTAGCTGACAAACAATAATTTGCCCAGCATTGATCCCTGAGGCACAGCACTGGTTACGGGCTGCAGCCTGCAAATCAACCTTCCACCAGCACTCCCTACCATCAAGCTAGTTAGGGGTGGTATAGTGGTAAGAACTACTGCCTGACAGCGCCAGAGACCCGGGTTCGATCCTCACTATGGGCTCTGTCGGTACGGAGTTTGTGCATTCTCCCTGTGGCCTGCGTGGGTTTTCTCTAGGATCTCTGGTTTCCTCCCACACTCCAAAGATGTACAGGTTTGTAGGTTAATTGGTTTGGTGTAAATGTGTGTAAGGTAGTGTTGATGTGCGGGGATGGCTGGTTGATGTGCGGACTCAGTGGGTTGAAAGGCCTGTTTCCATGCTGTATCTCAAAACTAAACTAAACCCATGTATCCAATTAACAAGCTCTCCTTGTTCCCATGTGACCTAACCCACCAGAGCAGCCTACCATGTAGAAACTTATTAAAGATCTTGCTGTAGTCCATTTTGACAATGTCTATTGCCCTTTCCTCATCTTCTTTCTTTGTTACTATATTAAACGTGAACAGATTTGTGAGGCATGACCTCCCATGCCCAAAACCATGATGATTATCTGTAATCACCCCCTGTGTTTCCAAATGCATGAATATACTATCCCTCAGAAATGCATCCAGTAACTTACCTGCCACAAATTTAGGCTTACTGGTCTGTAGTTCCCAAATTTTCATTGCAACCCTTCTTAAATCAATATAATATCTTGCCTTTATTTTCTTTGCAGGCCTTGTTAAATAAGGGCAGAACATTTAGATTATTTAAGAAGGGCTGCAGAGCTGTGTGTGTGTTACTTTGTGTGTATCGTTATCTATATATTTAAAACTCAAATATTGACCACCTCCTGTTTGCACTGTATATTGATTTTAGAATATAAAATGCAACCACTTACACTGTGATATTTTGGCCTTCATACTCAGAGTCTCCCTTCACTGTCCCTTCGTGGCAAAATGTGGTGTTGGTTTGAAAATGCAAAAGTGTGGTTGGTTTGAAAATGCAAAAGTGCTGTTCGCTTGAAAATGCAGAAAGTGGTGTTGGTTTGAAAATTCAAACGTTATGTTTGTTTTGCCTTATTGAAAGTAGTGTTGCCTTATTGAAAGGTGGTGTTGCCTAATTGAAAAGTGGTGTTGCCTTATTGAAAAGTGCTGTTGCCTTATTGAAAAGTGCTGTTGCCTTATTGAAAAGTGTTGGTTCTGCCTTATTGAAAAGTGATGTTGTCTTATTGAAAAGTGATGTTTCCTTATTGAAAAGTGATGTTGCCATTTTGAAATGTGGTTTTGCATTATTGAAAAGTGGTAATGGTTCTGCCTTATTGAAAAGTGGTGTTGCCTTATGGAAAAGTGGTGTGGCCCTATGGAAAATTGGTGTTGCCTTATCGAAAAGTGGTGATGCCTTATTGAAAAGTGGTGTTGTTTCTGCCTTATTGAAAAGTGATATTGCCTTATTGAAAAGTGGTGTGCCTTCTATATAATTAAAAGTCTAATATTGACCACTTCCTGTTTGCGCTGTATATTGATTTTAGAACCACGTACGGCTGTGCTTTTTAGCCATCTTACTCAAAGTCCCCATCCGCTCATCAGGTGCCGAGGATTTTTCCTATTGATGAAAAATAAAAGAGTTATTAGTGTTTTAAAAAGTTGAGATTCTCTCTCCTGTCAATCACACCATGAAGGCCAGGCCCCTTCCGGCGAGAGGGGGGAGGGACTATAACACATGGACGTGTGGGTGTGGCTCAGTCTCTGCAAGATGTGGGAGGGAGAGGTCACGACTCTCTGTCTTTGGTAGCCTTGCACCCTGCTTGAAATGGGATGAAGCTGCACTTGAATTGGGTGGCCTTGCACCCTGCTTGAAGTGGTAGGAAAATGCAAGTGAGTTTGGTGGTCTTGCACCCTGCTTGAAATGGAATTTCAAGGAATAGCCATGAGTCAACTGCCAGCCCAATAGCCATGAGTGAGTGAGCTGCCAGCATAATGTTCATACTAGCCCTCTGGAAATCAGTCCCTTCAGCCCACAACACCCATACTAGCGCTCAAGAAAGCCCCTTCCTCCCACTGGTCACCAATTTGTAATTGGTGGAGATGTGAAATATTGAATTGGGGGACCAGCCCTCCTGTGTGAAGCTGGGATCCAATGGGTCCCACTTAGTCTAGTTTATTCCTATAAAACTCAATGCATAAACACCAGCTGTTGAAAATATGATGATGAAATTTAACATCAGTAAAGAACAGCAAAAAAAAACACAATTGTAGGTTGGTTGCTTACTCCGTGAACCAACAAACTACAATCTTCATTAACTTCACAGGAAATAACGAACAGTTACGAAAACAAGCTGCTGGATGAATTCTACTGGTATGGTGGCATTAGTTTGAACAGCGTGATGGTCAAAGGTTGAGAACTGTTTCAGGCTATATCTCTGTCTCCACAGCCTGACCTGCTGAATTCCACCAGCAGTTTGTATTTTTGCTCCAAATTCCAGCATCTGCATTCTATTGTGAGGACAAATTAATAAGTTTTCAGCGGGCTAACAGTCTGCTATCAACCTTCTTTGTGCCAAACTGCAGTAAAATATTACTCCAGTAATTATCGATAACAAAAGTCATAGAGTCCCACATGGAAACAGGCCTATTGCCCAACTTGCCCCCACCAACCAACATGTCCCATAGGCCAACGTGCTCTCCCCGTCGCCAAACACTTTAACACCCCTTCAATTCCCACACTGACCTTTCTCTTATGGGCCTCCTCCATTGACAGAGCGAGGCCAAATAAGAATTGAAGGAACAGCATCTCATATTTTGTTTGGGCAGCTCACAACCCAGCAGTATGAATGTTGATTTTTCTAACCAGGTAATTCTTGCATCCCCTCTCTCTCTGTCCTTCTGCCACCCTAGTTGTTGTACTAGTCTCACAGTCATCCTGGTGAATTTGATTGTTTACATAATTTGTTTTAAAGTCAGAGAGTCATAGAGTGATACAGTGAGGAAACAGGCCCTTCGGCCCAACTTTCCCACACTGGCTAACAATGTCCCAGCTATACTAGTCCCACTTACCTGCACTTGGTCCATATCCCTCCAAACCTGTCCTATCCATGTAACTATCAGACTATCCATGTCTGAAGAAGGGTCTCGACCCGAAACGTCGCCTATCTCCTTCGCTCCTTAGATGCTGCTGCACCCGCTGAGTTTCTCCAGCTTTTTGTGTAACCCTCGATTCTCCAGCATCTGCAGTTCCTTCTTTAACACTTTGTCCTATCCATGTACCTGTCTAACTGTTTCTTAAACAATGGGATAGTCCCAGCCTCAACAACCTCTTCTGGCAGCTTGTTCCATACACCCACCACCCTTTGTGTGAAAAAGTTACCCCTCGGATTTTTATTAAATCTTTTCCCCTTCACCTTGAACCTATGACCTCTGGTCCTCGATTCTCCTAATCTAGACAAAAGAACCGATCTGTTCCTCGCATGATTTTGTATACCTTTTATAAGATCTCCCCGCATCCTCCTGCACTCCAAGGAATTGAGACCTAGCCTACTCAACCTCACCCTCTAGTCCTGCAACATCCTTGTAAATCTTTTCTGAACTGTTTCAAGCTTGACAATATCTTTCCTATAACATGGTGCCCAGAACTGAACACAATATTCTAGATGTGGTCTCACAAACTTCTTATATATGTGCAACATAATATCCCAACTGCTCTACTCAATACTCTAAATGAGGACGGCCAAAGTGCAAAAAGGCTTTTTGACCACCTTATCTACCTGCGACTCGACCTTCAAGGAACCATGCACTTGTACTCCTAGATCCCTCTGCTCTATAACACTACCCAGAAGCCTACCATTTATTGTGAAAGTTCAGCCCTTGTTCGACATCCCAAAACGCAACACCTCACACTTCTCTGTGTTAAATTTAATCAACCATTTCTCTGCCCACCTGGCCAATCGATCCAGATCCTGAATTAATTTTCATTCAGCCCACAGCTAACAAGGGCCGTTTCTTTTAACATTGTTAGTTTTTTGCATTCATTTGTTCTATGTTTCTCAGAAGCACCATCTATATCTCTTTCCAGGTACGGCGGAAGTTCACCTGTACCCAACCTCATCTATTGCATCCCCTGCTCTAGATCTCATCTGCTCTACATTGGTGAGAGCAAGTGTAGGCTTGGCGATCGCTTCGCCCAACACCTCCGTTTGGATCGCAATAGCCAACTTGATCTCCCGTTGGTTAAGCACATCAACTCCCCCTCCCATTCCGAATCCAACCTTTCTGTCCTGGGCCTCCTTCATGGCCAGAGTGAGGCCCACCGTATATTGGAGGAGTAGCACCTCATATTTTGCTTTGGTAGTTTACGCCCCAGCAGTACGAACATTGACCTCCAATTTTAGGTAGTCCCTGCTTTCTCCTTATTTCCCTTCCCCTTCCCAGCTCTCACACAGCTCACCTCCACAACAGTCTGAAGAAGGGTTTCATCCTGAAACGTCGCCTATTTCCTTTGTTCCATTGATGCTGCCTCACCTGCTGAGTTTCTCCAGCATTTTTGTCTACCATCTATATCTCTCACTTCCCTTTCCCCTGACTCTGTCTGAAGAAGGGTCTCATCACGAAATGTCACCTATTCCATTTCTCTACAAATGCTGTCTGACCCGCTGAGTTACTTCAGCTTTTTTGTGTCTATGTTTGGTTTAAACCAGCATCTGCAGTTCCTTCCTATACACATGTCCCATCTACATTAGTCCCACCTGTCTACGTTTGTCCCATATCCCTCTAAACTTTCTTATCCATGTACCTGTCTAAATGTTTCTTAAATGGTGCGATAGTCCCTGCAAATCATTAATGCTGTTCATTTTAAATGGGTATTAGCAAACCTGCGGCATGGAAACATAGAAACATTGAAGATAGGTGCATGAGGAGGCTATTTGGCCCTTCAAGCCATTGAGATCATGGCTGATCACCCACAATCAGTAACCCCATATCCCTTGATTCCGCTAGCCCCAAGAGTTCAATCTAACTCTCCTTTAAACTCATCCAGTGAATTACCCTTCACTGCCTTCTGGGGCAGAGAATTCCACAATTCCACAACTCTCTGGTGAAAAAGCTTTTTCTCATCTCAGTTTTAAATGGCCTCTCCTTTATTCTGAGATTGTGGTTCCTGGTTCTGGATTCCCCCAAAATTGCAAACATTTATCCTGCATCTAGCTTGTTCAGTCCTTTTATAATTTTATATTTTTCTATATGATCCCCTCCAATCTTCTAAATTCCAGTGAATACAAGCCCAGTCTTTCCAATCTTTCCTCATATGACAGTCCCGCCATCCCGGGCATTAACCTTGTGAACCTATGCTGCACTCCCTCAATAGCAAGGATGTCCTTCCTCAAATTAGGAGACCAAAACTGTACAAAATTCTGCAGATGTGTTCTCACCAGGGCCCTGTACAACTGCAAAAAGACCTATTCTCTTGTCACGAAGGCCAACATGCTATTAACTATCTTCACTACCTGCTGTATCTACATGTTTTCTTTCAGTGACTGGTGTGCAAGGAAGCCCAGGTCTTGTAGCACTTCCCATTTTCCTAATCTAGCACCATTGAGATAATGGTGCTCCTTGTCATCTGCAGATTTTCTAGTGTTACTTTTATTTCCATCAATTAAATCATTAATAGATATTGTAAATAGTTGCGGCCCCAGCACCGAGCCTTGCGGCACTCCACTCGCCAATGCCTCCACTCGCAGGTGCAGCAGGCTGTGAAGAAAGCGAATGGTATGTTGCCATTCATAGCAAAAGGATTTGAGTACAAGAGCAGGGAGGTTCTACTGCAGTTGTACAGGGTCTTGGTGAGGCCACACCTGGAGTATTGCGTACAGTTTTGGTCTCCTAATCTGAGGAAAGACATTCTTGCCATAGAGGGAGTACAGAGAAGGTTCACCAGACCGATTCCTGGGATGGACTTCTATATGAAGAAAGGCTTGACAGACTCGGCTTGTACTCACTGGAATTTAGAAGATTGAGGGGGGATCTTATAGAGACTTACAAAATTCTTAAGGAGTTGGACAGGCTAGATGCAGGAAGATTGTTCCCAATGTTGGGGAACTGCAGAACAAGGGGTCAAAGTTTAAGGATAAGGGGGAAGTCTTTTAGGACCGAGATGAGAAAATCATTTTTCACAAAGAGAGTGGTGAATCTGTGGAATTCTTGCCACAGCATGTAGTTGAGGCTAGTTCGTTGGCTATGTTTAAGAGGGAGTTAGACGTGGCCCTTGTGTCTAAAGGGATCAGGGGGTATGGAGAGAAGGCAGGTACAGGATACTGAGTTGGATGATCAGCCATGATCATATTGAATGGCGGTGCAGGCTCGAAAGGCCAAATGGCCTACTCCTGCACCTATTTTCTATGTTTCTATGTTTTATAAATCCATGCTGACTTAGATGCAGGAAAAATGTTCCCAAGGTAGACAAAAATGCTGGAGAAACTCAGCAGGTGCGGCAGCATCTATGGAATGAAGGAAATAGGCAACGTTTCTGGCCAAAACCCTTCTTCAGACTGATGCAGGATGGGGGGGTGGAAAGAAGAAGGGAAGAGGAGGAGCCAGAGGGTGGAAGGAGAGCTGAGAAGGGGAGGAGAATGCAAGGGCTACCGTAAATTGGAGAAGTCAAAGTTCAAGCTGCTGGGGTGCAGACTGCCCAAGCACAATGTGAGGTGCTGCTCCTCCAATTTCCAGTGGTGCTCACTCAGGCCATCGAGGAGGCCCAGGACAGAAAGGTCAGATTCAGATTGGGAGGGGGAGTTGAAGTGCTGAGCCACAGGGAGATCAGGTTGGTTAATGCGGACCGAGCAGAGTTATACGGCGAAGCGATCGCCAAGCCTACACTTGCTCTCACCGATGTAGATCAGCTGATATCTAGAGCAGCGGATGCAATAGATGAGGTTGGAGGAGATGCAGGTGAACCTCTGTCGCACCTGGAACGACTGCTTGGGTCCTTGAATGGAGTCGAGGGAGGAGGTAAAGCGACACATATAGCATCTCCTGCGGTTGCAAGGGAAAGTGCCCAGGAAGGGGGTGGTGCGGGTGGGAAGGGAAGAATTGACCAGGGAGTTACGAAGGAGCAGTCTCTGCAGAATGCAGACAGGGGGGGAGATGGGAAGATGTAGCGAGTGGTGGGATCACGTTGGATGTGGCGAAAATGATGGAGGACTAATTGTTGTACGTGACGGTTAGAGGGGTGGAAGGTGAAGATTAGGGGGACTCTGCCCTTGTTCCGAGTGGGGGGATGGGAGAAAGAGCAGTGTTGTGGGGTATTGAAGAAACCCTGGCGAGAGCCTAATCTATTGTGGGGGAGGGAAACCCCCGTTCCCTGAAGAATGAGAACATTTCCGATGTGGAACACCTCATCCTGGGAGCAGACGCGGTATAGCCGGCGGAATTAGGAGTAGGGGATGGAGTCCTTACAGGAAGCAGGTTGGGAAGAAGTGTAGCCTAGATATCCAAGAGAGTCAGTGGGTTTATAGTGGATGTCGGTCAAAAGTCTATCACCTGTGATGGAGATGGTGAGATCAAGAAATGATAGGGAAGTGTCAGAAATGGTCCAGGTGTATTTGAGTGCCGGATGGAAGTTAGTGGCGAAGTTAGTGAATTGTATATAGGTGCAGAAGGTAGCACCAACGCAATCGTCAATGTAGCTGAGGTAGAGGTCGGGGATGGGGCCCTGGTACATCTCGAACAAGGATTGTTCGACGTACCCTACAAAGAGGCAGGCATAGCTGAGGCCCATGAGCATGCCCATAGCTACGCCTTGTATTTGGAGGAAATGAGTGGAGTCTAATGAAAAGTTATTAAAGGTAAGAACCAACTCCGTTAGGTGGAGTAGAGTATTAGTGGACGGGTATTGGTTGGTTCTCCGGTCGAGGAAGAACCGGATGACTTTGAGACTTTCCTAGTGAGGGATGGATGTGTAGAGTGACTGGACGTCCATGATGAAGATGAGGGGATGGGGGCCGAGAGAATGGAATGCCCGGAGACGACGGAGAGTGTCTGAGGTGTCTTGAACATAGGTTGGGAGGGATTTAACCAGGGGGGATAGGATGGAGTCGAGGTATGTGGAAATAAGTTTGGTTTGGCACGAACAGTCAGAGACAATGGGTCTACCAGGACAGTCAGGTTTGTGGATTTTGGGGAGAAGATAAAATCGGGCCGTGCGAGGCTGGGGAACGATGAGGTTGGAGGCTTGGGGGGGGCAGGAAGTTGATGAAATCAGTGATGGTGCTAGAGATAGTGGCCTGGTGCTCGAATGTGGGATCATGGTCCAGGAATAAGTAGGAGGAGGTGTCCGAGAGTTGGCGTGTAGCCTCAGCTTTGTAGAGATCAGCGCGCCAGACTACCATGGCCTCTCCCTTGTCGGCGGGTTTGATAACCCAGTCTGGGTTGTCGCGGAGTGTGTCGATGGCAGTACGTTCGGGGGGGGGGGGGGGAAGAGGTTAGAGTGAGACAGGGGAGTGGAGATGTTGAGGCGGTTGATGTCCCTCCGGTAGTTTTGAATAATAAATTCTAAAGCCGGAAGGCCATGAGGGGCCACAGGCTTAGAATAAAGGGGAGGCCATTTAAGACTGAAGTGAGAAAAAACGTTTTCTCCCAGATAGTTGTGAATTGTGGAATTCCCTGCCACAGAGAGCAGTGAAGGCCAAATCACTGGATGGATTTAAGAGTTAGATAGAACTCTAGGGGCTAGTAGAATCAAGGGATATGAGGAGAAGGAAGGCACGGTTTATTGATTGGGGACGATCAGCCATGATCACAATGAATGGCGGTGCTGGCTCGAAGGGCCGAATGGCCTCCTCCTGCACCTATTTTCTAAGTTTCTATGTTTCTATGACTCCAGCATCTTTCCCAACATCGATGTCAGGCTAACTGGTTTATAATTCCACGATTTCTCTCTCGCTCCTTTCTTGAAAAGTGGGATTACACTAGGTACCCTCCAATCCAGAGGAACTGATCCTAAATCTATAGAACATTGGAAAATGATCACCAATGCATCCATGATTTCGGGAGCCACCTCCACGAGTACCCTGGGATGCAGATCATAAGGCCCTGGGGATTTATCACCCTTCAGTTCCATTAGTCTACCCCATACTATTTCTCACCTAATGCAAGTTTTTTTCAGTTCCCCAGTCTCCTAGATTCTCTGTCCTCGAGTGCACCTGAGAGATTATTTGTGTCTTCCTTAGTGAAGGTAGAACAAAAGTACCTGTTCAACTCCTCTGCCATTTCCTTGTTCCCCATAATAATTTTACCTGTTTCTGCCTTCAAGGGACCCACATTTGTCTTTACTAATCTTTTTCTCTTAACATACCTAGAAACGTTTTTACTATCCTTCTTTATAGTCTTGGTGAGCTTACTTTCATATTTTATCTTTTAACAATGTGTTGCCCTTTTTGTTACCTTCTGATGTCCTTTGAAAGTTTCCCAATCCTTTGGTTCCCCAATACTCTTTGCTATGTTATACACCTTTTCTTTTAATTTTATACCAATCCCTAACTTCCCTTGTCAGCCACGGTTGCCTCTTACACCCCCTTAGAATCTTTCTTCCTCTTTGGAATGAAATAATCTTGCACCGTCTGGATTATGCCCAGAAATTCCTGCCAACGCTGTCCTACTAGGATCACTCCTATTAGGATCCTTTTCCAGTCGTCCTTCGCCAGCTCTTCTCTCATGCCTTCATTGTCCCCTATGTTCAACTGTAACACTGATACTCCTGATTTAACCTACTCCCTCTCAAATTGCAGAATAAACCTTATCATATTGTGGTCACTACCACCGAGCAGTTCCTTTACCTTGAGATCCCTTATTTAATCTAGTTCACTAGACAACACTCAATCCAGAATTGCCTTCTCTCTGGTAGGCTCCAATACAAGCTGCTCTAAGAATCCATCTCGGAGGCACCCTTCAAACTCCCTTTCTTGGGGTCTAGAACCAACCTGATTTTCCCAGTCTACCTGCATATTGAAATCTCACATAACCACAGTGACATTACCTTTGTTACATGCCAATTTTAACTCTTGCTAAAAACTTGCACCCTATATCCAGGCTACTGTGTGGGGGCCTGTACATAGCTCCCATTAGTGTCCTCTTCTGACCTTTACAATTCCTCAATTCTATCCACAGCAACTCTACATCATCAGTCCCTATGTCACCCCTCACAAGGGACTGAATTTCATCCCTCACCAACAGAGCTACCCCACCTCCGCTGCCCACCAACCTGTCCTTTCAATAGGACGTATAACCATGAATAGTGAGTTCCCAGCCCAGATCCTCCTGCAGCCATGTCTCTGCAGTCCCCACAATGTCATATCTACCAATCTCTAACTGATCTACTTTACTTCTTTTACTTCGTGCATGTATATAAAATACTTTAAATCCATTACTACCTCACCTTTCACATAGAATCCTATTTCACTTGGCCTTATTTTCCTATCCCTTCATGAGCTTCTGTCTCGTTAATTCTGGTGTCTTTCTTAACTTTTCCAATACTCCCTTTCCCATTAACTCCATCCTTGTATTTCCAATTAGTCTTTCCACCCCCCCACCCCCCATTTAGTTTATCTTTATCCTTCTTGTCCATTTGTTTCCGTCTATATCACGGTGCCTCATTGCACCTTTAATTGATGCCACCAGATAAATGATCAGCTTGATGGCCATCCCATTGATGTCTCTGTGACCTTGATGTTGGGTAACTAGATGTTGTGGTTCTCTGCATAACACCAGGCTTGTGGTAGAAAGCATTCCCTCTGAATTGCAGTATAATGTCTCTGGTACAAAATGCTCCATTCGTGTGAGTCTTTCCCCTTTTGTTTTCTAATTATAGAGATATTTAACCCATTTAATGTAAATGAGTTAAAATGGTAAGAACAGTTTTTCAAGTGAATTTATTGTGTTTTATACCTCCAATGTCATTGC
This sequence comes from Raja brachyura, assembly GCA_963514005.1. The sequence continues at coordinate 67,311,188 of OY740784.1, forward strand.
AAATGTCTGTGCTTAGCGTTGTTTCTATGATCCCAATATGTTCCTTTAATTACTGATTAATAGGCATGAAACTGATGCACTTTATGTCAGCTGCTCTGATGGAAAAAACATCACTAAAATTAAATAAAGGTAATATAAAATGGTTTACATAGATAGAATTAATCTCAAAAGGTCTTAAAATATTCTGAAAATTGCACAATGTAATTTGCATGCGGCACAGATACTATAAAAATCTTCTCAATAAATGAATTCAATCTTGTGGTAATGATGCTGTCCCGAGAAGAATTAAGCGTAATGTGATCAGAGCAAGCATTGCATTCAAAATGTCTTTAGTTTGGCTTTATTTTCACAATGAAAATGAAAGCCTCTTCCACTCAGGACCAATCAGGATATAGTCAAATAGCTCCTAACTCATAACTCAATGGCCAATTTATCACGTCCCATTTTCAAAGTCAGCAACAGTCATGGCACAACTAACCTCAAAGTGTTTTGGTATGTTATGCACAAGTTAAATGAAGATCCATTGTGAAACCAGAAGGACATTTGTCAGAGGGCAGTGAATCCATTGTATTTTTTATCCATTAGATGAGTGCAATATTTTGTTTGGGTTGATTTTGAGTAAATTGACAATGTAAAATTAATGAATTTTAGTGTGTATTTTTTCCCCAAGAGCACCAATTAATGTGTCATTTAATTTGTACTGCTTCTGCAAAACATTTTAAAGTTGAATGCTGAGAAATTATTTCAGCTTTTGTGAAGTAACACAGAGCTTGAAAGGCTGGAGCACTAGTATGGGTGTTGTGGGTTGAAGGGAATGGTTTCCAGAGGGCTAGTATGGACATCATGGGTCGAATAGATTATTGGAATCACAGTTCAGTGAGTCACGGCTGGAGGACTCGCAATTCACTCGCTCACGGCTGATTCACTCGCTCACGGCTGGTTCGCTCTCTCTCTCTCTCTCTCTCTCTTTTTTTTTTTTTTTTTTTCCATTTCAAAAACTTTATTCAACACAAATCATAAAATACAACACATCAAAACACAATCAAAAATCACACTATAATGAACAGATCATTGTAGTACAGCAGTACATTCATTTATAATCGCCTCAACCCCACGCGGCGACCAGCGCTGACGGAAGGCCTCCAGAGTCCCCGTGAACACCGCGTGTTCCCTCTCCAGGGACACACGTGCACGGACGTAGGCCCGAAAGAGGGGCAGGCAGCCGACTCTCACCTGACCGTCGACAGCCCGCTGCCTGGACCCACGAATGGCCATCTTGGCCAGGCCAAGGAGCAAACCGACAGGTAAGTCCCCCCCCCACACTCGGCTCTCCCCACTCCCCGCCTTGTGTCCAAACACCAGGATTGTGGGGCTAAAATGCAGCCAGAACTTGAGGAACAGCCCCTTCAGATATTGGTACAGGGGCAGTAACCTCACACACTCCATATACACATGGAATACGGTCTCCTCCTCTCCGCAGAAAATACATGCGGCAGACGAGCCCGTGAACCGACTCAAAAGTTTATTACAAACCACCGCTCCATGCAGCACTCTCCACCCCAGGTCCCCAATATAAAGGGGTACAACTCCCTTATAGAAGGACCCCCACTGGGGCCCCCCGCCGCCTTCGGATGGTAACACCGTCCTCCATGGTGAGTCAGGACGGGAGACGAAGGCACGGTGGTTCAGAATGTGCAGGAGCATCCTGTACAGTGCGCGTCTCCTTGCATCACAAAATGGCATGCTGGTCATCTCAGAAAGGCAGCTCAGATTATGCGGAGCCGGAGGCCGAGAAATATCCCGAAGCCTAGGCCCGATGAGCAGATCTGACGGAGCAGGGGTAAGCTCTATCTGAACCACTCTAGGCTCGCGCCTCTCCTCGACAACCACCATGACAGGATGAGGACCAGCCACACCCGCAGCCACAACATCCCCCTCTCCTCGTGGAACAACACTCTGGCTGAACACCACCAAATTCCTCACTCTTAACACATCCCTATAGAAAACAGGCAAGCCCCTTAGAGCGGGTCGACTGACACCCGCCACAGGGAGCCGCGAGACCCCCCTTAGGCAACGACCCTGACGAAAAAAATACGTGGCCAGAGCATGCCATCTGGGAGGGTTCTCTACATACATGTATCTCCGCAGAGTCCTGAGACGGAGAGCCGCCACCTGGGTGCGCACGCACACCAAGGACTGGCCGCCCTCCTCTAACGGAAGACTCAGGACCGCCGCGGAAATCCAATGCTTCCTATTTCCCCAAAAGAAATCCACCAGCTTCTTCTGTATAGCAGTTACAAATATAGAGGGCGGGACAAGAGTAGCCAGCCGGTACCATAACATAGAGGCCACCAGCTGGTTTATGACCAGCACCCTCCCCCGAAAGGAGAGAACTCCAAGCAGGCCTGACCAGCGCCCCAGCCGAGCAACCACCTTCGTCTCCAACTCTTGCCAGTTTGCCGGCCAAACATCCTCAGTGGGACTCAGGTACACCCCCAGATAGAGGAGGTGCGTGGTACTCCACGCATACAATGCCATCTCCTCCGGCAGGGAGTCTACCCGCCACTGACCCACCAAAAGTCCAGAGCACTTACTCCAGTTAATCCTAGCAGAAGATGCAGCCGAGAATATCTCCTGGCAGTCACGCATCCTCCGCAGGTCACCAGGATCAGTGAACATAAGAAGTACGTCATCGGCATACGCCGATAGAATCACCTCAACCCGCGGGCCAGGTAGGGCCAGGCCTGTCAACCTCCTCCGAAGAAGACACAGGAACGGCTCCACACAGACCGAATACAACTGGCCCGACATAGGGCACCCCTGGCGAACCCCCCTCCCAAAATGAAAAGGAGATAGCACCGCGCCATTAACCTTTACAAGACACTCCGCAGCAGCGTACAAAAGCCGGACCCGGGCCACGAAGTGTGGTCCAAACCCAAACGCTTGCAACGTCCCAAATAGGTATTCATGCTCTACCCTATCAAAAGCCTTCTCCTGATCAAGAGACAGAAAAGCAGCTGACTCACCAGTACCCTGGACTAAATGAATCAGGTCCCTAACCAGGTGGATGTTATCCTGGATGGACCGGCCAGGGACTGTATAAGATTGATCAGGATGAATCACTTGATGCAGCACGGAGCCCAGGCGATTTGCCATTGCCCGTGCAAAAATTTTATATTCTGTGCAAAGGAGAGAGACTGGACGCCAGTTCTTCAACAAACGGAGTTCGCCCTTCTTAGGCAGCAAGACAACAACCGTCCTACGCCACGAGAGAGGCATCACTCCAGTCGCCAGGCTCTCCCCCAAAACCAACATATAGTCACCCCCTAGGACGTCCCAGAATGCTCTAACAAACTCCACCGTCAACCCATCCAGCCCGGGGGACTTACCCCTCCTGAGCTGATGCAAGGCGCGAGTCAACTCCTCCAAAGATAAGGGGCCATCAAGAAGATCAGCCTCCCCCCTATCTACGGTCGGTAGACCCTCCCACAGATCTTGCTGAGCCTCCACACTGAATCCTTCCGCAGAGAACAGGGTCCCATAAAAGGACCTAACCAAGGCATTAATCCTCTCTGGATCAGTGACAGAGGAGCCGTCATCTGCAAGCAACTCCACGAGCTGTTTTCGAGCTCCCCGCCCCTTCTCCAAAGAGAAAAAGAAAGGCGACGCTCGGTCCAGCTCGTGCAGCATCTGGACCCGAGACCTCACATAAGCGCCTCGAGATCGCTCAAGCAGCAGACTCCTCAAAACCTCCTTCTTCCTCTGAAACTCTCCCCATTCGCTGGAGTCTTCACCAAACTGACCCAGGCGAGACTCAGCGTCCTGTATCTCCCTCTCCAGCTTCTCGACCGCTGAGTCCCGCCTCCCAGTCGACCCCCATGTATATTCCTTACAAAAGAGACGGATGTGAGCTTTACCCACATCCCACCACTGCCTAAGGGAAGAGAAGCACCTCTGCCTCTCTCTCCACTTCACCCAAAACCGAGTGAATGACTCCCGGAAACACCGATCCTCCAGCAGCCTGTTGTTAAAGTGCCAGTACGCGGACCCAGCCCGAGCGCACGCTGGATTGAAATCCACACGCACCAGACAATGGTCCGAGCACGGCACCAGCCGCATTGAGGCCGCTGAGACACGGGAAACAAACGCTCGGGAAATATAAAACCGATCAATGCGGGAACCACCGCCCTCAGACCTCCGCGAAAAAGCAGTGGAATCAGGGTGAAGGTCCCTCCAAACATCAACCAACTCAAAGGAGTCAATCAAGCCTCTCAGCTTCTTCGCTACAGCAGGCGCACACTGAGTACCAGAACGGTCCCGCACCTCAAGTGTGCAATTAAAGTCCCCACCAAGGAAGACACACTCTCCCCTATCAATAGTGCCCAACAGAGCATTCACCTCCCGAAGCAGGCCGGCCTGCATCGTGCCGGAGCTAGGGGCATACACGTTAATGAAATGCAACGGCATGCCATCCAGGCTCACGGCCAGATGGAGCAAACGTCCTGGCACCACTTCCTGCACTTTTAAAATGCTTGGCAGAAAATTTGGGGCCAACAGAAAAGCCACCCCACTCGAATTTGAGCTGAGATGGCTCATATAAACCCTCCCTTCCCACTCCAGTTGCCAGGTAGGTTCATCACTAGCAACGGTATGTGTCTCTTGCAGATAACAAACTGCAAATCTCCCCTCCCTTAGGGCTGATAAGAGCTGAAATCTTCGAAAACTCGCTCTACTCCCATTTAAATTTAATGTAGCTACTGTGAATGTGTAGACACATTAGATTGTGACCCTCACACTCCCTGTAGTCACAGGAGGTCCTTTTTTGAGGACCTTCAACAAACCCCGAAACTGCCCCAAATCCGAGTCAGAAAGACCACTATCCTTGTTACTAAGGATAGCCTCGAGACTCTCCCGCACATCTAGCCAATCCTCCCATCTCCTTGTAACGGCCCACCATAATGTTTTGGGAGCACGACTTATTTTTAAGAACTCTCGCACCTCAACAATAAGCTTCGCCTCAGACACGGCCTTGGAGTCTGGGCTCTCAGCCAACCCGCTCGCACCTGAATCAACAACCTCAGAAAGACCAGAACTGTCTGACACATCACACTCTGAGCCCCCCCCACTGGCCGCATCGCTATCCTCCTCCACAGCCATGACACGACCACCCGGATCAATGCTGGGGGTGGGTCCCAACACCCCTACCTGAGACTCGCAGCCCTCTGAATGGCTGGGCTCCTGCCCGCTACCATCACCCTCCTCCTCTGGGCCTGGGGAAGCAACAACAAGAGGCATCCCCAGGGCCTGTGGAACACTGGCACCCTCGGAGTCTGAAAGAGGATCACGTCCCATAACAGCCCTGACCTCCACATCATCCAGAGTGCCCTCTCCACAGGCATCACCCAGAGAATCACCACCTGCCATTAACCTCACCCCAGACAACTCATCCGGTGAGGCATCCCGCCCCCCAGCACCTCCACTGGCACTGATATGGAGCACAGACTTGAACGACAACACCCCCGAAACTCCCCCCTCAGCCTGACTCTGCACATCCCCCGTCACAGAGGGCACACTACCAGAGGAGCCAACCACGTCACCTACCGTGCTAGCACCCTCAGTAGGCCTCTGAAACGAGGGGACCTCATCCGACCCAGAGGGTACACACCCAAGGGAGCTAACCACAGCATCCGCCGAGATAACTCCCTCAGAGGGCCCCTGAGATGAAGGGACAGACTCCCGCCCAGTGGACACAACTCCACCGGAATCAACTTCAGCACCCAGTCCGGTGACACCCGCTGTAGATCCATGAAGAGAAGGCCCAACCACCGACCCAGAAGACACCGGGTCAAGACCACTTTCAGCCACCTCAGTGGTGGAAAGCCCGGAGAAAGACATCCCCTTCGCTCTGGACCCACGCCCTTCCTCCTCTTCACCAGGCAAATGCCTCCTTTTAGTCCCACTCGCATGCGGAGGTGCGGTAACCTCCATAAGGGAAGGGTCATCCGCCTCCACATTACCCCCAACCACTTTGCCACCCACACGTTTAGACTTCTTTCCCCCCTTCCGAGCCACCACAACTCCCCCCTGGGCCCCAGCAGGTGCAGTCTGCACCACACTGGAGCCAAACTCACCCGATTGCACTTTCTTCGCTCGGGCAGCCCTATCCCTCTCCTTCTTCTTATTATGCTTCCCCTGCTTCTCCCAAAACCCCCCCTCAACACTCCCCTCCTCCTGCGCCCCACCTCCATCCACCGCCACAGGCGCAAGACGTAGGGGACGTGGGGGGCTTGGGCTCTCACTGCCCAGGGTCCCCAAAGCGGAACCTCTGGACCCAGAAGGCTTAGCACTGCCGCCCCGGGTCACCAAGGCAGAACTGGCAACCTCAGCCGGGTCAGCAGTACCACCCCGCGCCGCTGAGGTTTGACCAGCCACCCCAGATGGGCCAGCAGCGCTTTCCTGGGCCACTGCACTAGAACCTCTAGCAGTGCCCCCGCGAAAAAGACACTCCCTACGGAGATGTCCAAATTCGCCGCACGCATGACACCGTGCCTTTCCCCAACTCCAACGCACGGTTCTGGGTACACCCTTATGCACCACCTCAAAACTCCCCTCGGCACCATCCCCCTCACCCACCTTCATGAACACCCTCCTCTTGAAACTGAAGACCCCTTTTTCCTCCGGGTCCCCCCCGGGATGCAAGAGACGAAAACATTTAGACCGCACCTCCCCGAACTTGGACAGGTGTGGAATAAGCACTGCATCCGAAAAATAAGTGGGGCAGCTCCGCAGGAGAACCGGTCTCACCCTGGATACCCACGGATCCACCTGTACGTGGACCCCCCCCACTGAGATCCCCTCCTCCAACGCTCGGGCCACACACTCCCGGGTCTTAAGTATCATCTCCACCTTTCCCCTTTCGAGCTCAGAAGAGACAATAGCCCCCCTCCCAAGAAGTTCATTCATGGCCTTCGTAATTACCCCCCTAGACATCATAGGCCCAGTTTGAACAGAAATACCAAAACTGTCCCCATCCAAGTCAACATGAGGCTCAAGCTCAGATGGCCTCGCACCCGCCACTGATGCCGTCGCTGCGTAGGTCCGGACCTTCGGCCGCGCCCCTTCCATCGCCATCCTCACAGAGGCACAAACCAGCTCCAAGCACCACAGCAGCACAGCTCCAAGTTAAGTCCCAGAGACAGTCACAGTCAAAGACAGGCAGCAGAAAACAGAAACCTCCAGCTGAAGCAGGAAAGTCCCCAGGTTCGTCCACAGCCAAGAGCAGCTTACGGGAAACTCGATCCCAGTCGCGCTGGACGCAAAAGTACCTTCTTCACATTAAGCCAGGCAGCCGCACTGACAAAATGACTTTAGGGCAGAGAAGCGGAGCCAAAAACGACAAAGACACCGCACAACTTCAGCCCACTGAGATCACAGGCACTCTTGGCAATCCGCCAACGCCAACCGCACCCTCGACAATGTGGAGAAACTCAGGAATCTTCACACAGATGGAGGCTCCCCAGACCAGAGAAAAGCTTCAACAGCCCAACGATAAGTTAAACTATGAAGCCCCTCTGTGTCTGTGCCCTCATCGACAGCAAAGTCCTTGAAAGGCAGCTTCAATCCTTCACAACTGCAGAGCTGAGAAGAATACACGACCTCTCTCTCTCTCTCTCTCTCTCTCTCTCTCTCTCTCTCTCTCTCTCTCTCTCCCCCTCCCTCCCCCTCCCTCCCCCTCCCTCCCCCTCCCTCCCCCTCCCTCCCCCTCCCTCCCCCTCCCTCTCCCTCCCCCCCCCCCCTTCCAGAATGAGCACGACCTCTGTACTGAGCGGGTCGTCCGGAATGAGCACGACCTCTGTACTGAGCGGGACGTCCGGAATGAACACGACCTCTGTACTGAGCGGGACTTCCGGAATGAGCATGACCTCTGTACTGAGCGGGACTTCCGGAATGAGCACGACCTCTGTACTGAGCGGGACTTCCGGAATGAGCACGACCTCTGTACTGAGCGGGACTTCCGGAATGAGCACGACCTCTGGACTGAGCGGGACTTCCAGAATGAGCGTATGGCATAGACTCACAGTTCACTCAGCATGGTGTAGACTCACAGTTCAGTCACTCACAGTGTCGACTCACAGTTCAGTCAATCAGCATGGTGTAGAGTCACAGTTGAGTCATTCTGCATGGAGTAGACTTATAGTTCAGTCAACATGGCGTAGACTCACAGTTCAGTCACTCGGCACGGCATAGACTTACTGTTCTGGACTCAACTCTCACTCACTGCTTCCGGGCTGACTGACTCGCATCTGGCCTCCAGGACTTTATTCTCCTGTACCCAGAAGGGGTGTTACTTTCATGATGACTGACAGATGAGAAGACCAATCTGCTGATCTCATGATTTTTTTAAACCTTCATAACTTTTCTATTATTTCACCGATGAGAACAAAATGTGGGGTACTTGGAGCAGAGGAGAACGGTGAGTAAGATGGTGAAAAAAGCATAGTGATATAAGGTGGCATTTTTGCTAAAATGTATTTACAATGTAGACCGGAAGTGGTCAAGATGAAAGTTTTAGTAATAGTATAGATAGATAGACACAAATTACTGGAGTAACTCAACGGGTCAGGCAGCATCTGTGGAGAAAAAGGCTAGGTGACATTTCAGGTCGTAACCATTCTTCTAATGGTTTAGGTTGGGAGCCTTCTTCAAACTGAATAATGGTCCCGATCTGATACATCACCTGTCTTTTTCTCTAGAGATGTTGCCTGGTTCACTGAGTTGCTCCAGCACATTGTGTCTATCACAGTAAGAGGAATTCCCCATTTGATGAATGTCTCAACGTGATCTGTGTCAGGGATTGCAACTCTTGTCACCGAGACATACAGGCATCATAGCTTCAGCTATTAATGCACCACAATGACCTAAAGTTGAGAAGCAGACTGGTTCTACTGGTCCATAGGACTATACAGCATGGTTACAGGCACTTAGAGTCATGGAGTGATACCGTATGGAAACAGGCCCTTCGGCCCAACTCGCCCACACCAGCCAACAATGTCCCAGCTACACTAGTCCCACTTGCCTGCACTAGGGACTAGCCCACAAATGACCCCTCAGATGCCTATTAAATCTTCTCCCCTTCACGTTGAAGCTCTTTACCCTGGTACTCGATTCCCCTACTCTCGGCAAAAGACTCTGTGCATCTACCAAAAAGGTCAATGAGGGCAGAGTTGTAGATGTTGTATATATGGACTTCAACAAATCATTCACCAATCATTCTGCATTGTAGGCTGCTCTGGAGCGTTAGATCGCATGGTATTCAAGGAGGATCCAAGGAGAGATAGCTGAATGGATAGAAAATTGGCTCCATGGAAGGAAGCAGAGGGTGATGGTGGAAGATTACTTCTCCGACTGGAGGCCTATATCTAGTGGTGTGCCTCAGGGTTCTGTGCTGGGCCCGTTAATCTGGAAATGGAAGCGGGGGCCGCGCGGAGGTCGAGTGATCCCTGTACAGGGCTGGTCCCACCAGCATGTGCCTGCAAGCGGTGAGTGCGACCAATCTGGCAGCCGGGGCCGTGCAGAGGTCGGGTGAGTGGCGCGAAGTTGGAGCGAAGTCCGCGGTAAGTTCACAAGGACAGAGAGAGACACCCAGAGACATGGAGGCACACAGAGAGGGGCATGGAGGCACACAGAGAGGGGCATGGAGGCACACAGAGAGGGTTGGGGAGGCACACAGAGAGGGTCACGGAGGCACAACATCAACGCAGTGCGTAATGCGTCGAGGCGACTGTGGGCTGACAGGCCGTTGCCGCTCGGAATTTTTGAACACGGTCAGTTTTTCGGAGCTCCGCGTGATGTCGGGACCAGCTCCGCACAACTCCATATGGCTCTGGCGATCGAAGTGGGACCGGCCGGACGGCTCAAGCAACCACGTTTGGTCACGCTCACTGCATGGAGTCGCATGCTGGTGGGACAGGCCCTTTACTATCAATCATCTATATCAATGATTTGGATTAGAACATACATGGCAAGAATACCATGTTTGCAGATGATACACAGTGGGTGGTTTTGCAGAATGAAGATGGTTGTGAAAAATTTCAGCAGAATCTTGATCGAGTGGCCAGAAAGGCTGAGGAATGGTTGATGGAATTTAATACAGAGAAATGTCAGGTGTTGCATCTTTGGAAGTGTAACATGGGCAGGACCCACACAGTGAATAATGGGGCTCTGGGGAGTGTTATAGGACAGAGGGATCTAGGAGTGCGGGTGTATAGTTCCTTGAAGGTGGAGTCGCAGGTAGATTGGCTGGTCAAAAAGGCTTTTGCCGATTGGTCTTCATCAGTCAGAGAATTGAGTATAGAAATTGGGGGAAGTTGTATGACATTGGCGAGGCCACATTTAGAGTGCTGTGTTCAGTTTTGGGCACCATGTTATAGGAAATATGGTGTCAAACTGGCGAGGGTACAGATATGATTCATGAGGATGTTGTCAGGACCAAAGATTATGGAGGAGCAAGATGCGCCACTCAGTGGAAATCCAATGGACTGGTGTGTAGTACGTAACGGAACGTCACGGCCGCCATTTTGGCGGACTGCCTCCCCATGTGTAATCCGCTCCAAAGCTACAGAGCAGTTGCAAGCAAAGATGATAGAGGAGCAAGATGCATTAGAAAGTTATTAGATTTATTTCTAATAGATCTTTACTTACCTCTCGATCCTTCTCTATCCCTCTCTCTCCCCCTCTCGATCTTTCTCTCCCTCTCTTTCGATCTCCCTCTCCCTCTCTTCTCTCTCCCCTCGAACACTCTCTCCCCTATCTTCTCTCGATCTCCCTCCCTCCCCTCTCCCCCTCCTTCCCTCTCTCTCTCTCTCTCTCTCTCTCTCTCTCTCTCTCTCTCTCTCTCCCCCTCCCTTTTCCCCCTGTTCCCCCATTTCCCTCACATCTTTCCTCCCCAGCCCCTCCTTTGCGTAGTTTACCTTGCATTGCATTGTACAGCTTCCCTTGTATTGCTTTAACACACACTGTGCACAAAATTACAGGCACACACAAACACACATTCATATAAATATATGGTGGGACAGATAGAAGCAAATCTTTGGATAGAAGAGCTTATTAAAATCTTCCTACAAAAACCATTATGTAATTTATTTCTATCCTTTTTTGGGCCGAAGGCATAGCAGGGCTGCCAACTCTCACACAGAGGGGAGAGAGGGAAATCAAGAAGAGAGGGGAGAGAGAAAGATCGAGAGGGGAGACAAAGATCGAGAGGGGAGAGAGAGCGATCGAGAGGGGAGAGAGAGCGATCGAGAGGGGAGAGAGACCGATCGAGAGGGGAGAGAGAGCGATCGAGAGGGGAGAGAGAGCGATCGAGAGGGGAGAGAGAGCGATCGAGAGGGGAGAGAGAGCGATCGAGAGGGGCGAGAGAGCGATCGAGAGGGGAGAGAGAGCGATCGAGAGGGGAGAGAGAGCGATCGAGAGGGGAGAGAGAGCGATCGAGAGGGGAGAGAGCGTTCGAGAGAAGAGAGCGATCAAGAGAAGAGAGGGGATAGAGAGGGATCGAGAGGTAAGTAAAGATCTATTACAAATAAATCCAATAACTTTCTAATGCATCTTGCTCCTCTATAATCTTTGCTTGCAACTGCTCTGTAGCTTTGGAGCAGATTACACAGCGGCAGATTGAGAGACAAAGATCATCGAGAAGCCCAGTTTCCCAATAGACACCATAGTCGACGCCATCTCTGGTCCGCTAATATGGCGTCGACAATCACACCCGTGATACTACGCCTTTTCCATTGAGTGGCGCATCTTGCTCCTCTATAACCTTTGGTCAGGACTAGAGGATCTGAGCTATTGGGAGAGGTTGAATGGGCTGGGACTCTATTCCTTGGAGCGCAGGAGAATAAGGGGTGATCTTATAGAGGTGTATAAAATCATGAGAGGAATAGATCCTGAAGATGTGCAGTGTCTCTTGCCCTAGACTAGGTGAATCAAGGACCAGAGGACATAGGTTTAAGGTGAAGGGGAAAAGTTTTAAATGGTATCTGAGGGGTAATCTTTTCACACAAAGGGTGGTAGGTGTATGGAACAAACTACAAGGGGAGGTAGTTGAGGCAGGGACAATCCCAATGTTTAAGAAACAGTTAGACAGGTATGTGGATTGGACAGGTTTTAAGGGGTATTGACAAAACACTGGCAGGTGAAACTAGTGTAGCTGGGACATGTTGGCCGGTGTCGGCAAGTTGGGCCAAAAGGTCTGTTTCCACACTGTGTCACCCTACAACCCTATGACTTCAGCACAACTCGTTCATGCCGACCACGTTGCCTTGCCTGGCTAGTCCAATTTGCTTGTGCATAGCCCATATCCATCCAAACCTTTCCTATACCTGTATCCGTCCAAGTGTCTTTTAAATTTCTGAACTATACCCACCTCTACCACTTCAGCAGCTTGCTCCATGTTTGCACCACAGTCTGTACAATATCTTTCTTCCCAGTTCCATTTTAAATCTTTCCCTTTCAACTTCAACCTATGCCCTTTAGTTGTATTCACTCTGACCCTGTAATAAAAATGGTGGCTATTCACTTTTTCTATGCAACAAATGATTTTTCCTTGAAGCGCAGGAGGCCAAGGGCGGTTCTTGGAGAGGTGTCTAAAATAAGGAGGGGGGAAATAGATAGGTTGAATGTACATGGTCTTTGTCGCAGGCTATGGGAAATATTTAATAGGAATGTGAGAGGAAACATTTTCACACATATGGTGGTCCATGTATGCCAACGTGAGATGCCAGAGGAAGTGGCTGAGACAGGTACTATAACAACATTTGAAATAAATTTGAATAAGTACATGAATAGAAAAGGTTTAGAGAAATATGGGACAAATTATGGTAATTCGGACAAGCGTAAATGGGTATCTTGATTGGTGTGGTGAGTTGGGTTGAAGGGCTTGTTCTGTTATTTTACACTATCTATTCACAATTTCTGATTAGATTTTCACTGCTTTCTTTTTGAAGCTCTAAAAGAGCAGGTCACTACTATATCAGGAAGATTGTTTGTGTCCTCCTTTGTGAAGACGGATCCAAAGTACCTGTTCAACTCATCTGCCATTTCCTTGCTCCCCATTATAAATTCACCCTTTTCGGTCTTCAAGGCTCCAACTTTTTTCTTAACTAATTTTTTTTCTCATCACATACCTAAAGAAGCTATCCTGCTTTATATTCTTGGCTGGCTTACCTTCGTACCTCATTTTTTTCTCCCCGTATTGTCTTTTTAGTTATCTTCTGTTGCTCTTTAAACATTACCCAATCCTTTTGCTTCCCGCTCAACTTTTGAGGAGCAATTTAGAATCAATTTGAGAATCAATTTGAGGAATGCAGTTTTAAATTAAGTGGGTGCTTGGAATATTGTCAGTCCCTTCTGACCTATATATCTAAAGCACTACACTCACCTTCAACTTTAGTTTTGGTTTAGTTTAGAGACACAGCGCAGAAACAGGCCCTTCGGCTCACCGAGTCCGCACCGACCAACAATCCCTGTACATTAACACACACTAGGGAAAATTTACACTTAACCCTAGCCAATAATCTGCAAGCCTGTATGTCTTTGGAATGCAGGAGGAAACCAAATATCTCTGAGAAAACCCACGCAGGTCACGGGGGAGAAAATACAAACTCCATGCAGCAAACACCTGTAGTCGGGATCAAACCCAGGTATCTGGCGCTGCAAGCACTGCAAGGCAAAAACTCTACTGCTGCGCCACCATGCTGCCCACTCTAAAAAACTTTCAATTTATAGTGCCCCATTGTCTCCTCTTTACCATGGAAATCCAGTCCCTTTTTACCTCCATACCCCTCCACGAATGACTCGAGTTTGTCTGGTTCTTCCTTGAACCCAATCGATATCCCTCTACTAATACTCTCTTTCCCCTCGTGGAGCTTTACCTCTACCTCAGCAACTTTTCTTTTAACTCTTCTTACTTTCTTTAAGCTAATGGACACTTACATGTGCCTCACTATGCCTAAAAATACACAAAGCGCTGGAGTACCTCAGAGGGTCAGGCAGCATACCTGGAGAACATGGATAGGTGACCTGCCCTTCTTCTCTTCCAGCTTACATCTCCTCCCCCCCCCCCCAACCCACCACAATCAGTGTGAAATCAGACCCGAAAGATTACCTATCCAAGTTCTCCAAGTGCTGCCTGACACACTGAGTTTATGCACATTGTGCAAGGTGCTCAAGCACTTTGTGTCCTTCTTTTGTAATCTGCCATCAGCGGTTCCTTGTTTTTCCAGCGATACATAATTGTCTTTTTTGACACCTGAATGTAGTCCACAGATCAGAGAAGATTGTGGCGTGCTATGAATGAAGACTTTAGATTTTATTGACTGCCATGAATGGGTTCAGGTGAAACACATACTGCTGGATTGGTTTCTAACTCCGTTTTTAACTGAAGAATTTCTAAGTGCATGTCCTTGGAAATAAGTTTTAAGTGTGTATTTCAAGGGTTTGGAATATAATTGTGTGTCTCATTTAATCCGTGTATTCACTGATAAATAAGGACAACCTCTGTGAGAGGTTGCGTGCTTTTATTTCCCATGGCTGACAAACTCCAATGTGGAAGATGTGCATGTCAGAATAAAAATAAATAATGGTTATGATGGTTATGAATGGTTATTATTATGAATAATTCAGCATACCTTAAGTTCAAATATCGGACTTTGATGGGCAGAATGGCTCATTACTACATTAGACAGTATTCTTCCTTGCCAAATCTTCACCATGGCATTCTTTCACATTTTGGATGCAATTTTAAGTCATATCTAGTAGTTGTCAGATCTTTGCAAAAGAATTACCATTGATAAATTAGATTGAGAATTTATTTTGAAGACTAATTTGGGTCCCCAGTGAGATATATCTGAGCCATTTATTGAAGCTGACACTTATATGATGAGCCTGTAGAACAAAGCAATGCATTTGACAAGTTGATTTAAATGTCATTTCTCTGTCAGGAGGATGAAGGAGCAGTTTGCATACAATAAATTGTATTATTCTCTTTGAAGCATAGCTCTCCACGCTTCAATAACTGCTCTTTCATTACTATGACAATGAAGAGGGCCAGCAGACCAAAGTTTTGTTGAAGGGTATATACAAACATACAAAGGTGAACAAAATATTAATCTTTAATTTCAGCCCTCAATGTTTTTCCTACGATGTACATATGATTAGCAACGGCAGTTACCCGCGCCAAGCATTGATCTCTGCCTTCTATTGAATAAAGTTTAGTCTTATGCATGAGCATCTAAGCACATAATGATTATGGACAATTAGAGCAGGAAAATATTGGCATTGCGAATTAGCTTAAACAATTAAGACACAAGAAACAGCAGAGGCTGGTTTACAAATTAAACATTAAGTGCTGCAGCAACTCAGTAGGTCAGGCATATCTGGAGGACATGGATAGGTTACATTTCAGGATGGACTGGATAACTGACATTTTGGGTCTCGACCCTTCATCAAGCTCAAGCTTCTGCAGAAAGGCACCTCCCCTATAAGTTCATAAGATCTAAAAACAGCATTAGACATTCGGCCCATCAAGTCTACTCCGCCATTCAATACCTCTGAATGGTTCCTTTACCTTAAGCTCCCCTAATCAAATCTGGTTCATTACACAATGCCAAATTCAGAATTGCCTTTTCTCTGGTGGGCTCAACTGCAAACTATCTTGTAGACACTCAACAGATTCCCTCTCCCGAGGTCCAGTACCAATCTGATTTTCCCAGTTTCCTGCATATTGAAATCCCCCCCCCCCCCCCCCCCCCCCCCCCCCAACCACTGTAACATTGCCTTTCTAACATGGTGATTGTATCTGCCAATGTAATGTGTACCCTATACCCTGGCTAGTGTTTGGAGGCCTGGAAAAAATAACTCTCATCAAGGTTATTTTACCCTTGCCATCTATGGCCTCCAGAGATGTTGCATAACCCACTGGGTTTGTCCAGCTCTCTGCGTTTTTTAAAATGTTAAGCTATTAGGTGATATACTCAAATAAAAACAGAAAACACTTGAAATATTCTGCAGCTGAGGCAACATCCGTGAGGCAACAGGACAGTGCAGTAGAGTTGCTGCCTTCCAGCATCAGAGACCCAGGTTCGATCCTGACTATGGGTGCCACCTGTATGGAGTTTGTACGTTCTCCCTGTAACCACGTGGGTTTTTTCTGGGTGCTCTGGTTTCTTCCCACATTGAAATGACATGTAAGTTAGTTGTTTAATTGGCTCCTGTAAATTGTCCCTTGCATGTAGGTTAGAACTGGTGCACAGGGGATTGTGGCTGGTGTGGACAGTGAACCGAAGAGCTTGTTTCCTCGTTGCATCTCTAAACTAAACTAAACTAAAAATCTGTGGACAAAGAAATAGATTTAATGTTTCAGGTTGATGACCTTTCAAAAGACGTAGGTAAGGTTAGAAATTGGACATTTTTAGTTGCAGAAAAGTAGTGGCGGTGGACAGAGAGATGACAAATGAAACGGCCTTGATAGGGTGAAGATGATGAGAGACTGAGAGACACAATTGGTGGTGCTGCTGTGTGAGAGAGGATGGTGAAGGTTTATTAATCACAGCTGTCTGGAGGATGTGTAAACTGGAGATGAATGAGTTGCTGAGAAAAAATAAACAATGCTGTAACTGAGAGAAAATAAAATTAAAGTAATTACTGGAAATCTGAAATAAAAAAGAATACTGGAAATGCTCCACAGATCAGGATTTTTTTTGAGACATTGAAACTAATTTTTTTAAAACAGACTGATGAATAAGAGCTTCTTCCAATTTAGTGTGTTCACACCGACAAACCTCAAAACTGAAGCAACCAGATGCACCAAGTGTAAATAGCTCATTCTAAGCTTCCCCCCCAGTCTAGTTTCAGTCACTTAATTTTGACAAAACACAATTACAGTTCCAACTACTGTACTTAACCACCGCGGGTTCGATCCTCGTATCTGCCTGATCAAGCTCTCAAGGCCTCGCTCAAACAGAGACACTCCAGGATGTCATGCAGACCTAAGCCGTCTCCCAGAAGATCAGCACAGGACCTCGTGGTAGCAGACTTTTAACCGGACCTCGAGGGGCTGAACCATATGGGGGTGGTCTCTTTCCAATCCAATTACAGGTATCGATTAACCCTATACATGACAGACATTTCACTAACCAAATAATCCAGTGGCTAATACATTGTATTTCTCAGAGGAAACAAACCTTGTAACTTGTGCCCTGATATGCAGGAAAACCAAACAAGGCTCAATACTTAATTCAATTAACATTCAGCAAAGTAAAGCTTTGCAACATTATTTACAATGTGTATGGCTGGTTTGCATTCATCCAATCCATTCTATGCATTTTGTACCTAATTGTCAGGGTCTGCAGATGTTCCCATTCTCTCCCTGTAGCTCTGATCTAGGCTCTAGACAAACTGGACAATTCTGCAGCTTGTCCCATTTCTACAGAAAGCACTTTTAAATTGACCAATGGCCTAGCAGCCTTGAAGCCTTTACTCAATTTTGTCACTGTTGGCTAAAGCTCATTAAGTGTGATGCTGAAACACAGTTGGTAATGAGCAAGTATACTGGTTATGGAATCAAAAATAATGTGGTAATTGTGCTGCAAGATTCTTAGTGAGCAGAGCTGACAGGCGGTGCTAATGCTCTTCTTCCTGAGGTAGTTTGGAGTTTGATGATCTGCACATGAATTTGTGAGGTAGACTATCCAGGTCTTAAGTTCTGACATTAAGTTCTGCACATTTAAGGCCAACCCCTCCCATGTGGGTGACCTGCTACCTTTCCCTAAATGGAGAAGTCAAAGAACACTAAGAGTCATAGTCATACAGTGTGGAAACAGGCCCAACTTGCCCACACCAACCAACATGCCACGTCTACACAAGTCTTACCTGCCGTTTGGGCCATATCCCTCTAAACCAAGGATTCCCAACCTTGGGTTGACATAAAATGCTGGAGAAACAGCGGGTGAGGCAGCACCTATGGAGAGATGGAATAGGCAATGTTTCGGGTTGAGACTCTTTTTCAGACTGATGTCGGGGGGGGGAGGGGGAGGGGGGGGGGTGGGGGGGAGCGGGAAAAGGAAAGGAAGAGGCGGAGACAGTAGGCTTTGTGAGAGAGCTGCGGGGGAGATGGAGGGAGAAAGCAAGGGCTATCTAAAATTAGAGAAGTCAATGTTCATACCACTGGGGTGTAAATTACCTAAGCAAAATATGAGGTGTTGTTCCTCGAATTTGCCCTGGGCCTCACTCTGGCAATGGAGGAGGCCCAGGTATGATTGGGAATGGGAGGGGGAGTTGAAGTGCTGAGCAACTGGGAGATCAGGTTGGTTAACATGGACTGAGCTGAGGTGTTGGGCAAAGCGATCGCAGAGCCTGCACTTGGTCTTGCCGATGTTGAGGAATTGACGCCTGGAACAGCGGATGCAGTAGATGAGTTTGGATGAGGTGCAGGTGAACCTCTGCCTCACCTGGAAAGACTGATTGTGTCCATGGATGGAGTCGAGGGAGGAGGCGAAGCGAGAAGTGTAGTATTTCCTGCGGTTGCAAGGGAAAGTACCCGGGAAGGGGGTGGTTTGTAAAGGAAGGGACAAATCGACCAGGTAGTCATGGAGGGAGCGGTCTCTGCAGAAAGCAGAAAGGGGAGGAGATGGAAAGATGTGGCCAGTGGAGGTGGTGAAAATGTGGGAGGATTATATTTAGTCTGCGACGGCTGATGGGGTGGAAGGTGAGGACAAGGGGGACTGTCCTTGTTACGAGTGGGGGGATGGGGAATAAGAGCGGAGCTGCAGGATATAGAGGAGACCCTGGTGAGAGCCTCATCTATAATAGAAGAGGGGAACCCCTGTTCCCTAAAGAATGAGGACATCTCTGATGCCACGGTATGTAACACCTCATCCTGGATGCAGATGCGACGTAGATGGAGGAATTAGGAGTTGGGAACAGAGTCCTTACATGAAGCAGTGGGAAGAAGTGTAATCAAGATAGCAATGGGAGTCAGTGGGTTTTTAGTAGATGTCCGTCAGTAGTCTGTTGCCTGTGATGGATATGGTGAGATCTAGAGACAGTAGAGAGATGTAGAAAATGGTCCAGGTGAATTTGAGTGCTGGATGGAAACTAGTGGTGAAATGGATGGAGTCAGTGAGTTCAGCATGGGTGCAGGAGATAGCACCAATGCAGTCGTCAATGTAGCGGAGGTAGAATTCGAGGATAGGGCCACGGTACACCTCAAACAGGTATTGTTCAACGTACCCTACCAAGAGGCAGGCGTAGCTAGGGCCCATGCCTATAGCCGTGGATTACCCCCAGGGGGTAAATTTTGCCTCACCAGGAAGTAAATTTGATTCTGGATTGTACATATTTTTTCTCATTGACTAACTGTAGCAATGTTACAACATTTTGAGATTCTAAAAATCAAGTCTGCAATTTATCCCATCAGATAAAGCATAAAAAGTTTAATTTGACACCTAATTCACTTTCATATCTTCAGTATTGAGAAAGTTATGACAATTTTCATACTCGGAAATTAGCATCTTGTTCCCCATTGCCTTTCTATTGACTTAACTCAAAAGCTGTGGTCTACAACATTTAACAGCCCATACCTTTCTTAAAAATTAAGAGAACTCAATGAAATTTTCAGTTATTGTAGATTGAAGCATTCTGAAACAAATATGAAACAATCTTACTTGGATGACCTGAAATTAAAGTATATCATTAGTTAGTTATCTAATTGTAGCTAATTACAAAATTCAATGAGTAGATCTAAACATCTATCCATTTCTTAAGAAAAAATAAACTTTCTTTATAAATAATGTCCAAATAACATTCACACAATAATCCACAATATAACATAATTTTTAAATCTTATTTTCATGAATTTCTAGGCCAAATGGAAGGAATTTAGGGTTTAATGCCTGTAAATTAATGGCCAACTAGCGAGTGGGTTTTAGTGGAATGCGGTGGATTGGAACGTTGCGGTATGTGGTGAAGTCGGGAGGAAAAATACTGTTGGTTCATACATTTTTTGGTCCCCATTTCACAACATGAAAATGTGATTAAAGCCTCCCTAAAAAACAACTTTTAATATAAAAATAAACTGTGTATCTTTTTTTCTCCCCTACGCAAAATCCTTCCCGTTGTCGGCGCTCACGGCTTTTGAAGGTGATTTTTAAATTACTCTAGTTAATAAATAATCTAGCGTAATTTAAAAATACCTTCATGAATGAATTGTCGGAGCGATTTTTCTTCCGCAACGAAATCGCCCGACATGGATCGATTTTCCCAGTCTGCAGAAAAACGGCACTTTAAGCCCGCCCCCCTCTGAAAGGCGCCAAAGTCACGCACATGGGGAGCGACAGAACTGCAGCGCTGCTCAAGGTAAGTTTTGTAACATACTTACTAACTGTGTTTATTTCTGGTGATCTGTTCATCATTGGTTGTTCGTAAATAAGTGAAATAACTTTGTTATGTGCTATTAAAGCCCCTGTCCCTCTTTCACGACAAAATTGGCGACCTCTACCAAGTTTGCCCTGGACTCATACTCGCAGCATGGTCACTACGAGGTCTTAGGAGGTCGTAAGAGGTCTTTGTAACTCTTCCTCATGCTTGTGAGTGGTCTCCGCATACTCGTGGTCTCAAGTAGGTTGCAGCGTTTTTTCCAGCTTGATAGAAAATATCCATGAGTTAAAAAAAGTTTGACATGGGAAAAATTGTTACTTTTTACTCGTAGGTAGGTTGTACTAGGTTGTGGTGGTAGTTGTAGATCAGTAACTGGCCCGAGAAAAAAAAAGCATACATTACATCATTTTATCATATGATCATTTTCCAATCATAGCTAGTCGTAGTTGGTCTTAGGTGTGGAAGACTGAGGTTGAGGGGGGTCATAGGAGGTCATAGACATAATTGTAGGAGGTCATATACATAGTCGTAGGAGGTCGTAGACATAGTCGTAGGAGATCGTAGGAGGTCTTTTACTTTGGCGAGTCAACACAACCTTGACATTTTTTTCAACTCGTCTAGGGTCTTCTAAACTCGTGGATTAGGTCGTCCAAGTGGGACAGGCCCTTAAAGTTGCCAGGGGTAAACAGGACGAAAAAGGTAGGGAACCCCTGCTCTAAACCTATCCTACATATGTGCTTGTCTGAATGTTTTTTAAACATTGCGCTAGTCCCTGCCTCGACTACCTCCTCCAGCAGCTCGTTCTGTGTACCTACAACCCTTCGTATAAAAAAAGTCATCCATCAGGTTCCTATTAAATCTTTCCCCCCTTACCTTAAGATAAGATAAGAGAGATAAGATAAATTTTATTGTCATTTGAACCTAAGTTCAAATGAAATATGTTTCTGCAGTCATATGAACAAGAAAAAAAGCAAGACACACAATTAACACAATTTACATAAACATCCATCACAGTGAATCTCCAAATATCTCCTCACTGTGATGGAAGGCAAAGTCTTGTTTCTCCCCTCTTCTTTATTCTACTCCCGATGTTAAAGCCCCCGCTGAGCAATGGTATGTCCCGCGGCCGTTAAGACTGCGCCGGACGATGTAAGGCCCTGCTCCGGATCTTGATGTTGGAGCCCAGGCGGGGGCTGGTAAGTCCCGCAGCCGTTAAAGCCGCGCCGGGCGATGTAAGGCCCCGCTTCGGGTCATTTTCAACCCCGTAACTCGGGCGGGAGAAGTTGCCATTACGGGACCTCCGAAAAACGGTCTCCCACCAGGGACACGCGAGCTGCCGATGTTACCATCCACCAGGCCTGCAGCTGGAGCCTCCGAGCTCCGAAGTTGGGTCGCAGCCACACGCCGCCACAGCTGTCCACACTTTGAAGCCAGCCAGCCCCATGATGGTGAGTCCGCAGGCTCCGCGACTGGAGCCCCCCAGGTCGTTCTGGTTGGAGGCCGCTCCACGGTTTAGGCCCCAACGACAACGGAGACCCGACAGGGAGAAGGTCAGGTCCCAATCTAATGTGTAACCTTAAACTTATGTCGGCAGGTTCTCTGATTTCCCTACTCTGGGCTAGAGACCAGCTTCCACTTCCACCTCCCCAACTTCCACCAACATGTCTCCTGCTGCACTAGAGGACCAAACACCATCGACCACTGCTACACCACCATCAAGGATGCATACCGCTCTATCCCTCGCCCTCACTTCGGTAAATCCAACCATACCGTGGTGCTGCTTCTTCCTGCCTACAGGCAGCAATTAAAGAGTGCACCCCCAGAGGTGAGGACAGTACAGAGCTGGTCGGCGGGGGCAGAAGAACAACTACAAGACTGTTTGGAGTCTGTAGACTGGGCTATGTTCAAGGACTCGGCAACAGACTTGAATGAATACGCCACAGTCATTACAGACTTCATAAAGAAATGTGTGGAGGACTGCATCCCTATAAAAACCTTCCGAGTGTTTCCCAATCAGAAACCTTGGATGAACTGTGAGATCCGCACTCTTCTGAAGGCCAGACACCGGGCATTCATGTCTGATGACACAGTGGTCTATAAGAAGTCCAGATACGACCTCGGTAAGGCCATCAAAAAGGCCAAAAGGGAGTTCTGCTCCAAGCTGGAGGATGAGACAGATGTTCGGCAGCTGTGGCGGGGACTGAATGCAATCACCTCTTACAAGGCGAAACCAGGAGGCAGCTCGGATGTCGGCGATACATCACTCCCTGATGAGCTCAATGCATTTTACGCACGCTTTGATAGGGAGAACACCGATGTGCCTTTCCGAGCCCCTATTCGCTGTGATGGTATTTCAGTCTCAGTCACAGAGGCCGACGTCAGGAAATCCTTCAGGGGGGTGAACCCTCGAAAAGCGTCTGGACCTGATGGCATACCTGGTCGTGTCCTAAAAACCTGTGTGGACCAACTGGCTGGAGTTTTTACGGACATTTTCAACCTGTCACTTCTGAGGTCTGAGGTTCCCACTTGCTTCAAAAGGGCATCAATAATACCAGTGCACAAGAAGAGCAAGGTGACGTGCCTCAATGACTATCGACCTGTGGCACTAACGCCTGTGGTGATGAAGTGCTTCGAGAGGTTGATCATGGCGCAAATCAACTCCTACCTCAACAAAAGCCTGGACCCACTGCAGTTCGCTTACCGCCACAACAGATCAACGGTGGACGCGATCTCACTGGCCCTCCACTCCGCTCTGGACCACTTGGACAACAAAAACTCATATGTCAGGCTGCTATTTATTGACTACAGCTCGGCATTTAACACAATCATCCCCTCCAAGCTGGTTACCAAACTCGCAGAACTGGGTCTTTGCGCATCCCTCTGCAATTGGATCCTCGACTTCCTCACCCACAGACCACAGTCTGTTCATATTGGTGGAAATGTGTCAGACTCGATAACAATCAGCACGGGAGCACCTCAGGGCTGCGTGCTCAGCCCCCTGCTGTACTCACTCTATACTCATGACTGCGTAGCCAGTCATAGCGCGAACTCCATCATCAAGTTCGCTGACGACACCACTATTGTGGGACGTATCACTGATGGGGATGAGTCCGAGCATAGAAGAGAGATCGAGCGACTGTCCATATGGTGCCAACATAACAACCTGGCCCTCAACACCAGCAAAACCAAGGAACTGATTGTGGACTTTGGAAGGAGTAGGATGGGGACCCACAGTCCTGTTTATATCAATGGGTCGATGGTTGAAAGGGTCAAGAGCTTCAAATTCCTGGGCGTGCACATCTGTGAAGATCTTTCCTGGTCCGAGAACACAGATGCAATTATTAAGAAAGCTCATCAGCGCCTCTACTTCCTGAGAAGATTACGGAGAGTTGGTCTGTCAAAGAGGACTCTCTCTAACTTCTACAGGTGTACAGTAGAGAGCTTGCTGACTGGTTGCATCGTGGCTTGGTTCGGCAACTTGAGCGCCCTGGAGAGGAAAAGACTCCAAAAAGTGGTAAACACTGCCCAGTCCATCATCGGCTCTGAACTTCCTTCCATCGAGGGGATTTATCAAAGTCGCTGCCTCAAAAAGGCTGGCAGCATCATCAAGGACCCACACCACCCTAGTCACACACTCATCTCCCTGCTACCTTCGGGTAGAAGGTACAGGAGCCTGAAGACTGCAACAACCCGGTTTAGGAATAGCTACTTCCCCACAGCCATCAGGCTATTAAACCTGGCTTGGAACTCTAAACATTAATATCCCTCCATCTGTTATTTGCACTTTATTAATTTATTAAGTCATGGGTGTATTTATGTATAGAATTGTAGTCAATGCCTTCTATGTTCTGTTGTGCTATGCAAAGAAAGATTTTCATTGTCCTGTCAGGGACACATTACAATAAACTCTTTTGACTTTGACTTTGACTCAAACTATTCCTCTCATAATTTTATTTTTTATTTTTTATTTATCTATTGGAGGTGACATTGGTCAAGTCCTCTGCATAAGGAGTGCCGCGGTTATGAAGTCAATGGTGCTGGTGTGGAAGTGAGGATGGGACTGTGCAAGTGAATCGGAATGTAAAGAAGTATTCTTATTGCTCTTGGGCTCCAAATATCATAACTTGATATCCTGTGAAATGATGAAAATTGACAATTCTGAAACAAAAGCAGAAAGGTAGTAAATACTCAGCAGGTCAGGTGGCATTTGTAGAACACAGTGTCAATAGTACATTAATCAAACACGACAACACAGCCAAGGCCAGGAAATGCTGTCAGTTACCTTGTATAGTAGATTAACTTCCCTATCTCCAACAAAGATGAGTATAAGTGGGCAACAAATGATATTCTGCAGTCTGAATATGCATTGGCAGATTAGCTGAAATTCATTTTAACTCTAATCAAATAGTCTTCTGAAAATAATGAAAATATGGAATCTATGCACACATGGTGGGATAGCAAATGCAATTTTGTGACCTAATTCAGCAGCAGAATATGTTCCTAGGGAAAACTATTGAAGGAACAGCAAACAGGGCCATGATGTTTTTATTTTCTTTCCAGGTGCTATCAGGATCCTTAATTGTATCAGTTTCACTGGTACCATACTATATGTTTCTAAGCTGAGAGTTTAAGAAATGAAGCCTTCCCTCATTGACAAAAAGCAATCTAATAATGATCAAATGGCCTGGAGAGAGTGGATGTGCAGAAGATGTTTCCAGTAGTGGGAGAGTCTAGGACCAGGGGTCAAAGCCTCAGAAATAAAGGACATTCCTTTCAGAAGGAGATGAAGTGGAATTTCTTTATTCAGAGGGTGATGTATCTGTGGAATTCATTGCCACGGAAGGCTGTGGAGGCTGTCAAAATATTTTTAAGGCAGAAATAGATTCTTAATTAGAATGGGTGTCGCGGGTTATGGGGAAAAGGCAGGAGAATGGGGTTAGGAAGGAGAGATGGATCAGCCATGAATTAATGATGGAGTAGACTTGATGGGCCGAATGGTCTAATTCTACTCCTATCACTTCGATCCTTAATCGGAATATGTGTCGGGGGTTATGGGGAGAAGGCAGCAGAATGGGGTTAGGAAGGAGAGATAGATCATCCATGATGGAGACAGAGTACACTTGATGGGCCAAATGGCTGAATTCTGCTCCAATCACTTATGAACATGAAATAATTTGTTTCCATGATATCAATGTGTACACTGTATTGGCAAGAACATCAAAGAGATCACTTTTCTTCTTTACCATCTTGTCTTGATGTTTCTAAAGCTTGGGAGATTTGGTGAATTACTGCACTGTTGACCAAAATTATTTTTACGATCTTTACACTGGATTTTCAAAGGAGAAAGGAATGTTGCTGCTGAACTATGTCCAATGCCCAAGTAGCCATTCATTTTTGACCACAAAGGGTCCCTGTCTTGTCTATTAGTTCAAAGATCGTCCAATATTTACACTGCATGCCAGTATTTCTGCACTAAATACTTAATGTAGCAATGTTACAAAATTTTGAGATTTTAAAAATCAAGTCTGCAATTTATCCCATCAGATAAAGCATAACAAGAAGTTTAATTTGACACCTAATTTACTTTCATATCTTCAGTATTAAGAAAGTTATGGCCATTTTCATGCTCAGAAATGAGTATCTTGCTTCCCATTGCCTTTCAATTGACTTAACTCAAAATCTGTGATCTGGAAAAATTAAAAGCCAATAACTTTATTAAAAATTAAGAGAACTCAATGAAATTTTCAGTCATTATAGATTGAAGCATTCTGAAACAAATATAAAACAATCTTACTTGGATTACCTGAAATTAAAGTATATAATTAGTTAGTAATCTAATTGTAGCTAATTACAAAATTCAATGAGTAGATCTAAACATCTATCAATTTCTTAAGAAAAGATAAACTTTTTTTTAATTGCCTAAGTGTCCAAATAACATTCACACAATAATCCACAATATAACATAATTTTTAAATCTCATTTTCATGAATTTCTGGGCCAAATGGAAGGAATTTAGTGTTTATGCCTGTAAATAAATGGCCATTTAAATCAACTAGCGAGTGGGTTTTAGTGGAATGCGGTGGATTAGAACGTTGCGGTTAGCGGTGAAGACGGGGAGGAAAATACTGGGGGTTCATACATTTTTTGGGGACCCCATTTCGCAACATAAAAATATTATTAATGCCTCCCAAAAAACCAACTTTTAATTAAAAAATAAAGTATTTACCTTTTTTTCTCCCCTACGGAAAATGCTTCCGGTTGTCTGCGGTCACGGCTTTTGAAGGTGATTTTTAAATTACTCTAGTTAATAAATAATTTAGAGTAATTTAAAAATACCTTAATGGATGAAATGTGGGAGCGATTTTTCTTCCGCAATTAAATCGCCCGACATTCATCGATTATCCTGGTCTGGTGAAAATCGGCACTTTAAGCCCGCCCCCCTCTGAAAGGCGCTAAAGTCGCACACACGGGGAGCGGCAGAAGTGCAGCGCCGCTAAAGGTAAGTTTTGTAACATACCTACTTAATGTGACTACCATGGCTAGCGCTTAGCATTTGTGCAATTATTCCTTGTTGGAGACTTTAATTAGATTTTCCATCTCATGACTATGCATGGGTGAAACAATCCACTTCTTGATTTTGGATATGTCAAATGGCCGAACATTATTTTCAGTCTCAGAGCAAATAAGGGAAATGTTACCTGCTTCTGCTGACAGTCTTATTGAAGGTTCGTTGCAGTTCAGTAGACTGTAAAACAGTAAACCAGAATGTTGTTTTATCTGTGCTTAATAGAAACTGTCATGTAACCAGGAATCGCGTGTGAAGTGAAAGACTGTGAGCTCTTAGAAGAATCAGCCTTTTCAATGCAGTGTGAAAGCAAAACAGTGACTTTCGCTCTTCTCCATCTTAAGCAGTCTCTTGGACAAGAATGACAGGCTTCCATCCGGTTTTGTGGGTAATGAGGAAAATGTGGGAATAGAGGACTTTTCCATAAATGTATCAGCAAATGGAGTGGGCGGATGAGATGGTGCAACCCTTTAATGCCTACTAGACAGTGCAGACCCATTGGGTTTGTCCCCCAATGCAATATTCCACCACTCACGCACGCATAGCCCCCAATTGTTCAGGCACGGCTCAATTCTCCTCATCCCCAACACTCCCTCCCCCTCCTCTTCACCCTCCCTCTTCTTCCCCTCTCCTCGCCCCCCTCAGCATCAACCTTCAGTCACTCCCTCCCTCTCACCAAAAATCCTCTCCCCTCCCTACCCCCCTCCTATTCCTCACCACCCCCACTTC